>JAJHJD010000009.1:0-1269452 GCA_020883615.1 Fusarium virguliforme | reverse complement strand
GTGACTGCTACGCAAAGGGACTCCTGACATTGATTGGGGACGTCCTGCATGGCTTGAAGCGTCTGGCAGTTGACCCTGTCCTGGCATGAGAGCCGCCCTTTCCACCCCTCTTGCCAGAGATAAAACATTGGAAGCTTACGTGGCACATGCAAATCACATTGTTCCACATAACGAGCCGCATTACAAGTTCTGACACCCTTGAAAGACAAGAATCGCCCGACAGGGTATCGGGTAGCTTGAAAGCGAACTGCGGGCGGGCAGCGGTACAGCTGACTCCTGGTTTGACAGCAGGTTGTTTGGCTTGCAATTACGGTTAGTTGGAAGGCTGTGCCATGTTGTGCAGAAGCTTTTGTGTGACATTGGAAGCTAGATAAGCTGCCACACCTTAAAGACCTCCGCCATATGTGGTGTATCGCGGGATGGTGCCTAGCAGACGACGCGTAAGCGGCATGAGCATCAAGGAGGTGAGCTGGAGGATAAAGGCAACCCGAGAGAGGGCACTTGTAAAGCAGTTGAAGCAGAAACATGAAGAAACAGCCGTCATTGGTCTCGGCAGTTGAAATCAAGGCTTGAGAGTTGAGACAGTTGAAGCCACAACAATTGATCGTCCACCATCGAGACACGGGAAGATGCACGAAACATCCTATTTGGCAGGAGATGCATAGACTTCGGCTTCTTGCTTCTTCAGGGAGCTACGCCGCCGAGTGACATGTCTCATCGGCTGCGGGGAAGTGTGTCGATGGCAGCGCCACGGCCTTGAGCTGCATGCTGTGCAACCCAGTGGAGGACACCGCCGCTATCAGTTGATACGACGAATGGCGGAGGCGGACGGTTCTGGATTGCTGGTGATCATATGGATTTCGATATAGACTGAGACAGCAGCTTCACCGGTCACTCAGCTGGGCAGCCACGACGCTGACGGGCTGTGGTTCTAGGCCATGGGCATATGACCTGTTCTGTGATATGACGATGGCTGGATGGATCGAGCCTACCAATGAGGATAACAACTTGAATATGCCGATGGCCAAGCTATAGCCACGGCATCTCCACGGACAGATGGAGTCCCAGGTCGCAAGTTAAATAGATCAATCTCCCGGCTAAAAGTTCACAATGACAGACTCGACAAACACACCAGACGACCTCATCAAAATCATCTGCCCCAAACCCATCTACCCCACCATGGCTTCCTACGGACCCATCTGCTTCACCAAGATCCTCGGTGTGCACGATGAGGATGACATCCCACCCAAGGAAAGCGTGGCCAACGCCGTCTCGGAGAACCCACGCAATGGTTCTCTTACCTTGCCCCCGGCGCCGACTGCGCCTGGCGGACCTCTGGGTCTTGCCATGATGACTCGCAAGTTCTGGCTTGCTGGCCGTGAGCTCAAGATTGGTTTCCAGGGCGGTTCTACCTGGCAAAAGGTTAGACTTTCACCTACGTGGTTCTGAGTGAGTACTCACAGGTTGCAGGACAAAGTCAAAAAGTACGCGCCCGAGTGGTGCCAGTACGCCAACATCAACTTCACCTTTGTCAACTCGGGAGAGGTGGACATCCTCATCGCCTTCCATCCCGCCAAGGGTTCGTGGTCCTATCTTGGGACTGCTCGTGGTTCAGCTCGCAGAACCGGCCTTCCATGAACCTCGGCTGGATCAACGACAACACGTCCGAGGATGAGATCCGCGGTGTCATTCTTCACGAGTTTGGCCACGCCCTCGGTGCCATCCACGAGCACCAGAGTCCGTATGCTCAGATCCCGTGGAACAAGGACAGCGTCTACAGGGACCTCGGTGGCCCTCCCAACAACTGGGACCAAGCAACCGTCGACAACAACATGTTCAAGCTCTACACGCTTGACGACACCCAGGCCTCCGACTATGATCCGGACAGTATCATGCTGTACTACTTCCCCGCTAGCTGGACCCTCAACAACCAGGGCACCAAGCAAAACACTGCCTTGTCTGCCACTGACAAGGCGTACGCCAAGTTTTCGTACCCCCCCGATGCCTTTGACGCTGGCCAGTTCAACACCATGGAGGTCCGCCCCTGGGACAAGCCTCAGCCAAACAACGAAAAGGTCATCTACTACCAGAAAAAGTACGGCTCCGTGCCCGAGATCCCCGTCGGCATCACGTCCCTCGACATCAGCCGGGACGCCGACATCCGCATCAGGGCTCTCACCAGCGACGCAACCACTGAAAGGTTCAAGGCGAACCTCCAGAGCTGGTCGGACACCAAGCTCTACTCGGCCTCCATGACATTCCTCGAGAAGGGCTCCCGCTTCAGCTACATGCAGACGGGCGTCTACCACACCGAAGGGACCCAGCCGCAGCTGACCCATTCCAAGCGCATCAACTTTGCGACGCCCTTCCAGAGCGCCCCTAAGGTCATCACCTGGCTTCAGTCGCTCGACATGGGCAAGGACAAGAATTGGCGCATCAAGGTGTACCCGACCGACATTGACGCTAACGGCTTCACCATCCACGCCGACACGTGGTCCGACTCGATCCTCTACAGCGCTGGCGTCACCTGGCTGGCCTACCCTGCCGAACAGCCGGGCGTGGCGAGCGGCAAGTTTAGCACGGCGGATCTGAGGCCCTGGGACAAGCCGCAGGCCGAGAACTCGGTCACCTTGACGTTCCCGCAGGCGTTCTCAAAGGAACCCAAGATCATCATGGCGCTTGATACGCTTGACTATGATCATGGTAAGAATCTGAGGGTGAGGCTGAGCACGTCTTCGGTCACCAAGACGGGCATGACCTGGCATCTCCAGAGCTGGTGGGATAGCGTCATGTACACGGCTGGTGCCTCGTACTTTGCTTGGACTTGAGGACTTGAGGTGCGAGATGGGAGAGAGTGTTTTTTAGGTTAAGTGGTTCTAGGTAATAAATTGAACTTGGTGGAATATGTATCGCCTCGACGAGTGCGTTCCCGGCGACGTGCAGAGCCTGGACATATGGGCCAGATAGCAGCCGACGGAACTCCTGTGGTTCTTCCTGCGTGCCGCATGCACCTAGCCAGAAGTACTGGTTCCACATCACGGGCAGGCTTGTCCCTGGAGGTGAATGAAGAACAGGCGAAGCAAGCAGGCTTCCCCAGGCCCGGCAAACACAAAGCCGAGCATTCATTCACCACCACGTAGTTGCGACTGGCAGATGAGTGAGTGAGACGAGTTGAGAGCCCTGCGTGTGTGTTGCGACTGCGAGACTTGCGTGTGACGTCATCATCAGCCATCAGGTATCAAGCATGCTGAGATTGGGGGGCCGGCTGGAAGTAAAATGCAGGCTGTAGGATGTGGTAATTGTTCGCGTACGTCATATACAGCATGCCTTACCTTTAAATTCCGCAGGTTCGCTCGCGTCAAACAAATCTTCAATTCTCCAATGCACACTCACTCGCAACCAAGGCCTTCCCCGTCAACACCACACTGCGGGGCCCTCGACGAGTACCATGACGAAGCTCGCGAGCCGCGCCGGGCTCTCTTGGCGTCGAGACGCTTTCGACCGTCTGGCTGAGCCCATCATTCGACAAATATGCGCCGATTCAGGGACGCCGGGACTCGCGATTGGAGTCATTGATGGCGCCGGCAAAGTATTTGAACAGTACCAAGGTTACCGGGACATCAACAAGAAACTGCCTCCAGATGCTGACACCGTATTCAACCTGGGATCAATGTGCAAAGGCTTTACCGCCTTGGCTATTGCCTGCCTTGTCTCGAATGGGAAACTTGGCTAGGATGATCCTATCGACAGGTTCCTTGAGGATCTGAGAGAGGTGCCCAACGGTAAATTCGCAATCCGCGACTTGCTGAGCCATCGAACGGGGCTGTCCAGGTCCGATGCATTGTTTATCGGGTCCGACAACCAACTTCTTCTTGACAAGACTCAAGGAGACGACATTTTTGCCTCTCTCACCGCTTCTCGCCCTCTTCGTCAGGACTTCATCTACAACAATCTCGGATATCATGCCGTGGGCCGTGTCATTGAGCAGGTCTCTTCAATGAGCTACGGCGACTTTCTCGCCAAACGCATCTTCGAGCCTCTCCAAATGACTCGCACATTTACACAACTTCCACCCATTTCCGACAACACGTTGCGCAGTGTTATGTTCCTTATTCCAATCTGGAGCTTCGTCAAGTCCCGCCTCCTCGCATTTCAGGCCACACCGTTGCCTTCGCTGCGGGATGCATTCGAAGCTGTACGCGCGATCTCGTCCTCTTCTACAGCGCTCTCTTGCGACAACTCGGCGAGTCTTCTGACCAGTCTAGCTCCGAGCATCCAAGCGCTATAACCCGCAGCATGCGTGCCATGTTCGAAACAGCCATGCCTCTTTGTGTTCCTTCTTCGCTTCGAGAGCAGTCCTACGGCATGGGTTGGGCGCGAACCCAGCTGCCTAACCAGATGAGCGAGATCAGCGGCAACTCCGGCCTCTTGGATAGGTATCCAACTATTGGCCATGTAACCAATGGACCATTGGTCTTTCACCACAGCGGCAACAACCTCGGCTGCTCGTCCACCGTGTACCTGATTCCAGAGCTGAATACGGGCTTCATTGTACTTGGCAACGCCTTGGCCCATTGTGACGCCACCGATTGGGCTGCCCAAGTTCTCACTCAGGTATACCTCTGCAATAGCATCGACATCCCCTTCTGCCAGTACGCCGCTACAGCAGCCTTACAGTGGCGCTCCGCTATGGAGCGTGTACAGGACCGCCTCGACAAAGAAAGAGACCCTGATGATGCTCCCGAGGATCTCGGGAGAAATACGGGATGCTTTTGGCATAAAACACGACAATTCTACATCAAAGTGGCAAGAAGCGGGAATGAGCTGAAGATGTCAATTCAGGGCTGCGAGGACGAGACGTATGAGCTTCGACACTATCACAGGGATACTTTCGTCTTTAACGAAAGCTTTGATCAGACTGTTAAACGTGGCCAGTGGTGTAGGCCGTACTGGTTCTACAAGGTCGACTTTCTCCCTCACGACGATGATATTGGTGCACTTTGCTGGAGAATGGACGACACAGAGGAAGAGGGTCAAATTTTCAGCAGAATTGACTGATTATGTTGTTGTCGGGGGGGGGGGGGGGGGTTCTTCTCAAATGGACAGCTAGCAGGAGTAAAACATGCAAAGCAGCCATCTTAGACAAGAATAACACAAGTTGAGACATTTATCCATAGTAGTATCCATACTTAGATTCCCTCTTAACAACCTCGATAAAGGTCTCGGCAATAATGCGCACAACGCGCTCAGTTGGGTGTAGGTCGTCGTACCTATCACAGGTTAGGCGGTCGACAAACGAATCCCTCTATAGACTCACCAGAAGAAACTCGATAGCGGATGCGAAGCGTCAACACAGTCCTCCGGTGCAGCACCCTCACCCGGACAAGAGTGATAGACTCCAGTGACATTCGCAGGATAGCTCAAGTAAGCACCTGGATCCTCCAGAATATCCTTCAGCAGCGCGTTGACATCAAACATAGTCAGCGAAGCGCCAGGCCAGCGCTGTTTGATGGTCTGCTCGACAATCCCGCCCTGCTCGAGCATCACGTTGACGCTGGTAGCATACTGGCGCAACTTGGAGTTGTACTGCGTCACGTTGTGCTCGGACTTGCCGGGCCAGTACTGGCTGTGCTCTGTTCCACCGAGTTCAGAAGGGGTATAAACAGGCGCGTGCTCCAATGGGAGCATGTTGAACACGACAAAGTGCCGTCCTCCGGTTTTGTAGATTCCGTCCAGGGCATTCCACATGCAGTCGGCCAGGTCGGGGAGAGTAGCACCAGCGGCCATCGAGTCGGTGAGAAAGGCGTCCCAGCCGAGATCATTCGTGCCTATCCACAGTGAATAGACAGTGTTGTCTGGTTCTCGGTCGGGATACATGCCGTCAACGGCGAGGTCTTGCTGAAAGGCCGGAACCTGGTACTCGAGCACAGTAGGAACCGTCCAGTCGTAGCCTGGGAACCTGCGAGTCGCGATCTTGGCCGAACAGGTAGATCCGCCGACGGCATAATTGTAGTACTCAGCACCGCTGAGCTTGGCCACGAGTCGTCCCCAGGTATAGCCACCGCTCAGGGTCTGGTTGTTGGGAGGGAATCTTGTCCCGGGTGGAGGAGCTTGACCGCTGTGTTCCATAAAGTAGAGGATTCGAGCTTCATCGGTGAGACTGTCGCCAAAGGTGACGAGGTTGGCCATGGCGTAGAGACTGCATTTGGGCTTGGTAGCTGCGGCTGCGGCCATGATAGCAGAAGCAACCAAAGCTAGACGCATGGTAGGGAATGCCTGGTAGGATGGGTTATGGAAATATGCGGTGTTTTGATGACAAGGTTGAGGGTCACAGTGAGCTCTCTCAATCCAAAAACTCTGTCCAGGGTGAGCTGCATGTCTCGGATTAGTTCAGCCTCGCCCTGCAGGGCTTATCTCGCTTCCCGGTGCTTCTTCCACTCGCGTCACTGTCTATAATCATTGATTCGGAGAATCAACTGATGCTTTATGTGACCTCACGGGCCTTACCCGCCGCGCACCTCTTTCATCGCTGGCTTGGTCTGCCCTCTTGACGCGGTTAGCATTGGGCAATGGGAGCCTGTCGCCGCTGGCCTTGGTCTCACAAAATGTCTCGGGGGCAATAGCCAGTCAGATTGAATATTGATGACTTGGTGAAGCGTTTGAACTTATTGAGCTGTCATTCCAAGACCGAACTGTAACTCATTCTACTTCTCTCGCGTCAGAATTTGCGCGGCAGTGATTAAGCCCCTTCCCCTCAATACCCTCCTCAGGCCTTTCCTCTTCGCTTCAAGTTGCACAACAATCCCTCCTGCTGCACAAACCAAATATTCTTCGTCTTCCACTCGTGATCCGCGCTTGGCAACTCCATCTCAAACCTCCTCAAGATCTCGGGAATGAGCTTGGCCATCTCCATGATGGCAATGTGCTTTCCGATACAAGTGCGCGATCCACCGCCAAAGGCAAAGAATGACTGCTCCATCATCTTCAACTGGTCCTCAGAGGCGTCGATCCATCTCTCGGGCTCGAATCGATCAGGGTTAGGGAAGACTTCCGGGTCGTGCTGCGTGACCCAAGCGTTGATGCCGACAATGGTTCCTTCGGGGATGGGCTTGCCGCAGATGACGGCACCGCCAGAGGGTACGTGGCGTTCGAGGAGAAGGCCGACGGATGGGTGAATTCTGAGACCTTCCTTGAGCACTGCTTGCATATACGGCAGTTTGTTGGTCGAGTCCTTGAATGAGATGGGAGAGCTGAGAAGTCCGGCTGCGTCAGCATCGTCAATCTCCTTGACCAGCTTCTTCATCTTTGCCGGGTTCTTGAGAAGGTTGTAAAACACAGCTCGTAGGGCAATGGCTGTCGTGTCGGATCCAGCAAAGACATTGGTGCTCAGGTGAACGACTATATCTCGTGTCGACATCTTTTCCGGGTTGGCGAGCTTGACGGCGAACCACTTGCTGAGCATGTCTCCTTGGCGGTCGAGGGACTCGATGTTGAACTCTCCATCCTTCTTCAACTTGGATTCCTCGTCGACATTGCCGATTACTGCGTTGACGGCCTTGAGCGTGAATGTGAGGACCTTGTTCCAGCCTTCCATCGAGGGGACGAGGATGGGGAGGAGGGGGTTGCCCATCAGGAAGTTGTGCCATACTGGAACCTGGCCGATGGAACTGGCATAGACCTGGGACGAGTTAGTGTGTTCTTCCGCCATTACAATGGGCTGTTTACTAGTAGGTCCTCGATCGCTTGTATCATCCCATCGACATCTCCACCCTTCTCGAGGAAACCCAGCTTCTTGGCAAATGTGATCTCTCCGACAACATCAAAAGTGTAGAACTGAAGCCACTCCCCAAAGTCGACGGTAGTAGATGAATCGGCATACGAAGAAAGCTTCTCGATCAGCAAGTTGGTGCAAGAGTCGACAGCGGGCTCGTTTGTCAACAGCGTCGTCAGACTAAAGGCGTTGGCGACGGGCTTTTTGAGCTCGCGATGGTAGTCTTCGTCTCGGGTGCCGAAAAGATTGACTTCGACCTTGCCCTTCCAGGTGATGGACTGGATGGGATAAAAGGCGGTCTGTTGTCGTTAGCAAACGAGAGAACACTCGGTCCTGCAGAGTCCAACCTTGGTGTAGTTGAGACCGTAGATCTTCTTGATCTCGCGAGGATCTGATATCGAGACATGGTTCGGACCAACTCGAACAAGCGACCCGTACTTTCGATGCAGATTAATGGCCGTCTTATGAGCTTGTCCACTGCGAACGTCGAGGTAGCGCCAGACTCCCGTGTAAGCTGCCAGGGTAGGGCCAGGAAGAGACCTCAAGCCGGGTCGAAACTTGTTTCGAATGGTGTGAAGCAAGAAGCCAGCGGCTACTAGCAAAGAAATGTTCAGAGGAGTGAGGAAAAGGACAAAGGTCCTGAAGACGTCGGATGTATTAGCCATGCTGGCACGTCAGATGTCGGCCGCAAGAATAACAGGTCTGGGTTCAGGCTGCAAGGAGCTGCAGGTATGGAAAGATCATATACAAGAGAGAAAATGCCATGGAAATAAATACTCCTGGTCAAGTCTTCCCCAGAGCGACAAATAGCAAGTACCTAGTCCGGGGATGCTCCGCGAAAGCCGACGCGGAGGACCCCCGGTGAGATCCACAACACGGGGTGCATTAGCTAGAGCGGGGAGTGCTCACTGCCGGTAGATGCACCCAGCAGGGGGTCGTGGCAATGCCCTGGAAGTGATTCGCTCCTGTAACCGATAACATCGGGGCCACGGGGATCGGCGTGAGGGTACCCAAGGTTTGGCAGGGAAGAAGGTTTTCCGTAAGAGGGGTAATGCTGCGCACTCGTTGGCACGACTGGTGGCTCTTGACGTGAGAGGTTGGAGAGTGAGACATTTCAACTCGCATGCAGTGTCGGAATACAGCACGTTTTGTGTATTCACAGGTGCCGCGAGCCTCAAGTAGTCAGCTTACCGCGTATTCTACGGCATTAGCAAGTCGTTTCAACAGTATCTCAACAGATATGGCCACAAACTCACCGAAGGCGCCGCAATGGCCGACCTGACCATCGACAACATCACCCCCAACGCAGTCGCTATCAGCACCCGGTCGGGAAATAGGCGCCTCGACTATGTGATGGAGCGGCTCATCACGCACATCCACGACTTTGCGCGCGAGACGCGTCTCAGCACGGAGGAGTGGAAAGCCGGACTCGACTTTCTGGTGCAGGTTGGTCAGATCACAACTGACGTGAGGAATGTATGCGAAGCCAAACAAGGTTGACATCCATTAATCCGAGACAAGCCAATGCAACCAAGGAGTCCATCTTGCTGTCGGATGTGTTGGGGCTGTCCCTGCTCGTCGACTCGATCGACCACCCCAAACCCGACAATTCCACAGAGGGATCGGTTCTTGGCCCGTTCCACACCCACGATGCCCCAGAGGTTCCCCATGGGGACTCCATCTCTTCAGATGCCAAGGGCGAGCTGCTGTTTTGTCTGTGCACCGTCAAGGATCGCCACGGGAACCCCGTCGAGGGCGTCAAGGTGGATGTGTGGGAGACGGACAGCAGCGGCTTCTACGATGTGCAGCACTCTGATAGAGGTGAACCAAGTGGCCGTGCTATTCTGAGCACCGACTCGGAAGGCAAGGTTTGGTTCAAGGCCATCGTCCCCGTGAGCTACCCGATTCCCAGTGATGGACCTGTCGGGAAGCTGTTGGCGAGGCTGAATCGCCACTGCTGGAGGCCGGCTCACATGCATTTTATGTTTAGTGTAATCTCTTGGATCACTTGCCTGTACCTGCCTTGGATTGAACAGGATAGAAGATCTGCATGCATCAAGTTCTGCAGATGCTGTTACTTGAGGGGTGCGTGAACCATCAAGACTGACCTGCTCGGTAATTGCTGACCAATAAGTGTTAGTAATACTGCCGTGTAACTAAGAGATCATGGAAAGCCCGACACTCTGGTCGCGGGCCCTCTTATCGTCGGATTTGAAGATGGACTGTGCGTCACGTGGCGCCCATAGCCGACCTCCCATCTGTTTTCGGCTATGGGACTTCGGCTGTGGGCCGGGAAAGGGACAACGCCTCCTTTCCAAGTTCTTTCATCGTTCAATATTATGAAGAACTTGTTTGGGAATGTTGTCAGAATGAAGCCAGACTCGACTATTCACTCGCCGTATGTAAGAAATGTCAGCTGATGCGGCATGCCGACCTTTGGCAGTCAGCTTTGCATCGTGTCGAGGACCACACTTTGGACTTGTTTGTCATGTGCGATGAAGGGCTATGGGGTACTGGAGTTTACTCAACATTGTTGAAAACTCAGCTATGTTCTCGCGTCCAGCATTCTCACTCTTGAGAGCGGTTAATGTCAACAAGTGATGCTCCACAGCGAGCAGGGGGCGGCTAAGGACCTCTAGCTCACCGACACATAGATGGTGTCATAAATACTCATTGACTAAGTGTGTGATGGCCTCCCCCGTAATCAACTTTCCAGACGATTATCCTGCAGTCATCATGTACAGTCATTCTCAAATCGAGCAATACCTTGGCCACATTGGCCTCCCTTTTGACAATCATCCGATAGACCCTCTGGAACTCTTGACAGAGCTTCAGAGGCGGCAACTGGAGCGAGTACCTTTCGAGAACCTATCGCTGCATTATTCAACAAGAAAAGAGCTCTCTCTAGATCGAGATGATCTGTTTGAAAAGATTGTCTGCCGCTCAAGGGGAGGTTATTGTCTCGAGAACAACAACTTCTTTGGCCAAGTGCTGCGCAGTCTGGGGTTCGACTGCATATATGCTGCTGCTCGTGTCAAACGACCTGCGTCGGCGACACAGGAAGCCAGTTGGCTTGGATGGCAAGTTATAAGCCGAGTGGCCATGGTGTGTCAGATGCTGACTTGAGTACAGGAGCCACTTGGTCGTTTTAGTAACTATTCAGCAACAAAAATATCTCGTCGACGTTGGACACGGAACCGCGTGCCCCACGAGGCCTATCCCATTAGTATCAAACACTGTCCTCTCCGGTATCCATCGACAACAGCTTCGGCTCGAGCACAAGACCTTGCCAGAACACACGGATAAGAACCAGCGGGTGTGGATATACTCTCACAGAGAAAACGACGAGTCCCCGTGGGTTGAAGGCTACTGCTTTACTGATCTCGAATGCTTGACTACGGACTTTGAAGTCATGAATCAGTATCCCATGACAAGCCCAAAGAGTATTTTTACTCAAAACATCATTACGCAGAGATTTGTTACGGATGACAACAACAAGGAATTGATCGGTTCGGTCAGCTTGTTTAGAGATCGCGTCAAGCTGAATATTCCGATAGTTGGGGTGACTGAGCATACTTTGCAGAACGAGGTTGAAAGGGTGGCTGCGATTGAACGTTGGTTTCGGATACGGCTGGATGTCAAAGAGAGAAGAGCGATCCAAGGTTCACCGTGCGAGCTGGGAGCGAGGTCGCAGTGAGAGTAAATAATACTACGCAAGATAGAGCTACCCAAGGTATGGAATTTTTCATGACCTCGATCAGAAAGCCAAGTGAAGATCTGACAACTGACCATCTCAGTCTCATGGAGACATGAGCCCCTCAAACACAAACAGTTGGGCATTGGACCCTGCCATGCCATCACAGGAAAGGCTATCCGGCATGACACGAGCTTTGAGAGTGGTATCCAATGATTCAGGTGAGTATCTATTCAGATGTAGGCATGTCACTGCAATCCCTCCTAGTGATATAACCTAGTCAACTATCGTGTTTATTCCTTGAATGAATCCTCTCATCAATATCCTACCTCCCAGCAAGTGCCACCTTCAAATCAGGACATCTCGTCGCCAGCAAACCCAGAGCCTTGAGCGTAAAGGTAAACTTGTAGTTGGGATAAGAAAAGGTTCCGAAATTGTGGAAAGACCCTGGGATGGCCTCGGCAAGCCACTCCCCGTTGCTCTGTTGCCGCCTCATCAGGAACCGGGCTCCCCTTTCCAGAGCCTCTGTGTCGGGATACTTGGCCTCGACCAAACCGATCAGTGCCCAGGACGTCTGGACAACGAGTGATCCGCTGGGGTCTTCGCAGTACTCCATCGTCTCGCAGCCCTGTGACAAGTGTTAGCAACGGAAACTACTGAGACCAGGATAGGGGTTCTTACCATGAAGCTCTCAGACCAGCCACCGCCTTCACGCTGCTTCGAGATGAGAAAGTCGCAGGCTCGCTTGGCACTGTTACTCGTGTTGTAGTACTCTCCAGCACTAGCCAAGCTCTCGAGCGCAAACATAGTCGCATACGTGAAGCATATCCCCCAGCTTCCGTACCAGCTGCCATCAGGCCTCTGAGCTCTCTTTGTCCATGCCACTCCCTGCTCAATGAAGCTGTCGATCTCCTTTCTCCTGTAGTCGGGCCAGTACTCTCTAAACAGACAAAGAGTCGTGACGCATGATGATGTGCACTCTGGATAGTCGTGATCAACCATGTGACGACCAAATATTTCGGTGATGTTGAGCTCCTCCAGCCATTCTCCGCCTCTCCGGGCTTCAAAGGCAGAAACACCACCAGTATTGTTCTGGTATAGCATTATCGAGTCAACAGCATCATATATCCGTTGATCATCAAAGATCTTGGGAAAGTTGCCAGTCTTTTCAAGCAACATGACCGCCCTCAACGCCTCGGCAATGCAGTCACTGACAGCAAAGCCCTGATCCTTGTTGCTAAAAGCCCAGGCACCCTTGCGGGGTTGGCGATAGCACTTTTCCTGAGCGATGCAGTTCTCTCGGATCTGCTGTCGCTCCAGGAACTGGTACGCCTTGAAGAGCATAGGACGCCATCGCTCTTCCTTTTGGAAGCCGCAGTGGCAGACTGCTTGGATGAGAAAGGCCGTGTCCCAGCACTGGCTGCCGTTGGTGGCGTTGATCTGCATGCCTTCGGGAGTCATCCACAAGAATTCTTGCAGTCTTTCGAGGTGCCTCGTGAAAGCGACAGAGTCTCGGCCATACCGTAGGTAAGCGATGACAGTGTTCATTGGGGCATCAGTCGCAGCGATGCCGCCGTAGTCGGTGTTGGTGTCTTGCATGTCGATCAGTTGGCCCACCCACGCCTCAGCCCTGTTCTTGAGGAAGTTAGGCCGTATGTACGGCTGCCAAATGTTGACAAAGGCCCAGCTGGCACTCTTGAGGAACCATGTTCTCGGCTGCTTGTAGTCGACCTTGGCGACCGTGTTGCGGTGGTTGGTCCAGTTGATCTTGTCAAAGGGGTCAAGAAGCAGCTCTTCTTGCAGCGACCGGATAAACTCCTTTCTGCCTTGATACTGCCATCTTGTGGTGTACAAGTAACTCATCGGCTGAGCTACAAGCCGCATCTCGGCGTAGAGCCGCCAAGGGGCAAACGGTGTCCAGTCTGGAACCAGCCACATTTCTGCCGGGATTGGGTTGACGATATCCCAGTCCATGACTCCAATGACCGAGAGCCAGAACTTACCCCATATAGAAGAGTAGATGGCTCCTCCCATCTCCTGTATGAAACTCCGAGCCCTCATGAGGACGGGGTGGTCTGGGTCCATGCCGAGGATTCGAAGGACACAATAGTTGACAGCAGTTCCACACACGGTACTCTCTCCAGTCGTGTGAAGCCCCCAGCCTCCAGACACGGGGTCAAAGAGGGAGAGGAGGTAGTTTGTGAGCTCGATCTTGGTGGACTCTGGGATCGGCGTGTCTGTCACGAACCATGCCATGACAACGCCGGCACAAAAGATCATGGGGCCTCCGCTGTCGCATCCCCAGTGGCCAGAGGGGAGCTGCAGCTTTTCAAAGAAGTCAAGGCCATTGTGAGCAGCCTCCAGAGGAGAGGTGGCCTTGGGGAGAGACGGGAGGTTCTGGTGTGGTTAGTATCGAGAACTGGGAGCGTGTTGGAAAGGTTATTTACCATGGGTAGATCTAGAAACCACTTCTCTGCATAGCTCTGGGGCCAGTTGCGAGCAGCATCCTCGTCTGGGAGCAGATGCCAGGTGTGACGGCTGTCATCGTCTTTCAGACGCCAGAGGTTGGGATCTGTCTTTTGGCTGTGAGAAGGGTTGCTGGAAAAGTTGAAAGAGCCTGACAGGCTCTTCTTTTCTGTGATTTGCATGTTGAAATGTCTGTGAGAAGGAAGAAGGATGAGGTGGGAGTCTGGCTTTGATCTGTCCAAGCCTACACAAGTGGTCGTCTCGCTCGGTTCATATACTCCCTCTCGACGGCCCTGTATAGCTTATCCAACCACCAAAACGATCATTATCAAGATAGGAAAACTCGAGGCAAAGTCTTGGCGATGCTGCACCGCGGAAGCTGCCTCCGCTGTGGAGATGTGAATTTGCCCTCATTACAACAGCGAGACAAGGATCGGCGCTGCGTGGGGTCCCTACTGTGTGACGGAGGCCCGGGAGACATGTGACGGCTGTCTCTTTAAGACGGCCCGTACCGCGATTTATCGGTCGCGTCCTATCCCGGCGAGTTGATAGGGCAGCCTCAGGGACACACGTCACCTTGTCTCAGAGCTAGCTCCTGCTCCCCGTCGAATATATAACCCTTGAAAGCGGCGGCATCTGATAAATATGGAGTATATCGGAAGAATGCGTAGGCTAAAAGACGGCTTGGTATGAGACGGGTCAGCAAGTGGATTGCCAGCGCGGTTGGAGTCAGCCGCCACAGGGCAGGGGATGATAAATCAGGGCCCTGAATGCGCTCATGGGGACCAATCAAGCATGCAACAAGGATATCAGTGTCTGTGAAGAGCCATTTTGTGTGCTACAGGTCGCGGGGGTTGGAATTGTCAAAAGTGGAATTCACACTCCATTATTCCTCGTTCTCTTTCTTTCATAGGCTCAGAGGCCTGGTACGTATCTTCTCTTCAGGACATAATTTACCTATAGATAAAGAGGGACCTGACGATCAGTGGCGAGATCTTAGAGATGCATAACTTTACACCTAAGAAGCCATAATAGAGAGGTATAGGTACGTACCTAGAAGTCGCTACTTGACATTTCCAACCCCCGCGACCTGTATGCCGCCATCCAGGTAGGCATGCAGAGCTGAGGTTGGTGTTAGACAGTACCTATGTGGATAGCTTGATTTGAGAGCACAGAACCAGCGCCAGCTGAATGGTGGCGGCAGAGGCATTCCCATGCCCGCAGGATCAACATCGTCAATCTTGCATGGACCCATCAGTGATGGGGCGGACTGAGGGCTCCGGTGTTGGACCCTCTTCCTGTGTCATTGGGCTGGTTGGTCGAGTTACGACCTGAATCATGTGTTGAGGTGTTATCAGACCTACAGGCTTCAACCGTGGTTGCGGTGAGAGATTTTCAGCCTTCAGCTCCCAGCCTGTGGTTTCCTTGTTTCTTTCATCTGTCTTGTCGCCCGTCTTCTCGGTCTCGGGGGACTCACTCTTTCATCCTTCTCAAGCGCAACGTTGTCGAGATGGCTATCATTCTGAGCAGCCTTGCGGCCCTCCAGTCCAAGGCAGACAGCTTGCTGGCTGTAGCTGTCGTTCTCGTTTCTTTGATGGCAGTTGCACCTCTTGCCGGTCGTCTAGCCTCCCCTCGAGGTGCCCCCAGACCCTTCAACGGACTTGCTGAGCTCGCTTCTGCAACCTTTGCCAAGTCCCGGAATGACTACCTCCGGCAGGGAAAGGAGCATACCCCGGGAAAGCAGTTTAGCTTTTGGTACGGCCCCAACCACATCGTCTCAGTCTCTGGAGATGCAGCAAGGACCAACTTTCTCACATCGCGAGGACTTGATGCTCTGGCTGGGTATGACCTCTTTTCCTTCCCATGTTAATGGTGGTGATGAAGTTAACACGCTCTTATAGATTCGTCACACTGTTTGGTGGCTTCCTCAACCTTGACAGCTTTACCAATAGCTATGGTCGTCTTGCCTTCCTTGGGTTCAAGCGATGTGCCCAGGATGAGCACATCTCGCACAATTTGCCTCGGCTGATCGTCGACGGCCGTCGGTTCGTCGAGAACATCAGGCTCTCCGAAGTATGGGATCCGGTGGACAAGATTGGATGCCTCATGTACCAGATGACGCACCGCATGGTCGGGACCCATGATATCGCCAACAACCCAGACCTCGTTGTCAGCACGAGAGACATTTACAAGCCCCTCGATGAGTGCTCTCCTTTCGAGATATGGTTTCCCCTACTCCCAACACCAGCCAAGGCGAGGAAAGCTTGGGCATACACAAGACTGCATTGGCTGCTCCAGGGCTTTATCAACGACCGGCGCAAGACCGGGAGAACAGAAAAGGACCTCATGCAGATGATGATGGGTCAGGGATGCAAGGATGCCATGACTACTCTCGTAAGTGTTATCCATCACAGGCGGAGGGGGAAGCTCGCTGATGTACTTTTCTAGACAGTCATTGGCGCCATCTTGGCAGGTGTGTTCAATACGAGCATTACTGCTGCATGGAATTTGTGCTATCTGGCCCAAAACCCCGCGTGGCTAGCCAAGCTGAGGGTTGAAGTTGATCAAGCCATTGCCAAGTATCGACACTCGCCCAGCGAAGACGTGGCTGATGTGCTCCAACGCCTCGAGCTCAAAGACTGGGAGAGAGAGTTTCCCTTGTTTGAGCTGATCTTGAAGGAGACTTTGAGATTCACAATGTCGGGGGCAATCGTGCGAAAGAACATCAGCAGCAAGGGCGTCCAGGTTGGGGACACGGTCTTTGTCGTTCCACACAACAGCCTTGCGGTATAGTGTCACTCGTTTCCTTCGATTGAAGGGTCCGCTGATAGTTCTTAGGTGTACTCTGCTGAGGATGCTCACATGGATCCTTCCATCTACAGCAATCCCCTTGAATGGGATCCCAGCCGACACGATGAAAGCAGAGCCGAGGGTTCACAGTCTCCCCATTCATTCCTTGGATGGGGCTCGGGGAATCATCCCTGCCGTGAGTAAATATCCCCCTTCATATTGCACACTCGCTAACTATCCTACAGCGGCTATGAGGGTAAGCAGAGTATTTGACTGACCACTGAGTTCGAAAAGCTGACGCTCGCAGTTCTCTAAACTCAACATTCTGGTGCCCACGGTTATGCTTGTAGCACTCTATGACTTTGAGATGTGTGATGCTCGCGGGAAACCGTCAAACGAACCGCTTCCAAGTCTCGCGTATGATAGGATCGGGGCAGGACGACCCACGGGCAAGGTTCACATGAAATTCAGCCCTCAGGCTAAGAGCGTGTAGCGGGATCTCTTGTAAATGGCTCATTCAGACGGCATCTTGGTTCATATGCATGTGCTAGAGACGGAAACTAGAGGACTCAAAAATGGTGTAATATCAATTCACTCACGGCTGACTCGCCTTATGTGTGGTCCAGTGTTTCGCTACCCTCGCTTGGCATCCCTCTTTTCAAGATCTCTGACTGCTCCATTTGCATGTGAGGCCACGGCCTCGTCTCCAATAGGAAACCCGTGTCATGAAAACTGCACGATGATGTGGGTATATCGCGATAAGAGGACAATCAGGGTCCTGGAGGGTGAGGCACGCGTGCACACGGTACGGACACGGCAGGAATGCACGAGGGGCAATTCGACGCTTGCAATTTGACCATCCAGTGCTTGCAGGGGCGCGAAATCTCGTCACCAACAGATCGTCAGGTGGAGATGTGCCAGAGACGCATAATGTCTCAGTTGGATCGACACGGTTCCGCTCGACAAGCATCTGTCATCCGTTATCCCGGAGCCCCGATCCCGCCGATCTTTGCGAGCTTCTCCGTCCCACCGGAAAGGACCAGAGGACTGGATTGAGGTGCGAGATTTGTTGAGGTTGCCTGGTGGGCGGTATCTGCAGATCTTGACTGTGACGAGTGGGGGACCTTGGGGTTGGGATTTCCTGGGAAATGGAGCTGGGTCGGCTGCTCGATAGGAATTTATTTGTCACATGTCCTGAATCTGTTCCTTTTAATCGCTCCAAACCGACCAACTAAGCGATGAGCTTTAGCAGTCCTATGAGCATCGAGTTGCCATTTCACCAAGTCCCATACGCCGGGGACCCCTATACCAAGCCGCATATCCGTCCTGGATCAACCCTTCTTCTTCACCGCTTCATTGCCGACTGCCCCGTGCTTCCGCTCTCTCAAGAGGACCAGGTCCCAGCATGGTGGCTCCGGGAGCGTGAAGTGCCGGACTTCTCATCCATGCCAGTGCCACATCAGGTGGGCTTGCGCTTTTTGAATGCCGTTACCAGCCCCAACTTCACGCGGCTTGTCCCCACTGCGTAAACAGGCATGTGGGGGGGCTTGGGCTGCGCAAAATGGGCAAGCCAATGTCAAACTCGCGTCTGTCCAATGGGCTCCCGTTGTTCCGACGTTGTTGACGGGGGTCGAGGACGTTCTACAGTACATCCAACACGCCTGCCGCAATCGCTTCAAAGTACTACTCTTAGAGCAGGGGCACCAAAAAGAAGACCGTTCACCTCACAAGGTGAAGATTAGCATGTAGCTCGCGTCCAGCTTGGTCTAGTCGAGGAAGCGGACATTGAAACCCCTGAATGAACCCTCCAACACGAAGAGGCGTCCAACTCTGAAGCTAGCCCCTGCAATGAAGACCGAAGGGGGATAGTCATGAGTGTCTTGGTATAACGCGGGAAATAGGATGATGGATGCAGAGCGAGAGGAAACTGAACGGTTTTTGTGGCTATCCAGAGAGTGGTGAGTGCCCCTGAAGCTAGATTCGTCGGCGAGAGGCACAGATTAACCGAGTTCACGATTTTCGAGGAATATGACATGTATCTACATAGGTATGTAGCCTCTTGTTCTGAGAGGATGTTTCGAGGGGAGCAGCAATGTTGACAGGAAGAGTGTTGACACACACGCAGGCAGATAGACTCATGTCCCATTACTTTTGGCACATACGATGGTAAGACAATGTAGTCCAAGGTGTCCAGACACGACGAAATGTGCCGCTTTGTGTCTTTAAGGAGGTAGTCATGCAATATATACCCAAAAAACGGATATTGCCGTCAGTGAAAGAATTCCACAGCTCTACAATACGTGCCTTCACTTTGACGTAGCTCTTCGCCCAGCATCTCGCTGTCCTCTCTCTAGGCTCTGCGGCGGGCGTCTAGTTATCAACCTGGTGAGGCCCAAAGCTCGGTTTACCGCCCAGTGATCCAAAAATGTCTCCGACATAGTTACTCGGAGTAAGCCCAGCCTCGAACCTGCTGGACCAGCTCTCCAGAATCCCCTCCACGACCTTCAGAGCTGCAAGGTACAAGTTTCTCGTAGAAGGCCCCAATCCACCTTGGTCCATCACAAAAGGAAGCTTATGTGGCTTGTCTTTGTGGCCTCGATCAAAGTTGGACGCGGATCTGAGTAAGATGATTCGAGAAAAGTCGACCTTGCCCTGGAGCGAGGCGTTCAAAAGACCCGCGAGGAGAGCGGTGTCTTCTTGGGCCGTCATGACATATTCGGCTTGGCCAGATGTATACACTTTGGCAACCTTTTCCATAGCCTCGGAGAGACGATGCCCGTGCCAGAAGGTGTTTGATGAGAGAACATCACCTTCAATAATGCTTGGTTCTTGGGTCGCAGCGTGGAAGATGTCGTCAGGCGAACCAACCCACAGAGCTCGGTTCTTTGCTGCCTCTGGCGTGTCTTCAAGAGTTACGGTCCTAGCGATAGACAGAGCGTAATCTCTAAGCTCGCCATTCAGCTCGAACACTTCGGAGCCGTGAAGAATTGTCGGGAACCCGTCAGGCGAATGCGCTCCCATGGGGACGTAGCCGGAGCCCCATGCCGAGGGGACTTCTCTGGCGTCGAATTCCAGCTGCGTGTCTACCTGGATAGCAAACTTTGCCACCGCGACAGACCCAATGGTGGCACGCTTTGGGTTCACGCCTGCAATGCCCGTGAGGACGAAGTAGGTCTTTGACAGGTCAAAGAGTGGCGACGAGGTGAGGGCACTGATTGACAAGGCGGCGTTTATCACTATTTCCCATTAATTTCAACCATGGAACAACTATCAGGCGTACTCACGAGCCGTTCCCACAACTAGGAGGCTGACTTGACCGTCGTCAGTCACATGGGCGTCCTCGTATCCACGGGCGAGTCCAGGGACTCGCACTTTGCGCGGAAACTGGATTTCGCTCGAAGGCGACAACCAATTACGTGACTCTTCATAGAACTGCTACATATTAGAGTTTTTTCGACTCCCATCGGAGATTTGCTCACCATAGCGATAATAAAGACCTTGGGGGATATCTTGGCATGTCCTTGCGGCGCCAGGGCATGATCACCTTGCTGCAGGGCCGGGGTGGACTTTGAAAAGCTCATGGTTGAATGGTTTACGGCAAACATACGTCAGCCTCTTGAAAAGTTGAGTCTTGTGTGTGCAGAAAGCAGAATGAATAGCAGCAAGTAAAATACAGCCGGGAAGGGATCCATCTCATCCATGCGGGGTTGCTATGGCGTGATCATCGCACGCAAGACCCTAACACGGCATGCCATGCCATCTTCTTGGCCCGTTGACTCGCAAAGAGACTTTCTTCCATGTATCACCAACTCTACGGAGAAGCCAAGTTCGAAAACTACCATCACATAAACAGCCAGTATACCGCCCGGCCACAACCGAGCAGGGTAGAGCAACAGCCGCAGCCAAGACCATGTTTCTCATCCGGGCTTCTCGTTTCAGCTGCTTCTGGTCTTTGTAGAACTGCTTGGCCAACCTGCTGAGCTCCTCGGTTCGGACCGGATCAATCGGTCCGCTTCTGTAGCTGAGCAAGGCGTCGATTGTTTCTCTTGTTTTTTGGTCAATTTCGGGAAATGTCGTTGGGCCTTGCGGAGGCTGGAGGCTGTTGGGATCGAGTTCCGGCATTTTGGTGTTGGTCTCGTTCCTGAAGATGTTGAAGAGGTGCAGCCGACACACAGCAAAGTGCAGGTTTGGGGAGGGGCACTCTTGAAATAGGTATCTATGGTGACACGCGTGTCTGCCTAGAACTCAGCCAAGGCAGAATCCCACTCAGCCCGCCAAGTCGAATTTCCTCCTACTTCAAGTTGGCTTATTTTCTCACTCAATATGTTTTCGACTGACTTGAAGCTCATTTGAACAATTCCCTTTTCATATCCTGTTCTAGTAGGTGCTTCTCTCTGAACTCTGAAGATTGGGAACTTGCTGCTTTGGTCAAGCCAATGCTCTCTAGCCATGGGCTTAATTGCAGTTTATTTCTTCTACTTAAGTCTAGAAATAGATCACAAGTAAATTAATTTTCGTAGCCAAGGCAAACCTGCATTCCCTTCCGTCCCATCTCTTGGCGAGAGCCGCAACCGGCCTCATGGGACAACCCGCAAGCCACAAGATGCGTGGATGCCAAGAGGAAAGCCGGTTAGATCGTGTAGGTAGCAGGGATTCTCGGACCGGCGAGCCATCGCGAGCAGCCGAACCGATTCGGTCTTCTGTGTAGTGGGAATAACCGGGAGTTATGTCACCATTGTTGACGAATTTTGGGATAGCATCACCTCGACAGGGGTTTGATCACGTGTAGCGTCGAGTCCTTCGTCTCAAGCGGGGTTATCAATGAGGACATTCGAGGCAAGACAACCCTTTCCTTCCGTCACCAAACATATTTTTCTCCTGAACTACAATATCTATACAATGGCTTCTCAAAACTCCAACGGCAGTGACCTCCTCGCGGGGTCCTTGTTCAACGTCAACGGCCTCGTGGCACTCGTTACAGGCGGGGGATCAGGTCAGTTCGATGACACTCCAGACAAGGCCATGACTCATGCTTGCTAGGTATTGGACTCATGATCACCAAAGTCCTGGTCCAAAACGGCGCCTCCAAGGTTTACATTGCAGGCAGGAGAAAGCATCTACTGGAAGAGGTGGCCAGCTCGCTCGGTTCGGCAGTCATCCCGGTTCAATGCGACGTCACGTCCAAGTCGGATCTCCAAGAAGCAGTCTCGCAGATTGAAAAAGACTCTGCATATATCAATCTTCTGGTCTGCAACTCTGGTATCGGCGGTCCTCAGGTCAAGCCGGTGACCGCAGAGACGAGTTTGGAGGACTGGGCAAAGGCCAACTTTGACACTGATTTCGACGCTTACGTGAACACCTTTGCCGTCAACACGGCCTCGGTGTGGTATACAACCATGGCCTTTCTTGGATTACTCGGCAAGGGAAATGAAAAGAAGAATGTGGAACAGAGCTCGCAGGTCATCATCACCAGCTCGATTGCCGGCTTCAACAAAAAAGCTCCCGGGGGTTGGGCTTACGGACAATCCAAGGCCGGAGCCATCCTGGCGGCGAAGCAACTTGCGGTGACTCTGCCGCAGTGGGGAATTCGGTAAGTTGTTCCGGCGAAGCTATTCAGGTAGCCCACATGCTAAGCCACGCATAGGACAAATTGCATCGCTCCTGGATGTAAGTGCAAGCCAATCCTATTGAGAACCCACCTAACAACGCGTTTCAGTGTTTCCCAGCGAAATGTCGGAGCCAATCGTCAAGCTCTATTCAGACGCTTCGGGACAGCCAGGTGCCGTCCCGAAAGAGATGGTGCCGCTGCAAAGGATGGGAGACGAAAAGGACATGGGAGGCACACTTCTGTACCTTGCGTCCCGGGCTGGGGGATACACCAACGGCGCTGTTATAGTGGTCGACGGTGGCCGTCTGAGCAATTTCCCTACGACCAATTAATGCCTTGTAACATTTCGATAGACGGCCAAACAGAGAAAGGCCAACTTGTTGGTCGCGTGTCAAGACATGTTGGACAGAATGCGGTGGATGCACGCTATACGGCACACGCTACACGACAGCCACAGGTCCCGACATATCCGCAGGGAGAAGCCCCCCTCGAGTGATAGAGTACATACGAGACAAAGCTGTTGGTCATATTTTTGTTTCAAGCGCCGATCTAATGGCTAACTCGGCATGTCGCAACCGACGATGCCAACGGAACATCCCTTGCAGCGAGGCGCAGCTCAGTCAATGCGCACCCTTTGAATCTAGACCTCCCTCGAGTCGTCTCTCCCAACTGAGCCGCGTCGGCTGGTATGATTGCAGTTTTACGCAATTAGCCGCCTCGTATTCCCTTCTACTGAAGCTTTTTTCCCCCTACGCCACACGTTGTTTGTTCGGCCCTGCTTCAGAGACACGGCCGATGTGGCTGACTGCGGTCAGGTACTAGCCCAATCTCCGGCAACGTCTTGCCGGGATACGGTGTAGCCAACGAGGAATGTGCAATTAGATGCCAGGAATTTGTCGCCCTTGACGAGTCCTGCAGGAGATCGAGTACAAAAGGGTTGTCGTTGCCGGCTTGTTCCCTCTCACTTCCATCACTGCTCATCTCAACACTCGCTCAACTTTGCCTTCTTTCTCTCTCTAATATCAAACCCTCCGTCACTCAACAGTCACCATGAAGCTGAACTTCCTCCTCGCCGCGGCTCTTGCCATCGTCGTCCCCGCCATGGCTGCCGACTCTACCACCGAGACTCAGACCGAGACCTCCAAGGCTACCACGACCCTGTCCGTCTACCTGTCTGCGATCGAGAGCTCCAAACTAACCGTGGCTAGGACTGGCACTGGCACCACTGGCACCGAGACCGCCACCCAGACCGAGGTTGAGACCACCACCTCTACGGGCCCTGCCGCTACCCTTCACGCCGACATCATCGGCGCCGCTGGCCTTGTTGGAGTTGTCGCCATGCTCGCTCTCTAAGCTTCTGGACTGTGTTACTATCTATTGTTCACTATTGTATCACCTTTTGTATTGTTGGCTTGGAATCGATGGGTCACATATAGAGACGGGCACTCATCTCACCATCCTCTCGCTTATTTAATATCACACCTTCAATACACTACAGACCATATTAATATTCTTCTAATGGAAAGCTCCGACCTTGGTTGAGTGACAGAGTAGATGTTGATCTAGGAGGGGACAGGTGGTAAGTGGCAAAGGAAGATGTCGCACATCCAGCCCATGTCTCCCTTAAGTTCCTGTGCCCCCTTTTCCCGGCTTTTGCCACTGAAGGGGCTGAGATGTCTCAATTACAACAACCAGCACGAACAGGCAGACAGGACACCCTCTATTCCCGGGCCAAGGGACTGAGACACATAATTAGACACTTTCAAACAAGGGAGAAAGCCACACGTCTTGGCGAATCACCGTACTGAATATGCATAAGGGAAGGGAGAGAGAGGGTATTTGACAAGCCAACTGTGTCTTATGTTACTGCATATTGAGGCTGACCGATTGTGATCGGCAGCTACACCTGCGAGCCCCTAGGCAAAGACCTGAGACAAGGCACAGGTCTCGTTCAGTCCAGATCATTCAAACCACAACTATGTGTACTCAGAAAATACCGGGTCGTCCAATCATCTTAATCGCGATAAGGAGGGAGGAGCAGTGCAGGGACGTCGAGCTTGGTAGGTTGCGCAGACCTTATTGCTGAGGCAATTTTACTTTTTGAAACAGCAACTACCTACTCTCGAGTGATGACAGTAATTATAACAATGACGTTTCTGAAAAATTGATGATGTGAACACTCCTAGAGACAACTGTCGCCCGGATTATGAGAGAACACGAAAACCGATGCGATAACAGCGATAATATCTCTGATAAAGATAACACCTGAATTCCAAGAGGAAACCAATGGCAGCATCATACCGCAATGAAGTAAAACGCCATGACCTTGATCACCTAGTCTGAATACCTTGTGGTTGACCAGATAGCCAAAGTCATCGATTCCTTGACACAAAGCGACATGTGTTGATCACAGAAAAGAACAGAGTTACCGCGGGATATCAACGAGTATATGAGTCAGCTGCAAAACCCTTTTCTAGTCACTTTTGTATCCAGCTCATTGATTTTGCTGTTGATGATGACAGCTTGCAGCAGCCACCTTCGTACACGATGGAAAAGAACCTCCCCACCCACCGATATATGATAAGAGACATAGTCTGCCCTAAAATAGTCTTATTGTTGGGCTCTTTTCGCAACTATCATCAGTGTTGGAGAGCCACACTTCGGCTTGGGGTTTGGGCACCCATGTTTTGAAAGATCTTGAGCCTCAACCACCACAAGGCCATATGACCTCAAGACAAGTTAACCCGTTAGCAATAAGACCATTTTCAACTCAATTATCGGCCATTGTTCAAGTTGCAGTGCATGCCTTATTCTTCGTCCCTGTCACTTTGGTGAACAATATAGGGTGGTAGCGTCAACGAGACAAGATGCTTGGCCCCAGATGAGCGCTTTGTGTAGCGCTCCATGTCTCTGTAGGTATGCTGAAATTAGGAAAGAATATATCCAATAACCTCGAGACTGGGAGTTTGTGTGAGGCTTGTTAAAAATGCCGCATGAGGAACGAGGTTTCGGACACAGCTTCCAAGCTGCAACAAGCTTCCAAGCGCTATGACGCTCAGGATTCACATGTCCCTTTGACAGTGAAACAAGTGTACACTGTTTGTTGCTGTAACACATCCATTGTCTAAGCAGATAAAGGCTACCAACTTCTCAAGTCAACCTTGGCGTGGGACAGATTGGCGTGTAGAACGATATACAGGCAAAGACATGAGGAAAGGGGCGGTGTCGGATACAACAGCGATCGTCTTTGCATCTACGAATCACGACATGCACTATCCGGGTGTCGACAGCTCTCCAAGGAGAAGCACTCGAGAGCCCTTGACCTGATAAGCGCTGTTTTCCCTCATCTCGCACGACGTGATTGGCCAGATACCAAGCCCAGGCTGTGCTGCAGTGAGGGGTTCCCAAGCTGCATCCGTCGCATTCGCGGCTGAAAATGCGCTGGCAGAGTCCGAGTGTTTGCGAGGTTCTATTGCATCTTGCTGACTAAAGGTCAAAGGACCTAGTTGAATGCCAAGCTAGGACTGTTTTACCCTGTACAGTTTGTTGATGGAGACGAGGTGGTTGAGTGAAATCAGATCATTCCGCTTAGTCACCCGGCATCGTTGCCTGAGATGGTTGCCTGAGGATTGCCTGAGGCGGTTGCCTCAGAATGCCTTGCTTGTCTCCGTGTGCATTGACGAATGGCTTCGCTTGCATCCCAATCAAGATCCCCTCACACTCGCCGAAACGCCTTGGCTGCACGATTCGATGCATCTCGCCATCCTATTGGGCCGCTGCCTGCTGGGCTGATGTGAGATTCCGCCGGCGCACACGGTAGGCCCTTGGATGCGGGTGTCAGAGGCTGAGCCAGCCCTGCTGCCTACCGCTTGCAGGGGACGAGCGCGCCGGGTGACTCGGGTCGGCCGGCGAGAGGCCATCGCGATGCCGTGGATCGTGAAACTATCCATTCGATGCATAGGCTGGCCGTCTTGCCTGCAGAGGCCTATCCAGCTATAAAGAGTGGAAGCATCCTCGACATGTTCACTCCCGACTTGATCCATCAACAGATCTCTATTCGGAGTCATCACCAACACCCTCACCCTTCACTCACCACAATCGACCATGGTTCGCTCAGCACATAGAGGAAGAGGCGGCCGTGGCCGTGGCCGTCGTATGCCTCCCCTGCCACGACACGCATTCCCTCACCTTCACCCTCACCCTCCTCCTCCTCCTCCCCCGCCCCGTGCCTCAAAGCCACCACGCCCTCCTCGTGATGGGGAACTTCACTTGATGGTTCTCAAGCAAGAAGCCGAACGTCGCGAGCGCATTCTCGCTGATCAGCGCCGAGTTGCTTCCAAATGGCGCCCCAAGATCCCCAAGGTTCGCAAGGTCAACTTTGAGAACTTCAAGAACCGTTTCCAGGATGTCGATGAGCCCGACTACGCCATCGACGTGCTCATGGGCGGACCCACCACCCAGGCACAGATCCGTCGCGAGCATGGCCAGCGTCGCCGTGAGGAGATTGCTCGCCTTCGACAGAGCTACCTCTCCCTCAAGGAGAAGGGCTCTGGCTCGTCTCAGACCAAGATGGACGCCTATGAGAGGGCCCGACGCGACAAGAAGAGCGATGCGCTGCAGTCATCTGAAAATGAGATTGAGCGCATCCGTATCCAGTCTCAGCCTGTCCTCGGCCACTTGACTGCCCTCATGAACGACACGGACCGGCGATCAACCCCACGCACCTTCATGAGGCCTTTCAAGGCTCTGGTGCACTTCCAGCCCAAGATGAAGGAGATCCTGGCCACTCTCGAAGACAAGTGGGCCGACTTTGAGGAGCTGGACAGCGACCAGTCCGAGGCCGTGGAGCTCTCTGCCGGCGAGGAGATTGACGCCGACGTGGACGTCCTCGAGGCCGAAGACATGGGCTCTGCCGAGGGAGACGAGGAGGATGACGGATCCGACACCGAGTCCCTCCTGTCTGTCGACTCCAACGCCGACGAAGACTTCGAGGGCCTCATGGACAGCCCCGAGGCCTTGAGAGACATGCGGTGCTA
Source organism: Fusarium virguliforme (assembly GCA_020883615.1). NCBI lineage: Eukaryota > Fungi > Ascomycota > Sordariomycetes > Hypocreales > Nectriaceae > Fusarium > Fusarium virguliforme. The sequence goes on along the minus strand of JAJHJD010000009.1, from coordinate 1,242,087 downwards.
TGTCGACTTCATTGAGAACGAAGTCATGCCCATGTACTCCCGCTTCAATGGCACCAGCGCCGAAAAGGTCAAGTTTGACGACCTTTGGTCTCTGTACCGTGTTGGCGACCTCATCTACATGCCCGCCTCGGGTGAGACGGGCGGTCGCTACCACGAGGTCTGGCGTATCTACAAGACAAGAGCCCCCGACCCCGAGACGTCGTATCCAACGACCGGATGGGACTTTTTCGAGGACGAGCACCAAGTCAATGAGAACTCCAAGTTCAAGATCTCGGCCTATTACATCGACCACGATGGCGCCAACTTTGGTGCTGTACAGCGCAAGTTCGAGATTGAGTCATTCGTGGGAGAGCGCTCCATCGAGTCACTCGAGGTGTTCCCCATTCGATACCGTCACAACCACCAAGAGCTCCTCCAGTCCCTCAAGCAGTCGGGCCGAAAGTTCATCGACTACCTCGATGACCGTCACCAGCAGTACAGCGCCTGGACCCTGACCAGGAACCCGCCCTCTGCCCAGACGGAGCCAGACGACGAGATTCTGGATGATCAGGACTACCAGAAGATGCGCCACCCCGAGTTTGTCGAGAGCGACCTCATTGTCGATCTCACAGAGGCGTATCAGAAGATGCCCGACTGGATGCCCAGGTTCCATCAGTTGACCCTGAACAAGTCCATCCGGTGCGACATCAAGGATGACGAGATGCCCATCCAGCATTGGTTCGGCGGATCTCGACAGACGATGGCGTACTCGCAGCCTGAGATTATCCAGAACACGGACGGAGTCGAGACCCGCCTGCGACGTGACAACCTTGCCGTCGATTCCTTCCTGCGTTACCGCATCAAGGGCAGCCGAACCTTTGAGACGGACCCCAAGGCGCTGGAGCTTCGTGACGAGGACCTGGTTCTTCTTCCCAAGCGCATGTTCGGTTATGCCCTGCGCGAGCGTCGCTTCTGGCCCATTGACTTGAACTTCCTCAAGCCGGTGCGTCGGGAGCCTGGAGTGTTTGAGAACCTCCGCATCCAGAGCGACTACAAGGATGTCGTCCGTGGCCTGGTCATGTCCCACTTCCAGAAGAAGGCTCTCGAGCGCAAGTATGCCGACATTGCCACCGAGGGTCCCAGCCAGGATCTGATCCAGGGCAAGGGTCGTGGCCTCGTCGTTCTCCTGCACGGTGTTCCCGGTGTCGGAAAGACAGCCACGGCGGAGGCAGTGGCCATGGAGAACCGCAAGCCACTCTTTGTCATTACCTGCGGTGATCTTGGTCTGACCCCCCATGAGGTCGAGTCATCGCTCAAGAACGTGTTCCGTCTTGCCCACCTCTGGGACTGTGTCCTCCTTCTCGACGAGGCGGATGTCTTCCTGTCGCAGCGTTCCAAGCTCGACATGAAGCGAAACGCTCTCGTCTCGGTCTTCCTCCGAGTTCTGGAGTACTACAACGGTCTCCTGTTCCTCACCACCAACCGAGTGGGCACCATTGACGAGGCCTTCAAGTCCCGTATTCACCTGTCCCTGTACTATCCCCCTCTGGATAAGACGCAGACCCGCGAGATCTTCCGCCTGAACATGAACAAGCTCAAGGAGATTGAGACGGAGCGAAGCAGGATGACGGGCGAGCCCGCCCTCGTGATCAAGGAGAGCGACATTATCGACTTTGCCACCAAGCACTACGAGGAGCTCGCCAGATCTACCGGCTGCTGGAACGGTCGACAGATCCGAAGCGCCTTCCAGATCGCCTCGAGTCTTGCCATCCACGACTACTCGAACCAGGCGGCGCTGGCTCACTCTCGCGGCCAGCGGGCTCCTGTTGCGCCGGTTCTGGATAGGACGTGGTTCGAAAAGGTCCAGCTGTCGACCCAGAGCTTTGATCGCCACATGAAGAAGGAGTCGGGCGCGTATGATGCTGACCTGCCGCTTCGAAACACCTTTTACGAGGGCCGATTCGACTAAGGCAGTGGTGATGTTTCCTCCAGTTGACCTGGAGTGATGGACGAGGATGATTTGTTTTACAGGGCAAGATAATGACAGAAACTCTATGAAATTGCGAGCGTGTGATTTGGTAACGGAGCTTTTAGTCTATTCAATGGATTTATAATCACTTGTGGCTGCCATTGTTGGTGAATGTGACTTTTGAAAAGTAGGCCTATGTTGATCTCCCGCCCGGCTCTATCGTAGAGGTGCAACATATCAGCATGGGAGTGGTGAGTTGACCGTTAACCTCCTGGTCTATGCAAAGGTCAACCCCTATAGTTGGCGAAGCAAGTGGGAAGCCGCTTTCTCCAGGCCTTACTGGCATCCCATGCCCTGGAAACGAGCACCCCCGCCATCCTGGACCCAATGTTTGAGTGCTGCGTAGTCGTCAAGTCCCCGCGGGTCGATAACGAGGTCGATTCTCTCGGTACTCGTCGCGCAGAGGCATATCATGTCTGCATGCGCCAGCCATCCGACCAGGACGACAGCACCATTTGATGCGGTCGCATGACAGATGGGACCGTGCAACTCGCGTCCCCCTTTCCAGTCCCCTTTTGTTAGACATGTTTCGGTGATATTTAACATGGAAAGCGCATCAAGGAGGCTGGTTCTGCCATGTGTAGATCTGGCCCAGTTATCAAGAGCAGAGTTCTCTTCATCTCTCGACCGATTCTCCGGACTGGTTGAAGAATCATGTCGAGGCAGATGCGGCTGTTGGGCATGTTGGCCTCGACCTTGTGAGTTGTCTCATTCTCTCTCGTCACGTTGGATCTGGTCGGCTCTTGTGTGGCTTCAGACGGTATTCCCGACCTCAAGCACATTCTCGCCAGCGTCAGGGAGATCGAGGAGGTTGGCGCCAACTGGATCGCCATCACGCCTAGCTTCTGGTACAAATACAGTTTGAGCGTGGGGTCTTTCACCTTTGGCTTTGACTTTGCAAAGATGAGTGTCACTCTGTACGACGAGGGCAAGGACTGGGTCAACACTACCACGTCGCCGCAGACTGGGCGTGCGCTAGCTGCCCTCGTCGGTATGAAGAAGCTCCCGAGGATGACGACGACGACTCTGCAACAAACCTGTTTACAACTCTAGCTTTACACTCAGTCAGAGAGAAATGCTCGATAGTGTGAACAAGCTCATGAGCAAGACTGACGAGGACTGGAACATTTCTTATCATCCTCTGCTGAAAGCTATGGAGAAGGCCTGAAGGAGCTTGAGAAGGGCGACGGAACAAGTTTTTTGAAGGCTTTGTACACGAGGGCGTTTTATGCGACTGGTGATGGTGTGTTTGAAACCGATAACGCCGTCCTTGGGTTACCTCAGGAGGACTTAGATGAGGTTACGCTAGCAGCGCATCGTTGGGCGACTAGGCAATCCAAGGGTGCCAGCTCGTAAAGTAGTTGATGTATATGCTCCGACTTGTGCGGCGGGATGCATGGCCGAGGCTATAAGAGTATCGTGGTGTATCCGTGGGCTTATCTCGTCATAATCCATTTACGGTTTTATGCATCGAGAAACAGAAACATGTCGGGTCAGGCAACACGATGATGCACACACACAGCTCAACGCATCACGACCAGAAAAGGAGTCCATGGCCGGTTTCAGGGTGCATCTCACGCTGGTGGCATGGATCTGCCGTGATCATTTCCTCTCGGAGACTCTGGACTCGGAAAAGTGTTGCCCAAGCCAGGAGGAATGAAATGAGAGGGCCTTGAAGCAAGAAATGCCGATCACTCCACGTTGCAATGCGGGGTGACAGCAGCTCCCCTGTGCCCTCTTGCTGACATGATATCATCATTCACTATGATGCAGAGCTGCTTGTGCGGGGAGACCCTTAAAGGACCGCCTGCACTTGGTAACACGCTGCGGAACCATCATCACCACCATGCGCTGGACACTCTTCGCCTCCCTTACGAGGCTGGTGTCTCTTCTCGTCCTCGCCAGCACGGCATCCGCTCAGACAAAGTACAAAGTCCAAAAACCTCCTCTCGACACCGACTGGACCTACAGGGTCGGAACGAACCCATGGCCTGAGCATCCGCGACCCCAGCTCCGTCGCGAGGCCTGGAAGAGCCTCAATGGCATCTGGACGTGGAAGGCGGCTCGGGGCGAGAAGGATGTCGAAAACTGTGCCTTCCTGCATAGAGAGCGCTCTTTCTGGCCTGCAGATCCTGGACGTGCGGGATATGTGGTATGAGACGACGTTTGAGGTTCCAAACGAGTGGAGGGAGAGCAGGGTGCTGCTCAACTTTGAGAGCGTCGACTACAAGGCCACCGTGTTTGTCAATGGAGCCAAGAAGACGACTCATGTGGGTGGATACGACCGGTTCACGATTGACGTGACCGAAAATGTCAAGTTTGGAGGCTCAAATGAATTGTTGGTCCAAAAAATGTGCTAGCCTGAGCAACGACTGACTCTAGCAGGCTCGTCTTTGTCCACGATCCAACAGACGCCGATATCATCCCTATTGGGAAGCAGACTCTAAAGCCCAGTCATATCTTCTACCGTTCGTGTTCGGGAATCTGGCAGCAAGTGTGGATGGAAGCGGTGCCCAAGGATTACATCACTCAGCTTGACGTTGCTGCAGGTGCTGACGGCAATGGTGAGTACAGATGCAACAGCTCAGGTTCAGTATCTAACGCATTCCCTAGTTGCTGTGACTGTTCACACCTCGCAAAAGGCCAAGAAATCCGCTCAGTTCACGCTCACCGCAGCAGATGGAAGTACAAAGGCGTCTCACTCTGGTGATACCACAGATCAAGAGTTCATCTTGACCGTCCCATCGCCCAAGCTATGGCGGCCCGACTCGCCAGCCCTGTACAACTTGACCGTGACTCTAGAAAGCGGCGACAAAGTCCACAGCTACACGGGGTTCCGAACCATCGCCAAGGGAAAGGTGGACAACGTCACCCGGCCGCTGCTCAACGGCGAGTTTGTCTTTCAGTTTGGAACTCTCGACCAGGGGTTTTGGCCTGATGGGTTGTACACGCCCCCTAATCGCGAGGCTATGGTGTCCGATTTGAAGCTCCTCAAGATGTTTGGCTTCAATACCGTCCGGAAGCATGTAGGTTGGCCTTTTGTCAGGTGGTAACATGGCTGACCAGACCTGCTAGATCAAAGTCGAGCCGGATCTCTTCTACCAAGCTTGCGATCAACTCGGCCTCATGGTCATTCAGGACATGCCTAGTCTTCCGGCTGATGGCGCGCGAAAGCCAGACTCGAAGCAGCAAGCCGAGTTCAAGAGACAGCTTGAGCAGGTCATCAACCAACACAAGAACTATCCTTCCATTGTTGCTTGGGTAAGGGGGATCGCTCCCAGGGCTGTTACCATCAAGGGGCTAATCTAAAAAGGTCATCTATAACGAAGGCTGGGGCCAGCAGCGCGTCTCTCCGCCGCCAGAGGAAGACTCGACACGGCTAGTCCGCCGTCTGGATAAGACGAGGCTCATCAACTCTGTTAGTGGTTGGGACGATCACGGATACGGTGACTACCATGTGGGACTACTACAGTTTAGCTATTCGGACACATATTGACAGTGCTAGGACAACCACAACTATGCCGAGCCTCAGTGCGGTACCCCCTTCTACTCGCAGCCAAAGACACCATACGACCCCGAGCGTATCGGCATTGCCGGCGAGTACGGTGGCATTGGCCACAATGTCTCTCTTGAGCAGTGGGCAACACCCTATTCCTCACCAGGTCCTCTCTAACTGTTGCCCTCAGCCTCTGGAACGTCAAGGAAGCCATCGCCACTATAAAAGACACGTACGAAATCAACCAGAACCTCGAGTCATACAACTACCGTGCCGGCGTCCTATTCCGCGACATTCGTGAGCAGACGCAGCGTTTCGCCTGCAGCGGTGCTATATACACGCAGACCACCGACGTCGAGGGGGAGGTCAACGGCCTGGTGACGTACGACCGTCGATTTTTGCGGCCGCAGGTTGACAAGTGGCAGGACGATATCCAGAGCGTTTATGAAGCTGCTGCTTCGAGGGGAGGTCGCAAAGTGGAGATGGAGAAGCGAGATGTTGGGTCATTGCTGGACCTGTGACAAGTCAGTTGCAAAGGCCCTTGATTCATTTCGAGACATGGGATTCCCAGGTGCAAAATAGGTTCAGCTTTGAGCGCTGTGGCTCAAGAATTCGACTTCATATCTCAGGCCTCTTCTCGCAAGTGATCCCCATACGAATTGATAGTCTCGACTCTTCCCAGCCATAAACCCTACATGCGTTCTCAATCTTCTGTACGTCTTGCTTTCATCTGAATCCTTCATGATAAATGCTCTGAAGGATTTAAATCCTGGTCTCGGCACGAAAATGATCCGCATTATCCAGTGCCTCACTGCCTGCATGTTGATCAGCTCCGCCACCCAGCTTTCGTCACCACGACCACTCACTCTTGCCTGACAATCTTGTCATCTCAGATCTACCATCACATCTCGTCTCAACGACCGAAGTAGTACCTATCCATCATGTCCAAGCCCACACAGCAACTCGCAGACTCCAACAAGGAGAAGCCGAACGAGACAGAGAAGGACACAAGCGAGTTATCACCCAAATGCAAGCCCAATCTCCTTCCAAGCAACTCTTCTAACTTGCGCCAGGCATCCAAGGCCCCATGAAGCCCAAAGATGACCAGGACGACGACTGGCAGATGGTGACCGAGGAGGACGGCAAACCTCCCCGGATCTGTGGCACCCTAGCCACGGCACAGTTTTCCATCGGTGGAGGGAGCGGAAGCGCCCGCTATTCTCCTACAACCTGGGGTATCTGAATGGGCATGTGCATTGGCCAGATGAAGGGGAAGGGGAGGTGAGCGAGGGGAAGAAAGACAAGGAGGGGCGCATCTCGGAAGGGGAAGCTCATGCTGGCATGAAGACAGAGAAGGGCCCAGAAAAGGTAGGGTAGAGCATCTTCTCCGTACTGAACCTCTTCAATGCTTGCTTTATGAAGAGACCGCCTCGGTGTCTATAGCCGTAGCCACCTCGATCTAGCCTCGTCACAATGTTCCTCCCCAACCCAGTCACATCTTTATCAGTTCAAGACCAATCCTGTAGTATTTGGAGCGGTTTCTATGATTCAAACAACGCTGTAATTCCTCGCCCATACACCAACAAACACAAGGCCCTGACAAGTCTAGCCCTTCCGTTATTCCGTAGAACCTCTATGATGCTGAGCCAAGCCCCCAACGCCAAACAATGGTGTAATCTAAGACAAAGTAAACCTTCAATGCAACATCAAGGCTCTTGATCCGAGTATGCTCCAAAACGCCAACGCTTGCTGTTTTCCTCTACCCACCACCGGCTGATGAACGCCCCCTCCTCTACCCAGTGTGCCACCTCTTCACCGTGTTTCCTCTCTACACTCCCCAGGAAGGAAAGAAAGTCGAAGCCCTGAACGGAATCATGTTCGGCCGGGTCAGCTGTGAGGTTGCTGAGTCGCCACTCAACGTTGTCAATGATGGGGACCACAAGATGTCTCTCAGGGTGGCGTGCATCGCGAGCAGTAACCACAGCTCTACCAGGGTTGACAACTGTGAATTGCCAGTTGCCCTGACCTGTTTCATTATTGAACTTTTGCATGGGTCGAATAAGCGACTGTCCTTCGTAGTTGCGCATCAAGTCGGTCGCTGCTTGGCGACTAGCCTTGTTCAATGAACCCGTCTCCACAAGCAGGTCCAAGATGGTCGGAACGATCTGCGACGAATGCACTGCATCGTGAACGTCAAATGCCGGCAAGAGGGGGTGGGAGAAGACGAGGGGACGTGATCGATGCCGACGCTGGGGTTGTAATAAGGCGACACGACATCATTTTCGGGCATCGAGATGCCATGGTCTCCAACAAAGACAATCAGAGTCTCGTTAGCGACGCCCTGTTCGTCCAAAAGATCCAGAACCTTGCGCAGCCACTTGTCGTCATAGCCCTCCGAGTTGACATAACGTGACAGCATCTCGAGTCCGTTGGCCACGGGCACGTATTGCTCGTGCTCAGGCATCTTGAAAGCGTGATGGCTCGTACTGGTCAGGTGTGTGAGAAACACTCTCTCATCCTTCTCCTTGGCCGAAACAAAGACATCGCGGAAGTAGTCTTCGAGCGGATCCTCTTCAAAGGCAAAGGCATTGATGTTGGGCAGTGTGACAGGCCCGTGAGTGGCATTTGGCGATCGCAGATACTCTCGGCTGATGATGTGCTCCTCTGGGAATCCGAGACGCGAGACAAGCTCATACTGTTTGTCGTACTGCATGGTAGCAGCCTGGTAGTAGTACGACTTCCATTTGGAACCAGGATCAGGATGCGCATCTTTCTCTCCAGAGTCGTCCAACTGGTTCATGGCCTCGAAGATCTGTGCCAGACAAGGCTGGTACACATGGTGCCGGTAATCGAGATTAAAGTCGGCCATCAGGGGCGCGACACCGCAAAGCGTACCAACCAAGCTTTTGAGGGTGTACGTCGCTGTTGTATGCGCATTCGTGAAGTGAATGCCCCCACGCTTGACCTTGGATGCCTCATCTCGTTCGAAACCATCGTCGTAGTCGCCGGTAATGTAGTTGGCGGTTGACGTCAGGGTCGCCAATCGATCCAGTGCCTCTTGCGGGAGCTTCTTGTCGGGAAACGAGTCGACAAGGCGATCGTACAGAACAGTGCCCTTCTTTATGGGAAAGACGTCATTCCGCGTGCTTTCGAGAAAGAAGAGAAGGACATGTCGGACAGGGACGTCTTGTAGCTTGTCGCGCAGCTCGGATAGCACATCGTCATTGAGGTTCGAGATCTTCATCGGGTCGGCGTCTGCGCTGTAGTGTTCCCTCCCTGAGTACCAATCCTCAAAGCCTTGTAGCTTGCTATCCTTGGGCAACCAAGCCAGGGGCGCTGGGCGGGCAAGGGCTGTTCGGTGGTCCCAATTGCGCTGGATGCCACTGCCGAATAACGAAGGTAGCTGTTCAAGCATAGGCGACGACGCTGAGAAGTCAACAAACGGCAGCAGACCAGTCGTCCACGAAAGGAAGATGAGAGAGCGGTCGTGTGGACGTGCAATCGCGGAGAAGACAAGAGCGAAGAGTGTAGTTGCGACGACCGTATACGTAAAGAGGTTCAGGATCGACTTGAGCTTCGATGGGGCGATATCCAGTCCCGATCTCTCAATCAGTCGTTGCACAAGTCGAAGCGGCGCAGAAGGCGACTTCCGCTGCGTGTCGTCGCCGAAGACGCTGCTGGAAGCGCTCTCGTCATCGTGCGGGGGCTTGGCTGGGTCTTCGAAGTCGAGCTGAGGGATCTCGGCGTAAGCGGATCGAGGGCGAGTGCAGCGAAAGAGTCGCAGAGTTGTCGCAAAGGGCCAGTTGGCGACATCGGCGGCGTAGCCCCAGAAGCCATAGCAAATGTCCTGCAGCAGCCAGCTAAAGAGGAGGGTAAGACAAAGGACGGCCGTGAACGACAGACTTCCCGAGAGGATAAGAGCTCGTGACGAGGGGTCGGTCGGGAGAGAGACGTTTCGTAGATGGATTTCGGAGCCTGCGACAAGGTAAAAAGAGACGGCTATAATGCCGAGTGCGGCGTTGTAGAGGATGATGATGCTGGCCAGCAAGGTTATCGCGAGTCGTGATAGCAACGCCAGGCCGACCACCCAGCGATCAAGGAGGAGTCGCAGCAAGACAATGATGGCGACATCTTGGGCAAAGAATGAGTAACCCCATTGTCGCAATTGATGCGCGGGTACGGCAGAGAAATGAGCATGTATGTGCGTGATCTTGGCGTTCCAAACAGCGAGAGCGGCAAAGGTGAATAAAAACCTCCGGTTCGCAAAACGCGGGAAGAGGGCCAGGGCAACACGCAGAGGCCTCTCAAGGGAGACGGCCGATATCCGGAGCATGATGTAATAAATGATTTGCAGAGAAAGGGAGCACAAAGAAAGGGAAGCGAACGAGTTGGCCGCGTGGCCTTGATCCCTTGAATGGTCTTCCCCGAGACACCAGGTGTTGTTGTGCTGGCAGGTGGGAGCGAGTGACTTGGGGGAGCGAGCAAACGCCGAGAAAAAAGCACGTCTTTCAGGCTCGCAATCCAGTGCGGAGCATGGCCAGGCTGGGTGGCTGCTTGTCTTGAACGAGGAGTCAAGGGATGGACCAGGCTGCTGGAGAAGACAAGACGCAGGGTCGAGGCGGGCGACGTTTGTTCGGAGTTATACAGAGAATTCGGGATGCCGCCAACACAGTGCCTGTCTCAAGTATCTCCCGCTGGTGGGAGATACCTTGTTAGCCTCGACGATGAGCACTGGGTTCACTCAACTGGTGCAGTCTCAGGCGTGGTCGCTGGTCAAACGACTCTCGTTCGCAGCGGCGATCAGTACCCGCATACCTCCTCTGGACCCATCCGCGGCGCGCCCTGACCTCTCTCATGGTTTCACAGGCAGGTCGAGATTGTCACTGGCGCAGCAGTGCGATATGGCGCTCTGCCCTGGCGTGCCTGGTGTTCGCTGTGAAAGCCTGGAAGCCCCCAGTCGGCGCTAAGAAGGGTCTGGGCTCCATCCATCCCGCATCCTTGGTCCCGATCAGCAAAGCTTGGCTTGAGGGTCCAGGCTGTTTCGCTGTCGTTTGCCGTAGCGTCATCCAATCAAGTCGAAGCCATAGCAAGCAGCTGATGGCAAGAATAGCTGTATCCGTCGACGAACGGAGCGGGGATGGAGAAAGGTGGCATTGCTGGAGTTCGGCAGTGATCATGCTCCCACACAAATGGAAGCCTCAGGGCAGGAGGGGGAACGGGAGTTCGTCGATCGCATGGTCACGTGCCTGGCGGCTAACTCGGACCGCCAGGCACAACAACCCCTGGACGCGGCGGCCGCGGCTGATGGGGCTCGGTGACCTCCCACGTCGCAGTGAATGGAGAGGGGGAATAAAAAACGGAGCTTGATTGCATCATTCACAGTGTCCAAAGTCCCAAATCATGCAGTGCGCGAAAAAGACAGTTTGATCATCCAATGCCCCAAAGCCGGATAGGCGCCTGAAGAAGAGTGGCTGGCGTGGCGGTCAAGCCACACAAGGCTCTGCAGCAGCTCGTTGGCTTCTCCAGAAATGCAGCTCCGCCCGCTTGATGAGGGGCTTCTTCTCGCCAAAGCGGCGCAGGGGATTGGCAAAACGCCTCTTGGCGTGCCCAGCACGCAAGCAATCGCCGGTACTTGGATCAGGCTTAGCGAGCAAGTGATGGAATTGACGCCAGCAGTCGTGGAGCTGTCGCCATTGAACCGCGCTTGAGGGGGCTTCGCGGTCAAGGCAGGATCGAGCAGACGGACTGGTAGCGGGGGAGTGTCGCGCGCTGATCGGGCAATCTCAATTCAAAGCACATATCGCAATACTATTATGTATATGTCCGAAAGGAGGCATCTGACAGGAGCCCGAGTCATGAGACCCCCTGAGGCCGTTGTACATCGGACGCTGACTCGCTGCCTGGTGAGCCACCTCCCACCCTTGCTTCGACCTCACGTCGCAATATGTCATTGCACTGTAGCCCAAGACAAGAGCCAGCCGCCAGGGAAGATTGCCAAAGCACAACTTGGGGGTCAAAGCAGATGGCGCGTATCCAACGGCCAATGAAGCATGGGTTGAATGAGATTCCTGGCAATCACAGCTGATCCGAGACAATAGCACAATGGATCCAGGCTCCCGTAATGTCTCCAGGGGAGGAATCAAGCAAGGGCCTTCCTTATCTTATCCACAATGCATGTCTTATCTTATCTAGTCAGTCCCAGTGAGTTTCTACAGGGTAGGCAACGTCTCAACGGCTGAAAGGTGCGAAGATGGTTGTCCATTAAGGTTAGGGTGTTTGTTATACGGCATTGGGTTGTGATGCTGTTATTATGGTTGAAATATGTTCTTTTTTATCGTGGACGAAGGTGGATGCTTCAAGCTGTCATCATCAACAGCAGAATCAATGGTTGTCCATCCTCTGGATATGCCTTGAGCAGAAAAGATCCTCCAATAGAGTGTGGTGGTGATTTTAAACGTGAACTCTCACCGAATTTGATGCAGCGGGTCAACATTGAAGTGTGGTTTCTAATGTTACACTGCTTTGGAGTGTGCCGAGGACTTGGGCTATCCAAAATGCCTCAGTATCAACAGCTACGTGGACCACTATGTGTGCGTGGTGCCACACCACAAGTCAACCTACATAGGTAACTAGCGCAATTCATGGGATATCCGGCATTCACATAATTTACTCTATCCGATAGGCATGCGATGATGTTTTCCATATGTGGGTCGCCCAAACCCGACAACTTGTTCGGTGTGAGTTGGCCTGGAAGTGACTCTAGCGTGATGGGCTTGGTTGGGTGCCATGCAGGAGAGTTCGAACTTCGAAGAAGCTATCGCAATGCGAATCCAACATCACCTAACCCGAAACCCACTACTCTACACCATTTACTCATAGAGTAGGTCTGCCATGGCCCAGCCGTTTACTTGAGCCTTGCGACCACTACCTCTCCCAGCCAGTGATGCCATCGGTAGTGAATGACTTATGAGGTTTCAGTGTCTGTGGATGGCTTCGGTGTTGTTAGAGAGGTCATTCTCGACTATCTTTGGCGAGAACAGAGGTGTGCTCTTGCAGGGAGCTGAGCCTCCATTTCTGGGAGAACCTGCTGCCTGAAGCTGGAGAGCGCAAAATTACGACACGCTATCACATCTTATTGGCAAGTTGGGGTCGAAGGAATGGTGCACGAATAACTGAAGTTGGAAATCGGTCAGATGATCAAGCATACATCTGCCGGAGGCCGTCCTCTAGCCCAATCACCACCTACAGGACAACACCATCTTCGAATGTGTCCTCGCAAATGCAGAGATAGTCTTATCGAGTTACGTCCCTGCGAGGATTCTCTGACTTTGGGCGACTGGAGGATAAAAAAGATAAATGAAGACGAGAGTTGCCCCCTTCCAACATACCTCTTACCCCTATCCTTTCTTTCTTCACGAGAACCCTTCTAAAGTGTTGTTCTTTGCATAATTGCCCCCCCTCTGTCCTAGACGGCCCAATTGATCGCTCAGTTTGCAACAATGGGCTTCAAAGACACGTTGGTGAAGATATTCAGCAACAAAAAGGCGAGAAACAAGGTTGTGAAGACAGCCACCAAGAGGGTGTCGCAAGTTTTGCCAATCGCGAAGATTGTCCAGGCGGGACATGGTGTCTACAACCTCGGCAATACAGCCAACAACGTCAACGATTTCGTTTCCAAGGCCTCTGGGGTTGCAGATACAGCTCAGAAGTTTGTCCCCCAGATGCAGGTGATGGGCCAGTCTGTGTGCGATAGCCTGAAGATCTTCGGGTACTTCAACATGGCGGCAACAACTCTCGGGAATGGGGCCGATCTGGTTCTTACCTATCAAGGTACCCAAGTCCTGCATCTCATCGCCGCCAAACTTGACGATATCTCGACTAGCCTTGCCGCTGGGACTGCCCTGAAGGCCCAACAAGAGTTCCCAGAGTACGTGTATATGATGATTCAGGAGCAGCTCACTCAAACCGCCAATGACACAACCTGCGATCACTGGTTCTTCGTCTTTCACCCGGACAACGATTGGTACCCCAAGTTCTTCCATCTTCTCGAAGAAAGGCGACTAGACCCTAGGTTTTGCGGCTATACCAACCAAATTGACACTGCATTTCTTTTCATGTTGGCGGCGCGGCGTCGTATCTACGAAAGGGCGCGCAAAGACAAACATAAAGGACGGCAGTCTCGCCCTGTCAAGCTTCACCTCCTGGTGCTAGCATATCAACCCATCCTCATCTGCGAAGCGCTCAGAATCCCCGAAGAAATTGGGGACTTTGTTATAGAAGGTCGGATACATGGAAACAGGGAATTCGTTTGGCTCAATCTGCCCGAGGAGCAGAGGCGCTATGTGAGCGACATTGGGAATTGGGTTCCCCCAAGTCAAGGGCGGTGGGATTGGGGAATGTCACTGTTGGGTTTGGCGGATAAGCCGCCTGAGCTGGGGGAACGCAGAACCTTGGGGACAAAGCAACAGCCAAGTGAATCTGGCGGGGAAGGGAATTCAGGTGATGAATCTGACAGAGACAGCATCTCAAGCCGGGAAGCGAGGGCGTCGGACGACCTCCCTGGTTTAGGCGAGATATATGAGTATTTTGCCGCGCCGCTACACCATCGCCATCGACAGGGTCGCAGAAGACGCCGCCGCCGGAGCCATAGAGAAGATAGAGGAAGAAGTCGTGGAAGCGAGTCGACGTTTAGAAACTCGCATCAGGGGCGGCATTCTAGAAGGCCGAGCCGGGCAGAGCGTAGGGAAGATAGAGGGAGAAGCCGTGGAAGCGAGTCGACCTTCAGAAACTCGCATCAGGGGAACTCGCATGAGGGGCGACGGTCCAGAAGGTCGAGCTGGGCAGAGCGTTGAGAATGAGCAGAATCCCCTCGAGAATCCAGATGTAGGAATTAGATATTCTGCGTTTGGAAGTGTGAGTCTCTAACTGTGCCTGTCACTAATTGTACAAGGTTGTCTGAGCAAGCCTATCTTCATGGTTGCTCTTAGGTTCTGCTCCATCTTCCTTCCTTAACCGATGAGCTGGAGACTTTTGGTATCAGAGGGACAGCAGCTCCATATTATCACCACTTATGCCCTAGTCCCATGCCACAGAGATTGGCTCGTGGTTCCCCGAGAACTTGAGGCCGTTGAACCAAAGTTCGAATCGAAGGTCGGCGGGGGCAACGATGACGTGCACGTCAAACTGCAGGTGATAAAAGGACACTCCCTTGCGATACCAGGATCGCTTAACCTTCTTTAGGACCATCTGCTCCTGCTGGACTCCTGTGAGGTTGCTCTTGATTACACATAGCTTCTCTACGCTCGCTGCTAGAAAGTCAGTCGCCGTGTCCACCTGGACCGTGAGTACCAGTGATCACACGCACCATGTTTCATGCTCCGGGGCAGGAGATGCGGCTCGTTATCAGACTTGACCATGACTGCATCCCAGGACCTCGTGCCGCTTCCGGGATCCAGCTTGATCTTGAATGACTTGATCACAGATGAGTTGGGGTCAACAACATCGCCCTAATCGAGACGGTCAGAGGTGCTCTCAGGGCAGGTTTTCGTCCGTACCTTGCGTATCAGCCACTCTATCTGGTCCTTGGCCCATTTCACCTTGGGGTCGTATCTGTCCGTCTTGATCTCTTCGTCAAAGTGCAGGGCTGGGTTGTACGGCTCCATGGTGACTATCCCGTAACTTGAGCGCGCAACCCGTGTGGCTAGAACCGGCAGGCTTCCCGTCTGGATCTTCTGTTGCTGGTCGAGCAGGAGGCCGCGGACGACGCAAAGCTGAGGCTCCTGACACGGGACGACGATGATGTGTTGCGCATTCGGGTGCGGGTACCCGACAAGCTGTTCCTGTATTGCATCGCGCACGTATGCCGAGCTTCCCAGGCCTCCGGCAAGGACCATGTACCCCTGTTTTTGTTGGTAAGGAATTGCACTCGGGGATCCTGACGGTGCCTTACCACTTGGTCGTCCATCCCCCGTTCCTTCATCCAACCGAGCTGCTCTTTTATACGGCTCATGACGCCCTCAATCTGAACATCAAACAGTTCCTGGATCTCTTCTCTGTTCTAGGTCAGTAAAAGCTCACAAGCCGCAGCCAGTGGCACCCACTTTGTGAACAGCATCCGACCTCTCTCAACCCGCAAGCCTGGATGGTTAAAGTCGAAAGCCACACCCTCCATCTGTATCCGGAAGGTCTGCTGCATATACACCTTTTCTCCAAACTTGTGTTTGACAGTCCTAAAGTGATGGCTCCTCGCCATTGACGTGGCCAAGTCATCGGGGAGTCTCTCGATGACATCGGGGTTGGCCGCCAGCCTCTGGGAAACGGGGCGGATAAATGCCCTGTCAATGAGCGTAGACCCTATGCCAATGCCTCGTACGCCTGCAACCTGCGCCATCTGGGGAGAGGCGGCGTCGGTCGAAGTGATCCGCATCAAAGCCAGGTCCGTCGTGCCGCCACCAGCGTCGACGGTAAGAAAGACTTGACCCTTTTCGAAACTGATGGCACTTGTCTTGAGCGTCGCCACAGATGCAGCCTCAGCCTCGGTGAGATCCACGAGGGCTATATGCGAAGGTCCCTCGGTGCCAAAGCCGGCATCCCGTACGACGCCCTTGAACGTGTTGACCATGGCGATGCTGGTCCAAGTGGTTGGCACGCTGAAGAGAAAGGTGACGGCCATGTCTGCCCAGCCACCGCTGCGACGCTTCCCCAGCTGCGTCTCAACCGTCATCTTGACATGAGCGTAGATTTCGCGCAGATAGTCGGTCAGGTACTTGCGCGCCTCTGCCGTGCTCTGTGGTGCACTGGAGAGCCCCTGTTTCCGCGCTGCATCCAAGGTGTCTTGGTCAATAAAGATCTTGAAGAACTCACGCCTCGTCTTTCCAGATCTCGGCCCGTCATCTTCGTCTGCGCAGGCGAAACCCCAAGAGCTGAGGGTGCCGTCGTCGTTGTACACAAGCCTGGTGGGCACCTTGCGCTCTCCTCGGTCACCGCTGCCGGGCCAATCGTTGACCACCTGGATTGGCGTCCTTGGGGTCATCCATGCCACCCCTGGGGTGTCTGTCAGCAGCTTGTTTCCACTGTAGAGAGAATTCAGTGTACCTGTATAGGTGGTGCCCAGGTCGATGGACACTAGAACGTCGGCTTGTTTACTCGTGTTTGTGTTGTTGATGGGTGAGAAGAAGGAGATCAAGTCTCAGTGAGGGATTGGTACCCGAGTTGCAGGCACTCTTCTCTTCTGTTCCCTCTGTTTGGCGACCAGGGGTCACGGCTTTAATTATCGCTATGGAGCCTGACCTGCAGCTACCCATGCTCATGAGGCTGTGACAGATAGGTAGACCCGTGCCGACAGACCCATGATGAACAGTTGACGAATCCTTCAGTTTAGCCGACGCCCTGGGATGATGCAGTGGAGTCAGTTCTCTGATAAGTGTCGCATCCCCCGTTCGTGAAGCTCTATTTTCCCGCCATCCGGTTTTTCAGCATTAACTGCAGTGAGATACGTTGGCCCGATGGCTACAGCAAACACCCAGACGACGGTCCTTATAGGAACGGCCACAAACGACGACAACGGCCAACCTAGTCCCTCGACGTGGACATCGACGGTCCGGTTAATCATCGACGGAGAAGTTACGCGAACAGATCCTTTGGATACAGCCACTCAGCTTCCTTCCAGTGGCAGTGCCGACAGCTCCGACATCACAGCAGCATCGGCCACGGCCATCGAGAGCACAAGCAGTCCCAGTGAGACCTCAGCAGCTCCCAGCGACAATGGCGCGTCTGGTCACTCTACTGGAGCACTCGCTGGAGCAGCTGTAGGATGTGCCATTGGGGGCATCCTGATCGGCCTCGTCGCTGCTTGGCTTCTCTTCCGCCGACGACGCAAGGGAGAGAACGACAGAAAAGCAGTTCCTCTTGAACGTACTCGAGAATACGTACCAGTTAACAAGGGGTCTCCTACCGTGAGCGACAATTCGACCCCGATGAACCATCTCCTCCTCGACGCGACGCCCGACAGAGAAATAGAGGCCGAGCTGCAATCTTTGGGGCATCTCATCGACCAACACGTCGACCAGCACTATCATCTCGATCCGGTCACAGACTTGCGCACGTTGTCGAGAGATCTTGCTCTGCTCGGAGACTTCTTCCATGGCACAGAAGCCATCGCAGCGGTATGCGCAAAGCCAGAGTCTCGCTTTACAGGTCTTCGGCACGTCATCTCTCAAGTCATCTTCAAGAGCCTCGATATTCATTCCCGACACCAACTTTCCATGCTGCCAACTGCTGTCAGCACCTTTTTGGACTCCGTGCCCCCGGCTAATGCGAAAGGTAATGCTGGTCCCTGTCATGCCTCGTTCACGCTGATACGAATTTTATAGCTCAATCGGCCGCCATATCTGAGTGGCGTCGCCTTTCGGCCTTCCTCCTCCATCCGAGCCCGTATAATCGAGACCCCTTGCCCGTATCGGAAGCTGGCGTCAGTCCCCAGGCTCGAGCGGTGACGGACCGCCTGAACGTCTTTCTCCACCACTTTGTTGGAACAAGCCTCGGCGAACAAGCCAATCATCTACAGGCCGTCATCATCGAGTGCACAAAGCTCGGATATGTCATCTTGTCCCAGCCCCAGGATTGGCGTTTTGTGTTTGACAAGGGCGATGCAGTAGCCGTGTGCCCTGGACTGGACAAGGCAGAGAGACGGGTGATGGAACCGGAGGTTGGGCCGGTTGGAGCATGAGGTTTCAGAGGGGAAAGGACATGGGTGGCGGAGTAATAGAGGTCCCATTCATTTGCCTGACGGCCCATTGGGTGCTGAACGAGATATGTAGCCGGGGTTGTGCATCGCTACAACCTTCTAATTATACATTTTCATCTGATTAGATGCAGCCCGACACATGTTGACATGTATTTAAGCCTTGGTCCGTGGCCCGGGTCTAGGACAGGGGCCTGTGGCCGTTGTTGTGACTGTGGGCTGACAACTGACCAAGGCAGGATCAGCCAAGACTCAGGCTGTTTACCAACCGACCCGTATAGGTCTCCGCCCCCAGAAACGGAGATATTTCCGTTTTGCGCCCCTGGAAGGATCTGCTTGGGCAAGCATGAGTCAGGAGACAAGCACATCACCGCGGGTTGGGGGCTGCCAGTCCCCGTTCTTATTTGCGGGACAACGATGCACCTCGGATAACTTGGCTTGCCTGACAACCGATTCATACCCTTCATCTTTAACTAGCATCTCCAAAATGCCTGTCTTGAACACCCGTTCCCGCCAGCACGATCCACCCTCGACCGAGCTCCGCTCATGCATCGAGCTTGTCCGTACCTGTCACCACGACCTGCTGCACCTAATTCAGCTCCGAAACCAGCATGCTGGCTTACTTCCCCCAGAGGCGGTTGAGCGTATCGATGGTATCATTGAGGCTGCAAAGCAGTGTCATGACCGCGTCAACAGGCTCGTGGAGAAGTGCCGGCCGGAGGCGCACGGCGGGAAGACGCCCTTTCGCAGCAAGATGAAGTGGATTTTGGCGGATTCTCGGGACTTTGAGATCCAGAAGCCGCTCCTTCACTGCCATCACGCTGCTGTGCTGGCCGAGTTGAACTTTGTGCGTCAGGTAGCCCTCACGACGCCAACTGTCAGCGTGAAGGCTGAGGAGAAAGAAGAGGCTGGTGAAGAACCCGCCCAGATATCCTCCACCACCTTTTCCAACCTTTCCCTTCTGGGAGACTTGTTTGAGCATATGCCCCGTAAGAAGATCCTTATAGACACTTCTTCCTGGGAGTAAGGATGGTTTGTTGATCGTTAATTCGTGAACAGTGGCCACTCATGAGCCTGCCTTTTCGTCAAGACGCTCCTCGCCTTCAATCAACCCTACGCCCTCTTTACGCACCAGCGACGGCCATTTGGAAGCGAGTACTTTGGCTTCGATGAGTACTTCAGCTTCTGCAAATCCGTCAGTGGATCAAAAAGCCACTTCCCTCGTCGAGGTGAACGAAAAGTTCCTAGTTTCTCCCCACATCGACAACCCAAAAGACCCATCCCCGTATTCCGATGAGAAGGAAGTGGTTTTATATCAGCCGCAACAGTCGTCGGAAAGAGACTGTGTTATTCTAAACCGACAGGAAAACACCGGCTTGCGGTTGTTGCTTGACCTCAATGACCCGGTATCCCCTCCCCTCGCAGAGGCTCCATCCACTCCCCTTGCCGAGGCCCCATCTCCGCCCATGTCTCAAGTTTCATCCATGTCTACTCTGCCGAACCTTTACGCTATATCTGTTTCGAATACTAGTCAGACAAACTAGAATCAGCGCCTCAAATGGCCATATGCCAGCTCTGAGAGAGGTGAGTGGTATATGATAGCACAGTTTCGACGACGCAGCGCATAATCAAGAGTGGCAAATAGAGGATGGACCTTGTTTGCTCAGAGGAGAAGAACATTAATAGAGGGTTGAAACGACGGGGAAGAGTTATTTCAATACATAATCACGGAAGATAAAGGGAGTCATATCGCTGAAAGCAGAATTACGTTCTTCAGTCTACTTATATAGGACCCGTTGCTTTCGGGATAACGTCAGTTGTGAGGCTTACCACGTTGTGAGCCGAAACTACAGAACTATCAGTAATGTTCCAGGGGAAAGTTGCCTCCTTATCAGAAGACCTTCAACATGGATTGTTCCCAGCTTCACCGAGTGTATTGAACAGCCTATTCTTAGGCACCGGAGACCAATACGAGTGTAGATATATAAAAGCTAATCATGAGTTTAACTATCATCTCTGGCTGATCGATCGAGATCGTGGAGCTTGTCGACCAAGAGACATAGAGCCGGGGTCCGGCGCGACAAAGCCTAATCTGTGTTTTTAAGCTGACCTACAGGTACCAACTTAATGCGTACGGTAGGATAAGAAGAAAAACTGACACCGTTAAGCAATGCGGCTACAGAGAAATGTTGAGTGATGGCAACATGGTGCATGCCATGTCTGTTGACAGCCGGGAATCAGACAAAACAGTTGAGCCAGGTGGGGTTGACAAGCATGGCTACGAGATGCTCAGACGTGACTGCTCCCTCCAGTCGAAGAAGAAGTAAATATGCTCCTTGGTCTCGGCAAAGTCATGATGGGACGTTGGATATTGGAGGGAGGCTTGAGTCGTCATGTGTTGGTGACGGGAACAGTCGGGTTTATGGGTGGTGTGTTATCTTATCTATCGTTATCTTATCGGACCTCCTCCTCAAGACACACATCTCAAACAGGCCTCGGACTCAAGAGTGCGAGCTTGGCAGACAATGCATCAGCACTAACGCTCAACGGTGCATCATGAGCCAATACAATGCTCCCACGACCCCTGTTCCAGAGGCTGTGTCAGGCCGTCAGCCCAACTGCAGCGTTGCCTACCTAGATTCTCAGTGGGTCACCGCCCTCCTCCACCAAAAGACGCGACACGGCAAATGTCTCATAAGAGCCATCTCCTTCGACCTCTCAGTTCCTTCTCATCAATATCCTGATTCCTGCTACCGATTTGCTAACCGTCACTATCAACTGGGAAAGATTGAGTCTGCTCGGCCCTGCCCGCACCGCGCTCATCCGCCAGCGCCCGCTCGCGCGCCCAAAACAACATGTCCGCAGCTAGCTACGATGATGCTGTCGCGGTTGACAGCGATGTCGACATTGACATGATCAGTCGCGACGATGTCAGCAATTACAATCCGGACCAGATACTCCCAGAGTCCCCTGCCGACATACAACAGATCCGTTCCTGGTTGGATCCCACCTCGTACGATAACGTGGGCGGCGAGTTTCGCAAACACCAGGCCGCTCATGTTGATGGCACAGGTCACTGGCTCACCTCGAGCAGCACATATCAACAGTGGCTGCACGGCGAAGAGCATGGGCTGCTCTGGATCAAGGGCATTCCAGGCTCCGGCAAGTCGGTCATGGCGGCCAACCTCATCAACGAGATCACCGCATCCAATCCTGGGTGCCCAGTCCTTTTTCTTCTTCCGCCAAATCATCCAAGCCAATCACGACCCCAGGCTCTCCTCCGGGACTGGATAGACCAGGTGCTGGACTACAGCCCTCCTCTTCAGAAACGACTCATGACCTATTTGGGCCGTCCCGTTGATTCGATTTCGATGCAGGACATGTGGAATGACCTCAAGATGGCGTTGGAAAATCTCCCCGACAAGGCCTTTTGTATCGCCGACGCGCTTGATGAGATGGATCAAGGAAACGACACCTTCCTTACTGCCCTGGGAGACCTCGGCTCGTGGCGGCCAAAAACAGTCAAGGTCTTGATCACCAGCCGCCCAGTTCCAGCTGTCGAGAACCCTCTCAGGCTGACTCCATGTCTTCATCTCCGGCTGGAGGAGAAGATGGTTGACGCCGACATTTCGACATACGTCCAGCACACCTTGTCCGACTCTGCCATCCCCCAAAGCGACTGGGAGGTGATCAAGAAGGCCGTTCCGGGTCGGGCCAATGGCTTGTTTCTCTACGCAAAACTGGCAATGGATGCCTTTCTGGAGGAGGGCGCAGACATAGGTCAAGTCATCGCGCATCTTCCAGCAGATTTGAACGTCTTGTACACTGAGCTGCTGCAGGAGCATGCCCGCAGATCTGGGATAGCCGACGAGATCCAGCACTTGATATTGCAAGCCGTCACGCATGCAAGCCGGCCTCTGCGACTGCTTGAACTCGCCGAGATGATCAAGGAGCTCAACCCCGATGGCTCCGCACGGGACCTGAAAGCAACAAAGAGTCTGATTCGGGCTGCCTGTGGGCCGCTGTTGGAGATCTTGGCGGACGAGACAGTTTCCGTCATTCATCATTCATTTACCGAGTACCTCAAGGGCACGACACGATCAGAAGACGACCCTGGATATCCCATCCTGCAAAGGGGCCCAACCCATGCCGCGCTTGCTTCAGCTTGTTTGCACTACCTGCAAGCTGGCTGCCTTGACTCCGTTACTGAACAAGTTCCCTGGCGGAACCGGCAGCGAGGGAGGTCGGAGAGGCCCAAGCCCGTGGAATCGAGGTTGAAGCATCCATTCTTTGAGTAAACAACTGGGCCCACCACGCCAACAGGTCTGAAGCTGCTGGACATGACCAGACGGCTCTCAATGTCGAAATTGCCAAGTTTTTGGGCGACGATGACAACAGGATGCGGTGGCTCAAGGTGGAAGCCCCGGCCTACGAATCCCTAACACTGCTTCACATCGCGGCCAAGGAGGGGCTGATCTCGTACACAAAGGAGCTTCTCAAAACCTCCCAGGTGGACAAATGTAGCGAGTATGGCCAGACACCGCTGTAAGTTCGCCCCAAGGATCTTCTGAGCGTTCAACACACTAACATGACGACCCCCAGCTGGATGGCAGCCGTAGGCGGCCATTCTGAAGTCGTCCGCGTCTTGATCGCTGCCGGAGCAGACCACAATCCTCAAGAACCCGACGAGGGCAAGAAACCTATTCAAGAAGCAGCAACAAGAAACCACTCCGAGGTCGTAAGGGCTTTGTTGGAGGCGGGTATCGACCCTCGGGCATTCACCAAGACGACTTGCGATGATGACTTTGGCGACGACAACTCAGACTACTACGAATACCCCACCTCAGAAGATTACGCATTCGAGGAGGCCTGCGGCAGCGGCCATGTGGAGACGGTCGAAGTCTTTCTTTCCTTCATCAACAATATCGATACCGTCCACCGGGCTTTGGCCTTGGCTGCGGAGAGCAGCGCATGGAAGGTGATTATCAGGCTGCTCCAAGTTCCTGGGGCTGATGTCAACATCATCGTCGATGGCAATACGCCGCTTTTCGGAGCTTGTGAATATCCTCGAGATCCGGAGACGGTCAAGATCCTCCTAGAGGCCGGAGCAGATCCCAACATCAAGTGCAGAGGTGCCAGATACGATTATTCCGAGGCCCTCAGCGACTTGGAACCGTCAGGCAGTGTGGAGCCCAAGTTCAACTGCTTGCATCAAATTTGCCGCCCTGACACCTGTGGAGACGCATTTTCGACCGTTTTCTCGATCCTCATTGAAGCCGGCGCAGATGTTCATCAACGTACGGCGACGGGCCAAACCTTGCTTCATCGCGCAGCTCGCTCGCCTGTCTTGACACGGGTGCTTCTCGATGCTGGGGTTGATGCCAATGCCGCCGATGATGGAGGTCTCACGCCCCTTCATGTCGTGGACAGTGAAGATGTCATGAGTCTCCTCATCGAACATGGCCACGCCAACATCAACGCTCAAGCAAGATCCGGACGAACCCCTCTTCTCCATATGCTAGACGCAGATCCTCCGGCAAGATCTTCCAATGGGCCAATGATTGATAGATTCCTACAGTACGACCCAGACTGTACCGTGGTTGACAACGAAGGCAACGGAGCACTGCACCTTGCACTGCAACGGTCGTCCATGGGTGACAGCATCACGGCTCTTGTGGCAGCGGGTGCTGACCCAAATCTCAGGAATCAGGAAGGCGTTACTCCTTTGGCTACCTTGGATGACCGCTTCTCGAGGATCTCAGAGATTGTCGATCTTCTCGTCGACGCCGGCGCCGACATCAACGCAGTTGACCGAGAGGGAGCCACTTTCATGTTTGGCTTGTTATCAAGCCGCAGGACGATGCCGAATGAGCTTGATCAGACGGTTCAGCATCTTACTGATCGAGGTGCTTCCGTATTTGCCCGTGATCGAAAGGGCCGAACGATGCTCCACGAAGTCGTTAAACACCAAAACGCCAGGCACTACCCCACGAGGCTCTCCTTTAACCGCCACCTGGACTCCTTGACGAGCCGTGGCCTCAGCATTGAGGCTGTTGACAATGCCGGAAACGGCCTTCTCCATGAACTGGCTCTGCGCAAGGAAAACTCGATCACTAAATCCTCACATATACTGCTGTATCTATGGAAGCAACTCGTTGCACGAGGCCTGGACCCGAATGCCAAGAACCATGCTGGACGTACGCCACTGCACATCTTGTGCGCCCCCGGCGCGAACTCGACGCAGCCAGACATGTTTCATTCAAGCCCCGGTGTTGATCACAAGAACGACGAGTTTGACCCACGAAGCTTCATGCCCATCGACTATGTGATTTCCAAGACAAAGAACCTCGACTGCGCAGATCTCGATGGCATCACCCCCTTGCACATTGCTGTGGCGGGCGATGAGTTCTGCACTAACCGGCTCCTCGCGGCCGGTGCTGATCCTGGGGTAGCTACCTACGAAGGACTGACTCCTCTTCACGTTGCTGCACGCTGCAGAGAGAGCAACATGGTGGGCTGTCTCCTCGATGCGCTTCGAAAAAGACACGGCACAACCAACCCTGTAGCAGGAGTCAACGCCAAGATATTCTTTGGCGAAGCGGTGACGCCCCTTTTCTATGCCTGCCAGTCAGGGAGACCGGAAACAGTGGCACTTTTGCTCGAGGCTGGTGCCGACGTCAAGATTGGAAGCCCGTTCAACGCCTGCCTTGGCTTTGAGCGAGAGGACAAGCTTTGGAGGAACCCTCACCCGCCGACCGAACCCCCCGAGCATGGCGAGGGTGTTGCTGCGGTGAAGCTCTATGACACGTATCGTCGAGTGCCAGAAGGCCACGGATTGAGTGGTCTGACTGAACAGCGCACGCCTAGGCTTGAGGAAATTCTTGACCTGCTCATCAAGCATGGCGTCGATGTTGGTCGAGACGGCGATGGTGACGGCGAGACCCCTATCAGGATGGCTATTGGAAAAGACGAACACTATCTTGGCACGTGCCTGGAGGACGTGTTGACCGAGCACGGAAAGCTCTCGAAAACCCGATATGAAGACCCTGTTGCGAAATGGGCCAATCTGTTGCAGCCCATGACGAATGAAGCTTCAGTTCGTATCATGACGGATCTGGATCTTGTAGAAGCAGGCCAAAGCAACATTAAACTAGTGTCGTACCTCTTGGCCCGGAAGAAGTACTACCTCGTCGACCAGCTTGCCCACATGGGAGCCAACTTCCTCCCTACTCGCGACAAGGTCTTGGGCTTGAGATCCAACATGTCAGTTCTCATCCGCCACGGCTTTTCTCGTCTCGTCGAAAAAATCGGAACTCTCGAGGCAGAGTCCAAACTGGAGACGGGAGACTGGCATGCGTTTGGAGATGAGAAACGACCTGGCCTTTGGTATGCAGGAAACGAATTCAACAACCCCGAGAAGTATGGCATCATTGAGCCCTTTATCATCGAGGCTGTTCGGAGGAAGCTGCCCAACATGGACGTGGTTCGATTATTGGTCGAAAAGTTTGGGGTTGATGTCAATCAGCTGTCTTTCCCTACTGTAGGGGCAAGAGATTCCATCGAGTCGTCCGCCCTCCATTATACAGCCCTTGGTCACTCATGGTGGCAGGTTCACCAGGCTCTGCCCTACCTGCTCAGCGCTGGCGCCGACATCAACATTCGCAACTCAGAAGGGCAAACTCCGCTTCTCGTGTCTCTGGCATCAACCGGCGACTTTCGCTGCTATGGGGCGTATTGCATAGACGCAACCAAGATGCTCATCGAGGCTGGCGCGGATGTCAATGCGACTGACAAGGAGGGAAGAACCTGCCTCGCTCTCGCGCAAAGCCATATGGACTTGATCAAACTCCTCAAGGCTCACGGAGCAATCCCAACGGCAGATGGTCTGTTCGCTGCTATTGGAGCCGGGAACGTCGAGGGGCTCAAGGAGATTCTCTCGGGACAGGTCGATGCTAACATGCGTCGGCCCAAGCCTGAAAAGGAAAAGGTGAAGCACCGGGATCATCATCGAGGTGAATGGAGAGAGATATTGACGGAGGAGCATGAAGAGTATCCTCTCTCCGCCGCTCCTAGAAAGGTGACCAACTGGGCGGCTTCGCGGAATGTGTCTGCGTTTCCAAACAGGGTCGAGACTGTGTTTCTGACGATTCAGCTTCTGCTGGATCATGGCGCTGATCCCCTCGCGAGGTTCTGGCAGGTGGAGGAGCGTTCCGAAGACCGAGGTGTCAAGTCTCAAGTCGAGACGACGGTTCTGCATCACATGTTGCGCAATGGATGGCTAGTTGGCCCTATTCTCAGCGTTCCAGGACTGGACGTCAACTGCCGAGACAGCAAGGGTCGTACTCTGCTTCATGCAGTAGCCGAGGGCTCCCAGGGCCCCGACTATGGCTTGTTCTGCCGCAAGGGGGACGAGTATGAGCCCAGCGACGTGTCCATCTTCAAGACGCTCCTCTCCCTCGGTGCCGACCTTGAAGCCCGGGATGACTTTGGCCGGAATGTCCTCCATCACATGATTCCCGGCGACTGGTATATGTTGAAATCTTCTCGGTTCGAGGATTCGCTTGCTCATGTCCTGGACAAGGCGCCAAGTCTTATGAACCAAGCAGATGGTGATGGCTGGACGCCACTATACTACGCTCTCCGTGGTGGGTGTCGTGTCAAGGATCTTAACGTCGCAAAGGTCCTTCTGTCGGCAGGAGCCGATCCGTCGGTCATTGCAGCGAACGGGGACAGTCTTCTCCACGTTCTCGCCCCCTACATCGAGGTGGAGGAGATACTTGGCATGTTTGAGGAGCTGGTGGGACGCGGCCTGGACCCCAATAAGCGCAACGAGAAGGGAGACACTCCGCTGTTTGCATTCTACAGTCGCCGAGAAAACCGTGAGTTGCATCGCCAAAGCAAAAGGGATTACTCGGGTAGCGACGATGGGATGAGCGTATTCTCCGAGTCCGGAGTCGACGAGGATGAAGAAGAAGAAAGGGAAAGACTCCGAGAAAGAGAGGCGGTAGAGGTGCTGAAGAGGTTGGGCGCCGATTTCTTCGCCAGGGATGGCAACGGGCGAGGGCTTCTTCACGTGGCTGCGAGCAGGAACGTCGGATGCTTCAGTGACCTGATGGAGCTGGGCCTGGACCCGATGCTGGAGGACGATGCCCAGCAAACGCCTCTTGACGTGGCAGCTGCGTTTGAGAACCAGAGTGTGCTGCAGCTGTTTGAGAAGGATAAGAAGGAGGGTGTGAGAGAGGCGAGGGTCGATCGATCGTCATTACCAGTGCCGATAGAATTTGAATTGGGTTAAAGGGGGTATTTTGATAGGGAAGAGCTGGAATGGGATTACTAGGAGGACTTGGGCAGTGGATAGGGGTCTGGATACAAATTGCACGGGTGGGCTTGAAATGATGAGATATGAATACTCCTCCTTGATATCATTGCACGGGCTTTTCGGATTTCTCTATGGGACTTGAATATTTCAGCCAGCTGACGAAAGTTTCTGCTGATAACCAAGAATCTGTCCCTCCTAGACACGCTCCTTATTATTCACACCTGACCTCTTCAACTACGAGTGATTTCCAGTAGCCAATCCCCAGAAGTACGCAGCCCAAGAACCAAGGATAAGCACAATGACGGCTCCAAAGTTGATGATGCCCAGCTTGCGGTTCCACTCAGCGCGACCAGCGGACTCGTACTCTTCTTTCTTGTTGTTGATGATGTGGCCATTGTTGACCCTCTTCTTACGGCTCCATTGCAGGAACCCAACAAAGTCGCTGATGTATCCGAGAGTCATCAAGATGGCAGCAACAACAACCGAGCCGGCGGCAAGAGTCACGTAGAGAACGGTGACGTTTTTGTAGCTGTCATTGTCTCGGTCCTGGATAGCGCCAGCAATGACGCCCACGATGATGGTCATGCTGTTGTTGATGGCAATCTTGATCGCGTAGCCTGACCCAAAGACTTCTTGGTACCACATGCTTGTGCGGATGCTGTCGATGATTACTGTAGGGCCGAGTGAAGAGGCAACGGCGTAGATGCCGAAGCTGGCTGCTGTTCCAGAAACCGTTGGACCCCAGGCCGCGAGGCACATGGCGAGAAGCATTCCCAGACCGCATACGAGCATGACGGTGAGGCGCTGGCCAAGGATGTCGATGAAGATGCCCACCAGTGGAACAAAGAAGAAGCCCAGGTATTGAGACATGGCCGAGTACCAACCCGCCTTGACAGCTGAGATCTTGAAGCGTTGCTCGGCGAGCTCAGTGCCGTTGGAGGAAAAGATGTTGGCGGTCGACGTCTGAAACAGGGAGAACAAGCAGACGAGCCAGAAAGACCAGGGAAGACGGAGCATCTTTCCAATCTCAAACTTCTTGTTGTTCTCGGTGAGCTTCTCTCCCGTAGCGGGATCTCTGGTCCCAGCATAGCGCTTCTCACACCAGCGAGTAAACCACCAGAAGAACAGGGTGGCGACGTTGGTAAACAAGTTCATAAAGACGGCCATCCAGTACGCCCAGCTAAAATCTCCCAGATTCTTGGAGATGACGTTTGCCGTGGCCTTGCCGACAAACGAGCCGATCTTGCCGATGCCCAGCTCAAAGGCCAGGGTAGAGGCGAAGCCGGAGGACGGAGGGAACCAGGAGGAAAAGATCTTGTACTGGGCGACCTGCGTGGCCACGTCGCCAAAGGCCTGGATGACGATGCCGCCAATCATGAACTTGTAGCTTCGGACTGTGGTGGCTGCGGCGACGAGGATGGCACCGACGCTGAAGATGGCGTTTCCCCAGAGCATGGTGTCTGAGAGGGTGAGTAACTGGTGATGATGTGGGAGATAGATGACATACTTGCGCCTCCGTAGCGGTCTGTGAGAATGCCGCTGAGGAGAATCAAGGCGGTCTTGATAAAGTTCTCGCTCGTGTCAAGGACAGCGTATTGCGTGTTGCTGATGCCGAGTTTCTGGAGAAATCAGTTAGACATGTGAGATTCGAAGTGATGTGCCTAAACAGCTTGCCTTTTTGAGGGTACTCTTTAAAGCTCCTGTAACTCCGCTGCTCCAGTGGCCTCCAAAGCCAATCATGCTGACGATGACGACGGAGAGGATCTTCATGTTGAGAGGCACGGGCTTCTTGCCATTGTGCTCCGAGTCGCCGTCGTCTCGGTCGACGGAAGAGGCATTGGCTGAGCCATGCTCAGGGGACTTGGTATCTCTCGAAACATCCATTGGGGGGCAGAAACAAAGAGTGCAAGTAGAGGAAAGATTGACGCTCTGGATGATGAAGGATTATCTGATCGAGGCCGGCGATGGCAGGCTTTATCAGATCAAGGATTTGTGGGCCATCAAGGCAAGGTTTGCGAACCATGACTAGAGAAAAGGCACTAGCGAGGCCCTCCACTTGGCCGAGCCGGGGATGGCCTCCCACGGCTGGACGCTTGGGCATGGACTTGGGGGTCAAGGGACGCGTAGACAGGAAGGGTATTGCCCCCACGAAAAGACTCTGTACTGTTGGCAGTGATTGTTTGGGCGTAGAGACCAATTACAACTCTTCTCGAACAAGAATTGAACCACGGATCCGCGTCTGGTCAGATCAGATAACTCCCAACCGACGCCTCCAAGATCCATCAGACGAACCAGAACGGTTAGCTCGTCCGGTCGGCGTGATATCGGAGGCCCCTAGAGCGCCAAACTTCTCACCGTGAGAGAAGACGCCCCACAGGACAGGGGTAAACGAACCATTTTCTCTCACCGTGAGAGAATTGAAAGATTCGGATCTGATAATCGTGGGCCCCCCCTTCAGCAAGAGACCATGTGCTTATGTAGCACCATCCGCCACCTGGCGGCCGACTTCAGCTCTGACGAGGCCATGCACCTCGCTTCCGACCTGAACAAGCACCTGGAGGCGATTCGAGCTATCCTCGCCAAGTCCAAGCCACTGAGCCGGGAGGTCCGGTACCAGGTGGTGCCCAATAATCACCGCACCATGAAGATTCTGTCGGCAGTCTCGGTTGACGTTGAGGGTGTGGATCAGATCTACAACAGATTCAAAGATGATGTCCAAGGTTTCTGGAGCTCTTTTGATAATAACCTGCACCAAGAACTCCGTCGACGACTTGCCTGTGTGACCATATTCCTCAGGTCCAGGCTGGACTCTGAGGCGTGGGTCTCCTCTGGAGTATCCAGCGTTGTCCAAGGACAGAAACCATCAGAACTTCGTTATGCAGGAAACAAGTATATCAAGATTTCACGTAAGCTAGGGGGCATCGGGTCCATCCTTTGGCTTCCCCTCGAGGTACCCTCTTCAACGTCAGTTTCCCTCTCCATGCGCCATCACCTACTCATTGGCGTAGATACGAGAGATATCTTAACATCGACGACGAACAAGTATTCGACCACTTGCGGTCGATCGGGCCAACCATTTCCAAGTATGACAGCTTTTTGCAGAGCTTGATCCGAAGCCAGGTTGACGGTGAGTAGTGCTGTTGCGTCTTCCAGTCGATTTACTGACAACGTCTAGACTCTTCCATCAAACTCTCACCTTATAACCTTGCCCTTTCCTATGATGACTGCTTCCCAACCTCTGATCAAGTCGTTCTGGTCCTTTCCGCTTTGGGAGGCTCCGCGGTTCCCGTTGAGCTGCTGAAAAGCGTACGAGTTCCTCGCCGAAGCTGGGCCCCTGAAGGCGAAATCAGCAGCATAGAAGCCATTGACTTTGAGCTTCCCCAGGGGTTCATAAACGCCTTATCAGATGACAAGTGCCTTGAGCAAGCCGGCAGACGACCCGAGATCGTTCAACACGCACTAGAAGATGGCACGGCTGCCTGGTCCATTCATCCAGAGTCAATCACCTCCATTACAAGTCGCCTATCTCCCCAGACCCAGGAAGACCTCGCTACTGCCGCCTTGAAACTCATATGCTTCGCCTGTCCCCCTTGCTACGAGGGAAAAGTCAACTGGTAAGCGCCTTGTATCAAGCCTTGACGTCCTGCTCACTTGTAAACAGGCCTCCGCCGATGAAGAAGGCGATCTGGGCCTTGCTAGACAAGGCGATTCACCAGAAGCGAGTGCCGGTGTCCTTGAAGCCACACGTCATCGATGCTCTCCTGTTCTTTTCCGAAAGAGATTCCTTCGCCATTCGTCGAATTGCCGTTGAGCGAGCGAGGCCGCTGCTAAGCAAGTCGATGCCATACTACTACCACGCCTCAGTGGCCCTGTTCGAGAGCATCATGTACCGCCTAGACGGCGATCTCGCTAGGTCGGATGCCAGGATACGCGACTTCCTCGCCGAGGAGCACGATACCGGCACCCGTTGTGACAACGCTCTGAAAGGAAGGCTTCACATCTCTCACGTGGAAAACATGATACATCGCTACGACAACGACGTCGCCTCCATTATGTACCACTGGGAGGGGATCCACCCACTGTCGACGTTTGAGATTGAGGTTACCCGCAGGCTCCAGGGCACGGCGGCAAAGTACTTTCACTCCATAGGCGACTTTCAGACAGCCAAGGCGTCTCTAGAACAGCATCTATGGCTCAACTCGACAAAGCCTATTCGCCCCAACACAAAGCTCCTGATTGTCACCAGACTTGGAGAGATACACTGTGAGCTGGGAGAGTTTGAAAAGGCTCTCAAGGTGCTTCAATCTGAGCTTGGGAGCATCCGCGAGAAGAAGGGCCGCCCGTTTCGACGCTTGTCATATGGCGATGACAGAGGCTTACCTCGGGCTGGGTATGTTGGACACGGCAGAGTCCATAATACAGCAGCTGATAGACGTTGAACCGCCTGAGCTGGACGACATCAACGACCAGGTATTACACATGCGCAGACTCTTGCTGGTCTCACGTACCGCACACGAGAGACTACGCTTCGATGCGGCTTTTCGGCTCTGGAAATACACTCTGCAAACAATGGAGAGTCTGGTGACCTTTAAAACCAGGCATGGCTGGATTCTGGCCATCATTTACTTGTCCATGGCTCATACTCAGCTGTGTCTGGGAGACGGCGAAGGGGCCAGGCAATCGTGGGATATCGCTGTCCAAATATCCATGAGTGAAAGGTACGAGTATGTCATTCCCATTCTTGCGACTTCATGGCTGCGCAAGATTGTGGGGGCGATTCATCAGGAACAGGGGTGGCCGTTTCGAGTGATGCTTCCAGGGGGAAGCCTGATATGACATGGCAGTAGCATCGCGTTCTCTATCGTGGTTCTGCGAGGCAGGGATATCAGCATGACGAGGAACTGGCAAGATGCGGGTGAACTATAGGGTGAGAGAGCCAAGCAGCTGTAGATGTGCATCTCCCTGTGTCATGCGTGTATGAGAGACGAGAGGAAGGACCAGTGTGAAGAGGCAAGACATTTGTATTAACTCGGGCGCAGACAGGAACTGCGAATTATGTGCAAATTGGGGCCCGAAAGAAACAACCTGGGCCAATGTGCCTGATAGTAAGGTATATGAGAAAGAACGAAAACCTCCAGCATGGTATCTTTATTGCTCACGAGAACCCAGCCAAACCCGAACCCACCCTCACTTGTTCTTTGACTTTTTCGAACTCAGCTTCCATGACGAGAGTTTGCCCCAACGAGAGCCTGACTTGGCCTTGACAGGAGTGGCCTCGAGCTCTTCAGGGGGACCGCCGTCCTGGGGATTCGCGTCAAGCTCAGCAGGTCGGGTCTGGGGCTCCGGAGGCGGAGTTTCAGTCGTCGCCTCGAAAGGGTTTTCTGGCACTGGAACGGCCAGTTCCTTGGCGCAACCACACCTTCCGAGGGCAGTTCAGCCACTGGCTTCGTTGGTTCGTTGCCAGCTTTGAGGTAGCCGTCCGAGTCTGTCAGAGACCGTTGAGGCACCTGGACCGTATCCCCCGGCAACTCGCAGATGGGTGGGCCTACAGACAGTTCTGAAGGTGCGCTGTGGCGTGCACCAACGCGATGCTCGACGAGCTCCTCAGAGATGCATTCCTTGGCGCGTTGTCGAACCGGTTGCTGTAGATGATCTCCTCGAAAGAGCCCCGCAGCTTGTTGAACCTGAAACCGACCGACACCTTCTTGAGAGGATGAGCTTGTCGATCTCATCGTGGACCTGCTGTTGAAGCCTCTTGTCCTTGCCCGAGAAGGACGTGATGGTCGCCTTGGAGTAGTACTTGGCGGCATCCTCGATCTGCTTGATGGAGACATACTTGCCATCGTAGCGGAACGACCGTTCGAGAATCAGAATCATGTCGCAGGAGCACTTGAGAAGCATCCGCGCCGTCGGTGGGAGACTCAGGATACAACCAGCAGCGCCGAGAATGACGCCTATTCCAGCCGTGGGGACCGCGACACCGACCGCGACAGCGCTGATGCTGGCGAACTGAGTCAGAGACACCTTGAGAAAGTCCCTCATGTTGCCCATGACCACGTCCGACATGATCTTTTCAATCTCTGCGGGCGTCGTCTTGGGGAAGCCGAAGCACTGCAGCACGTGCTCGCAGATGAGCCTGGACACGGTTGGCGTCCCGATCATGCCCGAGAAGGGGAGGGGGACGGCTGCGGTGCGGACGGCGTGGGTTCCCAGTCTCATGCACTCTGTAATCGCCGAGTTGATCTTCTGTTCAACATCAACCACTTGAGCGGCAACACAGAAGAGACGTACGCGTTCGTCGACGATGAGTCCGAGGGTTTGGGAGAGGAGGTCCTTGATACCTGGTTCGTCGTCTGGGAGTTGTCAGGAGCTGTTGGCTGTCATTGTTGAGAGGAGGGTACCTTTGGAGAGGCAGCAGAAGCCATCTGCCTTGTAGTGCTCAATCTGCGAGAGCTGGTTCCGTAGCTCGGCAAACTGCTTCTCCGCTATCTCGTTGGCCTTTTCCTCGGCCTGTCTCTTGGCTTCTTTGTAGTTGCCAGTCTCCTCCATGATCTCTTCCAGAAGCTGCATCTTTCGATAGCCCATGAGCTTGTCCTTCTTTGTCCCAACGACGAATACGGGGACTTGGTGCGAGTACTGGGCAATGGTGGCAAATGTTCTCTTGTCTGCCTCTTCGATTCTCGCCACGTCGGCATCAACACAGAACCTAGAACCCGTCAGATGTGTACGCTCGTGGAAGTGAAAGGGACTCACCAGATCACATGGAGGGCTTCTGCCGGGTCCTCTTGAAACGCTCTGTGTCGAAGAAACTTGGCAATCAACTCAAGCTCAGTATCACTGCCCGCTTGCCAACCTCTAGAGTCATGGATCAAAAGGCCAGGATGTTTTGGTGACTCAAACGCCACGTTGATATCGTGGACACCCTGCTGATACGACAGAGACTCGTCGGTCATTTCAACGCCAAACACCTTGTTGATGAGCGTCGACTTTCCCACTCCCGTCTTGCCGCAGACCAGGATTCGGAATGCCTTTACGCCGCTGGCTTGAAGCTGCATGTCTCGAAGCCAAGGGGCTAGCGACTCGCTGTCCTCGACCAGGTTCGTCTCTTGGAAGTCGGCGATTTGAGTCTTGAGTGCTTTGAGATTGGGGAGCTCAAGATACCGGGGGTATCTATCAAGAACGCAGAACAGAGAGGGATGGATCATTGTGCCGAATGGACCTGCAAGGTGTCAGCAGAAGAAAGGAAGGGGGGCATTGACGATACCATTTTCATTCCATCCCAGCAGCTTTCCATCAGCTGCAAAGACCTTCCGTGTAGGGGTATGCTTGTATCGATCCGACTCAAGCTTCAAGCTGTGAACATCTATCCCAGAAGTTGATCGCTTGCCATGAGAGCTCTGGAGATCAAACATGCTGACTCGGATGCCATTTGCGTACTGAAGCCGCCACTGGATATCCTCAGAGCCATCCAGTGTTGGTAGATTACCGGCATACTGAGGAAACACAAGGGACAGGGGGTTGTCAGGAGCGGTTGATCCCTCCATCGATAGCAGGCTCAGTCCAGCGTACAAGCTCTCCAAGATGATCCACTGAAGTGGGTAAAGGGAGAGTCCATCGTGGGCAGTACCACCACGCAAGTCATCGTGCGTGCCCAAGAACCAAGCCTGGATGAAGGATCGGGTGGCCACTTCAGCCTCGTCGGGAGCGCTAAAGCTCTGCACCGCCCTGCTGTTCCGGGTCTCGTTGATGGCGAGCGCGTGTCGGAGAATCTCGATGGAAGCGCCAAACGAGATGTCGTACGTGTTGCCCTTGGGCGGTGTGCGAATGACAGTGTCAAAGAGGCCGACGAAGCGTATCCTTGGTGGCTCCTCGGCGTGAATCTTGATCTTTTGGATGAGCTGGGGACCGTTCTTGAAGTCGTCCTCAAGCTGGGCCTTGATGAGTGCAAGTGCTGCCTCGAAAAGGTCGTCGAATAGCTCGGGGGAGGCTGTCTTTGCCAGACCTAGACGTTGGACAATGCCGGCGACTGCACGAGCAACAAAGGCGCCGTGACCTGATCCGTACAGCCAGAGCTCATCTTGAGGGCCTTCAAGGGTCGACGAGATGTCCTTGACGATGGTCTTGATGAGATCAGGAGTGGCATCGGCATTGGCAGCCTTGGATCTCCATCTGTCGCTGAGCTTGGGAGTACTGGCGATGGCGGTGTAGTACTTCGGTATCTGCGCAACCTCGACTCCTCCAGAGTGACAAACACCCTCTCTCACCAGCTGCTTGATCCTCTGAATGCTGGAAGGATTTGTCTCCTCTGCAAAAGTTAGCAATAGCGGTGAAAAGGTCTGGCCACGGAGATATTTACTCTTGCCCTCCTGAGGCTCACAGCCATCCACCAGCACGATTAAGCGCTTTAGTCTCCCGTTACCCGACATTTTGGGTGTGCAACCTTGGCCGATGGAAGGTCGAGCTTGACGATACAGTTTTTGATTAGGCGCTCCCCCGAGCTTATTAAACGACGTCAGACCATAGAGCGGGGAATCCAACATGGATGATCCATTGGCTCTGCCAAGGCGTGCAAGGATAAGCGTCAAGGATAAGCGTCATTTCAAGTCCGACGGAGTACGGAGTAAGCAAGGCTGAAACACAGCCGAATCCGAGTGGCTCTGCAACTAGTCTGTGACGATCCTTGCTTCAAGGATGGTAAGATGGATGACATTGCAGTTCAGCTCTCACTTGTCTGCCTTGTGGGCATGCACTTGGCACAAAGAGTCCCTCTGATTGGTTTTATTAATAATAATACTGTCTATCCAATACATCTCCTCTCTCCCCAAGTGTTTTTGCCCATGGTTCAGCTCGTCGAGCCTGTCATGATCGGCAGATTAGGTCGTGGTCAGAGAATGAGCCACTGCAAGTCGTGAGCGCCTACAGGCACTTCTTGGCCTCGCGGGCGACAATATCCTTGATCTCGCCGTTCTTCTCGACAATGGTGACGCACTGGCTCTTGCTCTTGGCGTCGGGGGTGATGGTGATCTTGAGGCGGCCGTCATCCTCGGTGGTGTAGGTGAAGCTGAAGCTGTTGTCGGTGTGGCTGATGTTGTTGCCCTTGTCGCCCTTGGTGGTGGTGATTCCACCGTTGTTTCCGAGGACGGCGCGGCCGCCGCAGCGAGGGCGCTTGACACCAAAGAAGCTGGTGAAGGTGCAGGTGGCGCCGTCAAAGGCCAGGCCGACGAGGCCAGTGGCGGCGCCGACACCGGCTCCGGCGAGGTCGAAGGCGCCCTTGACGGCATGGTTGATGGCGTCAAAGATGCCAGCCTGCTCAGGAGAGGCCTAGGAGTTGTCAGTACATACACTGGGTTGTCGAGACTCAATGAGTGGAAGAACTTACAACGGGGACGGCCATGGCAGTGTTGGCAGCAACGGCCAGGATGGTGATAGCGGCAGTGACCTTCATCTTGATGGTTGGGGTGGTTGTTGGAAGTGGTGGTTTGAAGTAGTGGTTGAAAGTGGTGAGAGGTTGTAGAGATGAGTGATTGTTGAGATGATTGTTGTGCTGATGCTGGTGAAGAAAGATGGACTTGAGAGGCGAGAAGCTCGATATTTATACAACAACCGATCCTGTAGTCCGGAAGCCAGAGGCATAGAAACCATCTATTCCCATCGTCTGTAAACGGCCAGACATTCCTATCCAACCAGACCGCTGTCAAGTCGGACCGAGTTCTCAGCCGGCAACCATAGTCCCGCGCTCAACCTTTCTGCGACAGTTTCAGTCAATTGGACCCTTGGACCCTTGGATCCCACAAGGGAAGCGGTCAATTAAGCGTTTGAGATGAAGAAACGGCATCGCATTCAGGACAGGTTTGCCCTCGAGAAAGTGCCAGTGATTAGATCGTCCAGCTTGGATTTGACACTGGAAGTGATGCCTCAATCATCACGTAGGTATAGAAGAGATCAGCACTAAATAATGCCCATCTACTACTTTTCACTCATCTCTGCTGCAGTCCGGGATCAAACTCCACTGATGGGTAGGCGCAATCTGGAGCTTCACCGCCTGGGCCAAAGCCATGTAAACACGGCCCAGGGGCTAACCCGCGTGCCGTCTGCCGGACATATTTCACATTCCTCAACACTCGGCCCGACTCCCACCGCTCACCCTTGATGCTATTCTGGAAATTAGAAAGCATCCCTTGATTCGTTCCATAGTCTGAGGATGGCAAACATGGGTAAATACCCCATCCGACATTGAGGTTGGTAATGAGACCCGTGCCGAGGACGGAAACGTCTGGCGCTCGAGAATGAAGACTCCTGCATCCTATCCCGAGAGTTGTCTCGTGAGAAATTAGAAGATATCTTGAAAAGGTCACAAATTTCTTTTCTTTTGTGGAAAGCGGTCAAGCTATTGGGTTCACAGAAATGACATATCTTCAACCAACTGGTCACTCTTCCAGAGCAACCCTCTGCCATGAAGCGCAAGTAGCAAGTAGCAATGAGGTCCCAGTGAGTAAATTTAAGATTAAAGATCACAGTTCATCTCCCTCTTCAGGGCAAGGCATGTAAAGTCCGGCCAAGTTTCGGTCATTTCGCAGACAGAAGCTCAAGGAAAATGACATTTGTCACGCCGCAGGGCAGCCCATGGTCCCATGCCGCTTCTGAATCCTTGATCGTGAGAAGCGAAACATTGTTCGTGCCATATTTTGGCCCAACTGAGGGTATCATCACACCGCCGGTCCCGGTCTTCCGAAAACGTGATTGACGAGGAAGCTCCAGCTATCTAATGGTGCAAAAGCAGGTAGTCGATATTACCAAGCTGCTTTTATGCTATGCATATGAAAAGACTCGAACTGCCTAAAACTACTCGTGAAGTGACAGGCACAAGCTCGTCATTCAAAGGCTTTAGCGTAGACACCACCACTTTCGAGTCTACCAACGACTGCATTATGCAGCAAGCTGGACTCGTTCTGTTTGGTTGCCGTGTTTTTAATTGCTACGTGGCCCTAGACTTCTATCTATGAACCATTAAAACACCACAGGTCGTGCTTGATGCTTCTTTTGAAATGTGCTGGCATGTGCTGATAAGATCGATGCATGGTTAACTGTTGAGCATCATCGCAACAGACGTACATCTACTTCATCTTAGCTGAGCTGATTAACTTCTCTACAGGCTTTTAACCTTTAATTTCGTCTAGCATATCTCGAATATCCTCCTGCGAGCCCCCTTCAACAAGTCAAAATCTCCAGACGGCATGCACAAGTCATCACCTGGCTCATCTTAGAGATACCAAGGCACTGCAGCACGTGGAAGGCTTACAAGCTTCTCCTTCTCCTCGATAACTTCGGCGTCGAATGTGAAGATGCGGCCTTGGGCATCGGTGAGAACGGTGCCGCCTCGATGTGATGCGAGGGTGACAGCAACATTGGGACATCGAATGCAAGCAGCCCCAAAGCTCATTTGGCCAAATTTGCCACATTCTTCTCCCGGGATTATCTTGTAGGTCACCATGTCTGTCAACGGTTGTGTAACGAGGCCGGAGGAAATGATATGAGGCCGTCGATGGCTGCCCACGACCAAGATAGCGCTCTCGGCTGTCTGTCAATGGTGTATCTACCGCGTCGATGGGTCATTGGCATAAACGCGTTCTTCATTGCACTTGTATCCTTCTTATCGTGGCTCCCGGCAAGTTGCTGCGGCAGAACGGCGTCCCAAAACCCCGTAAGATTCCCCGAGCTCTCCGTTTGTGGTCTCATGGCCCTCCCTGGCCAGGTCCTACAGCGGGCGGCTTGTGCCAGGGACTGTGAGCTTCCTCGCGTAAAAATCCTTGATGATGATCTCCCAATCCCTATCAGAGACGCTGCCCATTTCCTGCAGCGAAGGTGCTGCGACAGAAGCCACTCCTGCTGTGTACAGGCACGGCTCGAGATGGGCTCCCTGTGAAAGAAGGCCTTCCCGGCCCGAAAGGCATTGTTTGTGTCTGTTGGGTCTATGTATAATAAGTCAAGGGCCATGCGTACTCGGCGGATGGACGTATGCAAGAAGCCCTCGTGCCTGGAGGGGAGATCACAGATGGATATGCCGCGAACGAGCGTGCCTACTTGGGGGTGGCATTTGACCATGGGGAGTCGTTACGTGTTAAGCGAGCCCTCTTGCTCTGGAGCTGCTCAATATGACTGGAAACCTGATGTATATAACTAATCAAGCATTTGATAGAGTCTATCAATAGTTCTATCTACAACGGCCACGGACTCGAGATGGTGCAGGGAGAGGGCCACAGGCGTGTGAATTCGAGAGACTCAACAGTACCAAGCAACTCAAGACTCCCCATCATCAGGGGCATCATCGGCCTCCCAGTTGCAGAAGCCTTGGGCAGTCTCGGCGTACGTCTTCGCCTCGACGTCTTCGGGGCAACTGCTGAAGCACCTGCAATGGTCAACAAGGCCGAGGCCAAACGCGCGTGAGGGGTGTGGACTCACTTGTTTGCTTCTTGGTATACGGCACAGAGGCAGTTGATGTCTTCTCCGCAGAGCTCGGGCTAGAGATTGATCAGCTGTGAGCCAGGGAGAATCGCCGAGGGGCAGCAGTACATCCACGTTCTCGAGACACTTGCTGATGGCTTCCTTGTTTGTGCATTCCGTGGAGGGTGGCTCCTGGGCACACACCCAAGCGGCGGCGAGTAGGACAACAAGATACTTCATGGTTAGAGATGGAAGGGGACAGAATGAGCTCGGTGTCTAGAGTATACAGAAGGTAAGAAAGAAGATGGGAGATGATGACGGAAGATTCAACTGATATATGCTCGGGCTGGTATGGTGAGCACGCCGGTTTAGGCATGAGTAGCAGAGATAAAGTTTCGACTCTCGCCGTGTGTTCCTGGCATGATTCTCGCTTTCAGCTTAGCCTGGCCGTGGAGATGTTCCGGGCCTTTCAGCTTCCAGCCACCATTCCTCGACGCAACCTGTGCCTGGAGAGGCTGATCTGAGGCTCTTCACAACTTGCAAGGTCACATGAGCCCATCTGAAGCCAGTAGGCCCGCGTGAACGACGCGGGATGGCCAAGCTGCTGCGCAGTGTCACCTGTGTTGTTGGGAGGGGGCGACGAGGGGACCTTGATGGTCCGAATCCTAGAGCGTGTCTCGAGGGAAGGCTTTTCTTCCGGGGTGTATCTAGAATAACGCCTGGTTTGCAAGCCTCGTCTGTCCCCGGTGTGAATCTGTACGGCCACAGTCCATGTGGATATTGTGTGCATCTGATCCCTCCATGACTTCTCGCACGTACCGTAGCTGAGGCAGGCGGCCTTCTTTCCTTCCTCACGCACCGCCATGCGCCCCTTTGCCCCTATGACCTCTTTCTCGTATCCGCACCAGACATACTGGCCTTTTCAATCTCACCGAGCCTTGAACAGATTGTCAGGTCGTGTTGGCTCCTCCGTCAATGAGTTGAGAGGCTGGATAGCTGAGTGTGATTAGCTAAAGCACCTGAGTTTGAAAGAGCAAACCGCTTCCACTTGAACACAACAGCCTTTACTTCACGCACATTACAGAACACGCTCTTAGTACAGCGTTCATTTGTTTTTGTTTTTTTATCAAGGTGTTGTTGCTCACCACGTGCTCTGTTGACAGTTCGACATATGACCGGTGCAGCCTGTCTCTTCAGCAACGCCACGAGGCTCAACATAACCTTACAAATCAGAGAGAGCGTGATTCACGACATAAGATCATGTAAAAGAAAATGAGGCCGAGGGCTGCCGCAATGAGTCACTCTCTTCTCAGTGTTCGATCAGCTTCGACCTCGCCAGCAGAGGAGTCGAGATGCCATCACCAGATGAGAGAGCAGGAAGCGTCAAAGACATGCTCCGGTGTTGTTAGACTATCCAATATAAGGTTTCGTGCATACTATATAGTGTTACAACATATCACATACGTCAAAGAAGGTGTTGTTGGCGATCAAGGAGACTATAACTCGCCGTGCCAACTCACCAGGTCCAAGGCGAAGCTCCGGTGACAGAAACCTTGGTAGGCACACGCCCCTTGCTGTATCAACAGCCATGTGTCGTTCCCAAGTTCAGGTAGAATCTTCTATGGGGGATCTCCTCGGCCATGCTCTGGCTCTGTGTCGTGCTGAGCCCGGTGGCGTAAATTCCGCCGAAGACTAATGTAAGAGTCAACATCAAAGTTGTGAGACGCAGCACTGAAGGTGTAAGAGCCAGCACGGCAACATAAACAAACACACCTTGGAAATCTATATAAACCTCTGCTCCCCTCCGTCCACCGAGCACTCTCTTCCACATTCCCAAGTTACTCAGGTTCAATATTCTCTACTTCTGTGTCTTACACATTGGCCTCTCTCAAGCCTTTAACCAACTTTCGAACTTCGAGTTACTCTTTGCTATCGTCTCTTTCGAGTCAAGCCCATCCACTTTCTCAGGCTCACTACAGCTTCTTTCCTTTCACTCATCACATCTTTACGCAGTATCACGTCAAGATGCAAGCCACTCTCTGCGTGCGATCAGCCCCAAAGCGGGCTTGCCCTGAGTCGTTCACCAGCTCAGATGACGGCTCACGAAAGTGCGCCAGACTCTCCATGTCGCAGAGGATGGCTCGCGTCTCTCATCATGCTTTTGGGATCATCTACTTCCCAGGGATGGACAAGCAGGACCGTGTCTATCCGCACATGAAGGATTTGGCATCGAAACAGCTAGTCCAGCGATACCAAGACAACAGCCAACGCGATATCCCCAAGGTGGAGGCCCTGACGCGTCTTCTCACGGTTTTCTCTCAAGACTACCTCTCAAAGGCTACTTCTCCCCATCCAACAAGAGCCTTTCTTTTCTTGCCAAGTGTCATCCCCGGTGAGCACCGACCCTACTTCAAAAACCGCGTGACTGGAGAGACCACCTTTGGCGTCGACAAGAAGGACATCTTGTGCCGGCTCTCTGAGCCAGAGCAAGAAAGACTTGTTAGCGCCTTTTTGGAGTATGAGATGGTGTGTCAGACCCTCCGCCCTCGTCTCCGAAACTCCAAGGTCGATTCATGCCTGAGCAAGGGGCTGCTCAGGTGCAAGATCAGCTACCTCAAGCCCTGGGAGCAGGAGGGGATTCTCTGCGTCCACGAGTACGTCAAGAGCCTCTATGGTGCCATGTTTACCCATTGCTCCGGTTCTTGGCTGCCAGATGTCCCGAGGCCGCCTCCAAGTCTACTGGCCTGATGTTTCCCGACAATGTTTGCTTCAGCCCCTCGGCATACCTTGGGGACATGAACGGGAAGATGGCTGAGAAGGAGGCGGCCATCATCGACCGCCTGGCCCTGTTTGGGCTTGACCTTGTCGTCAAGCTGCTGAGCTCGACTCAGCAGAACTCCCATCTTCAATTGAGGGAGTGGTTCGACTTTTTTGAGGAAGAATATGAGACATCCTCCTCATTTCCCTCCATCGATGACGTTATCCCTACGCCGGATACGTCAAACGAGGTCACGGGGGGCCCAGCCCAATGGGTCAATCTCTGCCGGGACATGCCTT
Source organism: Fusarium virguliforme (assembly GCA_020883615.1). Lineage (NCBI taxonomy): Eukaryota > Fungi > Ascomycota > Sordariomycetes > Hypocreales > Nectriaceae > Fusarium > Fusarium virguliforme. The sequence continues at coordinate 1,199,024 of JAJHJD010000009.1, read as the reverse complement.
CTCCGGCTGACTACCATGGGAAGGAGGCCTCTTATGAAGAATTTGTCCATCTTCAAAGGACAATTTTTCGACAACGAGGATGGGCCTTCTTCGACCATGAGAGGTTGTACCCTGGCAACCACTTCCCCGGCCTCCAGGACCTCCAAGACCAGAGCCGGGCACTTCACAGAAGGGTCATGAACACGCTGACCCCCCGCTTCCAGCGGAGGTCACAGAAGTGGCGTGGCGATCGGCCTGGAGTTGGTCGGCCTGAGACTGGGGAGGCTTACCGGGACTTGGAGGAGGTGCCAGTCACTCCTATACCTCGGTTTTTTGATGAGGTTTCGGACGCTGAGTTGGGCTTGTTTTGGGAGTAAGGGCGGTGACGGTGAAGGGGTGTCGGTTTGTCTCGGTGGTTTGTTTTGATGTTTTTCGCTGAGATTGTTGGTGATGCTTTCTCTGTAATTGTCTGTTGGTGTCAGAGGAAAAGTTTCAGTCTTTGAAGTTGATTTCAGTCTTTGAAGTTGATTTCAGTCTTTGTGTCGTTAGTTGGCTAGTAATACTGTTTCGTTCAACGAACCTTGAAGCCAGAGTGGTGTGCACCGTGATTCCAGATGCGAGGCCCTCGTGATGCCAGTTTTCAAAGTCCGTCCAACATCCATTCGGCGAATGGTTTAGTGGTATAATACTCCCTTAGCATGCTTCTTCTGAAGAACTTGTCTAGTCTGGGAGTGGTCCAGGGTTCGATTCCCTGTTCGTCCAGTGTTGGTGGTTTAATTCCACTGTTGTCCACATTTTTTGGGGTTTGGCAGGTCGGGCAGCTACCCTGTATTCGACCTTTTCTTTTTGCTCATGAGCGGTTGTGCGTTTCAAAACGGAGACTTTAGGATAAAAAGGCACTCACTGATAGTCACTATATATGTATCATCTAAGCTATGCTCTCTATTTTGCCTTATGATGCGAAGACGTAGCATCAACATCTCTGTCTTGATTTTATTAATTGATCACAACTTGACAAACACCGTCTCTTTCTGCACGACCAAACGCGTTCCTCTCGCCCCAAGGCACACACATAGCTCCCACCGCGTCAAGACGCGTCAATCGCGTCAAACACGCAAAGATCATGCATTTCCACTCCTTCCGTCAAATCTCTCCTGTTCAAGGCCTCGCAATTGACGCGCTTCAACTGTCAAGCGAAACATCCTCGGCCTTACCCAATGGGGAAATCGATCAATGACCCACCTCGCATGACGCCCCATAAAAGGGACAGCTGTTCTCATTCGCCAAGGAGCGCCCCTGCACAAGCCAGCCTGTCTCGACCTCAAGCCAGGCTGTGACCTCAGACCCTCAAAACACCACAACCTCATTCATCACTACCCGCCAATTAGCCTCTACACGCTCCATGGCCTCTCCCCCCGTGGCCCAGGACTCATTCATGGCTGTGTAGTCTACCCTATACCACCATGCGTCGCGCCCTCAACCTGCGCCTCGCCCTCCAGGCCCTGGCCATCAAAGTCTCGGCCAACCTCGTCGTCCAGCTCATCAAGCACTACCGCACGCCCGGCCAGTCCACCTTTGACTGGCAGCAGGTCTTTGAGTTCGCTGTCTATGGGTTCATCGGCTCCCAGATCGGCAACATCATCCAGTTTGTCCTCGAGGACTGGTTCCCCACCGGCAGCTCCCAGCCCAGCGGCGAGGTGCTGCCCAGCATCCAGGCCGACGCGAAGCAGCTGGAGGAGAAGAAGGACGACGACACCGTGGTCCGCGAAAAGAAGAGATCGTGCCTCAAGATCAGTCCTGACATAATATGGCGCAACATCCTGGCCAAGCTGGTGCTCGACCAGACCATCGGCCTCGCCATCAGCGGCTGCGTCTTTCTCATCTGTACAAACATCGCCCGCGTCCCGCATCCAAACCTGGTCTTTCTCGTCATCCGCGATAGGCTGTGGCCTCTCGTCAAGGCAGGCTGGCATATATGGCCACTGGTGGCCGTCTGCAACTTCCTCTGGGTTCCGGTACGATCTCGAGTGCTGGTTGCCGTGTGTGTGGGATTCGGATGGAGTATTTTCTTGAGCATCTTTGCCATGAGGAAGTGAGGGGAGGCATGTCTTGTTCTGCTGGAGTTTCGGGGTTTGATGGGTGATGCAAGCGACGCGAGTGCAAGGCATCAACAGCGAATATCTGCATTTTCTTTGTATTGGAGTTGTATGGATTAGACAGGCAACAATTTCTTTTATCTCTTTTTGTGGCAAGGTGGCAGCTATTCCTCTGAGCCCTCAGTTCACAGACATTGATGGAGCAGTAGTGAGAAGGTGGAAGTGCCGTTACTCGTCAAGGTCATATACTCGAAGTTTCAGGCGTGGTCTTGTAGCCCAGGAGATACAAATGAATATAACTGCCTGGCGCGTATGATCAATCTGCCCTTTGAACATTCATTCCATTCCTCCGAGGGAGTTGGCCGTCCCTCTGGTCAAGTGACTGGGGTCATCCATCAGCTGCTGCCCGCATCCCAACAACATCACGACCAACCAAGACCAACGCCCTTTGACTTGTTCATCACTAGCTCTCCACTATAGGGCGCTCTCATGACACGTGTGATGTCTATATTCTGGTGGAAAGGCTTGACTTGGGCGGGGTTGATGGTGATGTCGCCCCAAGCTTCCTATTTGGGAACTGAGGCTTTGGCTGTTGAGGGCATGGATACCTGCCAACCAAGAAGTACAAAAGAGGGTGCATTCCTCATCGTAGGACGATTACATACCCCAGAGCATTCAAAGACACTTCTATCTTTAACCCTCTCTCCTCTGTTCAAATCCCGCCAAAGACCGATCACATCATGGCAACCTCCTCCACCAGCGACTGGTATCAGCCAGCCGAGACGACACCTCACAAATGCACCCTCATGGCCTATCCCAACGACACCAGTGCCGCCAGTGGAGACTTGCTGAGGCAAGCTCAGAAGGAGGTTGCGTCCATCGCAAACGCCATCGCAGAGTTTGAGCCTCTCGTGCTCTTTGCCAGCCCAGACACCTTCGAGGAAGCCAAGGCCCTGGCCGGCAAAGGTGTTTCGGTCGTGAGCGAGGTCAAGACGAGCCATCTGTGGATTCGAGACTTTGGACCCATCTTTGTCAAGTCGCGGGACGGAAAGACTGTCCGTGGCGTGAACTTCAACTTCAACTACTGGGGCAACAAGCGTGGACCATCCGGAGACGAGGCCATCGCTGCTATTGCGGCCCAGCAGATGACGGGCACTGAGCCACTGGCCACAGAGCTCATTGCCGAGGGCGGTGGGATGGATGTTGATGGGGAAGGCACTTTCTTGGCAGCTGAAAGCGCTGTGCTGAATGATAACCGGAATCCCGGCCGAAGCACACAGGAAGTCGAGGCTGAGCTCTCACGTCTTCTCGGCGTCAAAAAGTTCCTCTGGCTCTCTGGAGAGACGGATAAAGATACCACAGATTGCCACGTCGACGCCCTTGCTCGATTTGTCGGCTCGGGCAAGGTCGTCCTCAGCAAGCCTTCACCAACCAACCCTGGACGATACGTTGAGGCGTATAACGACGCCAAGGCCAAGCTCACTGGTGCCACCGACGCTCAGGGAAGGCCTCTTGAGCTGATTGACTGTGTTGAGCCGGACTTTGGGAAGCTCAGGAACGTGGTCGACGGAGATATCATCGCCTCGTACGTCAACTTTCTGCCCGTCAACGGGGGCCTGATCCTTCCCAAATTTGGTCATGATGAGAGGGACACGGAGGCCTTGGAGCTGTTTCAGAAGCTGTACCCCGACCGCAAGGTGGTGCAGGTCTATCTCAACACGCTTCCCATCATTGGCGGTGGCCTCCACTGTGCGACACAACAGGTCCCTGCAGCCGACACAGCTTGAGGCACGGCATTGTTGTGGTGGGATGATGCTCTGGACACCTGGATAGGCCTAGTGAAGTCAATAACGTCAGAATTGAGATATTGTGATCCCTACTAGCAAGAGTGAATCGACGAATTTTAATGTCAGAATTCGTATATTCGCCGTCGAGGATGTTAGATACAAGGTATCTTGGATGTGAAACAAAGAACCAACGCCGTGCTGTAACCTGAAACCCTAATATGGCAAACAGTCGTACAAGTGATTGACCCTCCTAGTATGGCAGAAACTCGCTAATCTTGGGTAGCGACATGTCCGCTAGTATGTCATCGTAACCATCGTCGACCGCCCAGTGGTCCTCCAGAATGTCGAGAGCCTGTTGCGTATTAAGAAGGCCCAGACACTTGGAAACGCCATGCAACAGATGCTGCACTCTCTCCCTGCCAGGGCCGACGGCGTCACAGCCCGCGAAAAACAGGGGAGGCGTGAGCAGTGTGACTGGTGTGAGTCCATCTCGGAGTGTCATTCGCTCGGCACCCTCCAGGATGCGACTGACTAGATCTTGGATTATAGGGGAGGACCTGGGCAGGCGACGGAGGCGGCGGTGGATCAATAGCAGAGCTGTTAGCTGCCAGACCTGGTTCGATAACCGATACTCGTTCACCTCGTGTGGTGAGAAGACGCGGCCTCTAAGTGAAAGGACCGGAGGCGGATGGGCCCGATCTCGGTCGATGATGCCCCGTAGATAACTGAGAAGCCACTCAGTCTCGGCATCATCTGCGACCGCTGCTTCGCCGTTGGCCCACTGTAGCCGAGCAATCTCCTTGAACACGCCCAGCAGGTCTCTTGTGCGCGCAAGGTACATGTCAATGTACACGGGCTCACTATCGGAGGGTTGTGTAGAGGGCGTAGGGATGGCCGTCTGCTCCGGCGCAAGGTCACTAGCAGCGTGACACACCAACGACTCGGTCATGTCGAACCAGCGCAGCAGGAAGCGCAGCTCGTCTGTCGGGTTTTGCGAGACGCCCTTGTCATGGAGTCGAGAGATGAGTCCCCGGGCGCCCCGGAAGTGTACACTCCATCGGTCACGGCTGGGGTTGTTGGCAAAGACCTCGCAGACGAACAAGGTCCTTGCAGTTGCCAGGAGAGGTACGAGTAGTTGGTCATCGTCGCACTCAGAGAGCCTCTGACACAAAGACCGTGAACTGAGGGCCTGGAAGCCTTCTATGATGAGGCCTTGCGCGGCCTGCTCCTCGCTTGTCCTGCAGCTGGCCAGCTTGTGCACAGCGGCGAGGGCGACGATAGCCTGCAGGAGAGCGTCATCAAAGACAGCCATGGGGAGGATCAACTCGCATAGCTCGTCAAAGATTTGGGGATGAGGGGCGAGCGCTCTGACGGTTCGTTCTGTGAAATATTGAAGACCCGACATGTGCAGGGGGGATAAGTGGCTGAAGTATCCGACGGGGAGTGATAGAGACAATTGTCGCCGCCTTAGGACCAGCTCACAGGCTTCAGTGGGGTTAAAGAGGGAGACTTCTGAAGAGGTTGAGGGACTAGTGTCGGAGTTTTCTGGTTCCTTGGAGATTGTACTTGATGAGGGAGAAGCAGGGACTGCGGCTGGGCGTGGTTGAGGTGTTGATGGGGAGATGTAAATGAAGTTATTCTGGTTGATATCTGGGAATACAGTTAGCACAGCTCAGCGTATGATTGGCAGACGACGGTACCTAATCTTTGGGCACTCAGTTCATTCCGAGAAAGACAATTGCCAAACGCAGAGCGATTGAAGGGCCTCCCTCCCCATCTCAGGTGAACCCCATACTCGCACGCCGCGCCCGCACTCTTGCAGCGCTGGCAGGCAGGTCGATCCTCGCTGCACTTCTTCTTGAACCGCTTGCACCTCGAGCATCCGACCCATGAACGACGCTGTGGAGGCATCACTTCTAGAGACAGAGGAGGAGACGTGGCTGGGGGTGTGACCAATGTGTGTCTTATGTCACTGTATTTGAGAGACAAAAGGCGGGGAAATATATAGTCTCCACCGGAAGAGGCGGCAGATAAGAGAAAACCAGCCGCTAGTACTATTTAGGAAGGATGGAGCGACAGTCTCGTGAGCCTGACTTGCTTGTTATCTCCGAGATATCAACAACCAGTTCAAGATAGCTGGGGTTTGTGAGTAATTTCTATGCATTGGATGGTTTTATCCGTGGGGGACGTTGATTCTCCTTGTATAACATGCACTGTTGCCTTTTCTGAGTTTCCTGAATCGTAAGCCATGGTCGATTGCAGAGACTGGGTCACGCTTCTCGCCCCCTGGTTTAGCAGGGTTGTGCTATCTACTACGTAGCACAGCGTTGGCCCTCTCCTCCATCTTGCTTGCCCAACGGGCTCTTCTCATCCTCTTCAACGCTCTTGTCGATATCGAAACCCGCCAGGCCAAGGCCTCAACCGCTCAGCACCAGAGTCCAGCTTGACACAATACTGCATCGCCGAGACTTCGACGCCCCGAGGCACAACATCATCGCCGTCGATGTGTAAGTCCTCGAGATTCTCGTAACCCAGAGAAAGGTATAGCGACTTGCCCATCCTGGCAGCCAGGACGCCCTGGGAGACCTTGTCCAACTTGGCAAGGTCAATGCCCCATTGAGCAAGACGGCCTCCATGCCCACGTCTCCAGTCCGCGGGTTGTACGACAATCATGTCCATTCTGGCCAAGCCATTGAAGTACCTTGGATTGTTGGTATGCGTTAGCTAGTGTGCGCGGACTTGAGTAGAGGCTCAGGCTGTAACTCACTTTTCTTCTACCACCTCGCCACGCTCACCAAGCGCGTTGTAGTGGCCCTTGTCCATGTCTCTCCTTGGGTTTTCCGGAAGCTCGGGGTAGGGAGCTGACTGAGTAAGCTGGGCACCGCAGAGGGATCAAGAGCATCAAGAGTGTACGTACCATTGCCATTTTGAAAGGAACCCTCCCTGCCCGAGCCCGGCTGCAGCTTCCAACAAGTGACACCGACAACTACCTCATCACTCACCACCTCTACCGCTGCTCATCGGAGGTAGTTGTGAAGCTATCTTCAACTCAGCGGTCGGGCTACAGCTGTATGAGACCACTGGGTTCTTTGTGGGTGGAATTTGGTACTGAAGGGGAGGTTTCAACGAGTTTTTCTTTGACAGCATGGACCAACTTCACGGCCACCCATTTTGCCACATGTCCTTTTTCACTATATGCCATCCCTTGCAATCCTTGAACGCCCAATATACTCTTCAGACACGTTTTAGCTATTTCGACTCGCCGCTTTAAACTCCAAATACGACACCAAGTTGAAGGGCAATCAGGTAGTGATCAAGGTCTTGGCACAGTCAACATTGGCTTGGGTGAGTGAGTAGGCCGTAACTGCAAGTTATCAGTTTGCGCAGTTTACTCTTAGGAAGTAGAACATGGGCCTTGTTGCGAATCGAGTCTAGAGTTTGGCCCAGTGCTTTTGTCGTGCTTCAGGTAACTCTCCGTCGAGTTCAACGCAGGCATTATTAATCGGGGCTATCTTGTTCCCCGCCAGTCGCTGTTTATGACTGCTCGCTATTCGCATCTTTCGCTCCCCGCGACTGTATCTTTCCGAGCCTTGCTAGTCCCTGCGTGTGCGATGACCAAGCATACAGTCAGAGCCCACTTGGGGTCAATCTCGCCCTTTGGCTGACGGTCTTCGGTAAACCCTCATTATCCAGTGTGACTGAAGACGTGGTACGAATAGGGAGCTGACCAACGAGCCAAAGCTGTATAAGTATCGAGACTAGCCCCTGCGAAGGACCAACGCATCCAGGACTTCAACACCATCACCACCCGCATCTTTCCACTCCATCCCATCATGTCCGGCCTCAGATTTGACCCCGAGTACCAGAAGGCTATCGAGCCACTGCTCAACGCCCCACACCGCCTAAGCAGACGAATGATATTCATGGCACTCGAGCAAACTTGAACGCGGTCATGGCGGCAGTCTATGCCCTTCCCCCGCTCCGCCTGTTGTCCCACAGACCGTCTTCACGGTCAAGGGCCATGACGGAGCCGATATCACAGTCACACGCTTCGCCACCGAGGCAGTGTCCAAGTCGGAGACGCCCACAACTGCTGTTGTCTATTTGCACGGCGGCGGTTTCATCGCCAACAGCGTCGAAATCTTTACACCTCGGATTTCCCGCTACGCTCACGACTCTGACCTGCCCTACTTTGCCGTGGGCTATCGACTGGCGCCAGAGCATCCCGCACCATGTGCTATTGAAGACTGCTACTCGGTCATCAAGCACTTGTCAGAGTCCCACAAAGAGTTTAACATCGACCCCACGAAGATCATTGTTCACGGAGACAGCGCTGGTGGAGGCATTGCTGCCGGAGCTGCCTTGATGGCTAGAGACCGCAAGCTTGAACCACCCTTGGCGAAGCAGATTCTTGTTTACCCCATGCTCGATGACAGAACTAGGGTCAAGGATGACGACCCAATTGCCAAGCTCATGGTCTGGAAGCCAGAAGCAAACGTTTTCGCATGGGACGCCTACCTGGGGGAGGCTCGAAAGAACGGTGACATCTCGCCCTATGCAGTGCCGGCCAGAGCCCCCAGTCTGCGGGGTCTGCCACCTACGTACCTTGAGGTTGGAACCCTGGACTTGTTCAGAGATGAAGACATTGAGTATGCTGCTCGACTGGCCAAGGACGATGTCGAGGTTGAGTTTCACCTCTGGCCTGGGCTGCCGCATGGATTCGACGGTTTTCTTAACATCAGCTGGTATGAAAAGTCGAAGGAGAGTCGCACAAGTGCTTTGAAGAGGGTTTAAGAGTTGTTGGGCTGGGGGATATGTTGTAGCTACTGAAAGCTGTGTCATTTTGAAACGCGCACATCGCCACTCCCTTGATCTGAGATCAACTGCTCCTTTTAATATGATCAATTCGTTCTTTGCATCATTAAACACTCTTTCTGGGAGTATAGAGGGTCGCTGGGTGTTTTTTTATAATGTGGCCGAGTGGCGCCCTTGAAAGCGTCATCGACTGATAAAACACGAGGGTCGCTGGCTCGTGGCGTGGGAGGCAGGATGAGAGCGGCCACATGTCTGTAAGACGTTGAAAGGTATCTACGGCTCCTAAGCATCGAATTACATCCCGCCTTGAGCTCTTGACCACGATAGAGCTAACACTGCTGATACCGAAATAGCCCCGGTGTGGGAGCTGCGATGTCAATCCCTGACTCGAATCGCACGTGTTGCCTCGGAGGTATCTGACGATGTCAAGGGTGGCCAGTTGAACCATCTCGCATTCATGCAGGAACGAACTTCCCCCCCTGGGGCTTGCGTCGTCGACTTGAACGTGACATATCAAATAGAGTATACGATATTCATGATTATCCGCTCTTTGCACCGTTTCCATCCTCACTGTTGGTTCGATGGAAGAACGGCCTGGGTCTCAAACCCAGGCATCCATTGCCGATCAAGTCGAGATCAGTTAATTACTGAGCTTACAAGTATTCTGATGCCAACCCTATCGTACACTGAGCAAGTGACCAAGCAGATAACCTAGATCAGTTTCTCATCGCATCAGTTCACTGCCTTTAGGTGTATGCACCACACATCATGTACGGCCAGCATGATGCAACATTGATGCCCGATGGTCAAGCGTTCCTGCTGATCTGACAGGAGCAAAGACAAATTAGGTTCCTCGGCCCGTCAAGGGGTATAAGAAGGTTTGCGATATAATCTATAGCCGCGTCAATAAGAAGTCGTGTGGTGGTGGCAGACAGTTGATCATCGGCGCTCTATCGCCTTAACAGGATGGTCCGTCCCCCCAAAATGTAACCCCATGTCCCTCTACGGCTAATTCCCGCACCTGGAAAAATTCCTATTGATGCAAATAATGCCCGGCAGTTCCATCATCATCCCATGCACCCCTCAATATCGGTGAGAATTGGCCGAACCCCGGCCTTGGCTTTGGGGGTTGACCTATTCGGCCCTGGAAGCCGCGACGCAGGTGGATATTGCGTCACGGGAGAAGAAGCACCGAGGGTAGAGGTCAGTTGCTATAAGAACCTGATATGAGAGGCGAGGAGGAGATGCGGCACACCTTGGGATTGCTCTGCTCGCGGGGGACACCTTGAAAATGAAGCTTCCTTCAATCTCTCGGCTTGGGGCCTTTGGGCTTCTTGCAACCACTATTGGAGGGCTTGTTGATCTATCAGTTTCCAAAGAGACGAGCGTTCCAATCCAGGACAATGGGCTCACCGATCTTGTCCAGTGGTAGGAGAATATGATAGCCCGGAGAGTAACCATGACTGACCTGCCATTCCTAGGGACACCCATAGCTATTTCATCAATGGAGAAAGGCTCTTCATCTTCTCGGGCGAGGTAAGAGTCGGCCAACCGATACGCAGGCTTATTCTAACAAGTGAATAGTTCCATTACTGGCGTTTGCCTGTGTCAGTTGCCCCCTCATAACCAGTCTATCATTGCACTAACAGCCCCTAGCCCAGAGTTATGGAGAGATCTCCTGGAAAAGATGAAGGCTGCTGGCTTCAACGCCTTTTCTATCTACAACAGCTGGGGCTACCACGAGCCTACTCCCGGCCACCTCGACTTTGAGAGCGGCGCCCACAACTTTACTTCCATCATGACGCTTGCCAAGGAGATTGGACTTTACCTGCTCATCCGACCTGGGCCTTACGTTAATGCCGAGGCCAACGCCGGAGGATTTCCCTTGTGGCTAACCACTGGAGAGTATGGGGGTCTGCGTGACAACGACCCCAAGTATACGGCAGCCTGGAAGAACTACTGGACCGAGATTTCCAAGATTATCAAGCCTCATCTCGTTACAGAGGGAGGAAACGTGGCCATGTTTCAGGTAACGTACTCGCTTTGGGCCCCATGATGCTGCGACGAGACTAACAAGACAGATCGAAAATGAGTTGGGCTGGCAGTGGGACAACCAAGACAAGAGAATCATCCATGAACCTGTCGCCGACTACATGCAACAGCTCCAAGACACCGCCAGGGACGCTGGAATCGACGTTCCCGTATTCCACAACGCCCCAAACACAGTATGTGATATCTTGGAGTACCGGCTTATTCGCTAACCACGAGCAGAGAACCTTTGCGTGGTCAAACGACTTTGAGCCCGATGCATTGGGCAACGTCGACGTTGTAGGCGTCGATAGCTATCCCTCCTGCTGGAGCTGCAACCTCAGCGAGTGCACGGGTTCGAATGGCCAATACGTCTCTTATGTGAGCCTTGCTTGAGCCCTGATCTCCTATCCGGGCACTGACGCCACGTAGAAAATCCAAGATTACTACTCGTACTTTTCTATCCAATCTCCGTAAGGTCCTGATATTCATGAGCATTACATACTTGGCTAACGATAACCAGGTCGCAGCCAAACTTCTTGCCCGAGTTTCAAGGCGGCTCATATAACCCATGGGGTGGACCAGAAGGTGGTTGCCCAAGCGATATTGGGCCTGACTTTGCCAATATCTTCTACCGTGACCTGGTAGCCCAGCAGGCAACAGCCATCTCTCTTTACATGATGTACGGTGGTACCAACTGGGGTTGGTTTGCTTGCCCTGTGGTTGGTGAGTATTAGTCGTTGCTAGAGATGCTCCTCTGCTGACTCTCTTAGCCTCGAGCTATGACTATTCCTCGCCCATATCGGAGAACCGTGCCATCTGGGACAAGTTCTATGAGACAAAGCTGCTCACTCTATTTACTCGAGGTAAGTTTCATTGTCTGATGACAACGGTGCGGTATTCCTGACTGGATTTAGCTGCCCATGATCTGACCAAGACCGAGCGTGTGGGAAATGTGAGTAATCCAATGCTCTAATACGCTTCAAGGAATACTGATAAAGCTAGAATACGTCGCCATCTACCAACTCGGAGATTCTCGTCTCTGAGTTGAGAAATGTCGACAATGACGCCGCATTCTATGTGACCAGACACAACTACTCGCCATCTGGAACCACGGAGAAATTCAAGGTCAAGGTCAAGACCTCTGCGGGAGAATGTGAGCCTTTTGGTTCCTGAAAAGTGACTATCGCTAGGGATACTAACAGTGGCAGTCTTGATCCCCCGACAAGGTGGTGACATTACCATTGATGGCCACCAGTCCAAGATCCTGGTCACCGATTTCAGCTTTGGCAGCAAGAAACTGCTGTACTCGACCGCCGAAGTTTTGACGTACTCAGCGTTTGATAAGAAGGAGGTTCTCGTCCTCTGGCTTCCCAAGGGCGAGACTGGAGAGTTTACTCTGAAGGGACATACTGCCGTCAAGCCCACTTCAAGCAAATCGTTGAAGGACCTAAAGGTGAAGGCAGACAAGAAAGATGTCACTATGACATACACTCAAGAAAAGGGTCTGTTCACCCTTGGCCTGGAAGACGGGTCTACTATCGTTCTTGTTGACCGCCAGACGGCCTACCATTTCTGGGCTCCAGCGCTAGACAACCATCCGCTTGCGGCCCCGAACAACACCGGTATGTCTATTCATGTCTGACCTGAACTATGAGAACGAAGTCTGCTAACATTCCTTGATCAGTTCTCGTCCAAGGTCCGTACCTCGTTCGCTCGGCTTCTCTCGACAAGAAGAAGCAAAAGCTCGACATTCGCGGAGACCTCGATCAGGCAACACAGTTGACCGTCTTTGCGCCCGAGTCTGTCAAGACCATCACCTGGAATGACAAGAAGGTCAAGATTACTTCAAATAAAGGGAACATCTACACTGCCAAGCTAGCCAAGCCTTCAAAGTTCAAGCTCCCTGCTCTGGGACCCTGGAAGTACACGGATGGCTTGCCCGAGATTGACACTGATTACAAGACTTCTTCCTCGGCTTGGATCGGTAGGCCCCCAGTATTCAGACTCTCTGCTGCAATGTCTAATATCCCACATAGTCGCGAACCGGACCAACACAACCAACAATGTGATCCCCGATCTCAAGAACCCCGTCTTGTATGTCGACGAGTACGATATCCATTACGGAAACCACATTTACCGAGCCACGTTCCCAACTACTGAATCACCACCAACTGGCGTGTACCTGAACCTGACTGGCGGCCTCGCCTTTGGTTATTCCGTTTGGCTCAACTCTGACTACCTTGGTTCCTACCTTGGACGGTCATACCTCGGCGCCTTTGGACAGGAATTCTCCTTCAAGAATGCCACACTCTCCAAGAAGGAAAACACCTTGGTCGTCTTGATGGACAACTCGGGTCACGACCTTCGCGAGGCTGCTCTGGCTCCCCGAGGCATCACCAACGCAACGCTGCTTGGCTCAGGCAAGAGCTACAAGTTCTCTGAATGGAAGATTGGAGGAACTGCAGGTGGTCAAACATCCCTTGATCTCATTCGGGGTCCAATCAACGAAGGTGGGCTGTACGCAGAGCGAGTCGGCATGCATCTTCCCGGCTTCCCAGACGACAAATGGAAGTCCTACTCCAAGAAGACTACTCTGGAGAACCCTTCCTCGGGTGTCCGTGTATACCGAACGACGGCAAACCTGAATGTTCCGGATGGCCTGGATGTCTCCATCTCGTTCAAGCTGACAGCTCCCTCCGAGTCGACATTCTCGCCTACAAAGTCTGGATACAGCAACCGTGTGAGAGCCCTGCTCTTCGTGAACGGGTATCAGTACGGCAGGTTCAACCCGTACATCGGACATCAAACCTCTTTCCCCGTTCCTCCCGGCGTTCTCAACTATCACGGCGAAAACACCATCGCAGTGACGGTCTGGAGCCAAAGTGCCGAAGGCGGCGAGGTCAAGGTGGAGTGGAAGGCCGACTACGTTCACTCTACGAGCTTTGATCTGAAGTTTGACAGCGAGTACCTCCGTCCTGGTTGGACAAAGGATAGACTGGATTATGCGTGATCGGGAGGTCAGGATTGGTACATGTGATTAGGTGCTTCTGTCGTATGTGCAGATCCCGGCCGAGGCCAGGGCCATGCCTGACTATTCTCAGTGAAGTTCCTCGGGCTTCACCATAACCCAGTTCTTGTTTGCCGTCACTGGAAGTCCCTCTTTCTTCTGTGCCTTGGAAAACTCGGAGATCATGTCACGGATTTGCTTGCTGTAGCTCTCCTTGCGGTCCACCCACAAGTGAATGCCTCCCCGCTTGACATCGACTCCGTGAAAGATCATAGGCCCGTCACTGTCAGGAGTGTCACCAGCAGCAAGGATTGGCTTCTTCCACTCGTCAATGTAGGTGAGGATTGCTGCCCACTTGCCCGCCTTCCAGGTAGCTGGGGCCCATAAGAACGGAGTCATCTTAGCGTCAAGGTTCTGTTGCTGAGTCTTTTGTCCGTACTCTCCATCCTCAACTTGCTTCCGAGCAGTGGTGAGATCCCCGTTCTTGGCCTTCATGAGAAGTGTCACGCCGATGACGTTCTCGGGCGGGACGTTGTAGCCGTACTTGGGGTCGGAAGCCACCATGCGGACGAGCTCCTCAGAGGCAGCGCTCACGACGTACACGGCGATGCCGTTAGCCATGAGTTTGTTGTAGAGCTCCACCTGGCCCTCAAAAATCTTGGGTGGTGTCACCTCAATGGCCGTCACCTTGTCGTCTTCGAAGTAAGACGTCTTAATTGTATCGTTGAGTGACATGAGCTCATCAACGTAACCCTTGAGCTCGCGAAGGGGGAACCCGCTAAAGATTTCCGCCACCCATGGGTAACAGACGGCATCCTCAATCTCGCACAGGCGGTTGTAGTAGCTGTACAGCGTTTCGTTGTGCGTATCCGTGTCCTTGAAGGGGACGAGCTTGAGGGTTGGGTCCATGGTCTCTCGGGTCAGGATGCCTTTGTTTTCGAGGTAGGGCAGGAGAGATTCCTCGAGGTCGAATTCGTAGCTGGTATTGTCCATGTCAAAGACGGCGTAGCGACCATCGTTGGCATTGGCGGCAATCATCCGCTCGAGGGCTTTGGCAGCCTTGGGGGCCAGTGCTTGAGCTCAGGACCGCGAGTGCCATAGGTCGGAATGGCGATGGAGAGGGTGCCAAAGTTTGCCAGGCAAAATGCCTTGGCAAGTGTGGTTGTGCTGGGCCTCATATTGCGATGCTTGGGCAGGACGCTGGCGAAGAAACGAGAAGCTGAGGAGAGAAGGAAGAGCAAAAGCCGCCCAAGATAACGCCCTCGAAGGTCCCTTGGAGAGCTTATACTTCCAAGGCCGTGCGGCCCGAGGTTTCTCCCTTCATAACCAAGACCTTTACGAGATGGGGTTCGGTGTCACCGACCTAGGTGGACGATCTTGGACGCATTGGTCGGGCTACCCCACTCGAGCGATTAATCAGGTTTTTTGGACTGATGAGCTCTCTGAGATGAGAGTACTGGGTGTTCTCGAGTGTTTTCGCATAAAAGGCAGAGTATTGAGCATCTAAGCTACTCAATGATACCATTCACTCAATATCTATCCCCCATACTGCCTGAATGACGACTTCTTGCTATCCAACCTGCCAGAGTAACCACCTCATTTCCCCAGTCGCTGAACAGGGTTACACACGGGTGAGTCGTGAAACAGGAAAAGATCGACAAGTTCGCAGCCAAGCGCCGAGAAAGTTGATTGGCCCAGCCCGCCAAGGGTCGTATTGTCGGCCGGAGATGAGTTGAATCCTCCCGACAGGGCATGGGCGAGAAGATGGGAAGCCCAAGAGTCAACCGAGTCCATACGTAGTGCAAGGGAGCCACGAATGGGCGGGATAATAATTCTCCCTGATAAAGATAGGACCCTAGGCTTTGCCAAAGCAGTTCAACAGAGTGTTTGCCTGTTTCACAGGCTCCCTTGGAGTCTTCTTGGGCGACCCTCCGCCTTTCTTCCCAAGTTCCAACACCTCCATGAGCTCTTCAAACTCTGCCTTGGGAACTGTCCCGCCACTGGCTTCCTTGTGTCCGCGAGCAAATGACTCTCCCAGTCGTTCTCTGAGAGTTGAATCAGCTGCGCAACTAGCGGCTTCACGAAGAATCTCAATAATGTTGACCGGCGGGTCCCTGCCCCTGGCAAATCTCGGAACGCGACAGGAAAACTTTACCATGTCAGGCAAGTACCCTTCGTTTGCGACTAGGACGACCTCTAGCTTGCTGTATGAGAGGTGGCCAGCCCACCGTGTCGCAATGACGGGATGAACCTGAGCTGCCGAGTTGATACGAAAGACGGCTACTCTTCCATCGGCGGAGAATTTGGGTGCCGCGTGTGTGCATCTCTCGACCTCTGCATTGACCTCTGCCCTGGCTGCAAGTAGCTCTTTATTGCCAGCGAGCTCTTTCGGAGAGGAGGCAGCTTTCAGGGCGTCCCATGCCACCGAGACATTATAGGATGCTGTCCGACGGGGAGCGTTGATGAGTGAGACAGCCTCATTAACGGCCTTTTTGGTGTACATCTTGAAAGTCGCCTTCATGTCTGGAAAAGGAGGCTCCCACTTGACGGCGTTGCCCAGGTCTCCATGCGTGCCCATGGCGCAAAGCCAGTCGCACGTCTCTCTTACTCGCTCGTGAAGATGACGGCAGATGAGATAGGTCAGCAGTGAGCTTGTAGCGACAGGAGGGCAGTTGCACGCCGTGATATGAAGGGCATCTTGAGGGTGGTCTTGGTCTTCCGCATGATGGTGGTCGATGACTATTGCTCGATGAGGTGCGTCGATGAGAGGAGCAGATTTTCGCGAGCCCTGGTCCAGGATGAAGATGAAGGCTGGCTCAAAAGCGGCCATGGCTTTGCGCGATGCATCATCATGAACATTGCATCCTTTTTGGAGAATGTGGACCGATATCAGGTCTTGATCGAGCCCAAGGAGAGTCAGGGTCTGTTCCAAGATGGCCCCCGATGTGAGTCCATCGGCATCTTTGTCGGGCACGATAAGAGTTCGCTGCTTCGCCGATACGCTGCAAGATATTTGAATAAGTATATACAACTTGAAATACTGTCTGTCATATGAATTGGACCGTGAATTGTGGACAACGCACCACTCGAGGATAAAACTCCTTGCCGCCTCGAGCTTACTCTGCGGTGCTGGCCAGATAATATCGCCTTTCTCATCCCGCCGCGACGGCGTCAAGTGATACTCTGGCAACTTTGTACGAGGACTTGAAGCACGAGTCCTCTTGGTGGCAGGGCTACTTGCTGTCGAGCTTGCGGTACGCTTCATCGCTTGCAGTCGATAGTAGAAGGGCGTCGAAGATGGGATCGGATTACCACGGCAGAGCAATAGTACTCTTGGGATTGTCTGAGTGCGTTTTGATAGTGGAGGCATGGTATCATTGCAAGTCTTTTGTCTGAAGCTGTCCTCTCATGTGAGAATTTCCATCCGGGGTAGTGTCGTCATAGAACTGGTTGAATGCAGCTAGGATTAGCAAACATTGGCCGTTCAGGCAACAGCACAAATATCGCTCAATGACAAGGCGATTAGAGTGTTTCTTCAGAAGAGCAATACTCACGGCCGTTATCGGTCTCGACTATCATCTCAACAGTCAAAAACCTTCACCTCTTTTCCCCTGAAAGCGTTCTCTTCGTGATGCCCCCATCTCCACCACGTGGGGAGTCGCCGATCTTTACTCAAAAAGCTCATCGGCCCCCACTCTGTTTCTGTGCTACAGTGCGAGTCGGAGCTAGCGATCAACTGAGGAATCGCGATGGAAGACTATCCAACCAGCGTGTCCCTTAATCCCTCCTAACTTTGACTTCAAGTCCCCTATTTGATTTGAGTTCCTCTTCATTTCTGGCCCTGGGAGCCTGGGTCGATCCGTCGGGACTGGTTTGGGCCGGACCAGGGATTACGCAGAGGCGTGAACCTTTGCGGCGGTATGGCGTTCGGCCCAGGCACGATGGCATTCCATCCCTTGAGGTTGAGTCGCCCCCGACGACCCGAGAATGGTGGCTACGAATCCATCAGACTGAAAGCAGCCGAAAACTGTGGCGAAAGCCTCTCGGGCCCGGAATCGTTTAGCCAAATGGGTTCAAGGCTGTCGAGTCTGGATTTCTCTAGCGTGCGTAGATGGATCCGGTTTTGAGCATTTATACCTCTCCCGCCCCCTGAGCAATCAGGGAGCCTTTCTTTGTCAATCCCTCGGTAACCCACTACTTCCTCAAAATCACTTTTCAACATGAGGTATCCCATTGTCCTCGCCCTTCTCGCGGCGGCCGGAGTTTGTGCTCAAGGATCGAACTGTGATCAGACAAAGGTTGCTCGGTGCCTCGAGGCAGCGGCGAAGGTGAGTCCTCCCCAGTGCACTGAGTACGAACTTGGACTCCAACTGACGATTTCTGCAGCCTGCCGGATGCAAGGACAATGAGCGTTGCCTATGTGGAGTCTACAAGGAAATCGCCGAGTGCGTTGCTTCAACCCTCCCCACCGCTGACCGTCCACGGCTAACATCACACAGCTGCTATGTGCCCTGCCCCGATGGAACCCACGCGGTCGAAGCCGAAAAGCAAGTCGATGAATACTGCGAGGTCAAGAGGAGACGGTCATTGAAGGAGTGGCTCTCGCGGGAATAGGATGATTCCTTTTGTCTTCGTTTCTTGTTTGGTGAGCATGACGTTTTGAAGCAGTCATCTGGAAAAGAACACATTTCTACCATAATAGTGTCATTAAAACCAAATACGGCGATCATGGGTTTTAATGCCGCTATAATGGTAGAAGTGTGTTCTTTGCCATTGTGGCCGAGATGACCGCTTCCTTTTATAGACTATTGTTAATCACTTACTGCCTCTCCTTAGTGTTTTTACTCGCAAACAACGTGGTCGTGGTGAGTGACAACAACACATGGCATCAAGAGAACATGGGAAGCTAATCCGCCCATCCATCTCTTTGTAGGTGAGAGAGGGGCTATGGGATTCTGAAAAGATGAAATCTTCTGGACACGACCCGATACATATAGCCCATAACATTCTCTTGCCTGCGTCTTTCATCAAACGAGGATACCCTAGAGAGCCGAGACGTTCGGCTCGGGGCATCGGAGCTCAGACGGAGTTAAAACTGTGCTTCACTGTGCCATGACGCGACTCTCCACCGTGAAATATCCCCGAAAATAGCATGGTGCTACTTATTCGTAATATATCCGTCTCGGAGCCGATATCAAAGACAATGTAAAAAGCAGAAACCCCGTTGCTCGACAGTCTAGGAAACTTGGACTTTCTTCATGATCTTTTGACCAAGACTCGTGGCATCAGCAATCGACAATGGCGACAGACGATGAACCGAAGCAGTGGTACAATGCCGCGCATAAGGCTCTTGAAGAACTTGGCCTTGTCTCCCTCTACAACTCTAGCATCGACGTCAAGATCCTCTGCACCCAGAGGTTCATCAGGCTTTTCGCTTATGGCTCCTCTACCCTTGTTCTGGTTGCCTATCTGAGGGAGTTGGGGATTTCACAGACGCAGATTGGCCTGTTCATGACCCTGACGTTGACGGGTGACATTGTGATCAGCTTCCTTCTTGCCCTCTTTGCTGATGGCGTTGGTCGAAGAGCCGTCCTTGCGCTTGGAGCCATCCTCATGGTTGGGAGCGGACTTGTCTTTGCGACATTTGGCAATTATTGGATACTTCTGGCTGCTGCCATCTTTGGCATTATTAGTCCTGGGTACGACCATCTTATCAACCTGAGACAGCTTATACTGACAGAGGTTGTTTAGTGGCAACGAGATTGGGCCCTTTCGTGGCCTTGAGGAGAGCATCATTGCTCACCTCACAGACCCCGACAAGCGGAGTGACGTCTACGCTTGGTGCAGCCTCTTTGGCACGGCGGGAGCTGCTTTTGGCATCTTGACGTGTGGTTGGGTAACTCACTACATGCGTGTGAGCCTTCACATGGATGCGGTAGATGTCTACCGCAACGTGTTTTGCGGATACGCCATTCTCGGACTGGCGAAGCTGATTGCAGCTATTCTGCTGAGTGGCGCTGTTGAAGTCCAGCCAGAGCCACAGGAAGCAGCGCCGGCTGCTTCCGATGATGAACAGACGCCACTGATTCGGGGTGACAACGCTCGAGAGAGTGCGAGCCCGTCTGCTTCAAAGAAACAACTCCGAGCAAGAATCTCCCGGGAGAGCATTCCTGTTGTTGTTTGCCTTTGCGCTTTGTTTGGACTCGACAGCTTTGCTTCAGGCCTCGCTCCTCTGTAAGTACACACCAATTTCTTCAGAGCAGCAGTATCAAGAAGCTCATATTGGAATAGCTCATGGATCACCTATTACTTCAAGTCGCACTATCATCTTGAAGAAGGCAAGCTGGGGTCCATCTTTTTTGTCACGAGCATCATCGCCGCCGCATCCATGATCGTGGCATCATCCCTCGCAAAGCGCTTTGGAAATGTCCGGGTAAGTATTGTACGATCTCCATGTTGTTTGTGCTTGCTGACCTCGAGATACTGTAGACAATGGTTTTTACACATCTTCCGTCTGCCATCTTCTTGGCCCTCATCCCAATCCCAGACGAGGTACACCTTTCAGTCCTCTTCTTGACCCTCCGAGCCTGTACGCAGTCCATGGACGTTGCGCCTCGATCCGCTTTTCTCTCCGCCATCGTTCTCCCCCAGGAACGAACTGTGGTCATTGGGCTCATCAACGTGGCCAAGACTGGTGCTCAGAGTTTGGGACCTCTCATTACAGGACTGCTCGCGGACTCAAACTACTTCTGGGTGTCATTCATCATGGCTGGTACGCTCAAGGCTAGCTACGACCTGGGATTTCTTGCCCTGTTCAAGAACCACGAGAGGGTGGAAGCGAGAAGGCACCACCAAACTCGCGAAGTCGAGGAGTAGCTTTTCGATAAGGGGTCGACTGCCGTGGGCACACCTATCGTCTTCGTTATAGCCTACAAGGATTAAGGACCTAGTTCAAAGGCTGTTTGAAACAATATAGAAGAAGAGTAAGAGAGGTAAAAAATACTGAAGACTCAGCCTCGCAGAGAGGCACTCACTAAACAAAACAACACCACAGGATGTTGAGACATCACCCTTTTCTTTCTCAATATTGAGGGTTATTATCCTTATGGCACATCCGAAGGATAGATCAAGGTTTCCGAGGGATGACTTGTCATGGGCGTTTTTTGTTCTTGTAACTACGAATTATTCTATCTTGATCACAATCTCATGGCTTCATCATAGCTGCAATTTCCTCATCGTCCAACTTGTTGGCAATACCCGGCCCCTTGTATTGCCGGTTGATTGGCTGGATCAGTATTCTTCGGTAGCTGGTCAAAGGTGGCGTGCCAGAATCTGTAACCTCCAAGATTAGGTGCAGAAGCAGTCCCCTCTCAAGCGAAGTCTGATCCCTCACGACGATGCAAGACTTCTCCGGGGGCGCGATAGTGACCTCGACCTTGCTACCCTCGCTGCCTTCAACCTTCTTGATGCCGAGCTCTGACACTTCGTATCCGTGGTAGGTCTGGGTGGCGCTGGGCTCTCGGTATTGGAACCACTTGTATGACAGCTTGTCGCCATCGGGGTCATATGTCTTGGACGCGTCAATGGTGATGGTAGATCCGGCGTCAACCTCGATATAATGAGGCTTGTATCCAAACTCCCCGTTAACTGCAACAACAGGCTGATGATTGGCCTTTGCGAAATCCGGATTCAATGTCCACTGTATCCTCGCAGCAAAGTCGTTCTGGTATGTGTTTCTCCAACGCCAAATGGTGGCCTTGTTTGTAGCAAACTTTTTACCATTCAGACCAATCACGTTGTCTGCGGTATCACAGAAGTGGCCTCTGTTAGGGATGCCCTTGTCGCTCACATTGGCAGGGAGATATCGGCCTCCCCATGATCCCCACGAGGGTTCTTCTGGGACATTGAGGCCATTCTGCATCAGATAGAGGAACGTCGGTGTATCTCCCTCAATAATGAAGGCGGGCTTGGGGTATACAGCTCCGAGAGGGCCAAGTTGCACGTTCTCCTTGACCCAATCGGCGGTGACCTTGCTGGGATCCGGGCCACCCTCGTCGACTGAGCCCGAGATGCCGATCCACGTAGCATTTCCGTACTGGTTCCAGCCGTGGACAGAGCAGATGTAGAAGATATCGGGCCACTGTTGGCGAATCCAGCTGCCGCAGTCGTCTTGATCCGAGATGGTATAAACGCGAAGCTTGGACCGTAGTTGAGCTGCGTCGGGTCGGTTTCGGATACGGTGCAAGACCTGAGCCAACACGTTGACACCGCCCCAGACGATGACCCAGAGCGGATCCTCGTCGGATGAGGTCAAACGCTCGAGGAGCAGCTCACCGCCCTCGCTGAGTGGGATGTCGTCACCAACGGCGGCCATGCCATAGACCTAGGCCCATTAACCACTTGGAATTCGGTTGTAGAGGCATAAAGAACTTACCGGAGGACCAGACTTGATGAGGCTCCTGACATCTTGGGCCGAGGGATATGGAAAGTCGGGCTGCGCGTGGGCATTGAGGTTGTCGACAACCTGCTCGTAACCATCCACAATCTCCTGCAACTTGTGCGGCGCAACCGTGTCTCGAAGCCAAACGGAAGTGACGGCCACAACACCTTCGGTCTTGAACTGGTTCGAGTATGTCAAGTAGCGGCAGAAGGATTCGGCATCGTCGGGCTCATTCGTGATGTCGGTCAGGATAAAGACGCGGTGCTTGGAGGCGAAGGGAAGAAGAGAAGACCTGCCCGTGGTAGCCATTCTTGCAGAAGCTGTCTAGCGATGGCTGGTAAGTAATCAAGGCCTTGAGATGCAGGTTTTACTGTTCATAACTCAACTTGACGATGCGGAGGTTCAAGGCTAAATAGTGCAAACCATGATGCTTCGGGCATGTCTAAGCACAGAGTGGTGTTATTTAGAGTGCGCTGCTAGGTCCAGACAGGCAATTCATGGCACAACTCCGGCCCCTCGGCTTAAGAAGGGAGAACTGCGTCAATTTCTCCACATTCCGGGCTCCGGGGTGCAGCTCGGGCGTGGGCGGGGCGCCGTAAGCCCACTTTGGGCAAGGTCAAGAGCTGCTGTGGATAGCTGTCAATCACGTGTTTGAGTCGGATCACTCCATGATAGGTCAACCGGAAAGCGTTCGCATGGGGTTGGCGTTGCGAAGAGTGATGGGATTCTACGGGGCGAAGACTGGCTCAGTGTGGAGGCGGGGGAGTAGCAGGGGTGCCTGGGGATACTCGGCAAGCAACAAGTTCAATGGTGAAGATGTCAGGGCATGATAGATAATCTTTTCTTCCTCTGGAACTTCAATCACAGTGAAAACCTTGAAACCTGACCTCAACTTCCCTTGCTTCAGCAACTGCAAAAACCCCAATGACCGGCCCGACAAAGTCTGGATCCGTCATGTCCAGAGTATCAACAACGGCGAGACTTATCCAAGGCTCTTCGGGTCCGGAGCCAAGGGCGTACAGCAGGTGAAACTCTTGCTCTGTATACTTCATCAAGAACGAGACTTGCTGGGGAACCCGTTCTAGAGCATGTCGTGTAGTCTTGGCGATTTCCTGGGCCTTGTTCTTTTCCTCAAAGACTACTGAAGCATCGGAAGCGTCGAAAAGGATGCAAAAGTGTCGATGCTCATCTTTGTAATAAGCCAAGCCGCACTTTACCATGGAAGATGTCCAGGTGTCAGACACGGGGGTAATCGTGGCACCGCTGGTTCCTTGAAGCGATCTCTGCCTCTTCCCAACGAAAGAAGGAGAAGTGTCGGGGTCAGAGAAATCAGCAGAGGATGCTGTTAGTACGATACTTGAGTCAGGTTCCCCGACCCGATAACGGTCCAAGAAAGCATCCCGTATGTAGACATAGTCCACGCCTGGTGCCACAGACAGCAGGGAGGTCTTGTGCTTGAGGTTCTCTACCTCGGGGAACAACTTGACGGTCTTCAGTGATGGCCATTCGCCCTCCCACTCAGCAGGCGTCAAGAAGGTTTCCCTGCTCATGGCATACCTGCCCTGCATGTCCTTGCGGACAGCCAGACAAACAGCCCACCATTGGCCATCATGGGCTTGAAACAAATCGCCATGACCAGTGTGCTGGATATACTCATCGGTACCGCGCGCAGTAAGGATAGGGTTGTGAGGGCACGGCTCGTAGGGGCCCCATATGCTTCTCGACCGTGCCATAGTGATCATGTGTGTGATATGGGTGCCATCCTCAGCAATCAGCAGATAGTACCATCCGTTGCGTTTGTAGATGTGCGGCCCCTCGGGGTAGACGCCTCCGGTACCTCGCCAGATAGTGCGCTCTTCAGACAACATCCTGCCGGTCTCGATATCGATTTCGAAGCAGTTGATGCGCGTCCAAGGACCCGGCGTCGCGGACCCCATGATGTATGCCTTGCCGTCTTCGAAAAAGAGGTCTGGGTCGATGCCGACGAACTCAAA
Organism: Fusarium virguliforme; assembly: GCA_020883615.1. Lineage (NCBI taxonomy): Eukaryota > Fungi > Ascomycota > Sordariomycetes > Hypocreales > Nectriaceae > Fusarium > Fusarium virguliforme. Next base: position 1,174,875 of record JAJHJD010000009.1, on the reverse strand, counting down.
GTACACAGGATCGCCCCAGGTACTCGCCCAAATGTCTGTGGTGGAAATGATGAAGTTTTGCTTGTCCACCACACCCCTCTCCTGGTCGTAGAGGGCATTGGTGCACACGATGTAAAACTGGCCCTCGTGGTGCCGAATCGTCGGAGCGTACAAGCCAGCGGTGGCAGGAAGGATCTTGCCCCCTGTTGAGGGACTCGGAGCATAGAGTCTTGTCGCTGACTTGGCGAGACTCAACTGGGCTTGTCTGTTAATCGCGTTGCCTGGTCTGAAAGTCAACACCAACAAGGGCGGAAAGGGGTAGCGCGACTGACCGATATGCTTCCACGACACAAGATCCTCCGAGGCGTAAAGGGGTAGCCCCGGAAACAGATGAAAAGAGGATGTGACAAGAAAGTACCAGCCAGAGACACTCACGATGGAGGGATCTGGAGCAAAGCCCGGTATGATGGGATTGATTGCGCGTGGCGTCGGCATTGTGGCCCAGGGAGTACCGATCTCCGTTGTGGGTGATGAGGGGGTCATGGGATAGACTTGAACGACTTATAGCTCCTTTGAGAGCGATCATGGTGGTGTCATTCCCCGCAAAGACTAGTGGAAGTGACAAGAGCTGAGCCTGGGGGTTATGCCCAGGGAGAGGAGCCTGCCGAAGGATTGAGGGAAACACGCATCCAACTGAAGCACCGCAATCCCAATCCAGTTACGCTTACCTCCAACGGTCAGTTCTAGCGAGGATTAGGTGTCGGGAAACCGTCGGGAAACTGTCGGGAAACCGCCTGTGATGGAGGGTTGCAGTCCCGAACCCGCGTACTCGGCTTGTCGGAGAACCTGTCGGAAAACCCCAGTGGCGTTTGGCTCTCCCCGTTGACAGGGATTCTTTTCAACGATCCTCACTTGCTTCCCCGCAGAGTGGCCTCGACAAGGTCGTTCCTCGGTCTGTCCAAATCTTGAGTCAATCTGGGAGAAGCAGTCAGCTCAGCTCATGTGGGCTCAGTTTTTAAGCAACGTGGAGACATGAAGAAAGTTGATCTTAAACAGGTGGTTGATCGACCACAGCCTGATGGTCCTAGTGTCCCGTTGACAGTGGGTTCAGTGCATGTTCCTCTGTTTGATCCTCAGCGCTCAAGAACCAACTCAATGGCAGATAGAACCATCTGTCTGATAGCTACCCTGTTCCTATCGGTATCCCTCTGTTGGAACGGTGTTTCCGGTCAACTGCCGGGGTCTAGTCGAGCAACCAACAATGATACTGTACCAATTCTCATCACACGACCCCCCTCCTGGCGGCTACATGGTACTCCGCACGCGCTTTTCGTGAGGTTTTCCCTTCCAATTTGACCGGAACGATTTCCGTCTGGTCGCAGCTCGCCACATCTTTCGCCCTCGGTGTATTATGAACCGAGTCTAATAGCTTCAAAGAACCTTGCCGGCACCAACAAATCACTTCGACGGCTTGGCACTTCACCAAGATGAACCCGAAGGACTGGTCTGGACGTGCCATCGTTCCATGGGGTAACCATCCGAGCTCCACCACCTGCTGGAACGCTAGCACCTTGCAAACCCGTTCCCTGTGGGCCGCACCCCCGGATCGACACCCCAGGCTAGAGTCAGCCCATGTGCGATTGGGTTAGCCAGGTCGAGACTGGTGTTTGCAGAGGCTCCTCTTGTCGACTACAAAAAGAAGCGAGGAGCCTGCATTTCGAAAACTTCTGTCCATCAGCCAAAGCTGCCATCCCCATCCCCATCTCCATCATGGCCAACAACTCGGAACCCAAGCCCACGGCCGAAAAGGCTGCCCACACCACTGTCGAGCATGACGACCAGATCGAAGCTCCCATCAAGCCGAGCGAGGTCGTCGAGGATGCCGTCGCCAAGGGCCAGGTAACCTCTGGCTACGAGACGCTGACCTACTGGGAAACCGTCAAGAAGTTCAAGCTCGTCAGCCTGATCTGCTTCTTGGCCGCCTTCAGTGCAGCCACCGATGGATACCAAGTCGCGTAAGTCCCCTGCTTTGGTGTCATTGATGTACCTGCTCAAACACTAACAATGCTGTAGCATGAGTGCCAGTATCATTGCCAACAAGGGATTCGTTCGAGAATTCGCGACCAAAGTCGACGCCGAGGGGAAACAGTATCTTGATGCACCCATCATCAGTGCCTGGGGTGCTTGCATGAGCATCGGCCAGATCGTCGGTCAGACTTCCGTGTCTTTCATCAACGCCAGATTCGGCCGAAAGGCCGGCATGTACTGGCTCTGGTTCGTCCTCCTTACCAGCGTGTTGGCCGAGACCTTGGCCAGGAACTGGAGCGTCTGGCTGGTCGCCAAGATGCTGGCAGGATACGGTGTTGGTTGCCTCCAGGCGACTGTGCTGGGATATATCAGCGAAGTCGCCCCCGTTCGGATCAGAGGTGGCCTCTTGATGTGCTACAGCTTCTGGTGGACTCTCGGGTCCTTCCTCACCCATGTGGCTCTGCAGCGCATGAGCAAGCTTCACCCGTACAACTGGCTGACCCCTGTGTACACCCAATGGGGTCAAATCGGCCTCATGATCATCATCTACCTCATCCTCCCCGAGTCCCCAGCTTGGCTTGCTACTGTTGGCCGTGAAGAACAGGCCAAGAAGATCCTGACTTGGCTCCACCGCGGTGTTGAAGATTACGACGTGAACCACCAGTATCACCTCCTCGAACTCGCCATCGAGCACGAGCGAACTATTGCAGCTGAGCAGCGCAGGGAGAGCTGGACCGCCATTTTCCGCGGAACTGATGGTCGTCGGACCTTGACAGCCCTGTGGACCATTATGACACAGCAGTTTACAGGTCTTGCTCTCTTCGGCACCTTTGGCACCTACTTCTTCCAGCAGGCCGGTCTGGCGGATCCCTTCTCGATCAAGGCCATTACTACGTCCCTCCAGATCGTCACTGTCGTCGCCGCCGTCTTCTTGGTTGACTGGCTTGGCCGACGTCTCATGGCCTGCATCGCAACTACCATGATGTGGGTGACATGTCTTGTTGTTGGAATCCTCGGAGTTGCACCTAAAGTAGGAGCCACTACGTATATCTTTGTCGTATTCACCTGCTTCTGGAGTAAGTCATGCTAGGTCTTCTTACTATTACTCATCATGCTAACCTCGTGTTCAGACATTGGTATTGCCGCCAACGGTGCCGCCGGCTGGGGCTTTGTTGGCGAGATATCGTCGCAGCGCCTTCGTCCCTACACTTCAGGCTTTGCTGCGTCGGCCAACTCCCTTGGAGGCCTCATCATGTCCGTTCTCACACCTTATATGGTGAACGCCAACAAGTGGAACTGGGGCTTCAAGACTGGCTTCTTTTACGCCGGCGTTGGCCTCCCTTTCGTCATTGGAATGTGGCTCTTGATCCCTGAAGTCGCCGGGTAGGTTCTCAGACAAACATTGATCAGTTTCTTGACTAACATGGACTACTAGCCGATCCGCTGCCGAACTGGACGAACTCTTTGAGCGAAAGGTCAAGCCCTGGCGATTCCACAAGACCGAGACGGCGACCCAGCGCCTGGTCAAGTACGAACAGGAGCAGTGATGTGGCTTCCTAGCCGATGTACGGAAATGAGTTCCTCTGGAGATCGAAACGCTGGATTTATTCTGCGTATGCTGTGACTCTGTGGTGCGATTTTGTGGAGGGGATACTATAATCACGATGAAGGCTCTTGAGGGGTTTGAAGGGAGCTACTTGTCCTTCGTATTTACGTATGTACTTGATTGATAGGAATGCGATATGTAGTCTTGCCGGAGTTTATCGCCATGAGGAGGTGATCGTTATCTGCTCCGCCATTCCATGAACTCGTAGCATAGTCATGTGTGTTCCAAGTCTTTTAGTTGAGGAAAAAGATCAGCAGAGGCAGGTTCAGTTTTCACATGAGACAAGCCCTCCAGGAGCTTCATCTACGCCAAAGTGAGTTGTCGTTCGATGATCACTATCAACTTCAGCCTCCACATCCAGATTCAGCCCTAGCTGCGTGGAATGACAACCCACCTCCCAACATGACTCATCTCATGTCCAACATGGGTTGGCGTCTCCAAACCCGCACGGGATCGGGAATGACAGGCCATGATTCGGCCGCCTGTATCGTTCTCCGACAGCATTATGGGGCTTGGCAGGCGGGGGATTCGGCAGAATCCAGAGCCAAGATTAACTCCGGGAGCTTTGGGCTGTCATATAAATCACAGCGTTGCTGCTTGTAATTCTTTCTGCCACTTCTATACATTCTTCTTCTCCTCAGGCCTTCCCTTGGTCTACCACGAGAATATGATCGCAACCGAAATCCCCCGCCTCCACAAGGTGGGCAACACCTGGGAGCTCCTCGTTGATGGCAAGCCTTTTCTCATTTTGGGAGCCGAGCTCCATAACTCTTCGATGAGCTCTTCTCGGTACATGGATACGGCGTGGAAGAATCTTGCCGACATGGGCATCAATACTGTGTTGGGCGCTGTATCTTGGGAAGACGTTGAACCTGAGGAGGGACATTTCGACTTTTCCGAGTTGGACGCGGTCATCGCGGGAGCAAAGAAGCATAATCTCCGTCTTATTATCCTGTGGTTCGGGTCTTTCAAGAATGGTCCGTATTTCCAACTTATTCGCAGATAATCAGAGCTCATTCATGAACAGGCAGATCGAGCTATGCCCCAGCATGGGTCAAAACAAACCCCAGGCGTTTCCCGAGGATGTACACTAGGGATCAGGACGGCAGAATCCAGAACTCCGGGGTTCTATCCATCTTCAACGAAGACTGCTACAAAGCGGATGGGAGGGCTTTTGCCAGACTCCTTCAGCACCTGCGCGATAATGACAGGGGCCGCGTTGTCATCATGGTTCAGGTTGAGAATGAAGTGGGCCTACGGCTTGACTCGAGAGACCGCAGTGCCGTTGCCAATAGCATATTCAACTCGCCAGTGCCGCTTGATCTCTTTGAATGGGTTGAGGGAAAGATGGAGCATTTTCACGTCGACATGAGAAGCAATCTTGACTACTTCCAGCCAACAGCTGTGGGCCAGAGCTGGGGAAAGGTCTTTGGTGAAAGCATCTGGACGGACGAGCTCTTCATGGCATATCACTATGCCAAATACCTTGAACAAGTCGCTTCAACTGGCCGAAAAGAATACGGCATTCCTCTCTTTACCAACGCCTGGTTGCCTCGGCCTGGGGCAGCTGGTGTTGCTTCTGGGGGCGGCAAGCCTGGTGAATATCCATCAGGCGGCCCTGTGAGCACTGTCCTCGATGTATGGCAAAAGTTCGCGCCGAGCCTGGATTTTCTCTCGCCCGATATCTACCACGCCCCGTACCATGAGATTTGCAAGACCTATACTCATGGCGGCCAACCATTGTTTATCCCTGAGCAGCGGCGCGACGAGTTTGGAGCCCGGAGCGTCTGGGTTGCAATCGGAAGCTACAACGCCCTCGGCACAAGTCCATTCGGCATCGACACACTCAGGGCTGCAGAGTCAGCTTTTACCGATGTTTACCATCTCCTAGGGTCAGTTTCGAGCCACATCCTCAAAGCGAGAAGGGAGAACAAGGCCATTGTTGGGTTTGCTATCGACGAGCCTCCCGCTGAAGGGCACCCAGACGCCGCTCCGCCGATTACGGTCAGCTTCCAACACTACAACCTCTGCATTGACAGAGCTTTCGTGTTCGGCAAGCCGTCTGCGGGCTACGGAATGGTGATTGAGCTGGAGGCCTCCAGGTTCCTCTTGATCGGCAAGGGTTTCAAGGTGGAGTTTGCATCCAATTCTCCAAACCTTCCCTATACAGAGATCTTGAGGTTTGAAGAGAAAAGGGTCCAGGGAGAAGACCAGGAGTTGAGAGCCGAGAGGGTGCTGAATGGTGACGAGTCGAACAGCGGGCAGAGGGCCAACATGCCAAGTGATTACCCTGACTATGGAGGAGAGATTGTTCCTGTGCAGATTCCTGCTCGAACAGCGATTGCGGAAGTACAGTTATTCTCTCTAGAGAATGAAGAGGCTTGAGTGTTGGCATACTCACAAGCCAGAGTTAGAGATGTTAGACATGGAATGGATGTAGAAACCAGATTATGGGTCACAACGATCAAGAATCAAGACATTTCCACAACAGATGATCCCGGCATCGCATCAAGATGGATTCTGTCAGAGGCCCATTTCAAGATAAAGGCAGCCATCAAGAACACTACTATGATTTGCGTAATGAGCAGTATCATGACGACACAAGATCATTGCTTTTTACGCTGGGTTGATCATTAGAGGCCAGAGGCAGACATTCGGGGATGCATTGAGCTTTGGAGCAAGTGTGCACTGACGGAGAAGAACCTGGACCATGCCATTTCAATTTGCACCGAATGTATGAGACACTGGCCTCTAGACTCTATGTTACCTCTAGGCGTTTTCTCTTCTAGGACTCAAAAATTCTGATTTTTTTGTATAGTTTGATTCATCCTTGGAGTTGTTGTGGTTGCTGCTTTGATCTTCCCGCTGCTAGCCGCCGAGCGGCCGAGCATCGGCGGCAGCGCTTTCACCGATGTCGGAAAGTCACGTGGAGGCCGAAAATGGGCACACTATAACTTTGAGTGCTTCAGGGGATGCTTCAGGGACAAGGGAAAACTGAGCCATATTCCAAAAAAATCAAGAACAATAGCAACCTATTGATACTAGAGGAGGTGAAGCTTGGCTACAACGTGGTCGTGCATCGAACCACCATTGTTGATTACGTCGTACTGGTTGAACTACAACAATAGGGGATGCAAAGCTACCGTGTTAGATGTGACTGATTGATCAAGGAACATGTTTTCTTAGCTAAAAAGCGCTCTTCTTATCTATTTTCGCCTCTTAGTTATGTTTAAATTACTAGACGAAGAACCTTTCCATCTATAGAAAGCGCCAAGCGCAAAAGAAGCATCTGTGTTATGTACCATAGTTCATGAATTCCACTTTTAGCAAAAACAGACAAAACCCAGAAACCCAAACGCTAGTATCCCACCCAATCTTCCTTCTTCATGGATAGTCGGCTCTAGCCTTGCTGATAGCATTGACCAGATTCTTCCCAGAAGCGAAGCCACTGCCCTCTTCACCCACTCCACTCAAAACGCCGTACAAATAAGGAGATCCGTCCTGCTCAAGCCAGAGCGGGCCTCCAGACTGACCTGGAATACCGTCTGCATCTGTCTCGAGAGGGCCGCCCGGGGCACAGTCCGCACATCGGACTACTGAAATACCCTCTTGGCGGTAAGGCTTGGACAAGCCCTTGTCGCCTGGATATCCAACATGGAGCTGGACGTGGTCAGCACTTGGGATTGTCCGATACAAACTCCCTATGAGGGACTTACAAAGATTGGCTTATTCTTCTGAGCATCGCAGTCGATGGTTGTCGCTCCAAGGTACCCAAACGAATCGCCCAAGCGATCAGCGAGAATAAAGATAGCCCAATCCTCCATCTGGAAGCAGGGCCCATCGCCTTGTTCCATATCGATGATTTGGATGGCATCTGAGCCCCCGGCTCTCTCGCCATCAAAGTACATGGGTTGAAAGCGTGTCGTAACGCCCTCAGGGGGACGCAATGCTTGGCTGTGGCAACATGCCGAGGGCCGACCAGGGCGGCGCTGCAGCTCCCCCCGTCAGAGCCTGATATCTTACCAATGGCGCTATAGGGATATTCCTGGGAATCCCAGAGCACGCGGTCATCGGGTCCAATGATAGCTCGGATCTTGAGAGGATCGGTGATGTTGGAAGGCTTGGGACTGTGGCCGCTAAAAGGCTCCAGGTCTTCCCTGGATAAGGTCTGAACCTTTGGGACCGGTGCCTTTGAGTCTCTTGAAATTCTGGCTGTTGCTAGATCTTCTGGGGCGCGTTGGACGGGCTTGCTGGCTGGAACGGCAAAACTGGTGCTCCCAAAGGCAAGCATGGTAGCCACCACGAAGGATGCAAAGGGAGCCATGTTGAGGGCTGCTAGAAGGATTGAAGCCTCAAAGTCTGAGACTGCAAGTTGATTTTCAGAGTTGACTTCCGAGTTGATGCTGATATTGGTTCCTTTTGCAACGCCTGTCATCTAAGCAGGTAGTTATATAACACCCATGGATTACACGGCCCCCAAGAAGGATCCGAGTTTCATCGCCGCAGCATTTCTTCAACCGGTGCCATCAGCACTAAGAATCCTTCTGAAGCAATTTTAAACCAGAGGTCTTCGGCGAAGGAATGCCCACTGCCCTGCAAAGCGTTTCGCGAGCTCTGCTCGGACTGTGAATCTCACTGATACAACCCTAGATATTCTAATCTTGGCCATAAGCCCTTTGATCACATTAGGTCTTATCTCGAGAGTGGCCTGGCCAACTTCAATTGGACAGTCTCCTAGAACAGAACGCAGGATCACCGGTTTATTATTAGGTCTTGCCCAGACACGCCCTACGTCCTTAGGACCAGATCCATTGAGTCCCTTGTGGTTCTGGATATTATAGGTTTCTGAGTAGTATAAAGTGGATTTATTGTCGAGCATGGAAAAGCTAACATTCGTAAAGCTCGATAAGTACAGTGCAAAACACTAGTAAATCACAACCTGTGGGAAATGAGGCTCCGGCTCAGAGTACAGGCCATTCATGCAACGCCAGCAAACTTTGTCTCCATCGATGATAACAGCAGCGTTGCCCCGGCCCTGTTGAATGAGAATTGACGCTGCTGCAAGTCGAGCGGCCCAATTACCTTTCGCTCGAAATACCCCCATGCACGGTGGAGGATCCAGGAACTCTTCCCAGGTGTCCATCGAAACTGCATCTAAGCTCGGTGGGCATCGCCGGTCTGGACAATCACATGGAAAAGTAATGACGTCGAGACCGTCCCTTTCTCTCTCCAGAACGTCGATATCGGCAACCCATGTTCCATTGTCCTGCACCGAGACGACCGACTCCAAGAGGAACACCTCTTGGTCTATTTCTCCAGTATTCTCCCAGTCGAGTGGCATCTTCCAAGTTGTAAAGGAGAGGTGCAGCGATGTCCCCTGCAGCTTGTCCACGACCTTATTGTCATACTGGTTATGATCCACCAGCACCAGGTCATGTCGGGCTGGCCGAATGCGAGGCTCTATCGGCGAGATCATCAGGACCATGCCAGCGTGTCCGACATTGCCAACCATGTGTCTCAATCCCAGTTTCGAGGAGTCCACACTCGGATCAAACAGAAGGATCTCGGTAACGAAGATCGAGTTTTCGCAGCACAGTGCAATGACTTCGGTCAGTCGGCCTGGGTCAATGTTGAAGCGACCCGACTCAAACATGGCCACGCACGCGAACGAGTCCTGTCGTGTCATGGCCTTGATTTGATCGTCAATAGGTGTGGAAACCGTGTCGTTAAAGGAGTCTCCCCGTGCTCCCGTTGTTGCCTTCTCCAGCGCCGACTTGAGTGGCGACGGTAGCCAACATGCTTTGGTCAGATCTTGCTTGGAGACGTCCAACGAGATCGTAGCTCCTGGCAGGCGCTTGTAGAGCCCGCTGGCCACTTCTAGAGCGCGCAATGCGATGATCAGCTCTGGCGAGCGCGGTACCAGGTTGGTCATCACGTTGAAACACCCAACATCCCGCGAAAGACTCCGCCGCTAAGAAGTTCCGATGAGGAAAATGAAGCACGACGTTTCCTTACGCTAGCTTGCGCTATCACTCCAGATCGAACTTCCTAACAGAGATTTTAAGTAACGTGTCATTTTGCTTAAAGCTGAATGATAGACTTACGCACAGATAAGTGAGCAAGTACTTCGTGATCTTGGCCGCATGCCGAGTATTGCTGATCCAAGCCAGCCCGCGGTCAAGATCACTGTTTTGCCCAATAGCGTCTTGGATTTTCCGATCCCACCGTGAGTTTTCCTGTTTCGTGGTTTTGATCCAAAGATCAAAGTCGCCGAATCCGAGGCTTTTGCCGCCCAGTCGGTTCAGAAAATAGAGGGGAGGTTGGGTCTGAAGCATCGGAGGTGGGTTGTGCCAGGGGACTTCTCTGGACGCCAGGTCAGGTGGGCTGTTGAGAAAACCGCGATCGTGGGTAATAATCTGGCAGAGTTCTCCCTGTTGTCGGATCCTCTGGGCTCTGGCTTCAAGTATAGCCGCGATAGGGGTTGAGTCTCCTTCCAGAGGACAGTAGATCCACCGAACATATCTCATCTCGCTACCGCTCGTAGACGCGTTACCGGCTGAACACCCTGCCCGGTGAGCTTCAGTAGGCCGGATAGTCGCCCATTCTGTGTAGCTTCTGTCACCAACCCTCCCCTTGTACTCCACGACGGCCTGGTCGGCGTCGAGGCCCACCTGCCACGACATGTGTCGCAGCCACTCGACACCAGCATCGACGTCGTTCTCTTGGCTCATGGCATCGAAACATCCCGGGTTGCATAGACCGAAGAACGGTGTCTGGCTTCCAACTGTGTTTGGGTCGCCCAGAAAGCAACGTCCAAGACGACAACCGAGCTTGACAAGTCTCTCGGCGATTTGTCGCCGCTCGACAGGAATGTCGGTAGCCGCATCACAAAGCCGAAGCAACCAGGAAATTTCTGGCCGATCCCGTCCAAAGCTCTGATAGATTCTCTTTCCCAGCTGTTCAAACCATGCCAGAACGGTCTTTGCGCTGTTGTAAGGAATCCCCCAATAACGAATGAGAGACCCTAGAGCGACAAGCCACGTGTCAGACATGGTTACTCGTGGTAATGCCTCGTTGCTTCTCACAGGGACGGGATCCCCGTAGTATCTCAGGTGGGAGAGTGCTAGGGACCAGCGGATGAAATTGTCCGAGGGCTTGCCCTTGTACTCCAGTCCAAGGGTCAGCACACCTGAGTTTGGCAGGAGTTCGTCATTGAACGGGACTTTTTTGGCCTCGGTCTGGAAGACTAGGAGGTCTGGATAGAGATGCCACGCGGATATCCCAGAGATGATGGAGCGATCGCATGCCTGTTGAGGGTTGTTGTTCAAGAGCTTCTCAAACACTTCCATGGCTCGTATCCAGGCTGTCGTTACCCGCTCAAAAACGGAAACACCTCCTGGATAAGGGATAGCGACGTTTTCGGCGATGAGGGTGAACTGAGTCTTCTGGAGCCCCATTGCCGAGTCAGCTACCCTTAGCCAGGACCTGGCACTGGCATCCCAAGTGCTCAGTTCCGATCTGGTAAAGTCGAGCTCTGCTGCCAGCCGGGTGAATGGATTGGCCATCTCATTGGATTCTTGCTGAATGTTCTGCTTCCGCTGGTCGATGAGTTCGGACCAGATCGAAACGGCTGTTTTCGCGTCAAATGCATTTGCCAGCATGCATGTGAGGAGGAGGACGCAAATGGCAGGGTTTCCAGATGTCGCAGCTGCCCAGATGCTGGTGCAGTCGGCGCCAATAAAGGAACGGAAAGGCCCGTCGCTGTCAGTGCCTTGAGGGTTGGCGTTGGGCTTGGCCAGGATTTGGCTGACCCGCTTGCCGTATGCCTTGCGTAGTTCTGGAACGTTGGGGATCAAATCTTGGAGCAAGCAGCCCAGCTTGCAAGCTGTCTTGTGGGCTTGGCCAGACTCGGCTTCTTCTCTCCTCCTTGTGGTAAGGGCTGAGCCCACAGGGTGGAATTCTGCCATTGGCTCACATCGAAGCAAAGTCAGATCGAAATTGATGTTGACGAGTGCAGCCGTGTTTTCGTTGGTAAACGAAGCCAGCGAGCCGTTGATGCGCCCGAAGGATGACATGACAGTGAGCCGCAGCAACGGTAGTAATGAAGGTAAAACAATAGTTAGGATGCTCAAGAGTAAAACTGAAGAAAGCAAGGATCAGGTTTGCGGGGTGCGGCAGAGTCCCGGTTTTGTAATCGACGTGTGGAAGTACATGCCCGAAAGTGCATATGCACTTTGGCACCAATGATCCAATAAGTAAAGACCTGAGGTGCCACTTGTACTCGACGGTTTCCCCAGTGAGGCAGAAGCAGCCCCGTGATGGATATCATTGGCAGGTAGCTCGGAACGCCTCGTCATCCGGTTCATGTCGTGTTGGTGGGCAGAACGGTCTCGCCTCCCTCACACCCAGGCCACAAACACCGCAATAAATCACTGAGCCAGATTCATTCAGCATAATACTCCGTACGTACTGTAACTACATAGTAAGATATGGCAACCTGGAAGGAGTTAATGCCCAAGATGCCCGAGGCTGGAACTGCTAAGCGCCGTGGCTGTCTGTGGAACAACCATGAGTGAATTTCAACTATTATATCATTCCGGCCGGACGACTAACCTCATGGGGCCAGGTACGTTACCTTGTGTGGTCTAGCCTATGTCCAATTTTGTGCCATTCTGCTTGCATCTCCTCAAAGCTCGACATTCTTCCTCATGCGCTTGTTGGTCTCGTCTGGCCAACGGGCAGATGTATCTCGAACGCTTTTTTTTTCTCCCCTCGCCTCGCTTTGGGCCCAGCATCTATCGCCCACACGAATTATCGTGCAAGCGCATGGGAGAACACTGCAAAACGCTGCCACCCTTACCTCTCTCTGACTGTCCCTCTCCCGCGGACATCCGACTTGTTAACTTTACCCACCGACTGAGGTGGAAAATCTATGTCTTGGCAGGAAATGTGATGCTTATAAAACGAGGTTGGGAACAGGTTCATGCTACCCAGCTTTTAGCAGAATCCCGGTAGGCAGACAACAGTATAATATCTGGGCCACACAGCATCTATGAGAAAGAGTCAAGTTTTAACACGCGGGTAAATTCGATACGGGGAAGAGTGCCATTGCTTCAGGTTCGCGGCAAAGACAATACTATCACAGCGCTGTTTCTCATTGTGCGCAAGTTGCACCCTGGGGTAGGGAATCTGGCAAGTGTCCCAACTCGTGTCATCCGTTAGAGGAGTGAACTCGTTACCGACACCGATGCATCCCCAAGTAACACCTCTAAGCTTCTGGCTTTTGGCCGTAAACTTTTCTCACCCAGTAAAACGGGTGGTACTTTTTGTTTCGAAGTTCCCGCCGAAGCTGTGCACAATACACGCGAACCTCATCCATAGTCCACCCAAGCAGTTGGCTCGCCATGTACAGGATATAGCCGTCGAGATCCCGTTCGAGGGCAGCGTGCACGAACTGACCAATCTCCTTCATCTTTGGATCTTGCGCCCACCCGCTGATGGGCACCTAAAGGTAGCCTTGGTCAGCATCCTCCCTTATCGTCGATGTTGGCACTCACCTTTCGGTTGTCGATGTGGATGTTGATAAAGCCGGCTTCTTCCATGCACTTCTGCTGCACATCGTCCTCGAGGATAGTGAATGTCTGGCCCATCTTCTTTCCGCCCTCGATAAAGAACTTTCCCCACTCATGCATGGCGCTGTCTTCCGTTACAGTGCCGTCGTCACTCTGCATCATAGCCGAGGCTTCGAGGCTTTCAGCCCAACCGCCCGGCTTACAGGTTTTGTATGCTTGGCTGATCAAGAACGACCAGTCTTTGATGCTGCCGTAGAGAAAACGCATGTGAAGGAAATCTACACAGTCGGGCTCAAAGGTCCATTCCTGGCTGCAGTCGTCGATCTCGCTAACCCCATGTTAGTGTTGCCCGTAGATGGTGGTGAAATAGGAGCGGAAGGAAGATGAAGACTGCAGCTATTCATACAATTTCAGGTTGGGTGGAATCCACGAGGGTTGGATGGGGGATATATCCGTTCCAACAACCTCCGTGTTGGGGAACTCGTCGGCAAAATCGCTGTTCTCGAGTCAACCAAGGCTCGCAAGTCCATCGAAGCAAAGCTCTCATACATTGCCCAGATCCCTATGTGTTCAAAGTCAGCTATTGGAGTTTGGCCCATCTGCTTCTGGGAGGACTAACCTGTGCCAGTTCCAATGTCGACGACTTTCTAATGCGTTCTTAGCTGGGGGTTTACCCGAAGTCGCTGTCTGCGTACCTGAATATCCTTCTCCAAGGGGGCTAGATAGAGCTTTCCGTCAAACACAAGAGACAGGAAGTGGTGGCTATTGGGTTAGCGTAAGCAGCTATGACATGAGGTATAACCCACACAATGTCCATCGACTCGTTCTGTGTTTCGTCATTCGATGCCCTGATCAAGCTGCATTAAAGACTGTCCTGCATCATCACTGGCGGGCTGTGTACCAGTATTGCGCGTTTCCCCTCTCAGAGTGAAAGGTCCTGCCATTAATAGTGCGGTATTGCAAAATGCTCGACGTCAGCGACTCTGTTGACTCTGGGGGATTAGAGCCAAGGGCCGAGTCCGCATCAGCGCCCCCGTCTCCAGCTGGCTCCTAGATCCAGACAAGTCTTAATAGATCCTCGGCCGATTGGAAGAGTGGAAATACCTCAGCAAGTTGCTCCCAGTGCTCCACCGGATGCAGCGGTTGGGTCGCAGGGGTCGCCGAGACAGGCGTCTCGGTCGTGGGACTAGCAGAAGCTTGTTCGTTTGCCATGACGCACGATTTTCGCGATTTCCTATACTTTGATGAGCCGTGAAAGGCAGGAGAAAAGAGAAAAGAGTGTGGCAAAGCGTGAAAGTGCCTTTTTAACATTCAAGTGTTATCCTCAGGGATGTCCGGATTCGTTGGACTGCAGATATCCTCGAGCGAATGAGAGAGCACAGACTTTCGCTTCCATCATTTATCAGTTTCGGTTGGTAGGAACCCTCGCTTGCCATCATACCATTCGGCGACGACTGGGTAGGGGAAGCGCCTGATGTCGGAAGCGAAGCGGGGTTTGCCCTCATGCGTTGAGCTCATTGTGCGTCGTCAAGAATTATTCAATACTTGAACTCTGTAGACGGGCAAGGTCCCAGCTATAGGCATGCCGAGGTCCATGCATCAACCAACCAGAGTTCTTGATTCCCTGTTATTCTCGACATCATGGGAATAGTCGGTGAGCGACGCGAGATAGATTTGCAGGGGATCGGTCACCTGGTGACGCGCAAGAACGCAGAGGACAACCTGTTCGACTTATCAGCCGATCTTGTCAATTTACAACCATTTCTGGGTGCCTCACGCTCCAAAATGTGATAATCACAGCCACTGGATGAAAGTAGTGCCCTTGCTCGACGAACAAGGCCAAGATGCAGTCAAGTTTTGATCGTCGAGACCCACGGGCCAAGTCCAGACCAGACGCTTTACGCCTTTCGGTGGTGAAGATGATGACGAAAAGTGTTTCTTGATCTGTGTAAGAATCAAGTGTGTGCCACGAGACTAAAAGGTTAGCAGACGATCAAAGAACGGCCAG
Source organism: Fusarium virguliforme (assembly GCA_020883615.1). Lineage (NCBI taxonomy): Eukaryota > Fungi > Ascomycota > Sordariomycetes > Hypocreales > Nectriaceae > Fusarium > Fusarium virguliforme. Next base: position 1,159,682 of record JAJHJD010000009.1, on the reverse strand, counting down.
TTGGAGTGAAATGAGATCATCATTAGCATCGAGGTTAAAATGAATTTAGAACACCGACAAACCTAGCTCTCTTCTGTAGTAACTGTCTTAAAACAAGTGGCCCAGACGGGGCTCACTATCAGGAATAGAATAGAATGTACATGCAACGCGGCCAACTGGCACACAGCACAGCGTAAACCGCGTCAAAATCCAAGTTGTACAAGTTGAATTGATTGACTGATAGAAAATCCATAACACACTACTAAACAAGGCCCTACGTACCCCTTTCCTACTCCCTCTCCTTCAACTACCCCTTTCCATTCATACAGACCCTTGAGCCCAGAAGACACCACGACCGTTGGTTCCCACATACACTTGACCTGCATTGTTGCCACTGCCCTCCAGCCTGCAAGCGTCAATGGCTCCAAACATGATGGGACCTTGAATGTCGGTCCAAGTCTTGCCCTCATCTGCACTGCCATACAGCTTGGCCCCAGCCGAGCCCGTTCCAAATGCGTACAGAGTCCAGCTGCTTCCTGAACCCCGACCAAGAGCAATCTGGTATGTGTTTGTCAACGAAGATGAGACTTTTGTAAAGGCACTTCCAAAATCGGTGCTGTGGAAGATCCCAACGTCCGTTGATACCCAAACATCGCCGGCCTTTGTTGGGTTCACCGCAATATCACGGATCGATTGGGCAGAGCCAAGTGACCCACTCTGACTGAAGCTCGAACCCTGGTTGCTAGAGACGTAGAACTTTGAGCCAGAGCCAGCGTAAAAGTACTTGTTGTTACGCTTGTCACTGGCAATGACAGCTCCTGAAGGCACACTGGAGACGGAAGAAAAGTTGCCCTGGTTCTGAGATCGGAGGACACCTTGGTTGGCAGAGGACCAGATAATCACATCTGCATCTGCAGAGTAGGCAACGGAGCCTCCAGACTGGGGAGTTGAGGCACCGCTGTGGACGCTCCATGAGGTGCCTCCATTGTTCGATATCGCGACTTGGGGTGCGTTTTCAGTGTTTCCAACTCGAACCACGTTCTGGACCTTGTTTCCTGCGTAATCAACGCCGACCGCTCCAGTAAACATGGGATTATCCCATGCTGACTGGGGAGGGCTGCTGAGAGAGGTCTTGGTCGCAAAGGTGAAGCCGCTGTTGTCATGAACGCCTGCCAGAAGCTCGCTGCCCCCGGGAGCAGATTTGAGTTCCAGAACCGCAAACTCCTCGATGCCGTCAGCCAGTGACTCGACCTTGATTTTGTGAGTAGTGTCCCAGCTGGTGAGGTCATGGCCGCCATAGACGGTCAACCCTGTGCCGTAAAGCCAGTGGTTGCTGTCAAAGGGGTCAATCGCCAAGGCTTCGATCATCCAGCCCAAGCGCTTTGTATCAATCGAGACAAAGTTCTTGTAAATCCATGGCGCCTTGGGGGTAGAGATGTCATAGTAGTACTCCAAGCTGCCGTTCGAGCCATACGCCCATAGCTTTGACCATGTCTTGCCCGAGTCAGTAGACCGGAAGATCTGGGCATCAGGATACCACGAGTTTAGTGAGGCAACGACGAGGGTGCCAGGCTTCTGCAGGTCTACTGCCAGGCCGCCAAAGCCAAAGTAGATATCGCCGGGAGGAGTGATGTTCTTCCAAGTCCCAGCCGCAATGTCATAGCGGTAGACAGCGCCGGCACCGCCGTCATAAGGCCCTGTGCCATCGCTGTAAGAGATATAGAGGGCTTTTTCATGCGGTTGAAGTCTAGCCTTGTGCGGAATGTATTGGCCAGGTTGGTTGGAAACGGGGTTCCAGGTCTGGCCTGCATCGTTCGACACATACACCGACGCAGTCTTGAGGTCAGCAGTACCGACAAAGATCCTTGAGGTTGCACCATTGAGGGTGGATGAAGTCGAGTCAAAGGTGACAAAGGTGAGACCGTGCAGGTCGTTGTTGTAGCCAGACGAATCGCTTGCGTCGGGGGCAAAAGTGCCGACGTTGGTGAAAGAAGTGACCTTGCTGAAGCTGGCACCGCCATCGGTGCTCTTCCAGAGGCCGTTTCCGCTGCGAGCGCCGAAATAGAGGATGTTTGAGTTCTTGGGATCTACTGCGAGACGTTCGCCCGTTCCTCTGCCTGGCATATTGCCACCAACCTTGAAAGGAAGGTCGGTAAAGGTCCAGGTAGCGCCCTTGTCGTTGCTCTTTCCGATGGCGCCCTTGTTTGGGTCCCTATTATCCGTTCATTAGCTAGACGCACTGTCAAGTGCTGCAGTTGCTGCTCACCAGTCGTTGGTATACATACCAACAGCAGTATAGACCTTGTTGGGGTCTGAGGGATCAAGGGCCAAGGCATCGATACCCCAGCGATTCCTTTGCCAGTGTCAGGACCAATTCTCTTCGCGCAGAATCATTGATTCAAACAGACCATTTTGAGTGGGACGCCGTAAAGTCCGTCACAGCTGTCCAAGAATCATCTTGGTTAAGCCGGTAGAGGCCACCAATGTCGGTACGCGCGTAGGCGACGCCCTTCGCCTTTGGGTGAAACTCGATGCCAGGAACGAAGCCGCCGCCGCCGCCGATGCGGACATTCTTCCAATCGAATGCCGCCAACGCAACAGTTGCGGAGCTGAGAAGGAGGGAGAACACCTTCATGATTGGAGACTGAAGGGCCGATAGATGTAGAGACGAAGCGTTGGATCTGTGCAACCCTGAATTTGGAGCTATATGGGAATGCAAGATATATAACACTCATGACACCACCCTCATGCTCAATTAGAATATTAGGACCCTTGTCGTCGTTCCGGACAATAGGCACTAGACTCAGTAATTGGGTTCGGGCTGGGACCCCAGACTGGCCAAGGTCCGTGATTTGATCGTGAGTTTAGATAAAATTACAGGGTCATTTTTCCCACCTGATCGAATTTCGACACATTGATAGAAATGACGACGCAGCCCATACGGAGTATAGTTCCTTGTCGAGTCACGGGCATATCCTCCGGTTGCCCCTTCAAGCAGGCAATTTAGGGTCTTACGAGTTCATGACCTTGGCATCTGTTACTGGCAATATCCTCAACATCGTGACCACCGTCTGCAAGGTTACATCGGGGCCGTTTTAGGCATTTTGTCTGGGATGGTCCGAAGCTCCCGCAATTCCAAGTTCATCTCGGCAGCCCGTCCAGTAACTTGCCACCAATCATATACGAGATTGGTTCCGCAGCCACTGGCTAAAAAGGAGCACAAGAAGCAACTTAGGCTAAGATCTGTTAAGCTCGGGTAGCAGGTTTGACAATAGATTGCCAGGGTTAACTTTAATACCCACACCTCAGGCCAAGACGTTTCGACTAAGAGGGCGGGGAGATTTGATGGGTAGAAACGAATGCGCTGGGGGTTGAAACTTACTTTCGGCGTCATCGGTCTTGCCAATGTTCTGAAGCCTTTCCCAGAGGGCGACTCTCAGTGGCGGCCAGCGATATACCCTGAGACGCCATGTCGGGTCACGCAGGGAGAAAGACAGGGTCGAAATAGCGGCAACAGGCTCATGGTACACAATAAATCCTCCGAGAGTTAAAATATCTGAGACGCGGCAGCTATTCCATGGTTATGCCAGGAGACTAAAAGAGAGCCTCGATCGGCCTTTGACACTCCCACTACCCCTCAACAGCGGCAATCCCTTTATCATCCCTGGCGAGTTTAGCCTGATTAAAACCTTCATCATCAGAAGGGAGCTGTAAATGAACGCCCGTGATGGGAGAGGCGGCAATCGTGACGTCGTCGTCGCTTTCGAGCGCCAGCACATGACCACCCGAATCCCGTTTGTCTGAAATAAAGTGTAGATGATCCCCTGCGACGCTGACGCCCTGCATGAAAGCCGGCGATCTAAATCCGATAATAGTGCCTGAACTTGCTCAAACTAGTGAGAGACCTGGCGCTTTCCAAGCTCGGCAAGACTCTCGCCAGGGGACTGCTGGCCACCGACGGTCCGAACCGTCACCGACTTGAAGATGCCATCTACCCTGAAAGCCATGTAGTGATTTCTGGTGCCCGGGAGAAGCTGTGACAGGACTTGCGCCAGCATGTCTTTGTTCTGCAGCGGTCTCGAGATTTTGGTCGTAGGCTCAAATCGCGTCACCATGGCAAAGGGCGCCGACTGTTCTGCACATGCGGCCGCATCAATAGCAACGGCCGAGCCGTCGGATCTCATGTCGTAGATGATGCCGTCGAGAATGATCATCTCGCCCACCGTGTGTCGGAATGTGCCGAGCCCGTGATCGCCGTGCGTGAGGAGGTCCAAGATGGTGATGCCCGTCTCAGCGACTCCATCCATGAGGGCTGAGACAACAGAGTATTGAAAGAGCTGATTGGACGACATTTTGGGTGTAACCTCTCATGTAGGGTGTGAAGATGAAGGGGACAGGTCTGCAGAAGAGAGCGTTCGGAAGACGTGGGCAAGGACAGGGAATCCAGTGGGCCAATAAAGGGTATGCTCCTAGAATCAACACGTCATCCAATAACGCTACTTTAAAGTGACAAACAAATCGACCTTGCTTTCAGTTCAGCGCAACAACGCATAGAGACGAGTGCAAGTCTGTCGCCTCAAAGACCTCAATTTGCCAAAAGCTAGTCACCAACCCTTCTGATCACATCCCACCGGATCCACAGCTCTCATTCTTCGAGCTCAGTTATCCCAGAAGGGCCGGGCCGCAACTATAATGAAGAACGCATTTGAAAGTTATACACCTTGAGCCGAGGCAACCCTCCAGGCTCAACCAAAACCCCTCTGGGCCAACATCTTATCCAAAGACTTCAGTTGACAGACAACAGATCCACTCAGGGCTTGCCCTCTCGCTTGATGATATCACCTGAAATTTGGCATAGCAAGCTCTCGTTCCAACCAAGAAAGCACCTTGGCTCAGCGGAAGCCTGATACGTTTACACTCAATCTCGAAGGTTCAATCTCACTCTGACCTTGAACGCCCGGGCTCATGACCGGAGGTGTAAGCAACACTCAACCATCCAACAGCAACATCCCATTTAACGTTACAAATCAGTACTCGATCGAAGCGCGTAGGTTCTACTCAATGTCTCTTTTGCTGCGTGCGCTATTTAAAGGGTTTCTACAGCTATCTACCGTCCCCTGATGGTGGAAGCAGAAGCGCACTCATTGCAATAGCATATCGGAGTGCAGAAATACAAGCAGACACACTCCTGCTCACTCATGCCCACTTCCCCGCAATCTCCTGATGATAAGGTCTGTGATTTAACTTGTGTACAGACCAAGGTCAACACGCCGCTACAGGTCAAGGAAAGCCTCACTTTTGCGAATGTCGTTCAGTGGAGGATTGCTAGTCTTGCAACTCAACGTAATGGGCCTTGTCGAGATTGGCCCGTTGCCACCGAAGTTCCATGGTCATATCCAGATGAAAGACTGAGAAGTCTTTGACCTTCCGTTTAAGGGCCCTCGTATCGATAGTCAAGGGCAGAGGAGAAGGAAGAGGGTATCGGTCCCTGTATTCGTCTGCGCCGTCCGCGGCACTGATGATAGTTCTGCTTGCAGACATCGTGTTGGCAGACATTGTGATACAAAAGATGATGGAAATGGATGATTTTCTTCTTTTTCGTACGGAGGGTAGAGCTGACTATATACCCCATAAGATATTAACTTTTCATAATAATGCGGCTAGGTTTGACTTATTAACTGCAGGCAGCTGCGCAGCCAAAGGTTAAGAGGGAAAAAGGCTACTATATTAGCATTAGGTTATAATGCTATTAATGTGTTAAGAATGTGTTCTTTATTATGGTTGCGGCCCGGCCCTTGATGGATTGAGCTTGAAGATAGTAGCTAGTCTTGCACAGAGGGCTGAATGATGTGCTGAGAAGGCTCGACCTAGATGAGTTTACCCAGTGGCCAACAGAGAGTTGGTTCATTAGCTCTGATTTCGCAGTGCTTAATGAGTTTACAACTGCGTGACTACATCATCGCATTCGCATCTTTATAATAGCCTGGGAATGAAATATCACACTACCGTAGACGTAGGGTGTAATGAAGTCACAGGTCATGGCAAAAGATCACTGTGTTCGACTCCATTGTGCAACAGAAGACTTGCTTTTTCCACATGTTTAACTTTTCCTCACTGCCCCCGGCCCGACTAACCCGTCGGTATGAGATGGGTAAGATGAATGAAGATGAAGGTGTCGAGGGCCCAGAGGAGCGAGCCCAGTAGGGCTTAAATGCTCCTTCTGGACTTGAGGAAAGGTGGCCTTTGGTACATGAAGCTCTTCTTTTTGGCTTCTATGACGATAGAAGTGACTCACTTAAGGTTACGGTGTTATACGGCATTGGGTTTTGATCCTATCATTATGGTTAAAATGTGTTCTTTTCCATCGTGTATAAAGGCGGCTGCTTCAAGCTGTCATCAGCAACTTAAAATCAATGGCAAAAGATAAACAAAAGTCGGATGTCACAACTCAATGACAAGCTAGTTGAATGTTGAATGTCGTATATTGGTAAGAATCGCATCAGCCGAGCAGCCCAATCACGAAGTCTTTGTCCAACTACTGGACAGTGATCTCAACCTTGTGTCTCGGTTCTGCCGTCAAGGTCAGCTTAGGGATAATCGCATGTCTTCGTACTGCACACCGCCAAGAAGAGTCACAAACAAGCGATCGTCAATGTCGATAAGAGGGGAGCCTAAGTACGGCAGAGTTAACAAAAGATTTGCCCACAATCTCCGCCATACGTACCCGCGAATTTCAGGACAAAAGAGTCCCCATCCTTCTCGGCAGAGACGGGTTGAATGCGATCTTCTTGCTCAGCCCTGAACCAGTAAACACGCTTGGGCAAAAGACTGCGGTCTTCGATCAGATAGCGACCCAGGAACCAGCCGTCAGACTCGAGGCGACCATTGTTCAAGGTGAAGACTGCCGCCTCAGGGCCGAATTCGGCATGGATGCGGTCATCGCTATCGCCGACTGGGGCGCAACCTTCTTGCCCTCAACGGTGATGGTGAAGGAGTTGGGAATAGATTCCATTGTGTTGGTAGATGGATTCGAATGGTCCTGTATTGGATGTTTGTTGTTTGATGAAGAGACCAAGCTGTGGTGAACACGGCCATATTTGGGGGTTGTCGCGGTATTTATGCCCCCAGGCGTCCGCCATTACTGTCGCTCATCAAAGAATCATAGAGTGGGCGGCCGGCCTACTCTCTGCTGCCACCTTGCAGAGAGACTGACGTACCATTCAGCGCAGGGCACCTCAGATCCAATGCACCTTGGGCAGCTGTCTCTCCGTCTCCCGCATATCGTGGCAACAATGCTATCTGCCGACAGAAGCAGATGAGGCGAACAGATCTGCTGAGGAGATGTGAGACAAGAGGTGGAGGCCGGATGGCGAAGCTGAGCGGCAAGTGGAGATGTGTGAGACGGGAAGCTTCAGCTTCTTGGCAAGTTTTGGGCCTCAAAAGAGGAGAACATGTCCCTGATTCCATCTCTTTGCTACTGATTCGACGGGTTGAGCGGGTGACACCATCCCACTCCTGCAACACTGAGACACAGAACTCGGGTGGCGATGAGCATGGCCAAGTTGGAATTCGCGCAATGTGACAATGTCGACTTGGAACCTCCCGACGATTAAGATTGATGAGAAGCGAGCTTCCAAAAGCTGCAATGTGTGAAGCATGCAAATACACGGAAACATAGAGCTCCCGTATCCCTGGGCTTCCTATCACGCCTGTCGCCCCTGTTCTTCTGCCCTTTGCACAATGTCCCCACGTCCCGAAGCAGATGTCATCTCGAGCAGTCAAATACGAGGCTCTTCCCTGAGCTACATGGTGCAGTAGCTCATAGCCGAGCATTCGGCCGTCTCTGCATATGCATGAAAGAAGATCGGGACAGAAGGGGGCCCAAATCAGACATCTGCACATGTGCCATGACGGAGCTCCCTTTCAAGCACCATGTTGCTTCAATTTCACACAGTCTCCTCACGAGGTTCTGTAGTACCGGTACCTTTATGTAACATTACAGCGCTGTCTATGTCGCCCAGTCGATATACCGATAAACGACACGTTGGCTCGTCTGTGATAGTGTGGTACGAGATGGGGCACAACATGCCATGCTTGAGGTGGTGTCTTGTTTCTGACCGCCTCCCTTGTGTTCGCATCTTCAAATGTGCATTTATCATGGGCCAGGGTATCTTGAACTGACATCATGGTGGTTATCCAAGTCGAGCGTTGTGGCTATCAAGCCAACTTGCAACGCATCATAGAGTCTTGTGCTCTCAGGATACGTGGCGCAAGGTTTGAAAATCCAGCTCGCTGCCAAGAGAGTGTGTTGAGCAACATAGACGCCAATGAATAGATGACATTCCCCCCGCGGATGTTAGGCACGGGATGATTTTCACTTCCAATGCCTCCCAGCACTGGATCAACTCCACCATACACGATGGCCCCTGGTCTCGTAGGTGCGGTTATTAACAAATCATGGGATCCTGCTATAGCCAAAATTGCACAAGCCAGTTTAGTAACTTACGGGATCACAGCAGCTGTGATCAAAGCCTCAGCAATACTGGCCTCTCAAGCTCGGCCTCGCCACGGGGACTTAAGGTATAGATTACGTCTAGCTATATAGATGCCATCTCTGAAGCTTCTCAGAATAGAGTCAATTTAGCGCCCAGGATATTATCATGGCATGAGAATTGGCATCAGCAGAGCGGGTAATTTCGGGACTCAAATCGGCCACCTTGGATGCCTACATATTCCCACGAACTGAGGTCTCTTAGACTCCGTAGCAGACTTACTACTACAACTGTATTTCTTTCTTGGTCCAGACGCTATGTAGCGAACCTTCTTGCGAATTTCTTTGATCCCATTGGAAGTGCGTAGTTGTAACTCCTCGTATAAGTCTCCTTTTGAGGACGACTCTCTTGGACCACTCCGCAGAGACTCGGTTTAACATAATTTGCATCCATGCCTACACCTTTCGCTATTCTTCTTTAGCAACGCCAGGTGAAAATTATAAATAATTTACGATACGAATTTGTTCAGCTTCGCAGCCATTAAAAAAAACCCACCGGCTCCAGGCATCCCCGTTGAGAGGCCACAGCGAAAGAGGGAATATTTTAGCGACAGGATGACAGGGGTAGAGGCCGCTAATTAATCAAGCCTCTCTAATTCGCAGCGCCCGTATTGGCGCCAAACTGCGCCGCGCTCGCTTGGCGTACGCTGATGGGCCGAGAATCCTGCATTCGCAGCCCAAGTCAGCTTTATCTTCAAGCCCGTCTCGAACTTTTCAACTTGCTTCCTCTCCTTCTTTGTCCTAACCAGTTGGCTTCATCTCTTGGGCAGCCATGGTGCTGAAACCTCTTGTTTTTGCGGCCCTGTCGCTCCTTGTCACCTACCTCTTAGCAAAGCTGCGCTTCAAACGGTTCAAGCAGTTCGCCCATCTTCCACAACTTCCACCTTCACTGATTTGGGGCCATATGCTGGTGTATGATGAAATCACCAAACGCGCACAGAGGGATAGGCACCCAGGCATGGCAGCACCGCCCTACTCAGCGCCAAGCCCATGCTAATCCCAGGCAGATCTCATCTTTGCCGAGATGTATGAGAAACTTGGAAGACCACCGTTGCTCTTCCTTGACATGCGGCCCGTGTCGAAGCCCGTGGCCGTCATCACAAGCCACGATATTGCTGAGCAGGTGGCCAAGTCCTCGACTGTGTTCCCATGGAGCACACCGAAGACGCCGACTATGAAGGATATTATTCATCTACTAGGCCCATCGTCTCTAATCAGTGCAGAGGTCAGAATGATTGGCCATAACCTTCACTTCTTTAGTGACATCTTCTAGGGCGAGGACTGGAAGAGACTTCGAAAGCGATTTGCGCCTGGTTTTGCGCCAAACCAATTGATGACCCTCCTCCCTTGCATCTTGGATAAAACCGAGCCGTTTATTAACCGTCTGGAGGGTTTCGTCCGTTCCGGTGAACAGTTCTCCCTGCTTTCCCTCATAGTCAACCTCACGATTGATGTCATTAGTGCCGTCGCCATGGACGAAGACCTTGGGGCCCAGAGCGTTGACGAGTCAGGCCAGAGCGAAGTCATCCGTCTCTTCATGGAACTTTTGAGCACCTACTCAGGCAGACATAATCTGCCCTGGTGGCTAGCCCCCAGTCTGGGAGCCAAGCGCCTCCGTCTTGCAGGACAAGTCGATGAGATACTACAAGATATTGTTTGTCGCAAGTTCGATGAATATCAAAGAACAGGCGGAAACGACAAGTCACGTAGTATCCTTTCGCTGAGTTTCCAGGGCATCGATGAACTCACCCCTGAACTTCTTAGGCATACCTCGGACCAAATGAAGAGCTTCTTCTTCGCCGGCCATGACACCACCAGCATCCTCCTCGCCTGGGCCTTTTATGAGCTCTCTCGGAACCCACGAGTCCAGAAAGCGGTTCGTGATGAGCTAGACGAACTGTTCGGACACGATCCAGACCCTGCCGTGATACGGTCTAGGCTCTACTCTAACGGGGAGGATCTTGTTCGCCGCATGACGTATGTGTCGGCTGTGATTAAGGAGGTCCTCCGCATGCATCCTCCGGCAGGAACAGGCCGCTACGCAAAGCCTGGGTCAGGGTTCACTGTCCGCACATCGACTTGGGAGGAATTATGCTTGGACGGCACCATCATATACAACTGCCAGACCATTATACACCGTGACCCGAGCATCTATGGCGAGCCAGCAAACGACTTTATCCCAGAACGATGGCTTGGTGACACTAGCACATGGGGGTTCGTCCCCAGTGCCTGGAGGCCGTTTGAACGAGGTCCACGCAATTGCATCGGCCAAGAACTTGCGAGTCTCGAGGCCCGTGTTATTATTGCCATTGTTGCGCGTCAATTCGACTTTGTCAAAATTGGTCTTGGCGAACTTGACCTAGACGACAAAGGCCATCCTATCCTGGATGACAAGGATCAGTACAAGGTCAAGTCGGAGCTATATCCTGTGAGTCGAGCTAAAGGAGCAGATCAATCGTCGTTCAGTCAGCTAAACCTGCTCAGATACTACAAGTTACAATCAAGCCAGTTGATGGGATGATGATGAAAGTTAAACACTCTCAGCGGCAACATGAGGGATGAAGACATAGATCAGGGCGAGCCTGGATAAGAGGGAAGGAGGCCGAGTGAGACCAAGCCTTGATAGTGTTGAGTACTCCCGTATTGTTCAATGAGCCCAATGGCTCTCAGGGTCCAAGAGAGTAAAGATACAGCCGTAGAGACACAGTAGCGGCTTCATAGCCAATGCCGAATATCGCCATGTTCCCGATGTCTTCCCAGTTCAAGCATATCTAACAAGAAATGGCCCACCATTGTCCAACCAAGCTCAAAGTTTCCAACGCTTTGCCCTTGGCAGAAGCTGGGGAGTCATGCTGCCTGCTCTTGGTTCGCAAAGGCGTCGTCTGGTTCGCCACAAGAGCCAAGGCCCACGCCAGTCACCCCTCCCAGCAACCAGTAACGCTGCTGCCTAGGGGTTGAAAGGACGATCAACCACAAGGAGGGCGGGGATATCCTTACTAGTCAACTCTAACTGTGCAGTCTGATTCATCACCAACGATGTGAGTAAGATCCCTATATAACAGCTCAGACTTCTGCGTCCCCATCCCCGCTTGGAGACCTTCTATACTTTTCGCATTGCCCAGGCCACTATCGAATCATGCAATCAAACACCAGTCCTGATGAGCACCCTTCCGGGCAGGGCAGCTATTTCGAACAGTCTATCCAACAGACCACAGAGAAGATCAGCTCCTTCCCATTTGACCCCATGAAAGATCAGCTCGAACTGAGCAAGCTCCTCAACAACGTCAAACACGACCCCACTCTCCACGGCGTCGTATCCCTGGGCACCGATGGCATATTCCGCTCCCTCACCGCCGACCGGGAGGTTGTCGACGCAATGCCCTTCTCGCCGCGCCAGATCAAGGCGCTCCTCGACCGCATGCCTTTCAACCCGGAGAACGAAGTCAAGTTCCGCGGTGTTGACGGAAGAGGGGTTCCTCAGGAGCAGTGGTTCCACCCCGATCAAAGCTTGCTGCCACCACCACTGCGGCTGACGGACAAGCAACGGAGGGAGGGAGAGGCTAAGAGGGGGGAGAATAAGAAGATGCTGGAAGAAAGGGCAAATAGACAGCCTCAGTGTCCCCTTCAGATCGTTTCAGATCATGACCTTGGGTTGAGGGTAGCGTCAGTGGCTGAGGGAAACTGATACCGTTGTCGTCACACCAGTGTCTTGGAGAATAGATTGATGGTCTGAGAGCTCAGAAAAGTAGCCGTTACTTCAATGCTGGCCTGTCTTGGTTGGCCGAGGTCCCATGTCCCAATCTGACCCTGCTTCCTTGGCTCGACATCAGCCAGCTCAGCCAGGATGTCAGACTTGGCTGATTGCTCTCTCACTCTCTCCCATAGTGATCTTCCATCAAAAGAGAAAATCTACGTCACCACTTCAGCTCAAGTGGCGCTCCACAGCCTTGGATGCCAAGACCCGTATCCAGTAACCCAACAGACCAGGGTTCGTGACGGTGGGGATCAGGTGAGATTCTCATCTCGTTCATTAGTCATGAATTTCGTCTTGAATCCCCACGTGGTCTCGTGCAGTGGAGTCTTTCCTTTTCCCGGATTCTCAACTTGACTCTCCTGGTGATAACGCAATAACCTGGTGATACCGGTCATCATGGCAACGCGTTCGTGCGAGACGCTTGAGCTGGCGACCATCGAGTCCCAGGCGCGTTATCCGCCTCTACGCCATGATAGTCAACCAGAAGAGCGCCCCAGCTTTGGCAGCTCGAGGCCGACGCTGGCTCACCACGGGATCTTGGAGTCCAGCCAATCGCGAAACATGGTCGAAGTGACGCAGAAATGGAATGACCCACAAGTCAACACGTTCCGAACCATTGCATCTTCTTGGGCCTTCTTGGTTATGGGGGCAAATGATGTTGTATACGGAGTGAGGTTGTCGAGTGCCGTCTGCTATGCCTCTCGCTAACCAAGGACACCCAATAGGCACTCATTCCCTATGTATGCACCCCTACCCGCGCATACATCTGCTTTATAGCCTCGCTGACATCATTTCCAGATCGAAAAAGACTATGGCGTCGACTATGTTGTGCTATCCATCGTCTTCCTGTCCCGGTTTGCAGGCTTTGCCGCCTCTGCAACCCTCACCAACTACTTTCACGAGAGGCTAGGTTTGCGCGGCATCTCTATCATGTGCGCCAGTTGTCACATCGCATCCCATCTCACGATCGTGCTTCATCCGCCATACATAGTGACAGTCATGGCTTTTATAGTCGCAGGCTTCGGCCATGGCCTCCTTGACTCGTCACTCAACACATGGATCGGCTCTCTAGCAAGCTCTGCAAAGGTGCTCAACTTTACGGGTGCATTCTATGGTGTCGGAGCCATGCTGAGCCCGCTGATCGCGACGTTGATGGTGACTAAAGCGCATCTGCCTTGGTATTCCTTCTTCTACGTCATGGTAGGTGGTGCTGCCTTGACCGCGTCACAAGCTAACCAAACCAGCTTGGCGTGTCCGTGATTGAGCTTGTCAGCCTCGCCTGGTCGTTCTGGGATGCGACTGACCTCGGTCACCGGAGCACACCCAATGAGATCGAGGCAGAGCGCGAGAATACGCTGACGGCCGCCCTATTCCGGATGCCGGCTGCTCGAGTCTCGTGGCTCTGCGCCTTCTTGATGTTCTGCTATGTGGGCGTCGAGAATGCCTTGGGTGGCTGGATCGTGCTGTTCATGGCGACGGAGCGAGGCGGCGAGGCGTTTGAGAGCGGTCTGACAGCCACATGGTTTTGGCTTGGGCTAGCACTTGGACGAGTAGCGCTGGGTTTTGCAACTCCGCGCTTAGGCGTCAAGATTGCGCTGGCAGTGAGTGTTGCCTGGCAAACTTGGCTCCCAGTTGCTGACAGGATGGCTTGCTTTAGGCTTACCTAACTACCGCCCTCGGCTTGGGACTGGTCTTCTTGCTAGTTCCTCGCTTCCTTGTTTCCGCCATCATCATAGCCCTCCAAGGCTTCTTCCTCGGGCCTCTCTACCCGGGAGTGGTGCTCGTGGCTAGCAAGCTGCTCCCCAGCCACCTCAAGGTGAGGGTGATTGGGTTTTGCACTGCGATGGGAGGGTGCGGCGCGGCACTTTTGCCCTTCTCGGTGGGTGTGTTGGCCCAGTTGGCCAGCGTGCAGGTGCTACAACCCACGGTCATGACTATATCGGGCATCATGTTGGCTTCGTGGTTGTGTTTGCCCAAGATTGACAAGAGGCAAGACTAGTGGGTCACGGCGGGTTATCTATGCACAGGACGCGTGAAAAAACGGCTGACGCAAGCGTGGCAAGCGTCTTTGTTGACGAATAACGGTTGGAGAAGCGGTTGTTTACCATGGGAATATGAGACCGACAAGTGGTATTTCGCCGTGCTCGCATGTCTGTTGACGGGAACCGCATGACGGGCCTCGAATTGACGAGATTTACGTGGAGCAACAGCGACGTCTACGTGCGTAAACATGCCTGAGAAATACGAGATGGCTCGTGTGCGTAGAGCAACGGCCAATGTCTTGCAGGGGTGGGGCGGTCAAGCCGGCTTGTGGAAATGTGCATGACCACTGGGACGAGAATGGCCAAAAGTCGATTGGAAGGGGGGTTTCCATGGCGCTGGTTAGCATTTCAGCTGCTCACAAGACGGCCTGGTGTGGCGTCGAGACTAGTGAAGCCATCTTCAGCCCTGGCAGGGAGGGAGCTGTCACTGTTCCGGAAGGGGATTAAGCTTGGGGCTCTCATTTACGTCTGCACATCATGTGAGGATCTGGTAACCTGAAGAGTTTCCAGTTCTCCTGCTTCGAGTACCCGTAACGTTACTGAGTAATCCATTGGAGATCAACGCCCCGTCCGTACACGTCAACGGACTTGGCCGGTCAACGGGCCTCGGCAGCTATTTATGTCACAGGAGGCCATTGGCCCCAGCAAAGAAGCACTGCCCCGGCCCTTGAAAAGCCGGCGCTAAAGCCCAATGGCTGCCCTTGTCTGGAACTATTCCCCCAAGCGCCAGGGCCTAGAACTGCCCAGCCACGGGCTGTGCCACCACCTGAAGGTGTCCACCGCACCGGGTCCCTCAGCCCCGGTCTCAAGTGGTCCCCGAGAAAAGGGAGGGAGCTTGGCTCGGTGCCTACATAAACAAACCGCAACCAAGCTCTTCAAGGGTCGATCTTGGTTGCGTGCTCTGTATTCCAGTTTCTTCGATTCACACTACCATTTACAACCTACAACCTTTACAACGTCATCTTCTCCTTCACCTTAATCACCACCGCCCGATATGCGCTTCTCCCAAACCCTCCTCCTGGGTCTGTTGGCCGGACACGGCCTCGCGCAGACCGCAGACGTTGACCCCGTTGAAGAGCAACCCTCAGCCGTTGCCCCCGAGCCTTCAGCTCCCGCCGCGGAGGAGCCTTCAGCAGTTGCTCCTGTCGAAGAGCCTACTCAAGACAACGAGGCGCCCGCAGCCACCGCCGAGCCCGACGACACCAAGGAGTCTGCCGCTGCCCCCGAGGAATCCGACGCCGCTGCTACAGAAGAAGCCCCTGCGGAGGAGCCCACATCCGCCGACGATGCCAAGGTGACAGGAGGCACTGCCACCAACGACGACAGTGAGCCCACAGAAGCTCCCGAGGAGACGGGGACAGCACCAGAGGGTATGAAAGATCATCCATTGCTCGGTCGCATCAGCCACTAACAAGACCATCAATAGCCTCCGCTACCGGCGACGACGAAGACGCTACAACTGCCGAAGCAACAGGCACTGCCACCGAAGATGCGACCGGCGTTACCAAGACCTCGAGCTCCACACCCACCGCGACCGCTGCCGCCGTCAAGGCCGATCTGAAGAACGCGACCGTTGGTGACAATGCCGAGATCGTCGAGGTTGAGGGCAAGACCGCTGTGTAAGTCAGGCATTGTCCAAGGAAATCACAGTACTAACATGGCGTCTACAGCAAACTGAGCGCCCCCATCGACGGCGAAGCCACCTTTAGCGTTTCTGTCGACACCGACGACGACTTTGACGCGGGCGAGAAGATCTACATCGTCGCCTCGATCCTCGTCGAAGAACCCTCGACCAGCGCAAAGCTGCGACGACGCGCCTCGGGCAAGAAGACCGACTGCAACCTCCAGATGAAGCTCAACGACCAGACCGTCTACGACGAGCCCCTCTACACCACCGGCGGCAAGTTCCAGGAAGTCAGCAGCACCGGCCTCGAGTCCTCAGACCCCAACCCCAGGATCGCCGTGACCCAGAAGTGCGGCAAGACGCCCGCGCCCCTGACCGTCAACAACGTCCAGGTCGCCAACGAGAACAGCCTGGGCTCGAGCTCCGGCGGCAGCGGCGGCGGTTCCGGCGGCTCGGGCTCTGGCTCGGGTTCCGGCTCCTCCGGGGGTTCCGGCACCGGCTCCGAGTCCGGCTCCAAGACGGGCTCTGGCTCCAGTTCCAGCGAGACTGGCGACTCGGACAACGCTGGGTCGAAGGCTGCTACCAGCGTTGTCGGCCTCGTCGCCGCCATAGCTGCTGTCCTGTTTTTCATGTAAGGGGTTTTCACGGGAATCTACGACGAAGAAAGAACGCATCACGGGAATGGCGAGGCGCACTTGATTGGCAAAAAATGGTGATTTTAATGACAAGCCAGCGACCCATATTATTACAAGCTAAATATTAATTTAATCTCCCACAAATCCCAACATTTACTTCGTGTCTGGTGCACCTTGCCCTTGATGTGTAGCTCCAGCATTCCATGCTGTCAGACAGTCGCCCGATGACTGATTCTTCCCATCGCCTTGTCAATCATTTAAGCTGGGTCTACGAATGATACATACAGCATCTTGACCATTGTTGATGGGAATCTCAAGGTATTCTTCGTGGATCGAGTTGATCCAAGTACGTCTCATGCACCTGTAGGGTAACCCAACCTCCGTCGCGATCCGGTCCTGGTCTGGTCTCTCTTCTCTCCTCCCAGGTACCTACGATAATCAAGACAACCCGAACGAGACTTTCAATATCATGATTGGTTGGTCTTGTGGTTTTAAAATAAGCTAGTCGGCGCAGAAATAAACACTATTCTCAGTCCAACATGGTGTCCTAACAAGCCTCCCACCATCAAACCTCCAACGCCGTGATATCCCAAAACTATAGTTACATCAAGCCAAAGCAATTGGTAGTCATTCCCTCAAATCCACTGTTGCTCCTTCTCTTGTAGACCCAGCCCAAACTTCCTCCAAGTCGCGGCTGAACCGAAGAGCCTGGACAAACCGTGTCAGCTCCCACCTCCGCACAAACTCTGCCCGAACTATTCTTCGGTCTGCCTCGGATTCCATGAAAAAGCCGAGCGTGTATATAGGCCAGTTCCCTATGAAACACTTTGCCCATCCGTCGTCATCCACGTGTTGTGTCAGGATTTGCCTCGATAGCTGCATCTGCCAACAGTCGCGCGGCACCACCAGCGGGGGGACTTGTTCCGAATTGTGACGCTTGTTCCAGCAGCAAAGAAGCTGCGATGGCAAACAGATAGCTCACATCTCTAAAGTATCGCTCTCGAGAGGCCGACGTATCCGGTCCGCAAACAGACCCAGGACGAAGCTCCTTGTCGTCGAGTAAGAGGACTTCCCAGGAAGCTACTTCGCTCTGTAGGCGTTTAAACTCGGCAGACTGAGGAGGGCAGCCACTAGAGCAATGAAGTCTCAAGGACAGGGCGATTCGGAATAATGATACTGGCACGCCCAGTACAGGACTGTTGAGACCTCTCGGCGCACCTGGGAAGAACAAGGACCGGTCTAGTAACCTCTCGGCTCGGTTCCAAAACTCAGGGTCAAAGTCATAACTTGTTCTCTTGGTATCAGACCAGAGGCCAGTCGTGATGGAAAAGGTGTGGTACATGACGCTCTCGACCGCCAGCCGATCGAATAATCGGCCGATTCCCACAGGGCGGTCCAAGAGCCGTAGTGTGAGAATACGTGACGCTGCGCTGATGTGCTGCGGGACATCAATATCAGTGTCCCAGCTCATGGACTGTCATTAATTGGTCAATCTCGACGTTCAGTTCATGTGGTAATAGACCAACCCACCCCGTGGATGTACAGGAGCATCACAGACATGAGAAGTCCGTTGTGATTCTCAAAATCTGCCACGTTGGCGAGAAGCTTCGCAAGCTCGCTCAGAGCATTACAGTAGTAGGTCAGCGTAAGGTCGTGCATGCATGAGGAGCCGTCTATCAGATAAATGTGCGATGCGGCCAATGCCAATACAGAGTAGTAGAGGCTCTTGTGATTGACCATGAGCTGTTTGATCTCGGCGAGCCATCCGTCGTGGAACCCTGGATGGGAGCTGGGCAGCAGCAAGAGAGAGTAGTATTTGTCGGAAAAGTGATGAGAGAGGCAGGCCTCTAGGTCTCGGGAGATGATGCTGTGTGATATGGCCACTTCCGCGTGGGAACAGACAGCGGCGTCGACGTGAGGTGGGTAATCGGAGTATACAGGAGACCTGACCCGTACCAGGTCAAGGTGACGCTGCTTTGGTGATTGTTGAGGCGGAGACTTGTCTCGAGATCCCCGGTACCGCGATCTGTCGTGGGATATGTGACGACGGTCAATCATGTCTTGCGAAGAAGGCCACTGGCACTCGCGGCCAAGAGCAACGCAATTTGCACAGATAGGAGGCTTTTCGTCGCATTTCTTGCGACGTTGTCGACCTGATCATGGTAGCTTAGCATCCTTGCGCCGAGGTTGAGGTTCAAGCAAAGCTTACATGTGAGGCATCCTGTCTTGGTACGCAGCTTTGGCTTGGTAGAGCCGGCCATGGTTCACCAGAAGATTGTCACTCGCCACGCCTTAGATGAGCGTGTGGCCCGAGAAAATGACCGGTATCTTTGTTGACGCATGATCGAGATACCGTGAGATACCGTTCTCGAGCTGTTGGCTTGATGATTGGTCTAGCCCAAGACGATCAAGATGCGGGGTAGACCATCCCGATAATGGGGATATCTACCGGCAACCGAGGATGGAGGCTGGGTGGAGGGAGAGTGATAAGGGAGCAGCTCAGTAACTAGACGAAGCAAGGCATTGTTTGGGCCGCTGAGGATCGACCGCCTCATGCAGTGTTGGTTCCATCGCCACTACCAGCAAAGACACGTTCGTCGAGACGTCTTGAACTGCAAAATGTCCATCTGGCATAATGCACGTGATCAGTTAATGACATCCTAGGCCTTCTGAATGCTGTCTTTCCAAAGAATTTGACACGATGTGTTTTTGGAGAGGTGGTGGTTGAGCGATTGCATGTTTGGATGGTGTGGTCAGTCAAGGTATGCCACCCTTGAGTCTTGGACGAGAAATACCAAAGCAGCACTGTGTTATCGACACCAGCCTTGAAGTGTACCAGGTAGAAAACCTCATGAGTGCCTGGAAAAGACACAGACTGTGCCCTTTTCAACGGTTGTCTCCAGTCGAGGCCATGCCATGTGTGCTTCGCCCGAATGTTACGTTGTTAACAGATGTACGCATTTTTTGAGCGTGAGGCTGATAACAGTCTATCGCCCACTTACCTTATCTCCGAGTGGGCCATGTCATTGAGAGTGCTGGGACAGGCGGCACAGGGCCACGCAGTTCTGACGTCCAAAAAGAATGATTATCAACGTAGCTGGTTATTAAGGAGAAATGGAAAAATGATGATCTAGTTGTTGCTTTAGTCAATAAACCACCGTGAAAGCAGACTGCGGTTGTGTGGTCAGCAGTCGTGTTGCCAGCTCATGATCACCGAACGTCTCCAACGAGCAACGTGTTCAGCTTCCAGGAGCAGATGGTCGGTCAACAATAATATTGGCTGTCAAAGAAAAGCCAACTCCCTGCCACGTCTTTGAGACACTCGCCGTAACCCTCGCACCTTACATCAACACACCACACCAACCAACCACCGCGGAACAAAGTCCCTCAGGGCAGAAGCGCTTACCTTCGGTACCAGACAAATTCGCATAACTTTTGTCGATCACGGATAGGAAACAGACATGGGATTCTTCATTTCAAAAGCAGCTGCCAAATGCAGCAAGAGCCTGGGCTTACCCTACCAGGTTCTCCGTGCCGGGTTGCCGAGAGGCCAGAAGCCATTCCCACGCCACCGGGAACCCCAGAGACAACAAGTTTGGGCTTCATGGTGGCTCATGGCGCTAATTGGCTTGCTGCATGAACCGTCTGGGCTGTGGACTCGTAACCCCAGAGATCACGATGAATTGCATCCGGGGGACATGCACCCGTACCCCGGATACCAAGAAGCGTC
The DNA here is from genome assembly GCA_020883615.1 of Fusarium virguliforme. Classification (NCBI taxonomy): domain Eukaryota; kingdom Fungi; phylum Ascomycota; class Sordariomycetes; order Hypocreales; family Nectriaceae; genus Fusarium; species Fusarium virguliforme. The sequence continues at coordinate 1,139,367 of JAJHJD010000009.1, read as the reverse complement.
AGACGTGCATTAGCTCGGGGTTGACTTGTCGCACGAGATACCGAGGGAGATATCCAGGTCGCAGACGAAGGTTTGTTGGCTCGTGGCTTGACATGGGGCGGGTAGATGCCAAGCTCGAGTGTAGGCGCGCATGTCGCAAGCGCAAGAGAAATAGACGCTTTCTTTGGATGTGAATAATCAAGATACAACGTGATGAGGGTTGATATGTGCTTATCACAACTCTCTGCTAATTGTACTAGAATGCATTGCATAATGCCCCCTTCACGTCTCGCAGCGGCAATGGCCGACGGTGGCTGGACGCTCAAGGCGAGGGACGTCCCTAGCGCAGCGGCGACATGTTCCGAAATGTCATTTCCGTGGCGTCAACTAGATAGTGGCCATGGATAAGATCAGCTTACAGAAATTGCGCGTTTGCTGATGTCTCGTATCGCCACATGCGACTCGTGGTGCCCAATTTCTAGTTTCCTTGGGGGGTAAGGAGTTGTTGCTCTCAAGCAACTGGCAGCCGATCTGCTCCCCGGTGGCCCAACTAGGAACCTTTGGGGGTAAAGAAATTCGATGTTTGACATATAGGGTGACAAACACGAGAGCTCCGGATGGACTAAGAGCTTCTTGAATAGGCTATTGCCAATCTAGACTACCTCTCTATGAGGTAATTCCAATGCATGCAACCAAGGACCTTCCATGTTAAGATGCCTACAGCGCCCGAGTGTCAGATAGCCGTCATGCTCGGAGCACGCGGAGCTCCCCTACAATGGGGTTGTCGTGGGTAGGGTGATGCACTGATGCTCGGGAATAGGATGTTGGCGATCAAGTGCTACGTTACGAGGCGCCATGTGGGCTTGTTGCACGTTGAAACAATCAAGGGGCAATCGAATCTAGAACGCTTTCGGAAGCTGTAGCCTCATACGGTCAAGACGTTGGTCATCTCATGACATCACGAGTGCAGCATCTGAGCGTCTGAGACTGAAATCACGCGAATCGAACGTGAGGTGATTACCATTCTCCATGATTCATTCATTCAAGCTTGACTCAGATAATGGAAAATCTCGCTTCTCTTGGAGAAAAAAGAGAGAGGCCGCGGCGTGTCCGAAGCGCGGCTATCGCGTATCTCGACGGGCCTCAACTCCGTGCTATTCCCCCGTCTCCTCGGCCTTTTGTGGAGATGGCCACCAGAAGGAGCCAGTCAAAGACAAGCACCACGTCTCGTACGAGGCTCGGGTCCTCGGCATTGAGGGGGTGTGGTGATGTTCTGGAAATTTTGCGGAATCCTCTGGAGCCGCGTGCCAAGCGATTGGCCAAGACCTGAAGCCATCGCCGTCGAAAAGTGGCCCTTCTCCAGCCATATACGGCCCGTTTACAAAGGTTCCTGCCCACCTCCTCCTGACAAAGGTTCCTGTCGTGATGGGCTTTCCTCGGATGGGCTGCCCTCTTGGGCAAAGGCACTCTCCGTGTGGCGATGGGTCATGGACTGCTTCGGTTCGGAGGCGTCCAAATATCTCCAGACTTTTCACTGTTTTTATTACCCTATGATTTCCCCCTTCCCCGTCTTTCCTCCTCCATCTCACGCTTCCCCGTTGTATCGTGTCCCCCAATCGAAATATGGCAACTAATCACGAGGACATGGCCGCCGAGTATGTGTCAAGCTCGTATCCAGGCTCTGGCCGAAAACCCTGCTGACTTTCGTCTAGACTCCACGAAGAGTTTGGTGAGCGGGTGCCCAATGGTGAAAATGATCTCGCTGGTGGCTACATCGCCCCGCATGATATCGAGAAGAAGGTTGCTCCCGAGACCGTCCCCGACTCGGACCCCGAGTACGGCACGACGGCTGATGGGGAGGAGCCCAATAATCACGAAAAGGCCACTCTCCGCCGTGTAGGCGAGAACCTGCCTGCATCAGCTTTCCTCATTGCCGTCGTGGAGCTTACTGAGCGATTCACCTACTATGGTGCCCAGGGTCTGTTCCAGAATTACATCAGCTTCAGCAAGACTGGTGCAGATGGACCCACGGGTCTTGGAATGACCGACCAGGCGGCTACTGGTCTGAACCTGTTCTTCCAGTGGTTCTGTTATGGTGAGTACAGCAGTTGCTACAAGTTGTCCTTGCTAATATTTCCAGTTACCCCATTCTTGGTGCCATCATCGCCGATCAGTATCTCGGCAAGTACAAGACAATCCTCGTCTTCTGCGGCTTCTACTGGATCGGTCTCGTCATCCTATGGACAACCTCGCTCCCTGTATCATTGGAGCACGGCGCTGGAAAGGCCGGCTACATCGTCGCCATCATCGTCATTGGCTTGGGAACTGGTGGTATCAAGTCCAACATTGCCCCCCTGATTGCCGATCAATATCAGCGACGCAGAATGGCCATCAAGACGGAAAGTCTGGAGAGCGCGTCGTCATCGATCCCGCCATCACGTATCAGCGCATCTACATGATCTTTTACTGGTGCATCAACGTCGGTGCCCTTTCTCTGATGGCGACGCCCTTTATGGAAAAGTACAAGGGATTCTGGACTGCCTACCTCATGTGTTTCTGCATGTTCAACGTCGGCATCCTCGTCCTTGTCTGGCGCCGCAAGACCTACGTCAACCGTCCTCCCCAGGGCTCTGTCATCACTGATGCCTTCAAGGCCATTGGCATGATGATCAAGGAGCGCAACATGGATGCCGCCAAGCCGTCCTGGCGCGCCGAGCATGGAAGGACCAAGGTTGTCCCCTGGAACGATCACTTTATCGAGGAGCTCAAGCGTGCCCTCCGAGCCTGCAAGGTCTTTGTCTTTTGTAAGTCCCCTTTTCATGCTCTCATCGGCTCTGTCTAACCTCTCTAGACCCCATCTTCTGGGTCTGCTATGGCCAGTTCTCGACCAACTTTGTCACCCAGGCCGGCCAGATGCAGGGTCACGGCATGCCCAACGACTTTATGCAGAACTTTGACCCCATCTCCATCTTGATCTTCACCCCCGTGCTCGACAAGATCGTCTACCCCATCCTTCGAAAGGCCGGCATCGAGCTCAAGCCCATTATGCGAATCGCCATTGGCTTCTGGTTCGCCGCCCTGTGCCTCGCCTACGCTGCCATCGTTCAGCACCTCATCTACAGTGCTGGGCCCTGTTACGAGTATCCCGGACTGTGTGACGCTGGCAAGGACGGCGAAAAGAGCTGCCCAACAATATCCACATTGCTATCCAGGCGCCCGCTTACATCTTTATCGGTATCGCCGAGATCTTCATCTCGGTCACCGGTCTCGAGTACGCTTACACCAAGGCTCCCCGACCATGAAGTCATTCGTGCAGTCTCTGTACCTCTTCACAAACGCCTTTGGTGCTGCCATCTCTGAAGCCCTGGTCTCTGTCGCCGTCAACCCCAAGTACCTTTGGATGTACACTGGTGTTGGCTGCTCTTCGTTCGTCACGGGAATCGTCTTTTACATCATTTCCGACACTATGATAGCGACGAAGACAAGATGTACGATCTTGATCGTGATGAGCCCGTTCTGACTCACAACGGCATCAAGAGCGTGGAAGAGTAATTATGTGTATGTCGTGAAGGTAGATAGCGCAGCGAGATGATAATGAGGAAGTGACGATATGCTATTGCCCCTGATGTTCCTGTGGTTTGCTGCAATTTTTAATCGACGTGAATGTGCTTGGAAAATGAGATCATAGATGCTAACTATGAATATAGTGAAATGGCCAATGTCAAGATCCGAGCCTGGTTTGAAGCTGGAATGTCCCTAAACGAGTTTTGATTGCTGTTGCTATTCAACCTGTTTTGATGCAAAGAAGAAATGGTCAATCTGCATACTGTGTCACTCAGGGAATGGTCATAAACCAACTCGTGGGAAGGACTCCTGGATAATCTTCTCGTCGTCGTCCTTACTAGCGTGCACATGAACTATCAATCCAGCTTTCGTGGCCGTATCATCACGACGTTTAGGTACCAAGATATGACGAACAAGTTCTACAAACACCCTTACCAGTAGATAACTTGGCAGTTATTGCTTGAGGCTGTAGCCAGGAACGAGAAGGCACCTTCCAGCTGCAGATATCACTTCTCAAACGCTTCTTACAAAAGCTGGATTAAGGTTGTAGAGGGAAGAGTCAAGGCCATGGACGAGACATTTTGATAGAATGACCAGTCCCAGCTTTCACTCTCTTTATTTTCATGCCTCATGGGCCCATCATAAGGGGAATGTCTCCTATCCGAAATCTCTCTGCACTCCGCCCTGAAGGCTGCTTCCCCTCCAGGTCCTAGATCAACAGAGGTGGAAAGCCGTCATTTCCGTACTTTCAACCTTGATATCTGGTGCAATGACAATGGAGACATTTATATACACCAGACCTGTATATGTATTTGAAGCCTGACTTTGGGGGCGAAAGGCAAGTGATCATTTATACATGTCATCGAGCAGGTTCCTCCTAAGGGATCAAAGAATATGGCCTGCTGGGCTTCAGCAGTGCGACACAGTGTCGAGTTTGATCATAAACCGCTGAAATTCATTGCTACTATGTCATGAAGGTCTCCTCGCCTTAACGCTGGTATGTGCCCTCGTTCACAACGCTATGTACATGGATGAAGCTCTATAAACCAACCCGTCCTGTCATATCATCGGTCGTCTTTACTTTTCAAAACTTGTCCTGATCCGCATTCTGCATCAACATGGTGGCGTCGGGCTTGTACTTCTTGGAGATCAAGTTGACGTCGTACTCGACGTCGAGGATAGCGCCCTTGGGCTCGTTCTGGACGGGCTTGAAGTTCAGGAGCAGATCATCCTTGACGGCGCAGGTAGTGTCGGTCTCGAGGTAAGGGTCGTCATTGGGGTACAGCTGAGCAGTGACCCCGATGTAGTCGTCGTGTGTGACCATCATGTGGATGTGGGCAGGGCGGTAGGGGTGACGGCCCATGATCCTGAGCAGCTCGGCCGAGGGCCAGAGGTGTCGATGGCGTACTCGGTGGGCTTGAGGCAGTAGAACCAGAACTTTCCCTCCTCGTTGGTGCGGAACTTTCCTCGGAGGTTGTGGCGAGTCTGGTTCTCGGGGTCGTGGGCGTCGTATTTGCCGTTGGTGCTGGCTTGCCACATGTCGAAGACAGCGTTGGGAATGCCCTTGCCGGTGTCGAGATCTCGGATGACACCGTGGAAGAAGGTGAGCTGACCGTCCTTGGGCATGTCCTGGACTACGCTGGCGCCGAGATCACGGAAGGGAGTGTCGGGAGACCAGAAGGGGCCAAGGATGGCGGAGGATGTGGGAGCCTTGCCATCGGTAGTCACGACCTTGTGGTTGATCTCATCAACAAGGCTGAAACTGTCAGTGACTGTTTATGAATGAGGGTGTAAATACTCACGATTCAATACCCAGAATGTCACACACTCGCCACGACTCGTTGCGGTTCTTCCTGTAAGCCTGGCCGAGAGAGTTGACGTAGTTGACACCGATGATCCACTCATCCTGCTTGAGCTCGACGTCTCTGCAAAAGTCGTGCATGTGCTTGATCAAAGAGGTGAGAATCTCTCGGTGTCTGGGCAGCGTCTCGGGGCTCATGAGGTCGATGACATGTTGTGTGAAGTTGGGGTCGAACTTGGAGGTGGAGGCAGAGGCCGAGGCACCGTTGGTGCCGTTGGTGCCATTGGTGGCGGTGCCGTTTGTGCCGTTCGGAGCAGGAGACATTTTGCAGAGTGTAGCCAGACTCTTGTGTGAATTTTGACCGTTGGAGGAGTTGCAAGAGTCAAGTCGAGAGGGCCATCCCGTTGTATATATCGTCATCTGGAAGCTCCCGAGACCGTGGAGTGCGTGCTTCCCCGACATCCATGTCAGCTGACTCCGCTTGGGGAAATCGAACCAATCGATAGGAGACGATAAGAAAAGGATGAGGATTAGGGTTAGTGTCAAGGCGTAGATCAGCCTTATGATTGGCTTAGGGTTGGGAATGCTTTGCCGTGATGGTAGCCGGCTTCAGCGGGGCCGTAACCCTTTCGGCGGCAGTTGGAGTCGGCTACGTTTAACGGCGGCCCAGTGGCCTCCGCAGAAATGGCAAACGGCGAGGCGTGATTGGCACGAGAAGCTGGGGTCGGTGACCCGAACCGAAGTGCCAGGCGGGGGAAATACTCTTACCCGATGCCCAGTACCGACGGGTCTTTGTTTCTCCAAGTTGAGCCTGCCGTGCTCTTTTGCCGCACTCTCAGTCGTACGATTCGTTGTCTAGACGCCACTCGGGATACACATCTTCCAGACTCTTGAAGGGCTTTGCCACGTTGCTGCGTTGCTTTGAAACCATGATCCGGATGTACGGCTTAAGGGGATGGCAGTTGACTCGGGAACGATAACTGGCCGATTTGGCTGCAAAAAGCACGCTCCTCTGCCATTGCAACGGTTCGGTTGTTGCAACGGCTTGGCCGTTGAGCCCGAAACTCAACCTATATCTCGTGGCACGTCGAACTGAACCAGATAGGGAGTTGACAACTCGTCCAAGCCAATCAAAGACAGGCTGTCGACCAGATAGACCCCGGATCGTCAACGTGTGCAATGACCACCCCGCTCACGGGAGAAGCACCGTGGTGCAGTGCCGATGCAGATGTGGGCAGGGGTCAGGCTGTCTGCGTGTGTGCTCTTTTTTCTTGATTATAGCCATAGGGCAAATATGCATGTGACTCTGCCTGGGGGAATGAGGTTATAAATTCGTGGGCATTGTTGAGGTGTCATGAAAGGTTTGTAGGCACTCTAGGACACACTCTGAGCAGATGTTAAGATGAGCATTAATTATTTAGAATTTCACGTTGTAAATTGAACAAGGAAAATGAAGATAAACAATGGTAGAGGTCATGATGTTGTAGGTTGCTGAACCAGAGCCAAGGCTGCGTCCCCGGTGCATCACGACTCACCCTGTACCTGCATGCCACATCACCCGGAACCCAGGCTCATGTCGGCGGCAAGCGGCGGGACCATGGTTCGATATGCTGACTCGTGTGCGAATGCGATGCGGACTACCTGAACAAGACTTGGTTCGTCTTGCTCGCATTCTACTCTCAAAGCCGAGGGTACCGAACATACCTCGGCAGCCTCGGGTTTTCTGCTCCTCAGCCTTCGCTTTGATCACAATAAACCAAAGAAGGTACTTTGTCTGCTGAGAAGTGCAATAAACACATTGCAGATGTTTTGAGACCTAGAGCACACAATGAATTGCATCAACACGTCATGGTGGGATGCGTACCAGAGCAAGCCTGAGGTGAATGTCTGGGTCCTCGCGACCCTTGTCTTCCCCAGAATATGGGGTAGCTCAGCCGTGCCCACTTTCTTCAACGCGGTGACATCCACCCAGTTCAAGCGATAACCTGTGTCTATGGGTTGCTTGGTCATTGGGGAGGGTCACCCTTAGTGCGTTGAGCGCCTAGGCCGGGGGCTCGGGTCGAAGCATGGACTTATGACTTCCATAATGCTTCGGTCTTGATCACGTCTACGCGGGAGGTCTACGGGGTGAGGAGAGATTGCCATGGTAAATCAGTCTTGTCGGTCTATTTTCTATCGGTTGGTCTTGTTCTTTTCAATGTCATCTATTTTCATCCGTCTCCGCGTTGAGGCTATCGTGGAGTGTTTGTGTTGAAACTCTTTCTATTCAAGGACTCAAGGACTCAAACATCCAGGAAGGTCACATCACCTGCGTCATTATGGACTTCCTGAACCCGGTGTTGGCCACACTGCCAATTCCAAACGAAGGCAGGACACGCATCATTCGAAGAGGCGTGGCAAATCCAGTGTATTGTCTGATGACGCGCAGACGTTCTCGAATCGGCATCCAAGATCGACGAGCAGAAAGATCCAAGCCCAGAAGATGAATAGGTGTGCTGACGACCTGAGACGCTGCTGGCATGAACAGCTGGGCCATCTTCAGCCTCGAGTCATCCGACTTGAAGATCTCGGCGAACGGGGTGATCGAAGAGAATGGGAAGTCGGCGAGCTTGGGGGCAAGCATGGTCGGCAGGTTGAACGAGGCGTATATAGTCACAGAATCTCGGAGAGAGAACAGGGCATAGCTCAGCAGGGGCACAGGAGAACCACTGGCCATTCTCGAAAAGTATGCATCCTTGAAGATGCACAGGCTCGAGCTGACGGTCGTGGTGGCAGCAAACTTGGCGGGCGTGGAGCAGACGATGGAGGGATCGAGGTCGTGCTGGATAGCATTGAACGAGTCGAAGAGGTTGGCGGTGGCGTAGGTTCCGAAGTAGACGAGGAAGGGAATGAAGAGGGAGGCAAAGGTGGCCTTGGGCTTGGACGTCCACTTGCGGATCGAGGACATGACAGAGGCACCGGTGGTGGCCTTGTTGAAGACGATCCTGCTCACACCAAGGTTAGACAACCTCGAAATGATGAGACGGAAAGTCTGGGGCAGCAAGAAGCAACATCTCCATCGTTTATTGATCAAGAGACGAGCTGATTCACTCACTTGTCGATTGCAGTCACCCACGGAGTGACCAGGGCAGAAGCAAAGGCTGCAGCTGCGAGGTCAACAGCGAAATACTCCCAGGTGCACCGCTGCTGCTCTCTGATGCTCAGAACTTCGGCCATTTTGAAGTTGATGATCACAGACGATGACTACAGAGTTGCAGGAGGAAAGAAAGCAAGACGGTCTTGCACCGTGACTCTTAAATATTTATGGTTCTAGCTGCTGTTCCCGAGTGCGAGTTTCTCGGGAAACTGTCGAGTGGGCGCGTTCTACCTCCCCTGGTTCTGTCCTGTCAGCCCCCTTGGGCGGACTTGGACGCCGCCAGAATCGATCCGGCGCCAATGTGATAATCAAGCGCCAGGTTCCCCAACAAACCGCGTGGAAGGGCTTGCCTCAGAACGACAATCACGAAATTCGGTGCCAATGGAAGCTCGCCCTGTGGGGGCGCGTCGTGTCTTGGTTGGCAGAGAGGGCGGCGACGCTAACCTCGCAGCCGTCTTGCGTCGGGTTAGGGAGGGGAGGTTTGACTCACCTAGGTGACCCTAGTCTCCCCGTCGTTGACCGGGCAGGGATTACGTGGTTGGGTCGGCTAAGCTCGGGTTTTGTTGAGGACGAGTTATCAGTTGAAGGATGTTCCTGGAGGTCGGGCAACAGGTCAGCTCTGCCCATGCTCACCATCCAGAGGCTACATCTTGATCATTTGATTCGGTGTGCTCACCTGGCTACCTCAACGGTGCAAGCCACTCCGCCCAACCCCACGTTTCTCGGCATAAGCAATCTTGACTCACCGAGCTAACCCCGGATTCAGCTTCAGGGGTACGGGGCACCCTCGGGTTCTGTATGTGGAAAGCTTTGTCTTTATCAGGGCAAAGGTTCCCCTTGGTTTCATAAGTAATGAACCTTGTACTGCTTGCAGATCTGCGTGGCTCATCAAGGAGGGCTGGGGTGTGCCCCAGAGAAACACTCCCCTCGAGCTGGTCTTTCATCTTGGGCAAAGATGCATCAACACTTTACCATGAGCATTTCGACGCCTTACCAACTGGATCAATTCATCGGTGAGCTTGCATGGCTCGGCTTTGGGCGGTTCACGTGCTGTGGTGCCCAGATCCTGAACTACTAGCGAGATGACCCTGATCTTCCCCAACGGGGCATCATGCAGCCGATAGTTTCCGGGGTCGGAACTTTACCCAATCACCAATTCCAGGGCGTGTCTTGTCTAACTGAAATTGGAATCAAGGGAGGACGTAACCGTGGACGCAGGAAGCAGAGGTGTAAAGTGCCATGGGCCTCGCCATGAACCCCCCAATATTCGCTATAGTCTTGTAGTTTCACGAATACGAATAGACATGAAAAGACCCATTCCATGCCGTGATGGAGAAGCCTGCTCGTGATTCCTGAAGTACCATAGCTATCTTGAAGCTGAGCCTTGATCACAGCACATGACTTATCATCTTGTGACATGGGTCCAAGACTCGGAGTGCACCCAAAGGTTTCATCTAACCTGACTCTGTAATGGCTTCCAGGGATCATTGGCAGGAGCATCCATAGTCGGGAGGTTTGCAACCTAAAGCACCCCGTGTAACTTTGTTAGCGGCCTGACTGTATAAGCCGGGCTGAGGACAGAGTTGACGGAGGAAAGGAACGCCAAGTGCACAGTGAATGACCGATCTCTCTCCGATCTCCCCTAGGCTGGTAAGGTTGGTTTCTGAAAGGACGAGTCCGGGCTATTGCTCGTACTCGATGGCAATGTTGCACTGGCGTCCGTTGCTGGTCGCACATGTCCAGCAATCACACACCATCGTGTTTGAGTCAAACCAGCAGGAGAAGCAATCAATGCCGAAAGAACTCCCAAATTAGAGATGAAGAATACGCAAAGATGGAGCCTTCGGGGGTGAACTGGATGATAGCAGGCCAATATTCCTTGCTTGAAACACCTCACGTTATGGTTGGTCAAGTGATGAGTGGCTGCCCTCTGCACCTCTGGGCAAGCCCAAGGCCATTGCCATGCCCCCCACGAATATGTTTGGCAGGGAATCTTTGATGTTTTTGGTCCCTCTAGCCCTTCGTATTCGTACAGCCTTCGCGAAAATACGGAGCGTCTTCCCCGTTTAATCCGGCTCTGAGATGGAAATCAGTGTAGGTGATATCATGCTTGATACTGAGAAATAGCTAGCCAATAGTAGAAGACCTTTGAATCAACTACAATGAAGAACGAGGCAAGAGGCCAGTAGATTCTTTCCGAATAGATTTCGTTGAGACTTGCAAAGGATGCGATTGCGGAAGGCTGTCTCACGAAATGATTTCTTCCACCAAGAGTCAAGTTTACAACGGATCCCTAGGAGGGAATAGCGTTATCTGGGTAAAGAAACACGAGTAGAAATAATTTAGTCTCTGTGGTTTGGGTACATAAGTCGTCAACATGCCCTGTATCCTCCTCTGCACTCTGCAACTTGAGGTAGGTTGGTTATGATTGGTGCTTCTTGATTTCTAGGACTAGGATCAAACCGAAAGCCTTCTTAATCTCAAACTAATTCATACATATGGCCCCCACTCCGGACCACAGGCTGCTTGAAAGACTGCTTTCCTCCCACGTACCAGTAAGCCGGAATGAAGATGAAAAAGACGCCTACACTCACAATAATGAAGGCCGTGGAACCAGCAGTGACCGGTAATGATGGCGGAAAAAGCATTGCGACTGAAAAGAACACTACAAGCAGAGTCGAACCAGCATTGACGACGTATCCCAGCTTCCCGAGAGAAAACTGGCTTGCAGGCAAACACCCGCGCCCACGAAGGAGCAGCACGGCTTGCGGCAGGGCGAGAGTAAGATTGAGGAAAAACATTGCCACGTTAGACATAGTAGTGTGAGTGATGACCGGGGATAGATAGGCAAGGACGGTTGGAAGCTGCAGGGCGAGCATGGCCCCAGTGGCCCTCAGAGGACTTCCCCAGTTTAGCTTGGAGCAGAAGGGATGTGGAAAGCCTCCCCATCTAGAAAAAGACCACATGGCGCGGCCTGACGACATGAAGAGATTCAGGATCATGTGGAAAAATATGACCACGTAGAGAACCCCCCAGAAGGTGACTAGGGCCTTGGGATGTCGGATCGACTTGGATGCCTGCCAATAGACCTCCAGGATTGGCATATCAGCCTCTACAACAGCCTTGAAGTCCATGCGGGCAATGTTGAGAGTGAAGGCCCAGTATAGGGACAAGAGGACAGTTCCAAGTCCAGCAGCACCCATGGCGCGGGGAACCTTGCGATGCGGGTTCTGGACCTCCTCTGATAGATGAGCTGGAGCGTCGAAACCAGAGAAAGCCGAGAGACTGGAGGTGATGGCAAGTATCATCGCCCAGCCATCTGGCCAGCCACTGCTGTTTTGGAGACGAGTGTGCCCCGAGACTCCAATGCTGCTATAGACAAAGACGATGGAGATGATGAAGCCGCTCAGCGACAAGCCGACAGTGAAATATCCCATCTTAGCAATGGAAGAGGGGAAACGTGCTGCCAAAATGAAGGCGAAGGAACACAGGAGGATGTGCACCAACTGCGCGTGATATCTGCTTGGGGTGTACTCGGGGCCACAGACTGACGAGCTGGAGGATCACATTGGCCGTGAAGAAACCACAGGATGCAATTGCAGACATGAAGTAGTATACAGTCATCCACCCAGTCAAGTATGCAGAAGCACGGCGACATGATGGAGGGAATACCTCGTACACGATCCAAAACTGGTTCCCGGCTGAAGGAAAGGCTGAAGCCAGCTCAGCACACCCCAAGCATACAATACTCATTATGGCGGCAGCGGCGATCGTTGGGTACAAGAGACCTCCACATAGCAATGGCACTGTCATTGTTGCTCCAACAACCATCCAAGAGTTGACCGTGTTCCACGCAAAGGCGGCCATGGCGCCCTGGCTGAAGCGTGCTTCGAGTCTTCGATCTGACATGCCTGATATCAGTCTTTGTGATTTGGTGGTGTCAGAAGTGTTTGTGAGTTGAAGGGAATGCCGAGCCTGTCATTTATAAGGCCAAGGTCTGGGAAAGTCCAGTCAGTAATCAAGGATGTTCTCGTGTGAATGCGCATCGCGAGGGGTCGATAATAGGGGAGAGTGAACACTGTCAGAGTGCGACAAAGACATGATGCTTGAACACAAAAGAAGGCATAAAATATCACTGAGTTCAAGGGGAAGAAATAGCATAGCAACCTCACTGCCAGCAACCTCACGGCGATGGATGCGTGACTGGGCGAGATGTGTTGGCTGGAATCTTGAATCTTGAGTTGCGCGTGTGTATAGCATGTCCCTTGATACTCTACATCTCGATAAGCTGGCAAAATTAGCGGAGGCTTGGTGATTGAAATATACTTGAAACCCTCTATTTCTGATTTCTGGCGTTCTTTGTCATTGGGAAGGTCGCCAGGACCATATCCCACAGCCCCTCAACTTCAGCAACACACACCCAAGACAAACCACGTGATGCTTTAAATACTGGAAAGTATGGCATGTTATCTGAATAGGCACCCAGACTATCAGTCCTCTTCAGACTGGCAGTTAGTCGCTGCAAAGGCCTCTCTGGGTGCCAGAGGCAAGCCTGAAACCAGTTGGACAAAAGCTCCATAGGGCTTATGATCCATCCTCTGGATGTGCGATGAGGGGAAAAGTGTTCAGTCAAGATCGTTGCGGTGAGTATGAACAGACATGAGACCGAGTTGATGGCCGAAGTAATGGCACATCCCTTTGAAGGGAGCAACTGCGAACACAGCCACTGTCGAGTTCAAAGCCATTGTTCTTCGGCTTGGTTGAAGAGCTTACAATCTCTCCTCGACTTCCAAAATTGACACCGTGTTTAGAGGCCTACATTATCAGAACACCCCGTTTGCACCACCTTGCCGGGTCTTAATGTTCCATGAGGTAAGGGTACGAGTCCTCCATGCACACAGTTGGGCAAGCCCACTATTGGGACGAACGAAGGGAAATAGTCCTTGATCATTGACTCACGTGCCATGCATGGTCTTATTTCTCGCTTTGCGCAATTGATTAGGCAGAAACGAACGACTGAGCATCCTTCAGATTCTTCTCCATTCTCTCGTAGCCCCTCATCGGCCTTTGGAAGCAGGGAGACAATCCGCCTGGCCGAAAAAAGATGGCTTGCAGCTGGGTGAGAGACAAGGCAGAAAAGCACAAAAAGGCAACACAATAGCAAGCCAAGTGCGCCACCGCGGACTCGGCTGAGGCTGACAGCGAAGTTCCCCCTCTTCGCCTCTTGTCCTACTGGAAGCTTGCCTAGCTGGCTCGTCAATTCAGCACTCGTAGGATTCAATTACGTAGCCGTTTGACCTCAGCTGAAGGTCTCTTTTCCAAGATGGGCGCCCGGCAGGGCTCATTTGAGTTAAGCATATCTGCACATTCCGCCATCTTTCGGCAGTAAGCAAGCCACGTTATGGTCCTCGTGATGCGTTCACAGTAGCATCCGGGCAGTGCTACACTCCAGGTTGCGAACGTGCAGCCCTTGGGCAGTGGCTTAACAGGCATTGCTATTTTCAGGCAAGCGTCGTTTGCTCGAGTCCTCCGTCCCCCAGCGGATGGCTTCATTTCAATAGCTCGACGCCGCATGCCCTCTATTGGTCGCCTTTTGGTGATATCACGCTTCCCCGCCTTTTCCCGTCTTTCAAGTGTGCTCTCAACCTTGCCATGGCTGATGGCGGAGTCGCCTGTTTCTGGCTGTGCTCGACGCCCTGTCTTGAGATGCGAGAGATGGGCTGCATGAGCGCTATTTTTGATTGGAAGAAGCTGGGCGTACTCTGTCTTGGCCGGCAGAGCTGAATATCGCCTCTTGTTGCACATTAGGCCTCCTCTAGCTGAGATCAAGTATAAGAGACGGCTTCGGCCCTCCTCGATAGAAACTCATTATTCAGACACACTCTCAACAACAAGCACAGCAATCACTCTAATCACTTCTCTACAACTCTCATCCTTTCTTCTACATCAATCCAAGATGCTCTTCAAGACCTTTGCCGCGACTGTCCTCGCCGCCGCCTCCGGCCTGGCAGCTCCTCTCACTGCTCGGGATGATCCCTACTTCACCCCCTCCGCCATCTGGCAGTACAATGTCCGCAACGGTGCCATCTCCTCTGCAACTGAGGGCCTTGTCTCCAAGTCCACCAGCAACAATGGCAACGACATCACCACCCTCCTGACCTTCACCTACCCCTCCGAGGCTGAGGGCAAGCAGTGCCAGTTTGCCTTCTACCTCGACGATGGAGCCACCCTTACTGGCAGCAAGAAGCTCGATGTCTTCACCAGCAACAGCCCAGCTCCTGGCCCTACCTCTGGCTGGGGCCCCGGCAACCAGCGCAATATCCATCTCGGCCGTCTTAGCCTTAGCCTCGGCTCATTTGCCTCATGGGATGCCACCTACAACGGCTACCTGACTGAGAAGACAGACTGCAAGGCTGCCGGTACCACTGAGGGCTTTGAGGTTGTTGGCGTCTACGACAACGACGAGGTCGCCTGGGACCCCTCTGTTGCTGGCCCCCGAATCATCTACACCTAAAAGTCGGCGTTTGGGGGTGGACGACTCTTTCTTTCATCACTTTCATTAATGCCCGTTCCCAACCTGCCATGTTGGCTACCATTTAGATGCACTGATGGCATATAACGAGATGCACGAACTTTGACGGATGAGGACTTCATGATCACTCCCTCGAGCTCCTTGGATAGAGCTGTCTAGATACTTGTTTTGTAATTAGGTTTCAGCCATTTATAATACGTACTACCCATTTAAGACGATCAAGACAATAACGGGCCAAAATGATGAGTGTGAAAAGTATCTTGAAAGTCAATCCATCGCCTGAATTATCGCTGGCTAAGCACAGAAATAGTGTCTCTTCGGCGTCGATCATCATCGGCAACTCAGACATCCGCAACTGCTCCGACCTCAGCGCCGGCACCAAGCTCTGCCTGTCCCTCGAGTGCGAGACGTACACCCGCCAGAGGAACCAGACCTGCGTCGACATCTGGGTCGCGACAGGCGTCAGCCTCTCCTCCATCAAGCAGTACAACCCGTGGCTCGCACGAGACTGCAGCAACATCGAGCCGGCGAGCAGGACATACGGAAACACCTCTGCATCTCACCCGTCGGCGGCGAGTTCAAGAGCAGTGTCAACAAGACGAGGGGACCGCGGAGAAGTGCGGCCGCTGGCACGTCGTCAAGAAGGGGGAGAACTGCGCGAGCGTCTCGCAAAACTTGATCACGGCCTTGGTCTTCCGGATACTCAACCCTTCTCTCCTGGGTGGAGACTGCAGTGAGAAGCTGGTGCCTGGCAGAGCCTACTGCACAGAGCTAGTCCATGGCTTTGCAGAGGACATGAGGGAGAAACTCAGAAAGCAAGGAAGGAGGTGGTAGATGGTTAAGCCTTGCTATTTCTACCAACGTGCTTTTCCCCCTCCTTTTTTAACCGGATTAAAACGATACCATATTTTAGTTCAGTTAACCCATCGAGGGCCAGGCTCTAACTATAATAAAGACTGCGTTTTAATACATTGATCTGACTATTGACGATGACAGCTTGAAGCAGCCACCTTCGCACATGATGTCGTTTTAATACAGTCGAATCACCTCAGGCCCGACCTGACGTGACAAGTGCAAATGCCAGATACAACAAGTAGATACATGAATGTTGTCTAGTTTCTCGATCTAAGTCTACTACCAGCCGACAGTTCTAACCCCGGCCGGTACAGCATCACGGCAGTGCAGTCGGCTGGGATTGATCGAAGCGCTCCCTGTGGCAGTTCCACACCTGGTTTGGCATGTCTTGAGCGATACGCTAGATATCCTTGAGGTCGATGACTTGGTTATGAATACGCCTCGCGTAGTAGAGCCAGGTGAACAGATAGTGAACACGGACCTTGACGCGGCTCTGATACCCATCCTCGTCGGCACCACTATAACCTCCAGTAAAGGCCCCTTGGCAGTTGCATCCTTCCTCGACCTCTGCCGCTTGGACGCCCTCTGGGCGGTTTGGAGGCTCCCAGTCGGCCTCGTACGCCCAGAGAAAGAAGTGGGGAAGGTTGTAAGTTGTCAGTAGAGCATCCCCGTTTTCATTATGTGCGCCAGCACCCGGAAACTCGAGTTCGCCGAGTTCCAGACCCTGGGTGTCAAGGTCGGGAAAGACACAGTCGTTGTGGAGGACGAGGAATGTGTTCCTCGACATGCGCGGGCTGCCAAGGTTCGGCACTGCCACTCTTTTGAAATGTCTGTGATTCATGCCATGTTAGTTGGAAACCCACTGATGAGATAGGACAGAGACCTTACTCTCGAAACGCTGAGGGGCAGGCTTTAGAGCCAAGGCCGTGGAGTGGACAGGGCGGCTGCCACTGAGCGTTCATGTACTCTCCCAACTTATACCCCTTCATAATTGTTATGTCTGCCCCTCTCCGGTAGCCGCAAAATATAGTCGGGCTACTATGATAAACTCCTGGAGCATCTGTGTCCTTAAAGACAGAGAGCCATCGATCTCTCGCCACAGCCGGTCGTCGCTTAACCTCGCTCGACCTATAGCAGGTAAAGCCAAATTCCTATCCCTATCTATGAATCTCGTCGATCTAAGCAGGGGCCTTTGGAGTAATATTAGCCCAGACGTGGGGGCTACCTGGTCCGTCAGCGGCTCCCCCCCCTCCACTGCAGCCTTATATTGGTCCAGTATCTTTCGTGCCCAGCACTGTGTCTTGGCGAGGCTATACTGCTCTGGGTGTCGACGAGCTATGACTCGAGCCTGTGCCAGCCGATCATCTTGGGGCAGTCCTTGGTACATTTGGTATAGATGCTCAACAGTAAGGCTGGGGCCTACCTCCTGGATGCGTTCCGGGCTGGGGATTCTCCAGTCGACCAGAGCAAATTTGCATAGCTCTGGGGAGCGTAGTAGAAAGCGCTTTGGATCATCTGGTGTTATCATCATCTTCCGTCTGAAATCCCTCATGTCGCCTATATAGTCGAGGTAGCCGTTCAGCGAACGCAAGAAGGCTATCCCGTCGGGTGGGTAGTAAGGCTGCCGCAGTAGAGCCGTGGACTGGTCGTAGGTCAAGTAGCCGTCCGGGCCTAGCGCGATCTCGATAAGGTCTAGTTGTCTCGCTGCTTTTCTTCGCTTGGCGTGTTCGACTCGATCACGCTTTTCGCGTTTGGCGGCACGCTTCTCGAGGTAGGCGGCGCGCTCATCAGGTGGCATCTGGTCAAGGCGGAGCTGAAACTGACGACGCTTTTCCTCTCTGCGTGCGATATCTGCTTTGATCCTCTCGATGCCCTTGAGACGTGGCTGTTCTTGCGGGGCCGGGTCCGGGTCCGGGTCCGGGTCGTTGGTCACGGCGGGCCCGGGCTCTTGCGGAGGTGGTTGACTGTTTGTCTCGTCATTGTCGCCGGCATTTGGCTCCATGTTTGCGTGGTAAAGTATCAAGTATCGTTGAAGGAGAAAGTGTTGATGAGAATGGAAGAAAGTGTCTGTTGGCTATGGGGCAGGTGTGCATGTTATAACACGTGCCGTGCTCAGGTGACCATTGTTTTGTTATTATCATTGTCGCTGTTGTTTGCCGTGTACCAATCTCGTTGAATGTCAATCTGTAACAATGGAGACAGATATCAAACGACCACGGACCAATATGCAGGTCTCAGGGGCCGGTATTTTTTGACAAGTTTTGTTTCTCCACGAGCTTCCGTAATGACGGAGGCCAGGAATCAGGATGCTCAGTACGTATTTCTTCCAGAAGATCAAAAGTGAGGCTGCCAAGGATGTATCCCTCCCGAGTCAGTTGTGTTGTGTTCTCTTCAGGGGCCCGTGTATCCAGTGATTACTCGAACGGCCTTCCACGTGATACGCCTTGAGTACAAGATGCAGTCATCATCAGCTCATTTAGGAGAGCATTAGCAACCCGATCTGGACTATACCTCCCCGACATGGCTTGATCGTCCTAGAGAATAAGAGATTGTATTCAATCTGCCTGTATTACTTGAAAGAGCAGGAACCCGAATAGTAGGGCTTGGAAAGAAGGCGAGATGCCCATGAAAATAAACGACAGGTTACCCAAGGGCCAGTCAGTGTGCTACATCTTCAGAATCAAACAATCCGTACCTCCAACTGTAACAAAGTGAATGAGGGGAGGGCTTCAATATGCTTATAAGCCCAGGACTCCATGGGTCAATTGGACAGTGACTCCATGCTCAGTGTGGGCATCAGCAACCGGGAAAGTGACAATGGTGGCACGAGAAACGTTGCTGGTGTCGTCTGAAACCTTGTTGTTGGCAGACGTAATCTTGGCCGAGCCGAGATTAGCAGAAGGATCGTGCCAAAATACGATCGTGTACTTGGATCCCACGATATCTGACAGATCGCCGTATTTGTTCCAAGGTGACTTGATGGTCACTGTGCGGTTGACCTGGATCGAAGAGTTTTCGCTGGAAATCTTGGTCGTCTTTGAGATTTTCTTGTCAGTCTTGGATGTTAGTAGCATGAAGGGGCAAGTGGCTCACCTGTTGGATCAACACATGGCAGTACTTGCTCGCCGCTTTGGAGTCGCCAATCTTTAGCCCTGGAACGGCCACCTCTGGGGCGCTCTCGCGCGAGATACCGTCGTCAAGATACATGCTGTAGGACTTGTAAGTGTTAGCAGGGTGTGTCATCTATCATAAAATCTCTATCGACAACCTACATTGTCCTTGCCGGGATAGATGTGCAACGTGATCGGGTTGGCCGGTTGCTGACCGAGAGACGGGTCGGGATGTAGTCCCTGACCTGGATCTTGGGAATGATGGCTCCTGTTGACAGTGAGTAATCGTGACCCCGAATCCTGACAGGATGACCTACCCTCGCGTATATACATGGGCGTGATGTACGGGAGCTGGGCGTCCTGGTCACTGATGAGGCAACTATACTCGATCCGACTCCCGCCACCAACGGCAGAAGGCAAGACAACGCCAATGGGCTCGTCTGGGCGCAGGTTCATAGGGTACCACTTGTCGGGGTACGGCAGATAGAGCTTGCGAGTCTGGTGCTTGCTCTCAGGGAGCAAGGCTGGTGCCACGAGCAGGTCATTTCGGACCATGTACTGGCTTCTGGTGAAGAGTTGGTTCTGTGGCGGGTCGTCCATTAGCAGGTGATCAGGTGATTTTGGCTGGAACATAGTCAACTTACGTCTGCAGAGAAAAGACTTCTGTCAACATCGTCCGTGACCACCTGTAGATGTGAGCACGGTGAGCACTTGGGGATGGTGATGGCAAAGACCAACCATTGCTCGAGCAATCGGCAACCCGGTGATGACATTCTCAAACATGGCATCGTACAGGAGCTGCATGAGACTGTATCGGAGACGAATGTAGTACCGACACACAGGGAGAACAGCTCGGTAAAGCATCGCCTCATGCCCCTGGTACTTGTCCTTGTTCTCGTCGTAGTGCTTCTGGTAGGCATATGGCTCTTGGAACTGCTTGCCGTCCTTTCTCATCTCACCCTGCCGGGGGCCGTCGACCCAGTAGCGCTTCTTAGTGTAGTGGTTTCTATACGAGTGTAAGCCAAGAACAGAAGCACAGTAGGGTCTCTCACCTGAACCACGGGAGCAGAGAGTACGCGCAGTACCATCGAATCAAGAGCTCGGGGTTAGCGTAGTCCTTTTCAGAGTCGACAAACTCAAATCCACCAACATCCTGACCCGAGATTGTGATTCCAGACATGCCAAGAGCGAGAACCTGGGCAACAGATATATCGAGAAAATCCCAGGTCGAGGCATTGTCTCCGGTCCAGAGACCAGCGAAACGGTGGCTTCCGACAAAGCTGCCCCTTCCAATGATAAAGTTGCGTCTGTTCTCTCTCCAGGCAAGCTTGGAGCTGAGCTTGTGGATGTTTTCGAGGCCGTGGTAGGTCGCCTTGTGCAGGTTGTAGCTGTACAGGGACCAGATCTCAATCGCCTTTCTCTGCTTTGCGCGATCTGGATCTCCAGACCAGCCATCAGAGTCCAGCAGCAGACGGAATGGGAGGCTGGTACATCGTCAGTAGGCGTTATGCGTCACGAGTCTTCTCTACTTACGACTTCATGTCTCCGTACTCCTCAGCGATGCAAGGAGAGGTCATGTCCTGCCAGACAAAGTCGAGACCACACTCAAACAGGTACTGGTACTGCTCCCCCCACCACTTGCGGACGGCCTTTGCGTTCAAGTTGGGATAGTGGCCTGGGTGGCCATTCCCCCAACCATAGAAGACACCGCCATGGAACGGCTGTCCACTGTTGAAGACTTGGGAGAAGTCGCAGTCATCTGCTTGAAAGTAAGGGGCTTCTCATACTGGGGAGCCTTGAAGATCTGGTTTCCCACGCTGAATCCCAAATAGCGCTGTTCATGGGCGTGAGGTGCTGAAGGGTCCAAGTCCCGCTTGTCGGCGATGAAGTATCCCTTTTGAAGGCCCTCATTGAGAGTGGTGTACTCTTGGTTCGGTAGCGAGTTGATGTACGGAGTGATGTTGGTTGAACACTTGACGCCCTTTTCTCGGAGCGTCTTGAACATGTTGACAGGGTCTGGAAAGTGATTGTCTCTCTTGTCGATGGTGAATGTGCGGTAGTCATCCTGCATGTCCACATCGATGTGCATTCCATCGAGAGGGATGCCGTATTTCCGGTACTCCTCGACGGCCTCGAGAACCATCTCCTGGTTGTCGTATCCGTAGCAGCCTTGATGGTATCCCAGCACATAGCGTGGCTTGAGCCTTGGAGTGCCGACGATGGACGTGTACGACTGGATGAGATCCTGCATGCTGTCACCGGCAACCATGATGCAATGGAAACTGTTGAACCTGGTGGCCATACGGATAGCATTCTGGTCCTTGACGCCGACGTCGACACAGATATGGGAGTAGTTGTCGACAAAAGTGGCGAGCTGGGATCTATAGCCGGGGTGAGAGTCAACCTCGATCCAGAAAGGCTCCGAGTGGTAAAGAGGCTCTCGGTCATCAAGGGGACCCCGGCCATAGACATTCTGATACCGCATGTTGTCAAAGTCTGGAAGTGTTAGATCAATGGCTGCCAGAATATCACGAGACTTACTGAAGTAATTCATGTACGTCTTCTTCTTGAAGAGATGCTTGCCTCCCTGCTCGCCGAATCCCATGTAGTCAGCCGTGACCGACTTTTCCACAGAAAGAATCGTGGCATTGTCCTGGTACTGGAGACCCCGTGGCTTGGTCTTCCAGATGACGGCTGCCTCGGCGCCTTTGGAAGTCTGTAGC
The DNA here is from genome assembly GCA_020883615.1 of Fusarium virguliforme. Lineage (NCBI taxonomy): Eukaryota > Fungi > Ascomycota > Sordariomycetes > Hypocreales > Nectriaceae > Fusarium > Fusarium virguliforme. The sequence goes on along the minus strand of JAJHJD010000009.1, from coordinate 1,117,667 downwards.
TTCAGCTTGTCACTAGTACTGGCGTCAAGAGTCTGCAGCACGGGAAGCTTCTCGGCCGGAGATTGGCTTTGGAGGACCCGGATAGCGGTGATCTGGAAAGGATCCCTCTGCACCCAGAGTTGGAGCTCAACTCTTCTTTGGTCCGTCTTGGGGTTCACAACAGACTGCAAGATGTAGTATCTTGGATCTTCAATGACCTCGACAGCCCAATCAATCTTCTCAACAGTATCGAGAGTGCTGATGAGGAGGCTGAGGGTATCTCGAATGATGGTACGGCTTGGAATCGTGAGAAAAGCTGACCTGGGGCTAGAGATGGAGAGGATTCGCTCACCTATTGAAGTCTGTAAACTCGGACCCTTTCTTGTTGGGATCAAACCGGATCCTCCAGACCCGAGGGCGCATGAATTGGATCAAGAGGAGTGATTGATCATTGAACCGGAAGATGGCCCCATGGCTTACAGCAGGGTTCGGCTTGCCATAGTCCAGCAGCTGATCCGACTGCTGAAGGGAGACTGTGGCCGGCTGCTTTACGCGACCCGAGGGTGAGTCAAGGCCTTGGAAGAAGTCATCGGCCTTGACAAAGATGTAGGGGTCTCTGAGCTTGGTGGCTTCGAATTCGCCCATCTTGACCACTGACGAAGGAGTGCGCCAGGTTGATGGATGATTGGTGAGTGAGGAGGAGCTTCACTGGACTCGAAGAGGGCGAGCTAGAGATTATTATGGCCCGTTTGGTATCACCCAAGCTGACTTCCCCGCTTATGCTGCGTGACAACGACGCAGCATATCGTCACCCAAGCACCCTCATTCCATGACGCCCGGGGCGCGTGTCTCTTCTCTCCGCAACGGCACTTTGTTCTGAATACGAAGGTCTCTAGGGAAAAGTTGCATCAGTGTGAACTGCCGACATGATTGAGCCCCGAGAATGGATGGCTGCTTTGACCGGTGAACGTAGAGGTGTAGTTCGTGGGTGACACGACTTCGATCGTCAGACGACGCGAAGTAAACAAACATGATAAGATTCAAAGCCTGGTGAGACATCGCAAGATCGTGGTGCTATCATTCGTCAAGCAAGCCACGGAACCGGCCGGGAGGAATGCTGTGGTCCAGGACAGTGTTGCCCAAGCCATCAAACTCCATCAAGACAAAGTCATGCAAATTCAGGCCGAATTGTGGCCTTGATACACAGTAATTGACTCTAAATACCTCTAGGTTTCATTGAAATAGATGTAGATCTTGCACATTCCTGTCAATGCGCCTCGATGGTGTTCATGTCAAACTGTGTTTTGAGGCCACCGACCATGTACGCCACCCGTTTGATTCAGTCGGCCAATTGGTCAATGGCTCGGGGAAGGGGCTCCTGCTTCCGCTTGAGTCACTGATGGGTCACCGCAAAGAGATATTCCTGCATGAGCTCAACTCAGCCGTCCACTGCCATATGATGATGACTTCTTAGCGAGCTACCGAGTGCCTGCACGTCGACAAAAGAAGCTGTTGATGAACCTGTCAGCATTGAAGGCTCTTGAAGGTTCACCGAGTCACTACCGGTTCACACGAGGTATTGAGCGATGGTGAATAAATGAGAAGGGTCTTGGGAAAGAGATATTTCCACAAGTTGCAATTGACTTACAATATAGCACATGAGGGCTGAAAGGCGGAGTATTAAGGGTCATTATAAGAACAATAGCTCATATACCGAGTGAGCGAGGAGGTTGTGCCCAAGCTTGCTTCTAAGAGCAGGTCATATTCACGTTGTTGGAGAGCGAAGACACGCAGACGCATAGCTAACCTGAGATTCATGTAGGTTAGGTATATGTATTCTCAACATAGGCAGACAAAGATGAGGAGGGTCCAATGTAGCCCAATGAACAAAACACAACAATACCACAGATCAGCCTCCGTACTCAATGCCCTGTGGCATTATCCCTCGTTGTACCCGAAGCCGCACCATGAATCAGTTAATCCTACCAATGCCGTAGTTGCTGTTGACTGTGCCCTTGACATCTCCGTACCCAATCGGCGTGACAAGGTTGGACTTGTACTTGCCCAGCTCGGTGAGGACCACCGTGTCCTTGCGGCTCGGCCAAGTGCCGGACGAGCTTAGTGCGTTCTTCTGGCAGCTCCGGCCCAGCGAGGAAGTGCATGTGCTGCGCGAGCTATCGCTGGGCACGGTAAAGAGCTTGCCGGCCTTGCTGTCGTCGGTGATGGGCGTCTTTGAGTTTTCGAACCGGTTGCCCTCCAGAAGAACACGGCCGCTGGCGGTGATGTCAAAGTTGTGACCAGCGTTGTAGTTAAAGTAGTTGTTGACGGCCTGGACAATCTGGGTGCCCTCGGAAGAGCCGATCTTGGGCGCGCGGCCAGAGAGGTCGTGGAGGTAGTTTCGGTCAAAGGTGATCTTGTCGGCCTTGCCTCCGATGATGAGACCCCAGTAGTGATCCCCGTTACAAGAGTGAGAGTGGTCGGTGCGGCCGTCGAATTCGGTGTTTGAGATGGTGACGCGGGAGCCCTCGTAGCTGAAGAAGTCTGCGTCAGAGGGAGGGACATCGATGGTAGGGCCATACTTACTGAGACACAAACATCTGGCGGCCGGTGCGACTAAGCTACTATGAGTGAGACCCAGCTCGGCAATAACCAACTCGAAGAGTATCATACCTTGCAATGGTCGATCCAGACGCCGTCGTTACCAGACAGACTGAGGGCATCACCACCCCAGACGTACTGCGGGTTGAGGTTCTGATAGCAGTCAGCATGGAACCACATGGAAGGGTTTTCACCTGGGATTCAGACATCAATGTGAATATTCTGGATAATGATATTCTTTGCGCCCGCGTTGAAGCGAAGTCCCTTGCCAAGGAGGACGCCCTTCTTTCCAACTCCGATGAGGCTCGTGTTGCTCCCAACCGGCATGCCGAGATAGCTGGCCTTGTCGTACTTGACCTGGGTCGGTGTTTCGTTGCTGTCGCAGCCACTAGTCTTGATAGTGTCCTGTCCCCCGTTGAGGGCAGTACACGAGTTCTTCAAGCGGCAGCCCGTTTCAGTGACGGTTCCTTCAGAGCCCAGGAAGTTGAACGTCTTGTCGATCATGATGACACGGGCGACATTGTCTGCCAGCCAGGACTTGAGCCTATTCATATGGTTAGCCCGCAGGGAACTCTGTGAAAGTCCGCATGAGAAGGCTTGGTGGGGTGAACCAACTGGGCAATGTCTTTGGGCTTGGCTGGGGTAGCAGACCCTCCGCCCGTGACTCCTTTGGCAAAGCCATAGGGAGTCCCGACGTGCTGGGAGAAGGAGAGGGAGACGCCTCCTAAGAGAAGGAGAGGGAGACGCCTCCCAAGAGAAGGAGGAAGGGAGTAAAACGCATCACGACGATGGGCAACCGATGGCTTGAAGAGAGGGGTGCAGCGCGAAGAGTCCAGGGGCGGCTGGCTAGATTTACAAGCACCAGAGAAGACGGTCCTCTTTTGTATAAAGGAACCTGTGCAGTGCCCAGGGACCCTTTTCCACTTATGGAAAATCCAGAGAGAGCTATTCGGAGCCCAATTCTCCGTTGGAGCAAGCGGTGTGAGGCTAAATGTGCTGATCCTTGGCACAACCATCAAACGTCAAACGATAACGAGAACGACTTCAATCACGAGGTTAGACACTCCGGAGGCATCCCGGCTTATAAAATTCCCGCCAGGCGGATTAATTCCTTATTGGTGGCCAAACGGCCTGACTATTCATAGCCTCTCTGCCAAGACTGGGACAGTTCGAGGCTCGCCGTGATAATAGAAACACCTGAAACATCCATGTTAGATTAAGGCTTGAGGCTGCAAAACATGTGCGCCCCTGGTCATTCACTTTCTTCATAAATCCAACGCTCTCCGACACCTCATCCTATATCCTCCAACGTTTTACTTGGGCGTCGTGTGAGTCGTAGTCCCCATGTCGGCGGGCAGCTCTGACGGGGGCGCAGGCTCACTGACGGGCAGCTCACTGACGGGTGAAGCAACAGGCTTGTACTGCTCGGCGGGAGGAGGGCTCTGGCCTTGGACCGTAGGCGAGACCATGCCGCCAACGGGCATTTGGCTGTAGCGAGGGTCGTTGGGAGGAGGAGAGCCTGGAGGTGGAGGACTTTGGTAGCCGGCGTAGTAGCCGTTGTTGGGGTTGTTGTAATCGTAGACGACCGGAGGAGGAACACCTTGCTGCTGGTAGGCCATCTGCTGTGGCTGCTGCTGAGGAGAGATTCCGGGAGCACCAGGCAGAGGAGCGGGAGCGGGAGCAGGAGTCTGATTCTGCTTCTTGCGTCGAATGAACCAAAAGGCCAATCCCAAGATGGCGATCAGCGCGACACCGCCGACAACACCTCCAACAATAGCCCCGACAGGGGTGCTTGAGCCGCCGTCGTCGCCATCATCGGGATCTTCAGTATCGCTCGGGTCCGAGGCACCAGCCGTCTTGGTGATGATGGTGATGCCCTTGGTGGTGTCGATCTCGGAGAGTGTCTGCTCCTTGGTTGTGCTGTCCGACGTGACCTTGACGATGGTGGACTCGTAAAAGGGAAGTTGCTGCTCGGTCTGGGCGCAAATATACACGGATAGTTCTTCGCCGTCGCCGTCCTCGAGGGTCTTGATGCCTGTCGCGCAGTACTGGTACGTGGAATCCGAGTTGCTAAGGTAGCTCGTTAGCCGAGTCATGGAGGCAATCCACGCGTCAATGGGACGAACCAGCAAAGGGCGCGCTTGTCGTTTGTGTTGCAACCGTCAGCTGAGTTGCTGCAGGTTGTGTAGATGGTCGGGAAGCAGCCAAAGTGCGAGCCGATGGTGTTGCAGGTGGTGGTCCAGTTGCCAGGCTCGCCGCACTGCCAGCTAGCCCAGTCTACGGATTGTGTCAGTCAATGGACAGGCGAAGGTGGTAACATGTTGGAGACGAACCATTTCTTGATAGAGAGTAGTAACCGCAGGAATCAAAGTTGTTTTGGCGACCGAAAACATCGCGCTGGTCCAGCGTCGCGGGTGCGGTCACAGCAGGGCCAAGCACGTCAAAGACGGGCGCGGCCGCGACCGCTGGATGCTGAATCTCAGCCATACTAGCACAGTCTGACGGTCAGAGAGGCTCGATAGGGCAATGACTTGTTGAAAGGTCGTGTCGTATGCCGCTCAATGTTGAGAAACACTCGGTGCATGAGGGAGGGACGAAGCAACCGTTTGTCTGGCGGATCGAGACGGATGAAACTGCAAGAGCACCAGAGGCGGAGCCCCGAGTGTTTCTCTGCTCCCCCAGTGTTAATAATAGCTGAAAAACTCTTCAGGGATATCGGGCGTGATGGCGTTAGAGATGTGCAGTGGCGCTCCTTCAGCCTGCAGCCAACAGCCCGCTGCACCATTCACAGCGCCCCGGCAAGGTCAGCCCTCTCACAGAGAGGAGATTGAGCAAGCGGGCCTGCGGGGGTTAGCCTGGCTCTGATCGCCGCCCGGCTGGGCACTGGCCTCCACCACAACGGCTCGCGTTGGCTGAGGAGGGCAGCCACTATTGAGAGGCTGAGCGACGCTGCTGCAGAGGCCCCGTTCTAGGCTCAGCGGCGTTGTTCAGCTGCCGCCGGCTGCTGTCTGATTGAGTTTCTTCTCCCTTTCCCCATGGACACCATCACGTCGGTTTGAGCTGGCCAAGCTCGACACCTTTGGGTCATGTCAAGCGAAACCATCGCGAGAGCGACAGGGCGCGTCCAAAAGAGGAAAGCTGAAAAAACATGGCCTCACACCATCAGGATTGCATGTGGAGAGGGATTACCCCTACACCGTGTGGCAGACCCCTTTCACACTCCAGGTCATCCCAGACTGCCTTGCAAGGCACACACATGCCAGCGACCCCTGTCGATTCTCCAGGCATCAAGATAAGGCTCTCACAGCTGCAGCCGAGGCGGATCAGAGCCTCAGTCTTGCACAGCCACTTCCATGGCCAGCCATAGCCAAGCCCATATCCCCCTTCTCCGCGTCTTGACGGCCGGACGAAAATGCAATCTCCATAATCCGTAATTATGTCTCAAATGGCGTCCAGTAGCTCGCCTCCAACCTTGTCGCAGCCGACGCCTCGTCCAAGTGACGAAAATACTGTCGATGGCCACACGTGGGAACTTGCTCTTCGTCCCGCACCGCCACCTCTCGAGTATCACCAACTCGAGTTGAATCAGCGCCAAATACGGATACTGCGTCTGCTTCCGGGAGACGTCCAAGACCCCATCCGATGCGAGCTGGAGACTGCATTCCTCGCAGATGATCCTTCTTACCAAGCTCTCTCATATGCCTGGGGAAACCCTCTAGATTGTCGGTCCATTTTCGTGGACGGGACGACAACCAATGTCACTGTCAACTTGTTCAATGCCCTCAAACGAATACGTCAACCTGATGAAGTGCAGCGTCTCTGGGTTGATGCCCTGTGCATCAATCAGGCTGACGATGCCGAGAAATCACATCAGGTCAACCTTATGAGGGACATATATTCTCGCACCACACAGGCCATACTCTGGTTGGGCGATTTTGCCGAGGACCATGGATCCTCAACCGCTGAGAACCTGATCCCTGAGCAAACAGCCATGACTGCCTTTACTTTTCTCGAAGTCTTGGCTGCCGATCACCACTACGATATCAAGTACGAAGAACCAGGCCAGGACCTCAGGGCAAACGGCGTCGACGCCATCCTTGAGTTGGTGAAACTGTCTTGGTGGCACCGCGTGTGGACGGTGCAGGAGGCCGTCTTACCACCCGAGGCTACGCTCATGTGTGGCACCTTGGAGCTCCCTTTCTCCGTCCTCCCCCTAGTACGAAAGAACGGTTACAAACATCGACATGGCGGCTGCTGCGGCTCCTTTGGGCACTTCAAGGATCTCTATGCTCAGATCCGTGGGCTCAACTACATCAAACGGTCTCCCAAGAACCCAGCCCTCATGCCGCTTGCCCTCAACCTCTTCCGGTCGCGGCAAGCATCTGATCCAAGGGATCGAGTGAATGCCTTCTTGGGCCTGGGGACCAACATCGCTGCTGATTACGCATCCTCATTTGAGGACATCTTCATGTCCTCGACTCGGTCGTTCATCGAGGAGTGCAACACCCTTTTGCCGCTGCTCAGGATCCCCGAACCAAGTCGCTCTCCCTCCCTTCCAACATGGGTTCCCGACTGGTGCGTAGGTGGTATTCGCAGCCGTCACTCGGAGATGATTTGGATACGCATCTTTCGTCACTTTTCCGCGTCAGGCTTCACGCGGCCAGGCGTCCGGACCATGAGCTCTGACAGAATTTTGAGTCTTCGAGGAGTTGTGCTAGACCGTGTAACATACGTTGGAAGATCTCTCAAGAACAGACGTAGGCTTCAGGAAATAGTGGAAGAGTGGCAAAACCCAGACAGATACGGCGATACCTTCAACGACCAAGAGTATCCTCGGGGCGGGACCTATGAGCAAGCCTCTAACCGGGCAATACTAGGAGATCTCCAACCACTATCCGATGAGGGAACAAGTGGCGGGGGAGGAAACCATCGCGAGAGGTTCCGGTCCGATGAGACGGCAGAAGCATCCGCCCAGCGAACCTTGACCTCGACTACAGACCCGGCCAATTCGGTTGTACACAACAGAAGGGGGATCATCACGCGCTCGGGCATGATAGGGCTGTCCAATACGGGTGTCAAGGTTGGAGATGCTGTGTGCATCCTGCTGGGGGAAGCATGCCGTTTATCCTGCGAAAAACAGAGGCAACTGAAGAAGGGGAGGGCTATTATCAGTACATTGGACACTCCTACTTCCATGGAATCATGGATGGACAAGCCTTGGAAGAGGGTCGGGAGCTGGAGTGGATAAATCTTGTGTGATAGGGTAGGCGGCGCGAAGGACGAGGCATGCATCAAGTTGATTATATATAGGCATGTTTCTAGTGTATAGCATTTCTCTAAGGCCTGCAAGTAGTTTATAACTTTATATAGGATTTATCAAGCATGAAGCACGCTGAATTCCATTGTTTCCGTCGAGGACCCTGTCAAGGTTCGGCTAGAGCCGCCAGCTAAGGGTCGCTAGTCTCTCGGTCAATTTTAGCCTGCGTTGGGCAATGAGCTTAATTGGACTGGAGATACTCGGGGATAGAAGTTGATATGCAAATGGCACGCTCAGATTAACGTCGGGGGAGATGGGAGTCGAGAACTGGGCTGTGGGTGAAGATGCTGCATATCAACCTACCTACCCTAGCATTTGTGCACTTTGTAACCTCGGCTTAAAGTCAAGTTTTCACCTCCTTTGTCTTTGAGATAATTGGAACATCGTCCTCGCCCAAGACTCTATCAAGTCATCAGTCAATTCACCCACATTCACTTACGACTGTTCCTCTTCTCTCACCTTGGCAGACGCGTTCTTTTGTGCAATAACAAAGTACTGACCTGTCATTTATGCTCTTGTGCACGGTTACATGGAAAATGCCACCCCAAAACCTCGGCTCCGTCTCCAACCAACACCCATTATTCTCATATCACCGTTGGCCCCCGTCTCCACATGCGCATGCAACGTACCCTTGCTGCGTCTGCTTAATTCACTTAACCAGGGCTTAATAAGGCTGTGAAACATGTCAATTTTGGCTGTGGAGTGATTCCTTCTGGGTCGTCTTTCCCCCTCACCGCAGGATCTTTCATTTCATCTGCTGCAATCTCCGACATATCAAGACGCGACGACGCTGTTGGATCCTGCTGCCATGTCCTCGCCCAAACAAGCATCCTCCCCAGCCAAGGGGGCTGAGACCGGCGTCGACCGCCCTGCTGAGACAGAAGAGCGGTCTGACAATGGCCCAATTGAAGTGGTATGCAGCCCTCCACTTCTGCTCCCAGCCAATCCTTCTGACCCAAAGTAGGACGACGATACCGACTCGACATATTCGGGGTCGTAGGTTCCCCAGTGAGCCGTTCGTGTAGCCGTCTGTGGACCCTGACATGAACTGCAGGACGCGCGTGACGGATACTGAGTCGCTGAGAACGTCGATCCTCAACTACAAGTGGGAGAATGGCCGTCGATACCACGCCTATAGCGACGGCGCGTACTGGTCAGAAGTCTCACATGGAGCTGTCGCGGTTATCATGCTCACCAATCACAGGGGGCCGAATGATGAGCGCCAGCAAGAGGCTGAGGACCTGATGTAGGCTCTGCTTCCCTCGCGTATCAAACGACCTCTAATTCCCCAGGCACGAGATGTATCGCATCATCTTGGACGGAAACCTCTATGCTGCGCCTCTTGGAGACACCCCACAGGTCTGTCTTTCCTCTTCTACAAGAGACGCCCGTTGACGTGATATTCAGCGTGTCCTTGACGTTGGCTGCGGTACGGGAATCTGGGCCATGTCAGTTACAGCCCTTGTAAACCCTCGTACCACTGGCTCATGGCGTGTATAGTGAATTCGCCGATGACCATCCCTCCGCCGACGTCCTCGGTGTGGACCTCTCACCTATCCAACCCGGCTTTGTTCCGCCCAACTGCCGATTCGAGGTTGACGATATCAACCAAGACTGGACGTATCCAGACAACAGTTTCGACTTTGTCCACATCCGAGCCATGACTGGCTGCATCCCCGACTGGGTTGAGCTGCACAAGAAGGCCTTCAAGTAAGCGTTCCGCCCCGTCTAAACCCACACAGCTAAGCTTTTCCCAGGGCCCTCAAGCCCGGCGGCTGGGTCGAGCACGTTGAGCTCTGGGGCATCACCAAGTCCGACGATGGATCACTCAAGGACGACTCCCCGCTTAAGAAGTGGGTGGAAGTCTTTGAGAAGATCGGCGCCGTCACTGGCAAGGGCTTCTTCTATGGCCACAAGGCCGCAGACTTCCAGCGCGAGGCCGGCTTTGAGAATCTCTACGAGCGGAGACTGAAGATGCCTCTAGGGCCGTGGCCCAAGGACAAGCGACTCAAGACGTGGGGAGCCTGGAACCGCCAGTTCCTGCTGCAAGCCCTTGAGGGCTTCTCTATTCGTGGTCTCACCGAACTTTTGGGCGTGAGTAACTCTCTGAATATTGTCATCAAGACTTTGGCTGATCGTGACAGTGGTCGTACGACGATGCTCAACTCTTCCTCGTCGAGATGCGAAACGAGCTTTTGAACCCAGCTGTTCACTCCTATGGCGAAGTGTAGGTCTATACCCTTGACCTTGAGGAACTATAAAGCTGACAACTTTGAACAGGACCATCATCTACAGTCAAAAGCCTGAGAACTGATGCAAATGCTGATAAGAGGCTTTCTTCTTTAAATGCCCAAATTTCCTTTCAAAAGCCGACACTGGCAGATACGAGGTGACGAGAATATTGAGTTGTTTCGGTTGGAGAGGTGCTATTCCTTCACGCCTAGCATAATCAGTTTCATGTTGGATCTTGGCGTCTGCTCTCTTCAGTCACCGCTGTTTACTTGTGGGATACTCATTATGCTCTCTCATTTACAAGATTGGCAATCAAGAATGTGCATGCCTTTGTTCACCCAGCAGAAAGCGATGTTGGGTACTTGTTGTGATGCTTGATATTAACCTAGGTATTCTCGTTAATTGCTTCTTGAACAAGGTATTCCATTTCCAGATACCTCGACGCGCGCAACAACGCTCAGACGAGCTCAAACACGACCTCTTCTGGTTTCGTATCGAAAAACTCCCCCCTCATGATGCCTTCGACATACGCATCTCCAAGAAACCGATACTGGCTCCCATGCGGCCGGAGAACAATAGGCGACGGCACCGACCAAATCACCGTGACAACGTCCCCCTTTTTGACGTTTGTGCGTCCCACGCCGAGCTTTCCGTTCGCTGTTTTGAACAGAGTCCGGCCCTTCAGGCTAGGTTGGGCAGCCCAGAAGTTGTTGATGAGCTTGCTTGACGCAGCCTGTTCTTCATCCGAGTCATTCAAAGATGAATGGTCTTCTGAGTCAGACTCTCCAGACGTCTCGCCTTCAGACTCGACGTCTTCCCACTCATCTTGGCCAGACTCCGACTCCCCAAGAAAGGCGAGCACAGCTTTCGCATTCTTTGGATCTATCGCTTCCCCACGGAACAAGGCCCGGATAAATCGCCACATTTCTGGGTCTATGTCCTTATCATCTGGTCGTCCTTCATCCTCGTCAAACAAATCTTGGAAACTCAGCATTAATGTCTTCCAGATATAATCTTCTTCGGGTGTTGGCTCAGGACCAAGGCCCATAAACTCGATCACGGGACGTCCAAGTATCCCAAAAGCCTTAGCGACCTCCTTCGCCGCGTCGGTTTCATCTGCCCAAGACACATTAGGCAGTGGATGCATCACGTCGGTGATGGTATCGACCACGCAGCCAAGTCGACGGAGGACCATTGGGTCCTCATTCGGCGTTGTGATCAGTTGGGGGTTAGGCGCACCTCTGCTTGCAGAGGCAAAGCAGCTGTACTTGATGGTATGTATATCAAACCCGTTCTTCCCAATGGTTTCGTAATCAGGCGTCCATGAGGGCATCCCAGGTTTCTCTGTTGGACGCAAATCGTCCAGCGCTGGCAAGTCTTCCCAGTCGCTATCACTACCGTCAGCCTGTGGCCGCCACCAGTCGATAAAGGCCTTGGTCGCCCTCGCAAAGACAGTCCCAACAGGTTCAGTATAATCCGCATGTAATCGAAACGCATCGCGTTCTCTGACTACACTGAGTAGCCCAAAAACCAGGTCTCGGGGCTCCGATGCAAGATACCGGGGTCCCGTCAAGGTCCCGATACCCAGAAGAACATGAACCAGGCTAGGCTCTCGGCCATTTAATCGAAGTTTTCGAAGAATCAGAGTTGAGGTGGTAAAGAAGGCTTGTCCTAGACCCCACAGGAAGGAATAGTTGGATAGTTCGTTGAAGATCTCGGTCCATTCGCGGATGACATCTATGGCCTCGATGAAGTAGTTGATGGGCATGGATTCATCGCCGCAGAGGAGAAGTGCATCTTGCGCCAAGGTGACTTCTTGGACGATCCATACACGGCGCCAAAACGGTCTCTCGAGGAGGTTCCGAAGCCCATCCATCAGAGGGTACTTGCTCAACGGCCTGTCGTCGTCACGGCGGTGAAGGCCTGGCTCTTTGTACATCTTGTATAGGAATCGTGCGACAGGGTGGGCATTAACCCGAGGCTTCTTCTTTGTCGAAAGTGCTTCGTAGAGTTGAGGATTCACTTCATCCATGTCCCAGTCATCCGAGGGCCCCAGTTCGTTGACCAATTCGCGTCCGTACCCATGCAACAGCTTCATCGCCCTGTCGGTTCTCGGAGTGCCAGTGCCAAGCCATAGATACACCATCTTCGCGTTGCCGTAAATTCGGTCCATGGCGTTCACCTGCCACGTCTTTTCCTCCAGGTCAGCTTGGTTGATGCAGATGGAATCGGTCCAAAGCCAGGAGGTGACACCAGTGCGTAAAAGCTGTCGCAGTAGAGAGATGAGGTTCTGGGAGACGATAAACTCTTGGCCGTCGACAGTGACTGGGGCGATGTCCTTGGGATCGCCCCAGACGTATGACACGGCATGGTAGGCGATTGGGTCGTTGGCCGAGGCATGACAAAGCTCGAGATTGATAGGTTCGGCTTCGGAGTCACAGATGAGTCGTACGAGTCTGAAATCTTTGTTGGCTTCGCTGATGGATTTGTATGTGAACATTTTGACGGGATGAGGTGTCGAATGTTGAGCGAATTTCGTTGAATGCGACACTCACTCACTCCTTTGCCGTTTAGCGCCATCGCTCCGTGGATTAACCCTGGGGAAATTAGCAAGCCTGTGCTGGAGACCAAAGGCGCCTTGCTTTTTATTTAGCGCTGCTCCGTCGTTTCATTGAGATTCACTACCAATGCCACTTTCTGGCAAAGCATTGCCAGGAAGAGGCATAATGAGTATAAGTGACAGTTGGGCACAAAGGAACCAATGGCTGTAGCCGTCCGCATCACGCACTCAGGGGGAGAAACATTCTAGTTGATCCATTGTGCATGCCGGCCTCTTTATTAATGATCCTATCTGAGCTCAAGCCATCCAGCTTCGGGTCCTAGATCCTGTTGGCTGTCAATGTCTACGTCGAGCACAGTTGCCACGCCCACAAGAATGTAATGACCCTCATCAGCTGTCCGCAACAGCACGGGAAGGTCGTAGCCTTCAATGACACATACAGTGTCTCCACTCCTTGCCCCCAAGGGTCCCCTACCCAGATGGCCGCCCTTCAGCTCAAAATAATTGGCGTGTCGCAGAGTTAAGTCCAGCCTGTGGAGGAATTCCTTGGTCTCTTCCGTCTTCCAAGACAAGATTTCCCGTTGTGGGTCACGATCTAAACCAAGCTCTTTCATGTCGATGCCCGGAAACGCAAGCTCATAGAGCCGAGTCTCCCATTCGTGATGCCAAGGGAGCTCTTGTGCAGTTCCAGCCCTGACCTCATTGGCGAGGAAAGCAAAGCCGATGACCATCTCAACTATTCCTCTGGTGATGGCTTTGGACTCTGATGCCATGACAAGTCGAGCAACAGCCTGCAATGACGGAGCTCCTGATATGTAGTATGCATCCCGCGAGGCAAAGGACTCGAGGAAATAGTGAAAGTCTCTCAGGCGGTTGCAGTCCAGGCCCTCTGAAATGACATCGACAGTTCTCATCTTGCGTGCCCAGACAAAGAGGCTCTGCGTATCTTTTAACACATAAGGCCGATGGCAAAAGTTGGTCGGGGTTGCTTCTATAGAAGCTGACATGAACGTCTTTGGCATGACGCGGCGAGCATTCTCAGGGTAGTTGGGAACCCAGGACGGAAGCATGTCGGAATGGCCAAAGAACCCAACTCCAGCGACCGATAGAAAGGACAATGGTTTCCTCATGTAGCCTCCTTCATTTCCCCAAGTAGCATCTATAAATCCGGCAACATATTCCATGTACAACTCGGATACCGGTTTCTCTGGTCTGTAGTCCGGTGAGATGGGGATTTTTGTGACTCCGAGAAGTCCGTATATGTAGTCCTTTGGGTCAGATGCCTCTAGATAGATGGAAAAAGTGGACATGATCCAGCCCAGTGGTGGTGATTGTGTATGTAGCCTGCCCATTTGCAAGCCGAGTTGTGGTGATTGTGTATACAGCCTGCCCATTTGCAACATGTCGAAGATGCGCCAGATACAAAAGTCGTCAATAAAGCTCCAGGCGTAGTCAGATATAAAATGGGGTTTTCTCAACCGCGTATGGTCGATTTCTGATGATGCTCTGCTGATGCTGGAGGCGGCTAAGTGGACGTCTTCCCAGTCCAGTACCGTGTCTCCTGAGCTCAGCAGGAGCAGCCGACGAGCGAGAGCTATCTCTTGAAATACCCATACACGCTTCCAGTATCTCTCGAATGCGAGAGAATGAACTGCTTGCCACGGGTTGTTTGTAGGCGATGATTCTGAGTCGTCCCTGGGGTCGCAAAGCTTGGGGTATTGTCGCAGCCAGTCAAGTTGGAATATGGTTATCTCGGAGTAGCATCTGTCCCCGTAGTTTTTCCTAACTTCGCCTGCAAGTATGGCCAGGGTCTCAAAGGCGAGTGTGTGGTCGCTTGGTCCAACCCACGAGTACGCTCCCAGAGCTAATGTGTAGATGCGCCTCATGAGTTGGACCTGTAAAGAGCGCTCGACGAGGTTTGTTTGATCGATGCATATGGCGTCGGCCCACAGGTAGTCAGTCTGGTAACAAGACTTGCCGCGACGGATGCGAGAAAGAGCTGCTGCGAGATTCTTGGTGACCCCAATCTTGTGGCCTTGAACGGTGATGATCTCTTGATCTTGAGGGTCGCCCCAGACGTATGAAAGCGCCGCATATTCTGGATTATCGTCGAGAGAGACTGTGATTAATTCGAAGACATCGGAGCCTGTTGGGGGAAGCTTGAGGACGCGAATTTCCGACTTGGCAGTATCCAGAGGTTCGTAGGGAAAGGTCGCAGACATGGCGAAGACGAGAGATGGCCCCTTTAAAGCGTGATCACAACTGGCTCGACAATGGCGAAGGCGTGAAGAAGTTTTGGATCGTTCTTTGAGGCTTCTCCTCTGTCTTTTATTTGGTACAGCCCCTCAGAGGCAGAACATCCACTCCGATGGTGATTGGTATGATCGGGGGCTGTGGGATTCTGCCTCATGCACGTAGCAAATCGCCATTGGTCATCGATGGATGGGAGGTTGAAAATGGCGTTTCTTGGCAAAGTAATTGGAACAACAGAGGCGTGGCTGTGCATGTTGGTGCAAGATACTAGCCCATTACTGGTAGTTGATAGATACAGGTCGGTAGGTGATATACAGAAAACCCTCAAGAATCCTCGGCCGTCTCCTTCCACAATGTCTGAACCGAGATAAACTGGGCATAGGCCGCCAAGAAGGATGCGACAGACTCGGGCAGCAGACCTCCGGGCCTCGTCCAGTGGACTGTCAAAGGTGCCCAAGCCAGGTTTTCGACAAACTGCTTGTTCCACTCGGCCCGCGACTCTGCGTCTTGGCCAGCTCCATCGTGTTTCTTGTGAAGACGCTCGAATAGCAGCCGTCCGAGTTCGGCAAAGACGTAGACGGCCCATGAACGCACACACCAAAGAATAAGCTTGGGCTGCGTCTTGTCCGACCAGCCGAGGACCTTACGCCTCGACAGCCAGGCTGTGTTTTCTAGAACGAAAAATCCGATAAGGGACACGATTTGGGTAGCTGAGATGGCGCTTTGGACTTTTCGGAGTCGAGGTTCTTTGTCATTCTCGCCGGTCGTCTTGGAGGCCGTGATGAACTCCTTTGCGAGCATCCACATGGTTACTAGTCCCCATAGGCGACTCATGGTGTGCCAATCGTCGAGCATATCCACGAGCGCCCTCAGTCGCTCCGCAAGGTTTAGTTGAAGTCTCGGTGCTGCGGAAAAGAGTGAGAATGCCTTGGATGCGGGCGACATGGAGGGTAACCTTGACGACAGGGCTTTCGGGGCCAGAGCAAGAATCTTGATTGCCCATTTTTGCAGATTAGCATGAGCCGAAGTCTCAAGAACGGCTGCTGCCAACTGAGTCGCGTAGGCTGCAAACAGAAGCACAGAATCATGGCCGTCGCGGGTGTGGATGAGGCGGTTCAGGCGTGAGATGAAACCGTCCAGCTTCTTGATAGCCACAGGTGCCTTGCGCCCAGCGGGCTTCTCTTCAGGAGAAGGAGTTGAATCTACTACTTTAGCATCTTGGGGAGTCGCTAGAGACGTTTCTTGGCCAGGGGCCGGCAGTTCTGTGCTTGAGAGGTGTCAGTAGCTGGAGTTTATGGAGGTGGAGGCCGATGGTACCTTGGCTCTGCCATTGTGAATGGCTATTTGAAGCCACTCTATTCTTGTATGAATCTTCCGTGTCTGTCCCTTCAATTCATGGAGAAAATCGCGGGGAAGATGTCGAGGTTGGTAAATGGAAGCGGTTCCGACTTCCGATGGTTCTTGGGGGATGATCCCGTCTTATCCACTGTTAGGGCAGTTTCAGGGAGGGTGCCCATTTTGGCGGTTGCGTGAGTTATGCCCAATTAGGGACATGCGCGCGTACGAGCCCAGATTCTCAATTAAGTTATAATCTCAGCGACAAGCTCTCCACGCCCTGGCCACCGCATTGGCCGAGTCACTGAGCTATCGAGAGCAGCCATGGATTGCAATGACGTCCTCCCCGACCTTGAAAAACGTCTCACCCGTCCTTTTGTAGCATGAGCATCAACCTCTGCCGGATGGATAATCCAAAGACGGCTAGCCCACGCGGTGAATTCACTTCAGCACGGGCCCAAGCAGGCACATCGTTTAACTACCCTAATAGGCAATCGAGGCAACTATTTCCCCACTTGGTAAATGCACTCGCGACGCGTTTCCGAATGTGGGCAAAACTACGCATTTTCCCTTGCACCGATTCCTCTGTTGACGCGAGTAATGAAGTGAAATGCATATTTAAAGTGCACGTGAGAGATAAGGGATGGCAGTCCCTCGCTCGCTACTTGTGTTGAGGGAAACGTGAACGGGGTCGAAAAAAGGACGAGCTGATCTTGGTGTGTGGCCCACGTGATGCCCCGTGAACGTGATGGTGATACCCTACACCATGCCTCGACCTGCCCCGCGTCCCGCGCCAACGGCCGCGAATGCTATGATGACTGAATGTAGCGACTCGCCCAGTATCCGTCGAATGGCATGGGAACTTTTCACAGTATTGGTGGAAAGCGCTCCCTTTGCCTGTTCGTGGAAGACTTGTGCAGTAGAGGCTCACCATGGTGTGTTGAGCACGTGTCTCCCCTCTGACCAATCTCAGTCTGGGGCATGTCTACAGAAAGAAGCTCCTTCCTGTCTCAAGATTGTATAATCAATGAGAATTATGTAACGTGGAATCGGGGCTGTTTGGGCTGGGCTTCCTACTCCAGCAAGGACACGAGAGTTTGGGGGACAACTACGTAGTGACTGAGAGAGAGGCTTCGGAGGTTTAAACCGTCAGCAAATCTGAGATTATAACCTATTTGAGAGGTACGTTAAGTAATCTTTTCTTCAGCCTGCTTGCTTGTTGAGCGCGCACGCTAGGGTACCTTTGGCGTTGCCAACTGCACCAATCTGGATACTGCATTCTGGGCATAACATCGACAACACATCTTGATACATGACAATCTCCCTCGTCCTCGTCATCCATTCAACACTCTTAAAGAGAGATTCCAAGTAGGTTTGCAACGGTCAGTCCAAGCTTGACCAAAAGAGTCTCCTTCTGATAGGTACGCTCCAGTCTCAGATCCTCAATGTACCACTTGCCATCGACAAGCTTCCACGTCTCGTAGTAGAAGCCGCCACCCGAATCTCGACCCAAGCACCCAAATACTTGGACAAGATTTGATCCTCCATGCCGAAAACAGCCTTGACCTCGTCGGGGCCCACCTGCTCAAAGTCTCCAGGGCCAAAGTTGTGCAGGGTTTGGTACTGCGTAAAGAACTTGTTGAAGAAGGCCGCGCAGCTCTTGACCGAGTCGAATGCCAGCGACTGCGGGCCCGCGACTAGGAGCTTCCCATCGGTGCCGTAGAAGCTGAAGCGGGCGTGGGGAAGGGCGATTTCCTCGGCAAACTTGTCCCACTGCTTCGTGTCGGCGTATCTGCCGTATCGCGCCTTTTGGCGTGTGATGGCCTCGGCAACCTCGGGCGAGACGTGCGCCATGCTGCAGCTGATAATGCGAGGTGAAGGAAGCGGGTTGATGTAGAGAAACGTGATGAGATGCCGTTGGTCGGTTGATTGAGTGGGTTGAAAGAGCAGGATTCACGAACACGTCATACCGCCATTCCAGAGTATTTATCGAGCATGTCACAAGGTGCGACTTGGAATTGGCTGCCAGTGGCTGCTTACCTACGGTACCCATGTCTCATGTGAAAACCCTCTTGTCATACATTAATAACCAGGGGGCTCAGGGCTATTCCGTTTGGGAGATCAACCCGACTCTTCCAATCACGCCGACTGTTGATTGCTAATTTGACGCCATTCGCACCAAACACACAACGCCGCATATTTGTCATCACTCGACGGCCATGGCGTATGTCATTTTTGTATCCTATTGCCTCGGCGTATCTTGTGGAAATTTCAGCTTTTGTTGGTGGTAGGTAGGTTGCCATCCACCTTTTCCGTCTTTCCGTTACTCTAATGATATTCACTTAGCAAGGGGGTAATGCGTATCTCGCTTTCCGTGGTCGAAATCTTAATCAGATCTCTTTCTTCGGATGACTGCCCCGCGTCATGAAAGCGAAGCTACTGCGTGGCCTGGCGATGGAGGCATATGGCGGCTACTGTGCCACTGAAGGGCGGCCCACACGCGCTCCTTTTGCAGCATCGCAACGATTTTGAGACCAGGTGTTTTATCCCTTGTCTATTTTGCGCCTTCTTGGTCTAAGCCCGCTTGAAAGAGGAATCTCGCGTAAATAACCCCAATTAGACCGTGGGATGCGTCCGGAGGGCAGAAAACGCATCTATGACGACTCGACGAGTACCCAGTCTAGACATAGACAGCCTTATGACATGAAATCCTAACCAAAAAGAGTAGCATTCTCTCAAACGACTACTTTATTCTTACACTGTAGACTTCTTAGCTATTGCATGTAGATAGCGTTGGTCGTTTGATTAAGCATAAATCTCCTTGAGGAGAAGTAGAAGTCAACCCAGCCACCGCCCTTCATCCGCCACCAGTCCCTCTCGTCTATCATGCGAGTTCGCTTCTGTAAAGTAGAGTCCGATGGCCACCGCCAAGCAACACTGCTGAGCTTTTCCGATACCACCATGGAAATCGACGCGGGGTATGGTCGCTTTATGGTAGGAGATGGGACGATCAGCCGTTGCGAGCTGCTTTTCCGAGAAAGATCAGCAATCCCATCTATAAGAGCGCCAATGGCAGCTCTGTATTGCGCCTGCATGTGCAGGAACGATATCATGCTTCGCAAACCTTGTTTTTAAGCTGTTTGTCCCCCGCAGTTGAAGTGTCTGGGGAACCCTGCACGATGACAGCCGAGGCACATTCATCGGCAGGTATAACTTGATGCTGCTGTGCTGAATTCTGGTCTCCTGTGGAGAAATTGTTCCTTATCGATGCTTCTGGCATTCTACTCTTCTCCATGTCTACTTCTCTTCCTCCAAATACGGCTGGCCCAGCTGACAAGGCCGGGCAAGACGAACACGCCCAGGACAACCACATTGAACGCGTCGAGACCGCCCAGGATGATGGCACCTTTGCCAAATTTCCCCGTATGGACAAGGTGGACGAGTTTGGAGCGCACGCAAAGACGGACCCCCGAGAAATAGCCCTGGTCAAGAAGCTGGATCGGTACATCATCGTAGGCACCTATCATCCCTACTCTCTCTTCAAGACTACTTGCTGATGTTGTTTTTCCAAGCCCATTCTTTGGTTCATGTATCTCTTCAACTACCTCGATCGAAATGCCCTCGTCAATGCCAGGTTAAACGACCTTGAAAAGGATCTTGGTCTCGAGGGCACCCAGTACAACACCTGCGTGTCAATCTTGTTTGTCGGGTACATGTACGTCATCTATCCGAGGGCCCTTCAAGTCTGAGCGGAGAATCTAACTGTCACCCAGAGCAGGACAGATTCCAAGCAACATGGTCATCAACCGGGTCAAGCCTTCATGGTACATGGCTGGGTTCTGCATGGCCTGGTCCATCGTCAGCCTTCTCACCTTCTTGGCCAAAGACTATAGCAGCATGGTCGTTCTCCGATTCTTTCTAGGCGTCACTGAAGCACCTGTAAGTAGCTTGAGGCAGCTCATCTTCTGCTCGCTAACACTTGGCCAGTTCTATCCCGGAGCGTTATACGTGATTAGCATGTTTTATACGCGCAAGGAGATTGCCGTGCGGCTCGCTGTGTTCTACACCGGCAACATGTTTGCCAGCTCTTTCTCTGGCCTCATCG
Source organism: Fusarium virguliforme (assembly GCA_020883615.1). Classification (NCBI taxonomy): domain Eukaryota; kingdom Fungi; phylum Ascomycota; class Sordariomycetes; order Hypocreales; family Nectriaceae; genus Fusarium; species Fusarium virguliforme. The sequence goes on along the minus strand of JAJHJD010000009.1, from coordinate 1,097,288 downwards.
CAGCAGGTATCTTTGCCGGCCTCGACCAAGTGAAAGGTCTTGCTGGTTGGCAGTGGTGAGTAGCTTGTGCCTCTGTTGTGGTACGCGACTAATATCTTGCCAGGCTATTCATCATCCAGGGCGCCCTATCAATCGTTACCGCAATTCTGGCCTTTGCGTTTCTGCCTGATCATCCCTTGACGACCCGATGGCTGTCCCCAGAACAGAGACAACTGGCACATAACCGGATCTTCACCGATACTACAGACGCACGAGAGGGTACTAGTGTCTGGACTGGCCTGCGAGAAGCCGTCGTCGACTGGAGGACTTGGGCAATGTGTCTCATGTACAACTTGCACCTGTCTTCAGTTGGCTTCCAGAATTTTCTTCCGACGGTCATGGAAACTCTGGGTTACAGCCGAACTATCACCTTGGTTCTTACATGTCCCCCTTACCTGCTCGCCGCCACAGTTGGCATCATCATCGCCTGGACCTCGGGTCGTTGGAACGAACGGACTTGGCACATCACCACCTGCAAGTGCATCGTCATGGTCGGCTTCATCATCCCTGCCGCGACCTACAGCCTCGGTGCGAGAATGTTTGGCAGCTTTCTATTCGTCGGCTTTAGCTTTGGCATCAACAATCTGCTCCTCGCCTGGATCAGTGCAACTCTGGGTCAGACGAACGAGAAGAAGTCTGTCGCCCTGGCTATCTGTAATACCTTTGGTAATGTGGCCAGCGTGTACACGCCGTATATCTGGCCCAAGTCAGATGGCCCCAGGTATATGAAGGCTTGGATACTTAGCATTGCCTTTTCGGTTGGAGTTATCATCATTGCATGGACCATGAGAATCATCCTCCAACGACAGAACAAGAGGATGCGAAGGGATCACCCGGAACTCACAAACTTCTATGTTTACTAGGCGGCTATTGCGTTGGCTGGCAGATCGTTCTGCACCATCAATGTGTAGAATTAAGACCGCATCTCTCACCTCGCGTCTCATGTGGTAGGATCACTCAAACGGATAGGGAAGAGAAAGATCCATAGCAGCAATCACCATTGGTTTCCTCCACCGCGGTGCATGAAATCACGTGCGCATCTTGATGGGTTCTCGTGCTAACTTTCGCTGTTTTTGCCGCATCAAGAAGTCTCACCGTCGTCGCCCTCGTCGCCCTCGTCGCCCAACATGCGTTGCAAATTCTGCCAAGAGCTCTCTATCGAGCGCCTGGTAGAACTCACAAAGATCGAATTTGGAGCCATGGTCGTCCCTCATAATGCTTACTACAGCCACCAACCTTCCATCGCCGCCCTCGATGCGTCTGCTGAGCAAGGATGTGATCTTTGTCAGCTCATAGTCCAGGCTCTTGGGTCAACTACTGACAATTCTCACTTCGACTTTGAGCTCGAGGGGTTCGATCGGTCTCTCGACTCGACCGTCCTGGCAACCGCCCGGGGACTGGCAGAGTTCTACGATACTGCCATCCGAATAAGCATCAACACAATGCATGTTATCTGGGAAAGTCCCCTTTCGGATGTCAAGATGTTGGAGATGTTGCTTGTTCAGGTTGGTCCTCCTCGAGAAGTCGATGATCCCTTGTCGGATGGAGGTGATGACTACGAGATTATCCAACCCGAGCTGCACCCAGCCGAGTTGCTCATCACATCTCAAAGTACGTCTAGGCTACTTGCCAACTGGAGACTCTTTATCTCCATTACATACCACGTATAGATCCCGACCTCTAACAACACCCAGGGAACCAAGCCTACCACGATAACTACATGATTGGCCGCAGGGAGATCAACCCTATCCTCGATTCCAATTCAAACATTGCCATCGCGAAGAATTGGATTTCGCAGTGCCGAAAGCAACATGGAAGCTCATGCGGAGCTCACAAAGGTGACCTTCCATTACCAACGAGGGTCGTTGATGTCGGCTCCAGCAACAGCGGACCCGACAAACCCAAGCTCTTTATATCCCAAGGTGCAAAGGCAGACTATATCGCACTGAGTCATTGATGGGGAGGCCCAATCGCCACAGTTTTGCAGACGACCAATATCAACGACTTTTGCAAGGCCTTGCCATACGATCAACTCCCGCTCAACTTCAAAGATGCCATCAATATCACGAGAAGCTTAGGAGTCAGGTACATCTGGATCGACTCTCTCTGCATCATGCAAGATTCGAGCGATGACTGGACTGTCGAGTCCAGCAAGATGGCGGCCGTATATGAGAACGCCGTTGCCACAATCGCCGCACTCTGCTCCCCTGGCAGCTCTCATGGTATTCTGCCCCGGACAACCCAGCATCAGCCACACGCGCCAACTACGGTAGATATATGTGGGCCGGGTGGTGCCAGCCTGAGACTTCAGACGTACAAAAAGGATGAGGATGAAGATCTTCGGGATCTATTTGACAATGCACCGTTGACCAGTCGTGGCTGGTGCTTCCAAGAAGCAGTTCTATCAAGACGAGTCCTATACTATGGCACCAACCAGATCTACTGGGAATGCGGTGAAGGATTTCAGGCTGCAAATGGAGTCCCTGGACCCAACCTATTCCCAAAGTCTGGTGCAAGCGTCAACACGCTGGCCGAATTCCTGCTCCAAGACTTCAGCACTATCCCCATTCCCTTTCAAGGGGAAATGCGAGGAAAGCTGCTTTGGAACTACTACGCCACCGTCAGTTCTTATTCACGACGCAAGCTGACCTTTGGCACTGATAAACTGCCCGCCTTTTCCGGACTGGCTCAACGTCTACAGCCTCTCATCGGATATGACTATCTTGCTGGACTATGGACTGGAGATATCAGACAGGGTTTGCTCTGGGGCGCCTACGAAACCGGAAAGAGCCTTGAGCACGTAAAGCCATACCGGGCACCATCGTGGTCATGGGCTTCTCGAAATGGCCCCGTTTACTTCCGGAGAGAAGCAAATGACAAAGCCTCTGATCCTGGCGATGCCGAGATCTTGGAGGCGCAGACTGAGGCAAAGGACAAGCGTGCTCCGTTTGCCCAAGTGACACAGGGCCACCTTGTTCTCCGCGGCTTGACTTTGAAGCTGCGCAGAGTTAGTGGCAAGAAGATAGAGTCTGATGACCCTGTTGGCCGGGCTACCTTTGATGACGCGGAAATGGCGGGTGGAAGAACTGGCGTTCTCACGCATATCTACGCCCCTAGTGCCTCTGAAAGCGATCCGGCCATCTGTGTCGGCCCTGATCGACCACTCTTTGGCTTGGAAAGCCAGTACCAAAAACTCCTGGGCAGAGAGGAGCAGAGGGACTATCTGGTATTGTGGGTTAGAAGACCGGTCACTTGGTTTCCGTCTTCGAAAGAGTGGAAGAATGACGTTGTGCAATGCATCATCCTCGAGAAGGTCGAAGAGGAGGGAGTGGGCGATGAAGTTTATCGCCGAGTTGGCTACTTTGGAACCTACCCTGACAAGCACGAGGTGATTGGGAAGTGGAAGCGGCGCACGCTGAAGATTATATGATGCAGCTCACTCTGCACGGTCTTCTCAACGGTTGCAATCAAGCGCGGGGGTTGTGTCCCAGTACAAAGGCGCTAAAGCTGCCCTCTGACCTCCCTCAGCTCCTTCTGATACGTCTCTATCAAGTCTTTCAACTTGTCGGATAACTGCTTTGTCTCGCAACCCCTCTCATTCTTACACCCCCGTGCACTCTCACCCTGCAGCTCCGCAAGGGCAGCTTGTCCTGCATCTCTACACTGGCCCACTCCTTGTTGAACATCCTCTTCGCTCAACTCTGACAGCTTCATAATCAGAGACACGATGTCATCTTCAGGTCCACCCTTTTCTGGGGCTGGCACTTCATCGTCCTCGCTGGCTCGTTTGTCGTTCATGGCTTCATCCGGTTCCCACCTCATGGACTCGACTAAGCCGCTCAAACGTACACGAATCTTGAAGCTTGCCATCATGCCTCCCATTTTGGAAAGATATCGAAGCCTCCTCAAAGGCACAAACTTTGTGCCAAATACCGTATTCACCCACTGCTCGAGCTGTACCAGGGTCCCGTACGTCCACGGATAAGACCTCTCTGCACTCTCGCGGCATCTTTCAAGCCTATCCAATCCCTGATCTTGGAAAGAGTACGCAGGGTAGGTGGCCCAGAGGGACGTGTTGCTCGTGACGGCCCGCATCTGGTTCAAGTAACTCGGGAATGTTCCGGGAAGACCCAGCTCAGCTGGAGTCTGCAAGGGCAAGTTGATGACACGAACGGCGACAGGCTCGACACCTGGGACATTGGGCCTACCCGAATGCTCTTCGGGTGCTGTGGTGAAGTGCAGCAGGGCTGGGCCTTCAATCATCCATTGGGCGCAGAGGAAGTTTGAGGGACAAGTAATGTAGTGAAAGTCAGCCGATTCAACAGACAGAAAGGCGTATCGGTGTTGCAGAAGCTGATCAAATGCTCTGTCCCACTCATCCAGAAAGCCGTCTTCGAACTGGGAGGTATTGTTTGAAGCGTGCACCCAATGGTGCCACGGCTTGCCTGGAGAGACGGTGTCCGTCCGTCGATATAGGACTTCCAAACTGGCCAACTCCCCGGCATTGGGGATACCAAGATCAGGGTACGTTTCAAAGTCGAGGGGTCGTACCAGTCCCAACTTCGTCCACCAGTCGGTCGGATCTAGAATCTGTGGGACATGGTAAGGGGCAAGGCCAACGTTGAGCGGTTCCATTTTTCGCGCAAACAAAACATTGTTCTTGAAGAAAGCAGGCATTTGTTGATTCATATGATAGAGGCAGTTGCCGAAAAAGACTCCTTGGATGCATGCGGTGAGTATAGGCAAGAATGCAATGAGGATGCCGAATAGAGGGTAAGAAAATGCTGCCTCGCGCCATAGGGCGTGGTGGAGGCGGCGTGTGAGCCCGAAAAGGTGAAACATTGTCGGAGGGGATAGACGGTGAGAGGAAAAAGCTAAAGAGAAGAGATGAAAAATTGTGTTCGGGAGAAAATACTACGTAGTAGTAGTGAGTTGACCAGGGTCGTTGAAATGAAGGTTGTTGGTTGTGTGTAGAGCCAACACGACGGGGCAACTGACTGGCCTGCAGCTTTCAACAGAAGTGGCCGGTTGTTTCAAGTAAAGCAGCTATCGAAGAATGGCGTGCAATTAATATTTGACACCAGGGAAACAATAATACAAGTGCGCCCAGAATCATTCAACATCACAGATGGCGTCGACCGCCTTGTTGATCCACTTCTGATTCCTCGAATCGGCGAGATACGCCTGGGCCAGATCCTTGAGCTCCTTCATCTTTGTGTAGTCCGCAAGTCCAATCTCGCTCTTTCCGAGAGACGGGTTGAGCCGGACGTACTGGGTCTTCTTGTGCTCGCCTCGCAAGTTGAGCGTCGTCATGTGGCGGGTGAAATCCTTGGCCTTGGCGTTGGTGTTGGTCGAGAACTCCATGACCGAGGCTGCCACACCGACGAGCTGGGACCAAGACTCTGATGGAGAGTCGGGCTTTGTGTAGCCTGTGCCGAGGCTGATGACGCAGGAGATGGCAGGCGGTGGGTCGTCGGACTGGACGAGCTCGTATCTTGAGTACCACAGCTGATCGATGCGGTTGTTGTTGAGAAGGCCTCCATCCCAGAACACCAATCGTTCATGGTCCTTGCTCTTGGGAGTGCCTTCGGGGAAGGTAACTTCGGGGAAGTAGGTGGGTGCAGCAGAGGTCGCGCGGGTTGCGAGGCTGATGGTCACCTTGTCCTGGTTCATAGCCATGGTGTCGTTTGTCTTGGAGCTGCAAAAGATGTTGTTGTCCTTGTAGGTCCGTAGCAGCACGGTCTCGGCCCGGTTCTGGGCGGTTGTGCAGCAGAAGCTGTATCGTTTGTCAGTCGAGATGTGGCGTTGATGGGATGTTGGGATAACTCACATTCTAGCAGATCCTTTATGTTGAAGAGGTGCATCTCCCTTGAGCTTCTTGTCATTCTCGTCCAGCCCAAACTTGGCAACGACACCGTCAACCGTCTTCTTCAGCGCGGCGTCGTCAAAGCGGCTGCTCTGCACCAGAGTCTTGCTGTTGTTGATGGTGGAAGAAAGAAAGGTGGGCATCCAGCCAATGTTCCAACCGTAGACCTTGGGGCTAAAGACCTGCGCCGCAATCTCATCGTACTGCTTGATCGCATCCTCGGCAGTCATGCGAAGGCGAAAGAGCATGATGCCGATGATACCTACCACCTGTGCTTGTTCCAGCAGCAAGCTCGAAGTAGTCGGCAGGACGGCAGGGCTCCTTCAGACCCTTCTTTTTCCTCACACGCTCCATGACCTCGTTGAGAACCTGTAGAGCCATGACACCTCGGACGCCTCCTCCATCAAGGGCGAGGAGGCGGGCGCCATTGGGATGCTTGGTGGAAGGGCTGTAAACCATGGTGTCTCGCTGAAAACAAAGAATGAAGAGAAGTAAAGAATTGCAGATGAAAATTCGAGACTGCAGAGAGAGGAATTTATCATTTTTCACTCAACATCTAGACCCATCTCCCTTATCTTCTCAAACCCATAGCCCTCGATCCAAGACTCCCTAAACAACCCTCCATGCCTCTTTTGGGACGCCATTCTCACGTTATTGACAATAGATGAGCTGAGCTGGAAGCTGTCACTCCACTCGGTGCGGGCCGCAGCGTTAGTTACAGGGAGTAGCCGAGATTCTCACTGGAGCTCAGCTGGAGGATCCCGCGCGAGTGTCTCGGCATTGGTGGACTGTTGGGCTTCGCCTAGGAGCTACGCCAGCCACTACGGGATGCTCATTGCTTCTGTTGTTGAATCTCGACCGGAAAAGTCTGACGGCCAGGACCGAAGCTGGAACGAGGCCTCTGGAATAGGGATGCAGGCATCGCCAAGTTGATCTTGTCATTGGCTTACTCAGCATCTTTCCACTGCAACGGTCAGGCATCGAGGTCTTTTACATGTCAGCGTGCGTCAATATTCACCACCAACAACCCCTGTCGACGAGCAAGAGTCGACACGACACACCTCAAGATGGGACTCTGCGCAATATGCCAGAGCATCCTCGACAGTCACTCCAATGACACGGAGCTGATAATCCATTTCCGCGTGCATGGGTCTTGGGATTCATTGTGCTCCTCTCTTGAGCTCGCTTGCTCCATGTGCTGGATGCTCTGGAGGCACCTTCGATCATCCCCTTCGGCGGTCCCGCGAAAAGAAGAGAGAAAGGCCTTCTCTAGTTACGGAGAGCTATGGCGTGCATTCCAGCCGGACCAAGATCAACCGCCGCTGAGCTCCATCCAGATTCGCTGCAAGGACGAGTCTCATCCGGAGCAGATAGTGACTGTCCTCCCAGTTGCCTACTTTTCACAGTACAAAACTTGTACACCACGTCAACCAACTGGTGATACAGGAGAGATTAGTGGTTCGTTGAGCACTGGCTTGGACGTCGACCAGATCCGTTCTTGGATAGACCAGTGTGCAGACAACTACGAACGCTGCCAATCACGCACATCCATGCTGGCAAAGTGGCAAATCGAGATTCCCACTCGCCTCCTTGACTTGCACGGCAAAGGGTCTTCGACATGGTCGCTAGTGGTCACAAATGGAGAACAGACGTATCGAACGTATGCTGCTCTGAGCCACTGATGGACCAAGCACGTTCCACAGCTCAAGCGAGAGAACTTTGACAAGCTTCAAAGTGGTCAACCAGACTCGACCCTCCCGCAGGACTATCAGGATGTCATGTTTCTCTGCCGGGCTCTGGACATACAGTTCATCGGGATCGACTCCCTGTGCATCTTTCAAGATTCACCTGAAGACTTTCGGAACGAGGCTGCAATGATGGCCGGGATCTACATGAACTCACTCGTCACATTCAGCATTTGCTGGGGTGGCTCTGGGAATGGCTGTCTTCCTAGGAGAGATCCCAACGTCGTTGTTCCTATCGAGATTCCTTCCAAGAATATCTACATAAACGATATCCGGCTAAAGGGCATCAGCGACAACTACGCAAGCCTACCAACTCCAAAGAGACGCATGAGTTTCCAGGACTCGGAGGTTAATGAACTCATGCATGGGGATTATGCACAGGTTGTTCACGACTTTTATACACAGCACGGAAGCCCGGACATGGCCCTCTTGATCGACTTGGAGGAGTGGGACAAGGCAATCTTGGAGTCCCCCATCAATCGCCGAGGGTGGGTCTACCAGGAAAGAATCCTCTCTCCGAGGATCGTCTATCTTGGAAACGAACAGCTGTACTGGGAATGCGACCAATCTCGTGCTTCCGAGGCCTTTCCGGATGGTCTACCAAGTCACAACTTTGGCACAGGCGTCGTCAGAGCGAGGATGCGCCCCGCCAAGAAGATGCTCGCGGACTACTTTCATCGAGAGCTCTGGCCTGACATGATAGAAAAGTACACCAGCACCGACCTGACGTTTGAGTCAGATCGGCTTGTGGCTTTCTCCGGCGTTGCAAAGCTCCTGTCTCAACGAGGCCCCGGAGACTACGCCGCTGGCCTGTGGAAAGAGTTGCTGCTCCCGGGCCTTCACTGGGACAAGGTTTCACAAGGCACGGAGTCTCCAGCAAAACAACCTCCAACAAAAGGAAAGTGGACGGCCCCTTCCTGGTCTTGGGCCTCAGCATTGGGGCCTGTCGATTATGACGTTCACGCCCGCTGGTGCCATACCCGTTCCGAGGCCCATGAAGATTGGCATTTCAGGCCGGCTCGGCCTTTGGCTCAGGTCAGGGACGTGTCTGTGGTACAAGTTGGAGAGGATCATTTTGGATCGATTGAATCAGGCTTCGTCGATTTGGAATGTCTTCTCATCCCCGCCCACATGTTTGGGGCCGGCACCAGAAGTGACGACAAAGACCAAGCCATAATGGCAACGTCTCCAGTTGTGGTAGAAGCAGATCCCGGCTGCTTATATCTGTCATGCTATCTCACGAAGCTCTCCTTGGACCGCGAGCTCGGCACACAGCAAGAAATCACCTCCAGCATCTACTTCGCTCCCCTGCTTCTCTTCAATACTGCCAAGGGAGACATGGTGCAAGGTCTGATCCTCCAAGAGGCTAACGAGAACACTGGACAGGAGGATCAATCTTCATACGATCTCAAACGCCTTGGTACCTTCCGAGACGACTTGAATGATGGCGTCGTGTCCAAATTCATAGTCCACACTATTGCAGAGGGCGGCATGCAACAGCGCCCCGAGCCCGAGGGATCATCACAGTCCAATAGTGACAAAACCTTCCTACCAGAACTACAGACTCATCTCAAGTCAGTCATTTCAGAGTCGTCCGGTGAAGGTTGGCAAGATTGGCTGCCTCTGGCGAAACGTGTGGGTAAACTCGCTCCAGAGTCGGAAGTCGACGAGCTGGGATTCCTGTGGTCGTACTGGGCCAAGTTTCGACTGGTATAAGAACAGTAATCATTCGGGGATCGGTGGAGGTATTATAGTAGATGGAAGCTTGGGCTTTTCTGACCTTTATCCGCAGGACTAAGCTGTGTGGTCACTGGTAACTGACAGTGATTGATGACCTCCTTTGGATCACTTGGATCCTTCCAAAACGGATGAGCTCTAGGGCCCCTACCTAAATCAGTTCCAAAGTGAAAGGGTGCCCGGCCAATTAGAATTTCCTGCTCCGAGGACGCGTGTTTCTAAGCGCAGACCGTTTTCGTGCCTCAGTTGGTCCCGTCCATCTACAACCAACACCAAAATGCGGGTGCAGCAGCCACTTGTTCGTTGCTCGTTTCGCCCTCATGCTCGCGTGCCAATATTCTCATCAAGATCGCGAGGCATATTGAGAACCTTTACTCACTCATTGGGCTTCAAATTCCTTCCAAAGCTTCGTGCACCGACGGCAGGAGCTAGCACCCCTCGATGGTTGTCCAGCGGAGCCCGCACGGTTCCTGATGACGAACCCTTTGAAGAGGAGAAGTTACCGGGCTATCAGCCAGAGAACTTTTACCCGGCTAAACTTGGCGAGGAGCTCAACTCGCGTTACAGGGTGGTTGTCAAACTTGGGTTCGGCGTGGGCTCTACCGTTTGGCTCTGCCGCGATCTGAAGTAGGTTCCGTCTGCTCACTCCTTCAATGCCCGATCCTCACATCGTGCCTAAAGGACGAATTGGCATGTCACGGTCAAGATTTGCACGTTGAGACATGGCAATGGCCATCCGGCGCAAGCAGAATCTGAAAAGGCCGTGTCAGCCTTCTTCAAGTCGGTCCAAGTCGAGCACCCTGGCATCCAAGCCCTACGACTCCTGGTGGATGATTTTACTATTGATGGTCCTCGTGGGACTCACCAATGCTTGGTCTACCCTCCACTGGGCATGACTCTGACGGAGTTTCGCAATCGCCTTCCAACCCGAATTTTCCCCAAATTGCTGCTCCAGCATTCATTACTCTGCATTTCCTTCGGGCTTGACCTTCTTCACCAAGCGGGCATCGTTCACACAGGTGCGTCCAAGATGCCGTATTCTTTTTTTTAATGCTAATAGCCGATAGATCTTTCTCCAAACAACGTCTTGCTTGGAGTGCAAGACTCTTCCGTCTTCTCCCAGCTGGAGCGGGAAGAGATCGATCACCCCATGGAAAGGAAAGCTCTCCCGGGGAGGACCATTTATGGATCCAGTCTCATGCCCGTCACAACCGGCATGCCCGTAATATGTGATTTCGGCTCATTCTTTATAGGCGAGCCTGGACAGAAGCGCAGAGGAGATGTCATGCCTGACTTCTACCGTGCCCCCGAGGTGATACTTGGGATGGAATGGGACGAGAAGATTGACATTTGGTGCGTCAGGCTGATGGTAAGACTCATATGTCGCTTGCAGCACGCTTAACATGAAGACTGACGAGTTCCAGCTTTGGGACCTCTTCCAAGGAAATCGCCTCTTCTATGCCCTCAAGGATAGGATCCTCGATGACGAGCAACACCTAGCTGAGATGGTCGCTCTCATGGGGCCTCCGCCGAAGGCCTTCCTTAAGAGGAGTGACAAGTGCCGTCAATACTGGGACTCGGAAGGTGAGATTGGCCCAAGAGAACTAAGCAATGACAGCTGACCGCCAACATCAGGAAACTGGATAGCCCAGACACCGATTCCGGAGCAATCTTTCATCTCCTGTGAAAGGCATCTGCAAGGAGAAGACCAGCGGCTGTTCATCGCTTTAGCTCGGAAGATCTTTCGGTGGCTACCGGAGGAGAGACCAACCGCACAGGACCTAACGGAGGATGAGTTTATCGCCCAGCCTCAGTTGCAGAGACAGGCCAAGCCATAACGCTGTGTATGATAATTCATCATTCGTCACAAGATTCAGGACTTATCTCTTAGATCGTGGGATTCTGTAACTAGACATTGCAATGTCTGCATACACCCAATCGTGACACCCTGGAGGAAGGATCCATGGCTAGAAGCAGGCACTGCTAGATGATCAACGATCGGGGATAATGCACGCGACGACCAAAGTCAATAATTATCGGAGCTTGTGGCTTATATCCGATAGAATGCTGAGAAGATGGCCACGCATCCCAAGTTCAATAAAACGACCACCTGCGAAGAGGTGGTCGAGGCATTTTCCGAACATGTTGCTGGCAAAACTGGTAAAACTAGGCCATGACAGAGACGAAGTTTATGAAGATACTGACGCGCTCAGTCCTCATGGCGGGGGTTTCGCCAAATGGTCTTGAGGAGGCCATGGCAAAGGCGCTTGCAACAAAGAAGCCCAACAAGCTAATCTTCAAAGCACGAACCGTTGAGAAGGCTAAATCTGTGGCACAAGCTATCGGGGAAGGCATAATGTATCCTCAACCGATCGAGGTGGTACATATGGACCTGTCCTCCATCTCATCTGTACAGGCTGCAACTGAGGCTTTGCAACAACACCCCGCCATCGACATCTTGATCAATAACGCTGGAGTCATGGCATTGCCCAATCGAACCTTTTCCGCCCATCTTCAAGCTCAATCCCATCAAGCGCCGGGCCGCAACTATAATAAAGAACACATTTTCAACACATCATAGCATCATAACCAAATGCTAACACAGTGGCCTTGAACCTTGTCCGCAGACGGATATGAGATGCACTTTGCCACCAACTTCCTTGGCCATTGGCTCTTGACCAACCTGCTCATGCCAAAGCTGATCAACGGTGGGCGGGTTGTCAATATTACGTCCGGAGGGTACATGGTGTCCCATCCGATTCCATGATCTCGGATGGGAAGGTAAGCCGCTCCGCGTCGAGGAGGAACCAAATGGTGCAGAGCCTGGGCCTTGGCTCTCTGGCGAATGTCGGAGAGTACAATGGCATGTTGGCGTACCTCCACTCTAACGCAGCAACTATGCTGTTCTCGCTTGGTCTCAAGGAACGGCTCGCAAACAAAGGGGTCACGGCTATTAGCGCAGCCCCAGGAGGTAGGTCTGAAGGCACCCTGTTCAAGCACCAAGAGAATAACCTCGCCACAGCTGTCGTTACCGAGTTGCAGACGCATATCGGTGGATTCCGCAACCCGACGATGGAGTACAAGTCTGCCTCCCAAGGTGCAGCTACCTTCCTAGTTGCGACCCTGGATACAGCTCTTCAGGGTAAGATGGTCCCTACAGAGCATGTCGCCCTGGAATCTGACTTGAATTATAGCCCACGGTGGTGCATATGTCGACGACTGCCAAGTTGCCTTGTCGGCCCATGTGAAGGATACAGAGGCGGCGGATAGGTTGTGGAAAGCTGCTGATGAGATGACTGGGTTTACGTTTTAGAATCGAGTCTCTAGGGCTAGACGCACAAGAGTTGCAATACATGAGTAGTTGGGCGTCATTTATCGGTGCAGACATCCGTTTATTATGGTCCATCTCATCAACAAGGTCAACGGCTCTCTCATGCATTGACACTCCACGAAGCCCACCGTGAGCCATGGTGGCCACGCCATTCATGCCACGCTTGCAGCCGCCGACACGATAATCTGTTCTTTATACCTCATCCCACCGAGATCGAACCCGAGGCGGCTGACGATCAACCAATCATGAAATTGATCGTGGGAAGTAGACGCCTTATAATCTCCGACGCAATAATTATGTAAACCTCACCCCACGCATTCAACTGCCGACCCCGCTGCGAGATCGGCCTTGATCTCTTCCTTGTTTCTTTGATAACGCGGCATTTCTCACTGCAAAGACGACATCCTCGCACATCATTCTATTGAACGATTCACAGTCGAGAAAAATGGCATCATCAACTCCGTCCTTGTTGGCCTCCAAGGCTACGGTAAGAACCCCCTCTTGTTGGTTGTGCGCCGCTAACGCCTCAGTAGCTGGCCAATGGCATCACCATCCCCGCGTCCAGTTGGGTCTGTACATGATGTCGACCAAGGAGGCTACCGATGCAGTTCGTTTGGGATTGCTGAGCGGTTACCGGGGCTTTGACTGCGCCCAGATGTACCGCAACGAGCGTCAAGCTGGCAAGGCCATTGCCGATTTCCTGGCCAGCAGTGAGAACACCACTGGCCTGAAGCGTGAGGACATCTTCTACACTTCCAAGCTTGCCAGCTGCGACGAGTCCTATGATGCCGTCCGGCGCTCCATCAAGAAGTCTGTCGAGGACTCCGGTCTGGGCTACATCGACCTCTTCCTCCTGCACAGTCCCTATGGCGGCAAGGAGGCTCGACTCACCAGCTGGAAGGCACTTGAGGATGCTATCGATGACGGCGAGATCCGTTCTGGCGGCGTCAGCAACTACGGTTCAGCTCATGCAAGTGATCTTGACTATTTCGACGCTCAAGTTAGTCCCTAACATTTGCCAGATTGAGGAGCTGATGGCCTCCAACCCTCGCATCCCGCCTGTTATCAACCAGATCGAGGTTCACCCTTTCAACATCCAGAAGGACATCAGAGCCACCTGTGCCAAGCATAACATCGCCATCGAGGCCTATGCTCCATTGGCCCGCGCCATGCGCATGAGTGATCCGACTATCAACGACCTCGCCAAGAAGTACGGAGTCACCGTGGCCCAGATCTTTGTCAAGTGAGTCAAATTCCTTGAAACCCCGTGACTTCTTTCCGCGGTGCTAACCTGTAACAGATGGGGCCTTCAGCACGGATTCATCACTCTGCCCAAGAGCACCAAGCAGGTCCGCATGCTCGAGAACGCCAGTGTCGATGGTTTCGAGATTTCGGAAAGTGACATGGCCGCCCTGGACGCTCTTGATGAGCGCTTGGTGACAGATTGGTGAGTCACTCCGGCTCTTATTACTCAACGGCCCGTCCAGGCTAGGACTAACGCTTACTAGGGATCCTACCGATGCTCCATGAGTGCGAAATGGCCGGATGACACGGTTTTAAAGTAACCAGGGCGCTGTAATTAGTTTGCCTGCCCTTATACATTACTAGTTTATCCGTAAATTGGTCAATTTAAAAGTGTTTGTACGCATGTGAGGCAGAACAGAGTCCACTTTTGTGTCGCAATGGGTGAAGGCATTGTGCAGGCAGACCAGACGTCCGCAACAAGCTCAGACCTCGTTCAAGACCCGAGGTTCTTTTTTTTTTTCAATATTTACATTTTAGATCAAGGGGCGTCCACTTATGTTCTTCTTTTTGCATCCTTGGTATTTCTCAAGTATTCGTCGACTTCAGCCAAACTAAAGCCGAAACCGGACTGCTAGCAGGTGAGAGCAGGCATTCCCCACGACTTCGCCTGCTGGGACTCCATCATCGGTATCCATCTATGCTCCACCGTCAGCTTTAGCATCCAAGTACGATTATCTAGTTGCATGTACTAGGGCCTTGAGGAGATGTTGGCTGAGAGAATATGTGGTGCCAACCCCTCAACTACACACGCACTATCCTAAGAGCCATCACAGCCAGGTGTTATCTTTGGGAAGTTGACAGTCTGCATGTATAATTAATCATTCGGAAAAGGCTTCAATATTATTGCCTGGGCAAAAAACGTGCGTTTCGAGGAAACGAAAGGTCTATGTATGCCTTTGTCTTCCAATATCGCCCCAAGCCGGGCGGACTTGACAACAACAACTATACACATCTCCTCTCGAAGAACCTCCAGTGCCCCCTTGTTCCATGAAAACCTCATGACTCAGCAAAATATTGTCAAGCCGACGCTTTAGATGTTGTCTGAACTTCTGTGTTGTGGCCCTCTGGTTCAGAATCGATGTGTTTATCGCCAGCCCCCAGCTCCTTAATCACCAGCCAAGCCGGGAACAGCGAAAGCCCCCAAAGCCCAAAGTTGAGATATGTGCTCCCAACTGTGGCAAAGATAGACAGCGCGTTGAGGCCATAACTTAGAGCTTGCCATGCCGATTCTGTCCCTCTCAGCAGTGCTGAAAGACGGACGGTCTCTTGCGGACTCGTGGATATCTGACCGATGATGAAAAAGGCAAAGTTGTAGTTGAGCTGAAAACCGGAAACAAGAAATATGAACACTCCGAATGCTCGACCGAATCCAGGATCGCTCCAGTCATAGATTGGCTGCTCACGGCGGTACTTTGTCACGTTGACGGTCAACCATATCCACCATGCGCCTTGCAACGTCATGATGGTTATGTACGCCCATCGTGCACGCTTCTTCAGGGCAATGTGATTCTGGTCTAGCCAGACACCCAGCAAGTTGCCAGCGATAACGGCCACGACACCAGAGACGAAGGAGCCGAGAGCCCTCGCTCGGACGCTGAACCACAAGGCGATGTAGGTGTAGAAGACGGATTCGGAGTAGACGCCTTGGCCAATCCATAGAATGAGCAACAGAAACTCCTTCTTTATGAAAGTTCGGGTTGTTGCCTTGAACTCTTGCCACGGTTCATCGAATATTGTCAAGTCAACGGCCTTGCCATCTGATCGTTGGACTTTGGAAGGGCGGTTGAGCAACAAGGCTGCGAAGGGGCCCAAAGCCTGGAGGGCGATGAAAACAAGGTAAACCTTGTACGAGACCTTTCCAGCTTCGCTTCGGCCGGCGTTGAGGCCAAGGTTGATAGCGCCGCCCAAGATCTGGCCAAGTCGTGTCCAAGACAGCCAGTAAGCGACGAGGCGCCCTCTGTTCCTGGGTTCAGGATATGATATCCCGATCGCAGCCTCAGAGGCCCAGAATATACCCGCTGAAATACCACAGCACGCTGCGCCGAAAATGACGAGCCATTCGACTCCATAGCGGTTGTTGAGGTAGAGGCCAGCACTATAGGGAGCAAAGCCGATGGTTCCGATGATGAGGGCACCTTTGATACCAACATACTTGACGATACCGCTAGTAAACCAGCAAGAAATGATCATCAGACAAAACGTGAGGGCGTTGCCGGTGTTGACAAGATAGGGCTTCTGCGCGCCTCCTGCGCCCAGGGAGTTCATGGCTCCCCACAAGCCCGGTGCTGCGAAGCTGCATATTCCGAGGATTGTGGCATTATAAAACGGAGTACGGTACCATTTGGCTGCTCCAGTTAGACTTGGCCTTGACCTTTTGAGGCATAACTCACCAGTCACTTTGGGGGTTTCGCTGGCGTTGGTTTCGCCAGGCGTCTTTGTCTCCGAGTCGGACATGGCTGCGTAATCCCAGGTGAGTGAGAAATATGAAGAGGGTGTTTGGAAGTGTGATGGTGGTATTGACTAAATAGCCCAAGAGGATAGATAAGTGAGGTAGTGTTGATCACACCATTGAACCCCGGACATGAGGAATATGCGGAGTGCCAACATGCAAGATTGGCACTCGATTGATCATCGGCCGCAGCCGAGGTTCGTCTTTGTGGTGAGGTGTGGCGGGCGTTGCGTGCTTAATTCAACCACCATTCCCGACCATTCCGATGTCATACAAGACGAGGGGGCTCTAGGCATCATGACGTGATTACACACGAAAGATAGCCATAAGGCGCTAAATCAGCCGAGCTAAAGTGCCGGCATCGTCGCTCGCCATCTTGGCGGACGCGTGGTCAAAAGGCCCGTAAAGTCGCAGACCCATGTCTGCGATTCCGGCACACCTGCACCATCACCTGCGGGCTCTTTGTTGTTTCCGTTCCGAAATCCGCTTATGCGGTCAAAGTCTTCTCCTTAGGGACGAGTTAGTTATGGCTCAACTACACAAAGAGAGGAATGGCCATACCTTTGCTGACGATCGGGGCTTCCCGAGGGACACCACCACTACCCAGGCCGAGCTAGAAAGACGCGGCGAATGTCATCAAGGATAGACACCGGCCTCAACCCTCAAGCCCCAACTCAACGAGGCGTTTCCTTTCCCATGCTTCATACTCTTGAGGAGGGGGGGTCTTGCTCATTGCCAGGATTGTCTTCCTGCAGATCCAGGCTATCCCAGAAAACATCCTCGCCAACGCAGAGAGGGCATAACCCACTGGTAACGCCCAAAGCTGACAGGTGCTCGAAGAATATGTCCACAAACCAGTCAAGCCGCTTCGCTTGACTACCCAGGATATTCAGCCTCCGAGACCCCCTGCAGAGGTGGCATTCACCGTTCTCTGCGCACTAGATGATGTCTTGGATGGTGAGGCCCGAAAAGAGTATGTCGATCTTGGACGTGAGATACTTGACCGGTACCTCCACCAGGGCAGTACTGCGGGTATCCGGGTCCCCAAATGGGTTGCCGGCCCCCACGAATCGAGAGTTTGGTCTTTCGAGATAAAACGTATACAGCCTGGCAGTGTCCCAGTTCTCCAGTAGACCAAACTGGGACCAGCTTGGGGGCACGCAAAACAAAGTCCAGGCACCCTGAGCATTGAATCCGAGAGAATGCGGTATCACGAGGTCACAGGTACCCCGTCTGTCTGGGCCCCTAAAGTGTTTCTGGGGGGCGGCCTCGGCGAACTCGAGGATCATGAACCACAGCTCCAGGGGGAGATACTTGTGGCCCTCCTTCAACGTGATGCGTCCTGGAGACAACCGGACGAGGAAATCAACATAGGCAATACCTATGGAGGCGCAGTCGAGCATCAAGACCGGCGCTGACCGCCGCATGAGCTGGTCGAGTGTGTTGGGAGTGACAGGGATCATGGCGTCGAAGTTGTCTGAGATGGGTATGGGCTGGGAAGTAAAGCATAGAATGGAATGGTGATTGTCTGGAATCGGGGCGCCGAGTGCCATTATCTACTCGCAATTTCAACTCACCGCAGCAGAAATCTGCCTTGTTGTTGTTCTTGCTGCACAGCCAAACTCTAAGACGATGCCTCGTGTTGTTGATGCTCACGATGCCAGTTGAATACTGCAATCTCGACGGCAAGGTTGGTGAACCAATCACGCAAGAGTAAACTCTGATACGGAGTTAGATTCAGGAATCATAACAAGCAACTCAACTGCAGAGCAGTGTTGCGAACCTCGTGGCACACGGCTACGGGTTCACGCAAACCACATTGAATATGGGAATCAGAAAAGCATAATCGTGTATCTGATGAATAACCCTGCTCTTCCACACGATTCCTGGTTGGGTCTACTGGGCCCTGGCTGCCTGTTGCTCCCTCAACCCCGTCCATCAAGCCACATTGATGACACACTCTCCCTCCTCACGGGGCCTTTCAAACCCTTTACAGTACGAATCAAAGGTCTCCTCATCGATATCAAATGCCGAATCTCCGTTCCTGTCTCCAACAGGCTGCTCATCCCTTTGTGCCTTGCGTGAGGTGATGCGTTGCCAAAGGAGTTCTCTATCAGCATCTAGGAGGACAAGAACCCATCGGCCACCGTTGCTTTCTATGATGGCCTTGAAATCATCTCTGTACTTTTTATTCCAGAAGGACAGGTCGAGTACAATGTCAGTCGTTCCATCTTTGAGTCGGCGCTGTAGCTCATTGACCAAGATCTCCATCGCCTCGGTCTGATGTTCCTCATACTTTTCATTGGCATAATCGATCGCGTATAGTCCGTTTCTCTTGAAGTTGACCCCATCGATAGAAAGTCGGATAAAACCTGAGAAATGGCCAACTATTTCCTTTGCCAGGTTCGACTTTCCCGCACCTGTTAATGGGGAAAGTTAGAGAGAGTCACGAGTGGCGGAAGTGGTGTTGGGAGCTGATGACCTCACCTGCTATCCCGCACGTCATCACCACCACGGGTCTGCTATCATTCTCGGTGCGAATCAACTTGCTCAGGATCTTACTTTGGTTGGCAGGGCGACTGTCGAGGGAATGCCATGTGACTTACCGGACGGAGATCAAACGGCTGAGCCGCCATTCTGACCTGGAGACAAATAACCTTGGGATTAGGACATACGAAGGGCACCTCGGGCGATGCTAGTGACGAACTATCAAAACTAATTATCAGAAAGGAAGAACATCGTCGAGAGTTTTCGCGGTCTATCAGCCAGAGTGTGACTAAGAAAAGCTCTGTGAGTCACAGTTTTAGTTCGGAAGCCGAAGGAGAGGGGTGACTGGACGGAAAACGTAAACAATCACATCTCAGCGACGAGTGCCGATCAGGGACACAAGCATCAGAGTCCAGTCGTGGCACGAGGTCCCAGGGCCAAAGAAAGGTCAATTCGAGCTCAACACTCTTGATCCTCGGGATTGCCCGTGGTTGGCAAGCTCTCCTGAGCACCTCGCGCCGGAAGCCCTTTCAGAGAAGTCCGATTCGACAGCCATGGCGATACTGCACCCAGCCCTCCAATCACCATTTACGCTATTAAACCAGAGGGTTACAATCCCTCGGGTGCCGAGACGTGAGTTGCTGGATCCAGCTGAAGGAGGGTGGCTTACCCCGCGTTCTGACGCTGATGGCTCCCCGACGGTTGAAGATGGCTCCTCTGATCCTCGAATAGGAAATCGGGATGAAGAGCGTAGCTGACAAACAACCTTCTCCTCACTTACAAATGACGAAAGGTCACGAGGTCGAGTTGGTTGGAGTTGTGATAAAGGCCCGGGCATCCCCTCATTTGTCAGTGTGACGTTGGAACTCTTCATTCCATCAATCCAGCTTGATCTACTGAGCATTGCATCACCAGAATCACGGTACACCATCTAAGAGAGACATGGCACCATCAAAGGCATCTGAAAAGGCCAAGGCCAAGCTCCAGGCCATCCTCGACGACCCAAACAGGAACGACGCGAGCTGTAGGCACGCCCCATTCTTCTGATAGACGAGGACTAACTCGTGCATCAACAGCCTACAAGCACAGAGTCATGGCGACCAAGAACCCCGTGGGCTCCGGCGACATCAACATGGTCACTCGGCGAGACAGTAATACCCGACGCATGAGCACCACGAGCGAGGGTTCGGCCGGCGAGGTTCAGCGCAGGTGGAGCATGTGGAAGAACTGGATTAACCGTCCTGCATATTAAATACAACGATGTTGCTAATGGATATCACATTTCGGGAAAGGGACAGGCCGAGATTGTACACTCAATCCCAATTGGTTGGACGGTTGTTTGAGCCCATCAACTTGGGGGTAATGGTTGGCGGACTCCATTGTTTAACTACACGCAGTCCATACTTTTCATAATACTCTTTTCATATTTGGAACTCTCATCAGACTTGCACTTTCTCTTCTGTTGACGATGGCCTGCTGCCACTGTTGTCTCTCGCGTGCATCACCGTATCACGAAAGTTGCCCTCATTGAACGTCAAAACATACTCTGTTAAAAACATTACCAACCAAGCTTCTAATCTCTGCTGGCTGAGGCCTATTGGAGACCATTCTATCCTCTACTTCTACATGATTAAATCGTTGGCCTAACAGGCACTCCTCCGCCTTCTCTCTAACTAGAACGACAAGTGAATGGGCTGTGCGCTGTGCCGTCAGAGGTGATTTTAATCTGCAAAAGGTCAGCACCGAGAAGTGTAGTGGGAACGGGTTACTCACGATATCCTCAATCGTAGCGTAGGTTCCGGCGACAAGAGTGACAACGCCAATAACAAAGGCAAGGACGCAGCCGAGACTCATCCAGATATTCTCCTTCGAGTTCCACTTGCCCTCGCGGAGCAACATGAACCACATAACGGCCGGGATCCAAAAGGAAAATCCAGACACAAAGAGGGCCGAAGCAAGGGAGAGAAGGTCGGAAAAGATGGGAATGGCCTCAGCGATGATCCAGGCGATGATGGTGAAGATGGCGACGAGGATGATCCAGCTGGCCCAACCCTTGGGCGTGTTGATGTATCGAAGCATCGAGTTCTTGAACATTCGTCCGTGGACATATCGAAGAGCCACCGTCGAGTTGATCGAACCCGAGATGAAGATGACGGGCAACGCGACTCCAAAAGCGACCTTCGAGATAGTAGGTCCGGCGGAAAGAAGAGCGGGCGATTGAACCGTGGGACCGATAAAGGCGTAGCAGAGCGCCCCGGTCAGGGTGTAGATGCAGATTTGCATGAAGCAGGACGAGTAGATGGACTTCATGTAGTCGGTGGGCGTGTGCATCTCGTCCATGAAGGAGAATTGACCAATCGCAAAGCTAAAAGCGAAAATGATGTTGCTCACGGCGACAAAGGCCTCGGAGAAGCTGAGGTCGTCCTTGGGCCACGCTGACCACGCAACGCCGGAAAGGCCACCAGGTGAGTCGCTGGCCTGGAGACCGGTCGCGATGACGGTGATTCCAATGGCAGCGACGATGGAAACGAAATCGATATAGCCCAGGATAGCGACCTCGGTGAAGCTAGGAGGGATGGCGAGGATCAGCAGGATCACGGCCGAGATGGCGGAGAAGACGATGGAACAGACGCGGCCGTCGGCGATGTCGATGAGGGCGATGCTACCCGTCAGGGCGTGGGATCCGACAACCATGACAAGCTCTAGAACCAGGGCAGCACCAAAGAGTTCGTAGCCGAAGCGACCAAATAAGAGCCTTCCCGCATCGGCATAATGCGACACGGTTGGATACTTGAGCTTGACCTGACCGACGAGGTAACTGGTAAAGATGGACACGAGACCGAGCGAGATGGTGAGGAAGACGCCAGGGAACATGCCGAGGGTGTGGTAGGCGCCGGGAAGACTGAGGGCGCCGAGGGCAACGGCCTCGACGATGGTGACGACGGCCAGTCGCTTCCAGCCGAGGCGATGGAAGTGGGCATTTCCCTTGGCGGCGAGCTGCTTCTGCTGCGAGACCTGGACGTCGTCGGGGGCGTCGCCGATAAGATTATCGTCAATCATGTTGGATACGGGTTTGGACTTGTCGTTTGCCATGTTGATGGAGTACTGATGGAGTTGGTGTGTGAGAGGATGGAGATGGAGATGGAGAAGACACTTGAAGGCAGGTGCTTGCTACTTAAAGAGATGAACGGGAGGAACGATCAACGACGAACCATGATCGAACCCCAGAAAGAGATTTTTACCTCTCAAAATAAGGTATGATTCTGCAGCGAGTGGCGGCTAGACATGCTTTTCCACGGTTAATCGGCCTCCATTGCACGACAAAGGGCGCGTGGTGTCGGGGCATCCGGGCTCCACCACGGGGCGACGATGAAAACGTAACGGAACGACTCGGGGGGGGGGGGGGAGGAGCACCATCTGGGGTGCTTCTGGGGAGGCCCTGGCGTTGCTTTTTTATTCCATCGAAACTCGTAATTGTTTCTAGCTGATCCTTCCAAGCCCAGACGGGTTATCATCTGCTGAAATACGCCGGGAACACGCTCCTTGCGACGTTCCGAGTTCTCGTAAAAGGCCCGAAGGCGTTCGAGAGCCGCATCGGCGTGGCTTGCGCCTTTGGAACATTCTCAGCATGGCGCTTGACCACATGCCGTAAAGCGCTGGAAGCTCTGCAGTCAGAGTTTGCGGCGCCGCGTGGGCCAGGGTGACATGCCGCTGTTATTGCCGCCTCTTCCTTTTTACGTCCTCGAAACTCCCGGATTGGCCAAGAGTCATGTGTTGCCCTGGACCGGGCTTTAATGGAAATTTATTGAGACGCCTGGTGTGGATCTCATCATGTCATGTTTTCCTAACAGGAATTCAAGGGTAGACAAACTCAAACTCTGACTGCCCCAAGGTGATTGCCAGGCAGCGAGATTACTCTGCTGAGATTGAGATCGAAGGGAAGCTTGAAGTCCGTCTACCCAAAAATGTCAAGCAAAGGCGTCGTGTCTGCTGTTGCTGTTGGTCGTATTGTCGGATAAGCGGCAACCCGACATCTCGTGAGCGACATCAAAGACCCTCACAAGATTTCGTGCCTGAAGCAAAAACCATCATTCCCCAACAATCGCTTATCTGCGGGGTTTATAGAATTCTTTGACTAATGTGAATAGGCCTGATAACTGGGTCATTTGACTGATCTCTGGGGACATCAGGAGAGGTTATTACGAGATGGTGAACAGCCTGGAGTTTGCTCTACTGTCAAATACAACATGGGTGTGGCCGGAGCCCAGAGGTCTCGATCCTTCTTCTCTATTTGCTTCCGGGATCAGGTTCCAAGCCTCGCCTGATAACATCAGTCATTCATGCCCTGCATCCTGCCGGCGCATGCAGAGGAGCGCACTCGCCCGGTGCAGTGGCCTCAACGGCGATGCAGAACGAACCGTCCAACCTTTATTAGGTTTTTCTTCGCCCAGCTATGTTTTTTACTTTAATCAGTGATACTTTACGACTTTACATCACGGACCACCGAGTCTTATCTACGGCGATCATGCCGAGGAAGCGACTGCAACTCCAGCCAACATCGAATGGGTGCCTCCCCACCAGTTTATACCCTCACCCGGCACCTACCAATATCCACGTATAGAGATGTACCAACAATTTCAGTCCGGACAATTAGTCCTCCAAGGGGTTCCTGGTCATAATATCTCCCATCCGGCTGCTCACTGGTTTCCTTGGGGCAGACGCTCCCATTCTGCCGGCATGAAAGGCGCCCAAATCATCATCAATGAACTGTGATCACCATACAAAAAGGTTTACGGTGTTTATGTCGCTTCGGCGTATATATTTTATCTTCATATGTGTATTCTGTGGTGTTGATGCTTGAATGTGTGACGATATAAAGACTTCAATCCCCGGCAGCATGCAGCAAGCACGAGGTCAGTTTCACCATCCCAAAGTTTGAGTTAGGTACTATTTCTTTCAGCGTTATCTCACCGCTCAAAACACAGCTTTTACCATGTTACCAAAGAACATGTGTATGGGCGTTCACGCTACAGGCAATTAGCTTTCCATGGGCTGCCCTCTAGGTGAACGGGTCATGCTCTTGCGAGAGGAACCAAGAGACTAACTAGACTCCGCTATCTTCTCAACGAATGCCTAAAAAGAGTCGGAGAGCAGATTTGAGCGGACGGCGGCTTGTTAATATTCAAAAGAGACAATTGGGCTATACGCTTTTATCTAGGTATCTAGTGTCTGCCTGATTCATGTCCGACCTACCTCGTAAGTCAAGAGCAAAACGAGTGTAGCAGCGCCCACTCCTGATAAGCCTAGACTCTTCACAAAGACTAAAAAAAGTCGAAACACTTTGTCGAGTTTCAGTCGATGAGCTGATCTATTGGTTTGGTTGTACCAAGGACGAATCTGCACTGGAGAAGAACACCCAGGACATTATCTTCATCTCCGAGGAAAAGAGTGGAAGTCAAATCACGGGAAATGGTGCGTTGACAACTACAAGGTAAGGGGCAATAGATCAAGGGTGGTAATAGTGTCAGGGACCGAAATAAAAAATATATTAATCGCGCTTTTATCCTCCAGTTCCAAGTACCTATACCCCCAACCTCATCTCAGGCTCCTTGCTCTCAAACTTCAACTCGCTCGACGTTCGAGGCTCCGACACACTATGCTTGGAAGGACTCTCATATGCTACATCCACGTTTCTTGTTCGCATGATGCCATTGTACGTCATGATCTCCTCTTCAGATCCATTCGGCGACACGCTGCGGATCTCGGTATGATGGGCTCGCGCCCCTCGAAGGTCCTTTAATCGGATATCGCTCGGCCCATCGTAGTTGGCGGATCTCATACCATTGGTCCTGAGCGTGGCGCTCCCATATGTGTTTGCATAGGGTGTGCCGGTCGTCTTTCTAGAGCTTCCTCCAAAGACCTTGGGGAACCATCGGAGGAGGAGACCGCGCAGGGCGGGTATCGAGGCGCATATTATTGCCAGGTTCGTTTCGACGATGCCCCATACGGGGGAGATGCTGTAGGTTGAATCTTCGTCCGGGCTGTGAGTTGTGAGGAGCTGGTCATAGATGCCCACAACGCGGATGATGCCCACGATGGCCACACTGCATCATGTTAGCTTGGGTATCCAACAGGCAAGTATCCAAAATGAGAAGGGAGCCAACTCACACAGAACCTATAACAAACACGCCAATGACGGCAAACTTTGCCGCCCAAGGCATCGTCAGGCCCAAGAAGATCCAAAACGGCAGAGCCAGCACCAAAAAGTCGGTAAAGATCGTGATGCAAGATGCGATCACATGGAAAGAGTTGTGAATGCACTTTGTATCAGGGTCCTCTCGCAGCGAAAAGTCCCAGTTGGCCGCCAGCGGGAGACACTGGAACAGGGCCGTAAAGAAGATGGCGACGGCGTGGAGCGCGTTGAAGATGTTGAGGGAGTGAATCGCATATCGAACCGACTGCTTGTGGCCGCCGAGGCGGAGGAGGAAGACGAGGATCGAGGCTTTGACGAGGGCGAGCACGGGGTTGTAGAACATTTGGACGAGAAAGTTCCACCAGTATCCAGGCCTTGCGTCGTATTCGGGCACGTCTGCTTTGTGCCATCCCCAGTAGTTGAGCTTCATGACTGGAGCCGGGTCAGTATGTCTTGCACAGGACGTAGAGAGGGGAGCTTACACATGAAGAGAGGTCCAACCATCAACAAAGCGAAAAGCTGCAAGACCTGTCAGTGGTTGTCTGTGACGGTTTACTCCAAGTGCCGTAGAGCCAGGAAGTAAAAGACTTACAAGAGCGGCCAACACGAGATAATCATCTAGAAACTGGGTCAGCTGCTGTTCGAACGAATTACTCGCAAGGATTAACCTACCAAGTCCAACCTGTCGCATGGTCACACGAACGTACACACGCATCGCCACGACAATGATGGATAGACACGGGAAAAGAAAGAGCACCACAAGACCCTTCTCCTGGAGAGGCGGCGTCGGGATCTTGGTCACATCTGGATACGGCGGAGGCCCAGACCGAGCCCAGAGATCGAATGAGGCCATCGCGAGTGTCTAAACAAACATTCAGAAAGAAAAAAAAAGAGTGACGTTAAAAACTCTCAGAGTCACGGATACCCAAGCGGCCCAAGGAGGGGTGGGAACAGCTTGCCGAGCGATCGTCGTCGAGTGCCGGGGACACCGCTGATCCGGGAAGCGTGAGAGAATGCAGGTAATGTAAACGGATGGATCCTCGGGATCCAGTAGGTCTTATGTAAAGCAAGATCAAGGGGGGGGGTTGGCAGTTGCGCAGTCTTCCGTCTGACAGACGAGAGCAAAAGGTTTTGTTCGATTCAGGAGCAACAGTTCATGGAACAGAGACTCGCCATGTGGCATCCCCTCGTGGACAGCTGCCTGATGAGCCTGTGGCGGCCGCAGCTGAGCAACCATCTCGCCAACGTTCCTGGTTCCAGGAACAACGCTTGACACGGAACCGGTAAGTGATCACCGGGGTTCGAGTCCTTCGCGAGTGTCTTCAGCAGCTTCCGGTTCTAGAAAATGGCAGCGCCGGTTTGACGCAGCCAGTTATGGCATTGCTGGATCCTTCAGGCTGCCAGGGTCTCGCGCCACAGAGCGTTTTGAACCCAGCCATTGCATAAATGGCGTCTGCCATGCTTTAGCAGATGCAGCACGAGATTATCCATTGTCGAATAGGGAAGGGCATGGAAGATCAAGACGTTGCAAGCCTCTTGACGCCCGAGTCGCCCAACGAACCGAACAGAACGCCTCTCGATGGCTGACAACTGCACAAGCCAACAGTCCAAGATCAGCAGAGCGCTCGATTAGAAATCCTACACAAGATCTCAAGTCGTATTCATCTAGACTTTCAAAAGCTGTCGTTGGAAAAGGGTTCCTTGTCTTTTCTGGCGGATCCCTCGGGTCGACGTCTTCAAAACAGACTTTGCGCTACGGCTCGCGGGCCTTTCCCTCCAAGGCCAAGATCTACACCCAGCGCGATTTTTCGCCTTGAGAACGGGGAAACAGTCAAGCGCATCCGCTTCGACCCTCAAACTTGGCAACAATCCATGCCAATAGCTGACGAGATCTTGCTTCGCTACCCCGGAATTCCAAGACACCCTGCCAGGGTCTGCAGCCAATGGACTCGAAGAAGACGATTTCAGCCTTGACCACGGCTTCCTCCCTGTCATCAGCGGAGTCGTCTCAGCTAAAGAACTCCGTAGATCACTGCTCCTCCTGGGTTGAAGCGGAGGGAAAACATCACTCACTTTCTTGGTAAGGGTCGTGATAGAGTTTCTCGCTAGACAGCACGTCCGAGGGTAACAAAGTCTGTCGGTACGGAGGCAGGGCCAGAAAGTTTTATCCTACGCTAAAAACGCCACAAGTAAGGGATAGAATTTCTATAGCTAATTATAGTGAGGTATATCCCTGCCTTCCTTATACTTATTTCCTCCTTTAACTTTAATGATTTTTCTAATATATAAGGGTATTCTCTCTATTTAGGCCTAGATTTTCTCCTATAGAAGCTCCTTTTAAGCTACTTCCCACGCGCGAATAGCTTCCTATTAAGTCTTTAAGGCACCTTTCTTTATAGTTATCCTCTTTAAATATAGCTAGGCCGGCTTAATAGTATTTAAATCGGGCGAATTTAGATACTAAAGAAGCTATTAAATCTAATAAAGATTATATATCTATTACTAGGCGTGGTGGTTATATAAGGGCGCTTTATCTTCTTATATAAGGGTATTTAGCCTCTCTTTTTAATATTCCTTTATAAAAGGAAGTAGCTTTAAAAGAAGAATAATCTATTAATACCGCTATTAATTAATGCCCTTACCTTTTTCTCTTATTAGCTTATTATTTGACTTCTTAAACTTTTATTTAGGCTTCTTACCTAGGAGGCCTTATAGCCCTAGCCTTTATATACCTATTATGAGCTCCTACTCTTCTTATATAATCGGTTTAAGCTCTATATTAATCTCCTTAAGTTACCGCTTAGCCTCCTTCCTCTCTTTTATAGTCTCTAGACCCTAATAATAATAAGGACCTTTCTTATTATAGGAAAAGGCAGCCTAGAATATAAACTCACTAGCGCTCTTTTATCTCTTATAAATATAGCTATAAAGAAACTACTCTTTTACTCGCCTCTATATACGATAGCCTCCTCTATAATAGAGAAAGATCACTAAGGTCTTATTAGACTAAATGATAGCCTTCTAGTTCTTATAGGTCTAATCTTAATAGGTAAGATATTAATTAAGCCGTTCTTACTTTATCCTCTTTATTAACCTAGGCTTCTTTATTAGCTTAATCTTCCGGAATCTAGCTTTCTTTAGGATCTCTTTAATAAGTGACTTAGAGATATTAATGCCCTAAAAGCTAAGTTCACTAGCTATTTTAGCGGCTAATTTTTCCCTTCTATAGCGGTCTCGGCTAACCTTTATAATAATTAAGTCCTTCGCTTCATCTATATATTTACGCGGCCGGCTAGATCGAGAGGCATCTTCGAGATATTCGTTACGTAAGGAAAGAGGTCGCAAATTCGGGTTAAACCCTCGCTTAATTGCTTATATATAGATATAGTTAATGTTACGGATGCACGGCTAAAGAGGCATAGTTGCTAGGTAGGCGTAATAGTTGATTAATGACTAAAGCTTAATGAGATTAAGCTAGGGTAAGCCCCCCTAAAAGCATAAAGACTTATCCGTGAGACCGGCCTAAAAGGGCCCGGTTATATAGATCCTTTAAACCTCTATTCACTATAAAGCGCTATAATAACTATCCTCCCTCCTAAAGGTAGCTATCTTTAGTTATCGCGAATGCCCTTAATAAATACCTTAATAGCCTTTAATAGTCCTTAATAATTACTAAATAATAATAAATATACCCCGCGCTAATAGAAAAAGGTAGTATTACTTTATTTATTATTATTATAAGGCTTATTATTATCCCTATTTCTATAGTATTTTAGGCCTCTAGATATTAATAATAATAATAATTTCCTATAACCTATTTCTCTTTCTCTCTATCTCTTCTCTATTAATATTATACTTTCTTCTGCGAAATAACTATAATAACCCTATAATTCCTAGTCGAGATACCCTCTACTGTATACTCTCTTTAGCCCGGTGGCCCTATAAGCATTAATTAATAATATATATATTATTTTTATTTAGCGATTTAGGCTAAAGGTAAGGCTATTAATGCCTACTATATATTAATTATCCTTTTAAGTATATTTAGATTAATTATACCTTTTATGACTTTAATTCCTCTCGCTATAAGCACTATAATAGCTTTAATAGTTCTTATACGCTATAAGTATTTTATATTTTTATACCTTATTCCCTTTAATAGCCCTATTAATCTATAATAAAGCCCCCTTATTATTCTTAATAGAGATATAGGTAATCTCCTATATTAATTTATATTTATTAACTCTATTATTAATTAGCTTATAAATAGCCTTAATATTAATAATAATATTATTAATAGCTATTTCTTTAATATTAATACCTTATATCTATTTATAATAGTAGCTAATTGCCTTTACTTTATATTTAGCGCTATAGAGAATGCCTACTATATATACTTTAGCCTAACTAGAAATAAGAAGGATAATTATATAAGTTACCCCCCTTTTACTATATTTTTATTCTTATTTTTAATCTTCTTAGATATAAGATACTATTATATTATATAAGGTTCTTATTACCTAGCGATATTAATAGCTAGCGAGTACCTTCCCTACTCTCTCTCTTAATATTATAAGTCTTTACCTTTTTCTATTAGGTTTCGCTAATATTTTATTAAACTAATATCTAATAGAAGTAATAGTATTATACCTAGTAGCTTTATAGCTAGAATACCGACCTTAATATTATCGCCTAATATATCGCTTAATTAGCCTTTTATAACTCGCTCTACTATATAATTAATTAAGACTCTAATGCCGGTTAGTACCTTATGCTTCTTATTAGTATTCCTATATAGGGCTATAGAGGGATAAACCCCTATAGGGCTTAAGTCTATTCTATTTCCTATAGTTATTATTAGTATTTCGGCGTAATATAATACCTTAGGTATAGGTTTAATTTTATATATTTTATTTAATAGATTTTTTCTACCTTAATATAATTATAGGCGCCCTCTTTATTTAAGCTACCTTAGCTTTTTAGGCTATTTTTACTTTTTTTATTTATTTTTTTTATTACTTCTAGATAGCTTCTTATATATTTATTATTTTATTTATATCTACCTATTAATTATATTCTATTAGCTAGCCTTTCTACTTAATAAAAAAGTAAATATCTCTTTTAATCTTCTTTTTTACTTTAATTTATTTAATTTCTTACTTTAATTTATCTACTTTTAAGTCTAATATTAGGAGGGTTTCTTCTTTATTCCCTTTCTTTTATACCTAAGGCTCTAGTAGAGTAATATAGAAGATATTATAAATCTATAAGTATTTATTTAATAAGGCTAAGTAATAGGCCTATAAGTTAAGCTTTTCTAAGACCCTAAAGGGTTTAATAAAATAAGGAATTAATTTCTTTTTCTTTTCTTTAAACTTTAAGTTCTTTATTAAGAGTATTATTAAGTCTCCCTTTATAAATATAAATAATTTATAATAGGAATTATAGTATTTTATCTACCTTTTAATTACTTACTTTTAATATTCTTATAACTATTAATAGATTTCCTAAAGTTTTTATAAGTATACTTTAACTTTAGGTATACCCTCCCTTAGGTTTTTATCCCTAAAAACTAAATAAAACTCTAGCTTATAGCCTATAAGGGCTATATTAAGAGAGATATTTATTATCTTATTTATTATAGAGTTATAAGTAAATTAAGTAATTAATAATAGCTTTAGTTAATATTTAGGATAATTACCTATAAAGTATTATAGGTAGTAACCTAAGGTTTAATTTATCTATTTTATTTAATTATTAATTTAGGGATAAAAGGTAGTTAAAAGCCTTTACTTTATCTAAGAGATAAAATATAACTCTAACTAGAATTTACTTATAAATATAGGTCTATAGTTAATAATAATACCCTATAGTACCCTAAATTATAATTTAACCTCTTAATAAAAGAGCTTTATTAGGTCTAATATTATTATTATAGTATTAATAATAAGAAATAGATAGTATTTTATAAATTAATTAATAATAACTAAAATTATATTTACTTCTTAATCCCTTAATATAATTAATAATAGACCTATAATAAAGTCTATTAATAGTTTAATTATAAGTCTCTAGGGAATTAAGAGGTTATTAAGCTTATTATAGGGGCGATATCTATATAAGACTATCTCCTAATATATCGGGTAGGTATACTTATATTCCTTAATATCGGTTTTAAGAGCTTCCTAATAGAACTTCCTTTATAGGAGGTCCTTTATTCTCTTAATTCTAAAATAGCTAGCTAAGGGGTTATTATAGTATAAGCTTAAAATCTTTCTTTATAAACCTAGGTCTTATAGAATATAGATATAGTTTCTAAAGAATAATAGATTATCTTTCTTAATATTCTATACTTTAGGGTTTCCTACCCCTTTTAATAAGGAAACCTAGGTCTTTCGTCAGGTATCCTTATCTCTTACCTAGGCTAATCTAATTAGCTTAAGTAAGGGACTTAAGACCTAGGATTATATAGGGTTTTTGTTACGGCGCTTTATGGTGAACAGAGGTTCAAAGGGATCCACGTGACCAGGCCCTTTCAGGCCGGTCTCACGGATAAGTCTTTATGCTTTCGGGGGGGCTTACCCCAGCTTGATCTCATCAAGCTTCAGTCATTAATCAACTATTGCGCCTACCTAGCAACTGTGCCTCTTTGGCCGTGCATCCGTAATAGTTTTCCTACTATAACCCTACCTCTACTATTAGTCCTAAAAGTAAGTCTACTATAAATAGCTTCTCTTTAACCTATTCTCTAAATTTACTAAGATACTCCTTTATTTCGGTACCTTCTCGTAGTTATTAAATAAGGGTTTCTACTCCCCTAAGGATAACTTATCCACCTTATTTAAACTAGAGGCTAGGGACTCTATTACTCTTACTATAGGCTCTATACTTTACCTCTCTTTTATCTATAACTATATAATAACTATAATCTTAGCTATCTTTTAATTTAATAAATTAATTAATTCTTTAATTAGGTCTAAATCGGGGATATAACCTAATAGTCTCGATAATATATTAGCTAGGTTTATCTTCCCCTTCCGGTACTAAATAATAAAATCATATAGCATTAAGTAAATATATTACCTTACTTACCTTCTATTAAGCTTTAGGGTCTTTATAAAGGACTATAAGTTCTAATAGTTACTTAATAC
Organism: Fusarium virguliforme; assembly: GCA_020883615.1. NCBI lineage: Eukaryota > Fungi > Ascomycota > Sordariomycetes > Hypocreales > Nectriaceae > Fusarium > Fusarium virguliforme. Next base: position 1,064,985 of record JAJHJD010000009.1, on the reverse strand, counting down.
TTTAATTTAGGTTAAGGCCCCTTTAAGGTATTATCGCTAGTATTTAAAGGACTCTATAATAGCTATTAATTTATATTCTAGGGTATTATAATTTAATTTAGATATATTAAACTTCTTAGATTAAAATATAATTAAATACTATCTACCTTTATTATCTAGCTAAGAGAGAATACCTATTATAGCTATCTTAGAAATATCTATTTCTACCTATATAGGTCGCATTAGATTAAAATACTATAGAAGAGGTACTTCTTAAAAGGCTTAGATAAGCCTTTAAAATACCTCCTTTTCCTCCCTATTTAGGGATATATTCCTAGGCTTTCTCTCGTCCTTTATTCCTTTTAGTAAATCTATAAGTAATTATACTACCCTTAAGTAAGTATAAATAAAGCGATAAATAAAAGTTATAAAACCCTAGGAAAACCTAAATATCTCGATAGGTAATTAATAATAGCTATTCTATTAGCCTTAACCCGCTTAAGGTCTATTAATATACCTTCTCTAGAGATAATAAACCTAAGGAACTCTATCTATTTTTAATAAAAGGTATATTTTAATAACTTAATATAAAGTTTAACTTTCTATATTCTCTTAAGTACCTCTTAGATAGTTTATATATAAGTCCTAATCTTTTAAATAGATTAAGATATTATCTAGATAGGCTATATAAATAGTATTAAGAAGCCTATATAAGGCTTAATAGATATAATATTAAAAAGTTATAGGTATATTAATAAGCCTAAATAATATAATTAAATACTTAAAATGCCTATAATATATACGAAAAGCTATTTTCTATTTATCTCCCCCTTAATATAAATATAATAGTAAATATCTTTTATATTAATCTTAGAGAAATACTTCGCCCCTTATACCCTATTAAGAATCTCTAAAATAAATAGGAGAGGGTATTAATTCTTAATTAAAAGGATATTAAGGCCCCTATAGTTAATATAAAGGTATAGGCTCCTATCCTTTTTTAATATAAAGAGAATTAAGGCCCCTATAAGACTCTTTAATAATTAAATCCTCCCTTTCTCGAGGTTATCTATAAGGTATTATTATAGCTCTTTAAGCTTAGCTTATAAAAGAGGATAGATCGGCCTATATAAAGGTTTTTAACCTTTAATTAGATTAATTATATAATTAATGCTATAGTATTATAATAATTACCTAGCTTTTTTATAGCTAAAGACTTTAATATAGTCCTTTAATTTCTAATAAGGGGGCATCCTCTATAGGTTTTAGGGGTTCTTTATTTAAGAGAAGGTAGGGTTCTTTATATTATATAATTAGGAATACCTTATTTAGATTTTCTAACTTTTTATAAAACTTATATATTAAAAGAACTTTAATCTTATTTATATTTTTCTTAAACTATTAATATTATTCTCCTTTATTAATTATAATTAAAAGGTCTTTAATAATAGATATTAATAATAAAAGAGGGTTTCTAGAGGGTTTTATGCCCTCTTTAATATTAATATAGATTTACTTAAAAGAATAAGTCTCCCTTTAGTAATTAAGTATTATTATTAAGACTCTCTATTTATAGTAAGTTTAGAGATTACCCCCATTAATAACTTAATATAATATTATAACCCTATTAAGTTATTTAAGGCCCTACTTTTAGGCGAATTTCTTATTTATATAGTTAGATATTATTACTATATTAAGATAAATAAATATTTTAATTATCTTTTAATATAAATTAAGAGAGAAATATTAATATTAAGCTTAACCTATATATACCCTTCTTTAGCCGCAACCTAAGCTACGCCTATAGCTTAATTAGGTTTTTTAGCTAAATAACTTAATTAATTATATTTAGGTTAGATTTTAGGTAGAAATATAAAAGGTAATACTTACTATAATAATAATAATATTAAAGGGTCTTACCTTTTTTACCTTTAGGGTTTTATTTATAACTTATAAAAGTTTCCTCTATAGTTTATGTAGTAATTAAGGGGGTTTTATATTTCTCTCGCTTAGCCTACTTTTTAATAGGGTAATTAATTAACCTTAACTTTCTCTTCTTTTAGATTATTATATCTTAATAATAAATAGCTAATATAACTATCTTATTATAGGTTTATAATAGGGAAGGTAAATTAAGGTTAATATAATTATATAGTTTATTATATAACTTTATAAAATAGAAAAGAGCTTATTACCTTTTAGCCTATCTTAAGAAGTATTTCTTAATAAAATTAAGATAGATATAGAAATCTTAGGGAGTTTAATCCTCTTTTTATCTAGCCCTTTTTAATTATAATATTAAAAAAGCCTCTCTATTCTCTATATCTTTAATTAATAATAGGGTCTACCTTTTAAATATATCTTAATCTTCCTCTAGCTTATACCGCTATTCCTTAATATATTTACTTAGGTATTAATCCTATCTTAATTATCCCTTATAATCTATATAATCTAAGGTAAGAAGGATCTTCTTATAACTTTTCTAATATTAATAATATACTCCCTAAAAAGCATACTATAGGTTATTAAGCTAATTATCTCTCTTTTATATAGTTATAGGGAGGGTTAATTCTTTAATATTCTTAATCTTAACCTCTCCCTCCTTAGATAAAGAAGAATTAGACGAATATTAATAATATTTCCGGCGTCTTTTAATATCGATATAATATAATAACTTAAGTAACTCTCACTCCCTCTCCTCTAACCTCTTTAATTCTTCTAACTACTTTATATATTCCTTAACCTTCTACTTTCGCTCCTAAATTACCTATATTTCAATAGATTCGCCACTAGGTTCGGGTTATTAAGGAGTAATATTAATGACTTCTGCGGTCCCTAAGGACGATAGGTTTAGAGTGCCCTCACGGGCTAACTTCGAGAAAACTATCGCCTAGGTAGCCTAATAGGAGAAGCTTTAGAATTATTACGGATGCACGGCCAAAGAGGTATAGTTACTAGGTAGGCGTAATGGTTAATTAATAACTAAAGCTTAATGAGATTAAGCTAGGGTAAGCCCCCCGAAAGCATAAAGACTTATCCGTGAGACCGGCCTGAAAGGGCCCGGTCACGTGGATCCTTTGAACCTCTGTTCACCACAAAGCGCCGTAACAGTTAACTTAACGGATTGAAAGCCCGGCTATTATAGCTACCTCGGCGGTCGTCTTGCCGCTATAGGGTGCCTTAAGTGTGACGACTAGGGCGCGTGTTGCAATATCGGTATTTAGAGCCATAGCTAAGGAGTAGAAGGTCAAAAATGCAAGAGAAAGCTAGTGAGGAAGATCTATATATAATTTTAGTATGGAAGCTGATGATACGGTTTCCTTGCTTTTTTGTGGCGCGCTAATAGGCACTAGTGTCTTAGCAGGACAAAACTTTCTGGCCCTGCCTCCGTAGACATGCCCCAGCATCGCAGTTTGATCCGTTCCACGTTCTTCCCGCTCCAATTGATGGCCTTCCCGCCCCAGCTCGTGGTATTCGCCGGGTGCTCCGCGCGCGCGGGGCAAGTGGACTTGGATGGACCCTGCAATCCGGAGGGGGGATGGATCTAAGCCAAGATGATGGCACTCCACCGGTAGATCCCTTGAATGTGGTCCCGAAGAAATGCGCGCAGGTGGTCGAGCTGCAAAAGGGGATTCTGTATTAATTCCGATACTACCTTTAATTCCGCTTTACGTAGCAGGCTTGGCTCCTGTCATGCCCGCATCAAGCATGGATCTGAGCCCCTGAGTCGTTATCCCACAGGAACCACGAGATGAATCCTACCTAATGCGTCGAAGGCAGACCTCAACCAACAAGCGAGATTTAATCATTGAGCTGTGCAAGGTTACGTCGGCGGTTTCAAGATAAGTACTAAATATATAGACTGCATGGCAAGCCATGTGGTTGTAGACGATCTTTGCTCCTTCTCCTCATTCCCTCTCTCTTCTCTTGGCGGGCGAATCGTGATCTTTCTCCCATACCTCTCGTCTGCAAGAGGAAATACCAAGATGCAGGTCACACGTCTCTCGTGGCTGCTTGCCTTTGCCCCTGCCGCGCTCGGCCAGACCATCAACGTCGACGGCGAGGCTGTCCGTACGTGCTGATCACCTGTCACATTTTCCCGACGAACCATCGCTAATCTGAAACACGTCACAGCTGCTGACGAGTCTAATGTCGCTCCGGCCTGGGCCAAGCCTGTGGCTGCGTCGTCGCGGTACTCGTTTGTCGAGGAGACGCCTCAGCTTACTGATGCTGTCCTCGCCAACCTGACTGATCTCGACTTGAGCAATGTTGACGCATTCTACTTTGAAAACACAAAGTCCAAGCGCTCCGCTGCCGATGCTCCCAAGTGCAAGACCTTTCCCGGGGATAAGCTCTTCCCAGGGACATTCATCTGGAAGGTCTTTGACCTCCTCACGGGAGGTGCCTTGATTGACACCGTCCCTCTTGGGTCCGCTTGCTACAAGGGTGAGCACTACGATGAGGCAAAGTGCAAGTTTCTTTTGGACAACTGGTCCAACTCGACCACGCAGTGAGTCCTCCCACCAAGTATTGGTGATGCCTACTCACACAAACAGCATCAATGACCCTACCTCGGTCATGTCGCCTCTCTACGAGGGCGCGACCTGTGAGCCTTCCAACGCAGCAGAGGGCGGACAATGCACCCTCGGAGGCTTCCCCCTGTACTCTGTCAAGGCCACAAACGTCGCCCAGATTCAGCTTGCCGTGAACTTTGCCCGCAACCTCAACATCCGTCTCGTCATTCACAACACTGGCCATGACTTCCTCGGCAAGAGCACCGGTGCTGGTGCCTTGTCCATCTGGACCCATAACCTCAAGGACATCAAGTTCACAAAGAGCTATCGCGGAGCTGGCAGCTACACGGGCCCGGCGTTCAAGCTCGGTGCTGGTATTCAGGTCAAGGATCTGTATGAGGCTGCTGACCGTGAGGGATACTCTGCTGTTGGAGGAGAATGCCGAGTAAGCATCAACCTGTGATTATAACCATGCGAGAGATGTTATTAACAAGGATCATAAGGATGTCGGTGTTACCGGTGGATACACCCCTGGTGGCGGCCACTCCCCTTGAGTCCTATCGCTGGTCTTGGCGCCGACCAAGTCCTGAGCGTCGACATTGTGACTCCCGATGGCCGCTTCGTCACGGCTGATGAGAAGCAAAACACTGATCTCTTCTGGGCTGTTCGAGGTGGCGGCCCTGCTACCTGGGGCGTCGTCGTGTCGATGACCGTCAAGGTTTACCCCAAGATGAGCTTCTCAGGCATGACCTGGAGCGTCACCACCAAGGACGCCGGCATCTCTGAAGACGCCCTGTGGAAGGCTCTTGACGCGTACTGGCGTCGCTTCCCTGAGTATTCGGACAAGAAGAGCTATGGATACAGCTTCCTCTTCCCTGCTGGTGCCGGAAACTACCTGTGGACCATGAACCCGTGGATGGTTCCTGGCATGCCCCTCGCCGACTTTAAAGAGATGGTTGCACCTCTTCTGGAAGAGTGGAAGGCTCTCGGTGTCGACCCCAAGCCCAAGTTCTTTGAGCATGATCGATTTCTGCCTGCTTGGCGCACACATTTCCCAGCCGAAAGCGTCGGCAACCCGTACGTTCGCACGGGCTCTCGTCTGATCCCCCGCAAGAACTGGGAGGACCCCAAGCTATTGGACAAGACTATTTCCACCCTCAAGGGCATTGGCTCTGAAGGTGGCGTCCTTATCATCTATAACATCAACGCCGCAGCTCCCAAGGGCACCCCCTCCAACTCTGCTAACCCGCCTGGCGCGATGCCAACATGTTTGTCATCACCGCTCTGAGCTGGGACGCCGAAGCCTCTGACCAAGAGGTCGCCGACGTCAACAACAAGCTCACCCATGATGTGATGGAGCGCTTGAAGGCTGTCACTCCTGGCGGCGGTGGCTATGGTAATGAGGGCGACGTGATGGACCCTGACTTTGGACAGTCCTTCTTTGGGTCCAACTACCCTGCTCTGTACAAGCTGAAGCAGCAGATTGATCCTTACGGCGTTTTTTACGCTCCTACTGCTGTTGGTAGTGAGGATTGGTACATTACTGGCCAGGAGGCGTATGTGACCAAGCAGACCGGACGCCTTTGCCGCAAGTAGGGGTTGAGTATATAGAGAACGCTTCACAGCGAGCACATAGAAGCCATTTCATGTACATTATATTATTAACCGAATTTATTATACCTTTCTGCATGATAACATGCCCGTATTTCGAATCTTCTCTTCCCATTGCTTCAGTTACGCTCAATGCTGCCTCGCCCAACTCCAGGATCTTGCACCACGCGACTCTGTTACTCGAAGCCGCCCCTTACAGCGATGAGAGATTGCGCAGAAGCCAAAGTGACTCTAATATCTTACCTACATGTTCGCTTACTAGCCCCAGACCCTGCATTAGCACTCTCACAAACCTTCCGTCTTCTGTCTCATCGAGGGGCAGAATCCCTGTACCAAGGCCTGCAGTGTGAGGGTGCATCAAGTCGCAGGGACCAAGTTCCCTGCATCGATTAGTCCAGTGCATCCGCACCGGCCGGGGAACTTTGATTGCCAGTGCCGTTCTGGCGGTACCTTGGCTTTGGATGCCAAGGGCCAGAGCGGCCCGGAGATCCGTGAACGATGAACGGCCATGCATGCATTGCTCTACGATTGAAATTGCCCCTGTCTCCTGAGGTCCAGACGCATCTAGAGCATGTGCAGAATACTTGATTTGATGGTGACTTCGCTAACAGACTGCCCTGGTACATACGCCTTGATTTCCCATGCCTGACAGCTGACTCGCTGTCATGTTCCAGCTTTCATCCTCCAGTTAGAACCCAAAGGGTAAACAATCCATGTTTTCCAAATTCCCCTCTGCTTCTTCACTCAGACACCGCTCACAGGTACACCGAAACTGGAACTGCTCTTGCACGTACTTCTGCCGAGTCGCAACATCCTCATGCACCGTCAGGTCAAAGTAGGTGATCATGCACTCTTCACCCTTGGCAATATCACGTGCTGCAGTATAGACCATTCTTCCTTGGGCATCGGGCTTGTGCGTGACCTACAAGATTGTTAGCTCTGGTGGACAGGAGTCCTCGGGGGCGACTTACATTAGGCAGACATGAGTGGTTAAACATTGCAGCTCTAGGATACAAGCTCAACCCATACGACTCTCCCCGGGGCGTAGGACGATCAATCATGTATAGAGGGCCTGTAACCTTTGGGTAGAGCCCAAACGTGTTGGTCTCCTCCTTGCAGATGAGCGACAGCATCTCATCAGGACTGAGTATGCACGGCAGCACTGATGCATCACTTAGGTACTCCTCAGCCAACCTCTTCCAGTGCTTGATCTGCGACTCTGGCCACGAGTCGAGATATGAGCAGCACATCTCGACAGCCTTCCAACCGCGGCTAAACTGGTCGTCCCTGGGATATCGATGACGAGAGGCTCCGCTCTTCAGTTCCATGTTCCACGTGGCAAGCAGACGCACGACGTGCCAGAGCGTGACAAAGTTGTACTGGCTCTCGCGGTCACGGATGAGTTCGCCCTTTTCCCTGAGCCAAAGGCACTCGAAGCCATGTCGAACGTAGTCGGCGGCCCGACAGGCAGTGTTGCACCACACGACGTCATTGAAGCAATTCCGGTGGCAGCGGACACCGTGTCCGTCCCGGGGCACACGTTGCGAGCATGAGAGGTTGCTGCAGATGAGCGCGTCCTTGTCGGAATTCACTGAAGGCACGATAGCATAGGGTGTGTCAATGAGGAGGACCGTCCCCTCCCGCACGGGAGCAGAAGCACGGAGCAGCCTGCCCTTGCAGGGGTCCTGATCCGGGGACAGGTGAGGGTGGATGTAAAAGGCCGAGTCAAAGGTGTTTGAGGGCCTGAGCCTGCTCCTCGGGGCTGTCTTGGGGACTAGGATCTGTTGGACCTTCATTGGCGCGGATTTCGATCTCGAAGCACAAAAATATGGGAAAATAAAAAAAAGAGAAGATTTGGGAGGGACTCAAAAACGTTCAAAATGATGGTCTAGACCACCGGGGGCATGGTCCAATACGGTTAGGTGAGGAGAGGCAAACTTGTGTCGCCGTAACCTTTTGTGGCTTAAGCCTATCGCGGCGCCAGATTCGAGACGTCGTGATTCAGAGGCTGAGGATCTGAACACGGTTTAGTCAGGTCTTGTACGTCAGAGGGCGTTGCTGTGATAAGGATGCTCAACAGAGCAGGTTGTCTTTGGGTCAGATATGGCCTTTGAGGAGGATGTTTGGGGATGGACTTGAGAGTCTAGATTTAGACAGCTCCCTCTCTCCGCCCTGCCCTTATTCCTTTCCATACTCGCTCCGGCAATGCAAGAGACGATGGCATTCTTGTGGTGCTCTGTTATCTCAAGATCTTGGCTTAACTGTGGTTCTTGACGTCAAGTTCTTTTCGGTTAGTCCCGCGATTAGCGACGGCGTGTGGCTTCAACGGCCACAGGGGGCTTAATCATGACTTTGTTGCTCTTGTGAAGGACCCTTTCGTCTGCCACTTTTCTACAAGAGTATTAACACAAGACGATACGGAATCTGTCTTGTTCCTCGCAAAAAGCATGCCGTGGACAGCTTCAAGCAGCTTCAAAGCCATGAAATCAGTCAATGCAAAATCATCCCCCTGCATGCCAGTCAGTGGAGATCAAGACGAACCATCCAGTCAGAAAACCCTTGGCCCCACGTGTTATCATCTCGTTCGCCTCACTATCAAGGCCATTACCGAGCCAATCAAAGCTGCCCGATTATCAGGTCCCGATTGTGAGGCTTGCTTTCATGCCACGGATTTCAGCAGAACTCTCGGATACTCGGTGAATAGTGAATATCCTATTAAAGATTCAAGCCAGGTAAAGTATAACAATTCATTAGGCCACCAAATACACGACAGTCATATCCATGTCGTGGTAATCTCCTGTTCAATGACAGCATTTGTTCCCCACGTAGCTATGTTGACGGCACCTTGCCAACTCACATTGTCGGCACATGTGTATCCTAGAGTTGAACCAGGGACGACTGCTTTGTGACACTTTGCCTTCCATAAGCCAGATATTCTCTTGAGCAACCTGGAAGAAGCTGTAAGATGTAACGCATTTGGTACACCGCCAGATCGTACACTGTTCAACGGTTCTTGGCGGTGAACCCCAGCTGCACACATCGCTGCACCGGACCTTTTTACGGACGAAAAACTCCGAGTATCAGAAAATCCGAGTGTGAATACTAGAAGCTTCCAACCAAGTTCTTGGCTGTGATGTGAATCCCTTGCCGTTATCTTTGCAACTCCAGGGTAGCATCCCCACTTGCTTCAAAGTGGCGAAGTTTCAAGAAGTTTCCATTTCACGCCAACCTGCATCGGGACGCTGAAGAAATGCCTGAGGCCCCAGTTGGCGAATACCCTCCTGGTTCACAAGGTCATCTGATGATGTGCGATCTTCAACCCTAGGGTATTTATGGCCCGTTGACGGTGTGACGGATGAAGCTTCGTTGACGTCACCTTGGTACGAGTCAGGGAACCACGCGTGATAGCATTTAGATCAAGAAAACGGCCATTAGCCCTCTTTCTTATCTCATACTATTGTGATTTTCTATCCTGTTTCATCTCACTCTTGCCCAGCCCTACCAATGTCTCTTGCCCAGCACGTCACTCAAGTTGAAGGCTTCGACTACGAAGGCCCTGCCAACCCCAACTATGAATGTCCCCCGCCGCCCAGTTTCCGTGGTCCTTTCGGTGCACCTGATATCCTCAGTCCTGGCGTCGGGGACGATACGAACCGGTCAGAATGGCGAAGGCTGAGCTTTGCCCCCGTCGAGATTGTGCAGGATGAGCCTCACATTGCGGCCTACAAAGTCTCGGACACCAAGAGATTGGGTAAGTTGAGACAACCCGCCAGAGTAAAAAGATACTGACAATTCTGCAGTCCAGGTTGCAACCGCCGTGGTAGCATGCTGGCTCGCGTCTGGCATCGTCTTTGGCTTTGCTGCCCTCAAGCCAGTCTTGATCGCTGAAGGCGTGTACCAAGAGCTCTGCCAGGTCAACACAGCAGAATCCAAGCCAAGGCCTGATGTTCCATGTGCCAAGCAGGACATGCGCTTGAACCTCTTTTTCATATCCGCCTCCATCTCTGCAAACGTCTCGTCTCTGTTTGCGGGCGCTGTCCTCGATCGCTATGGACGTCGCACATGCTGGCTAGCCTCCAGTCTCTTCCTCATCGCCGGTGCAGCACTGATGGGCTCTTCCTTCGCCATCCCCAAATTCGACGGCTACCTTTTAGGAAACGTGTGCCTCGCAGTCGGGGGAACCTTTCTTTTCGTCTCGAGCTTCCAACTCGCCAACGCGTTTCCCAAGTACTCGGGCCTGGTCGTCGCCCTCGTCACTGGCGCTTTCGATGCTTCTGCTGCCGTCTTTCTCTTTTACCGCATGGCTTATGAGGCCTCCGGTGGGAGATTCTCGCTTGAAAAGTTCTTCTTTGGGTACATTGCCATTCCCGTGTTGATCTGTGTTGCTGAGCTGGTATGGATGCCCTCACATGCATATCACACGCTTCCAGAGCTTGAAAGGAAGATTGAACAAGTGCAAGATCGCACCCGCGATGTTCATGCTTCAGACGAGGAAATATCAGATACCAGTGAACTAACTCGAGTCCGGAGCGCCCGTGCCGATAGACGGGTGGCAAAGCTGGAAAGGATTGAGGAGCTTGCCGGTGACAGCGAAGAACGGGACGAGCGCATCAAGATTGAAGAGGAGAGATACGAGGCGAGCGGTGTTTGGGGAGTTCTTCACGGCGTCCCAGCTCATCGGCAGATGCTCTCGCCCTGGTTTGTTCTCATCCTGCTGTTGACTGTGCTACAGATGCTCAGGATGAACTACTTTATCGCCAGCATCAGAACACAGTACAGGTACATGCTGGGGTCTGATATCGGAGCTGAGCGCATCAACGACTTCTTTGACGTGGCCCTGCCCTTGGGAGGCGTGGCTTCCACTCCCTTCATCGGCTTGCTGCTCAACAATCTGAGCGTGCCATCGACGTTTGGGGTGCTGACCCTCTTTATCATTGGTATTGGGGTACTCAACTGCTTGTCGTTTCTCTGGGCTGGATACGCCACAGTGGTGGCCTTTGTCATTTTCCGGCCTCTTTACTACTCTGCCATCTCGTAAGTCAACCCTTCACGACCCAACCACTCCCGCTGACCAGTACACAGGGATTATGCCACAAAAGTGTTTGGCTTCGCTACATTTGGACGCATCTACGGAACCATCACCTGTCTATCCGGAGTCGTCAACTTTGCCCAGTCTGGGCTTGATGCCCTCACACACGGACCTCTTGACGGGAATCCTGTTCCTATCAATGCCACACTGGGCGCTCTGGGTGCCATTATTTGTCTCGCCCTGACGATCTTTGTGGCCATTCGGGGTAGGGTATTTGTTGATCAAAAGACAGAGATGGAGGCGGACTATGAAAGGGAACGGCTTCTCTCTGATGCGAATGGCGGGTATGGCACGAGCGGATAGGCATGATCTGTGGGTTTCGTGAGACTAGAGGAAGAAAGAAGAAGGCGAGCGTAAAAGCGCAAATAAAGAAGGAGCATACGGCTCATGGGGTCTTGGTGTCCAAAAGCATCAACAAAAAGGAAAACTCGCCCTGGAGGGCTGACTTATCAATCATACGCTCCCATTGTCCGGATCATCAGTCAAATCAATTAAGAAAACATGGACTAATATAAGGTAAGAAGCAATACCAACGCAGCGATCATGAACCCATTAATCCCGTTGACCGCGCCCTTCGCAACCACGACCACGGGCTCATCCGGCGGTCCCCAGGGTTTGTTTTCAGAGCCATCGGGCTCGCCCACAGGCTTGGCATGCTCCGGAACTGCGGCGAACTGTGTGTTGGCTGCTGGGGGAGGTCGCGGGAAGCCATCCTCATCCTGGTCCCCCCCACGTGTGGCGCTGGCGGTTTCGGCTCCGAGCTTGCGGCAGCCTTTGTGTTCACGGGGTTCACTTCAGCCGTGTGTGAGGGCAGCAGATCGGCATCTTGGGCTGGCTTCTGTGGCGCTGAAGGCTGTGCTTGGTGTGGTGCCGCAGGTTTCTGCTGAGCGGGGGATTCAGGTGCCTGATGTGTGGCGGCAGGCTGTTGCTCAGCGGGTTGTTTGGGAGCCTGCTGTGTCACCGCGGGCTTTTGCTGGGCAGGGGGTCTGGGTGCCTGATGAGGGCGTGTTGGCCTTGGCTGGTCATGTTCGCCTACGGCATGACCATCATTTCCCGCTGGCGGAGAGTATTGGTTTCCAGGGCGAGCTCCGGCACCCGGTCGTACTCTGTGGTCTGGCTTTGGATAGATTGCCGCCTCCGTGGCCTTGGCATCGGGAGCCAAACGTATGCCATCCGCAGCCTTGTGGGGGTTTGGATGAGGCCACGGACCCGGTTGGTACTGTGACTCCTCACCAGGGGCTGGAGTACAAGCAGCCTTGGGGATCGTGAGGGTGACGCTGTTCTCCCCTTGCCAGCCACAAGCCATACAGGGCTGTACAATCGTAGTCATCTCCACTGGCAGGATGCTCTGGACAGCGCAGCGGCGGCATGGGTAGTATCCCAAAGTGACAACCACCTCGGTAACAGTCAAGAACTCGGGGTCATGGGGATCGATCGTTTGATATGCCACTGTTGTCACAGTCTCTGCATATGTGGCCACCACCGTTTGAGTAAAGTTGTAAGTGTTGGTCAAGCCCTTTGGTGGGCCTGGAGTGGGAAAAGGAATGGGCAAGTTGTCGGCCGAAGATTGATCCTCGGGGGGATACTGGAAGGAATGGCAACCTCGACAGAGGAGCTGAGGCTCGGAATGACGACCTCAATAGAGGAACTAACGCTAGGAAAGATGGCGGGGGTAGAAGTTGGAGATAGGCTTGCAAGGGAACTTGGAGTGGGTGGTTCAGAAGCCGAGGGTATCGCTTCGATCGACGAACTCCCCAGGGCTTGGGTAAGTCCGTAGAGAGTCAATAGCCTGTCTGGCGCAACAGCACGTCGTCGGTTAACGACATTGCCACCGCAAAAGAGGCCAGGGTCTCCGGGGCATGGAAGATCGCACTGCCCGTTTTGCACAAGACCCGTATCGATTAAAGTGTCTGCAACGTAGCATGACCTAGAAGTGTTAGCAGCTATTTGTTGAGTTGGGCTCCTCAACATACCGCAGGTAAAGACCGACATATTTTCTCCCTGTCGCCAGCTGAATGCATCGCGCAGTTGTCATCTCCGGGTCGGTCAAGAGCTCCTCAAAGCCAGGATAGCCTTGTCGAGAGCCAAGGCAGCCGATGAATTCGTACTCCTCGATGGATGGCAAGTTGGAAGCAGCGGCTGCCTTTGTCGAGGTCTCTGAGGCTGCAGGGGCAGAAGTGGCCAGAGGAGCAGTTGTGGTGACAGACTCTGTTTCCGAAGACTCCAAGGTTGACGACTCTTGAACCGTGGACGACTCTTCAGGTAGTACAGTCGAAGTGCCGCTGAGTGACGGCGGAGCAGGGGTTGGCAACACAGTAAACAGAGTGTCTGAAGTCGTGCTATCCAAAGGCGAGATCGTAGGTTCCAGGGGCGAAGAAGCAGGGGGCAGGACCTCGCTGGTTGACTGTTCGATGTCTATGACAGATGATGTCTCAGTACTCAGTGCTGGTGGAGGCTGGGTGCTCGTGGCTGGGGATGTTTGGTTGCTCATGACTGGCAGAGTCTGGAAACTTGTAGACGGGAATGACCCAGCACTTGTGGTCGGTGGTTGTTGGGTGTCCGTAGTTGGTCCAATACTTACGGCCGTTGGGAGCACAATCTCGGTGGACTGGACTGGAGGGAGGGTCTCTGTGGTTGACTGATCCATCTCTTCCGAGGGTGATTGAATGATGATGGATGATGTAGACGAGGTGGTAAATAATGGTTGGAGACTGGTGGATATAGTAGAAGACTGTTCAAGGGATGTAGAAGGCTGTTCAGGAATCGTAGAAGATTGTTCGGGGATCGTAGAAGATGGTTCAAGGAATGTAGGTAACAGGCTTTCGATAGATGTGGCAGAAGAGGTTTCCAAGGTCATTTCTGATGACTCGCTGCTCCAGATTGAGGACGATTCAAGGGGTATAGACGTGGACTGAATAGAAGTGGTGGGAAATTGGGATGTTGTATCTGGTGATTGGTTACTCCAGGATGAAGACGACATGAGGGATGTGGATGCTTGGATGCTTGTGGATATGACAAGCGACGACTCCGTAGATGACTCGGCGCTTGTTTTGGGAGGTTCAATGCTTGTGGTTGATTGGGTTGTGGTTGAGGGTTCAGTGCTTGTGGTTGGTTGGGTAGTCAAACCTGTTGTTGTTTCTGTCGACTGAGCTTCAGTGGTCTCAGTAGTCGACTCTTCCGTGGTGCTCGTAGTTTCGTAACTCGTGGTCGTCTCTGCTGTGGTTGATTCCACGGTAGAGGTCTCGGTGGTGGTATCAATCGAAGTAGTCATCTCTGTAGTGGTCTCAATGGTCCTTGAGCCTTCTTCAGTCGTGCTGGTGCCTTCAGCTGCGGTCGTGGTCGTTTCCTCGGCCGTGGTTGTTGGCTCCTCCGACGTGGTGGTTTCCGTTGTTGTCTCGGCCGTGGTTGTTGTCTCTTCTGTAGTTGTCGTTTCGGCAGTAGTCGTTGGCTCCTGAGTTGTAGTTGTCTCGACGGTGGTGGTCGGTTTTTCCGTTGTTAACTCTTCGGTTGTTGTTTCAGCCGTAGTCGTCGTCTCGGCTGTGGTGGTCGTCTCGGCGGTAGTTGCCATCTCAGTGGTGGTCGTCAGCTCTGCAGTTGTGGTTGTAGTCTCGGCCGTTGTGGTAGTAGGTGTCTCTTCAGTCGTCGTCTCGGCATAGGCGAAGACAGTAACAGTTCCTGATACAGTGCCAGATGCTTTCTTGGTTGATGTACTGGTTGGTTGGCTGTCGGGTATCGTCTGGGTGGTGGTGACATAGTCGATTTCGGCCTCGGCGTTGCAGTCGACGCAACCTTCAGCCCTGATCAACAAGGCGGAATCCCACTCGGAGTCGCTCTGGTCGCAGATGGCTATCACAACCGTCTGCGCCCCGCTCAGGATAGCCGACAACCTGACTGGCGGCGACGAGCCAGGGTACGAGGTGACACTGTCTGGTGGGGTAATGGCGATGGGCTGGGCCAGAAGAGGGTTTACTGCCGTGATTCGGTTGCCTTCATAAATAGCGTACTGTGTGCCACCAACAAAGATACCAATTGGGTCGGCGGATCTGTCGCACATTTAGTGACATGGTCCAGGAAGCTTAGAGTCAACTTCACTTACCCCCCTCTTCTTCAGAGGCCAGGATGAAGTGGAAGGTAATCCCATTGTACGTAGGGTTGATAAAGATATCTACCGTCAAGATGGCGCCGTTGAACGTGTTGGCACCGCAGTACGTGCTCGATCCGGGTGCTCCGTTGTTGACGTAGTGGTCTCCGCCTGCGAGGGAGCCAACCGCCGTTCCCGACGTCAGGATGGCGCCGCTGCCGATTCCAAAAGGTCCATCACCAAAGCTCCCGGAGCTTACTGAGGCTCCACTGAACGAGGCTTGGAGAATGGTGACGCCTGGGCCGTTGAAGAGGGCATTGGCCAGTATGTTGGCGTCGCTGCTCGTTGCGACGCTGTAGCCAAGACACTGATGAAAGAGGGCCGCCCACAGGGCTAAAATTCCGGCCGTCTTCATGGTCAAGGCTCAGGCAGACTCGTTTCTCCGGGAGTAGAGAGTTGCCTGGCCCACTCGGTCGAGTGCCCAGGACGATGCGGGGACTCGAGCGTTTTCTCTCAAGACTTCAGGGGCACCGGCGATACGTGCAGGACTTGTCGAAGTGCGATTAGCATTCCGTCCATGGGGTCCTGGGCCAGCAAATGATGCCCCTGGGACATGAATGTCTCACCCAACGAGCGGAGCGGGCGCAGTCTTGCCGGTTTCAAAGGCCCAGCCCGTCACTCTCCCATCTCCAATTGGCGACATTCCAGATTGCCATGACCTTTAGTACTCTCGTTAGACAACGGAATACCAAATTGAGCAAAGGGGGCCTGGGCCACTCGGCTTCTCCCGCTTGATGATACGGTATATGCAGGCCAAGCTGGCTATCACGGGCCTCCCTTTCAGACCTCAGGCCAAGACAACCATTGCCATTCGGGCTAGATCACCACGTCTTTTGTCTCAGTAATTACTCCAGGGTCCATGCAAAGCTGTGCGGTGCCAAATCAGCCAGGGCACATCGCCCTTGATAACCTCCCCAAGGAACGTGACGTGACGTCTTTGCATTCGAGCACGCAAATGACTCTAGAATAGCTTGATTGGCCTCACGAGACGTAAACAAAACAAGAATTAGAAGCTTGCCGCGGAATTGTCCGCAGACAGAATCTTATTTGACACCGCCTCGTCCCCTTCGTTCCTTTTCTGAGATAGCGCCTACCCATGTTGCATCCATCGAAGGATGTAGAGATCGGAGGTTTCTGCGACTCCGCGACTCACATGCCATCAGGTGACAAGGGGCTCTTCAGATGCCGAGAATTCCTACACTGCCCCGAAAGTCGTTGAATGGATCATGTCGCTTATGGGAAGCAGAGTGACTAGATGAGACAAATTGATTTGATAGCACAGTAGCTTGAATCTACTTCGATGCCACTATTTACACAGACTAACTAAAGTTCCCCGGCAAATTCCCGCACTTCAAGGAGTAAACACAACCTGCTGGCCCCATGCCGTAGCCTCCTCCGCCACCACAAGTGCCCTCTCCCAGTCCTCCAATGCAAACCCATCCCCCACATTCTCGTGCCCAGCATCCTGGCCTAGCTTCAGGACCCCAGTCTCGATCAGCTTGATGAGTGAGACTAGCTCCGCCCGTGTGTACATGAACTGCCCCTTGATGGTGATGTTGCGGCTCATCAGGCTCATATAGTTGACCTTGACTCCCAGCATGGCCCCGAGGAAGACGGCACGCCCGAATGGACGCAGCGAATAGAGGGACACTGACAGGTGACGAGGGGATGCGGTTGCCTGAGGGGGCGAGACGTCGATGTACGCGTCTGCACCTTCAGGGCAGAGTGCTCGAATCGCTGCAAGGTCTTTCTCAGCATCACCACTGACTTCAAGAGGGGTAATTCGAGGGTGACGGCTTGTAAGAGGCTCCAACTTGGGAGCCGAGCGAGAGAGTGCAATCACTCGACAGCCAATCTGGGCAGCAATTTCGGCGACCGCGCCGGAGAAGTGGCCTGTAGCTGGGGCGACGATGACGGTCTCTCCAGCACGGAGAGCAGCAGCACTGACGCCGCCATAGGCAACAGCCAAACGCTGGATGTAGTTTAAGTCGGTGTATGAATAGCCCATCTGGTCTCCAAGGATAGTCTCGTTAAGGACCAAGCAGTTCTCAATTGGCACGGTCGCAGTATCTCTCCAGAGACCTTTGTATAGTTCAAAAATCTTGGAATCCCTCTCCTTGCCGCCGCCGTCATGAAGGCCGATGAGGACTCTTGTTCCCTCTGGGTCATCTCTGGCGGCAACGAAGCCGTTGATAAAGACAAGCTGGCCTGGCTTTAGAGCGACAGCATCAGATCCGACTGAAAGGACGCGAGCAACAGCAGTGTCTCCAGGAGCGAAGGGGAGGGGGAAGGAGAGGAAGCCTTTTCCTGCAAAGCCATTGCGGTTGTGAGGCCGGACAGAAGTGCTAAGGACGCGCACCAGGGCGGATCCTGGGGCTGTTTCGGTTGGGGTAGGAGCCTCTTGCAGAACGAGAGGCTCGTTAAAGGCAGGGACGATAAGGGACTTGGTCATCTCTGGGATGGTGGTTTCCTGGGTAGCCATATTTGTAAGGGTGTTGTTGATGCTTGGAGCAGGTAGATGTATCTTGTGTCGTGTTGGTGTTGGTGTTGGCAAAGCTGCAGAGCTGGGGGCAACGGGCCTTTATATGCTTTCGACCATGGCCAGATTTCATTGCCCTTCTACCAATGCTCATCATACGTCCTTGAGGTGAGGTTGGTGATCCGGAGGTTCGGACCTTGCCATTTCCTAAAAAGGCAAGGCTTACGTCCGACGGCTCCGGAGGTCAAGGATCCTCTCGGACATGGCTCAGGGGCCAGAATTAGGAAAGAAATGGTCCAATGTCGTTTCATTTGACGTGCCATGGCGAAAATAATTATTGATAGAGTCCTGTTAATTGTTAGTATTATCCAAAGAATATCAGCGCATTTACGAACCCAGTCAATGTCCTCGGTGTGGGACATGGCGTCAAATGATGCCGCCTCTGGGACGCTTAAGGCGAGTGCCCCCGATGGCCCCTCATCATTCTCTTGATATTGCGAAGAGTAATTCGAGATATCGTATGGAATCTCAATCAGCCAGTGCTGAGAAACCTGAATCTGACCCGAAATCACTCGAAGTACCCTCGAAGCTTCTGACGCATGCATGGAAGTCGCTGCCCTAGAAGACCACATCTGACATGCCGTCTCTAGCAACCCCTTCACATTGTCGCCATCGTGTACACTGGAATAGTTAACACCTATATAGTCAGAACGGGATGTTTGACTCACGGCAGATCTGGGCAGTCGGCAAACTCAAGAGGCGCTAAAATCGTCGAGACCATCAAGTCATTGCTCGACAGGTTCGAGGCAATGTATCGATCCTCGTGCAGCCGTCCCCCTTTCTGCAGCTCTCGGTCCACTTCAGCGTATGCCCTCACGCCCCTCATGGCCATTCTCCGGCAGACGGCCAGGGACATCTGCGACTGCTGGTCGTAGGGTTTCGCAAGATCCAGAAAGGGTCGATAGAGTATGCTGTTGCCCATAGAGTACATAAGCTCCAGCATGATTCTATCCATGACAGTATGGCTTGGGTCGGTAAAGGAAGTGCTCTTTATCGAGCGTACACGAAGGGAGGGCGGTATTGACGCGTACCACATTTCCAGCTCATGACTCAAGAGCAGTGCATCCGAGTACGTGCAGGCCTTTAGTCCAAGAGAATGGCGAATAATGCGGCGCAGAATCGGTAGTAGCATGGACTGGTACACACATGCAGCCATGATTTGAGGGTCCGTCAGCGGCCGAGGGGATAAAAAGGTGCTGTCCTCGTCAAAGTCGTCATCAGTGACATTGGTCGGGTGGCCGGTGTGAGAGTTATCCTCATGGACAAGAGGCGGCAATCCCCGTCCGAAAGCGCAGAGAAGATCGTAAACCTGAATCACACACCATATCCGTCTTCTCATCTCGGCCTGGAACGGCGTGAGCGCAAGCGAAACATCAGCCGGGACGAGATGGTAACCTCGCAGCTGGGCCACCCGGACGATCAGCCCGCAAAGAGAATGCAAAACAAGATCTTTGCTCCCCGGATGATGAATCTCGAATGCGAATACATGACCAAGGCCTCGACCGAGAACTCTTCAACCTCGAGGTATCGGCCCGCCAGGAGACACCTCGCCGACATTTTCATATATGCCAGAGGGTCAGCAGGGGCGGGGGATGTGCCTTTTGCGTTGGTCACGACGGCTCCGATTGCCAAGACGGAAAACATGATGCTGACCCATAGCAGATTTGTAGACTCTGGGGCGTCCCAGAACATTTCGTACTGCCTCCTGAACTGATGAGTGTGGATGACTGGAAGAGTCAGATACCGAGCGTTGAAGTACGCGGCGATGATGCTGTCTGTGACCTGTCGAGACGGCAGTGCCTTGCGAATCTCGGAGATATTCGTGGGTGATAATAATCCAAACACCACGTCAGGCTCGTTGTGTATCTCGGCGGTTTCTGTAGAGACAGCAGTCTCACCCCCGTCGAAAACCCTCTGCATGCGGCCGATACTCTCAGCCAGTCGGCCACACGCGGCCTCATCTCTCGTCCCAGGATTTTCCACCAGAGCATCAAGAACAATTCTCATATGCCTCAGCTCCTTCTGAATCTCATCCTTTCCGGCAGATGAAGAGGCGCGTCTCGGCACCGGTCCAAACCGGCATGCGCTCTCGTCACCTCGTTTCCGGCAAGCTCCGCACGGCTGCTGTCTGTCGCACTTTAGCTTCCGCGATCGGCAGCTACAGCATGATACTGTTTGACGGTTGCGCTTAGCGCGGCGAGGTTGAGCCGCCCGAAAGGTGGTAGTGTAGTTGGAAATGTCCTGGCTCATCTCAAGGGACGTGGGGATGGCGTCAGGGGAAGTCTCAATGAGCGGGATAGCGTTTGATGACGAATCGGTAATTGTGAAAGGCTCCTCCGTGTTTCAATGCATGGGACTATTGGCTCTTAGTTTGATTAGGGCCTCGGCACAGGGAGCGTCGACGGGACAGTAGTCGTGGTGTTTTTGTGATCATGTCTGGCATCTGCCGACGCGCGCCAAAGAAATGGGACGTTAGTTAGCGCCAACAGGGGTGAAAGTGAGACATTCCTACCCTGGACTAGTACTTGATGCTCAAGATTGTATCTGTTAAGGATATTGTTTGCTGAATAATTGACCTGGAGAATAAAAATCGACTATAAAACAGCTTTGAACCACCGCGCATCTCTTTGTAAGGGCCCAGATGGTTGTTGGCAACGTTGATGTGTGACAGACAGGCAACCGGTGTAACACTTGTTCACCAGCTGTGGATGGACACTGCAAGGTAGAGAGTGATAGACAGCTCGCGCTAAGTTATAGTCAACAACTAGAGAAATTCACGTTCCACTCGCTTCGCAACCTCAATTATGCTCTCGAATCTATATAACATAGATCGTACGTTTTGCAGATGAAGCCGTCACCAACAATCACCCGCCAAGACTCACGACCCCGTTAGTGACATTATCAGCCCTTATTGGCCAGTTGGGCTCCGGTTTGGTACATGCCACATGAGTACTATCACGTGCGCTGCCGGTGTCTGTTGGCGCATAGCTAAGGAGCCCACTACGAGGCAATTTTTCTCCCTCCTCAGGATCTTACCCCGCTCGTGAGAGACAATTCGAAAACGCTCCAACAGGTCAAAACAATTGTTTTGGCAATCATTCACATCCTTTCTGACTTTCGCTCGACCTTTGCGGTTGTTCTCATACCCTTGTTGCCCTTTTTGGCCTAGATCTCACTGTTGTGGATCTTCCGCAACCAATTACGCAACACTACGAAGCACTACGGCCCGCTACGGGACACTCGCACTAAAAACACACACCGCTACGGGACCGTAGCGCGCAATACGCAAAACCCGCCCACAAGCATGTCTTCCTCCTCCTCCTCCCTCCCCCAGCACACCAGGCCCTACCCCCGTGGCGACGCCGAGGACATTCCCGGCTACCCCCCTGCCAGGGCTCGTTATGTCCCTGCAAGTGTTTTTGGCGTGCAGACCAACTCGTTTGACTACAACGGACCTCTGCCGGCTTCCAACCCGGAGCAGACGGTCTGGGTGCTGATGCACGCCATCAATGGCTGTTCCAGCAAGGTCATTAAGCTTCTGAGCGAAGGCCGTGTAAGTTTTGATCCCATCACCAATGCTGGCTTCGCTGACATTGTACAGCCCGTCCGCATGCTCGAGCTGCGCAAAAAAGTCGACAGCCGGTCGCTCAAAGAGGTGCCCTACAACATCAATCTGCGCAACAGCCAGAACTGCGATGCCATGATCAGGCACCTCTACGGCGACGAGCTGGACGAGGAAGACCAGTGCGCCAAGTGCAAGGACGCCAAGGGCGCCCTCATCGGCTGCGTCATCTGCCCCGACGTTGTGGCCAACTGCGCCAACTGTGACTGGAACCGCTCGGGCGGGCAGTGCTCCCTGACCCCTGGCAGCCAGAGTGAGTGCCTTACACCTGTTGTAGGCCATGTAACTGACTGTGCAGCCCGCCGCCGTGCCAAGCGCAGGCCTGCTCCCGAGTCCGAGAGCGACAACCATGACGACGAAGACTCCAACAACCTCTGGGAGGTCTTCAACGGCATGGACCCTGCCACCTTGACCCGTCTCTCGGTTGTCCTGGCCGAGGCCGCCAAGCG
This sequence comes from Fusarium virguliforme, assembly GCA_020883615.1. NCBI lineage: Eukaryota > Fungi > Ascomycota > Sordariomycetes > Hypocreales > Nectriaceae > Fusarium > Fusarium virguliforme. Next base: position 1,043,041 of record JAJHJD010000009.1, on the reverse strand, counting down.
CACTGGCCACACCCGCCGCTGAGGCGTTCCACACATTGACTCTTGGTTCTCTCTGGGCGGAGGCTGCCCATTGAGATAATAGTATGCATGCAAGGCGTACGGTGCCGAGAAGTTTCAGCACTCACCGTACAAGGACCGGCTGTCATTTTAATGTCATTTTTTATCTCTCATGTCAGTCATACTGGGACGCTTTGATGAGATGGATTCTGGGCAAGATTGTTTCGCAGTGTCCCTGTTTCGCGTGGACCAGGATACCCTGGCCATTTCACAAATGTGTTATTCCCGATCTCCATAACATCTGCAATCAATGGTTGTTCTGCCATTCCGTACCTCGCTTGGCTTGGAAGGATTCGCTCGCTTGCGTGGCTGCCATCAGGCGATTTGTTCACTTTGCCAGTCCATCATTTCGCGCGGCTGCGACTTGATCTTTTTGTAAACAAATGAGTGACTCAAGATTGAACTATTTCCTTTATTATGAAGCCCAGTGATCAACCCTTGGAACGTGATCTGCAACTGTCCAACATGGGTGCGCCGGAATCAGCCAACGAGGCTGGGGGGAACACACGCAACGACAACGAGGCGCCTGCTGCCGAGGCTGAGCCTGATTCGAGCCCTGCGACCGAAGACCAGCGCAAGTATATAACAGGCTGGCGGCTATGGGCGTTGACTCTCGCGTAAGTGCCATGCTCCAGGTAGTACCAATCGCTGACACCGCAAAGCCTTTGGATCAGCCTCTTCTTGTCAACGCTCGAGACGACAATTGTCAGCACCTCGCTGGTGTCCATCACCAATTCCCTCAATGGCTTTCTGCTACGTGATTGGATCGTCACGTCATATCTCTTGACCTACACTGGTGAGTACACAACACACATGAGCAGCGCATGAGGCTGATGGCAACCAGGCTTCCTTACAATCTATGCCAAGCTGAGTGATGTTTTTAGGGTCAAGACCATGCTCCTGTTGGCAGTCGCCATCTTTACAGTCTTCTCCAGCCTCTGCGGCGCAATGAACGACATTGTTGACCTGTAACTGATCCCCATCGCCTTGCTATTTGTCGCTCTAGCTCACAACTCTAGCATCATACTCCGAGCCTTCCAAGGCATCGGTGCATCCGGCATCTTTGCCGTCATCATTGCCATGGCGCCAAAGATGGTACCGCTGAATCAGTACGGAAAGTACATGGCAATCTTCTCGACCCTCTTCATCATCGCCAACGTCCTGGGCCCGGTGCTGGGCGGCATCATCAGCCAGCACTCTTCCTGGCGCTGGGTCTTTTTACTCAAGTATGTATCCCGATACCTTTGATCTAGTAGATGAGTGGCTGATACAGCATCTTTAGCATCCCTGGAGGCGGAGTGGCTTTTGTCCTCGTCGTCGTTTTCTTACCAGCCTCGGAGGCTTCTGCATCGCTCTCCATCATCCAAGTCCTACGCTCCAAGGTCCAGCGGTCCAATTGGGTCAGAGTTGATGCCCTCGGCATGGTATTACTGCTGGCTGCATCGGTTCTTCTCGTGTTTGCGCTGGAACAGGGAGGTACTCATTTCCCATGGAAGAGCGCCCCCGTCATTGTGGCCCTTGTCCTGGCGGTGGTCTTGAGTGTCGCCTTTGGGGTATGGGAGGTGTTTATCGAAAAGTCGACGTGGAAACAGGAACCAGTGTTTCCTCCCAGCATCTGCAAAGATAGGCTATCTGCAGCCATGCTCCTGTGAGTGCCCGCGCTTGACCATACCATGCATCTTGCTGACGGCCCTAGAACTGCCTGCTTTGTTGGGTTTCCATTTGTATCCATGACTGTCAACATCCCACAGAGGGCACAAGCCGTCTATGGACTGTCCCCAGTCGATGCCGGGTTGACTCTGCTGCCTCTACTCTTGACATCACCGGTGGCAATTGTTGTCTCGGGAGTACTGACAGGCAACGCAAAAGTGCCTCCATTTTACATCATCCTCGGCGCCTCAGTACTTCAAGTCCTCGGCGTGGGCTTGACGTGTTCTCTACCAACCCATGCAGGAAGCGTGCCCAAAGAACAGTATGGCTACGAAGTCCTCATGGGCCTAGGGTTTGGCCTTGGACTCAACACGCTCATGACGTTTGTTCGAGTTGTTGTCTCGGAGGCGAATCTTTGTGAGTCTTGCCCAGCTTGATAGTGGTTCGATGGCTAACTATGCTGTAGCGGTCATGATGGGTGCCATCACGCAGATCCGTGTCTTGGGAGGAACAGTTTCACTTGCAATCTGGTAACGTCTATGGACTCAAGGGAAGGCAAGTAGAGACTAACGAGTTCACAGTGCCACCCTTCTCAACAACCATATAAAACCCAAGCTGGACGAGATTGTCAGTCCAGAACAGGCGGCGGCCATTTCAGAGTCCCTGTCCGCCATCGACAACCTCACTTCAACACAGCAGGCGGCTGTAAGGCTGGCATTTTCTGAAGGATACAATCTTCAAAATATCTTTATGACGGTCATGTCTGCGCTTGGGCTGATCACATCCTGTTTCCTGTGGGAGAGAAATCCTCGCAAGGCTGGGTGAGATATGGTAAATGCACATAGTGAATGGACTTCTCATATTACCATATGATGATGCTATTTTCCTTTCCAAGCAGATTCCATGACTTCGAGGGGCGTCGTCACCTTGAGGTCGGGAAACTCTGCATCCAGGGGAGGATATTCCCTTGGGACGAGATATCGTCCAATGGCGGCTTGGTAATGAAGCATGGCGAAGAAGGCTTGATCCCCTTCACCAAAGCCAATGGGTGGAAAGTCGGAGTGGAAGGAGATTTTCCCCGACTGAAGCCTTTCCAAGCTGTCAATTGCTACATCAAACTTGCATCCTGCTTCAAGTTACCATCGGCAACCAAGAGCTTTGCATGCCCGCTCACCTCGTGCTTTCTCTGCCAGGTCAACCAACTCATTGAACGACAGCGTGTTGGCAAAGATCGCGCTGACATTGTTCCACTTCTCCAGGTCCATCAAGCGGGCGACAAATCTTGACATGTCCTGGGAAGTAATGAAGCTGGCCTGAACGCTTCCATCTCCTGGAATGACTGCCCACTTCTTTTCCATGTTCATGACATTGATCCACGGTTCCAGGTGCGTCTTCCAGAACGGCATGCCGTAGTAGTCGAGGAACCAACCATTGGCGATGCGGGTGTAGGTGAGCTGCGTCCTTTCGAGTTCATCGATTGCCTCAAAAGTATAGCGTGCCAGAGGAGAGAGTTCAATGTCCCTGATCAACAGTCAGCCGTGGCATTGTGAGTACGGGTTGTAGCGTTTACTCCTTTACGTGCAGCATGTCAAAGCTGCTGATGACGAAACGCTCGGTGGGAGACGACTTCTCGGCTGCGTGAATGAGATTCCTCTGAGACTGGTTGGCTTCTGGCGTGACAACGGCAATAGCACAGATGACGATGTTGACGCCAGCCTCTTCGAATGCCTTGGTGATGGAGTCGGGGTTATCATAGTCAACTCGGAGATAGTTGACGGCTCCTTGCGAGGGTCGATCCTAGATGCTCTCGTCAGGACGTAGTCGAAACATCGTAAGACGAGCCATTTACCTTTCGAGATAGGACGTATATCTTGTGCTTGCCATACTCGACGAGGCCATCAACGATAGTGCCGCCCACGTTTCCAGCCCCACCGGCGACTGCAATGGTCTTCATTTTCAACGTTTATCTATATGTGAGTTGCAGTGTCGAGCTTGTCGTTATACCGTTGTGGGAAATTCTGGTTCTTGAAAGCAACACTGCATCCTCAACCGCACGACAACGTACGAGCTCTTGATCAAGTATTACTAACATTATCACATGGTGTGAGCAGCAAAATGATGACCCATTCACAAGGTGAAGAGGGCACGAATCATCAACATGGAGATGGTGGAGAAGTGCTCGGTATTACCCTTTGCAGTAATCAACCCAACTCGCGGCTAAATGGCCTTGTCCACGTCCTCGAATGGGAGGCGAGATGACATCATTTCGGCGGTTTTCTGGCTTCCTAAATAGGTATTACTGCCAGTCGCTGCTCGAAGGATTGTTGGAACATGAGTCCTTCTTGCGGTCAGTAAATAATGACACCATGACCTTGAGCATACGAGACACGTTGACGAGTGATCTTGAGGCTCGAAAGGTTGTAACAACATTGACTCTCTGTGATAAGAAAAAGAAACCAGCTCTAGTTTGTTATTTCTCCAGTACATTCAATGGATTCAAGTGCCCATCTCATGCTCATCGACCAGTATTACTACCCTGATCAAGCGTACTCAATATTTACTCTTCAATCACCGGAGACATATTCTCCCACACCTTGACCGACTCAAAGACTGTTGCCTCTGGCTCGCCCTCAACAAACCAACTGACCCCCGTGCACTCCTTCCAGTCGGCGTAGACCATGGTCGACAAGGCAAAGCGATCGTTGGCAAAGACCTCGACGACATCTCCGTCACAGAAGATGCGCAGCCGCAGCTTCTCAAGCTTCTCAGACCCGTCTCTGTCCTGGTAGAACAGAGTAAACGGCCCAGAGACCACATCCTTCTTGATGTCTGCCTCGTTGTTGGACTCTGTCCTGTCAACCACAATCTCCTCCTTTTTCGGCGAAAAGTAAATGGCCGTCTTCTGCTTCTTGTCATTGTCGTGGCGGACCCAGAAGCCCAGACGCTCTTGGTCTGGCGAGATGTCGATGGTGGCCTCCAGCTCCCAGCAGCTGAACTGTGTGTCCAGCAGCTTCCCGCTCTTGCTCTTGGTCGTCAAGTTGGACCAGAAGGCGGGCTCTCCAATCCTGAGTGATGACAGGTTAGGCAGTGGTCGTATTCCAAGCGTCTGAACCCTCTTTGCTGCCCCCTCTCCGTCATCCATGATCTTGACGCACTGAATGTCTTCCAAAGACGACTTGAGCCCTCTGGTGACATTCTCGGCAGTATACAAGAATAGCTCTCTGGGCAAGGAAAAGTACCCAGTCCAGCCCTTGGATTCACGACGAGCCAACGTCAATTCGTCCTCCTTGAGCCACCCCCAAACAATTCTGTTCTTGGTGACAGGATGTTCATATGAGTTTGGTGCATACAAACACCCGTGATCAAGGATACCGCTATAGTCGTGCTTCATCCTGGGCCCATCCGGGGTGTTCTCGAGTGCGCCAGCCATCCACAGCGACCAAACACCACTGGTATCCTTGACTCCAGGCTTCTCTCCACCCTCGGTTCCCATCAGCAGGAACTGGGTCTCTTCAGACTCGTTGTGGAGTGTCATGTAGTTGACGCATTCCCAGTTGACGCCAAAGTCGCCACTCCAGCGTCCGGATGGACAAAAGCCGTTGGGAACATCGACGAGAGGTCCAAGATAAGTCCACTTAGTCAAGTCATCCGGGGCAACAGCATATAAAAAGACCGTGGGTCCGCTATTGATAACACCGCCGGACACGAAACCGTATAGGCTCTTCTCTCCTCGGAGCTCATCCAGAGCAGGGCACTCGGAGAGATAAGGGTCGCGGAAACCCGTCACGTTGACACCCTCAGGCTCGCCACGGAGGATGGGGTTCTGGTCGCTTTTGTTCCAGGTTCTTCCACCGTCGTTGGATGTTGCCACGGCCAGGCCCGCGCAGTCGCGAGTATATGGCAGAGTCCAGTGGATGGGGAGATTGGTGATGGAGGAGTAGATGACTGTGAGCTGCCCCTTCTCTCCCTTTAGACCGGTGGGATAGAAGCAACCGGTAAAGATGCCTTTGTCGTCGTAAGACTCTGAAGGGTCCAAGACTGGCTGATCTCCATTATGCTTCCAGTGCAATCCGTCCGAGCTGGTGAGGTGCCCCCAGGTGATGTCGCCCCAGTCGCACGAGTTGGGGTTCCCTGGGCCATGTTAATATCGAAGATATGTCACAGGGGCGGCCGGACTCACACTGGTATGATAAATGATATGTGCCTGTTGAAGTATCGAATCCCGGCGCACAAGGGTCGTTGATCCAGCCTCGTGGAGCTTTGAGATGGTATGTGGGAGATGGGTGCCACCGCGGGCGGGGGACGGTGCTCTTTACTGTCATAATGTCTTGGAAAAGCAAATATCTTTGAGAAGAACGATGAAAAAGAAGTGTTTGAAGGAAGCCTCTCGGGTTTCTATAAGAGATGAGACGCGGGGAAGCGAGGTCAGATAAGCCTGGGTGGCGGTTTTGTAGAAAGCAGGTATCCCCAGCTGACAGCCCATTTTCCCTTTAAGCTCTTTTATGCCTGTAACAATTCAGCCGGGCTTCCGGGCGCGCCCCAGGCTTCCTCCCCAGCCCGTCCCCAGCTGCCGGCGCCGATTCAGGCACCACTAGTCCTGTCGGTCCGACAGAGCTTGATCGCCTCATTCCAATCATCTGACGAGCCGATGGATTTTCGGTGGGTCCTTGGCAGTGCCGGGGCTGAAGTGGGAGAATCTTGTCGTTGTTTGGGGATGCTGGGGTCAGGGGAGTCGAGGCCGGTCTAGACGGGACCCGGGAGAAGCCTCTACTTTCCTACTTGGGCAATTGTCGTTGCTTAAGCATTACGTACTTTACATACGGTGGTCCAAACAGAGGACCAGTGACATTCATTCTGCGCCTGGAACCAGTTGGGGAGATACTATGGCCGTGAAGCACGAGATGCACTGTCTCATGATGAAATGAACTTGTACAACGAAAGACCAGTTGACCTATGATCATCTACATCTGTTTACTCTGAATACGAAATATCTACAGCCCCAGCCTCCCCGCCAAGTCACCAGTCCCACAACTTCCCCATGTCCAAGCTGCAGTAGACTCGGAGCATGCCCTACTTGGCATGCGCGTCAACCTCCACGGCACCCTTGTCGTCTCCAAACTGATCCACACGAGTGGTAGCAAACTTGCGGGCGCTAACTTTGTGCTCAAACAGAACGTCCAACTCTCCGTAGGTCCGGCCCTTGGGCTCAGGCAGGCGGAAGTAGGCCCAGATCATGATCAGGAGGCAAAAAGCGGCCCAGAAGAGACCCGTCTTGGCGCCCCAGTTCCACGAGTTGACGCCGAGCATTCGGGGCATCAGCGTGTTGTTTATAAGGCCCGCCATGTTGTTGAAGTTGCGGGCGAGGACGATGGTCTTTGCCTTGAGGCGGGTGGATGGGATTTCAGCCACGATGGTGTAGCACACGGGTCCGACCGCCATGTCGTAGATGAAGGTGTAGAAGATGAGGAGACTACCCACGGCCCAAGAGGGGCCGGACTTGCTTGAATCTGCAAAGCCGAGGCCGCCGACAACGATGAGGATGACAAAGAGCATGAATGTGCCTGCAATGTAGATGGTGCGACGCCCAAACTTGGACATGAGGAACCATGAGAGAATGACACCAACTGCTCCAACGGCGTACTGCACAATGTTGAGGGTGAACGAGTTCTCAGAGGACAGACCGGCGCGCTCGTAGAACTGCACAGAGTAGCCCATGAGGACACTGCCGCAGCATGCCTGCGCAACGTAGGTGATGGAGGCGATCTCGGTTCGTCTCAAGTCGGCCCTCATGAAGCAGTGCCAGTAGTTGCTTCCCGCAGAAGTGGCCTTTTCAAGCTCGTTTGTCGCGTGCACCATGGCGACTTGGGCATCAGCGTCAAACTCGAGATCAGGCTTGGGGCTGACGAGCTTGAGAATGGCCTTCTTGGCGTCGTCGTGTCGCCCCATGCGGACCAGCCACCATGGAGACTCGGGGGCGAAGAGGGTTCCAAGGATGATGAAGGGAGGCCACACCCATTGGATGGCGAATGGGATACGGTAGGACCATTCACTGTCAAGGTTGAGGAACCCGCGGAGGACACCAGCAGAGATCAACTGGCCAATGACCCAGCAGAGGTTGACATAGGCTGTGAGGTAGGGTCGGAGCACGACCGGGGCAACGTCAGAAGCATAAGCCAGAGTAAGAGTCTGGAAGACGCCCCACGGAATTCCGAGCAGGATCTGGCCGGCCAGGATCATCTCAATGTTCTTGGCAAAGAAGACGATAAAGATGAAGGCAATCATGAGCATCTGGGACAGAATCATGGACTTTTTGTAGCCAATGGCATCCGAGACCCAGCCGTTGAGGTAGAGACCGATGATCTGGCCGCACATGCCTCCGACCTGGATGTATGTTTGCCATTCAGCAGAGATGACCTTGCCGCCTTCGCCGTCTGGTTCGTTGCCGTACTTGTCTCGGAAGCTGAAACTGAGTTAGTGCTGTGCCGTGATGGCATTGAGAGGTTGATCACTCACGATCCATAACCGTAGAAAGACCCAATGAGGGCAAGATCATAACCCTCCATAATAATGGCCGTCGAAAACAGCAACGAGAAGCCAATGGCCTTGGGGTACAGCCGGAGAGCATCTCGAATGGTAAGCTGATGCTCCCTCGCCGTGGCAGCGCTGGCCTCGGCATGGTGCACCTGGCCCTTGGACTCGTCGTCGTGGACGACCTCGACGCCAACCTGTGACAGCTTGGACGCCATGGCAAAGATTGAACAAGTGGTGGTGTAGCGTGATATAAAGGATGTAAAGGTGTTGTCGATGTCTTGGTTCATACCCGAGGGCAAGTTGCTCCAACGAGCCCGAAACCTGGGGATCTGGGTAACCTTAAGTACAAGTTCCTCTCCCTCTTGACGATTCGTGTAATAGAGATGGGTCCAAGCGTCCCAATGTCTCGTGGTCAACACGAAATAGCCGACTCCCCAACTCAGAGGGTATAGCAAGAGGTTAGCTCCGGAGGGAGTGAACGGGGTCAGCTCATGCCACGGGGTAAGGCGTCAGGAGCAAGCGTCATCTCTCCAGGTTTCCGAGCCAGAAACGGGGGTGTTTCTGCCGATCACGAGGGCTGTTTGTGTGGAGGCGGTCGGGCTTTGGGGCGCTCTAGACGTTGACGATTGGTCTCTTGGTGATCATGTATTGGTACAAGCCAAGGAAATCTGGGGTTCAGGAGAAAGGGAAGGGCAAGTTTCTGGGGCTGGGGGCAAACTGGTCTAGCTTGTCGGACCGAGAAGTCGCTCGGTCGAGGCTTTCCGCCCATATCCAGGGGGGTTGACTGGGAAGATCTCGAGCTGTCGGCCCGACAGTTTGAAATACCGAGCTGAACAGTTATTACGGAGTTCCCGGTGGGGGCCAAGAGAGATTAGCGTCCTCGGTCGGCAAATCACAGCGCGTGGAGGACGGGCTAGACGACGGTGCCTCCGAGCAGGTGCCTTTCTCGATGAGACACGACAAGGCCCGTGAACCAGAGGTGTGTGCGACTCTACGCGATCCGATCAGATTGGGTGGCATGATGTGATGAGAAAATTTTCCAAGAGTCAACTGTTCCGGTTGTGGAAGTAATGCAAGCCAAGACTGTTGCTTGTTTGGGTCACAAAGTTTGCAACTGCCAATATTCTGTCACACTCAAGTACTTTGAGGGTTCTTGGTGGATATCGTGGGTCGATGCACGTTGACTGATTCAGGAATGTTTGATATGCTACTACCCTGAAGTCGAACAGGAGGGTCTTGGAGGATCGGATCGTGGACATGACTTGGACTCACGAGACGGGGCATGGGGAACATTGCATGAGCATCAGGCTAAGCATCAGGTGGTGAACATCCCCTTCAACCCGGAGTCAGCTCTTAGAAGTGGTGAATGCACCGCAAAGTATCTCTGTACCATGGGCCCGGCATGACGGAACGTTCCTTGGGCTCGTAGCTTGGGCCTTCAAACTGCGACGTGCCCGGTTGTGCCATCCTGGATCTGAGATCTTGCTCAAGCACAGATATACTCAAGCATCAATGATAGAATGTAGACCTGTTGTTGTGGTTCCACAAACTTCTCGCAATGTAGGCGTCATGTCTTTATGAGCATACTATCTTTCTTGCTCACCAAGGCCTCATCCTCGTTCCAGATGGATCATGCTTGGTGGGAAAGCTGCACGAGAGCCAACAAACTTGCCTTTACATCTCATTTCTCATGGTTAAAAGCAGAGAAAGTGGTAAAATCACATCATGGCAACGGGCCGCAATGCTCTCGTTGATCACGCCTACCCTACAGTATAGCGCAACGACAGCTTTTATTGGGACGCTCGGTGCTTGAATAGCCACAGGAATGTTAAAAAAGAAGCGTTCTATAGTAGTCTAAGAGAAAAGCCTGAGATAGAGTGGTTATAGCCCCGGACGCCAAGGGAACTCACAACGGCTCTGGGACCTTTTATTTCAGGAGAGCATGTGTAGAATCGTGCATCTTTGAGTTTTTTCGCGACAAATACCCGTGATATTGGGATAAGACAGCTGTAATAATGCCCATGCAGAAGGTAAAGTTTAGGTTGTTGATGTGGATAGGGGATAGGTAACCTTCCAAGGCTTGGGTTCACACCCTTTTTGGCTCATCGGACTGTTGGTTCTCGTCATGAATATGACAAGTAGCACATGTTCATTTCGAATCTAATCAAATTATTACCAGGAGGCTTACAATCATTGTCTCGCTGGTTTACTACTCAATAGGTGTTTCCCAATTAATTCCAACTCCATTATGAGAGGGCAATGTGAAAGCCTATTGGTGGCTCAGCCTCGAATACTATATACCCTGAACTTAAATTAATCAGTTGAGAACTAAAGAAGTGTCACGATATGGAGAAAAAATCACCTAGCTGCTTTCCAGGGTGAAATATGTTGCATGCGCTCCCTCGTCTGCCCCCCCACCGCCCAATGCTTCCGCCGACCAGCTTCCCGCGGGTCCGGCCTAGCAGAAATGGCTCAGGAAACGGGATGCGATCTATGGCTTGCATGTTCCAACTTTGCTAGTCTTTCATGCACCAAGTTTAGGCGAGTAGAGCAGGTCTGTTGGCAGCTGGAAGTTGGGCAACATGCAGCTTCTGAGACTCGGTCAAGCACCTTGCACCTGGGCCTGCCGGCCGCGGATCCTTCCGGGGGACCCTCTCTATGAAACCGGGCGTTGTTTGTTTTAGAAGCTGCATGTGTCACCCGTCAAGCTCAGCCAAGGACGCATGATCCTGGCGATGGATCTGGAGATGGAACAGCGATTTGATGGCTCCCCGCATGATCAACGATCATTGCAGGCAATTCCCTGTGTGCATGAAACCAGGACAGCTCATCGCAATCGGCTGAATGAAACCGACTTTGATGATGCTTCTGCTCACTTGGATCTGCTCCGGCCCGAATACTGTCTTCCGGGGTATTCATCCAACGAATTCATCTTGTCCAGAAATGGTTCCCTGTTTGCGAGCTTGACCACGCCTCACAGCAACTGCGCGAATGGGTCGACGGGTAATTCACAATAGCCGTGACAACCATGTAAGCTTGGCCCTGTTCTCGTTGTGTTTCCAAACGATGCACGATTTGTGGTGGACCCAAATTAAGGCACATGTTTCGATCGAGGTTGCAATAACTGGGTCGATGCGACGCAGAGGACGCAATCGCCTGGTTCTTTTGTTGGTAGTGCTGACGCTGAGCCACATGCTGCCACGGCTCGCTCGGAGTCCCTATTGAGTGTCCCAGCTATTTATTCAAGCAAGTGACGCGCCCCGGATTTTGCGGTCAGCTTGCTTTTTTGATCTTTTTATTCCCTGCAACTTTCGTACCTGGATTTGCATCATGTCGGACGGCCATCTCCCGAACTCGCATCCCGACATCACCCCTGAATGGGAGCCTTACGAATTCCCGAGGACGGGGCTTCTCGACGCAATCAAAACTACTCCCGTAGAAGGATCAAATGGCGATATATACAGCGGAAGTGTTCCTCTGGTCTGGTGTGCTAACGGTGGGTTACTTGATAGAGTTCAAACCCGTTGCTGACCTCGACTAGGTGGAAGGACACTGTCTGCCCACGGAGGGTATTGTGTGACGGTATTGATGGCGACAGCGAGCCAATACAACCGAGAGAAACACGTAAAACTGGCACACACACAACCCCTCAGTCTGTTTACCGAGTTCCTTCACCCTTTGCCAGCAGGGCCTTTCGAAGTGGCCCTCGAAACACTCCAGGCCGGAAACCGAGGCTCGACGATCCAAGCAAAGCTCGTGTCAGACGAGCAGCAAACATGTAGCGTGGCGATTATACGGTTCGGCACGCTCAAGGATGAAGGCCATGTGCACAACATCCAGCCTCCGATTGACCCTGTGCCGGACCGAGTAAAGGAATGTGCAAGGTGGACGAATGCCTTCAGCTACCAGTTCAACCCTCCAACTGCTGCGGTCCGAGTCTACACGCCAAGGGATAGTGGCACCCCGCTCTGGAGCGAAAAGTACGGCGGCCGGAACGTGAGGTACCAATGGACCAAGATGGACGATGAAGAGAACTTCCGGCAGGAGCATATCCCAGTGCTAGCGGATCTAGTAAGTGCCTCTCGCTTCTGCAACCGGACTATTTGCTTAATTCCACCTTAATCAAGATTCCTATTCTTCCTCTCAACTACGCAGAGGACGGCATACAGACCGCCTTCCGTTACCGCGTCCCGACCACCTGCTTGCAGATCACGTTCCATGCACCGCTCAACAACGATGAGTGGCTTCTGACCCGGACTACCATGGAGAGGCTGTATGCGGGGAGGTTTGACATGAAGATCCAGATGTACGATGAGCAGAGCAGTCTTGTCGCCTCGTGTGTTCAGCTTTGTACCATGATACCACTGGCCAAGTTGGAGAAGGGGAAGCTTTGATCTTGGATGGCGAACATGATGTTGGATATTTGTAGCCTTCAATGACAGCGCAGTGCTCATTTAATGGGTAGGGGTCCGGTTGATACACAGTTCCGGGCGTGACTGATTGCAAGGAGGGAACCGTGCCATGAGGACACTTGAACTGCCACGGGGTTCCACACTTCGTTATCACATTTCTTGTCTAGTTATGACCCGGATGAAGTGTATGATGCTGGATGCAATTGTAGTATGATGCATAAACCATTATTGCTACTCTGCCTGAGACTCTGCCTTAACAAGTGAACGACAATGCCCTTGATATCCCACACTCATCATATATCCACTACATTATATCTGATACAACCCTCCCCTGATCACTGCTTAAAATTCCAGATTCGAAACCTTAAGCCACTTCTCGTCCGACTTAACCAATGCCTTGGCCGCAGCTTGGGCGTGAGGAACAGCACTAGGACCCAACACCACACGCAGAGGCGGATCATCAACCCGGCCGAGATGAATAATCGCTCTGGCAATGTCAGAGGGCTCAGACCAGTTTGAAGAGTAGAGCTCCCTCATCTTGATCATCTCGCCAACCGTCTGCTGATAGGGCTCGCTGATGGTGACATTCTCAGCGGCGCTGGTGGCCCAGTCGGTCTTGATGCCGCCAGGCTCAGCAACTGTCACCTTGATACCAAAGGGAGCCACCTCTTGAGACAGGACGGTCGAGAAACCTCCTACAGCCCACTTGGCGCTCTGGTAGGCTGCGAGTCCGGGGGATCCGACTCTCCCGCCGACTGAAGAGACCTGGATGATATGGCCCGACTTTTGTTGTCTCATGATGGGGAGAACAGCCTTGGTGACGTTGACTACTCCAAAGAGGTTTGCATCTATCTGGTCGCGGAAGCTCTTGTGGTCTATGTCTTCGATAGATGCCATGGCTGCGTATCCGGCGTTGTTGATGACAAAGTCGATACGGCCATAGGTGTCTTGGGCTTGCTTCACAACAGCCTCTACTTGAGCGACATCAGAGACGTCAAGAGCGGCGGCGAGGATCTTTTCGGGCCCGTACTTGGTGACAAGGTCGTCAAGGCGGCTTGGCTGTCGGGCGGTGGCGACAACGATGTCGCCCGAGGCGAGGATCTGTTCGGTCAAGTCACGACCAAGACCTCGAACAGTACCGGTGATGAGCCAGACTTTTGTCATTGTAGTTGTCGAGTGTGTAAGAGTGTAGAAGTGACTGATGGGGATTGTAGATGTTGGATGGCTGGTGAATGCAAGTCTTCCTCGAGGAGAGGCCATGATCTCTTATACCATTCCAATGTGGCCAAATTTCGTCATTTTACCCACCACACATCTACGTCAGCAGCAAACAAGTCCGAGATCTTACAATGCTATAGACGAAGGAATGAGGCTATCCCCGCGAAGTAGCGAGCGTCGCGATTATGTCCGGCGTCTTGCATTAGCGCCGATGTTTATGCACAGCCGGTGCAACCAAACGGGCAAATACCGTTATCTCCGACCTCCGGCATGTCGGCTTTGCGGGAATGCGATTGGCATAAAAGTACGAAGGGATCATGGATATGATAGTTGCGTAGCGTATGAAAGCCGTTTCTTTGGTTTCTGACTTATTTGTATGGCAATGGCAAGCGATGGGAACAAACGGGGAGACCTGCAAGCACAGCCACACAGTTGCCTAACTGCGCCATTTATCTGACAGTCGATAGCTCCCCCTTCCACCTTTTCATGAACTTGATCCATCGACGTTTCTTGGTGTTTCTGCCAGGAAGTTCCATCGTCTCGTCAGATGCCTTGCGTGAACACGCCCCGAAGAGACTAAAATGGCACCGATCGTCCCGGACAACGAGCCTGGTAAGGTCTCTAGACCATGTCGAGACGATATGCTAAAGTAATCCTCTAGAACGAGCACAGTTCTATGACTTAAACCCGCCGCGGCGTATAGGTACTATCGCTGGATCGATCTTGCGTGGCAAGGAGGCTAATTGCATAGGAACACAGGCCGAGGAAGACACGCGGTTGTCTTTGAGTGTCATGATCCCAACGGCCGCAAATATGCCATGAAGCTGTTTAAACGGGATAGCTTGCGAAAGGTTGACAAAGAGATTGAAGCTCTTAAACATTTGAGTGGAGGCACAAATATTATCGCGTTTGTCGATGCGGTGCAAGGCGACCAGGTCAACCCTCATACGACATGGCGATAATCATGGACTGATACGAAGCAGGGCTCGAACATCGGCGTGGTGCTCGAGTTTGTCGACAACACAGACTTTCGAAGTCTATTTCCACGGCTTAATGCCTCGGATATTAGATACTACATTCACAAGCTCTTGAAAGCGTTGCAGTTTACACACAGCCATGGTGTCATGCATAGAGACATTCGACCGCACAACGTGGTGATTGATCACCAAAACAAAAGGGCAAGGTTAAACTGAATCGAGAGTCTGACAATATCGTTGACAGTGTACAGCTGCGTCTCATCGGCTGGAGCTCCTTCGAGTTTTACCAGCCCGACAAGCAGTATAGCTTCTGCCGAACCCCCTTCAAGCCCCCAGAAGCCCTGATCGACACTAACGACTACGGCTACGGCAGCGATATGTGGGGTTTAGGTTCTATGCTTGCGTCGATGATCTTTCGAAAAGAGCCCTTCTTTCACGGCAACAGCCTATCGGATCAGCTGGTCAAGGTTTCCCGGGTCCTTGGGACGGCGTGCCTCCACGAGTATTGCAACAAGCGTCAAGTGACTTTGGAGGACTTGGAGATAGATGAGCTCATTGATTGTCCTCCGCGAGCTTGGCCGAGCTTTGTCAACGCGGATAATGAGCACTTGGTCACTGACGAGGCAATCAATCTGGTGGACAAGCTGTTGAAGGCTGATCCAGAGGCAAGTTCACCTTTCCTTTGGAGTTTTCCTGTACACTGACCCTGTCGTCTCAGCACCGACTCACGGCCGAGGAAGCGCTGCGGCATCCGTACTTTGAGGATCTGAGCTAGAGGAGGGGGTGGTAGCTCTGTGGGAGTCTGACCTCGACATGCCAGAGAAGGAAACGGCTGTTGCCAGTGGGAATCAGTTCAATGCAAAGAGACGCGGTTGGATTCTTGATATGAAGCTGCATGCGTATTTAGTTGAAGAATCCGGCAGCGATGGAGGAACAAGAAGGGAAAGAAAAAGGAAAGCGGTTAATTGGAACGGACAGCTTATTTCATTGCATTTCAATCCCTCTCGGCACAGGCCAACGTGACATGCAACAGCCAAGAATACGAGGAGCGTCTGCTTACCGACTTTGACTGTCTTGAACGTTTGCATCTCAAGGGAGGCTCTCGAGCAATGAGAAGCGCCGAACAACATGCAAGCTGACACGCCACATGGTAATTGCGACGGAAAATGAGGATCAGAATGCAGTGCATTCCAGGGAGAAGATGACAGGAGCAAATAATTCGTCTTGTCTCAGGTTTTGTGACTTCTATTCGCTGGGTTAAGGGAGCAGGGCGTGGCAGCCCGCAGCTTAGTTCGGCTGTCATTGGCAACTCTTCTCCCCCTTGGCTAGACCAACCGTTCGGTGCATACCGACCCTTCAAACTACTAGTCCCGCAGCTTTCAAGACAAATGATGGGCTTTCCAAGGGGATTACAGACTCTGCTCAGGCAGCCGTAGCTTCAATGAGGCTTGGAATGTCTCACAGCTCCATCTCATACCGAGTTGCCGTGTCAATGCAAGGGGATCATTTCTCACCTCGCAGAGCAGGGCAGCATACGCTTGCCTTACCCCTTGAGGTCCCATTATAAGTCAAACATGGCAGCACGCGTCTCTTTAGCTGTTTCGGTAGTCCACTTTTTTCCTCCTGTCTGTAGCTACGACTTTTGTCTATGAAGCTTCCTTGCCCAAAGCCTTCCTCCTCGCGCTCTCCTCTGCTTCCTGCCGTGCCGGTGAGGATGGTTGCGCAGGGGGGCTCATATCAGCGCCATCAGGGCCAACGCAATCGAGGTCGTGTCTTTATTGTCGCTGTCGTTCTTGCCTTTCTGTTCTTTAATTTTGGATATCGCGTATGTACACCCAGGCTGTCTCTGTACTGTAGTGACATTAACCTTGATACTAGGACATCACACATACTCGATACCCTCCTCAGCTTCTCAGCACCTCAAACAAGGTTTCTCGACTTCACTACCTCGTCCCCGCCAATGTCGTCAACCCCCACGTTTGCGCCGTCGTGGCCTCGGCCCTCGTGAATCGGTACTCGATCCCCACGATCCTGGGCTACAAGGGTGAAGGGTTCATGGACGCCCAGCGGGCGCACATCGCCAAGCTGCGCGCCATCAGGCACTACCTCCAGACCTGCAAGGGGGACGAGAATGATTTGGTCCTCATCGTCGACGGCTTCGATGTCATGGCTCAGCTTCCCGCTGAAGCCATGATTGAACGCTATTTTTCCATCATGGAGAAGGAGGACCAGCAGTTGGCCGATCAGCGTGGCATCTCGGTTGAGGAACTTCACGCAAGTGGCATCCGCCAGACTCTTCTTTGGGGAACCGACAAAGGCTGTTTTCCCGTTGGCGACAACCATCCTCGGTGCTGGCTGGTGCCCTTCTCGACTCTCCCGCGCTACAAATGGGGCCCCAGAACAAACAATGGCGAGCTCATATACAGCGACTCTCGATTTCTCAACTCTGGAACCGTCATGGGTCCTCTGGGCGACCTACGAACCTTCATTGAAGCTGCCCTTTCCGCAATCGAGGACAACTGGGATCAAGATTACTTCTTCCGCGACTCGGACCAGTACTACATCTCGTCACTGTACGCTCGCCAGGAATACCAGAGAGCTCTGGATCTCAACCACGGGCAATTCCCCGAAGAGGTTGCAGACCGAAACCTTCCTAAGAGCAAAGATGGCGAGGACGACGTGACCGAGTATCACGTTGTCGTCGACTTTGACTCGTCATTCACACAGACTCAATGCCATAACAACCGTTTCATTCACAAGCTACAGTTTGACAACTACGATCTAACTGCCCACATCGGCCAAGATGTTCTGGGAGAAGGCCAAACCTTTCGGCCATACAAGATCCAGATGCCTTCCGCTCTATACCAGGCTCTGCATAGAGTCTTTGAAGCTCTACCTCTAGAAGACCGACCACAAATGTCACCCCGAAACTGGATCCAGAGCCTCAAGCTCGGCACAAACATTGGCACACAAAAGATCTACGGCTTCTACCACAACACATGCGACAAGGCAGGCTTTGTCACCAAGTACCACGAGTCATGGTTCTTTCCCCTAATCCGACCCCTCCTGCGCTCAGCCGCCAAGGCGATCCGCGACAAGAGACCCATCGGCCCTCGACCCATCGACGGGAGGACGTGGATGCCTGCGAGAGAGTACCCGGCCGACAGGGCCCTCCATGATGAGTTTGGAGGCGTGTTTACGGACTTGGAGGGAGAGGAGTTTATTCCGCTGCAGCAGTTTTGCAGTGATGATATAGTATCAGTAATCGGCACAGAGGTAGAATTCCCTTTGAGCAGGCTGTCCTAGTACTGGGCCTGGAAATAGTAGATATATACCCTGTACATGAAGGCCCAAGGCTGATGGAGCTTGCGTGACGTTGCCCACTGTGGGTTATGTCCTCCCCTTGCCTTCTTCCTCATGACAGTTGAGTTGGCAGATCTATGAGGCCGACCCAGGCCACGTTGTCCCCCAGAAGGCAACGGTACTTGCAGAGCGAGCTCGCGGATGGTTCCAACAAGACCACCAGTCATCCGACACTGGATTATGAGTCTTTCAAATAGGAATTTCCCAGGAAATACATAGTCTTTGCTGTGAGGTCAACGACAACAGCACCCGTCTTCCCGCTCAAGTTAGATCGTCGCCTCCAGAGTACCTGCCCGGATCTATGACAAATGCTTCCGACTTCATCATCAAAATCGCTATCCCATGCGGAAGCGGCGAAGTCACAAGCCTTGTGGAGGAGGCAATCGCGCAAGGGCATGTCCCTCCACCAACTGTGCTCGGCCTGGACATTGCGGCCGGCATGGTAAAGCTCTACCAGGCCAGGGTGGACGAGAAGTCGTGGAGCCCAGTCTCCTCCAAAGTCCAGGACGCCCAGGATCTCACCGGCATCTCGGGAGACCAGTTCGACTTGGTGTTCATGAACTTTGGCCTCATGTATATGCCTGATGGCGGTCGGTGCACAAAGGAGGTTCATCGAGTTCTCAAGCCAGGAGGCTGCGCCGTCTTCACGACATGAAAGCACGCTGGTGTCCCACAGCTCGTGGCGCAGGCAACTGCTGCGGTTGGTGCTCGTGACTTCTTCTCGCCTACACACAATGGATGAGACACCAAGGAGAAATTCGTCTCAACAGTACAAGCTGGGAGTTTCGAGGCTGAAAACATTCGCTTTACGGTGGAGGAAACAAAGTGGGAAAAGGCAAGTGCTGATGGGATCGTGGAAGCGCTCAGCTCATCATTCTGGAACCCGCTGCATGACGGCACTTTGGGGGGAACTTTGAAATGGCAGAAGGCTCTGAGAGAGACGGGGTCTGTTGAAATGATTACTTGGGTTTCTGTTGCAACGAAGACTACCTAGTTTCAGGAGACTTGGTTGAGTCTTCCAAGCCCATCAAGTATCCGATTACTAGTTGAAGAAGAACCTAATAGATGTTGGCATACAACCGTTCCTTCATATCAAGTTCTTCTTTACGTGGTTGCCACCCCACAGAGCTTTTCACGGGCCAGAGTCAGGCTATTAGTGCTTACAGCGCGAGTTCAGACTTGTGAGCGACGGACAACAACAAGACCTAGTCACTTTATACATCGGGTCCTCGATGGCTTAAACTACAATAATTATTGATATACAAGAAAATTAAAGTCTATTCAACTGAACCCAACCGCTTAGTCCAGCTTGATAGGCCCAGGTCCCTCCCGGCACTGCACTGGGATCGTCCCCAAGCCCTCACAGTCCCAATCCTCTCCATCGCCAT
Source organism: Fusarium virguliforme (assembly GCA_020883615.1). Classification (NCBI taxonomy): domain Eukaryota; kingdom Fungi; phylum Ascomycota; class Sordariomycetes; order Hypocreales; family Nectriaceae; genus Fusarium; species Fusarium virguliforme. The sequence goes on along the minus strand of JAJHJD010000009.1, from coordinate 1,023,445 downwards.
AGATGTAAAAGTCAATGCATCCGTTGGGGCTGTTCCAGACAAACGGCTTCTGCCCAAACTTGTCCGACGTGGTGTCGGTGTTGCAGTTGTTGACAGCGCTGCTAAACTTGGCCTCGCAGTCCGACTGCGACAGCTCGGGGTGTCGCTGGCCGTCCGAGGGCTTGTTGCAGCCGTCTTGGCCCTGCTGCGAGAACTGCGTGATCAGCTGGAGGGTCACGCCCTTCATCTTGTACGTCTTGAAGACGGGCTGGGCGACGGGGGGCAGCTCGATGTTGTGGCCGCAGAAATCAGAGATGGCCTCCTCTGCCTGGCTGAGGGAGAACTTTGTGTAGACTGTGGAGTCCGCGCAGTTGTTGGTCTCTTCGGGGACGGGCTCGGGTTCAGGCTCGGGCTCTTCCTTTTCGACTGGGATGGTGTCCATGGTGTACTTGCCACAGCCCAGATCATACTCGGCCTTGCCGGTGTAGAGATGGCTGTTGTACTTGCCTGTTGAAGAGTTAGTCTGAGAAACTGAATAGGTAAGATCGGGTCACTTACAGCTCGAGACTATCTCCTCATAGATCTCGGTGCAAGTCTTGGAGCACTGTCCATCCTTCTTCTCAAAGTTGAACTTGATATCAGCATCGAGGTCCTTTGTAGGATCCAAGTCGCCACCTCCAAGTTGAAGCTCGGCATCCTCATCAAAGTTGACATCGCTGTCCTCGCAAAACTTCTTTGCCAGGTCCTTTGCAAACTGAGGATCCATACCCGCAGCCTCATCCTCGTGACGGGCGCAGGTAGGTCTGGCCTCCTCTTCCTCAGTCATGCGGCGCTCGTAGTAGCTGCGCTCTTGCCAGACACGCCACATGCGGTCGGGGGGGTCCGACATCTCGTTGGTCTCCCAGTTGATCTGCATGTCGTCGTACTCAATGAACATGATGCCGCGGGCAGACTTTTCTCGAGCGTCCCGGTCCTCGTCAGACTCTTGGTCCTCGGGAGGGGGCTTGACGTAAGTCTTGAGGATGACCTCGGCGCCAGCAAAAGGAGCGCCGTTGCCAGTCAGGTAGCCGACGAGCTCATCGACACGGCTCTGGTAGATAAGAGTAGGGCTGTCAAAGGTAGAGTCTCGAGTTCGAGGCGCAGACACAAAGATCTGGACGTTGGAGTCACCAGAGAGGATACCATCGTCGCCAGCGAGTCGAGATGGAGGAGTGAACCTGGAAGAAACCGATTTTCCCTCGGCGGGCTGGTCTCGAAGCTGGTTCATCATCTCGTCCCAGAGATCTTTTCGGCCGTTGTTGACCGAATCGTCCTCGGGCTTGTTCTCGTCGTAAAAGAATCCCGGCTCCATCTGCAAATGTTGTTAGCTCCTCATCTCCCAAGCCCCTAGGGGTCTACTTACGAAGTGAGCAAGCCATCCACCCTTATCAGAGGCAATGGTGACTCCAGTGCAGCTGAAAACACGTCAGTGATGAGTACAAAAAAACAGCTTCAGTTTCACATACCCAATAAGACCCTCAACGTGCAGGCCAAAGGGGAAATCCTCCCAGGCCGCATCAACAGAGACGACATTGGTAGAAACAGTGTTCCAGTCCAGTCTCTCAGAGATCTCACCAGTCTGTCGCTTGATGTAAGAATCCTTCTTCTCATCCGTGTCGTACTTGGGCTGGTCCATGTTGTCCATGCGCTTGACCAGCCATCGCCGATCACGGCGCTCCTGGGGCGTCAGCGTGGGCTGCTCCCATCGCCTCTGGGGGTTGCATTGAGAGCAGTTGACATCGCAGACAATATCAGATGCGCTGGTGGAGGTTGCGGTCGAGACGGTGGTGAACTCGGTTGTGGGCTCAGCATCGCACTGGGTGATGGTGACGCAGTCCTCTGTGGTGACGGTCTTGACAGTGGAAGTATCAGCAACGCCATCCTTGAAGAAGGAAGTCGAGAGGTAGACGGTCTGAGTGCAGCTCTCAACTCCAGTCTCAACGCAGCTGGTAGTAGTCGTTGTAGGCTCCTCAGTCGTGGTGGTAGGCTCTTCAGTGCTTGTGGCCTTATCGGTCGTCGAGACCTCCTCGGTTTCCTTCTCTTCCTCCTCCTTCTTCTCCTCTTCAAGCTTCTCGGAGATCTCCTTCAGAGTATCCGTGAGGGTCTCAATGATCTCAATCGGCGGGTCAGGCAGCTTGACGTTCTCAACCAAGTTCTCCACGACCTTGGTCGCGCAACCGATCAGCTTGGCAGCATCGTCAAGAAGGTCAAGAACGCCAGAGATGAGACTCCTCTTCTTCAGAGCAGTCTTGCCACACTCCTCGGGAATCTCAGGCTTGACGTCAAAGTTGGTCCAGAGGAGGACAATGTCGTCCCGAGTTTCCTCGGTCTTCTTGACATACTCTTCCTTCTTTTCCTCATCCTTGAGCATGTCTCGGTTGGACCAGAGAGCTAAGATGATGGGGCCAGCATCGGTGGCATCATCGGTAGCCTCTGGGCCGCTGACGACTGTGGTCGGGGGGTCAAACTCGGGGAAGCCGGTGGTCTTGTCAGGCTCGTCTGTGGTGACGGGGACCTCATCAGCAGTGGTGGCCTTGTCGGTGGTGGTTTCACCAGGCTGTTCCGCCTCCGTGGTGGTTTCCTCTGGGCGCTCCTCAGTGGTAGTAGCCTCTCCATCGGTTGTAGTCTCCTCGGCCGGCTCGTCGGTAGTGGTCTCGTCAGCAGTGGTCTGCTCAGTTGTGGGTGCCTCGGTAGTGGTCTCTTCAGTGTGGGCTTCCTCAGCAGTAGTAGTCTCGGTGGTAGTCTCCTCGGCTGTAGTAGATTCGGCCGTAGTAGATTCGGCCGTAGTAGTCTCTTCAACTGGAGTGGTTGTGGTCTCCTGAGTCTCCTCAGCCGTGGTCTCGGTGCTCGTGGCCTCGGTTGTAGTAGTGCTCTCCTCGGTGACAGGCTCCTCAGTTGTGGCCGTTGTGGTTTCCTCAGCCGGGTCTGCCGTAGTCTCGGTGGAAGCATCACTGGTGGTAGTTGTCTCTGGGTCCTCTGATGTTGTAGTCTCCTCGGAAGAGGTGGTGGAGAGAACAGGAGGAACCTCGGTAGTTGACTGCTCCTCGGAAGTCTGGCTAGTAGGGGTGTTGGGCACCTCGATAGGCTCGGTGTTTGTAGTAGGAACCAGAGGATCAACAGTGCTTGACTCCTCCTGGGGAATCGAAGAAGTTGTGGACTCAGCTGTGTCTTCAATTGGGGCTTCGGATGTGGTAGAGATGATCAGGGGTTCTGTGCTCGACTCCTCGACTAACGGCTCAGTGGATTCCTCAACCGGCACGTCGGATGTGGTAGAAATGACAGGGGGTTCTGTGGTAGTGGTGGGTGCCTCGCCATTGCACAGGGTTTCCGAAGCGCCCTCAGGCAGAGGGTACGGAACATCAACCGTGGGCAGAGTCGGAACATCTTGGGCTGCAGGATCCGCGGGCACCCAGACATATCCAAAGGGGTAGATGGTCTCAGTCTCCGAGATTGTAGTTGGTGTAGAGATCGTCCAGAGAGCAGCGTCTTCAACTTGGGACGGGGTGAAGATTACGTCTCCTTGGGCACCAGGCACCACGAGACTCGCAGCAGGCGTGACATCAGGGTTGCCGCAGAGCTGCTGGTTGTCCTGACGCTTGGCCAAGCCCCAAAGAGGGCTGGCCTGGGTCGAGGCCGCGAGGGATAGTAAAATGAGTGACAGAGGAGCCATTGCAAAGAGCGAGATCCGGCGCTCGGAAAGGACTGTGGTGTGTTGGTTGCTCCTCGACGGATAGGGCTGGCCAAGAAGAGACGAACCAACAGGCCGAGCACGAACCGCTGTGTATTTATCGGGCATTTACTCCGCAGGAGTCGGCCCCAGTTCTCTTGGCCTTGGTTATTGTCTCTACTAAGCACATTATGCTCTACCGAATCCTTCGAGGCACAGCCCTGTTTCCGCTTGATTGAGAAACACGAGCCAAGCATATGGTTTGACGAGCCGCCCGTACGAAACTGCGGAGAAGTTCTTGTGGATCTTGTTTAATTAGACCCGAAAAATCCAGCTTGCTTGGGAAAGATAGGCTGTGATATCAAGGGTCCTGCAGAGATGATCCCAACGCCTATGCAGCCATTGTCTGATGCACCGGTTGTTCCGTAAGCGCTGGAAATCACAAACGAAGATCAGGGCTGAAGGGTAATCGGATAAGGCTCTCGATCTCACCATATGGGTTGCATCCTCACTTCCTCCTGTTTCATGTTGAGCAACCCTTCTCCACACGGCGGCATAACCCTGTCGATAGCGTCCATGACGAGACTGGAGGAAGGCCAAGAGACTTGGTGTGACAGGGCAGAATCTTGAAAAGCTTAACGATGTTAGGATTCTTGTTTTTTTCTGGCAAGAAGGTTGGCTTGGTAGGTCAAAGTGGCAGCTGGGAATGTTGACTTCAAGTGTCTCCTGGACCTTTCATTTCCCCAAGCGGCACAGCAGCTTATCCATTCCAAATCCATCGAGGTCAAGGCACTGTATTTCACATTACTCATTCACCAACGCCAAGGAACAGCCCTTCGGGCCTTTCGGACATGGCTCATTGTCCCAGCTCTATCCCAGGGCTGAAGCATTAATGCGCAGGGATTTTGACGCGTTGACGTGAACGCGTAAGGCTGACTTGAGCCTTAATCTGCTACGTCTCACGGGCGCCCTGGCTTCTCCTGTAATCTTGGCCTGTCAGCGCTAGTTGGTTAGTGAATCCTCCTCGATCCGATCGACAGGCACCGCTGCCTCCTCCGAATGCACGTTATCGACAAGGTGCGTACAGAAGTTCAATTCAGCATTTCCAACAACCGCGAGTAGCAGCCATCGGTTCGCGTCTCAGTCCAGCATCCATCTGCACCCGCTATCATGTCCCGTCAACAGCGCCCACCAAACCCCCGCGACATCTTGGACGATGCCGTTGAAAGCAGCTCCATCTCACAACTGGCCGAAGCCCTTAAGATCGCAAAGTCAAACCCGCCACGGAACTCTTCCTACGAAAAGTTCCTATCCTCGGCGCTATCCGCCTGTGTCCAAGATGGGAAGCTTGATCTGGTCAAGTACCTACTAGAACACGAGGCTGTGTCTCTGACCTCGCTGTCTCCAAAGATAGTCTGGTCCAAATTCTCCATCCCCTCGTGGAGCTACTCATCGCTCATGGATGGGATATCAACCAGCAAGCGCCACGTGGGGCTACCGACAGAGGTCGGCGCCTCGTTGATCTGGCCTGCTACGATCAAGACATTATCACGTGGCTCGTCGACCACGGTGCTCAAGTTGATGGTGGAGAGTACGAATACGAGATGTACCCTCAGCCAGCCCCATTGCTGGAAACCTGTGCCCTTCAAGGGTCCGTCTCTACCTTCAAGTATCTTCAAGCACGAGGTGCTCGTCTAGGCAGAAGAACTCTTCACCTCTCAGCCGGAGCAGCAGCGGCCCTAGGGGTGGACCCAAAGATGGAGGGTGATTACGGTGTCAATGAGGCGGATTCGGCGGAGAACAAGGAGGTGCAACGCAAGAAGACAAAACTAGAGATGCTTCGCTTTCTTGTCGATGAAGTCAAGCTGGACGTGAACGCTATGGACACTGATATACCGAATCACGCTTATCACTGGGGCACGCCCATCTGCTATGCGGCATCCAAGCCGGATGGGGACGCAGTTGTAAGGTGGCTGCTGGGCAAAGGAGCAGACCCAAGCATCAAGAACATGGAGGGGGCTGACGCCGAGTATGTCGCCAAGGATCATGGGTGCGAGAAGCCGCTTGCAGTTTTGAAGGAGTGGAAGGCGGCCAATAAGCAATCCGACTGATTGACTTCCGGTATCTTCAGATTACAGTGAGCGGCTTATCAATGGCGTGGCGATGGCAAACCTTCAGACAAGCGACCGAAATACATACAGAAGAACCAGTAGAACTGTCTCTCCATGTTATGATCCAACTGACTCAGTCTGCTTCATCCACCCAATCCACATTGATGTCAATCTCATCGCCGTCCACACTTTCCTTTCCACTATCAATTAGTGCCTCCCACATGGCCTCTTGAAGTCTGCCGGCAAACCTTGCTTCACCAGGCACTTCGCGATCCAGGTCGCGACCACAGTTGATCATGGCCATGAACCCTTTCTTGGCCTCCTTGGCAACAGTTGGGCCCTGGGTGTGGGAGAGACGTTGGAAACGCCTTCTCCAGAAGAGCCATCGCTCGAGACTAAAGCCAGACACATTGACGCCATGGGCTTGTTCGAGTGCCCCGCAAGCAGACAACTCGGCCATTGAAGTTGTCCCGTATGAGTGGCTGGTAAGCGAAAGAGTGAGGAGACTGTGGCGGCACAGGTCGACCCAAACCACGGCTGCTGGCAGAAGTCTGGCAGTCGCCGCCTCGTCATCCGTCTCGAGAGTCTCACGCAGGTACCATAGACCTGTCAGTGCCAAGGAATCATTGCAGATCCCAGCTGACAGGGACTTGGCTGAAAAAGTGCCCAGGTTGCATAGCTGGGACGACGTGCCGTTCCGCATGGTTTGCTCCCACGATTCCTGCAGGCTGTCGGCGAACCCATACGACTCCCAAGCAGTCTCAGTGCCTTGAGAAGGATGCAAGTCCTTATGAAGCTTGTCGAACTCTTTCGTCCACAGTAACAATAGCACAAGCTTGTCATGAAAGGGGTCATCCTTGTCCAAGACCTTGGCCGTTTCGATGAACATGCGCCAGAGGACTCGAAGACCTTCACGAGCAGCCTCATGCTCAGTACTTGACGCAGGTAGACCTTTTTTGATAAAGGTAAAGGCAAAGCTCTGGATCGAAGTCAGAAGCTCTTGCTTATCTTTGACAGTCGAAACATCCTGGATGTCGACGAGGAATCCCTCCCAGACCTCATGCCGAAAGGCGGCATTGTGGTCAATTTGAGGGTTTTCTCCGGGCACGGACATGGCAAAAGGGGTAAATAAGTTACAAGATTGGCTCAGGGATAGTAAGAGAGAATAGGTAGAGAAGAATGAATTGTGAAGAATATTTCTGGTCGGGTCTGGTGCGAGACCACGCCTATATATACCTACCCTGAAGATTAACTGCCAGAAAATCAAGGCATCCGTTTTTAGGTCATTCTAGGCACCAGCGTAGCATTATCGGTATGTTATCTCAAAATCCCTTTGATGAATTTTGTTGTTGAAAAATTGGGTTATTGTTGGTGAATCGACTCTTGATCGTTGTCTTCAGCAGTTTGGTGATGTGGTGTTGTTGATGAGACATCATGCCTGTCGCCGATTGCTTGACGCGACCACTTGATTGGTTTAAATCCGCCCGATAAGGCTTAACGCTAAGATAAACCGATAAGACAAGAGAGCCAGCCTTTGATGACGATCACGTGCCCCCCTGAGTACCATCCAAGTCAGAGGAAGCACCGCCAGTTTTTCAGTACATATGTAGAAAAATGTTGCTGCCTTTGGTATTTACTATCTTCTAGAGCACCAAATATCCGATGGTCTGCTAGGCTCTCTTTCCGACCTCAGCACACTCGATGAAACAGGAAAACTACTCAATGCCCATGTGCGCTAAAAGGAGATGACAATGTCAGAAAACAAAAGAAATTTGTGCTGTTTAATGTCTAACTGATTGTGTCCCATATTCGCCGACCAACGATATGCCAGAAATCCACCATTTGCAATTCTATTTCCTGCCCGTAAACCATTGCTTGCAATATTCATCAAACGAGTAACCCTTCAATGCCCCAAAGTGAGACGTTCAGTAGCGTTGGTAACCGCTGCCCTCATGAGATGTGTTGAATGACTGCGACTCTAGCGGGTATTGATCATTGTCGAAGGGGCTCTTGATGATGGCCCGAGGGTTGATAACCCGGCTTGGGTGGAACCAGTTGTACAGGATAGAGACCAAGGCCATGAGCGTGGCGTCAAAGATGTAGATGTAGATTTCGTTGGATTGCAAAGCGCCCTCCTTTCCGAAAACATACTCGGCGACACGGAACACCGATCGTACCAGGATAAACAAGCTTGTGGCATACAAAACCATGAGAAGCTTCTTCCATGGAGTCGTGAGAGTAGCGGATCGGTTTGTCGGGGCCTTGCGGATGCGCATGTGGAAAACGAGGGTAACGATCATGAAGAAGCCAAAGAAGAGAATCTGGATTATCAAGCCGCCAATGATGATGTTTTCTCCCGTTTTGACGCTATTCTTGTCCGTGGCTGTAGCAAGCATACCACCACCACCACTTTGCGCAAGGAAGGACAGAACATCGCCAAGGACAAAGACCTTGGTCAGCCATTTCGTTCGGATGAGGGATAGATGCCCCGCGTCGAGAATAAGGATCAACCGTCCGAGGACCATGTAGATTGACGCAGCGTAGAGGGCGGGGCCGAGCAGGAGGAGGGTCGTTTGCATAATGTAGGGGTTCTTTGTGTAATCGGGGGCTTCTTTTGCGGACAATGCTCGACCGATGTAACCGGTCGCCTCGACTGTGGCCAGTATTAGCATCCATCAAAAGGTATATCAAGTGTTTTTGTGCTCACATAGACACCCGATCACGAACGGGATAAAGTACCATGTTCGGCTCCGGAACATTTGGAATATGTGTGCGAATGTCGAAAGGGCAAAGAGAATGACAAACACAGCCGCGGCCGGGAGTGACGGGTCATAATGGTAAAAGGTGAAGCCCTGGCCAGCCATTGCTGCTGAGGTTCTGGGTCGGTGAGAGAGCGGAAGAGATGTCTTGAAAGATGAAGGGAAGAAAATGCTGTAAAGGTAACGAAAGGAGTGATCTGAAGCAAATTCTTGGTTGGTTTGCGGGGTGGTCAAGGAACGTGATGCGCAAGACTGGGATCGCACTTTGGCAGTAGAGAATGAGGTTAATCTGCAAGTAACGGCACAAATCTGGAGACTCTAGGAGCCAGGACGCTCATATAATAGTGCACCTGTTTAGGGGAAGGCCAACCGTATAATTTGGGGCCCGTACAGCTTTGACACACCAAGTACGCGGAAGTGCCCCTGGGTTGAGTGGGCCGTGCCATCCGCCACCCCATTTTCGCACATCTGATGGGCTCAGATCGTAGTAGGGCTTGGTCCCGTTCTCGGTGCTTTATTTGGGGTATTTTTTGGAACACCGTATCTGACGGGAATGCCGTTTAATGGCTTTGAGTGAGCCGGCCTGAAACGAGGCTCTGTCCATGCTGCCACGGCGAGATGCGGGAGCCCTCTCCCGCCAACGAACACATCACGGCTGTAATCATCTGAGCCAGTTAAGAGAATGCCGTTTGGTTCATCTATTGTGTCTTGAACAATTGGCGGCAACTCATAAGAATCCTTGGGCGAGGTGCCTCGAATCGTATATCCTTGCGGCTCTTGGCCCTTGAAATGGACCATTTGCTGCAGCCTACAAACAGGTTGCGTCATGAGGGGCACAAAATCTGCATTCCTACATTCTAGCGTATCGTATCTTGCAAGAATAAACACCTTGAACCTGTGCTGTCACGGAAGTTCGGAACGTTCGTTGACCTCGCAGATGATTGGATGGCAAAATAGGATAAGGCTATACGTGTATACGAGGGTCTATACGCGGATGCATTTTCACGAGGCCCCACGTATCCGACGTATCCAACCTCACGACCAAAAAGTCACCGGTTGGCAGACCACGATAGATATAACTGGCGGTAAATCCAGAGAATGGCGCTCATCTTCGCAATGATACGCGTCACCATACCCCGCGCTTGGAAGTTATACGCGTTGAGCTAGGATGATCGCCGGCGGGTGCAGTATAACTACCGGCGCCCCCTTTCCTTCGACTTTGATCAAACAGACTTGTTTATCCTCATTGACCCTGCAGTTGTTGCGTCTGTGCCTGCGAGAACTTTACTCAACTTGAACGCCTGCAACCTCGTTTAATATGCCGACACTCGAAACCCACAATGGCTACCCACTATGGCGGTACATCCCTCGTTACCGGCTGCCATCGTCTTTGCCGTCATCTTCGGCGTCTTGACGATTGGCCATGCTTGGAAAATGTTTCGACACCGCATGTGGTTTTGTATCCCCTTTGTTGTGGGCGGACTCTGTAGGTTCACCGCCATCTCGTCACTCGGACATCACACTCACCCGCCACAGTTGAAATCATAGGCTATGCATCAAGAGCTGTGGCCTACAACAGCACGGGCTCGCTCATGCCTTATGTCCTCCAGTCATCTCTTCTGCTCTTGGCACCTGTCCTCTTCGCCGCTTCGCTATACATGACCCTCGCCCGAGTCGTCCGAGCTGTAAAGGGAGCTCCCTTCTCCATCATCGCCCCACGGTGGCTCACCCGCATCTTTGTCTTTGGCGACGTCTTCAGCTTCATCGTCCAAGCAAGCGGTGCTGGCCTGCGTGTCCAGGCAGGCAACAACTCCGACATTGACCCCAACCTGGGCTCCAACATCATCGTCGGCGGCCTCATCTTCCAGATCATCATCTTTGGCGTCTTCATTGTCACCGCCCTCCTTTTCAACTCGAGGTTCCGAAAGCACGTCGCGGGGGGCGCGGTGGTCTACGATGTTCCCTGGCAACAGAGCCTCAACATGCTCTACATCACCTCCCTCATGATCATGGTCCGAAACATCTTTCGAGTGGCAGAATATGCCATGGGAAGCGACGGGTATCTGCTCAGCGTGGAATGGGGTGTCTATGTCTTTGATGCCTCGTTGATGACTATTACCATGGCTTGGTTTTTCTGGCGGTACCCGAGTCAGCTAAAGAGAGCTATTAATGAGATGGCGAACTCAGAGGTGGAGCTGGAATCAGCAAGGTAGAGAACATTGGCTTCAGAGGAAGGACAGCGTTGCGTGGTGTGGTGGCTATGCATTCTTCCATTTCACGAGGCTCGACTCGGCGTGGCGGTTCAGGAGTAGGCGCTGGCGAGGCGGCTGCACATTTATACCTTTTCTCACTTCTTTCTTGTTAGATACGACTTGGTTGAAAGCGAATAGTTTGTAGTTATTGATGATAATGGGACTTTGAGATATCATTACCCCTAATATCCAGCCAAGAACAAAGCCAGAGTGAATTCAATGCCGCAAACTACTATGTGCCAGATGCCATCAGCCATCCAAGTCGAAAGAAATAAAACGAGTCATGTACTAGATTCTTTTCGCCTACTACACTGTAGTACTGACTCATAGGGTAAATGAGGCTCAAAGGCCCCTGTCGGATGCATCTGCCGAGTGTGGTGTACCCGTGATAACTCCATCCTAGCACACCATCACCCGCATGCCAAACAATGACAAATAGCTTCGGAAACAGCTCTCCTGGCTGGAAATCTCGGAACCGATGGCGGCAGGCCTGTTGTGATTTGAGACCCTCTTTGCGCCATACCATCCCCGCAATTAACCACCAGGCCGACCATGTTATCTCGTTGATTACAGATCAAGACTCCGCTATGGGGGTTCGTGGGGGTCATGCCGAGGTATTGGGGCTCTTGTCAACTTGAATTTTTCTTCCTTTGTTGTTTGGATTGCTTCTTCTCTGAGAAGCCATTGAGTGGTCAATCGACCGTCATGTTGTTCAAACCCAATACCAGAGACACGGTCACCGTGATCACCGCCCAGAGACTTTCTATCTCGGAAACTACGGCGGCAAATAACCCCCAACACGATGTCGAAAAGGCAGACAGAGCTTCGAGCGAGGGCGAATCGCCGGATGTGACCGAATATGAACAAGTTGACTGGGACGGCCCTGATGATCCAGAGAAGCCTGTCAACTGGCCCCAGACGAAGAAATGGAGGATCACTTTGACTGTCTCCATGCTGAGCTTCATGACGTTTGTTCTCCCTCTATGCTTCCCCTGCCAAAACTAACCTCTGCAGACCATTCGCCTCTTCGATGATGGCACCAGCCATTGACGAGGTTATGAAGGAGATGAAGACCACAAATCGTGATCTCGGCTCCTTTGCAGTGTCCATCTACCTCCTAGGCTACGCATTCGGCCCCCTGCTCATTGGCCCATGCAGCGAACTGTACGGTCGACTGGTTGTCTATCACACATGCACGGCTCTCTTTGCCGTCATGAACATTGGATGCGCAATGGCGAATAGCATGTCTATGCTGATTGCCTTTCGATTTCTGACTGGCACGCTTGGTGCTTGTGCCTTCACCGTCGGTCCGAGCACCATTGGTGACTGCTTCAAGCAAGAAGAACGCGGGAAAGCCATGGCGGTGATGAACCTGCCTGTCTTGCTTGGGCCCTGTATCGGGCCTGCAGTGGGTGCGTATCTGGCGAGAGCAGCAGGCTGGAGATGGGACTTTTGGCTCATTACTATCATGGTCAGTGTTACATATCAGCGTGACATCGTGTTTACTAATTGGGCAACAGGCGGGCGTTGCCTTTGGCATAAGCTTGTTGACACTGAGAGAAACCTATCCCCCTGTTGTACTCAGGTGGAAAACCAAGCGACTGCGAAAACTCGCTGGTCTGGCCGAAATTCAGCTGAACAGCGAACCAAGCCAGTCTCCCGTCCAATTCTTCTTCATGAACATCATTAGACCCTTGAAGATGCTTACAATGTCTCCCCTGATCCAAGGGCTGTCTCTGCTAGCTGCCGTGGCGTATGGTGTGCTCTACCTGCTATTCACCACTCTGACTGAAGTCTTTGAGACTCGCTATGGGATCGTCACCAACATCGGACTGGTCTACTTTGGACTTGGCGTCGGGCAGATCGCAGGAGTTGCCGTCTTCGGCACGGCGTCAGATGCCATCGTCAGGAGAATGGCAAAAGGGGGAGAGATGAAGCCTGAATACCGACTTCCTCCGATGATCCCTGGAACGGCTATGATCCCGCTCGGCCTCATCATTTACGGGTGGACGGCGCAGTACTATGTCCATTGGTTCGTTCCTCTTCTCGGGACCTTTTTCATCGGAGTGGGAGTCATCACAGTCTTTATCCCCGTGGCCTCGTACCTAGTCGATGCATATCCAGCGCATGCGGCCAGCGCGACAGCTGCAACGACAGTGTTCAGAAGCATGGGAGGCGCTCTTTTGCCGCTGGCGGGACCCAAAATGTATCAGAAGCTCGATCAGGGCTGGGGAAATACCTTGCTTGCAGGGATTGCGTTGGGTGTGATGCCCATGATCTGGTTGACGATGAAATATGGAGAGAGACTGAGGACGCATCCCAAGTATCAGATGAACCTGTAGATAGCCGTATCGACCGTGTTGCAGCCGTTGCAGCCGTTGCAGCCGTTACGGTAAGAATTTCGGTGTAGTTCCAGTTGGAAGCATCTATAGGAACAACAGAGAAATGAGATGAAACACAGATACAGGGGTCTTGCTTCTTATCAAAACCGCAGCTAGGAGGCCTCATTTCCCAGCACCTGACGCAGCCATCTCCACGCCGCAGTAGGGCTGTCAGCTCGGGCCATAACCATCCGCCCTTAATCTTGGCAACAGATACGATGCATACGATGGCTGACACCGGCCAACCATGTTCTTTGTGCCCAGGTCTTGGTCACTTGGCAGCTGTAAACCGGCCAATAGTTGCCGCTGTGAGCTTCTGATTGTCTGGAAGCATAGCCACCACAAAACATACCGGAAGGGAATTAGCCTTCTCAATTTACGTCTGCCTAGATGAATGGGATTCAAGGGAGCAGCTGTTGTTTTCGTCCGATGGGCGTAGTCTTTTCCATAATAGGGCATAACAATGCCGCCATCCACATACCTTACTCTCAGAGCTTCATATCCATCTCCAAGCAACTCCATCGCCAGACGGCGTTGACGAATATTTTAACCAAGACCTCCGCCCGGTATTTGCCCTGGCTGCCTCGATGACATTTGCATCACTTTAAAGAAAGCAGCGAGCTTTCCATCCCATGGTTTCAGCCCCAATGTCAGATCAAGCCCGAAAATGTCGCCATGGCAGCGAAACAGCCAAATCCTGCCAGTCGTGCAAGACAGAGAGGCGAGATCAGCTCACGTACAGATGGAAGATTATCCTGGGCCTCTTTCTACCCTTTGCCATTTCCGCCCTCGATGTCACCATTATTGCCAGCGCATTGCCATGGATCGCCGACGACTTTGACCAACTCTCCCAACTCAACTGGATCATCTCAGCCTTCAACTTGACGGCAGCTGCATTCATCCCGTTCTGGGGTCAGATGGCTGACATATTCGGTCGACACGCGTCTATCCAGGCCTGCATGATTATCGCCATCATCGGAGGCGCGCTATGTACGGGGGCTCCCACCAACGCGTTCCCACTGCTTCTCTTTGGGAGGGCGCTTCAGGGCATCGGCTGCGCCGGCATCAACGTGGTTGTTCGAGCTATCGTGGCCGACAAAGTGTCACTGCAGGAGGATGCAAAGAACTGGTCCATCTTTTCCATGGTGGCAGGGAGTTCCTACTCGGTCGGGCCCGTTATTGGAGGTATGCACGCAGTCCACGTCGTGACAGGGTTATAGCTGATCTGAGCATAGGGTATCTGACCAACACCAGCTGGCGATGGTGCTTCGGAATCACTCTACCCGTCGGAGTTGCCGGCTGCACCATCACCTTTATCGTCTTACGCAAGGAACTTCTTGGACCCCAACCCATCCCACAGCTAGAAGAGACGGCAGAGACTGGCCGCAGAACCACCTTTAAACAACGCCTCAAGACGATCGACGTCGGTGGTCAAGTCCTGTCTCTTTTCGGATTCGGCCTTCTCATCCTCGCTTTCACCTGGGCAGGGTCAACATATGCCTGGGACAGTCCCGCCATCATTGTGCCTCTGGTCTTTGGCTGTCTGATCATTGGCGCATTCGTGCTATGGCAATACTACATGACCCCGGGTCGAATACTAGAAAGGAAATTTCCGCAGCAGCAGGCTATGATTCCGTGGGAAGTCCTCCGGAATCGTGACATTGGCTTGCTGTTCTACACTTCGTTTGTTCTAACTTCGTTCTCTACTCTGTGCTCTACTTTTGCACCCTTTACTTTACGATGGTGAAACAGCTTGCTCCGAGCGAGGCAGGACGGCAGCTACTATTCTTTGTCCCAGGATTAGGGAGTGAGTCAAGACTTCGCATCCTCTCCGCATTCACACCGGCACTGACTGTTGCTAGCTGGCGTCTTCATTGCCATCCTCATGTGCAACTACTCTCCGCGACAGACCTGGCACCCCATCATGCTTGGGGCCGTCGTCGAAGCCATTGGTCTAGGGGTATTAGCGTGGGCGTTGTGGAAGGAGGACGATTCAACCATCTACGGCATGATGGTGTTGACAGGCGTCGGTGTAGGCATTCGACTGATGCCAGTGCCACTCCACGGCATGGCGTACTTCCCCAAGAGGATTGCGGCTGTGATATCTCTGATGGAGGTTTCTGATCCATTTGGCGGCACGCTGGGACTGACTATTATGACCACGGTCTTGAACAACGTGGCCGGCGTGGGCGATATCAACGACTCGGGAGGCTACGATTTTGCAGACATGGGCAAGCAGGAAATGGAAGATTTTCGACAGCGGGCAAAGAAAGGTATCGTTTTGGCTTTTGTCGCCATATTCCCTTTCATGGTGCTGGTGAGTCCCCCGACAAGTTGACTCTGTCCCGGATTCTGACATGCCCGTGAAATTCAGTGTGTATCGCTTCAGCGTTTCTCGGAAACGTATACATCAGCACGGATTCTTCTGATGAGGACGAGCAGACCAATGTCATATACCAAGGTGTCTTCTTTTGGTCGTGGGTGCGAGGAAAGAAGATCGACGAGAGCTCCCACCTTGTGACCACGACACGGCGGGCTACCTGGAGGGGGGAGCAGGAGATGCTTCCGCAGGCAAACGTGTCAGCAAATACGGCTGATGATCAACGAGAGCCACATTAAAGCAGCAGAGAGATTCTCGGGGTGGTCTGGGTGAATACGGCATATAGAGCGGATTGAAGTTCGAGGCATCAAAAAGCACACACGTTGGTTTCCAGTATTTTCTATTCTCCCGCCAAAACACAGATTTATTCATTGTCCTACCGGTGCTCACTTGCAGCGATTGAGCACTTTTTGTTGTCCTTGGGGGCTTGACCCTTGAAGCCGTGTCATCGACAGCGCAACAAGTCCTGCTCCCTGCCTGGGCTCCTAACTAGACGTTGTAAGGAAACAAGAAGTCCTCACAACGAGCTCTGACACTATAAACAGCCTGCAAATCAAGTGTCTAAAGCATCATGCTGTTTAGCCTGATCGGGTTTGACGTCACTGCTTTGCAGGTCTTGTGCTGAAAGTTACTAATGAATACCTTTTTGTGACGTCAACCGCCCCTACATCAAAGAAAGGCAACATGTCACACGACACTTGAGCCTGAGTAATGACAGCTGGATCTTTTATACATAACAAAGATATTCAGTTGCTTGCATTCTTGCCTCCCTCTTTCATTCCAAGCAATCATGGAAAACCGATGAATATGTGGTCCTACATGCAAAGTCGTCAAATCGCCAATCGGGTCAAGGCTGATCTCAGACGGGGTCCTACTAACCTCGAACGAGGCAGACAGCGGCAGGTCGAAATCGAACCTAAAGAGCCGAGCAATGGACACAAAGGCACGGATGACAGTGGACAAGAAAGGCAAGGACATGACGACATCATCATGGTACGCAGCCAAGGAGACGACGACCCCCTCAATCCCCTGAACTGGCCCGTCCTCGCAAGAGCCAAGAACATGCTGATTCTTTGCTTCCTCGTCTTCACCCAGGCATGGGCCGGCGCAGCAGAGTCCATGGCCAACTCGGAAATCAGCAAAGAATTTGGCGTGAGCAAAGTCGCCGAGAACCTGGCCACGGCCGTCTACCTCTTCGGTGTCGGGACAGGTGCCCTCTTTGCGGGTCCCATATCCGAAGCCGTCGGGAGGAACCCGACGTACCTGGTAGCTACCGCGTGCTACCTTTGCTTCGTGCTTGGGTCCGCTCTCACGCCTACGTTTGGTGGCCAGGTCGTTTGTCGATACTTTGTGGGCTTGTCGGCTAGTGCTACCCTTACCATCAACGGGGCGAGTGTGAATGACCAGTTTCGACCGGTCAAGAGAGCTCTGGTCTTTCCTATTGTTTCTTGGGCGAATGTCGCGGGTAAGTTGGTCTTCTGATATACGACGTATTTCTTGCTGACATCTGATATGCAGCTCCTGTTATTGCTCCCATTGCGAGCGGCTGGATCGTTTCCAATCCTAAGCTAGGCTGGCGCTGGACGGAATGGGTGACTCTTATCATCTCCGCAACAGCCTTCATCGTTGCGCTGCTATTTCTGCCCGAGACATATTTACCTCTGCTTCTGGACTGGAAGGCCAAGGAGCTTTGCCGCGCTACGGGAGATGAACGATACTCGTCCGAGCATGCGCAGTCACCGCCATTCGGAAAACGCCTCTGGAAGACTCTCCCACTTCCAGCAAAATTCTTCCGCACCGAGCCCGTCATTATTGTCCTCGGACTCTATCTCATCCTGCTGTACATGCTGCTTTTTACCTTCCTATCAGGATTCGACTACATCTTCAAAGAGACCTACAACCTTTCGCCTGGTCTTCAAGGATCCTGCTTTGCATCAATCGCCCTTGGAGCTACCGCCTTTGCTCTCTGCACCCCCGGCCTCTACGAATGGGCACGCCAGCACACAGAACACGTCCGAGGGGCCCCTTTAAAGCCAGAATTCAGGCTCTGGCCGGCCATGGTCACCTCTCCACTACTCCCTATATCCTTATTCTGGCTCGGTTGGAGTGACTACCCCGACATCCCGATCTGGAGCGGTCTCAGCGCCTGCTTTGTCTTTGGCATCGTTTTGACATCCATCTACGTCAGCAGCTACGAGTACATAACCGATAGCTATGGAGACCACTCGGCCATTGCACTCGCCAGTATCACCATGTCTCGGTACTTGATCGCGGGCGGTATGGTGATGGCTGCTCGGCCCATGTACGAGGGGATCGGTGTTCACTGGACCATGACTCTCCTGGGCTGCATTGCTGCCATCTTGACACCGGCGCCACTTCTCTTTTGGCGCTACGGTGCCAGGTTGAGGAAAAGGAGTCCCTACGCAAAGACAGACGTGGGTAGTTGAACGTGTTCTTGGCTCATGTCTCATGAATTGTCCAGTCTATAATCGTGAGGAATTAAACAAGTAATGAAATAGGTATGATCATATTCCCGGGAACAAATCTCCATAAGACTCTTCCGTAAACATATCTTCGAGCTTGCCCCCTGTAAATGAACCCTCATGAAGTTTATCCTCCGTAATTCGTCTCGGCAACCAGGCAGCTGCAGCATAACATCCAATCTTCACCAGGGGCTTTGGTCTCGGCACCCAATGCTCCTCGCCCTCGGCGAAATGGGCGTTCTGAACCTCGGCGTGCGCTCTATATTTATTCATGATGTCTTCTGCCGTGTTTTCTATGTCCCATCGAGGTTCGTAGTCGAGTATACGGAGACTCTCCATGTCCTCCACCCGGACCATGTTCTCGTACACGTCAGGCCAGAGGTGAGGGTCGGGCCAGAGGTACAGCGACTTTAATGACTCAAAGTAGAACAAGAGAGTCACAAAGTCTTCTGATCTGGCAAGGTCCAGAGGGAAGGATCTCCGACGATATCCTTGATGACGAAATGCGACATGCTGAAAAGTCGAGATGGTGTGCCGGAATTCTGCAAAGAGGCTGGGATCCCGAGGGTAGGTCTTTGACAGGGCGTATTCTTCTAGGGCTACCAAGGGATTGACGCCTTGGGAGGGATGAGGATGCGACGTATCGACCGGCATCTTGGTGATGACCAAGACATCTCTTGCTGGATCGCATCGAACCAGGCGTGCACCGACTCCTCGGGTCCAGGTGCCGTTATAAACCCGCAAGGTCTCGGGATATTTCGAAACGACCATCTCCCTACCTTCGCGACAGGAAAGACCGATATTCTTGAGGGCTATCCTTCTCTTTAAATCATCCGAGCCATCGGAATCAGATGCATCATGCGCAAAGTAGCCGTTGACCATGCAGTTGGACACGCGACTCGGCTGCCCGTTGACGTACGTCTTGCAGGGCGTATGCTGCCCGCAGAAGCGGTCGTGGACGGCGATGCACGAGTGATGGGTGAGGTATCGCCTGTCGTAGATCTTGACGCGTATGAGACGGTGCTCATCGGTGACGTCCAGAGCATCGTTCCAGATGCGGCATCTCAGCTCTGTGGGCAGTCTAGGAAAGGGAGCGAAAGTTTGGTCGGGTGCTGATCCCGAGGAGCGTCGGTTGTCGGCCATTATCTATTGGTGGTAGATAGGCTGATGGTGGTGTGTGTGTGAGGTGCGAGTTCGGCGCTTGATTAGCATCGTGGCTTATCGGGCTGCGGTGAGGCTGGGCGGTGAGATGTGGCAGAAAGGTGTGGTGATCCCGTTCTCGGGCATACGGATCGTCAATGCAACCATGAGACGAGTCTGGGCGTCGGGTCTGGGCATGTGTCGCTGCGGGCGTGGGCTACAGAGTCCGTAGACTATATTTGAAGGATGCTTGGTCACGGCGTGGCTTTCACTGATGAGTCTAGGTAGTTTAGTGAGTCTAAGAAACCCGCGCTCTTGATTTGATTCAACGTCATGGGTATTTACTATTTCACGACGATGCTCTGATGGTCTGCCTTTAGACATTTCAACACAGCAAGTGAATAGAGAGACCGTGGATGCCTCAGAGCCCGTAGCTAGTTTACGACACTCATCGTCTATTCAGTAGCCTGCCTTGTCTTCAGTGACAACTTGCTACGCAGCCCCTCGGCGGCAGCGTTCTAGACCTTCAATGACTAACCAAGTTTAACTATGCATCATTGTCGAACAGTCTGGGTGATCAAAAGAGACCCAAGAACAAACAAAGAGGTATATATCTCATGGGTCATAAACAAATCGTCTCGTTTCCTCCATCAACAACACCACTCACCTTCACATCGCATCAACATCCTAATCCATCTTTACACTCCCCTTCCTGACCATCTGCCTACTCTACCATCTACTAAAATGGGAAATTTCCACCTCGGATTCTTCAAGACCAAGCACGCCGCTTTCAAGGTCAGCAACATCGACGAGGCCACTTACAGGGGCCTCCTCGAGGCCGTGTTATGCATCGGGTCCCTCGACTGCGACTTCGTCTTGCACGAAAATGACTTGTACATCCACACGGATATGGACCCAGAGGAGTTCAGGGCTCCTCTGGAGAGGCGCTTTGATGTCCAAGAACCACCCCGACCCCAGCTTGAGCCACAGACAAAGCCAAAGCCCAAGCCCAAGCCTCGCCCTTCCCCTCGGCCTGATGGCCCTTTCAAGGGCGAGTGGGACAAATGGATCATGGAGCTTGCTGATGGAAAGGCTGGTGCGGAGCTCTTGGCCTAGTCGTAGTTTGTCGGTGAAAGGTAGCACGATGGGGTAAGGAAGCTACAGGGGGGCCGGTTAGGGGTTAGTCGTCGGCTCTCTTAAAAGAGGCTATCGCGAGAGTTGGATTTTCAGGACCATCATCGCTTTCCGTCCCTAGGCCACATAAGGGCATTGATCTATTAATCTGGTTGATGATGATGACAACTTGAAGCAGCCACCTTCGTCCACGATGGAAAAAAACATAGTTCAACCATAATGATAGCATCAAATCCCAATGCCGTATAACACCGTAACCTTAAGGCATTAATATATCTCTTTATTCTTCTATATCATGTAATCATCTACTTATCTTTGCATGAAAAATCCCATTTAAGCGAGAAGCTCTTCAACTCTTGTTATTATTGCCTCTATAGGGCTCAAGAGAGGACATCAAGAAAGGTCTATTCTGGCTGTGAGTCGGTTCGTTCTGTTCCCCAAGAAAGTAGAAGTGTCAGAGCTCCCTAGCCTACATTGTCTCCGCTTCAGTCATAGTTTGATAGTCACACGATCAGGGCCACAACCTGCTGCACTCCTATACTTAATCAGTTCATCATTTCCATCTCCTCTCAGTGACTAACGAATGACCAACACATATATAAACCCCGCGGCCTTGCCCCGCCGAACTCATTTCTTCTCCATACCAATCTTTCAACTCACATAAAACCAACTTCCAACTCGTCTCAACAGTCTGACCACGTTCTTCGCCGACCATCCCCTACATCAACAAGATGACCACCGATCTCATCGCCCTCGGGGACCTTGCTCCCCAGAGCCGACTCTGCCTAGAGGCAAAGCCCAAGCCAAACCCTCACCCTCGCCCGATTCCTCCTGATCCCCCTAGCCCCGAATCTGACTGAGACTGGGTGATTCAACCCTCCCGAAAGCCACCAGATGGCATGGAAGGGAAAATGAGTATCCCAATAGCTAATCAAAAGCACTTGGGGTAGTTCTAAGAGTGGCTGGGCTTTTTGACCTGCGATGGAATGTGTGCCTGGCTAAGATGATGGCAATCCACTAGGTAGCAATCTCAAAATTTCATCAACTTCTTGACTTTATCTATATGGGAAAGGAACCGAGCTATAGAAACAGGTCGTGAAAGTCTGTCGCCGGTGCCCTTATTTATTGCACTAGTTTTTTCTCTGATTTGCAATAGTCGTCCGCTTCCGGCTTGGCTACCAGACCGTTGACGTCAGTACTCGTCCCCGTAAAAAACGAGGTTTTCCAAGGAGCGACATTAAGGGGACTTGCTTCCACACTTCTCTATCAGCATGCGAATTTTTCAAACCCCTCTAGCCTCTTATCGGGTCTTTGCAAGGACCATGGCATACCCAAGAGATGCTGCCTTACTACGGTTAATGTCGAGCCACCAGATGCCGGTCGAGACCGACATGCAACCTGATAGCAACCATCAACACGAACGCCGTGAAAACCACAAGCCCAAAGCGTCAACCGAGGAGATGGACCACTATACCTTGACACTTTGGACCGATGACACCCACCACGAGGTAATGACGGCCCTACGAAGACAGTGGTTTCCTACACGCCTGTTGAAGGTGGACGCCCACGTTACGCTGTTTCACGCCCTGCCAGGCTCGAAGCTACCCCAGCTGAAGCGAGATCTCGCGGCCATAGCTGAATCCACCGCCAAGTTCCACATCTCTGCCAAGAGAGAGTGTGTATATGAGATGGGAAAGGGAGTCGGTATCAGAATTTCAGAGGGGCAGAAGAAGGCAGCGGGGATACGGGCCGAGCTGAGACGCAGATGGGAGCCTTTCTTGAGCCGTCAGGATCAACAGGAGAGATGGAGGGGGCATTACACTCTGATGAACAAGGAAGACGATAAGGAAAGAGTAGCCAAGTGTCTGAAGGAGCTGCAGGAGGGCTATCAAGACAGCAGAGGAACGGTCAACGGGTTGAACCTATTCAAGTACGATCTTGGGTGGTGGAGGGAGGTTGAGGCATTCCCCTTTCGCCAAGGGAACGGGCTGGCCCCGAGATGAGAAGCTTCCTCATTCTATTGACTTGGTTACCACATCTCATAGCTTCCCATCTTCAAGCTCAATCCCATCAAGGGCCGGGCCGCAACTATAATAAAGAACACGATTTCTCATAGCTTCAGTATAGACAATCTTACAGCATTCACTCACTCTTGACGGAACGTTTTACTCACACCAGCGAGCATGGAGAGCCACTAGCATGCCATCCCGCCGCAGCATTGAACCGGATGGTGTTATGAATCTGAATCTGAATCATAGGTATGAACTGAGGAAAGTATGGACGGAGAAACACATTGATGGCTCATTGACTGTTGGCTCATCGGCGGCGTCTGTGAATCTGGTGCCTCCAGGGCAAGAGCGTACCTCCCAAAGCCTCTAAGAATGGCGGCTTTATCAACCTCAACCCCCTTATCAACAACACTCAGCCGGTCAGTGGGTCACACTGGATGCCGAGTGGCATGGTGCCGGTGGCCCTATCCTGGCAAAGGTCGACCCAGCGATCCAAGCCGGGACAGACGCCCAAGTGCCATCTCCAGGTGAAACGACCAACCCTGCCCAGCTACTACCGCCAGACGACTACCGAGCGGTCGAGATCTTTCCACCAAGGCACGGCTTCGGGGATCAGTGGTACGACAACGCGTGGTACGAAGACGATGGCGTCTCGGCAGTGGCAAAGAACAGGGTATCAAAGTATGAGCTTTCTTATGCGCCGAGGTCAGGATGGGGTTTATCGGACACGAGGGCTCTGGTTTCAAGGCGCCTTGGAAGAAACTGTAGGCCATTCTTCCCCATGGGGGGAGCGGTGTGCTGATGGAACTGTGAAGGAGTTGTAGAGAGATGGAAAAGGCCGACGGCATTTTCAGGTTGGCCAGGTCTGAGCTTTGTGTAGCAAGGGGCAGATATAATCAAGGAGCCAGTATCGGCCCTCTAGCAATCTTATACCTTAAATCGCACTACAGATGCTCTATGTAGCTATCTGTAAAGGGAGACGCTACTGCATAAACAAACTCCTACATAGCTTTGCTGGGAGGCGCGACCCATAGGGATGCATGGGCTAGAAATGGAAAGGATACTACGAGAGACTACAGTTTTGATATGAAGCTTTCAATTACTCACCTCGAACCCTGGAAACCACCCCTTATGTTACGACGAGTATGCTAGTGAACGTGGGAACTCGGCCGCCTGCCTGGACTAACAGTCAATAAACAGTTAATAATTAATAGACACTGATTAGAAAAAACGTAGTATCCGAGACGGCTCTCGCAACCACCCGCTGTTTTATCGTTTCATGGCATAAGTGTGCTCCTCCACCACCACCATGTCGCTCCGGACGTAGATGCCCGCCTCGCCGTGGTCTCTCGACAAGCGGGATCCCGCCATCTGACTGGTGATCACGGTCTGGATGCCCTCCTTGCCGTCGACAGTCTCAAACTCTGACGTGCCTCCCAGCCCGTGCTCAGGGTCCGCGAGGTTGTGCGTCGAGCTCGACTCGTCAATCTCCTTTTCCTTGTTTGTCCTCGTGAGGGTCGTGAGGCGGATGGCGTGTGTGGATCGGCTGATGGGATGGCTGCTGCCGGTAGAGCTGAGGAAGGACGAGGGTAGGATGCGGCGGAAGATGGGTCGTAGTAAAGGAAAGCAACCTAAGACGCACGGGTCAGTGATGTTGACGGGTGAGATTTTGGTTCGGGGGCTAGTTACCAGAGACGATGGCGATATTTACTTCGACGCAGCCCCAGATGTTGTTGAGGGCCATGTCTCTCGGCATCTGCGTCGTCTCTGTATCGTATCGTATCGACTCAATAATGACAAACATGGAAGCAAGGCAGACACTTGAGCTGTTAGCATACTGTTTATCGACATGGCACAGGAGACGCTCACATAAAACCAACAACAAAGAGGGCGGTGATGGCAGCCTTCTGGCCTAGCCGCAGACGCAGCTTGAAGACTTCAATAACGGGAAGAGCCAAGATGACGATATCCATAACAAAGTGAGTCAGGCAAGTACCAAAGAAGAACTTTGTGTCGTCGATATTGCAGGTGGCCCCTTCGATGGACTGGTCCCAGTACGCCTGCACGGGGACGCAGTGGAAGATGACCATGAAAGTTCGTAGGATGAGCCAGACGACGGCGATACCGAGCATGACCTGGATGGGGATTCGGATGGCGGACTGCTTAAAGATGCGCCAGTAGAAGAGAAGAATCGACAGCTTCGATAGGCCGATGGCGTAGCTGTAGCTCAGAGAGACGAGAAACTGCATGAATCTCGAGTGAAGCAGGATCTCCTCCCTTGCGTCCTTGGTGAGCCATGGCTCAAGTGTCTGTCCGGCATGCCACCTGACCGCCCCTGGTGATTGTCAGTATCCAAGAGTACATCGAGCTGTTACGGATGTGTTTACATGTTAACAAGACGGCGCAGTAGGGCAGCAAAACACCTAGAGACGATAAGCTTTACCTCCGACAAGTGATCATGTAAACTCACAAAGGCCCCGACGCAGAGGTAGTCATCCCACCACCAATGGATCTTTGTCATGCGGCGCGCAAACACTCTGGCAATCAGCGCTAGCAGCGCGGCGAACCAAGTGATGCTCACGGCCGCATATATGTTGGGTTGGTATCCAGCCATGATGGCGACCCCGTAAACGATTGGCGTAGCTTCACGTTAGTTGACGTGACATAGAAGGCGATGATCACGATTGAACGGAAACGTTGTCAATCAGCACGGCTTTTTCTTGAGCAAAACCGCCGGGGAAGATCTGCATTTGAACGCAGGGACGGGTTTAAGCCCAACGTCTAAGCCCATCCCCCCCCTGGCCAAGCCTGTCAGTCGTTTCGCCCCGCCGTGGGGGAGGGGAGTCTAAAAGGCCGGCGCCCCTTGAACTGCGCCATTTGCTAAAAAGTCCGGGGAACGAGCCTCCGCAGTAGCTGCCAGAGGGGATCCAGGGCTGGTTGAGGGCACCATTGGTTGATGCTGGGATTCCAGAATTTGACTGACTCGTCGATAAACCTCTGGGGTAGTCTATTGGTTCGGGGGCATCAGGCTAGCCAATGCCTCGCTTGTTGGGAGAGGGCCGACTAAGCCCTGTGCAGAAGGTATCCGGCGTCCCCGTCCAGCAGGGCATGATAACAGAAGCGGGCCTGGAGGTCCAAGAGCTTTTATTAAGACGGACGTTCCCCGTTATCAGCTTCTTCTTGAGCTTCGAGTTGCGAGATAAGAGCCAAGCTGAAAGATTGAGACAGGAAAAGCCAGGGATCGGTTCCGTCAACAACACGACAATCAGAGAGGCTAGCGTAGCCTTACGACCCCTCGATACAGTACAGTCGCATTGAGGCTGCGCGTCCGTCACCATTAGCCTTGGCCTTTTCAGATTCTCGACGACATCCAACGCCTCAAACGCCTCAAACGCCAAAATATCACGACTTGGCCGGCACAGGGGTAAGGTAAATTACGAGCCGGACTTGTTCTCGAAGCCGACGGAAGGGTCCTTGGTCTTCGGCCCAGCACCGGCTTTTGGTCATGCATTGTGCATCATCTCAGCTGAAAAGGTGGCGCGACGGAACCAGGGGTGATCATTTCTCGGGAGGCTTCCCGTAGCGTGTGTCTCGGATCAGGCAAGCCACGACAGAACTCGTGGAATGAAGGCGGTGCTTGCTTCACTCACACCATACCGAGAAACCGGTTCCAACGATCCCCATCCGGGTACCTGATGTGCGCAATCCGGACCAACAGATAAACCATGCCAGGTCCCAGACCCCTGGCGCAGCCGACGGAATCGTTGACCTGCCCGATCGAGCAAAGCCATTACATACTAGACCCGACGATGGTCTGTATACGAGGCTCTTCACATATTTCTGTTACCAAATCGCTTCCTCTTAGCTGTTGAGTCCCCCGGATTTCTTCACGTCAAACCCCCAGAGGAATCCGGGGCCCCAGACCATCACGGGTGGGAACTCACCACAAGAAAAGCCTTCACTCACACGAGTCTTTTGGGTCATCATCTTGGGCATTCTAGAAGTTGGCAGTTTGGGCCCTGCAAAAGCCATCAATCGGCTGACAGCCAAAGAAAGCCCTGCCGCGTGATCCTTGTCCAGTGTCACCACTTTTAATTCTTTACCCCTGGATCGGCTAGCAACGCCCTTTTCTTAGTCACAGCCCAAAAACTTCAACGTTGGTTCATGTCCGTGTTCCCTCGGTCGGTTCCTTCTCCCTCAATGAATGTGAGACGAACCAGTTCGATCGATCAGACACGTGTTAGCTCATCTCCCCGGGTCAATCAACGCGTCTTGACCATCCGTTAGTTTACCTCGGAACCGCGCTTTCTTATCAGCCTCCTGGGTCAGGGGTCGCATGCATGAATTCGATAGAGCTGATGAGGTATTTTACTGTCGAGGCCTGGATTCAGGGACCACGCCATGCTAACGCGGCTCGGATTGCCATCTAGACCACCTTGATTCTTGACTCGAGCGGCGGCAGCGGCGGCTGTGACACCAGGTTGTTGTCCGTTTCCTTCTGAATCAGCCTCAAACCATCACCTGCATTCCAACCCCAGACTATCGAGACATCGGCTCCAAAGCCGCGCCTCCCAGCTGCGGGAGTTTTTTACCCCATCAGGAGATGTTATCCTTTGGCCTAGGTCACTCCCTCCATCTGATACCCCAGTCGCCCTTGGCGAAGCTCGGCTCGACGACCTTGCCCCCCATAACAGCCTCGCATAATCGTCTCTCCTGTCCGACGTCGAAGCCAAACACGACGCCTCTTCGCGCCGCGCACTTTGTCATTTCCCTCTCCTTTGCTCTCTTCTGACCTTCTTTGCGCTTCTCGGCCATGGCGTCCGTCTCTTGGAACCTCTCTGCTTTCCCCTTTTCGCCGCCGACGCTGCTGTTCACCTCAGAGACCGACTGTGCTGGTCGCACGCGTGTCCCGCTCCTGACTGCCATGCGTGCCAGTACGTGCCCGTCGATACCTCCATCGCCTTGGAAGCTTTCTTCAAGCTCGATGTCCTGTCCAGAAGACACTGCCTCTGGAAGATCCGGTGGTATAGCAAGCGCTGTTCCGTCCTCGCTCTCACGCTCGGCCCCTTCCATCGACAATTGATGAGACCCGAAAACATACTCCTCCACGACGCTGCATGGCACCAAGATCCGAGCATCCCCTTTGGCGTGCTTGCCCTTCTTCTGCTTCGACTGAGCTCCCCCTCCTTTGCTCCCCTCGCCCATATCGGCCGAGTCGCCCTCCTGCGCGCATAGGAACTGTACAAACACCCTCTCGAGTTCACGATCCAATTTCCCCGGCTTGTTTGCCCTGCACCGACTTGAACAGTACTTGACAGGCGTGTTGTTTGTCTTGGCCGTTGTCCGTCGATTGCTTATGACCCTCCCACATGAGTGGCAGTATGGCGTCGCTTCACCGCCAGGGAGCATATAGAACGGTACGGGAGTCGCTTGAGACTTGGAGGGGCGACTCCAGCTGTCCATCCAGCTCATCTTGGCTGACCTTGGGTGAGACCGGTGATGAAGTTGCGAGTGCGTAGAGAAGGGCTGTGAGACTCGACGAAACTGTGACGGCAGGATGCGACACTTGCGTAAGGCCTTGCGAGAAAGATCCCCACTGAGCATGTTTGCTTCGGGGAGTGACAGTGCATCGAATAGGTGTGCAAAATTGATCTGCCGCCGGAATGTGGATTCCCAGGTCATGATGTCATTGTCGTCATCGAGATAGCAGGCTGGAACATCTGCTCCGATGGCCAGCCAGAGCGCAACTAACACTTCACAGGTAAATAGTAGAGTAAGAGACCAATTTTCCTTGAAAGCCACATCTAGAAAAGTTTAGTGCTCAGAATTACAAGCGAATTGCGTTGAGAGCCCACATCTCAACCCTTCACCTTGTATTCTCACACCGTTATCGCAGAGGCGTTGTTTACGCACAGCAACTTCATACGCATATGGACATTCTTTAGTTAGCTCATCTCGCCACTAGAGATCCCGGTAGAAGTCGAGGAGGTGCGGAGCGGCGCGAGTCAAAGTGATGCTTGAGCCATGGAGGCCGTTCCAGTCTCTTCTAGGGTAGTCATGAAACGACCACAATCCACCCACTGATGGTTGCAATTCTGTGACCTTGTCCCCTTAATCAGTCATAACGCCTAGATCAACCCGATATTAGATTAAACACAGTGAAGGAAATCGGTGCCTCCAAGTCCCAGCTCCGAGGACGCCCGAGAAAAAGGTTGGTTATCTGCTCTCCAAGCACCATCCGGTTTCAGCAGGTCAGGACAAGGCGTTTTAGTCCACTCCCCCAACTGATCTAACCCTAAAGTTCACATAATTGGTAGGTAAGAGTGCACATTGAATAGCAAAGTCATCGTACCTATTGAACATCTGCTCCCTACTTCAACCCGTTGTCTAAAGCGAAAGACGCTGCCAGTAGGTTTAAACCGCATCAACCCTCGTTGGACGCTCCTACATATGCCCTTCTTGGTATCAATTGATCGGCCGGGTCAGCAAGATTCCTTGATATAGCCATCCGCTTTCTCGATAAGTCCCAAACTCCGATCCACGCTAGGAGAGTCTGCTCCGAATGATATGCCGCGCCAGTGGTGGAACAGCTGCTGTAGATGATCACCCACACGGGTCACGCGATGACTAATGAGCTCTTTCAGAGCGGGTACTTGGCAGGCGGCGAGTAGGATGAGCATTGCTCCCGACATGCTGGCCTAGTTAGCATTGCCAACTCGGAGACACCCAGTATAAACACTTACGACAGTGAGCAGATCCATGTGTCAACCAACACCGTCTGCGAGAATCCCTCAAATTGAGTGCGTGCAGCAAGCAGGCATCCAAACACGCCCGAGAGTTGGCCAAGGCCTCTGGTATCGCAGGGCCGGCTTCATTTCCACCAACGTGGCTGTCACTCAGCATCCACATCAAGTACGGCCGATAGATGACCCCTTGCACGTCAAGTAACGTTGTCGAAGAAACCCTCCCGCTTCCGTGGCGGTCTCTTCGGTGTCGATACTAAAGAAAAAGGATGCTGGTAGAACATCACGCCAGTCATCAAGTTGGCGCTGGAGTTCAGCTACGATGCGGGGGAATCGGGATTGGTCGAATGCGGCGCCAGAGTCTCGTGCGTAGAGTAGCTGGTGGACTCGGTTGAGCAGACGACGCATGCTGATACAGGCCAGGAAGTAGAGAGATGACTCCTCCTCTTCCTGGTCTGAAGTGTGCGTGTGGTAGACGCTAGGCAGCAGGACGGAGGATTCGACTCGCGCAATGCCTGAGGGTGGACAAGCAGATAGCTCAGCCATGTAGTCGCTATGCAGCGTTAGTCAAGGCTTACATCTTGCGTTGGATTAATCCTACCTCTCAAGGATATAGCAAGACCAGAATATCCTTCTGATCCGTTCCTCATTCTCAACATCCTGCTTGTCTGGCGGATACGACAATAGAAGCATGCACCTCGTAGCTGTGGCGCTCAAATACTCCCAAGCTTGGAGGGGCCGAACAAGCGAGGCAAAGTAGAGGCTTTCATGAGTCAGTCTTGGTCTGGAAGGGATGGGGTAACTCACGCAGCAAAGAATAAGCATTGCGTCGTCTCCGAGTCAACCTGGAGATGAGCAACGTGTATCTTCTTCAAAGCCAATTGAAAGTAGACGTTGCCCATCTTGCGCTTCCGAAGCCTCTTGTCCTTGTCTCCGTCTTCAAAACCGGTAGCAAACCGCAGACCAGCGACAGACTGACTTGCGCACCCCAACGCTAGCGTCAATAAACAGAGGCAGCAGTGGACGGTGTCCTCGGCGGGCACCCCATTCTCCAGTGTCGATCGTATCGCCTGCAGCTGGCTCTGCGACATTGTGGGATACCAAAAGTTGACATTGTGTTCAAACGAGGTTAGGATCGAGTGCACATCATCAGCGTCAACGTACGGATATATCGGGTTCGAAGTCACTGGCAACGGAGTGCGAGACTGCTCAAGGTGGAAGATGGACACCCCGTCACTCCGCAGCTGTGGAAAGACGTCAAAGTGCGGCCATTGCAGAACAGACTCGGTCGTTGAAGTGTGCATCGAGTCCAAGACGGCATTCTCAAAGTTGTTGACATTCTCACGGTAGTCCTGGCTTGTAGGGGTGTGGATGGCAAAGCTCTTCCGTCGTAGGTTGGCATCTGGAGTTGAGCCACAGAAGGAGTTGGTGCGGCGGCCATGCGGCGAAGGGTGAGACTGGGGCTGGCTGGCGAGTTGAGGGCTGATGGACGACTTGGAGATGCATGGATTAGGAGATACACGCATCGATAGCTGGAACCGGACTTACAAGATTTGACTGCAGTTCGTGGAGAGACTTCTCCACTCGGAGGACGCTCTCTAGGATGACATCGGTCTTGCTTCTCCTGGCGTGCCATCATTACTACACAGCGACATGGACGGTGCCCATTCGAGGCTTACGAGTTCGCCTCAGACCCGTATGCACAATCTTGATTCGCAGCAGCACACGTGGTACAAGGATGGCCTCCATCGCATCTATCAATCGAGTCAGAGATAATGGGAGTCTCGGGAGGTTTCAGGGACCAGCGTCTGACCTTGTTTTACGGGTCCGACACCCATCACACTATGTCGATCAGCCCAGCCCACATACAGTGGTTCCAACAACATACCGCATGCGATGTCCGTAGCCTCTTCCTCGCAGGCCAACCGGCAGAGTCGTTGAATCCGTCGTCAGCTTGTTGCTCCATCGCGTCAGAAGGGATTCCCGCTCCGTCACGGGCCGACAAGAAAACGCGGGGAAGACGGCGCATAATAATGGAAACGGTCATGCGAAGGGGATCGACAGAGGAGACGCCGGTCCGAGCATCCCCGGCGTCAATTGAGCGTCGAGATTGGAGCGGCAGTGGGAGCAAACCCCAGTCCTGCTACCCCAGTCTGTAACAGGGTCGACGATTGGTTCTCGGTTCGTATTTTGCGAGAGCCGAGGGACTTTATGAACAAACCTTGATGATCATGGGACGCAGGGGATTTCCCCTCTCTTTCTTGAGTCGCGAGAGGGCATTCCCGTCGCTTGGGTCGAGTCGTGTTGTGCTATGCGTGTGTTGACAGTGACATGATTGGCAAGGGCACATGGACATTGAGAATGTCATCTTCGTATGAATCGTACCGACATGGGTTAAGTCATGCGCTGTGTTGACCATTGGCTGTCGAAGTCGTCTGGAACGTGTCCCAGATTGACTGACAATGTCTTGAAACTACGCCTCCAAATCATCTTCTATACTGATTATTAGTGATCGGTATCTCAAATGATCTGAATGCGGTCTCATGAAGGCGTCCAGCTCATCGGTAGTGGGAGCCGACGCGACTGTGGGTTCGTGGTGGGCGACTTGCGCTCGACCCACGGGATCTAGTTACAATCATCCCTCGAACCAGGGACAAGCAAGGTTTTGGTGTAGGTTAGTGATGTTCAAGAAAAGGCTTCTGCATCTGATGGAAGCTAGTTGATGGGGAAATGGTGTGCTCTTGGGGGGATGGTAGGTCGCATCTCAATCATGCTTCATTGACTATCGACACCTTCAACCTCATGCCAACCCTCCAAATTACTCATCCCTACAAGAAGATGCCCTCCACCTCTCAAGCCATGCCCAGCTTCTCATCGCCCGTAACATTGAGCGTATTCATGACCGTCTGCGCATTCCTCTTCTCCAGACTCTTCTTGACCGGGTTCGGCGCCTCAAACACCTCGGACAACTCCTCCAGAGTACGATCCTTGGTCTCGGGGAAGAAGAAGTAGATAAAGACAGCCTCAAACAGATCCCAGAACACAAACACCAGGTAAAAGTAGTAGTTGATGTCCTCGAATGCCGGGCCGCTGCTGTACTGGATGACTGCCGAGGCCAGGGAGCTGGCAAAGTTGCCGATGGCTGTGCCCTTGGCGCGGATGTCGGTCGACAGACACTCGGCAATGTATGCCGACTGCAGGGGCGTCCAGCCAAAGGAGAAGACGATGCCAAAGATGAAGATCATGGCGACGGTTGCGTTGGCTGCAGAATGGTTATCTGGGTCGTCGATGGAGAGCTTGCTGGTGCCCGTGATGACGGCGAAGCAGCACGAGCAAAAGACGATCGAGTAAAGCAGGAGAGGACGTCTTCCGATGACATCAGTCATTCGGGCACCGAGGATGGCGCCAAAGAAGCAGAGCACGGGGTTGATGCCGTTCAGGGCCAGCACCTTGTGCTGCTGGTGAATGCCTGCGTTGCGAAGCATGACTGGCATATAGTACGAGCTGCAAGAGCATTAGCATCTAGTCTCTGCACCTTGGAGAGACTCTCACCTCAAGCTGTTTCCGCTGATCTGTCCAAAAACTGCCATTCCAATGACGCAGATGAATCTTCGTCGCGCACTATACGTGTTCCAGAGTCCGCGGTAATCCCACCACTTCTTGTCCGTCGCCTCGGCCGAGATCTGGTTCATCATCTCCCTCAGCTGCAGCTGCACCATGGGGTGGTTCTCGTCTCCCTCGCCGTGGTAATCGGCAAGGACTTTAGTAGCCTCGGCGTGTCTGTCCTGGGCCATGAGCCAGCGCGGCGACTCGGGCAGCCAGAGAACGCACAGGACGACGATGCCAGAGGTGATCATCTGGCACCAGATGGGGATGCGCCAGGCCGATCGCGTGTCGATGTAACTGCATCCATAGACGACCCAACCGGCGATGATGCTGCCAATGTACCAGGTGCAGTTGTACAGACCGGTCAGGGTGCCTCGCCACTTGGGATGCGCCATCTCACTGACGTAGCATGGTGCAGAGACACAGCAGAAGCTGACGCCAAAGCCCAGGATGAATCGCCCGCCGAGGAATTGGCCACGGCCTACAGAGGTGGCCTGGACGCATGTGCCGATGATGATGATGGCGGCGCCGGCGAACATGCCCCAGCGTCGGCCAAAGGAGTCGTTGACGGGTCCGGTAAAGAAGACGGCGGCCACGGAGCCGATGTTGTACATGGCAAAGACGATTCCGGTGCTGGAGCCCTCCATTTTCCTGCGCAGGTCAGCCACCGCCCATCCTGCTTGAAGGAACACACTTACATGTTAAAGTATCCCTGATACGACAGCATTCCGTTGAGTCCGCCCATCAGACTTCCATCGTAACCGTTCTATTCAATCCGGCGTTAGTCTATGAGTCTACAGCCGTGGTTGGCTCTGTCAACGTACCAGACAGCCGCACAGGTAGGCGCAGCCAAGAACCATGTAGAGGCGAAACATGCGAGGAGTCCAAGGCGATGCTTCAGTCATATCAGCCTCATGGGCAAGCTGAACAGCCGCGTCGACATCTTGGAGGTCGTCCCCATGCTCCACCTTGGTCTTTTCGAGAGATTTGAAAGCCATTGTTGCGGAGGCGTGCAGAGGAAGCTGGACAGGAGCGTGGAGAGTCAACTCGTCAAGACTCTTTATATGTGAATCACCTCGCCCAGTTCCATGGAAACGGGACCTTGGCCCCAGACGGCCTAGACTGCCCGTCCAGCGTCGTGCCCCAGATTTGCGCGTGTGCCCGGCAGACGAGGTGAGGGTGTTCTGACTTGGTCGATTCTGGCCAGCGGGGCCGAATCGCTGACACCTCCTGATCATTAGGCTATTGTCCCCTGTAGGCCTCAGAGACAGGGGGTTCCCCGTCCGGCTCCGGTATCCCCGGGCTAGAAACCTGGGGTAACGGGAGAGGGCCAAACCTTAAACGTGCAAGAGGAAGTGATGAGTGGGATGGACTGAGGTTTCCCGTGACCTAGTTGCCGGGATTGTCAAGCCATCTTTGCATATCAAGTCACAAGTTCGATCTTCTGTCGTGCTTCTCTTGCTGGGGTTCCATCCGGCTCCGGTATCCCCGACCGCCAAACCTGGGGTATCACCGGCCAAGCTCATTGGCTCGCGTGTGTGTCGGAGTCGGTCAAGAGACGGTCAAGATCGTCAAAGTCGAGCCATCCCCTCACGCAACCCAGTGGAGATGTCCCGTGTCCCGAGCCAGTCCCAGTCACCTGTTAATTTGTAGCATGTTTGGCGCATCATGAAGTGGGCATAGGCGGGATACCCTATCTTGAGGGGACACAGTGGCTGTGCGGTGCAAAGATAGGATAAAAGCTCAACAGAGTCCTCTCTGTCGTCTTCAAACTCAAGTTAGTTGCCAGACAAAAAGTCAATATGGGAGAGAGCGTCAGACTAGAGCCCAAGGGCATCCCCCTCCAAGAGGACGAGTCTCGCCCCGACTACACAAACGAGGCCGTCTTTAGGAGAAATTGCCTCCCCACCCGATCATATCACATCCCCGACACCTCGCTGCTGCTGAATGGCACTTGGGACTTTCACCTGGCCTCCACACCGCTCGAGGCTCCGGAGCCCGCCGCCTCGGAGGGCCTCGCTTGGGGAGGGATCCAAGTGCCGGGCCACTGGCAGTTGCAAGGGCACGGCAAGCCTTGGTACACCAACGTCCAGTTTCCCATCCCGGTCTGCCCTCCCTACGTCCCTACCGAGAATCCCACGGGCACCTACCGTCGAAAGTTTCATGTTCCTCCGGCTTGGGGCCCCGACTCTCAGTTGAGGCTTCGCTTTGAGGGCGTCGACAGCGCGTACCATGTATGGGTCAATGGTGTGCTGGTTGGATACGCCCAGGGCTCTAGAAACCCGTCAGAGTTTGACGTTTCTTCGTTTGTTAACCGAAACGGCGCGAACGAGCTCTTTGTGAGGGTTTACCAGTGGTCTGACGCGACCTACATCGAGGATCAAGATCAGTGGTGGCTTTCAGGTGAGCACTAGACAGATACGCCACGACAGAAGCTGACAGTTCAAAGGAATCTTTAGAGACGTGCATCTCATTTCATTCCCCGCTTTGTCCAGGATCGAGGACTTTTTCCTTCGGACAGACCTTGATGCCAGCTATCAGAACGCGACTCTGAGCGCCACTGTCGATGTCTCTGCTGGAGGCCCTGGAACCATCGAGCTCACGCTTTCTGAGCTTGACCAGAACGGTGGCTCTATTATCGGCAAGACTGAGGTCACTGTCGACGGCCGTGAAACCAAGCGGACAGAACTCCAACTCAAGGTCGACAATCCCAAGAAGTGGACGGCCGAGACACCATACCTGTATCAGACTCAAATCACCCTCAAGTCCAACGACTCCAAGGCCCCTCACACGGTGCAGCAACGCGTCGGTTTCAGAAAGGTCGAGCTCATCGACGGCTTGATGACGGTCAACGGAAAGCGCATTCGCTTGAGAGGTGTCAACCGCCACGAACACCACCCACTACTTGGTCGATCCGTTCCCCTTGAATGGGCCAAGAGGGACCTCTTGTTGATGAAGAAGCACAACATCAACGCTCTCCGATGCGCCCACCAGCCTCACGACCCCAGGATCCTTGACCTGTGCGATGAGCTCGGGTTGTGGGTCATGGGAGAGGCTGACCTCGAGTGCCACGGCTTCTACGACGCCGTTGCCCGTCCCCTTGATATCCCCGAAGAGATGGATTATGGCGAGAGAAAGAAGCTCGCGTTTCCCCAGGCGGCTCAGTTCACTTCCAACAACCCCAAGTGGAAGGATGCGTATCTCGATCGGATCCAGGCTGTCTTTAACCGCGACAAGAACCACGCCAGCATCATCATCTGGAGTCTCGGAAACGAAGCCTTCTACGGAGACAACCACAAGGCCATGTTTGAGTTTGCCACAAAGGTTGATCCAGGCCGACTCGTTCACTACGAGGGAGACGAGCAGGCTGTTACGACACACATGTACAGTTACATGTATCCCAGCGTCGACCGACTCATCAAGGCCGCCAAGGAAGAGGGCGTCAAGGACGGCAAAGTTTGACAAGCCCATCGTTCTATGCGAGTATGGCCACGCCATGGGTAACGGCCCAGGATGGCTCGAAGACTATGAACAAGCCTTCCGCGATTATCCACGTCTCCAAGGTGGCTTCATCTGGGAATGGGCAAACCACGGCCTCTGGAAGGAAGAAGACGGCCAGGGGTGCCTATGGATTGCCTATGGAGGTGACTTTGGTGATGAGCCGAATGACGGCACTTTTGTCATGGATGGTTTGGTCAGCAGTACTCATGAACCGACTCCCGGTTTGACAGAGTACAAAAAGGTCATTCAACCTGTTGGCTTCTCTTTTAAGGATGGTGGCTTGACCATCGAGAACTGGCATGACTTTGCGGACCTGAGCCACCTTGCGGCGACTTTTCAGGTGGAAGGGCTGGGAGAGACGTGAGTTGCTCTTAATTCGCTGGCGAAAACAAAGCTAACCTTGTGAAGATCGACTTTAATCCAGGCAGGCTCTCTAGAGCTTCCTTCTATTCCCGCGGGAGAGAAACGAACTATCGACCTTCTTCTTGACGCAAAGAGATATGGCAACCAAAACGAGGTCTACCTGACTGTATCCTTGACCCTCAAGCAGTCGACCTCATGGGCTCCCGCCGGCCATCAAGTCGCATGGTTCCAGCATCAACTCCAAGCACCCAACACTGAGAAGAGCATCTCGGTATCCAACGCGCTGTCTTCTCAGCTGTCAGTGTCTCAAGAAGGAGCAACTGTTGTCGTCGCTGGAACTGGCTTCAACTTCACATTTGATCGAGCCCGTGGCGCTCTCAAGACCTGGACATCAAACGGCCACACCCTGCTAGAGGCTGACCCAACAACCGGCGTTGCCATAAGTGCATCATTCTGGCGTCCCAAGACCGACAACGACGTTCCAATCTCTTTGCCTTATTGGAAGAGATTCGGTGTCGATATTCTCACATCACAACTGCGCTCCTTCAAGGTGGACTCGTCCGACTCGACAAAGACTGTGATCAAGGCTCACACCTTCATCTCTCCACCGGTGCTCGACTGGGGCTGGAACTGCGAGGTTGAGTACACTGTTCATGTCACAGGCGCCCTGGGCATCAATGTGACCCGTCTATCACCCACTGGATCCTCCCCAGAACATGTTCCTCGCATTGGCCTGAACGTCTATGGCAACAAGGGCCTTGAGCACGTCAACTGGTTCGGCCTTGGTCCTGGCGAGAGCTATCCTGATAAGAAGCTGGCTCAGCGCGTGGGTATCTGGAGCGTCGAGTCTGTTGCAGACCTCCACACCCATTACGACGTCCCTCAAGAGAACGGCAACAGAATGGAAGCCAGATGGCTGACTCTCAGAGACGCCAAGTCTCCCAGCATCGGATTGCGAGCTACCCGTGTAGGAGCTGGTGAGGACTCGCACTTTAGTTTCGTCGTCTCACGTCACAGGGATGATGCTATCCAAAAGGCCAAGCATCCTCACGACCTTGTTGAGGAGGATGCAACTCTCTTCAGGCTGGATGCCAAGGTCGCTGGTGTGGGAACGGCCGCTTGTGGTCCTGGTGTGAGGGAGGATCTTTTGGTCAAGACGGAGGAAGTGAGTTTCAACTTTTTGATAGCACCGCTCTAGAATGTAAATCCGAATTTACGCTTCATTGGACTTGCAACTTGGCAGGTAACATATTACCCGACAATCTTGAATCGCCAGTGACCTTCAGTAGAGCAAGGTCGCCCTTGTTATAGAGTTCCTTCACCCTACATGAAGACTTGCGAAAGTTGTTCAGAATGAGCATCGATGTGAGGAAATATATATGAGTAACCAAATCGTTTGCAAGGTTACTATAGACATCGCTCTATGCTACGCTACCAAATACAAGAAACCCATCACTTCTTGTACACTATCACAAAACTTTTCTCCTCTTGATCATTATTCATATCCCAATTCAATCATCCTCCACCTCGACAAGCTCGGTGAGCATCGAGTCGATAAAGCCCCGCTGCTCCTCGAGGAAGTGCCTCATGGCGGGGATGTCGTACTTCTTC
This sequence comes from Fusarium virguliforme, assembly GCA_020883615.1. Classification (NCBI taxonomy): domain Eukaryota; kingdom Fungi; phylum Ascomycota; class Sordariomycetes; order Hypocreales; family Nectriaceae; genus Fusarium; species Fusarium virguliforme. The sequence goes on along the minus strand of JAJHJD010000009.1, from coordinate 985,287 downwards.
TTGGCCAGGGCCAGCTTGCGCTCCTCCTTGGACTTGGCGCGGAGCCGCTCCTCGAGGATCTCGAGGCGGTACTCGGTGTACTGGTGGTAGAGCTCGTCGAGGTTGCTGATGCCGCGCACGCCCGTGAGGACGCTCTCGTCGCGGACAAAGGGGGACTTGGGTCGCAGGGAGGTGACCATGGTGATGCGCTCGCGGCCGCCGAGGGCCTTCAGGGCCTGGTGCTCGATGTATCGGCCCTGGAGGATGACGGCAGTTCCCTGCAATGCATTAGTCAAGTTCATCTAGCGGATTGTGGGAGAGAACATACCGTGCTGGGTCCTCGGACCTTGATAACCTCGCCGTTGGGCTTGCGCACGGCAGTCTCGCCGCCAATCATGCCGGTGCAGTCAGACATCATGACGACGCAGACAAAAGGGAAGCTGTCGTAGTGCCAGGCGACAGAGGACAGGTTATCATTCTCGGCGCCGTCGCGGAGCTTGTTCTCGCCGATCGAGATCTCGGCGCTCTTGTCGTCGCTGACCGAGATGTTGATGTTGGCAATGTCAAAGTCAAAGGCGGGGACGACCTCGACGCCGGCGACCTGGGAGATCTTGGCGAGGGTCTCGGGCGAGTGCCAGGCGTCGTAGGTGAAGGGGGCGAGCCTGTCCAGGTTAGCAGATGTACAGATGGAGGAAAGTAAAGACTTACTCGTGACCCATGCCGCGGACCATGTTGGCGTTAAAGGTGGAGGCATACTGGCACTTTTCCAGGACATTCTCGCTAAAGATCTCGCCGCGCATCTGCTTGATTGCCTCCTCGCTAAGAGGGGGAAGGGCTCGGAGCAGGCGTTGGGGGAGATGCCGTGGCCCTCGAGGCCGATTTCCTTCATGGTGAGGATCTTGGAGGGGGCCTGGAAGGCGAGATGCTTCTCGGCATCCCACGACTCCTTCTTGGTGAGCTTGGCGCCATCAATCAGAGACTGAGGTAGCGTCTTGGAAGGCCTGGTAGCCCGCTTGGTGGCAGGGCCGACGACGTGAGGAGGGGGAGGGTGGGAGATGAGAGCAGGCATCTTGGATTGGGAGGTTGGAGACTTTGGGGAAGAGTCTTGGAGTAGTCTTGATCTGATAAGAGAAGCTCTGAGTGTCTTGGGGAATGCAGTCAAGGAGGGATAGCCATGGGATATTTATGTCGGGACAGTTCCCCAGGTGCTTCCCCGCGTTTCCCGGATAGGACCCAAACGTGGAGGTGGCCTCGGGGACTCCATGAGTCGGCCAGGCATCCGATAAACCTCAATTCGGCATTCTAGAGTTGTTCTCTCGGGAGTCGAGTGTGTCACATGGTCATCGATGAGGCTCCCGACCCTTGTCTGGTGTGGCTTACACCACGTTGCTAGCGCCCTTTGTGGCAGAAGCCGAAGCGCGCCCTCGGGTCTCAGAGCCGAGCTGCGTATCCGGTACTTTTGAGATTTCAGTTCGGATTTGCCTCTTGGAGCGAGTTTGCGTGTGTTAATGTTATTCCATTGGATGGATCGCTGCAGTATTATCGAAGGCTGCTCTGTTCGTCCTTTAGTGTGGACAGTGTGCACGCCAGGTGATTGGGTTTTGAGCTGGACCTGGACGGATTGCGATTGTAATGAGGATGGATTCGAGCTGAGCGTGGCTTCAAGAGTTCTGTTACCGACGGTGCACCTCCCGTCAAGATCCGAGCAATCGTCGTGTGCATATGAGAATTGAATAAATGCAATGTCAATCAAGTCACTCGTAGTATTAGTATATTCAAGTGTTGTGGACCAATGCATTGACTGTCTGGTTGTCTTGCTGAATTGCGTGCGCTGTTAGAAGATAATGATGAATCTTGACATTGGGGTGGCTGCAAGATCAATTTTCCAATTAGCGTCATGAAAATAACGTCAGGTGGCAGGCAAATTGGTCCAGCCACGATGAATGGTGGGGTTGGCGATCGAGGCCGATCCTGACCGTTGACCTAAAAAAGGGATGCAAAGGGATGGATGGGATGGGCCTGTCTGGCCGGCATAGCTTGGCGTTGCGGCCGAGTGACAGTGAAAAGCATGGTCCACAGTCATGGTCAGAATCGCCGTTCATAGTGATGGTGATAGTCATAGCTCACAGTGATAGCCATTGTGACAATAGATGAATGCAAAAGCTCTTCAAGTCCCTATCCCGCGCACCGCCTCGTTCCGCTCCAAGAACAGACAAGGTAATTCACACATCACGTTCCGATGCATTCTAGCTTCTTTTTTCACGGTTTTCACAGCTTCGGGCTCGCCGTCGCAGAGTGACAGTCGTGTTGGGCTTCCCTTAGAGATCAGAACAATCCCCCACCGCCACGCGGAAAGAGTTTTCAAACGCTTCGTAACAGAAACAAAAAAGAAAGAACCCGATGAAGGATCCGATGCCTTTCTCGGCTTGCTTTCCGAGGCCTTCGGGAACCTCTTCAGAGCCGTGGCCTTTCCGGCGCCCCTGAGAACGAAGGCATCGCGCGGTTGGGTGAGTCTTTGTCAGAGGGCAGCATGCGAATCGGACAGCAACGCGCATAACAGCAAGGGTTAAGTTCTACAGGCTATCAGATAATCGATCGATTTCAATGATCAATCTGGGGAAATGAGCATCTAGATGGGCAATTTCGCTTGGACAAACTGCGCGACCTTCGAACGAACCCCAGCTGCTGGCGACAACCACACGTGCACCTTGACAACCCAACCCCATCAATGGGCAGTTAACCCGGCACGATTTCTATTCCAGCTTGTCGGCCGACATGACATACAGATGCCGAAGCACCAACTTGTCACGGTAGCACATTTCATTTCGGCTCTGCTACCAGAACGCCTGTCCTTGGCGTCGAGGCGTCCCCTCTGCACCACATCTTACATCTCGATCCAAAATCAGATTGCTGCCAATCACGACATGCCTCCCCGGCGCGCCGGGAAGACCGTGGCACCTGATCCAGTGCATGGCGGATGGAGGGTGTGATTGGCATCCGATGCAGATGAGCCGACGGACTTTAAAGTCCTGTCCAGTATGCAGCCCGTATCGAGGTATCAGGTATTTGCGCCCTAATGTCCACCAGGAAGTCAAAGGCCGTGTTGTGAGGTACCTAGAGAGCGCATACAGGTAGATGGAGTGCCGAAGTCAACAACTCCACGAGGGCATCATGAGAAACGCAGCCGCTTTTCAAGCTCCAGGGGCGTCTAAATAGACATAAAAGGGATAATGGAATAATAGTGAGGAAACCTTTGAAGCTTAATCTTATAATATACTCTTTTTGTTTTTTTCTAGTTTTTTTCTTCTCGACTATGAGATCGCCGTTAGGCTTGCTCTGCTTCTCACGGCGCGTGCCAGGGTTGGACACCCACTGGGTGGCCATGATTGGCGCCCACTTGCTTCAGCTTGTATCATTGGCTGCACTCTGTCCCCGGCGGTTCAGCTGTGATTCGGTAGGAGCTGGCATTACGTCGCTAACAGATAAGCCTTATCGCAGCCCTAGATAGAATTTTATCTGTTAGTACCCTATCTTCTGCGCACTTCTGAGAATGCTTGGTGCAACATCGCGACCATGACAAGGACACCAAACTGCAATAACATTCACAACATCACCATCTATTAAATTTTATTGTTGTAAGAACAGCCATAAATCACCGCCTCCTTTTAGTCGTTACTTTATTTTCTTCGTGGTATCAGCCCCTCACTGCGAAAACGTGCACAGCATGTTGGTCTGCAGGGTAGGTGAGTCTCGCCGAGCTGTCAGCCACGCTTGGAAAACCAGATGCAGTGGTAGATGGACTGGGAACTGATGTGTGGCCTCTGGGAAGCTACTAGAGCCTGAGGTGACTTCCTGATAGTGTGAGGACTAACTCGTGGCTAGAACAACCTGGAACCCGGCGAGTCTTCTCGTGCCAAATTTTGCCAACCGGGTGGGAAATCCAACTCCAAGAACTCATTTTCAGAAACGCAAGGGACCTTTCTAGCCGTAAACTGCAATTATCTAGGAAACATGATCGACACGACCATTTTGCTACGAGATGTCAAGAATTAGGACAATGCCATGGTGCGCAGGAGGCTGCTAGTGTGATCATCGTATGGGACAAGATGGGTTCTACCATGAAGAACAAAGCTATTATGGATTGACGAATAAGCATGTGACCAAATTCGGCAGAATATAAAATAATACCTATATGTGGCGTCTATGTTGTGCATCACGCCTCGTTGATACGACGTGACTCGTTAGAGTGAGCACTACGGAATGGTGCGACCATGCCACAATGGTCTCTGCCGAGTCAAGACAACTACGACTTGGCACTACCCTCAATCTAGTGTTCAGCTTAGACATGGCTGAACTAGACAACCTTCAGGCGGGCTGCGCCTCAGGGGTCACGAGATCATCCGGCAGTTGCAGATACAACCAACACGAGCGGGAGCAACCGTTCACCTGCCGGCAGAGCATGGCCGGCACATCTAGACGCCATACGCCGTATTACCTGTCACATAGCTCTACACCCATAAGCACGGAAGAGGGTGTATGGAGCCCCAGCCCCCTGATGACCGTGCTCTTTGTTCAAACGTCGTGGATCCAGCACTGGGCTGATGCGAGCAGATCATGCCCGGAATGGGCGTCAACAGTTAAATTGCGCGCGAAGATCTCTAAGCTGCTGGGCTATATAATTCCTTAGTATCCCTCTGGGAGCTCGAGCTGTGATTCTCTCCTTGTGAGCAGCGGACTGGTGCTGTTGATGCGGCCCCATTCGTGGGCATCGAGGCAGGCTTGACGCGAAGCCAATACACCAGGACGTGTCCTTTTCACAACAGCATCCTCATATGCGTCCAAAGCTGGCCTCAGCTCGTCGATGCCCTTATTCTCCTTCAGAACCGGCAGCACTCGATCTACAAAGTCGGCGACATCGAGAATGACGTGGTTTGCGCCCTCGCCACGGTCTAAACACGTCAGGAACTGCGGAATCGAAGACGGATCAGGTGGACTTACACATTGCCATGGCGTGGATGGCATCTCCCATGAGAACCGCCCGACCGGTGGTGCGAAGATCTTGGGGCGGCGGAAAGTCTTGCGGAGCGAGAGGCTTGAGCTCGGCATCCAAAGGAACGCCGAGAGCAAGACTACGGAACGGCTCGGCCCACGTCTCGGCGAGGCGCCTTACAAACTTGTGCTTTTCATCATCCGTGGGCGGGATCTCGGTGGGGGCTGGGTTGCCGAGGAAGCCCTCGCGGTATGGCCAGGACACGCACATCTGGCAGACGTACGGGTGGAAGACGTCTCCATGATTACCGGGAGTATCGAGCACTGATCCATTAGCACACAAAGCGTCAGTGGGGGACACAAAGACTTACGACTAACGTATACGAAGGAATCGTTTGCAGACGACGTGCCCTGAAGGAAGAACGGATCCAGTTCCAGGATTGGCTTCATCTGCTCAGGTAGCAGGTCTAGCTTCACTCCCAGCATGCGAACGGGAATCTTGTGCGTCTCCCAGTGATCGGGGAAGAGCGTCCGCCGCACGACAGACTGGGCGCCATCGCAGGCGACGACAAGTCGTCCAGTAGCCGACTCGCCATCCTCAAAGGTTGCCGTGACAGAGTCAGGCCCATACGACAACAAAGCGAGCTGCTTTTCCCACTACCGACCGAAAAAGGGGCGTTAAATGAGGGTCTTTTTACTTTGACAGGGTAAATACCTCAATCTCGATATCCGTCGCCAAGATGTTCCGCAGACCCTCGCGACTGACACGGATGCGGTCCGACTCGGGCGCCTTTGGAGTCTGGGCCTTGAGCTCGCCGGTGCTTATGTCAAAGAAGGGGAAAGTGGACGAGAGACCCTCGGCGACGGCCGATCGATCAACGTAGGCCTCGGGCAGGCGCTCGACAAGGTTGCCGGGCAGCAGCGATCTCAGCGCCGGGAGGGACCAGTGCAACGTCAGGCCCCATCCCGCGCCGCGGGTGGCGAGGTCGGCGTCTCGCTCAAAGACGCGGCTGGGGATGCCCTGGCTGCGGAGGTGCTGGGCGAGGAGCAGGCCGCTGATGCCGGCTCCGATGATGAGCACGGGCTGAGAAGTCATGATGTGGTGTGGGTGTCTGTGTCTGGCGAATAGAGTGTCGAAAAGTGTTTGATCGACATTAATAGATCGGAAACGAAGGGAGTTTTTACAATCTGCTCCGCAAGGCATTGATCTTGAGGGGGCTCCGCGTAGCGATACATGATTACATGCAGACTCACACCACAATTCTCGACTCTCAGGCCACTTTGCGGTAGCGAGGACTTCTGTCTTGTCGCCCCCGGAACCAACACACGGACTATTTTGTTCCGAAGAACAAGGCGCCAGTGCCAAGTGTGGGCTCCCCATGTGGCCGCCGTGGAATGCAACGCTGTCCCGGAGCAAGGGTGCCATGCCCCTGTCTTCAACGGCTGTCTTGTTGGTTCTGCCTTTATATTCCTGGCTAGTCTAGTAATTACACGTCGTGCATTGATCTAATTGAAACGCTCATGCCTTGGGAAAAAGTAAAACATGCTGGAAAACCCGGCCAGCTGCCCAACTCGGGCAAAGCTGTCACCTGTCACCTTGCCTACGTGTAGGTTGATGCTACACTGTTGTTGGTGCTCGTATCCTTGACCCCCCCGACTCGACCGTGTACGTTACCGACTTCATGATGCCGTTGGACCCCTGCAGGATGTTCTCCTCGCTGCCACTGCGCGATTTATTCGCCGCAGACGTGAAGACGGTCGTGTTTCGCCCGTGGCTCATGTCCTTGAGCTTGTACGCATTGCTGCCCTTGAAACCGTGGCTGCGGCTCTTTGTGTTGGGCGTGTTGTATTCGTCAGAGTGCTTGGAGCGATACTGGCGAGCCTTTCTGAGAAAGATGGGCGCAAGAAATGGAAGAGATGAGACCATGTTCTGTACGAGGTCAGTTGGGGCGCTGTCATGTGGTGCTGTGATGCTTACGCCGACGTTGAACTCGATGGTGCCCCAGAGCACCAGCATGGTCGAGTTGCCATCGTCTGGGTCTGTGATTCTGTCGATCTGGGTGTATCGCATGATGCTGCAGACCGTGGTGAAGATGCCGAGACCGAAAATACCAATGAGACCCAGCTTCTTGGAGAGACGTATCTCAAGCTTCCACAGGACGGGGACCGGCAGCACGGCGACGACAATGTCAGCGACAATCGTGACGACCGCGTAGCCAGTGAATGACGGGCCAGGGGCCAGACACGTCCCGTCCATGTATGGATTCCATGACTTGGCGACCTGTGGCGATGACCATGAGCCTCAATATCGCGAGCTGTTGACGTGGCTGACCTACCGGCTTGCATGCAAAGATGATGACGAGGGTACAGGCAAGGTGCGACAGGAACACGGCCACGATGGTGAACCACACGACGGCCCGGTACCTGCTGTGATCAGTGCCGTTGAGCAGACGCAGGTAGCTGATCAGCAAGGCTATCTTGAAGAAGCTGATGCCCAGCTGGTAGAAAGGTCTGCCGGCAAAGTTGATGCGCGTGTACGTGACGAGGTCCTTTTCCGGGCGAAGACGAAGAGGAAGTCCCAGACCGTACCTCGTCTCTTTATATCCATCAGTAAAGATCTAAGCCACGATCCTGCAGGATGAGATACATACGCGCAATGCACATGGCAGAGTAGATGATGGCAAACATCATCGAGACAAACGACACCCAGTCATCGCTGGCGAGACCACGGTTCTTGTACCGGATGTACAGACGCGACACGACCACTGCGCTGGCGATCACCCCCAGGACGACGCAGATGGCGATGATCTTGCGCCACTCCGAGACGCGCTCGGCTTCCTCTGTGGCGTGAAGGACCCAGCCCATTGTCGAGTCAGTCAGTCTGACAGCTGAAAAGATGGCATACGGGATAGTCGAGTAATTGACAGGAACAAGAAGGCGCTTTGTTGGTTCGAGGCATTCAATTTAACAAAGACAACTTCAAACTTTAACCGTCTAGAGGATTAAGGAGTCGAATTAACCCTGACATGCGACTGCAGACCATTTGTGAGTCGAGGAGATTGAAGACCCCCCCTTACCCTACCCATGGCCCATATCGGCAGACGAACTCTTGTCCTTTCTGTGCCTCTTTCCGCGTTCTCATATGAGTTCCAGAAGAAGAAAAGCCCCCCTTTTGCGCATTCTGGAAGCACACACACTCTCGAATCATGCACCTCTGCTCGACCTGACCATCTTATTCGTTGACCGTGCGATACATGATGTGACTGGCGCGCGACAGGAACCGACATGCCCCCTCGTACTGAGAAAAAAGCTGCAACGACTGCCGCAGGGACAAGGTCGGACAGAACCAACAGATCTTGCAGGGGGGTCTGGAAGACGGACCGCATCTAGCCCGTAGGGGGGGTTCGTATCCCTGAACCGGGGAGGCGACCGTATCACCCCAGTGAGAATCCGGAGCGATATCTAGATTATGAGTAGATGCCCACTGTGGCGGTGGTGCAATGTAGTATGGGGAATGGAGACTTCTGCACGAGTTGGGGTGTTGTGGTTCACTGCCCGTTCAAGGGTTTCAGGTAGTCGAGCTCTTCTGCAGCATCAGCTCGTCTCTGCTTGCCCTCTCTCTCGTGTCGTCTGTTTTTGGAAGAGTTTCTCTTTCGCTTGTGTCACTCTTTTTAAGGCTACGGGTGCTTCGGGCTAGACTTGTTTCCTCACACTCTACTTCATTTCCTCCCCTTGTTTCCTTTCCCTTATATATCCACACACACATAACCGCTGGTCGTTTATCTCTCTCTTTTTGTTTTATGCGCTTCAACATCAACAAACCCTTTGCCTACTCCCCTTTGTCCCACGCCTTCAACATGACTTCCCTGGAGGATCAGCAAAAGGACGTCTACGTCACCCACTCGTCGCACTCGTCCGAGAGCAGCGGCGCAAGAAATGTCGACGGCGCGTGGAAGTTTCTCGATGACCATCGCGAGGTGGCGGCCAACAGCGAGCCTGTTGATATCGACCGCCTCAGGCGCAAGATTGATTGGCACATCGTCCCTCTCATGTTCTGCTGCTACACGATGCAGTTCCTCGACAAGGTCATCCTGAATGTCAGTGAACCCCTGTCTGAGACCTGCATGTGCGTAATCTAACATGCATTCTGCAGTATTCCGCCGTCATGGGGATGAATAAAGACCTTGGCCTCAAGGGCAACGAGTTCTCCAACATTGCCACCTTTCTCTTTGTTGGACTCCTCTGCTTCGAGGTCCCCAACAGTGAGTGCCAAGTAACCTATAGCAAGCACAAGATTAACGAGATCAAGTCTACTTCCTCCAAGTCCTTCCCGCCGCCAAGTGGCTTGGCGCCAATGTCATCCTCTGGGGCGTCGCTACCGCCTGCGGTGCCGCCGCTCACAACTACCAGACGCTGCTCGTCTCCCGAGTCTTCCTCGGTATCTTCGAGGCCACCATCGGCCCGTCTCTGATGCTCATCAGCAGCCAGTGGTACACCAAGTCTGAGCAGGCTCCTCGGTTCTCCTTCTGGTACCTCGGACTGGGTCTGGGCCAGATCATCGGAGGCGCCGTGTCGTATGGCTTCCAGCACATTGGTCCCGGTTCTTCTCTTGCTGGATGGCGCATCATGTTTGTGACTCTCGGCTGCATCACCGTGCTCATCGGCCTGTGCACCTTTTTGCTTCTCCCCGACACGCCCATGAAGGCCAAGTGGTTGACTCCCGAGAGAAAAGGTTGCCCTGCTCAAGCACGTCAGCGTCAACCAGACTGGTATCGAGAACCGCAAGTTCCGCCCCAAGGAGATTGTCGAGGCTCTCTGCGATCCCCAGATGTACCTCATGCTCGTGTCTGTCGTCTTGGTAAGATTGTTGTCTACCTCTGAACCCTTGACCACCACTGACGCTTGATTTTAGCTCTCCGTTTCTAGCGGTGTCGTCACAACCTACTCTTCCACCCTGATCCGAAACCTGGGTTACGACTCCAAGCACGCAGCTCTCATGAACATGCCTTCGGGTGTCGTCAGCATGTTCTTTACCCTTGGCGTCGGTTTTGGAATTCGGAAGCAGTCGCATCGCTGGGCATGGATCATTGCCTGCATCATCCCTGCGTGAGTCGGTTCGGAAAGGGTTCCGAGCGTTTGCTAACATATCTCTAGCATCATGGGTGGTGCTCTGATGTCTTTTCTCCCTGCTACCAACAAGTCTGGCTGCCTCGCAGGTATCTACCTCGTCAACGCCGTCGTCGCTCCCCTGACCATCTTCTACAACGTAAGTCCCAGACAGATCTTGCATCGACTCCCACTAACATCAGCAGTGGACTGCTGCCAACTTTGGCGGTGCCACCAAGCGCGCCTTTGCCGCCGCCATCGTCAGCGGTTCCTTCTCCCTCGGCAACATCATCGGACCCCAGACGTTCCAGGCCAAGGACGCTCCCGACTTCCGCCCCGCCAAGCTCGCAGTCATGGGAACCCAGGCCGGCTGCGCAGTGACCACATTCTCCCTGTTCCTGTACTACGTCTGGGCCAACAAGAGACGCGACGACCGCAGCAAGGGTCTCGAGGACTCGTACATGTCCCCCGAGGTCTGGTCGACCATGACGGACAAGGAGAACAAGTTCTTCCGGTACACTTACTAGATTTTTACGGGATTGCGTGTATATAGATGGATGCTAGAATAGGCCCTGAATGGCAGTCGACCTTCAAGATGCTCTCCTGCGACTTGCATTCGCGTCATGTTGATGCACATGTCAGGCCAGCGTGATGGCCAGCACAGGACACACTGCGGCTTTTTAAGAACCCTTGAGGTGCCACTGATGTGCCCATTTCGTTTCCAAAGTGGGCTAATTATTACCCCTGTCGTTGGCAAATCTGCAATCCTGGTGGAATAACAAAGCTGTGACCGTGTTAGCTGAGCAAGGGTCCTGCTTGTCCTTGAATCTCGTCTTTTCGAGGGGGATCAAAGCCACAAGGAGTAATCTTTTCGCATCCTCCCAGAAGCTCAAGGGTAGGGGCACACTTTGCTAGTGATTGCATGTGAACGTCTGCCCGGTTCGGTCCCATTCTCATGAGTCTATTTCCACAATGCTGTCAAGTCACTCGACCGGCAATCACAACCGACACGCTAGTGGAGAGGCGGGAGATCGCCCGTCGTCTAGATGTGCCGGAGAAACTATTGATCTGCGCCGTGGCTTCATCAACCGTCTCGCCACCAAGAAACGACCCCCATCGAGCCATCGCCAAACCCACCAAACAGACTTACCGAAAGAGGAGTCTCAAAGCTCGAGCTTCCCCGGCCCGCACAAGCGCACACGCGGAAGGATCTACAGGGTCCACCCCTCGGCGGAACACATGGCGTGACGCTGGGAACAGGGAGGCAGATCAACAGCGCCTCCGCCCTTCGCTTGCGCGAATCGCACGTTTTGAGGGGGAGTGCCCCAGAATGACACCTTTTACGCTTGAATTTCTTGTTTCCACCCTTCAAAGGGGGTGCAGGGGGCCGGGGTTGACCGAGGTTGAAGATTGTCAGGCTGCGAATGCTCGTATGACGGAGGGTAGCAGATACTGGTGCCAACAGTTGGAAGATACAGGTCAGTTGAGGCTGTAGCTGACCTAGATCTTGATCCTGGAGAAACACGCAAGTATTCACAAGTCAGCAGACACCAGCCTGACTCGTTTTCAGGCAAACAGGGTGAGACGTTCTTGGCAACCCCTTTGCAGAGGCAGAAACATCACTGTTTCGTTTGCAAGACCCCCTATATGAGTGTTTACTTTCCATAGTACCTGAAAGGTTGCAACTGCCCTGATTATGATAACCTGAGCTCCAAATGAAACAACGAGGGGATCAGACACTGGCAACCTGCATAGGAAGGGCCGAGACTTGAAGGACCTTTTGGAAATATCTTGTAAGATGAACATCAATAGACGCATGATCCCGTATTTACTCTGTCATACCTCGTGAGACGTGCTCCTAAATCAATGCATTGAAATAAGCCAGGTGTGATGGAAGGGGAAGCTCGGCGCGCTCTTCCCGGGGGAGTGAAAGAAAAGAGCCAAGTAATGCTCTCTGAACGAACGTTTTTCCTTAGAAGATGGCTCCATTTTGGCTCCCATGATACAGAGCATCGCCTGCCATGAAATTAATCATGAGAATCGAGGCAAAGGTTGGCATATGGATGCATCGCCATGGAAAGGTTTAGTAGCAGTAGATAGAAAAGAAGGAAGATGCCTGGAAGTCGCGACTTTATCCCTTGGCTTTGCAGTCATACTCTATTTCTTTTGAACAACGCGATGCAAGTCAATGGTTGTGGTAGTGTTGTGGTAATGGCTGATAACCTGACTCTATCCTTCCTTAAACAACGTCTGCATAGATGGACCTAGACAACTAAAAGCGAGCGAGACAAGTCTTAATAGTATCGTACTTTCCGTTAATACTACTCCAGTTACTCTATCGTATTCATAGGGACAAATCCCGTGTCGCGACGCCAAAAAGGTAGCGAACGACTCCGACAATGACCCAGGCAACTCAACACCAAAAAGTAAACCCCTCAACGCTCTTGAGCGCCGCGACTGATGCGTAATCTGGGAATCGAACCCAGGGCCCCGACGTTACTCGAATGGCAACGGAGAATTTTACCACTAAACCAATTACGCTTGTTCAGGTGTTGATCCATGGTGATGGTGGATGTGGTGGAGCGAGCTGCAAAATCAGCTTAGCTGCATCGCTGCTCCGACGGCCTGAATGCAGGAAGCTGTGGGTCTTTGGCTCCTTCCGTTGATACTCAGGTTAACCGGTACGTAGCAGCACAGGAGAGCCTGCGGGTTGACTGGGCTTGGATAAAGTCTGGCGGCAATTCGACTCGCGTTATCGATGGAGTTTAAGAGATTACAGTTTCTTGTTACCATGAACACTTCCAATACAGCTTCACATCTTGTTTGAGACCAGCTGAGTTGTTAGCACCAGAAACAAGTCTAGCACTATGTTAGTCGCAAACCCATCTCCGTCCCGTCTTGGTTGCACTGACAGCAAACGGTGCAATTCCCAGGTAATGCCGAAATGGGAGCGTTTAATTACTATTTGTAATAATCGCCTCAAGGTTGTTTGACCGGTCGTACTTAGTTGTGATACCTCTTTCTCGCCGCCCTGAATTTTGTTCCTGGAGGCTGGCAACTCTATGCAGTTCGCCGCCTCAAAAGCATTGCCTTTCTTGTCCGCCACTATCCGGCGCTTCCTATCCCTTTTGGGCACTCAAAACTTCTTTCACCTAGCCGCCGTCGTCATGTGTACTGTTCATCACCCATCCCCACGTCTTCAAGACTTGGCAGAGATTCAAGACTTGCTAGAGAAGCAAGAGACAAAGTCAGGGTTGCACCTTTAATCGCTAGCTGATAGGTAGGCATTGGCAGAATACAAACCTTACGAAGCAGTGGGAAGTGGAAAGCTGACTGTGGTTCGCCCACAGTTGACATACTAACTAGAGCCAAGGCTGCGTCAAATGGGAGACTCAGGCCAGCCACTTCGAGGGGTAGACGCATTGTAATACTAATGACATCAATGCAATTGAAACATTAGAACAGTCACGACACCGGTATTGGCTGCCTCGACGAGGAGAATTTTGTACATCTGACCCCCTGTTCTGTTCTTGTGCCTGCCCCGGATCCAGGTTGGCAATCAGGAAGTCTGCGAGAATTCTTTCTCCTCCATACCGTCAGTTTCCTGCTCATAATCGGCAAATACGTTATACTGCATCTCAATATCTAGAGTGAATGCCCCAGAGACAGCACTCCCGGCAGAAAGACGAGGGGCTGAGAAGACCATTGATTCAGCTTCGGCAGCTCAGAGATCCAGGGCCAGGCTCGGACAACTACAATGGGCCCCTCGCGCTTCTGACTCTTTGCCTCAGGCGCATTCACAATACACAAAAGAAGACCTTTATAGGTTCCAAGTCCGTCATTGAGGCGCATGTAGAAAAACAAGTACATCATGCCAGGAAATGCTCTGCCAACTTCCAAGCACCCCAGCATCCAGCACCCAAAGCCGCCCAGGCGAGGAGCCCCCTCGTGATGAGAACAGCCTGGACAATCTGGAACGTCTTCCTCTCATTCAGCCTCGGAAACGGCTCTTCCGGGACATCTTTGTCCAAGAATTCACACAGCGGCTCCCATCCATCCTCTGCCTTGAACTCGAGCACCTCTATATCCCGCTTCTTCGCCTCGGCTCTCACGTAGTTGTAATACTCGGTGTAACACCGTGACGTAAAGATGTTGCCGTCCCCAAAGAGTTCCTGGCACAGTGCCTCGGCTTCCCGGTTCATCTGGTACCACTGCCTGTCGGTCGTCCATAGCAGCCCCGTCCACTTGAACCACGGCGAAAAGACGAATCCGAAGCTAGCGGCGGCGCTATGTGCCCATACTTCAGGGTCAGGGCGTCCATTCAAAACAATCTTGACGTCGGGATATAGATCCATCAGGTCGGTGGTGAAGAAGACGACGGGAACGTCACAGATGGATTGGTGCCCGTGGAGGAATTGGCGCAGCATCTTGTGGCGCACCTGTGTGTCCTTTTCACGCACCGTATCCAGGAGCAGCTGCATACGGTCCGCATGAGGGATGACCTCTGCCATGTGAAGACATGGTGCAAAGCCAACCTTTTCGAGGGCTGCTTGCAAGGAGGAGGTGGCTGCGCGGGGGAGTCCGGCGCCGATGACTCGGAGCGGCAACTCTTCCCCGATCTGGTCTTGGCGTGGTTTTTCGTCGGTGATGAAACGCATCTTGATGGATGTAGTGGATGAGAGAGAAGAGACAAGTCCAAGACCGAGAGTCGGGGACAAGTCGTTAAATAACCTCGCGGCGACGGATGAAGCTAGTGCTTATCCTCCATGACGCAGGGTATCTCGCAATGATTCAGGAATGTAAATATAGATCTTAAGCGAACCATTCCATGTCCGGATAAATGCTCTTAGTTCTGGGCACCATGTCAGCAAATGCGGTGAGGTGGCGAATCGTCTGACACTAGTCTTAAAGCACAATACATGGCCCGCCGAGGCCCTTGGCGTTTGGTTACCGTCGCCTCTCTAAGCAATTTTGAAAAGTACTGAACTCTCCTTGCCTTGTTTATACGTCTCTACCCCCTCTCCCATCATGAGTGTTCTCATGTAGCACTCGCCAATCAGCTTCCAGAACTGTCCCTCCGGCCGCAAGATGAATGGAACTGATCCCCCAAGGAGGATACACAGGTGATCACCTTCTCTCATGGCTGCCGGGCCCAGACCTGCCATCCTCTGTGAAGAACAACCGCCGACCGTTGCATGCGTTTTGGGCAGCTTCCACGAAGCGCCACGCATCTCCCCCTCAGCCAAGAGATCATAGACTTGGCCAAGTTGGCGACCTTTTTCGTCAATCGCCCCTTCGAAATGTTTTCGTCCGCTAGTCTCGCTATACTGAACACCTTCTGAGATAGGAGACACTAATTGACTTGGTGGGCTCGAATTCCCTATCAACAACTTCGACATCATCGTCGTTTTAACCCTGTTTGGTCTCTGGGATAGCATTAGCGAACGATACCCAGAAAGGAGGAAACCATGAGTAATGAATATCTGAGACATTTCATCTCAAGAGCTGCCCAGATCCAAGATACCGATAAATGTTGGGAGCGCTTGCTAAGACCAGATATCGAAACCGAGCAGGAATAACCCCAAACCAACCCTGGCAACTTATCTGATTGGCAACTTGACCTCTTCTCCTGACCCAATATACGTGTCACACCATCTCGATATCCTCTCCAGCATGTCCAGCCAGAACCTCTGCTGGGCGATACTATGTCCTTCGCCAGGGTACGCCACAAACTCGCACGGCAACCCATGCGCCCTCAGAGCTCGACGAAAGCCCACGGCTTGGGAAAACGGGCACCGCTGGTCATTCTATCCATGGAGAATCAGCACAGGCGGGATCACGGGCTCATCACGCCGGCGGGACTCTGCCACGGCGCCGGCCACCTCCCATAGCGCGCTGCCCTGACGATCCCTCGTGTCGTGCTTGTCCAGCGTCCAGGCTACCTTTCCACTTGCCAGCTCTATCTGGAAGGTTGCACCGAGGTCGCTCGAGCAAATGAGTCCCTCAATGTCGCAATCGCCCGCGCCAGCGACGCAGGCGTTAAAGCGCCAGCCAAGGTCGTTGAGGCCGTTGCGCACGCTGCACAGGTACGTGATGAGGCCGCCCCGGCTCCATCCGCCAACCATGAGCTTCTTGGGGTCCGCAAAGCCCTTCTTGACGGCGTTGTCGGTGATGGAGATGACGTCGGCGTGGTCGTATTTTCCCTGGCCACCCCGGCTGTACAAGGAAAACTTTGCACCGCGGCCGCTGGAGCCTCGATACTGCGGAGGGCCAGTTCTTTGTCAAAGGCCGGGACGTCGGTGGATTGCGCCATGATCGGTTGATTGGTAGATAGGTATGAAGATAGGTAGGCAACTGAGCGGGTACCTGAATAGGTATGTACATACAGAGGGAGAGACGGTGTTGATTGCAGCTAGAGGGCATTAAGTACCTCTTCAAACCAAGCACGCAAACAATGACTCACTAGTTTCAAGAAAGCTACGCGTCAGATGACATCACATTAGTGAACTAGTTCTTACAGCTCAATCAACCTGCCAATTATTGCTCCCTGCAAACATTGCCTGACTTTGGTTGAGTCAGGCCGGAGTCATGTTATGGGAAGTCATATCGAGCTGTAATTGGCCAGTATGTACCACCAAGCGCAGTTGGATACTGGATTCGATCCGATAACCTAGAACCATGCCTGCGTGAGTGAAGGAATACCCCGACACCTTGGTACACATAGGAGTCAGAGCTTCTTCTGTTCTGATTCATAGTTTTCTTTGAGTTAGTCTCTTCATCCTCTTTCTCTTCATCTTCCTTGGCTTTCAGAAGGTTCTTACCAATCACGACCAGGTTCACACTCCATGTCCATCAACCATCCTCACTTAAAGAAGGCATCATGTATGTATATAGTATTCGTGAATCGGCGGTCAGCCACCGAGATACTTGAGGCATAGGGCCTAAGGAAGAAGGAGAAGGAGAAAAAAAGACCATTTCCATCGTCTATTGATGTTTTTTGAGAAAGGAGAGAAATATGGGGAAGAAAGAAGGGAAAGACATCTATGTTTATAAAGCACATTACCTTCATCACAAAAATGAAACTCAAAGAAGGGGGGAAGAAGATGAAAGGAAGAAGGGGGAAAAGGAAGGAAAGAAGTCACCGTAAGTGCACACTGACCAGGTGATGGGCAAAGAAGAGGAAAACAACAGTACGCGAGGGTGTAAAGAACGTGAAGCTCAGTATGGCTTGCCAGAACCAGACTTCCTCCCATGGACCATTAATGAACTCCTCCAGGTGCTCAACGCTTGGATAGAGTTATCTTTCTTTGCTGTGCCTGGATGTCTGGGTCTGGGTCTGAGAACACGACCATTGGCCCTTGAGAATAAAGTCCGCTGACATGTTTCTTAAGTATCCCTGTTGTATAGACTTTTCTGACTTCGAAGCCCCTTACCTCTATGTAATCGAACCCATCTTCGAGGTCTATGGGTCTCTAAGAGGGTCTATCCGGCACGCCGAGTGGTAGCTCTAGTTGACATGGATCTCGTAACGACATTTGGCCCACGTTGAGGTGCAACAGCACTTGGGTCACGTTGAGATGAACCCACATTCGGGCCACGTCGAGGAGTGAGAATGACAAGTTGCAGTGCAGCCTCGACACCGTCAAACCTTCCTGAAAGATCATGAATACATTAGACTAAGTGCATATCAGGGGCCAATGTCTTACCATGAATGACCTTGAGGGCCTTGACCATCCCGTTCATATTATACTGCAAATAGCCATAGGCCAAGATAAGCAGCAGCACCACCACACCGATGTGTAGCAAATCGCAGTGAAAGGTGGGCCCCATGGCAATATAAGGCACCGGTCCCGCGGGAGTAGTGTCATAAAACCAATTGGCGCCGCTCATTGTGGATGGTGTGGTGGTGTGAGGAGGATAATTCTAAAGAGGATGAAGAGGAGCACTACCGCTTTTTTATAGCTGAAAAAAATCAGGATTACATAATTAAGTACTAGGACTATTTAACTAAGATGTAGGAAACTTATTGGGAGTTAAAAATAGCATTTCTCTTTTGAGTGGATTCATCCAACACTGCTTGAGGCATCAGTGTCGGCGTTCCCCGGCGGCACAGCAGCACGGCTACTCCGGAGCAGCGAATCCAAGGCTTCCTCTGAAGGTCGCGTTTTGGGCCGCTTGCGCTATCCCAGTCGTGGTTGAACTTGGTGCTGTTGGTTGTGAGTTTTCTGGTGGAGGCACGTCTTAGAAATTCCTTGGCTATGGAAGCAACTAAACGTTCGAAATAGCGAGGACGGGGTCGAAAAAACAGTGATTGAGACGGGAAAAGTTTTATAAAGAAGATTTTAACGCAATGCTTACTGTCAGACTTTTCATTGAAGCTGATGGCCATCTCCTCGTCGCCCTGGGAGGTTTTTACAGTTTACCACAGACCCCTGTTTCGCTGCCCTCTCCGTATGTATGTTGGGTCCGTTTTCTTCAAAATGCGCAGCACAGCCAAGGCAGACTCTGTTTCATCGAGTATAAAAACGAATGCCTTGAAGTCGGCGACGCCGAGTTCAGATCCCCCCTTTCAGGCACAGGTTACTATCCGCGGACCTATTTCCTTCTCCATACTATACAGCCCTAAATAGGCAAAGTGGTATCTTCTCTTCTTTATTGCCTTCTTATCTAGGCACTATTCTGCCGTGTGAGTAAACCTAAAGAATTAAAGTTACTATGACCTATTTTTTTTTTATCGCTATTGCTTTTTAGAGCCCTATAATAATAATAAACTTACATTCTAATAACTAAAGTTGTTTAAATTATTATAGACGAGCGTGCAGCGCGCCTAGCTATATATATGCGCTCGTGAGGTGCGGCCATAGTGTATAAACTTACGCTAAGGCAAGAAATGACAGAAGGTTTAGATATAAGAGACTGGCATATTTCTCTGGGGTCTATTGTGAAATTAATCGCCGATGATTCCCTTACACGGCTAGTAGCATAGTCCGAAGAAGGAAATAGCGTGGATACTATACAGCCCCCAGGGGTCTGTATTGTTAAATCGATACGTATAGCTACTTCTCCTCCCTCCCTTTTTGCTAGGGCGACGAAGTATCTTGCCACTTAGCAAGAGATCTACACTACCGTTAGGTTCAATCATCTTGCACAGAAGACTCTCTCAACCCATTAGGTTATCGCATTCGAAGAATTTCTACTTTTTAACAAAACAGACCCTTGGGGCCTGTAGTAACCCTTCAGACTCCCAGCCCCTCACCCCCAGCCCCTCTTCTTTTTTCCCTAATCTCTCTGTTTCTCTTCCCTTTCTCCTTTTCCCTTACCCCAGTTCTTTTGTCGCCCTATCACATCGTCGCTGGAAGAATCTGAAGAAATTCCTGCAAGTGTTTTCCGAATTATTCTTTGCTTTCCTTCCCCCCTTGCCTCCCTCCTCTCTCCTCCACCTCCAATACCCATCACAACAATGACCAGGGACAAGGCCGGAGAGATCCCTGGCATTAAAGCCATCCGACTCAAACTCGGTGTCGGCACCCCCGGCGACAAGCAGAGCCTCTACTTCGGCAACGTGCTGAGGTCTTTCCAGAAATTCTACACGGCCCCAGACGGAACGCCGGGGTCGTCCTTGACGAGATGGCGAGACACTCAACATCAAAGGTTTCTCAGCCATATGGCCTGATGAATTTTTAGTAAGGGAAGCCAGAAGCCCTGAGTTCTGGCCTGATGGTGATGGCTCCTCACTTCAATGGTCTCGGATCACGCCCTGTTAGTATGCGTTGATGCCTCAGTATTGAGATGAAGATGCTGATATTCTGGCAAGTATCAAGCGATACGTCAGGCAGATGTTCTTTCGCCTGAATAAGAATCAGCACAGCGGTGATAAGCCACGGAACCTTTGCTTTGAAGATATCGACGGGCTTGACCACTTTGACCGAGACGACGACGACAGCGGCAACGGCAACCAAGGAGTTCAATTACGCGGCTCTCTTGAAACGGACCCGTACATTGTTGATTCAAGTCCATCCTGCGGAGATCGCCAAGTAAGATCAATCCCTTCCCTTGTGCTCCTTTACCCATTCCTATCATGTACTTCCGCTGCTCTCTGTATTCATCGACTAGGACACAGCTGCTGATCGTTCAGGCCTCAATAGAAACAGACATACCCATCAAGAGGGAGCCCGAGACCCTAGATGATCTTGATTGGGGGCTTGGCACACCTGTATCTCCAGCCGCACCTGTTGCTCAAATGGAGCCAACACCTGCGCCCACGAACCGACTGACTCCGCATACCGAAGGATGCTCCAGCCGCACTCGGGTCGAGCGCCCAGACTTTGTCAGCCCTTTTGGCATTGATATGGGCTCATCGGGGCCAGTTGAATCGGGTGCTCCTGTCTTCAGGCAAACGTCCAATCGCCTGAGTCCAGCCACCTCTGAACACAACACTACCCAAATTGCGCTCGCTCCTGAAAGCAGTATCACAGTGGCAACCCGGACAATACCAAGAGCCATGGCTTCTGCCAGCGCACGCCCGAAACGAAGGATCCTCGTCACCTACAGCGTGCGCATCTCGCCTAGAAACTACAGGCTCTGGGACCACGGCGGCGCCTTCGACGGCATGACCATGGCCGAGTTTGAAGCGTGCCACAGGTTTCAAAATGTCCGCCTGGTGCGCTTTTTGCTCCAGGGACCCGATATGAGCTGGGATGATCAGGTGTACCAAGGCGACGACGTTTACTTTCAGCAGATGAAGAAGAGGTTCAAGAATAAGATCCGTAATGACCTGGCGGGGAAGAGAGTCGGTGACGAGGTTGTGCAGTATGAGATTCTGATTCACCCTGTTCAACATGAACAACTGAAACAAGAGTTTGTAAGGGAAGAGTCAATTTCTTTGTGAGTCTTCAGATTAATGGGAACAAGGGTGGTTCTGAGGCGGCCAGTCAGTTGTGTAAATCACATCGATAGTGTCGGTGAAAATAGTGAAAATGCAAACCAATTTCATCCATTCTCTATGGTGACGATAACGCTTTGAAGGGGCCACCTTGTGTCGATAAAAGTGCGAAGCGCCGTGCCGTGACGTGAGAGCACATCCAGGTTTCGAAAGCCCAGATATCATACGAATCCAAGTCCCTTCGAAAAGGAGTCGATAAAAGTCCTGGTAAGCTTCTTGAAGGACTCAATGCTCTGAGGTTCGAGACATGGCGGTGTTGAACTATCAAGGATGAAATAACCTATTACAGAGCGTTGCATCATTATTTTGGATGTTTATTCTTTCAGATTGTGACTCCCCTTTAGGATCTTAAGACCCCCCAACGTCATCCTCAATAACAGAACTGGTTCAGTTCTGCAGGCTATTATTGGGTCAAACGATACCGACATTGATTAGAATCAAGAAATGCTAAAACTATCCCTAAGACAAATAATTCCATTACAAATAGTAGTTTCCAACGTGCCGCTGGACAAATGCCACTTCTTAGAACGATACATCTTCCATAGGTCTTCACTACTCCTCCTCCTCCAGCCTCCTGCTCAATCCCCAACTCAACATGTCGAGAAGCATAAGGCTCAACGCGTCCTCGCGACTCCAATCTCCCCCATTCTTCTTAAGCAACTCGGTAGCCTCGCTCTTGTCACGGGCCTGCTTGTTTTTCTCCAGCAGCTGCATTGGGGTCTCCCTCTGATTGTTGAAGGAGCCGGCAGCTTTGGGGTCCTTTTCAAGCAGAAGCTTCATCACTTTAGCCTTGGCAGATGCTGCGGCAAGGTGCAGTGGTGTGTCTCCATTGTCATCTTTGATATGGACGTTGGCGTTGGCATTGAGCAGTGCTTGGACCGTTTCCAATCTGCCAGACGCGGCGGCCACGAGGAGGGGTGTTCTCCCACGGGTGTCGACTGCTTCCATGTCGAGACAATCCTTCTTCATTGCCCAAGTGAGAATTCTTTTCCTGTTGTGTGAAGCAGCAAGGTGAAGCACCGTCCAGTCCTCGAGATCTCGCAGCTCAAGGTCAGCCTCAAGCTCTTGGACCACTTCGTCATGACCTGCCATCACGGCCCAATGGATAGCAGCTCGGCCGTTGTTGTCACGCAAGTGTCGATGGGGGGTGCCTTTACTGGTGCGGCCCGGGGAGTCGCTGCGTTTCTTTTCCATCCTTTTGAGTAGTCGTCTCACCACGTTCACGCTTCCACTTCTGGCTGCGCAGTGGAGCGGGGTGACGCCGTCAATACCCTGAGAGTGGATGTCGAGGTCCTCCCTCTCCAACAGGATCCGGACGGCAGCTTCGTGGCCGTTCAAGCAGGCGTAGTGCAAAGGCGTCCATTCTCGCAAGTCCCTCGTGTTCACGGCAACAGCTCGCGTCGGGTCGTTCGGTATCCCATGCATTGAATAGTCGGGTACCACGTTCAGAAATTTCTCGTCTCCTGCAGCAGCGGCGTAATGGAGCGGCACCCAGCCAGACACGTCTTTCTCCTTCAGCAATGCCCAGAAATCCAGATCATAGTTCATCCCCCCTTACTGCAAGCTGACTGGTGCAATTCATTGACGGCGAAACCGCCGAATGGTTCGATCGAGTCCTGGTCTCGATCCCGGACAAATTCGCGCAGGACATTGCTGAGACCTGTTGCCCATGGACGACCTTGATCCTTGTACAACCTGACAAGGCGAGCCATCATGGTTCGTTGCTGCGACGTAGCTGTGATCTCCTGCCAAAGATACGCCCGCAGCCCGTGGAGTACCGGGTAGGCAACCGTCCTGCCCTCGATGGCTTCCAAATCTGCCTGGTCGCACACATCTCTGAAAAACTCGATCAAGCATAGCAACGCTCTTGCAGAGTCCTGGGACTTGGTTGCGAGAAGGGGTTTGGCGTGCTCCCACAGCCATAGATAGGCGTCCGCAGCCTCCCACCAACGCCCTTGGCGGCGGCTTTCCTTGGCCTTGTCCAGGGCCAAATCAACAATCACATGTGGGAATGGTAGCTTTCCCTCCATGCTCAAAGGTGCAAGGATGGCCAGATAGGCCTCTGATGATTCTCCAAGGCCGTTGTTCTGGACCTCCTGGACAACTCTCGCGATCTTCTTGTTCCACAAGGCGACCTCCCTCCAGTTTCTGTTACTGTCCGGAACTGTTGCGTTCTGGCGGTTCTCCGCCCCCCCCGAGATGGGACCAGAGAGAGTCTTGGCCACTGAGCTCATGAACGCGTAGAGAAGATCTTTGGCGTAGAGCTCCACCATGTCATCGAAGGATGCAATGGCAAGAAGGGTCCCCAATCGCTGGGAGCCCTTCATTCTGGGTTCTTCTGCCTCGCTCGCCATTCCACCGGTTGACAACGTCCACCCCACTATCTTGCCGTGCTGTTCTTGGGATTCGCTCAACCGTGTGCGCTCGTCCTCGGCAGAGAACTTCAACACATCGAAGCTTCTCTTCGCAGGTTGTTGCACTCCGTGAGCATTCTTGTCGGCTTGTCGTTTGAAGCCCAGGCCAACAACTCTTGTGCCTCCAACTTCAAGCTGCCCTGTGATGTCTCTCTCAACCCCACCCGTGCCCTCAATCTCCAGGAGGCCTTCAAAGTTGTCTGGTGCCCACCGTAAGAGTTCTTGAGCGACAAGCTGTCCTTCAATGTCTCTCTCAGGCTCGCCCGCGTCCTCAATCTCCAGCAGGCCTTCGAGGTTGTCTGGTGTCCACCATAAGAGTTCTTGGACGACATGCTGCTCCGCAGAGGCAAGAATTTGTAAACCCAGATCTGACCGTGGCCCTTTGTTCCGAAGCCAAGAGTCGTCCTTGTGGTCATGTCCAGCTTGAGGGTCAGAGTCTGCATTCTCCTCTGATTCTGACAAGCCTTTGGCGGAATAGACCCACAGAGAGAGTGCCGATTCTATCTCGTCCGCGTATGCTCGCCACTCTGATGTTGCGGACGGACGTGATAGTTGAAGCGACACCTTGGCAGACTGAGGACCATCATGCGTCACCTCCAAGACCCAACTCATCTCCGTTTCTGTCTCGAACTGGCCGGCCAGCAAGACATTGGCGATCACTTCGATGGTGCTCGTCAGACGCAGAGCCATGTCAGAGACCGGCCCGCGGAAATCAGCGAGCTTTCCAAGTTTTTGCCGTGAAGTCAAGACAGCTTGCGCTCTGTGTGAGCAGGGGGATCCGTTCAACCGGAGTGGCAGGTATTGTTGCTGAAATCCGGAGTCGATGACCCATGTCTTGGAAAAGACGGGGTGCTTCTCGGGTTGGTTGAGCTCACGCTCCAGGAACTGACACCATGGGCCGGCAGGGTGCTCAACGTGTGCCAGGGCCATGGCCAGCCAGTCGAGCTCGAACTGGGATGATAGCCTCTGGGAGACCAACGGTCGTGCAAGTCCGCGCCTGATCCATGCTCGAACGATTATCATGATCAGAATCGCACTGAGTTGTGCCACCGAGGCCGCCCAGTTCATTCCCCGCAATCCGATAAACTGCACAAAGAACCCAAAGAGGGAAATGAATGAACCAATGGCTGTCAGAGTCTTCCACTTCTTGGCTTGGGCTTGTGAATGTGAGCTGCAGGCCTTCTTGCTTCCCTGACTATCGGCGCCCAGTCTGCGGGATGTTCTGAAAATGGCTCGAGAAGTCCTGGGGCATGTCGCAAAGGCCTTGAAGACTTGGTCGCCAACCGTTTGTTCCTGCTGGAGCCAAACAACCTGCATCGTCGCCTCGTCTTTCGGCTTCCATTCTTCTTCGTGGGTTCTGCTCTCGACGACGTGGGCACAGATGAGGAGGCCAAGCACGAGGAGAACAGTGCCTCCAGCTGCCATGGGGAACGCGTAGTCGGCAACTTCGCTGTCGTCTTTCTTAAAGTTGGGTCGTAGACGCGGCGAGTAGGTGATGAATCCGAAGAAAACCAGCACACCTGCTTGTAGGGCAGTCGCAAATACAGCGGCCATGTGGATTTCGACTCGGCTGATCTGGTCGTGTCGGTTCAGGGAAATGTTTGGTGCGTCGGGTGTGATTTCTCGAATGACTGTAATGTCCCAGCGTGTACGTCGTTGAGGTTCCTCAAGTTGCTGCTGAACTGCATGTTCGGGATCGTTTTCGTCTCGACCGGAGGATCTCGCTTGACTCCATTTGTCTTTCAAACTCGTCATGACTGGCCACGGTATTGTCAGCAAATGTCAAGGCCACTCTGACTCGACACAGGTTGTAGGGTATACTCACTCCTTTGATACAACCGCTTCCACCCCAGCATGTCTAGCATCTGTCAGAAATTGTCCAATCCGGGAGAGATACCAGTCGCTCACCTTTTCCATCAACAACGATTCCTGATTTCTTGGCCTCTTCAAGAGACAAGACTTGAACATTGGGAGGCTGTTCCGGACCGGTGTATTCGTGCGGGGTGAACAAACAAACAAATTCCCAGATGACGGGGGCTCCCTGACACCTGACAATACTTTGACCGTTGTAAAGCTCGCAGACTTCCTGCGAGGTGGATGACATGACTTCCATTTCAGCTTGAGAAAGGTTTTCTCTCGCTCTTCCAATGATCGCCTTGAGCCACAAGGGCTCACCGACCTTGATGGATGCGACAATGATGGTGATGATTCCGATAGGAGCCATGGCTAGGATGATGCAGTCTGCCCACCCAGTGACTCGCTCATGAACTGGGTCGTGACGCGCTCGCCGAAGAGCGCCAGGATCCTGCATGGCATCCAGTCAGCTATTTTGACAAGACAGTACTTATCCAGGAGAGGGAACATACGGAGCAAGGTCCGTGAACAGGTTGTTGGAGAAGTCATCGCCGGCGTCTGCGAACGAGCGTCCCACAAGGAGGAGGGGGATGACGACAACCGATAGGGATGTAGTCAAAACCATGGTAATGTGAGTAACGAGTTTTGACTGAAGGAACTGATGGGTGACTGGCCTTGGTATCTAGGCGGGCTTCCATGCTATACTTATTGATGGGCTCAGCGTGCTCCTGTTCAGGGCCTGCGGACAATACAACTGCTGGCAGCTTCACCGGCAGGTACGTTCGTGCCAAGATTCGCGCCAACTGAAGGGCCAGAACTCCAAGAGAGACGGTCTGCTTTCTCTGAACCCGACTGATAGATCACAACCAACTATAACGTCTCCACTAAGGGCTCCTATTGATGATGGCTGAGGCGCCCGCCATGACATACGCTATCGAAACTTGCAGGGGACCATCCATATTGTCATCCTTTGAAGCGTGGGACCCATGCAGCTCTCGCCAAAGTTGAAGCCGCATGCTGTGTTTCTTATTGGCGAGGCTGAGACAGCCACTCTGCAGCCTGGCGTTCTCATGTGGGCTTGGCACGAAGCAAACAGTCCAGCCGTTCCGTCGTTTCCGCAACAGTGAGCAGTGATTGGAATGGGATCCGCAATGGTAATCTTAATGTACCCGTATTTAGCAATGTCTATCGTATTTTACGGTGTAGCCTGCAGCAGTAATACTCTCTAGAACCCAACTTCTGTCTATTCAGTCTCACGACGACGCCATCTAATAACCGCAGGGTTCATGGGCCGGGAAAACATTGACTGCAAGGATATATCAGCGCAACAGTTAAATGATGTCAAGCATGACAACTCACCGAATAGTCTGTGGCAGGGATGGGCGCCTCAGGATCAACTTGTTCCAGGTGAAGCAATCTCACAAAGGTAGCCACGATGGCACCAAGCTGCGCATAGGCATAGTGCTCGCCGACGCAGCGATGCCGTCCGGCGCCAAATGGCAGGTATGGACTGCTCACGGCCTTGTTCATGAATCCAAACCCGTAGTCCACCTTTTGCGAATCATCCGTCACCTCCTCAACGGGTTCGGCTTTGTCCCAGCGATGCGGGTCCCACTCCAAGGGTTGAGGGAAGAAGTCTTCTGATCGAGCCAGTGTGCCGGGAGAAGCGAGCAAGGTGTGAGATGGGGGTACGACCCACTCGGTCCCTTGCACACGCATGGGGGATTTCACTTGGCGCAAGATAGAATGGATCGGGCTGTGCAGTCGCAGGGTCTCCTTGATGACTTGTCCGTTGAGAGTCAGCTTCTGCAGGTTCTCCCAGGTTAGTGGATCTGGTCCAAGAACCTCCAGCTGTTCTTTGTACAGCTCATCGACCAATTGCGGCTTGTGGGCAAGGTTGAGAAAAAGCCAAGCGCCGCTTGCTGCAGTGTTGTGCTGACCACCCATGAGAACGGCGATCAGCAGGCGTGCAACCTGGTAGTCCGGGATAACCATGCCATCCTTGTACTGCGCATCCATCAGAGTCCAGATCATGTCAGTCTCGTCGCCTTGATTCCCACTCTCGCGGCGCTGACGGATGATGTCGCTGAACAATCCCTCCATAACGCTGCGGGCGTGGTCGCGCCGTCGGTTCTGCGGCAGGGGAAGCCACGGCATGACAAAGTTGATAGGCTGGAAGCCATCATCCAGGTGGCGGTAGAGAGTAGCAAATGTGCTGTCAAACATGGAGCGGACCTCGTTTCCCAGCAGTGACCCCGAAGCCGTGTAGATGGTGATTTCGGCCATGACCTCCGTGATGTTGATCTGACCGGACTCTCCTTTGAAGAACGGTGAAGCGTTGACATAATCTTCGACCTCCTTGACAAACTTGGGGATATAAGCACGCAGAGCCTCGGTCGTCAGACCGGATTTGAGAAGCTGATAGGTGGTCAGTGCCGCCTTGGCAATAAGCGTTGATCACATACCCTCTTTTGATCCATGAATCTTGCATTCGAGCAATCATACACAACCTCCTTTCCAAAAACAGGCGTCGTGAGCTTTCCATACACCTCCTCAGCGTTCAAATCAGCATGCTTGCCGTTGAGGATAAACTCATTCCCCTTCTGGCCGAGAAAGACGGTGGTGGGCTTCCCGAGCAGAACAAAGGTGAAGCAGTCTCCGTACTTGGCTTGACAGTCAAAGAAGAACTTGTAGGGGTCAATGCCATACTGGACAGAGCTGCCGATGAACGGAAAGATGTGGAACACCACCGGCGGTCGGTGAGGGTCGGCGAAGAACAGCTGTCCAATCACGTTGCGTGCAATGGCGATGACGATGACGAAGCCGACGGTCAGGGGGATCGTGATGGAGAGCGGCAAGGCCCGAAGGCTGCCATGTAAAGAGTCCATTCAGGATATTTTGCCCAGGCAGGGCTTCTAGGAAGTGCAATAAAGATTTTTCAAGGTCTCAAATGGCGTCAGCATCTTGAGATTGGTTCATCGCGAACCAGTGCCGTCGCTTGATGACTCAGCTGGTTGATCGAACGAGTGTGGGGGCAGTTGGATACGAGTACGATAGCGAGAGTGAGTCGGTGAATCATTTGTTGAGGTGAATTTAGATACACCTATACTGGCTGGTTTAAGATAATTGAATCCTCACAATGTTATTCTTCTCGGCATAAGTGAGGTTGGGAAGTTTGACTCCTCCAGCGTGGAGGCTTGAGCTAAAGCGGCAAATCAAGACCTGACTCTCAATGACAATCTACCTCTACCGTATCTGTGTGCAACTCCCTTACCTCTAGTAGCTCTGGAACCCAAAGCTTTAAAAGCGAGTGCTTCGAGAGCTGGATCTTTCGTGGCTCACAGAAGAGACGAGTGCTGCATTATCGGTTTATTAAGATAGATAAATGCCATATTTAGGGTAGGTCGCTTTGAATGACTTGGTCAAGCAATGCAACGAGAAGACGCAGGCAAGGCAAGTCGTGATTGATTTGGCGATACTCGTTGAGTTGACACAAGTGCGAAGAGATAAGCTCTATAATAGTTTAGCCAGTGCTAGACTCTATTTAGCATAGAGGGCTCTAGGTAATGAATGACAACCTGGCTCCTCGAAGCTGCGCTGCTAGCAGAGCCTTTTTCTTCGTTCCTTGTCTCGTCGACCGGCTTCGAGATACTCTGGGTGACACATCAGTAAGCCACAGATTTCGTGTCGATGGTCATCGGCCCTTACCAGGTACTACTCTGGCACACTCCAACAAGGTCGCGCCACAGAGCAGGAGCGCAAAGATTTGACCAAAACCCCATGCATTCTCCGAATCGCCCTCAAGGAGACTTTCGTTTCCGAACCTCAACGCTATAACCATGTATAAATGCAGTGGGTATTGTAATAGCGCGTAAAAAGTGGTCATCCGCTCTACCAAAACCGGGCTGGTCAAATCCCTCAACAACGCGATCCACGTTATAGAAGGCCGAGGCCCGGAACCCATCGGAGCTCGTCTGGGGGCGAGGAGAGGGGAACCTGCCATGTATGTGACAAGCAAGGCTGATGCAGCGTATGTGAAAGTCACAGAGATGTATATCCGGTCACTAAAGGGGCGTGCCTGGCCCGGCTTCGCTATGAACCCAGTGTTGTAGCAATGCCCTGGCACAGCATCATTCCATTTCGCTAGTTGTATGCCGAACGCGATCGTGAATGCCAAGAATGCGACTGCGTATAATAGGAGCTTGATACGAGGCCACTTGACGTTGGACTTTTGAGATACGAGATGTATGAGGCTCGCCGATACGGAGACGCTATTCACACTCCGTTAGCTCTCACCAACGCATCGCGTGAGCTTGCCAGCTCATGCACTCCTGAGTCTTACCATGTGAAGCTGGCGGTGTCGTAGACAATGTGCAAGTGATACAGACTCAACGATTCGATTTGGATAAGAGCTGCTATCAGTAGCCCTATTCCTACTGGGCTTCAGCGTCTGTCCGGCAAACCATACGGGTGGGTTGGTTACTCACCATTCATCATTTGTACATCACTGATTCCTGCGAGGACCTCGTCTATCACTTGCTTCCTTTCGCTTGGCACCGCGGTTTGGACACCAGAGGGTTCGCATAAGTCTCCTGATACGTGATCTTGGGACACCCCTGCCCCCTCTAATTCGGCATTTTGAGATTGCCTTGTCGGCGGTGATGCGGAAACTGGCCTTAAGCATAGAGAGAAGAGGGATAGAATGAGGGTTATACCCGCTTGGAACGCAAATGATACAACAATCTGGACACACGTTGTTAGTTATTCCCTTGTCATATTATTCGCGATCCGGCACACACCCCTACTCCCGCAATGTCGGCATTTGTAGAACCAATCTCACGGCAGGCCATAGCGAACAGGGGCGAAAGTGAGAAATCAAGGCTGGAATCAAACAAGAAAAGAGAGTCACCGCATAGCCGGAAAATAATTTGGGAGTTGGGTTGACATGTTTCTGGAGAAGAATCATTACTCGGATATAGGGGTTTTAACGGCAGGGCGGCACACCGAGTGCAGTCACCAGAGTGCCATGATTGGCGGTCGCGTCGGTCCGCCTCCTGCAGCCAGCAGCTATCGTGCAGCATGGCTTCCGCTATATTTTGCAGTAATGGCTGCAGCTGAGGGAGAGATTCGGCGGTGAAAAATGGAACGCCATGCGGTCGAGAACGACGTTGGGCTTGCTTGCATCCTGTCTAGCGGCAAAGGCCGCAATGCCGGCACGTTGAGTGGCACGAAATAGAACACATGGTTGGGCGGGCTGGCGGGTTGAGAAACGCCCTGCAGCCTTCACGCCACCGACGAGGAGGTGACATGAGGTTAGTGCGTCCCTTCCAATGCCGAGCTCCGGCATTCAGGGTCAGGCGTCAATGTCCTCATTCCAACCATCTGGGCAACACTGGAGACTAGAGACTATACATCATACAAATAAAGAACATGCATGCTAGGTTGATGGAGGCCCGTCAGCTATTCAAATTATCGCAAAAATAACTATTGCTCGGTCCCAAAGTTGACATAGACCCTGCTCTCCCATCCCTTCAGCACCGGGCGTCCACTCTTTAGCTCTGCAGCACCCTCGCTTGTCGTCCGAATCAACAGATGAACCTGATCCTCCGAACACCCCAAAGAAGTGCAAATATCAGACCCAAGCCTCGTCTCTCGAGACATGTTCAGAACCACCACAGCTCTCCTCTTAACCGACTCCTGTCCTTTCGCAGGGACCGCACTCTCCTTGACATAGCTAAAAGTATGCTCGTCGAGGGGATCCAGCAGCTTGAATGACCCAAACACAAACAAGTCCTGATATTCCTTTCGTAGTCGAAGAGCGTGTTTGTAAAAGTTGAGAATCGACACTGGATCCTTGACTTGCCGAGCTGCGTTGATGTCGCGATAGTTGTCATGAACACGCATCCAAGGCTTTGCTCCCGCATCCGAGAACCCAGCATTCGGCGAGTCATCCCACTGGAAAGGAATCCTCGCATGGTCACGAGCCATGATTTGCAACCCGTGCATCGTAGCCCGGACCTTGTCCTCATCACCAGACTCGACGGCTTCGGCGTAAAAGTTGCTGCTCTCGATATCCTTGTACTCCTCAATCCCCCACGACCTCGGCATATTCGTCATACCAATCTCTTGGCCCTGATAAAAGAACAGCGTGCCAGTGAGGGTCGTCTGCCAAAGCGCAATCGTCTTTGCAGATTTCAACCACCACTCCGGAGACGACACATCTCCAAACCGGTCAACAGCACGACCATTGTCATGGTTCTCGCAAAACGCCGTCGTCCACGCATCAGTACCCTCAATGAAGCTCTGCCACGTATGCACAAACGCCTTGAGCTTGGATAACGGGAACGGATCGTAAATGTACTTTCCGCCGAACCCGTTTCCGTTGCCGAGGCGGATCATGGAAAACTCAAACACCATGTCGAGTTCCTTGGCGGCTTTGGACACGTAGGGGATGACTTGTGACGGGTGAGGGGTGAGGGAGAGCTCGCCGACCGAGACGGCGTTGTAGGGCTCGAGGACCTTTTGGTACATTTCGTGGATGAATTCGTGGATGCGAGGGCCGTTGCACCACATCTCTGGGGCGGGCTGATGGGGAGAATCCGGGTCTGTGATGGGGGCGTCGATAAAGTCTCGTCGCTTGGAGTATTTGTTGACTGTATCGATGCGGAAGCCGTCGACGCCACGGTCCAGCCAGAAGCGCATGGTATTGTCGTAAATAGCCTCTCGACACTCGTCGTTGTCCCAGTTCAGATCTGGCTGGTCAGGCGCGTAGAGGTGGAGGTAGTACTCTTGGGTCTGCTCGTCCCAGGTCCACGTCGAACCTGCAAAGTAGCCTCGCCAATTTGTTGGCGGGTGTCGGATGCCATTGTCGTCGTAGCGCGCGGGCTTCCAGATGTACCAGTCTCGCTTGGGGCTGCTCTTGGATGACCTCGACTCTTTGAACCACCCATGTTCAATGGAGGTGTGATTGACGACGAGGTCGAGAATGATCTTGAGCCCACGCCTGTGGCATTCCTCGACGAGAACATCGACATCTTGGACGGTTCCGTAAGGCTCGTAGATCTTCTGGTAGTCGGACACATCGTAGCCCATGTCCTTCTGGGGGCTCTCAAAGATGGGGGAGACCCAGACGACGTCGATGCCCAAGTCGCTCAGATAATCGAGCTTGGCGATGAGACCGGGTAGGTCGCCCCAGCCGTCGCCATCAGAGTCCTTGAAGCTGGCTGGGTAGACCTGGTAGAAAGACGCAGCCTTCCACCACGGCTCCTTGCCGACGCACTGGTTCTCTTCGTCCCAGATGACGGAGCCCATATTGTTGAGAGAGGAGAATGAAAGGAATTGGGGAATCTACGGCGCAGTCCATCTTGGGGTGCTCAGGCTGCTTATTATTGCTGCACTTCATGCTGCACTTCATGCTGCATGTGGAGTATCTCTGTTATCTCTGGCGGAGAGGCCGCATGTTGTGACCATCGCGGCATGGATCGGCCGTGGCGGGTTTGTTGATTGATGTCATGGGGAAACAGGGGTTGGTTCTTCCGTCAGCGTGATCAATTCCTAGCGGAGACTCCGCCTCTCAACACCAAGCGAGAGGCCATTGACGGAGGTTCTCCACGAGCCATGACCCTCAACCACTTCACTAACCAATTATCATCTGGCCGAGCTCGCCGAGCAAGGGTGCCAGGCGGAGTCTCCACTCCTCCTCACCAAGAGTCCAACGGAGACTCCCCTTCAGCCAATGCATTCCCACCCCCATCCTCTCCAGGTTTTTTCCCCACGCTGCATGCAGTCCCGAGACACTGGTCGCAAGGCAAAAACCGGCACAGACTGACTCTGGGGATGGTAGTTGCACTCGAATCAAGCTTAATCAAGCTTGTCTTTCACCTTATATAAGGCTCACACGATTCCCTTGCAAATTCTTCACTCCATCCTCACGCAGGCTTCATCCTCATTACCTCAAATCCTTCATACTCCTCTCCCTGCATAATCACAATGGCTGAGCCAAAACACTCCCTCCACGAAAAGGACCTCGACGCCCAGCACGACGAGATGCCCAACGCCGAGGCTCTCGCGTCAGAGGCCAAGGTCGCCGCCGAGGCGGAGCACCACATGAGCCTCCTCGAAGCCGTCAAGACGTACCCCAAAGCCATTGGCTGGTCGGTGCTGCTGTCCTCGACGCTCATCATGGAGGGCTACGACCTCGCATTGCTGGGCAACCTCTACGCATCGCCCGTGTTCAACGAAAAGTTTGGCGCGTACAATGCTGCGACTGGAGAACACCAGGTGTCGGCGGCGTGGCAGTCTGGCTTGTCCAACGGTGCGCGCGCGGGCGAGATCATTGGGCTGATCATTGCTGGTTGGACGGCTGATCGGTATGGATACAAGATGACCACCATCGGCGCGTTGGTTGCCATGATTGCCTTCATCTTTGTGCTCTTCTTTGCCCCGAATGTCAAGATTCTCGTGCTCGGAGAGGTGCTATGCGGTATGTCCAACGACTCCCTGTCCAAAGCTTGTGTTGACTTGTCTAGGCATTCCCTGGGGTGCGTTCCAGAGCGTCACGCCCGCCTACGCCTCTGAGGTTGCGCCAGTTGTCTTGCGTCCATATCTCACAACCTTCATCAACATGTGTTGGGTCATTGGTCAATTCTTTGCTGCTGCCGTCAACAAAGGTTCCGTCGGCCGAAACGATCAGTGGGCGTACCGTATCCCCTTTGGTGTGCAATGGGTCTGGCCCGTTCCTATCCTAGCTGGTGTCATCTTTGCTCCCGAGTACGTCCATCTCCTACGAATACCCAAGTCTAGTCTAACAGATCAGATCCCCCTGGTGGTACGTCCGCAAGAACAACAGAGCCGCCGCCAAAAAGTCTCTCCTCAGACTCACATCCAACCAACCCAACTTCAACGCCGACGACACCATCGCCATGATCGAGCACACAAACGAGCTGGAAAAGAACATGAAGGAGGGAACAAGCTACCGCGACTGCTTCAAGGGCGTTGATCTTCGCCGCACAGAGATTGTGGTTGGTATCTGGCTTGTTCAGACCCTCGGTGGACAGAACCTTATGGGTTACTTCTCCTACTTTCTCAAGCAGGCTGGCATGGATCCCAGCAACTCGTTCTCTCTGTCCATGGCCCAGTATGCTCTTGGCATGGCTGGTACCTTTGGATCCTGGTTCTTGATGGCCAAGGTCGGTCGCCGTACCATCCACTTCTCCGGTCTGTGCTGCCAGCTCATCCTCCTCGTCATCGTCGGCTCCCTTTCCTTCTCCAAGGACAACGGCTCCGTATGGGCCATCGGCGCCATGCTCATCGTCTTCACCTTTGTCTACGACTTTACCGTCGGCCCCGTCACATACTCTCTGGTCTCCGAGCTGTCCTCTACCAGACTCAAGGCCAAGACCATCGTCATGGCCCGCGCGGCTTACAACGCGAGCAACATCTTTGTCAACGTCATGACAAACTACCAGCTTTCCTCAACGGCTTGGAACTGGGGTGCTCGCACTGCCTACTTCTGGGCTGGTACTTGTCTGGTGTCGGCCATCTGGGTATTCTTCCGACTTCCTGAGCCGAAGGATCGAACCTATGCCGAGCTGGATATTCTCTTTGAGAAGAAGGTTGCGGCTAGGAAGTTTGCAAAGACGCACATCGACCCGTACTCGCATGAGTTGACTGCCGAGAAGAAGTTGACGAATGAGAAGGAGCTGTAATGAAGGGGTCACGCTGGAGAATCATGGGTTTAGTGTCAATATCAGAAGAATGTCACATATCTCTTGTCTTAATAAATGTTGAGCCAATGATTTGTCATGCTTTTATTCTTTTCTGGCCCTCAATGTATTGCTGATCCTGTTGGGCTGCTCTGCGCCATGCTGGGCCCTGGACTCGGAAGGGCTTGCTGTATGTGATTCTCTAATAACGGTTCATAAATGTCTTTACCACTGGGCAACTGAGCCATGAGGCCCCGGATATAAGCCAAATCATCCTGCGGCGACGTTCCCATCGCAAGGCCCTGTGGACTTGACGGGTTGACGGGAACCCGTGCCAGTACATCCACCACGGCGGATACAACATCGTAGAGTTTTTCAGTCACCCCGACGCCATGTACCTTTATACTGCTGAGTGGTAGATCCCGCGTCGATAATGTGAGGTCCTTGGCAATCTCGAGCGGGTATTGAAATGTGAGACTGTGTTGATGCGCGCTCTCACTGAGATGTCCCAGGCGCAAACATAGTTTCCAAATGACGACGCGGAGCCACAGCTGAGTTATCCGCAGGTTCGCCTTTTGCGTATCGTAGAGGTATATGTCAGCTTTCAGCGCCGTGTTGACCGATTTCTCGACGTAATCAAGCGAGGCGAGAGGCGGTGTTGCAGCAAAAATCTCCTGGTTGAGCAGAGCCACGAATGAAGTGTCTATCGGCCGGAAGAGGGCTGCCAGACTCCAGAAGCCGACGAGCGAAGGGTCTCCCATGTCCAGCTCTGGCGTCTCGCTCGTGATTTGTAGTGTGATGGGTCGGCGGTAGCGGATGGCGTGCGATCTTTCCGACACGAGGAGAACCCAGAAGAGACGGCCAGCCAGTGCTCTCGTGGATACGTCCATATCGTCGAGTCTCAAAAGGCAAAATAGTGTTGTTGATTCGCGGAGGAAGAGGAACGCCTGGCTGTGATGCGACAACCTCGCGTGTGACGCGTAGAGGAAGAAGGCGAGGAGGCATTGGTTCAGGCTCGGCTTGACATTACGAGGAATGGTCTGATGCGTCGCCACAGCGCTCTCCAAGATCATGTTTCCGTATGTGGCATTATTCTCGTTGATGACGCCGTCTGCCAGTAAATTCTCCGGCTCCTCCGCCTGGAGGAGCACCTGCGCACACATGGCAGCAAGCACAGCGTGCGCCTCAACCACCGACCGCGAGAGGGACTTGAGGCGGACAACATAGTCGCGCGTAAGAATAGGAATAGTAGGATACAGCCTCGCAAAGAACCTCTCGACGCAGTGATCAATGATGCGGCCCGGCACAAGCTCCGACAGGCGCTGCGATGCATCGGCGGGCGGAGCTGCAGGTCCCGATTGCGCGACGCACTCGTCGGCGAGGCCCGCATCCACGCATCTCCTGCAGGGCCGATACTCGTTGCAGCCGCGCCGGAGCGTCTTGCATCGCGGGCAGGCCCGGGGCACCTGGATCCGCTTTGCGGGCGGTCTTGTCTGGTTTGCGTCGTTGGGCATGGATGATAGAGAGATGACCGGTTGGGTGCACGGGGCTCTTCATGGACAGAAAATGTTGGGCGAAAAATGGGTGTATAGGGTAAGTGAGTTTAGAGTTTAGATGTTCTGCGCACTTTGGAGACGCAAAGAATGTTCAATATTACTCTCTATGGCTCTCAAGAATGACCTATATTTATTTGATACCTTATTTTACTATTGTCTATCTCTACTGTGTAGAAGACATCTCATAACACCATGTCTCTGGTTTGCGGTCAAACCTCCTTGTTTGTCGCTCGCGCCTAGGTATGTAAGCCATTACCTCCTGACCGCCATCAACAGCACAGTGCATTTGGCCTAGTATCAACTCTAAAATAGCTTGGCAGACCCTTTCCGAGGAACGTGGAGCGGGGACTTTACTTGACGCGCAACCACCAAGAAAGGAGGTGATAAGGAGCTGCATCTCCATGTAGTCAGATTCAAGGCTGTCGCTTTAACCGAGGTAGCGGCTGTAACGTAGCGGGGATCCTTGCCGATATCTTGCGGGTAGAGCAAGAGCGTTGCTGCCACTGTCTGTGGCGCTGCCTTTATGCATGGTCAGGTCCAGGTCCGGATGTGGAGGAGCAGGACGGATGCGTGATGGAAGGTGAGTTCGCATCATAAAGTGTCTGGTGTGTATCGTTGCACATATTCATGATCATCTACACATCGTCAAGTATCTGCCAGTCTCCGGGCTCTCAAGTTAAACGGTTCCATTGCTGTGAGAATGTGCGGGGTTGCCGAGCCTTACCCCTTGCTCCCAACCTTAAATCGTCAACCTCTCACACGTCCCCGATTCGATATCCAGCCTTGTCTGATAGCCGCCCCTACTTGCCGTTGCCCACCATCCGGCGAGCCGAGCCTAGATGGTGGTGCTTCGAAGAACGCGGGGGGACCAATGGGAAGAGGTCTGATCGTACGCGCTGGGGGATGGGCTGGGGCAGGAATCTGGGGTAAGATGGCCATCTCGGCATTTGAGGTGGGATTCGTGTCATGATCTGAGGCATGCCATCTTGAGTGGTTTATATAGCTGCTCTTGACTGCCGTTGTTGTCACTTCAATCCAGCAGCATATCCTTTCCTTTCTCTTCCAAGTAGCAACTTGACTCTTGCTTTAAGCACACAGGAGAGTAGCTCTCCAGACCTCCACATCATGGCTCAGAAGGATGATGGCCGCGATGTTCAACAACTTGAAATAGCGCCAGCTCATTCTGCAAACAACAGTCTCAAAGACTTTGAAGTGTCTGTCCTGTCCACTCTTCACTGCAGCACTCAGTCAACTGACACGCTTCTTCACAGCTCCCAAGGCCCTCAGTTCGACACCAACGCCGAAAAACGACTGCGCCGAAAGATCGATCTCTACATTGTCCCTCAAGTCGCAATCCTGTATCTCTTTTGCTTCATCGACCGCACAAATATTGGTACGATCTCTGCATGAACCATAACTCATCGAGGTCTGACGTTTTGGTGTGCAGGCAATGCCCGTCTCGCAAACTTTGAAGAGGATCTAGGCCTCAAAGGCAACGACTACAACCTCGTTCTGTCCGTCTTCTACATCTCGTACGCCATCTTCGAGACACCAGCGACTCTGCTATGCAAGATCATGGGTCCCGGCTGGTTCCTCCCCCTCACCACGTTGTTTTTCGGCATCTGCACGGTTGGCACCGCCTTTGTCGAGACCAGAACTCAAGTGATTGTCTGCCGTGCCCTTCTCGGCATCTTTGAAGCAGGTATGCTACCTGGCATCGCCTATTACCTATCCCGATGGTACCGTCGCGCCGAGCTCGCATGGCGCCTGGGTATGTACATGGTCATGGCCCCCCTTGCTGGTGCCTTTGGGGGCCTTTTTGCCTCTGGGATCCTGAGCCTTGATCGCCTTGGATCCTTGACCGAGTGGAGGATGATTTTCGGCATCGAGGGCATCATCACGACTGGTCTTGGTCTGGTTACACTGGCTCTTCTTACTGATAACCCTGCTACTGCTCGGTGGCTCAGCGAGGAAGAAAAGATACTAGCCCTCGACCGTGTCAAGTCAGAGCGTTTGGCTCAAGACAGGGTCCTCGACAAGATGAATGCAGCCAAGCTTAAGAGGGGTCTACTCAACCCCATCACTCTTTCGACGGCCTTTATCTTTCTACTCAGCAACATTGTCGTTCTTGGCATCTCATTCTTCCTCCCCACCATCATTCGAACCATATATCCCAATGAGACGAGGGTGCAGCAGCAACTACTAACGGTACCCCCGTACATCGTCGCGAGCTTCTTCCTATTGCTCATGTCCTGGCTTGCCACACGCTACGACACCAGACAGATCTTCCTCTTCCTCAGCGGCCCATCCGTCATGGTCGGCTACGCCATGCTTCTCAAGAGCACGGATCCCAGCGTACGCTATGCGGCCATATTTTTGACTGCCAGCTGCGCATTCTTTAGCGGGTCCTTGACGAATGCCCAAGTCAGTGCCAACACCGTCTCTGATACGGCTCGCAATATTGCCATCAGCACCAACAGTAAGTATCACCCTGTACCACCAATGGATAGACGCTTACACTTCCTCAGGCATGTCTGGATATCTCGGAGGTCTCGTCGCGACCTGGACCTACCTTCCATGGGATGGACCCATGTACCCGATTGGCAACGGTCTCAACTTGGCAGTGTCGGGCGTCATTTCCATCACTTCGCTTACTTTCCTTTGGTGGATGAAGATGGATAATAAGCGACGTGACGAAAATACCAGGGCAGAAAGGGAGGAGGAACTGGCGGGCCTGACTCGAGAGCAGATCTCGGATCTCGAGTGGAAGCATCCGGACTTTAGGTGGAAGCCATGAACTTCTTGTGAAGTGTCAGTCAGTAGGTGCAGTCAGCTGCGAAGTGTGCTTCCATAGCACCGTCTATATCTTGGGTAGTCAAATGACAGGAGTGCATCACCCTATCAGTATCTATTGGCATCTGTTACTTTCTTCACCGTCCTGTGACTCGCCTAACATGGCCCCGGAACGATATTTGGACTCGAGGCTGGGCGGAGAGGGACTTGTCAAAAGGGTCAGAGGGATGGAAGTCTCTGCAAGGTAGAGCATCTTTATGCCCAGCACTTAAGGAAGAAGGCAAAGGGGCCACCCTCACGTGAAATGCCCAGCCTTTTCAGCACCAGGGGCCACCCACCCGATTCACAGCGTGCCGAGCGGTTCCGACGACAGGGTGACCTCGGAACTGTCGATGATCTTGCACCCCGGCCATTTCTGCCAAGCTACGAGCATGACTGATGTTTTCCCGCCTCTTCGTCATGGATTCTGCACGGGTCTCCTGGGCGACACTTGCCTCCCCCAATATCAGCCCACGGGTTGGTAACCGCTTCAACCTGATGGACCAAAGTGTGGAACTGAAGAAAGTCTAGAATCATGCAGCCCAGGATCCAAGGTTGATGAAAACACGGTGCCAGGGCCATGGAACTTTGCCATCCGGTAAAATCAGACTTGGCATCCAGAGGGGAAGAAATGCCGCTCCATGAGCAAATCAAGATCAGATAAGATCAAGAAATGCCACCCACCCCCACGTGGGCCCCTCGTCTTGGCTCGTGGGGTGCCTTGACTCAGCATTGGTCCCCCTCTTGTCCTTCACATCGCAGAGCCGATATCGTCGACGGTTCAAGGTATATCTCCACTCACTCTGGCCAAGCTACCGAGTCGGCTTGGTACTGCAAAATTAAATGGCTCAACTGCTTGATGACCGTTTCTTGAGGTTCTTGATGGTCGTGTGTCCCCGTTGGAAAGATCTCTGGACCACATTCTGCATTGACAACCCACGCTCACCAGACCCAAGTTGGAACAATGGCTGACAGCTAATGCCAGGCTTGTGTGAATTAAGCATAATCTCTCTCGTGCCCCTCCCCGCTGATTCATGCCTGATCCCTTGGCACGAACTCCAAACTGCGGAGCCGACCGTTGCGACAGGGTGGTGCTCGTATTGCGCTCGCGACCACCAATAAGGACCCCTCGACAAGAGGGGATCATCAAGCTCGGCTCGAGTCTCGAAAAAACGCTAATGACACATGAGGTTCTTTTGGGGTGCAAGTCCCGACGATCTGATAAAAGCAGCAGCATCCCCTCTGAATCACACCCTGCAGGTCAGCTGTGCATCAACCTCTTTCTCTCTCTGTAGCAGCAATCATGACGACCTTGAGAGACGAAAAGGAAGAGGCTCAGGCCAGGCAGAGTGCCGTTGCACTTGACAGACCCCAGGGCGAGACTCAGACTACCCTCTTTAGCCTGTTTGAGCGCCGCTCCGAGAAGAGGGATCCCAATGACATTGCCACTCAGCCGAGCGTCTTTGACGACCCTCAGCAGGCCCCGCACTTTCAACCGCATCCCAAGTATGAGAATCTTCACCGGTTTGACTCGATGTTTACTTGGACATGGGGGAGGAGACTGTGAGTACTGTCGGAGGTTTGCAGGCATAGACTATTGCTAATACATCGTTAGCCTCTTGTGAGAAAGCTCGACTGGAGGGTCACTTGCTGGGCTTGGGTTGCATTCATGGCTCTGAACATGGATCAGGCTAGCTTGGGACAGGCCAATGCCGACAACTTTCTTGACGACCTGAAACTGGATACAAACGGTACCTCTACTCTCCTCTCTCTTCTTTGTTCTCGCATTAACGCTTCGCAGACTACAACCTCGGCGTCACCCTCTTCAGAGTGTTCTTTCTCATCGCAGAAATCCCATCCCAACTCGTCAGCAAAAAAGTCGGACCCGAAAAATGGATCCCGACTCTCATGCTGTGCTGGTCAACCGTGGCAATCTGCCAGTTCTGGCTCAGCGGCCGCTCGTCCTTCCTCGCGTGTCGCGCCCTGATGGGTCTCCTCCAGGGCGGCTTCATCCCGGATCTGGTGCTCTACCTCTCGTACTTTTTCAAGAGCACGGAACTCCCTATCCGGATGGCGATCCTATGGACTGCCACACGTCTGAGCAGTGTCGTTGCCCCGTTGCTCGCATATGGTGTTTTGAGACTGCGAGGTGTTCATGGCTACGCTGGCTGGAGGTGGCTCTTTCTCACTGAGGGCCTGCTCAACTTTGTCATTGGCTTCTGGTCCATCTTCATGATGGTGCCGTCTGTGACGCAGACAAAGAGACCTTGGCGCAAAGACGGATGGTTCAACGAACGTGAAGAAAAGATTCTCGTGAACCGAATCCTCCGTGATGACCCGTCCAAGGGGACATGCACAACAGACAGCCCATTACTTTCAAGCTGTTCTGGGACTCCCTATGCGACTTTGATCTCTGGCCGATGTACTTTTTGGGTCTGACATTTGTGCTGCCGGCCATGCCCCCGGCTCAATACTTGACCCTCACGTTGCGACAGATTGGGTTTGACACTCTCAACACCAACCTGTTGACTATCCCAGCTCAGCTAGGGACGACCATCAACGTGAGTAGTCGAGCCCCTTCGCTTTCACCCTGATACTCTCTCAGTCTACTGACACCTCCTCTCTAGATGTTGTTGATCACGTACATCTCCGGCAAGATTGGGCAACGAGCTCTCATGGGCCTCTTCACCCAGCTCTGGTTCCTCCCATGCTTGGTGGCCCTCGCTGTCCTTCCTGCCGACATGAACAAATGGGGCATGTACGCCTTAATCACAGTCCTCCTCTCCTACCCGAACCCCCACCCTCTCCAGACGGCCTGGTGTTCACACAACTCCAACTCTGTCCGCACCCGAGCCCTCTCCGCGTCATTCTACAACATGTCTGTGCAGCTGCAGTCAATCATCGGCTCCAACATTTACAGAGAAGACGATAGACCCGAGTATCGCCGTGGAAACCGAGTTCTCATTGGCATCAACTGCCTGAACGTTGTTCTCTACATTCTCATCAAGGTCTACTATACTTGGAGGAATAAGCAGAAGGAGGAGAAGTGGAACAGCATGAGCACGGAGGAAAAGATTCGGTATCTGGAGACGTCGACGGACATGGGAAGTAAGCGGCTCGACTTTCGCTTTGCTTCGTAAAGGGAAGCGCATCGTCTCGATCGGACTATCTTGGTCCATAGTTATATGAGGTTCTGATCAACACTCAACTACGTCTTTGGCCCCGACTCTGGCTCTTTATTGATGCCTCAATGGAAATAAACCCATTCGTGTCTCATTTTAATGTTGCTGCAGTACCTGAGCTGATTACCCTCCCTCGACTCCGTTTTGTTGTGCTCGCCACACCCTCAATTTCCTACATCTCAGTGACTCTTCTTCTTGGTACCTCTCACAAAGATAGCCAAAATGTCCCAGAA
Source organism: Fusarium virguliforme (assembly GCA_020883615.1). NCBI lineage: Eukaryota > Fungi > Ascomycota > Sordariomycetes > Hypocreales > Nectriaceae > Fusarium > Fusarium virguliforme. The sequence goes on along the minus strand of JAJHJD010000009.1, from coordinate 942,496 downwards.
AAGCCCAAACCATCCCCTGCTCTTTTCCACCGCATTCATCGCACGCACCCAGCGCCAGACAAAAGCCTCCGAGTCGGTATAGTCCTCAGCATAGCAGTCCCATACAGCCCTCTCATTCTTCTTGGCGTCATCAACATCCGGGTCGTCGATGGCCACCTTGGGTCCAATGAGGAGAGCTCTTCCAACGATGGACTCATCCGCAATCAGCCTCGTCGCAGCGTCCAAGACATCGGCGTGTTGCGCGGGTCCAGCCGTTCCTGTGAGGAAAGCGGCTTCTGCGCCGAGAGGGAACATGCTTGACTCGCTGACAAAGTAAGGGCACAGCATTGTTACCCGGACACCATGCTTCCAAGCTGTGCCTCTCATCGCGCGGAATAGACCGGTGATGGCGTGCTTTGAGGCTGTATAGTGTGACTGACCGCAGAGGTGCCAGACACCCGCGTAGGAGCCCAAGAAAAGCAAACATCGGTCGCGGCCATCAGCCTCAGTCTTTTCTTCAGAGTTGACCTTGTCGAATCCGTTCCTTGGAAGCCAAAACAGGGCCAGGTTTGCCGTGTACATGGCTCCCGTGATGTTGACGTCGAGAATCTTGGTGCTTGGCTTGAAAGGCACATCCGGGTCTGTAGGAAGGGCTTGAGGGTTCTCAAACCTGCGATTGGACTTGAAATCGACAATGCCAGCATTCGCCACGACAACATCGATGCCCCCATGAGGCGAAGCCGCAGCGGCATCCTTGAAAAACGCCACCTGCGAGTCCCAATCCGTCACATCGCACTGGAAGAAGTGATGGCTACCCTTGGGGTGGTTTGTCCGAAGCTCGGCGATGAGCTTGTGTCCCTCCTCGGCGTTGATGTCGCCAATCATCAAATTCGCGCCGTGAGAAGCCCAGTGGCGGGCAAAGTTGGCTCCGAGACCGAGGGAGCCGCCGGTGATGAGAATGGTCTTGCCCGCCACGGTGGACACGTCGTAGGGGATCGACGTGTCGACGGGGCCTGAAAGGCGCGTGGTCTTTGTGAGGTCGTGATAGGCCATGGTTTCTCAAGCGCCAGCTGCCAAAACGCTATGCAGTAGTAGAGTTGAGTATCGAGATGAATTGTCGAGATTTTGAGATGAATTGAGCTCTCAACGAAAAAATCTCAACAAGGAGGCTGTGAAACGTGTCTGGGCCAAGAACGTGGCTTGCTGCCCGTTCCATGATAGGAATAGACCGTCAGCAAACGGGGCCGACTATTGATTGGGAATATGCGAAAAGCCAATGAGATCAGTCATTTTGTCTCATTTGTTATCGAGATGCCCGCCTTGCTCGTGCCATTGATCGTTGCTCTCGCTACAACCTGTTCTATCATCGAAACACACCCTCATTTGGCACCCGGCTCGGATAAGGCTCTCTATCTCTCTTTCTGAAAGCCCTGTAAACGCCAAGAGTAGGATTGAATCTAACCCACCATCAGCAGCGAGGCGGTGCTCGGCTCCGCCATCTGCGACGCTGTAGAAATACTACAATATTGTCATGGAATGGGTTGTTTGCCATTGTGACCGGGGTGGCTGCTTCAAAGCGGTATTACTACCATAAAAAAGAAAAAAGAAGGATCGAATACTACAAGGATATGAAAATAGTTCATTGAAAGTGCTACCTACCTTTCCTCCGACCCATATGCTTACCTGACGCTGTTGCGGCTGTCTTAATCCGACTAGACCAAGGGAACAGGGTGATACGTATTTCGAATCTAAAGCCAGACACCGCTTAGGGAATGGGCACGCTCTCGAGCTCAGTGACAGTTTCTGATGCAGCCTCCAGCTCCTCCAGCACCGACCCCATCGACTTGACGCCTTGCTTCGCCTCCTCCTGCAATTGCTCCCCGATCGAACCAAGGTTGCAGCTCGCAATGTACTCCACCGCCTTTCGCACCATCAGCACCCACAGGTCCCTGGTACCCTGAAACTGCTCTTCGAGGAGGGCGACGATTGCTATCGTGACAGCAGCATCAAGTGAATTGAGCTTGCCCCTGATGCTAGCCACAAGGCAGAGAAAGGGTAACCCCAGAGTAGCCTTGATGCTGTCATCATCTGGGAAGGAGAACTTTCCATCGTAGCGCTGCATGAGGACGAGCTGGCTGATGAGTGACACTTCTGGCAGTTCCTCTTGAGCCTTTTTCGGTAGACCGGTAGCCATCATAAGGAATGGCGATTCCTCGGGGGGAGGAGCCGGGACCGGCGCGGGATCAAAACCCATCGCGGTTGCAGGCCGAAATTCGAGAGTCGTCATGGAGAGGGGGCCTGTGGGAGAGATTGATGGTGGAGTGATGAACTCATCGGATTCAGAAGGCTCGGAGCCATGAGAAGGTCTCATATGGATACGGGCCCTCCTGCGCCGGTTGTTTCTGGATGAGTAACCGGCAGTCTGTGGGGCGCAGCGGACTCTGAGCATTTGGCTTGGGTTCCCTGAGCATTGGGTTCCCACCATCCCATTAATAATCTTAGTAGTAATGCCAATGGTTGACGGGGATGGCTGGTTTTGAGGTTCCGGCAAGTACTCGATGACCTCCCTTTCGCGACATACGCTCCTCAACCGACAAGAGACCGTAGCAGCCGCGTCTTCTACCAGGGCGGGGTGTGCTTCTCTTTTCTCGATGATGTCTGCCCGTCCGTCGTCGAGGGATTCCCTCCTGGGCCTTACGTTGTGGCGTCTTCTAGATCTCAATGCCCCTAGTCTGGCAGATGCCAACGCCGCTAGTCCACTGACCTTGCGGTCTTTCATTGATTAGCCGGAGTCGCTGCGATCGTGATCGCTGCCTGCGCCGTGGGTGTAATCATCAGACGGGTCGCCAAGTCGACCATGCACCTGCTCTCCATAACCGTCATTTGATTCCCCTCTAGCTGTAGACAGTGCAGCGGGAGGTGTCAAATCATGTGTACCGGGACTTGATCCAGAGCTTACGCTCTCCCCGTCACTGTCTTCCACTTCGGCTCCCAAGGAGAGAAGCCCTGCCGTCAGGCTGGCAGATGGTTGGCCTCCCCGACGTGTCAGGAGGGCATCGTTGAGCTCGTCAGCAGCCTCGGGGATCTCCATATCCATCTCCACCTCTTTATCTGACACCTTCGTCTCCTCCTCGACGGCGACAAAGCTGGTCCATCTCGACACAACCGACCAGTCGCAACCCAACCTGATGGCCGCTGCTCGAATCACCGGATCGTCGGCATCAGCTCCTCTGTGGAGCCAGCTTTCTCCCCGTTCCAGATCACGCAGCAAGGCCCGAGCCGCAAGCTTGTGGATAAAAGTGTCTGGTTGACTGAGACGCTTGGGCAGTATGGTTTTGGTGGTGACACTTCCATCTGGATTCTGGACCTGCAGGACCACGCTCTTCAGCTGCTTTCCATCGTCGAGCATTAGATACGCACGGTTCCGTAAAAAGAGGCTGATGTCCGACAGATCAGCTGGTGACTGCTTGAAGCTGGGGCCTGCTTGGTTTTCCTCTCCCTCCCACTCTAGCGTCATACGCAGCGAGCTCGTGTGACTTGTTATCGTAGCCTTCAAAACCGCGACGACTCGGTCCTCCCAGCCACCGGCGCTGGCGGACGTGATGACCTCTGCATAGCCCCCGCCGGATTTGGCAATGCCCTCGACGAGCTGGTGGGAGACGGCGTGGCCGATTCCGAGAGAAAAGAACCGGGCCCTGCCGTTGCTGGCTCCCCGCGTACTCTTCACAAAGTCAATTGTTTCCTCGGCGTGCCAGACCTCGCCGTCAGTTAGGACAATGACATCCATCGTGCCATAATTTCCGCCAGTTTCGCAGATTTGCTCAAGGGCTGGGAGAATCTCGGTTCCCCCCATATCCGAGTTGAACTGGTCATGGACATAGGCCATTGCTTCCTGTCGGGTGGCTTCGTCCAAGCGCCTTGACTGCGGCCAGAGAGATTCATAGTCGCTTCCAAAGCACCAGATGTTAAAGGGCTGGTTTCTGGGAATGCCATTGATGAAAAACATCATGGCAGACTTGAGGTTGTCTATTTTGTCATCCATAGATCCTGAGCGGTCGGCAAGGAAGATGATCTCACCGTCGTGGAGAGTGTCCGCAGCAGCCGACATGAGCGATGGAGGGAGGGTCAACATCAGTGCTTGGTGGTTCACTATGGTCGGGTGCTTCTCAAGGCATACTTGAGGAGCCTCCATGTTGTCTCCCAGGGCAGTTTCGATGGTAATGACGAGGTCCTTGTCGAGACTCGTGAGCCGATCTTCAAGCTCGATCGCGGCTGCTTTCGGATTGGGCGCGTCATCGTCGTGGCCCGTGACAAAGTCGTCCCATGTCTGGCAGGGCTTTGGGCCTGTGCCTCTCTCGTACTTGATGGCGTGCGTTTCGCTCTTAACCGAGAGGATGTCTTCAGCCGTCAGTACATCCACGTTGAGGCTGAGGGAGTGGCTGTCTCGTGGCAGCATCCGGATCCCGGGAGGCGCATCGCCATACCGAGGCGCAATAAACGTCGGTAGAGTCATTGTGAAGACCTGGTGGTCACCCATGGCGCTGTGCTTGAGGAGAAACATGAAGGATAGTTCAGCTTGGACCTTGGTGCGGGAGGGGATGTTGGCCAAGGTGATGGTGAAGATCTCGGCCGTTTGCTGCTCCATCAAGCCACCAGTGCGCCCTCGACGACGCGCATTGTCGAATTCGTGGCGGGCTTCCTCCCTCGCCTTGACCTCTCCACGCACCACTTTGTTAGGGCCGATACGACAGTTAAAGTCCGTCACGGTGGTATCAAACGGCAAGGGAAACTGGTAGACGCCTTGATTGATCTCATGGCTCTGGTTTCCAAAGGACTGAGTGATGGTGAACTTTGCCGTGTCATGGATGATCTGTGTTTTGACTGATGTCGAGAGAGGCGACAGAAACCCCTCTTGCGGCTCGTTGGCATAATTTTTCACTTCCGGGACCCGTGCGACCCGGGGCCTCATAGGAAGTGCAGGAATACAATCATGGCGGCGCCGGGGCGGCGGAGCCTTTGACTCGAGCGTGCTGCGGCCTCCTTGCGCGAAATAGGCGACATTACTGTGTCCCAGATCGAGGCCTGGGGGAGGCGGCTCGCGGGGGTCGTAGCGGATGCCGGGAAACAAGGTACGCGACATTGGATAAACTGGATGAGAGGAAGATATCTTGGTGAGAAGTGGTTGCGGGCGTTGTATAGATGGAGAATGGTGGTGAGATGTTAAGCAAGAAATAGACAGGACCCCCTCTTGATCAACATCAGGCTGCGGTCAGCCTTGGAAGATGACTGCGTCTACAATGCCCCGGGATCCTTCATGCGCCCACTGGCTGTTGCCTGGGCGGCTGCATCAGTCCACCCAATACATTTGTTTCTGAGCCGCTGAGCCCTCTGCGACGCGACAGTTCCCACCTGCTGGGGCGGAGCAAGGCGACCTTGTATAACTCCGCCAGTGGCTATGTACTTGCAGGAGACAACCTTCTTTGCAGCTGGTTTATTGTAAATCTGCCCCGCAGAGAGCGCAATCCTGACCTGATCCTCACCCCCCTCCTCCATCATCATCGACCGTCTTGGATGTCAAGATGGCATCTCCAATCTCCATCGGCGATGCCTTACTCTTGGCCAAGATCGCCTTCAAGATTGGCCAGGCATTCACCAAAGGCAAGAAATCTGCCCCGGCAGAGCTGCGTGAGGTGGAGAGCCAGCTATACTCTCTCAGCGCAGCCCTGAATGCCCTCACGACCGCCCGAGAGTCAAGCCATAGCTCGCCTCTGCTCGTCGACAAATCCAAACTTCCGCAAAATGCCCCGGAGCATTACAAAGATGACCAAGACATCATCCTCGGCATGTTGGGGAGCTGCAAGGACACACTGGGCCATTTACAATCAGTTGTGGACAAGTACGGAGTCATTGGAACGACGGCCGACCCAAACCAGGCCCGAGTGAAGCGCTGGAGCCGGAGACTAAAGGAAGACTGGAAGAAGATTGCGTGGACGACTGAAGGTGGTGACCTTGCCGCCCTCAAAAGCGACTTGACCATCCAGACCAACAGCTTGAATCTCATCCTTGGTGTCGTCGTCACGTAACAATCACCCTCATCTGAGCTCCTGGAAAATCCAACTGACTGGTGATAGCTCCAATACCGACCGATTACAGAGCGACGTTGATCGTGTCTCGGTGATGCTGACTGAAATCCACGAGTGGTTTGTCGACAACTTGAAGAACACAACAACATCGGCGTTTGCGTTGGCTACTACTACACCAGCCGGGACTTTGGCAGCACCACCAAACAGTCTCTATTTTCAGTTGCTTGCGCAGTCGGGGCAGAATTCTACACCCATATGCCCTCGAGCTTCTCTCAGCGACAATGTCTCGGGCGGGTATTACAGCAGATCCCTGGAAAACAAGCAGCTGTTTAGCTGTTGTTGTCCTGATTCTAGCTCTGACTCCGCAAACCACAGGTCGACAGTAGAGCTGTATGGATGCAAGTCCCCTCGCTACCCGGGTAGGATCCACGACAAGCTAAAGATCATGGAAAGTGTCGCCGCTTAGCTTCGTTGTTCGTATTGCTGGTAATGAGAGGTCGTGGCTTCTATACAAGGTCACCAACAGGGCCACGAATCAACTAACAACGCTGGTCATAAATGGCGTGTCACCAAACGGTTAGGATCACAATTAACATTGGATGATGGTAAGCTGACAACAATATGCTTTAGCTATGCATGATTTCGAAGAGTTGCTTGTGCACAGTCTCAGCGTCATCCAAACGAGGCAAATGCTACGCCGCGACACGGGCACGATGCTCACGCACGTGTCAGATATTGACACGGCCTGTCCAAAGGCAAATGTCTTGGACATGATCAGGTAGCTCACATGAAACGTTCGCAGCCCCACCTATAGTATTGACCGCTGATGGGAGCATAGCAATGCCGCGACTGGACACCAAACTATCGCGACTGTCAAATTTACCTCTGGAAACATGCACCATCTCCGCGAGTCAGTCAAATACGTCCAGATGCTTCACTACAAGACGATCAGCTTGGATCGTATACTCGACAACGAGGTCTTGCCGCGAAGTGCTTTTGAAGAAGGCAAAACCGCAGACATCCTGATCACCTACGGGAAGTCGGGCGGCAACACAGCAGATGACATTGCCAGCACAGTACTTGGCTGTAAGTTTGTTCCCTCCTCACCAATCCGAACGGCTGCTAAAACGACCAAGTGAAATGGGACTCAGAAGTGGAGCATCATCCGCAGGGAGAGGTTGTCTGTGTGAAAAAGATTGACTGCACAGCATTAGACTCTACCGAAACGCCACGCTCTACCATCTCTGCCACGATCCAATTCCAGTTCGCAGGATCAGAAGGTACCTGGAGACGTCCGTCGCTGAGGTCTCTTGCGCTGACAGCCTCTATCACAGCTGCCACCCAATTCTACAACGAGATCAAGGCCATCCGGATGGATCTCTTTGTTATTCACCTCCAGTACCCACGAGATGACGAGAGGGCGGTTCTCAAGTTGTCAGTGTCCTGCATCGTTCTGTTCAGCTCATGCTAATGGTACGAACCCTCGCAATAGACAAGCACAGAACGTGCATACCGAGCGAGTGCACATTCATGATGCCGACGTCACCATCCTTCAGAACACCACGACCCAACGGTTCCGGCTTTTAGTACAAAGCAGAAACGGATACTCGGTTCTCAGCCAAGAGTGTATGTATGACTTATACATGACTCCCTGAACCGAAATGGAAGCTAAATCTCGACAGTGAAAGAAGGCTTTTTCGAATCGTTGGCGGATCAGGGCCAGCCTGACTATCGCACATTGGCGTACGAGGTGTACATGGACGAGACGGGCAAAATCTGTGTCCGACAATATCCTAAAGGGTTTCATCATTTGATGTTTACCGACAGCAAGAGTGAGTGGCCCTTCTAATCCTACAGGAACAGAACCGCTGATCGAGCCATGAATCACAGTCGACAAAGTCCTTGCCATGGGTCTTCGAGCTATAGGTGGATTGCCTCAGCTGCGCATCTCGGAGGGGTCACAACCTATGAAAAGCGTCGTCTTGGGTTGACAAAGGGTGTTTCTGCTCTGTGAACTGGGAGGCTTGGTTTTCTCAAGCTTGTTTCATGCTCTATGAAGTTGCTCTGAAGGATGGTTGTTTGGTAGTGAGCAATGCTATCCGTCGTCATTCAAACTCCAAGCCCCTTCGTTCGCATACAACTTCTTTTCCGAGGTCTACTGTGCACTATCCATAACTGCCGTCAATCCTTTCGCTAATGCCTATTGGCTTAATCTCACGCCGCACTTTGTGCATCTGCTCCTTAGTCGACGATGACAATCTCACTGCCTGCTTCGGGGATCCACCACCAAGTGCCCGATGATAGTCGCCGAACATTCGTCGAATCATACTCCTGGTCTCGCTGACCCTTTCTAACCTTTTTAAGACATCTGCACCTGCAAGGTCAGACGCTCTCGCCGAGCAGCGCAACTTGTCGGTGTGCATATCTGTTTTACAAGTAGGCCTCGCAAAGAACGATAGGAGAATCCCAGTGACCACGCAGGCATAACTCATTTTTTCCAAGTCGACACGAAACTATAACAAAGGTCTCCCACGACTTGGCACATCGGCATCTCCATCAAAAATGAAGGCCCCAATCCTCATTGCAGCGCTCATCGCCCTTTTGCAGCTCGACAAAGTCCGACTGGGGTGACAAGGACTCTGAGGGTAGGACATTGCGTCGGACAACGGAGAATGTCAACCACGGCGACCTGTGCAGCGGCAAAGACGAACTTGTGTCAGAGGACTGCTGCATTGACTATGGATACCCCTGCCTGTCGGGATATAAGAGGTTATGGTGCTATGCTCGAACTCTTGCGTAGCTGAGGTACATGAATGGAGAGCCGCGGTTCGAGAATAATAACTATGGGATAGTTTTTGACTTTTGATATATAGGGAAAAGTCAGCGGTTGGTGGCCTCTACAAGGCCTTGGAACCTGGCACCGGAATGTATTCCGTTGTGATGGCGTTCCGGCCTAAATAATCCCCCGCCATATGTGATTTTGTCCCCCACATTTCGATCTCTCACAAGGGACCTCGCTTCGTCGAATGCGAGGCCCCTTGAATATATCCAACGTTTGTTAAATAGATTCTTGGCTACTTCAGCTATCAACATACCTAAATTACCTTTAAGAGCTTTCTTGACCCACTATCGAGATGTGGCACCCCTCCTGTGGCTGAGACACTTTGGCAGCATTGAACACTCGAACAATAGTGAAAAGAGGAGAGCTTTTTGGGCCGTAGACTCAATGCTCTGCCAGGCACTTTGACAGGGGGTATAGGTTGGGATGGCTTATGTACGCAGTGGCTTGTTGTTTCCCGATACTCCTTTCCTTTAGCACTGAAATCGCCAGCTGCAGGGTAGCTGCGACAACTCCTCATATGGAATCTCCCCGCGGCACAGACTACAGATAAACTAAAAGCTATAAAGTTAAAGATATATGGATATTGCTTTTAATGAAATTTACTAACACGGCTTTTAAAGGAAAAAATTCAAACGATAGCTTCCAAGGTTCCTTTACTCGCCGACGTGTTGTAAGCGCGTGTCTTGGCCCGAACGGGATTAGTGCAACTTCATGGCCGGCGATGATTCTTGAAAAACTCATTTGTGCCCGGTTCCGTGTATGTTCTGGGCGAGCTGCAGACATTGCTGTAAGCCAACAGCGAGCGCAGTTCTGGCACTTTCACGGCTTGAAGTCGTCAAAACAACAACGGCCCGGAGCTGAAATCGGCCGACCCCGAACGCTACTGTTTTATCGAGGCGTGGCTGCATTAGCCCCGTTGACGGTTGAAGCCATACCTCAATCCGGATTAGCCACTATTCGCGTTTCAGCTCTCGTCGCGTTGATGCCCCTTTTTGTCTCTTCACGATTGCTTCACTTTGAAGTCGTCAACATGTCTGACAATGGCAGGTCACCGACCGACATCATCACCTATATTGGTGTGCCGTTGGCAGTCTTGGGAGGTACCGCTCTGCCACTTGATGCCAAGACCCTCTGTTGCTGACCTTCCAAGTGCTCCCAATTCTGTACAACACGTTCGCGACTCTTGTCTCTCTGTCGCGGATAAAGCGCATGCTTCGGCGCAGTCGCTTAACCGCGCTAACCAGGAGTGACATTGTTAACCGTGTCATCGAGATTGAACTTCCTCGATATGCAGTCATGCCCTTGGATAGGTTCCAGGACCGCTCCGAGTACTGGACCCTTTCAAGACATCCTAGCTCCATACCGGGTGGCAGCTGGACTACCTTTAACTGGAAAACCCATTCCATTGGAATGAAGACGCAGCGGGTTGAGTATGCGGATCAGGTTCGACAGCCCCAGGTTGAGGTAGCATTTGATGAACTTGTTTGCTACTTACTCGACTTGGGAGCAGTCCCCAATCCCCATGGATGGAAACTGCTGCGATCAACAGGACTGTGGACGCCGGTAGGGTGTTCTCTCATGATGTCTCCGGATGGCCGGGAAGATGCTCTCACTGTCGCTCTCTCAAACGACTCGGATGGCAACCTGTCCCTGGCCGTGGCTTGGTCAAGCACATGGATCACAAGGGATTACTCTAATCTGCCACCTTACTGGGTGAGACTACCAGCACCCCCGCAGAAGAACGAAGTCCCCACCCACGTGGAAGCTCCGAGGCACCAGGCTCGTCGCGACCAGGCTCCGAGGAAGGACTCGCCAAACCGGAGGAACCAGATAAAAGAATGGACTCTATCGAGCTGGACTCAATTCACCAGGCGAGCTCCTCTCACTCCAACAAGGTGATCACCTGTCAGATTGCCATGTCCGGGATCGTCACGGCGTTGACTGAGCAAACACATTACGGCAACCAGAGTAACTTTAATCTCGACAGCTTATACGTCGATCATCTGCGCATTCATCCTACAAAGTCCGATGGAGTGTGGTTTGCCAGTGCAGCCACAGCCTTTGGAACTTCGAGTCAAACGATTCTCTGGAATTACAAAATCCCCGACGAGATACTCTCCTTTGCCAGGAAAGAGACGTTGCCTTGCGGAGTGCTGGTAGTTCTGGGCATGGTTGATGAATCCGAGACCCCAGACTGGGCGACAAAACACAACGACTACGGAGCATCGATCGATCAGTTCGCGAGGAGAGCCCAGGAACAGCGCGCTGCCATGGCTGCAGAAGCTCGTATGGCTCCTGCTCAGCGGGAGGCGGCTGCCCGGGAGAGAATGCGCAAGGAAAACGAACAGAGAATGCACGACAGTAAGTCAATGTGCTTCAATTGATTGTGAGGGTGACTGACAGCGATAGTGCGCGACAAGATGAGGGGGGACCAACAACGACGGGATCAACGCATGATGGAAGCCCTCCAAAGCCCCAAATGGGACACCAAACTCGTCGCAGAGCACTCCCTCCAATGGCTTAAAGCCAACGGGCACTGGGACGCGTCCCTAACCCTCAAAGACGCTGTCGGATTCATGCTGCACCGGATGGTCCTCGATGGGGAGTTTGCCTCGAGCATCTGCCGGATGCTGGACTTGTGGAAGGCCTGGGGCGATGTTGGAGGCATGAGGCAGTCGGACTATCAGGCGGTGCAGGATGATAAGCCTGGGTTTGCGAATGCGACGTTGTTGGTTGCGCTGATTAGGGATACGTCAACGGCTGTGGAGGGGACAGTTTCGATGGACTTGCAGGAGTGTCTGAGGATGTGGAGAAAGGTTCGGCTTGGGTGAAGTTGTCAGTAGAATAAGATACTCTTCAGTGTGATAACATGAAATTGATGTATAAAGCTTCTATGCGCAGCTCCCTTTCCTCCCTGACGCCCGGTACAGCTACTGGGTATACAATGGCCGCAGCGCCTCGACCAGCTCAACCTGACCATGAACAGTCTTCTCATCGCTGCCAAAATCTCCCGACATGATGCCACCAGGAAGGGCAGAGGTCGTCATCTCCACAAAGTCGTTGATATGCGCACTCGGGACCTTCTGAGCAAAGAAGTCTGCAAGGCCATCTTTCTCCACCGGCACAAGCTCGGCCTTTTTGCCAGTGATTTCTTCGACTGCTGCCTTGACTTCGAGCGCATTGTAGTGCCTAGGGCCGTACAGGTCAAAGTAATATGGGCTGACATCCTTTGGCTCGGCGAGCAGTGCGTCTGCACAGCTTTGACCAACGTCTCTGATGCTCACCTATTATGTTAGTATACTTGATCTTATCGAATTCTTGTCAATGAGATGCCTTACCATAGGGATCTTGTGATCTAGGGGCGTCACCACGGAGTAGATCACAGGCGGCTCGGCCAGGATCGTCTCAAACGCATGAGCCCAGTTTTCCTGAAAGTATCCCGGCTTGACAATGACGGCCTCGGGCACAGAGTCCTTGAGAATGTTATCCGTGACGTGGTTCAAACGCAAGATGCCCTACACCACTTTGTCAGATCATGGTTCAAAACTTGGTGTGGTTGAGTAAGACCTACGATGCCGTGGTCGTGTTGAGATCCCATGGTGGAGAATAGAAGAAGTCTCTTCACGTTGGGCGCTCTCTCAAGAGCCTCTTTCACATTGGTTGCAGTCTGGAGAGCATACTCGCTCTGTTCGGTCCCGTCGTAGGTCGGTGGTGGAACATAAAAGACGGCATCAGAGCGAGAAAAGTCGAGTCCCGTTCCAGCTCGCACATCGCCCTGTGTGGCCTCGAACCTTTCGTGGCTTGTAAACTCGGGAGGAACCTTGGAGAGATCACGGTAGATGCCGTGGATCAAGGGCTGTTTCTCTGACTCGAGCAAGACGCGGATTGTCTCCTTTCCGGCCTTGGTTGAGGCGGGGATGATGGTGATGCGGAGGGTCATGTTGGCGGTGATTAGCTGAAATGGATGTTTTGCAATGCCGATAGTATTTTAATAACAAGCTCTTCGAAGGTCGTCATTAGCTTTTATAGATTCAGAACCCTCAACTACTATCGTCAAGTGTGGTCCGGCAACCCGCGGGGCCCGGCCGAGACCCGCGCCGTCAATGTCCGCATGCGGGGCCGCTTTCCCGCCCAAACTTGCGGAGTTTGACCCCGAATCAGACGGCGAACAAAGCAATAATCACGCCGAAGCCGTCGGCGCGGGCGTATAACGGCTGTAATCTTAGTCATGGCAAGACTCAAGTGGTGCCATTTACATGCTTTTAATCATTTATCGCTAACACTGATGACATTTCTCGTCTTCTAATCAAGCCGACAGCTTCGGTGAGACAACTTTCTACCTACTCGCTATTGAGTATATAGCTGCAAAATTAAGGAAAGTTTAACTGGGCGATAGATCTGCTCTCACTTATGGGACGTCTTTGATGGTGTTGTAGTCTCTCATCTCCTCTCTTCACTTCTTCCAGGCAAGTTGACATATGCGTAATAATTTCCTTCCAGGCTCATGGCCAAATGACCTGAGATAAGGCTATGAATTGCAGTTATCTCCCACTCACCTGTTCATCCCATGTGGGGCTACGAGGTGATCGTCATCGTCGCCCACAATACGCTCGCGGCGCCGGCGAATCTACCACGAGACACCAACTCAAGCTCCGTGTCAAGTTGATGGGGATTTATTGAATGGCTTAACTCTAGTGCCTCATTTCTTGCAATGATTGCAAGTTGGCGTGACTTCTTGCTCAACCTATAGCACAGGTAGGATTGATCCCTATTCCAAGCCACAATAGCCGGGAAGGCTCATCGACAAGCCAGTCCAACGTCCACCTTTGTGTGCTAACCGAGGGCTATTTTCCCGTGCCAGGTTCTCCAGTGCGGAACTGCAAACCCTGTAATGTGATTCATGTCTCACAAACTTAAGCAGCTAAAAGCCAATGGGGCATCACGCACGTTGGTGCCGAGCTGGATTCTCTCTGCATCTCGCTCGCATATATGCAACGTTAATACCTCAAACGGATCCGCCGAGCCTGCTTCCCGCATCCTCTCTCGACAGACACTTCACAAGATAGTGTCACGCCAAGTCGAACCCCTGCGCCAATGGGATCTGCATGTCTCACCGCTGCCTGTGATGCATACACGAGCAATCTCAACTGGCACGGTCCCTCCCCGTGCGGGGTCCAGCGGCATTTTCCTGCGAGACAGGAGATTTCGAGAGAGATTCATAAGCATAAAAGGCCCAGGCAGGGGAACCCATGGTCGATCCGACCCAGGCCAAACTCTATCCCCTCTCCTCACGACGTCATGGCTTCACTCTTTTCCGCGGCGGGTCTGCTGCGCTTGATGCTTCTTTTTGGATCTGTTTCGGGTCTGAAAAAGCCAGAGCATCATGTACAGCACGACATGGAATCTCTTTTGGATGAATATGATTATATCGTGGTTGGTGGTGGTACGAGCGGATTGGTGGTTGCCAACAGGCTGAGTGCGGACAAGAGCAGTGAGATTACCCCAGCTCCCCGATTTTCAAGTATTGACGGTGGATCACAGAAACCGTCCTGGTCGTTGAGTATGGCGACTTTGCCAACACCATCAACGTCACTGTGCCATACTTTACAACTCTAGACCAGACGCCTCGGCTCTACAACATGACTTCTGTCCCCCAGGTCCATCTGGACGGCCGCACCAGCAGGCTGCGTCTTGGCAGCGTGGTGGGAGGAAGCTCGACCATCAACGGCATGGCCTGGGACCGCGGGTCCTCTGTCGACTACGATTCTTGGCGGTACTTGGGGAATCCCGGATGGGGGTGGAAGACGCTGCTCAAGTACTTTCGCAAGTCTTCGAGGTTTGCTCCTCCTGCTGAAGAGTATGTTGACAAGTATGGGTATGAGTGGACTCCGAACGCGTACGGCCATGGCCCAATTCATGTTGGGTATCCGTCATGGCAGTGGCCCGCAGCAGGTCAGTTCCTGTTCATACAAACTGCGGTTCAGATCACTGACTCTGGTTTCATCAGCTATGCAAGCAAAGGCGTGGACCGAAGATCTAGAGGTCGACGTTTTGCGTGATGGCGCCGATGGCAAAAACGTCGGTCTCGCCTGGATCCCTCAGAGCTCGGACGGTAAGAAAGCAGTGCGATCATGCGCAGAGACGGAATACTACTGGCCAGCAAGCCATCGCAAGAATCTCCATCTACTTATCCGACACTACGGAGCTGCCATCAAGTTCGACGGCAACCACTGGCGTCGAGATTGCCAGCCGTGATGGAGGGAAATCGAGGCGCATCTCATCGAAGCATGTTATCATGGCTGCTGGGACTGTCAACACTCCTCGGATCCTGCAGCTCAGTGGCGTTGGCCCGAAGAAGCTCCTGAAATCTCTCGGTATTCCAGTTGTTGTCGATGCACCTGGAGTTGGCGCCAACTTCCAGGATCATCCAACTTTCAACATGATATATAAGTGTAGGTCGACTTCACCACCTATGTAAAGCTGCCAGAGCTAACGTCTTTCACCCAGTTAACAACAAGTCTGACCTCACTGGCGATCTCATGAGCGACCCCGACTTCTATGACGCTGCATGGGAGGAATACGTCGCCAACAAGACCGGCCCCTTCTCGCACGCATGGGGAAACTACATCTCCTTCTCATCGCTCAAGGACCTTGACCCAGACTTTGGAGCCATCGCCGACAGCCTCGCAGAGCAGGAACCCCTCGATCACCTCCCCGCCATCTACGCCGAGAACCCCTCTCTCGTCAAAGGCTTCCTTGAGCAGCGCCGAGTCATGCAGTCACAGTTTCGCAACCCAGAGGCCGGTATCCTCGAAATAGTCTTTAGTGGATCTATTGTTGTCCCAGTTGCCCTTCAGAAACCATTGTCAAGAGGAACAATCTTTATCAACACCACCAACGCCGACCCCTCCATCTCCCCGCTCATCGACTTCAACACTGCCGCAAACCCAGTCGACATGCACATCGTGATGAAGGCTCTCGGTAAAGCGCGAGAGTTCATGGCCGCTGAGAGCGTAGCCTCGCTCGAACCCGTCGAGGTATCGCCCGGAGTGACTCTCCAGTCTGACGTTGAGATTCAGACGGCCATGCGAAAGGAGTTCCTCAGTCCTAGTTTCGACCATCCCGTTGGCACGGCTGCCATGATGCCCGAGAGTGGGGAGGCGTGGTCGATACCAACCTGCAGGTGTATGGCATTGAAGGGCTTTGGGTGGTGGATGCGAGCGTCATGCCTCTGCTCCCTGCGGCGCACACTCAGGCTACTGTGTATGCCGTAGCAGAGTATGCAGCAGATCTTATCAAGCGCCATAGCAAGCATGTTGAAAGGTAGTGACTCAGATGATGCAACGAAGAGGTTGAAAATTCATGGCGACAATGTGATGATAGAGGAGTGTGCGGGGGGTTGTTTTCTTCCTCCTTGGATGTCAAGGGTTTCGCCTCTTTCTGCACACCAGGTACATATCCCCTCACGAACAGCATATATGAGCACAATTGGAGTCGTCCAGCACCCAATTAACCTAAATGGTAACTTTCTTACTAGCCATTGAACCCCTAACCATACCTGTGGCTGGCGGCTGGATGCGTGCATGGTCCCAGGCTGGGCAAACGACTGCCATCAGGGGCCATCTCATAGCTCCAGTCATATCTGGGAAACTCCTTGTACACGAACTCGACACCTACTTCCTCAAACGCCTTTCTAATTGCACCGTCGTCGCCTTCGCAAATCTCCCTCAAGTCGCATCGGATGGACTTGAGGTTGGGGAGCCGTTCGGTGTTGGACTTCAGTGCCTTGGCCAAACTAAGCAACGTCTCTTTTGCGTAAGCCGTCCCTCTTGTCTTCTCGCCAGGATCCACCAGGCTCAGGCGTGTGATGCTTGAGGGGAGAATGCCGCAGAGGGCTGTGGCGCTGGACAAGTGCTTCTTCCGCCATATCGCCTCAACGCTGAGAAGGAGGTCCTCCAGGACAGAAAACTCCTTCAGGCTCGGTAGCGGCTCGTTGGCAAAGATCGGCCACGGGCTGTATTGGAGCCGGGTATCCAGGTAGAGTGACTTGAGAGTGTCGCGGAATCTAGCGAGGAGCGGTATCATCTCGCAGGCCTGGGCTGGGTTACGCATATATCGATCGTGCAAGGTACAAAAGACATTGCTGCTTGATGTTTGCAGGGAAAAGGAAGAAAGTCCGGTGCAGTCTTCGAGGTAGTCTTGGATTTGAAAGGCATGCTCTTGGCAATGGATCCGGAGCGTTGTGACCTGAGGGGGGAAATGGGTCTGAGCCCAGGGGTACGCCCAGCTCCATCCATTGCCGGTGATGGTCAGTGTGTCGAGGTTCTTGGCCAGATTTACCACATGATTGGAAGAATGGGGTGCGGTCAACGACTGCAGAGGCAGGTGAGTGATGCCAAAGTGCTCCACGTGCCCTAGGCAACGCTCAGGCAAGTCCCATAGGCCAGCATGTTCGAGGTTTGGGAGCAGGCCAAGCAGCATCGCCACGAGATCATTTACCATGAGGCCGAAGTGGCTGTTTCTGAGCTCCTGGAGTTCACTGTTGGAAATGTACCTGAAAAGGAATGGCATGATGTACCGCCACCAGTGTCCATACTGGTCACGGTCCTCCTTTCGCCGCAGCAAGTCTCCGTAATCCAGGCCTAGGGCTTGAATAGCCATTTCGTATATGTCCGGCAGGCTGTCGACTTGAAATTCGGCGTTGTAGTAGTCGCGGATATGGATGTCCTTGACCAAGCGTGCAAGATCCGGACGTGAAACGACGGTCTTGAGAAGGGCCGGTAGACGCCAATCCGCGCGGGGCGGGTAATGTCTGCCACTGTCAGCCTGGGAGAGGCGGACGTCATGGTACAGGAAGCCTTGGGCCACGCTGCACATCTTTCTGGAAGCCAAGCAGAGTGAGACGAGGGCCTTGCGGTCCTTCGGGTCTGGTGAGGCATGTGGCCATTGCCTTGCGTCTTTGAGATACTTGGCCTCGTAGTAATGTGTTTCGGGCTGTCCCCTGCAGTGGAAACAGAAGCACTCGAAAATCATCAGCAAAACCTCGGCGGGCAAGCTCGAGAGCCCGGCAGTAGACTTGTCCGGCTTGGCTCCCTTTGCCAGGCCCTTGTTGCCTTTTACTCATCGAGGGTGACTTCGGGCCATGTTGGGATCGATCGTGGATGGTCGTCAAGAGAGCTGTGTGGGTAAAGTGAAGATGCAGAGAGGGGCACTGGGAACGAGTGGCATTAAGTAGATGGGAACAGCAAAATTAGGCTTTGAGGCTGCAGCTTCAGAGTGTCATTGACCTTTGATGCGGTGTTTTGCGAGATTAGGGTTATGTACTGCCACTTTTCCTGAGATAAAATATGGATCAAAACACGGTTCTACCTGTAAAGCCAATAAACTTCCCAATAGCTGTTGGGCCACGTGCGAACTTTATGAGACATATTCCCAATGATAATAGGTAAAGGAACTGTAATGCAAGACAAGGTACAGTGGAGGAGAAAAGGTGCATATCTGAGTTTTCGGGTTTACAACTTGGACGTCACCGGTGATGACTCACACCCACACCCTCCCTCCTCAGCCTTCTTCGCCTCAATCAACGTGCTCTGGTTGAACGCTTGCTCACTCGGCGGCACATCCAACGCAGGGTTCTTGCTGAAAAAGTTAACCGGCTTCAGATGCACCTTGAGAGTCTCCACCGGCATGACGGGGAAATCCTCGATCCTTGGCACATGGTTGATGCCAAACTGCACCCACAGCACGATATCCGACTCGGGCGTCAGCGCCTCGTTCCTCTCTGCCCAGCTGCGCACACCCGTGCCACCGCGTGACTGGTTCGTGTACCAGCCGCCGGCGAACAACTCGCGGTCGCGGTGCGTGGTGACGTAGATGTTGTGGTCTGCAAACTCTGCGCGGCGAAAGTTGAAGCTCTCATTATCGCTCATGAGTTTTTGGAAGGGCGGGGCCATGATCTTGTAGCCGACTGGTTTTCCGTTGATGGGGTTCAACGAGTTGGGGTTGGTGATCTTGAAGGTTCGGTTTTGCTCAAAGTCAAGGTCAAGCCCTGAAGTCTTTTCGATGGTCTTTTCCACAAGCTCGTAACCAATGCCGTGGGCGTTCCAGTTTGGATCACGTGGCATCTTGTGAGTCTCGGAGTACACCAGTTGATTCGTGTGGCCGTCAATCATGGGGTCGATGCGCAGGGAAAAGATGTGCTGATGGAGGCAAGCGAGTACACCAGGGTGAACAACCGTGCCAAACGACACTCCAGTCTTGTCCAGCTCGTGATCGAGCGGCTGCGTCGACAGAATACCCGTAGCCCGTACTTCATATGTCAATTCTCCAGCTTGGTTAAAGATGAACATGAGGATGTACTCGTAGTTGGAGACGGTGATGATGGACTGAAGAACGAGCTCACGAGACCGGACAACTGCAGATCGGCCAGTTCGGTAGTTGACGTGCTTCCAGCCGATACCGGCGTCTTGCTCATGGATGCAGATGCAGTTTTCCTTGGGCACAGGCTTGCCCCGGTCGTCGCAGATGACGCCGCTGAGATATTGGATGCTGCCAAGGCAATCACAGCCCAGCTGGAGGTCGTTGGCGGTGGTGCCAGCTCCAACATCGCCAAGATCAAAAGCCGACTTTTTGTGGAAGGGGTGTCGTGGGTCGGCATAGGGTACCGTCATGTCGGACAGGGAGAGCCGGTAGAAAAGAGGGCGACCGTCGTATTTGACGTTGTATAGCACCATTCCCTCGCGTTGGTTGAAGCCTGGGCATGTTAGAATGAGCTTATCGCAAGCGTCTACAGCAACTCACCAATGAAGAAACTCCATTTTTGCCAGTTCAGGACATTGCCGGTCTCTCCAACAGGTGTAACCGTGAAGCTAGCACCCTCTGGTTGGACGACGCGAAGCGGCTTGAGGTCCTTTCGCAGGTCCTGGCTCTCGGGGATGTACTCATTTGCAGGCTTTGGCACAAATGGAGCCAGAGGTTTGACCGTGTTGTCTGCGCCAGTAGGCATCATGTCGATGCGCACCACCTTGTACTCGGTGCACTCAATTACTGGAGAGATGGGCAGCGGAAAGGCGTAGTGGTTCGAGTCGGCCTCTGAAGGGTTGGCCGGGTCTCGCATGTACAAAAAGACCTGGTACATTCTTTGGTCATCGTCAACGCCATCGGAGCCTGTCCTTGTCAGTAAGTGAAAGTCTGTTATTATGCGGATTTCTTACCGTAGATCCAAGGATCGGCGCACACGACGGTGCCTTCTGGCAGTTCAAGCTTTTCAAGCTCTGCCAGCACCTTGGGGTCCTCCAGAGCGACCTTTTCAATCATCTGTGCTTCATCGTAGTCCGCGTTTCCGTGGAGATGAGGACCGAGCCTGACATTGCTCTCGACGGCCCCAGTTGTCAGATTGACGACGGCTTCATGGAAAATGTCCTGCAACTCTGAGTGGTGGTTCGGACAGAGATGCTGGGTTGACTTACTGTCTGGCGGATGTAGTACGCCACAAAAGCTCGACGATCAAGCGGAGAAGGCGATCCTCTTTCCAGAGCTTCCAAGTACGGCGCCAATGTCCGCTTTGGAGGCTCGCTGAGGGTAATGACCTTGAATCTCAACGACACGGATGACGGCCAGGTACCCTGCACCAAGCCGGCGCTAGCCTCAATCTCGGAGGGAGAGAGGGGGCAGAGGGGATGAGGGCTAGACATGGCTGTAGGGAAGAATTCAGACATGAAGATGACGGTGAATAAGATGTTGCTCGAGTCAGGATCGAGGACAAGTATTTGAACCCCGAGATCGACCTCGTGAGACGCACCCGCAGCATCTTCCCCTCCCTCAACGTCTCGTCTCTCGCAGATTATCCACATTCGGCCATGGTGATGGCGCAATTATCACTGATTGGTTCCTCGACGCCAAACTTCCTGACACGGATAAGCGTGTTGACACTGCATTTTCGACTACGTGATGGCTCATTTTTCTCGGTAAAGATCCACGCTGTTATCTCCACGATTGGGCTGGCGGAGCCTTGGGCTCATGGTCCACTGCAGGCTGGAAGGATTCTGCTTCTCAATGCCCGCTTATGGCAATAGATCCCACCGGCACTCTTGGCTTTTATCTTGTCCACGAGCATCGCGATAAGTTCAACTGAATGCGATCCCCCCGATATACCGTTCACTCGTGCCTGCTATAGAAACAACCAGCTCTCCTCCCTCTCCCAAACATACTCCAGCCACGGCTTATCTCCACCGCCATCCGCCCATATCTTATCAAGCATCCGCGCCGCATTCCTCGCATTGTAGCAACACGACGAAACCCAGATGTGCCGAAACGTCGCCCGCACCGCTTGTCTGAGATCGACGCGCTCAGTCTCTGCCCCGAGAACAAACGCTGGCCATACTAAGCTCTTGATGTGAAAGTCGTGCGGCGGGATCGAGAGCATGTGAGCCACTCCACGCTGTGTGATATCCATCACATACGACCTGGATAGGTACTGCGCGTCGGGCAGTGGTCCGATGATGTGGGATGCATACACTTCAATCGCGGCCTTGTAGGCGCAGGCAAGGTGATACCGCGACTCGTAGTGTTGTTGATCGGGAAAGTCCCTTGCCCACGTCGATGGTGAAAAGGCGACGAGACAGGTGCAGAGGGTGGCAATCGTGTCCTCGCGTTCGGGGACTGAGGGGTGTACTGAACGCAAAGAGTCGATGACGGATAATAAATACAGAAGCTCAGCTGGGCATCCAACCCAGGTTTGGTGTTCAGAGTGTCGAAGAGTCTGGAGGAATGTCGGGTCCAAACAGGCTGGTAGACGACTAGAAAGGTTCACTGGTGCGAGGGTTGCCCCCATGATCCCGAACCTGTGACACGAGTTAGCCGTGATAAAGAACACTGATACCATGCCCTTACGTTGTACAGGCTGTATCAAAATACGTAAGCCATGCCGCAGAGTTGAAGTCTCCCTCTTTCAGTATCGACTTGCGACTCCGAATCATTTCCTCGGCGCCACGCAAATGATGTTTCCACCCTCGGCCTCCAAACTCGACCACGTCCAGGCAAACGAAGAGGATGACGGCTGCAATCACTGCATCGCTATTCCTCTCTGGATGGATCTGAAGTTCGCGTTTCAGACACTCCAGAGCTTTTTGCTTGTGCGACAGCGCGGTGCTCATCGAGTTGCCGTAGCTCGGCTGGTTCTTTTGCCAGGCGTGATCCTCTGGCGAGTACCACGACTCAGAAACTTGAGAGGGAAACCTGTTGCTTATCGAAGGAGCTTGGATGTGGTTGATGACGATTCTGTGTGTAAAGTGGAATGCCGATATCGAGACCATGATGTGCGACAAGGCGTGGCTCCCCTGCATCAGAGGCATCAGAGCCAGAAAGGGGTTCGCGGAGGGGTTGTTGTAGACGACGCATTCTTTGGACAGCTCGAGATCGACTGACATGTCAGTTCAGCGAGCATCAGAGAGTGGAAAGGACTCACAGTATCGTATGTACTGTCGGCAATCTGGTGACAGGTCCTGCAGCCCAGGTTCAACAAGCGACCAGGATACCGACACAGGGGAAGATTTCTCAGCACGCGTATGAACCTCGGCGTCAAACGTCGCCTTGCCCATCATCTTGCCCCTACTCGCCATACTCCCCGTCCACACCAGCCTCCTCCGCCGCTCATACCCCAAGCACCGCAGCTTGAGGTCCGAGCATCGCTGACACGTCGGCAGCAGCCTGTCACACTTGACCCGCCTCTGCCGGCACGTCCGGCACGAGTTTGCGGCGTGGTCCTGCATCGGATGTTTCTTTCCAAAGTGAGGTTTGGAAACTGGGTGGGAAAAGGCAGGGGAGGCTCCTCTTTAACCCGGTAGTCCGGGAAAGCTGGCGATGGTGCGATCGGCGTTAAACTGAGTTTGGAAGCCAAGGCGCGGCCCCTGTCGAAACCCCAGATTTCGCTATCTTCAGCAAGGCGGATAATTTGTGTTCTGGCAGTCTTTTCGCGATATAGATGTGCTTGCCATTATATCTAATTGGCCTCTTGTTTGACGACATTTCTGGTTCTGATAGCCTCATCTCGTCCTGGGTTTCACAGTCTCGCAGAAATGGATGTGCAAGGGTGCGATCTCGTCATCTGTCTTTGATGTGAGCACAACTACTCATTAATCGCGTCCGTGTCCAACCCTCCGTGAGACAGTATAAGGAGAGGGTCTTCGGCTGATAAAGACCAAGACACTCTTTACTATGATTCTATACTCTTTTTTCTTTTTAAATCGCAGAGTTCAGTGACGATGACCCTCAGTCATCGCTCGGACGAGAGTCCTGAAATCCCTTCCCCGCTTCCACAGTCTGTTGGATATGGCGTCGTCGTGGCAGCTGGACTTGTTTTTGCTTTTGGTTCGCTTCCTTTTCTTTTCAAGTTGTATATCGGGTAGTGGTTGACTTGTTAGGCATGATTGGGGTGACGGCCATCTTGAAAAAGACTCTCCACGAAGACAACTCCAAGGCTGAGACGTACGACACCCTGCCATTGCTTAGGACAACACAAACTGACTGGTTAAAACAGGTTTATGGTCGCCAACCGACGCGTTCCAACTGGCCTTGTCGCGTCGGCTGTTGTCTCGGTACGTTGAATCCGCTTCACATTTTAACAAGGCATCTGACAATCGGCAGTCATGGCTCTGGAGCACCGCATTGCTTAGCTGCGTCCTTGTGACTTATAGCTACGGCATCAGCGGTGCATTCTGGTATGGCGCTGGCTGTTCGACCATCATCGTCTTCTTTGGGTATCTCGGCGTTGTGTGCAAGAGCCGGATTCCTGAGGCGCATACGATCCTAGAAGTCATTCGGATTCGATACGGTCAGTCTCCTGCTCCTGGCCGTTGTTTTGTTATTGACGGAATTCTCAGGCACTGTCGCCCATCTCAGCTTCACCTTCCTAGCCGTGGTCAATAATCTCCTCAACACCATCAACATGATCCTGGGCGCGTCTGCTGCCATCTCGTTTCTGTAAGTCTGCTCTTGGGAACCCGGAGACTCTGCGATATTAACCACGAGTATTAGGACTGGAATGCACATCATGGCATCCACCTTCCTGCTGCCCCTTGGAGTCGTTCTCTACACACTTGTTGGAGGCATCAAGACGACGTAGGTTCCTAGGCAATTCCTTACCATCAAAGGCTAACCCAACATCGCAGATTCCTCACCGACTACATCAACACCTTCATCATCCTCATCCTCTGCTGCTGGCTCACGGCCAAGGTCATCACCTCCGAATACGTTGGCTCGATCGGTGGTCTGTACGATCTCGTCGTCGCTGCCGAAGAGCAGCACATCATTGAAGGCAACTACAGAGGCTCTCTTCTCACAATGACATCCCAGCAAGGAATATTCTTTGCCATAATCCTGCTCGTGTCTAACTTTGGAGCTGTTTGCGTGAGTCGAC
Source organism: Fusarium virguliforme (assembly GCA_020883615.1). Taxonomy (NCBI): domain Eukaryota; kingdom Fungi; phylum Ascomycota; class Sordariomycetes; order Hypocreales; family Nectriaceae; genus Fusarium; species Fusarium virguliforme. Next base: position 918,177 of record JAJHJD010000009.1, on the reverse strand, counting down.
TAATCCCGTGAGGATGATATAAGCTGACCTCGTCAGATGGACACGGGCTACTTTCTTAAAGCATTTGCGGCCTCGCCTACTGCTGTTGTGCCGGGCTATGTTGTGGGAGGTATCTCTTACTTCAGTATCCCTTGGTGCCTCGGCACTGTGGTGGGAATGGCGTCACTCGGTCTCGAGGGTTTGCCTATCTTCCCCACGTACCCAAGGGTGAGCAACTCAGCACCTTCTTCTGGACTGTTCACTTACAGCGTGCTAGGCCATGACACCAACCGAGGTCACTAACGGGCTGGCTCTACCTTACGTTGCCGTGGCCGTCGCCGGGAAAGGTGGTGCTGTTGCAGTCCTCCTTATGACATTCATGGCTGTCACGTCCACCCTGTCGGCGCAAATCATCGCCGTCTCTTCAATCCTCACGTTTGACATCTACCGCGTCTACTTTAACAGAGAGTCTAGCAACGAACAAGTGATCCGCTGGGGCCATATTGGCGTTGTCTTCTTTGGCGTCGTGGCAGCTGCGTTTACGGCCATGTTCCATTACATCGGTGTCGACATGGGCTGGACGCTCTACATGCTCGGTGAGATACCTGGTTCCCCTTATGGCCGGTTTAAGGGACTAAGAAGGCCTGTCTAGGCGTTTTGACCTGTCCCGGTGTCATCCCCGTCATCTTCACCATCATCTGGCGCAAGCAAAGCAAGGTTGCAGTCACCACTTCGGCCTTCCTGGGCTTGGGAACCGGTCTTGGTGTCTGGCTGGGAACTGCATACGCCTTTTCCGGAGAAGTCTCAGTCACATCCACCGGAGGAACCCTGCCCTGCATGTATGGCACCGTGGCCTCGCTATTCAGCCCGATGCTGTACAGCGTCATCATCTCGCTGATGCGCCCCGACAACTATGACTGGAACGCCTTCAAAGAGGAGAAGCTGGTGATTGACTCGGACGAGAATGAGCAGCAACAATCGCCTCACGACAAGTCAGTTACGAGCAGCAGCACGGTTGAGATTCCTCAAGACGACACGCAGCGTCGATGGGCGAGGTATGCACTCTGGTGGGCCATTGCCACGTTTCTTGGCCATTGGTCTTGTGGCCACTGCCTATGTATGCGGCAAACTACATCTTTAGTAAAACAGTATGTCTATTTGTTCATTTTGCTGCGGTCTCTAATCTTTTCCAGTTCTCACGGCATGGACTGTGGTGTCTCTGATCTGGCTGTGGTGGACGTTGCTTGCAGTCGGGTTCTATCCAATCTGGGACGGTCGCGAGCAGATCGGTGCAGTTCTACGCAATATCCGGAAGCTATGGCGGTCTTGACTCGAGTCTTGAGCCTCCATGACAGTGTTAGCTAGGTGCCACTGAGCCTCACGGATATTAATGCCTGGCTAGGTGAGAGCAAGAAGTGAATCAGATTACTATGTTTCTAAAACGCCTTTTCCATCAAGTGCTGTACAAAGTGGAATGAATGGTACCTGCCCTTTACAACATAATAACAAAGCCTGTGAGGCATCGCTCAAAACAATTCGACTTTTCATCACGCAACGCAGACTTGTCGCTAAGTCTCCACGATGGGGCCATTGTACTCCTTTCGACCTCGAACAAAGTAGTAGACCACGCTGAAAACAGCGACAAAGCCAGAGACCAGGACGCTATAGTTCATCATGTCCACGGTGGGGTTGAGCATCGGGGGCCAGAAGCTGAAGAAGCCAATGACGACCAGGTAGCAGATGCTAAAGACGTTGTTGACGACACCGAAAGCGCCAGGGAGGTGGAACGGCCCCCAGACGAGTTCTGCACCTGCCGTGTTGGCCAGGGCTGGAAGGTCTGAGCCAGAAGGCATGGTGAAACCCTTGGTGGTGCGACGGTAGAGGAGCAGAACGGCGGCGATGAGGTAGGAGGCGTAAAGGCAAGAGATGGAGAGGGAGGTGACGTTCTGAAAGGCAACGGGAGATCCAATGTTGATGAGAGACAGCAGGACAGCAATGCCCGTGGTAACAGCGACAGCCCAGACAGGGACGGTGGTGCGCTCATCAACCGTCGACAAGAGGCGCCAGAAGGGGAGACCGCGATCACGGGCAAAAGACCAAAAGACGCGAGAAGTCGAAGCCAGCATGCCCACGGTTGCGCAAGCGCCGAGGACCATGATGATACTGGCCATTACAGTGGCTCCGGCGGTCGAGTTGGTCGCCTGCTTGAAGATGTACATGTGGGGGAAGCCCAGCATGCCGGGACCCGAGTTGATGGCGTCGTCAAAGTTTCCCATGCAAAAGACCATGGCGATGATCATGGCGAAGCCACAGGTGCCGTTGATGACGAGGCTGAGGAGGATGGAGGTGGGGACGACGACAGAGGGGTTCACAGTCTCTTCAGACATCTGCCGACGGTTAGCGCTGCTCAAAACGTGAAGATGGGTGACATACATGAAAGGCGGCGTCGGTGCCGACAAAGGCAAACACATTGCCCATCATGCCAACCATGAAGGACAGACCTTGGGATGGCCATGCGCCGTTGTTGACAAAGGTCGTAAAGATCTCCTTGGCATCTCCATGAGAGCCCAGCGTAACGAGGGGAATCAGGATGGCAAAGAAGCCCAAGACGTGCAGGATCAAGATCAGACCCTCAAACTTGGGCAGCGCCGAGCTGGCGAGGGTATTGATAAACACAGCAAAGACAAAGACGGCCCAGAACAGCAACGTCCCCTGCCAAAGCTGCGGCTGGAAGCCATCATCATTCAGCGAAGTGAGACCCAGGATCATGTTGCCCGTCAGCAGGGCGCTCGAGGCGACCGAGCCCTGCCAGCCTCCGACGGTCAGCATTCCAGTCAGGTAGCTGAGGAACTTTGCGCAGGACCGGGGCGCCAGCATGGCGACCCAGTGGTACCCCCCGAGGTGGGCGCCATCGAGACCAGCTCGCACATGGTGGAGAAGACGCTAAAGTTGCCGGCCCAGACGATGAGGAAGCTGTAGATGACGCCGGCGGTGCCGCCGTTGTTGAGGCCCTGGGAGAAGAGGACGGTGACGGCCTCCCAGGTGATGAGGATGGTGCAGCTGAAGCCGAGGATGGACATGAAGCCAAAGTTGCGCTGGGAGGTCAGTATAGATGCCTTCATACGAGGGGGAGGTGTACCTTGAGGACCTGCTTCTTACCCAGTCGCGCAAGATGATCACTATCGCCATATGCGCTTGAGGATCGAGACGAGGAATTGGGTTCGGCTTCCATGGTGACTTGGACGTTGCTGGCCTTGACGGCCGCCGTGTTGCCCATCTCGTAAGACGACTTATCGCTGCCCATGATTGCAAGACACCAAAACAAATTGGGGAGGAGAATTAAGGAGGGAAGAAAGGAACGAGACGTGAGTATGCAAGACAAAAAAGCTCGCAAAAAAAAAAAAAAAAAAAAAAGTCAGGAATGCAGGTCGGATGCAATGTCAACGGTAGGCAGACCATGAGTGCAGACAGAATGCTACCTATAGCATCCAGACGCAGTCTTTAACTGAACCGGCATCCTCCTCCGATGCGCCCGGGGACACTCAAGGGGATTTCTTTTAGTTTTCAGGGGACCCTTGTAGCCGTGTGCCGAGAGCGAAAAAGAAAGTGACACACACACTCAAGATGGAAGGTCAGGACCGTTTACGAGCATGGGGTGTTGTTTTCTTTTTTGTGAAATCACTGATCAGTCACAGAGAGGGGCTTTTGCATTGATGTGAGTGGACAGCTCGTGGATGCGCAATCTGGCTGAATAGAACAAGATCTGCCCGTGAATAAGCTCGCGGAGAGCACCTCAGGTCTAGACGGGACGCCACAGGGCAGTGCCAAATCCGACCTGTCGTCTCTTGCCACGGACGGGACAGGATGTGTTTCATTCTCTGATGCGGGCACTCTTCATGCCCGCCATAGCGACCAACAGATGGACCCCCTGGGCCCCTGTTGCGCACATCCCGCAGGTTCGTCTTCGCGGTGGAGTCCGTTTTAGGCTCATGCAAAATAAACCTTGGCTTCACATGAAGAGACGACAATTGAGGTGATGGGACCTGGGGATTCAGGCCATCCCGCACGTTTAATTGCTTTTTGCTCGTCTACGCGTCTACTTGAAACCCAAAGCGCCACATTGCGGAAAGAGAAAAGAAAAGAAAAGTCACATCTCAGTCTCTCTCGTGCATATTCTCCACATCCACCTGCCATGTCTGGTGAATCAGAATCGTCTGGCTCGAGTGGCTCGTCCGACTCTGCCCATCCCACGTCGCGCCGCCCTGCTCGTCCGCCTTGGTCTTGCATTTCGGCAGGTCCACCATCTCAAACACTTGGCTCTGCTGCGACTCCATCGTGGGTGGCTCCTTGGCCGTCCGTGATCCGCTGCCCAGTGCGCTGCTGGTCTTGTAGCCCGCGTATCCCGCCCGGTTCGTCGGGTAGCCGTTGCTGCTCGACTTGCCCTGTCGGCGGAGATCGTCGATCCGGATCTGGCCCGACTCTAGGCTGTCGAGGAACGGCTTGAAGTTGGGGACGCAGACTGTGAGGATCGCCAGGCACTGGACCAGCTGGATGGCGATGGCGGCTTGCCAGATGGAGAAGGAAAAGTCTGATGAGGCGATGGCCTTGTTTGTGTAGTAGACCTGGACACCGATAGCAGGTGTGACGCTGTTGTTTGTTAGCAGTCTGGTTCGCGATGTCTGGAGGAGAACTTGCAGGATGCGGCTGCCAAAGACACTCATCACCAGTATCTTCTTGGACAGCGATGTCCGGATCTTCATGACGTTTTCGCACATGACCACCACAATCGCCAGGTCCGTCAAGATGTTGGCGATGGAGTAGTACGTCCAGAAGGCAGTGCGATTGATGCACTTGTCGTCATCGTCGTACACCCACGGCGCAGGCAGACTGCACTGGAAGAAGTTGGCGATGAGGGCAGTGAGACCCCAGAGGCCGACGACAGCCTCACATCCGACAAAGACCCATTTCTGGTTCTCTTGGCCCATGATCCGCAGACTCATTGTCCCTGAAAGCTTGCAGCAGAACAGAGAGGCAATGAGCATGGCATTGATGGCATACTGAGTCTACGGTCGCAAAGTCAGCGATGCATCTCATGCAGGGAAAGAGGCGTACCTTGAAGAAGACATCGACATCGTCAGTGCTCAATGTGTCAAAGTGTTTTCCAAGACCATGGTCGCACGCGACAAAGACGACAGCAGACTGGCCAATCGATAAAAGCTAGGGAACAAAGACATGAGCCATCAAACGTTGCACAAAGCATCAACGCTACTCACAGTCGCAACAATGGTGAGAATGTCATCGACCCTCAGCGCCTTGATCATGTGAATCTTGGTCCCCATGCGCACAAAGCACGAGAGGATGGCAATCACCAGAAACATCATGGTCAGGACCTGGACGAGAGGTGACTTGTTGGAGTCGCTGATGACTCTCTGCGTGGAAGTCATGTTGGCGGCAGCAGCACCATGGCAAAAGAATTGGGAGAAACAAAAGAATTCACAGGGCCGGCAACCTGGCAGAGAAAGGGGAATTAAGAAAGGGGATCACTGCATCCGAAACAGTCGCATCTTGCGGCACAGAAAACTTTATCACGGCCGCATATACTGCATCTCCCACTCGTCATGTGAAATGCGGCCTCCGAATCAAGGAAAAGAAACGGGCAGTTCAAGCGCGGGAATTTCAGCTGCTGAGAGTCTTATTCACTGCTGATAGTGTCCTATTCGGCGTCGCAAGCCCTGCTCGTCACAGACGGACCTCCAGCTCTCATCCACCCCCCAGCATGACCTTAAACAAGCCCAGATGGGCCGCCGAGCTGAGTGGCTGGAACGGTCCATATATTGCAGCCCGCATTGGGACATGCTTCTGCTGATCCTGATACAAGGGTTCAGGACGGTTGGCTCACAGGTAGAGTAGCATCCAGGCCATTTTTTTGGTAAGATAAAAAGCACTTTTTGGAACAAGAGACGAGGTCGCAATGCAGACCCAGAACCAATGATGCCAGAGGTCAGAATCACAGCCGGCATCCCTGTAAATCTGCAACCCCAATTCCGACAAGGGTGTCCAGGGCCTCTTCCGCGGTAGATCGACCCGAAGAGACAGCGGTCCGTGCCAGGGAATTAATTTCACCTTCCAGATCAGTTTCGAGGTCCGACAAGTGAGGAGGAGCTGACATTCTCGCTTCTCGCAACTTTTCGCCAGCAATGGACACCGGGAGGGACGTGGGTCACACAGTCAGTCAAGTGATAGCGGCTGGGATGCAGCTTCTCCTGCATGTCTGGGAACGTTATGCCGTGCGGTGTGGTGGCGCACTTCACATCCCTGCCCCGTCGGTGGCGTCCGGCATGGACGGAAAATTGGCGCATCAACCGACGGCTCTGTTGCGAGGTGGTGGTGTGGTTTCCGGGTTCTCGGTTTTGGTGTGTGTCTCGGCTCATATCAGCGGTGCAACCCTTCCTCGCCCTCTCGTGCTGTGCCTCTCCAGAGTGTAGACATCAAAATGACCTTTACGTTGCTCGAGGTCGACCTTGCCAACGACTTTGACCAAGTCATTGAGTGCCAATGGGCCTCGTACGAGAAACCCTATCAACCCTTCTTCCGCCTCTTTTGTCCCCTTCTCGGTGATGGACCTTCAGCTCGGGACGAGTCGCTCAAGGAATCTGTCATCCGCCAGTTAGAATGGCACGACACTGATTCAACAAGCTACTGGGGCAAGGTCGTCAGTGACGACGGCACCATTGTCGGTGCTTGCCTGTGGAAAATCTGCCCAACCAACCCCTTTGCAGGCCATGACGCCCACCAAGAAGCTGAATGGCATCCCGAAGGAGAGAGACGAGAGTACGTCAGCAAGTGTCTGGAGCAGTTTGACATGCCACGAAGCAAGATGGGTGCGCGACCACAAGTTTGTAAGTAGTCCTTCTCACTACGCGTGCCTTTTCTGACACTCAAGTCCAAGATCTCAACATCCTGTACACACACCCGGACTACCGTCGTCAAGGCGTCGCCGACTTGATCCTCAACTGGGGCAAGAAAAAGGCCGACGAGATGGGCGTCGAGATGTGGCTAGACGCGACCGAGCTCGGCGTGCCCGTCTACAAGAAGCACGGCTTCACGGTCGTCAACGTCAACAGGTTACAGCCCACCAAGGCTGCTCCTGGGGAGGACTGGATGGAGATTGAGAGGGAGCTGCAGCCCATGACGTTTTGGCAGATGTGGAGGCCTGCTGGTGGTGATTATGTCGAGGGCAAGTCTGTGAAGCCTTGGGAGAATGATGTGTGGCAGAGTGACAGCACTGAGGAGGAGGAGTGTTGAGTGTGTAGCTTGAAACTCTTGCTTCAGATGTAACATATTCACAGTCCAACTTGACATTTTTACTCCCCTACATCGCCGACGACCGTTGGGAGAAGAATGCGGACCGGGATGAGTGCAGGGTAGGACACTCCAAGTTGACGACTATCCACGTGCATGCCGGGATACCGAGGATGCACGTGCGGATGCTCTAGAAACCCTGTAATTGGCACTCTGTCAAAGATCTCCTCTTCAATGTTACAATATGGTCCCTGGTCCAGGGCATGTGTAAAGCCAGGATTGTGAGACAGATAGGCGTGGGTGCATGCAAGACAAGCATTTGCAAGTATGTAATTGCATCGCGAATATCCTTACCTGGGATTAGAAGTGATCGACGATATTATTTTTTGATGTCAGTTAATGACGCTCTGGGGGCGCCACCTCTCGGCAATCTCATGTGTTTGAGCCAAGATTCATCTGTGCAGACATCCAGCAGATATCCCGATATGGTTCTCCTATGCCTCAGAGGGAAGATTGGGAACTTTACGCACAAGGGAACTTTGGAGAGAAACCTTGCTCTCCAGGCCGAAAGTAGCCGAATAGAATTCCATCCTTGGATTTTGCTTCGGATGAGCGAATTCATAGTCTACTTTTTGAATCGTTCACATATAATCCCCGGTGGTTGAGCTGGGCTGCGTATAATGAACCAGTATCTTAGTCACTTAAGGTTACGGTGTTATACGGCATTGGGTTTTAATGCTGTAATTATGGTTGAACTGTGTTTTTTTCCATCGTGTACGAAGGTGGCTGCTTCAAGCTGTCATCATCATCAACTAGATCAATGAACCAGTATCATTGTAGGATAGTACCGGCAGATGCCTTGTTGCCGATTAGAGGCAAGCAAAAGAGTCCAATAGAAGAACCCATAAGACGGCAATATTTGCACAGAACACGCCGAGCTTTTGTTTTGCATGTCACGCCATGAACTTGCATCCTTGCTATCCATGGACGGCAAAGGAGGCACAGAAGACGTTGAGGGGATAGGGAACGCAAAGTTGTGAGTCTGGCACTGAAAACAAGCTTCAATTAGGCTCGAGTTTAGACAAAAGGAGCACCAAAGCAGCGTCTAGTCCCGGAAAATAGTTAGCTTGGATGCCCGTGAGAGGCCAGCCAGCCACGACCTTGTCCATTTCCACATGGAATACCGGTTCTAGAAGGTCCAAGAGCGGGATGAAGCTGTTATTGGCAAATAGATTTCGTTCCATTACCCATTTGCTGGCCTTTGTGGACACGGCTGGGTGGGAGTGGCTGAAAGGAGTGGCCTTTGCGTCGAAACCCCGGCGTGACCGACCCAACATTGCCCTCGAAAACGGGACATGCGCTGGCAGCAACTTTCACCAACAGCTGATGCTGGCTCTGGCTGGCTGAGGACATCCGTTACGTGGGCTATCAATGGGCTGAGGGTTTGTGTTTAAGCCTGTTTGCCCGCCCACGCAGCAGCCTCTGGCCTGGGACTTGGTCGAGAACCTCGTCGGCAGTTCTGTCGACTGTCTTACAGGTTCAAAGCAACAGGCTACTGACAATAGGGCCTGGAAGACATGAATGTTGGACCGCCTCTGCAGGGTTATGTGTTGGCTGTTGAACCAACAAACCCCATACTCTGACCCGCTCGAGTCTTGGCATATTACTCACGGAAACACAGAATAATGCAAACCCGGCAGGATTAGTTGCTTGTGGCTGCCAATAGTTGGAAATCTCCCAGCAGTCATCCGACGGGAGAAAAACTGCATATAACATCGAGAACCAGCGGGTTCTGTTCTTCTCGCTTGCTTCCCCCTCCAGACTCTTCCAACATGCTGCTCCAGGCCCTTCTCGTCCTCTTTGAGACTGCGGTCTCGGCGGTCTCGCCGGGCGGATCTCCTGTGTGCAGTGTGCGCTCCGAGCTCTGCAAGTCACTGTCTAAACAGGACAGGCCGGAATGTCGCCGCAAGATTGGTATGCCCTTGTGTGAAATGCTTGACCATACCCAGCCTGACCGTCTCTAGAACAGAAGAAGCTGCAGCGGAAAACATGCCGAGCGCCTGTGCATACCGTGACATCAACTCGAACCATCCGTCCGACCAGCGTCGTGGTCATCACGCTGCAGCCTCGGGCGACGACAAAGAAGATGACTCGGGTGATCACCAAGAATGGACCAGTGTAGGCACTTTGTTTCTGACGACTCGATGCACGTATTAACTGCTGCAGTTTTACTCCTTCTACCATCACCGTCACTGCCGCGGACATTGATGTCGATACCATCACCGAGACAGATACTACCCGCGCCACCAACTTTGTCACCATCACCGAGACTAAGACCTAGGTTGAGTCTATAACCAAGACCGAAACAAAGTAAGCGAATGCATCACACACTACTGACCTTCAGGCTAACTGTTGGGCGGGCTCGTAACATCGACGAGCAAGGTCCCTTGGTCGCCTCCTGAATGCCATCAGAGACAAAGTGAGGACCGAAGACGCGCATTGCGCCTGGAACGTGCCCAGTTACCTGCTGAATGCTGTAAGATCCGTCTCATCCCCGCCTACTTTCTGGTCACCCCGCTCACGGCTATAGCTTGCCTCCTCACCGCGGCCAAGGGACAAGAGCCCGTAAAGACTGCTGTGGTCACAGCCAGGAAGCCCACCGCCACCTGGACCATCTTCAAGGTCATGTGGAAAAAGGCCACCGTCATAAGAACCGTCACGGTCACCCGCTGCGCCCCAGGCATCACCGTATCAGCCCCCGAGACGACCAAGACCATCACCGAGATAAGCATGTGACTTGGGAGACGATAGTGTAAATAAGAGCCTGTGTAGACAAGTGATCTGTCTCGATGATGCAGATTACCAACTCGCCAAGAATGACATTAATGACTTGACTGTAGCCAATACACAAAGCAGACCACGGCTTTGGCCCTGGTATTCTCTTATGAAGAGTCTATTTGTCTTTCCAGCTCTGGATGTGAGTTTATAATGTCCAGCGATCAGTGATTTGACCCATAACCCTTTTTATCCGCGGCGTGAGGCGGTGAACCGTCCACTCTGTACTCCTATTGTGATCCGGTACCCCCAAAGTCACGGATTTTGTATCACAGAAAGTCATTCTGTTGCCACAATGGCAAAAATGCTGTGTCATGGTCAGCCGTGACATGTGTTGTCATCTCGACTATAAGTAGCTCTACCAAGTTTACCTGGGACAACACGCCCTTCACCCAAGCCACCACCTTTTCGCTTTCAGATACAAGCGCCGATAGTAATCTCAAAACGACCACCAACCAAAGAAGACCAGACATCGCCACCATGTGCAAGGAAATCGTCACCCAGTACACTTGCAAAGAGTGTGGCTATCCCCACAGGAAAGAGACAGACCAGAACCTGTGCGCCAAGGTGCGTGAGGCAAAGGGAAGGTTCAAGGTGATTGGTTCGTGCGGAAAGACGGATCATGAGAATAAAAGCAACAAGAGCGAACTATGCCCGCTGTGTAAACTGGCGCAAGCGCAAGAGCAAAGGCAAAGAAGGGTTCTTAAGCCCCAGTTCAAGTCGCCTTGGTGATGGATAGCTAGAGACCATGCTTCTATCCAAATCTTTTTAAAACTTGCATACCCTTCTCTAGCTCTCTAAACTTTGACTTCTCCCAACTACTCCCCCTCCGTGACGAACTCCTGCAGATCACACCGTAGCTACCAAGCAAAACTCAACCCCCTCGACGTCTCGACTGTGGCGCATAGGCGATACGTCCACAAACCAACTACCTTGCAAAGGTCCCCGGTGGCGGCCCAAAGAACTCGCCCTCCGGCACCTTGAGCCGAGTGCACGCCTCGGCCTCGCAGCCGCTATCCGCATTGTTGCCGATCCAGTTGATGTCCGCTCCATGATAGCTAACAGCAAAGAATATCACCAGCGCCGCAAGAGCAATCCCCGTCTGGAAAGCAGCGGAGAGGACATAGTTGTACTTGGCCCAAAACGCAAGATACCTCTTTCGGATAATAACCCACGACAACCAGCCCGGCACGACAGCAGGCCACATGTAGGCCAAGTTGTAAGGCGACCAGACATGACCGCCGCTAAAGATGACTACCGGGTGGATCTTGGTGAGCCAGTGCTTCTTGGGCAGCCTGCGTGTTGCGTAGTAGTAGATGATGGGAAAGGCTAGGCCGACGGGGAACGCGGCGAGGAGAGCGGTATACTGCGCCCCTGAGCCAAAGACTTTGCGGGGTGCGAGAGAGCCGAAGAGGACGGCGGCGGTAAAGTAGCTCTCGACGCCGGGGCAGCTGAACTTGTCCTTTTGGTTGGTTTCGCAGATGTTGGGGATGCTGGTGATTTGAAAGTTCATGACGCCGGTGCAGACAAAGGCGGATACGATGGCTATCAAAAGAATTAGGAAGGGAAGGTTGGATCATGGAGAAACACTTACTCGCAACTGCCTGGCACCAAAAGGTCTGTCGCTGGGGGATCTTGAGGTAGTGGCCAAGCTTGAGATCGTTGGCAAAGTCGAGGGCGTGAGCGACCGTCACGTATCCGAATCCTTTGAAGAAGTTCATCTATAAAGAGTCAGTCTTGATACGTATTGATACTCGTAATGACGTACCGCTAAGGCATTCCCAGGTTGCCAGGCCCCTCCAATAAACTCGGCGAGCACATTGTACTCGACCTCGATTCCAGTGGTAGCAAAGATGATGCCGGTGGGAATAGTAAAGAGAATAGCAAGAGCAATGCCAAAGAAGACTGTGCCCACGCTTGTGTTTGTAGGCCACGCGGCTACAGCGACGACGCCGAGTACAATTCCCACAATCTGCCAATTTTGTAAGCCAAGTGATGGAGAAATACACGGTGGCAACTCACGTTAAGAATCAAGTACCACCACTCGGGAACCTCAGTGTAGCTCTCCATCAGCCTCGTGTGAACGTCTTTAAAGTCATCGACCCTGCCGTTTTTCTTGAGGCTTTCCCATAGGGACTTGAATCCCATCTTGATGTCGTTCCAGTGATACAGAGCCGCATAGGAGATGACGGCGCTGTATACGGCGAAGAAGTAGATGCTGCCCAGGTCAGTTCAAGGTCCATCAGAGGCATGGAAAAACTCACTAATAGGTAATTGACGACGCAGCAATATAGACCATGCTATAAGCCTGGTACTTGCTCTCATCCAACAGCCCGTTCTCATCTAGAATCGACGACACGTTGTACTTGGCCCTAGTATGGTCAAACATGGTGTTGGTGTTGATGGGCAGATAACCCGTGTTGAACGTGTTTGTCCAGTACATGCCGGCAATGGTAATTCCACCTAGCACACAGCCGATAAACATGTTGAAGGTGACGTGGAACGGCACAAGCAACGGATCAACGTTGTAAGTAGCAACGTTCCAGTCAAGTGTAGGGAACGGGTTGAGACCAAGACCCTTCTTGACGCCGGTGATTGCGGCAAGGGTAAAGTTCTCGGGTGCGATCCATGCGAGCCAGTTGAACAGTGACAGAGCAGAGGCGATGTGCTCGGGGAACCAGAACCAGACAAACATGGCGCCAAAGGATGTGAGGAAGAACTTGTACCGCGTCATGCTGTATTTTCGCTTGAAGGGGCCTCGTACCACCGAGTTGCTTTCTGTATATGGTCAGCAGACTGGGGATCAAAGGCAGAGGGTTTCTTGCCGTTGTGAAGGCTCTGGTTTAGGGCCACGGTGGCAAGTGAGCGAGGCCAGATACAGAACGAAGGATAGACCAGGAATCTCCGAGCCAGTCCCGCGAGTCCGAAACCCAGCAAATTCATCGACAGCTATCATAATCAGCGAGCGGAGCGCAGAAGTGTGCAAAGGGAAACCTACAGAGAGGCACACTTGGAATCCAAAGTCTGCTGCAAATGGCAAATCAAAGTACTTCTTCAACCAACTCGTAAAGATGATGTACCGCGAGTGCGGCAAGCTTGAGGCAACGTTGGCCATGATCGAGATGAGCATGTGTTCCTTTGGGTTGAAGTGACCCGGGTTCAACTGGATTGTCGAACCAAACAGGGTACACTCTCCAACAGGCAGCCATTTCTCCCAGGCTTTTCCGAGGGGGTATGAAAGAAGCTGGATAACCGGGGCGGCAAGTCTGATGGTCGGCTGGCGAACAGAGAAGAGCTGATTCACAAAGCTCTGGACGACGACAAAGAAGAGGCCGATGCCCCATGCTCGGACGGTGCCGGCGGGTGCCGAGGTGTCGTCCTTGTTGCTGACGACGGCGCGGACTTCGGCGTAGGGTGAGTTGATGGTCAGGAGGGAGACCTCTGTCTTGATGTCTGAGATGAGATCTTGGTGCTTCTCGGGGTTTTCAAACAGGGCCTCGTTTTCGACAAACTCCTGCAGGCGGACGATGGAGTCGGTGTTGAAGTTGGGATCATGTTGGTGAAAGTAGAGCAACGTCTCGGCGCGCTACTCAAGTTAGCCATGGCATGGTCGACATGACAAGAAAAGCTCACCCTCTTTGCTTCATCGAGATCGATCGTGCGTCCATACTCTTCAGCTTCGAGAAACTCGTCCGCAGTCGCTCCAAGGCGGTTAGCTCTATCAGCGACAGACCCGCTACTCGAAGGCCGATTCGAAGAATCATCCTGCCTCTCGGTGAGCACCGCAGGAGCGTCACCACCTGAAGTGGGCTTTTCCGAAACAGCAGCCATTGCAGAATGTCGATGCTGAAGGGCGCCTCCTTGGACTGCGTGGCCTGGCTATATAAGAAACGCGCCACCTGGTCATTAACCCTCCCCCCGGCGCTTTCTCGGGCGCAGAGATTTAACCTGCGTGGGAACGTGTTACCTTGGGACAAGTCTCTAAACAGCAGGTGGCCACGTTTATTGCTTAAAGAGGAGATCGAGCGCGGCATGGGCGCGGTTGTTGGTATGTCACGGATGTGCTGATGGTGCTCCACGCTCGGGCATAGGATCTGCAGGAAGCCTTGGATCTGAGCAGGAGGATTGCCGGAACGAGATCCTTGAGATGGGCTAGCTACGTGGGCTTTGCAATCTTCCTCAAGCCATCGTGTTTCTGCAAGCTGACGTCGACCATTCTCCTGACTTGGCCTGCTTTCCGTGTCCTCTACTTCTACGTCTCCTCCTCCTTCTATCAACACACGCCTCGTTTCCCATAGAAAAACAACTGCCGATACTGCGCAAATGTCTCAGTCTGATTCAGGATCGACATCTCAGAGGTCGATTGCGTGCTTGCAGAGTGGGCTCTGCAGATGGGGCCGCCCCCTGCTCGAGTCTCCATCATATAAAGTTTTGCAGACATGGCGAAAGAAGGCCCCGGGCTTGAGACATGATGCCAAAGCTGTCTGTTACGTGTTTCAGCGGATTCTTTCATGGCCTTGATACAAGGGCTTGTGTCCAACCTAGATGAAGGATCTGTATAGTTATGTCAAAGCACAAATCCTCCGCTTTGGAGCTATGTTCATCTTGTTTCCCAGTGGCAAGCCCTGCCTCGCAATAGAATTTGTGGTTAGAGTTGTCTTAACGTGGAGGGAAAAGTTTGACACTCCTCCCGAGCCTATTCCAACAGTACCGTGGACCGTTGCCAGTATTGTACTTGACGTAAGGTACCTCCTAGCCAGTTCCATGAAACTCAGTATCCTCATCATTCCACGTGTCTTCGATATCATCTCCAACCTCGGATATATCAGACCAGTCCATCGCACTCCACTTCTCGGGATTCTCTACCGCCTCGCGGAAATGCTTCATCGCCAACACTGTCTGCCTCGCCCACCTCTTGGCGCTAACAAAGCCAGTCCCAGTGGCCATGGGGGTCATGAGGATACTCCTAATCTTGTCCCCCTCGGACGCCGCACGGTTGTGCTTGTCGATGGCGCACAGCAAGCTCCAGACGGTGTCGTACACAATCTCCCTATCCCACCGAACATCCATTGGCACACGCATCGTCGGACACAGTGCTAAAAACTTTGTCCCCCAGACATTCATCGATCTTTGACGAAAGGCCTCCGGGATGCGAACTATCGTGCATGTCCCGGGAGGCGCAAAACCCCGCCATTCATCGTATAGCCGTTCTTGGGCTACCCGGGTGAGCGCCATGTAATCGTCGCTAGGGGAAAACGCAAGTGAGATTGCATCGTCAAAGCCACCGTCTAGCTGGCCGTACGAGTTTGCCGGCGAGACGATGGTGTCGAATTGGATGGTGGATGGAACTCCTGTGAGCTCATAGTGCAGGATGGACACTTGGGGTGTGGAGCCGAGCTCATGCTCCAGGCTGGCTTCCTGGAAGGCGGTGCTGCATTGGGGATCTATACACAGCAGGAAGATTCGAGGAAAGATCTGAGCTTGGGACATGATGGAAGTGATGTTGTTGCTGTGATCTGATAGTTGATGAGGCGTGGGCAGCAGCGGGGTCATCGGATGCATGAATGTGTCACATGACGAGGATGTTGGTTTGTATACAGTGTAGGTATTACAAGGAACTTATACCAACTTGGATTCACCAGAAACACATCCCTGAGAATCGATGTTGGACATATACCCGTGAGGTAGGATATCACATAGTGGAATAATGTCTCCTAGTGTACAAGGCTTCGTGTATCATAACAAACACCCCCATCACCGTCATCTTTGAATCGCCTTCTTCCAAACCTTCTCTGCCAAATCCTGAGATTGCAAAGGCCAGGCAATACCAGCCAACCTCGCATGTGTATCCTCCCACTGCTCCACGCCGCGCACCCGACTCCACGTGTTGATCAATCTATCAAAACACCTCTCAAATTGCTCCATCTCCTTTCCGGCACCTCGCGACTGAAGCCTGGCTATGCTATATGCCCCGATAAACGTCTTCCAGAACCACAGATCTGACGATCGCATCTGGTACACGTTTTGATCCACGTCGCGCATCAGGATGGATAGGAAGCGTCGGAACAGACGTGGCTCCATTGATTCTCCGGCGTACCAGATCCCCAGGACGCTGTGCAGGTAGAGACTGCTGGCGACGCACATGCTAGACCACGAGGTGCTGAGTCGTCGGGAGCCATCGTCTTTCGGCTCTGAGAGGGATGCAAGGTGCGCCTTGACCGTCTCATACAGCAACCTTGATTCCGATCCCTCGATCCACTCCCAGCTCGGGTCATATACCATGCCGTCGTCGCTGGTGAACAAGATGGTGGCCGTTAGGGTGTGCAGACACTCCACCATGGCAGAAGCGTCAATGTCGTAAAACTTAGAGTCTGGCGGGAGCGCGGCAAACAGGAACGGCATCATCCTCATGGCGCCGAGCCTCTTTTCCAGGTTGCCAATCTTTGTGCGCGCCAGTCAAACACGAGGGACACAAAGTCTGAGAACTCGGCCACGTTTTCCTGGGTGAATATTTGGCGCAGGGCAGCGCTGCTGACGATTCGGGCCTTGAAGCCTTGGAAGGAGTAATGTGTGCTGTCGAAGGGTTAGTAACTGTAGATAAATGAGGCTGTTTAGGCTCACAAGATGAGGTATCTGTTGGCGAGCTCCTCTACCACACTCATTTGGCAGAAAAGTCGCCATCGCTTGGGCTCAACAGGTCCACGGCATTTACCAGTCCTTTGAAGTGAGTCTCGGCCGCTGCTACGTTGCCGTGGCCACCCTATACGTGGTTAGCGATGAAACACCAGACAGCAGAGGTCCCCTACCTCGATAAAGCACAAGACGGACACATGTCGAACAAAGGTCATGAGACCCGGCTGATTGATATTTCCAAGCCATTTATTCAAGATTCGAATGGTCATGACTTTGTGGAACAAGAGGGTGTCTTGGTACGTGTGGATATCACCCACGGTCCAGGCATAGTGCAGCCCGGCGACGAGCAGGGTGTCCCGGAGAGCGTCTGGGTGGATGGAGAGTAGCGAAAAGCTACGGGGTGATTAGTAAATAACCATCTCAGAGAGGCTATAGAACATACGGATCTTTTGTCGGAGTATTTGAGAGAATGTCAGAGGACCCTTCGGCGTGACGGACTTGACCAGGTTAGTGCTGCATGGGGAGAGGCCAAAGTCGCTTACAGTAATGCAAGAGTTGCCTTGACTTGTATGACATGTCAAGACCCAGGCAGTCAAAAGGATCCATCGAGTTTGATGATGTAGGTTTCACCAGGGATTGCCCATCCACCGTCCACGGCTGCTGCTCGCCGGGGAGCCATACCGCGCGGCGGTCTCGGAGAGGGAGGCTTGAGCCGTACTCGCAGACCCTCCTCGAATTGGTACATTTCGTGCTGCGTGACCGTTAGCGGAGCGGACTTTTGACTCCTATTTCCAGTCCCCTTCAAACTCACCAGGTTGGTTGGTTCCCGTCGCATCGCACGCGGCGCTTCCTGCAAGTCAGACACCCGGCTCGGCTCCGCGTGTGCGGCTTTCGGCACCTGCTGCTCGCTTCTCTTCTCATATCGGCCATTGTTGGTAGAGGAGACCAGGGATCAATGGGCTGAGGAACGCCGGACTTTGTAGCAGTTGGAATGTTGGACAAGGTCGGGACGGGCAGGCTTGCTTTCGGGATGGCCGTCGAATCGGGGCGGCCGTTAGCGGGAGCCGTGAAAACCTTGGGGCTCTATGGCGCACTAGTAGAATGTCGGGCTTTCGGAGTGTGAGTCTGTTAGTCTACTAACGTTCCACTACCGCTGACCCTTCCCACTAACATAGCCCGCTCAGCTCTGTGGACCCAAGTAAGCGTCAGCTTGTCTGGTGACTCGCACAGGACACAGAGCCTCGGCGCTAAACCCTTTCCAGCAGAATAAACGAGCACAACTCCGCCATCCAGCCCAAGAGTTGGCGATAGTCATCGGCGGAGGATTCTCATTAGTTCAACAACCAGCGAAAAAGGGCCGGTTCGAGGTCAAGGATGTAAGCTATTCTCGATTGTGATCAGCAATCTCATGTCAGATTTTATGCGTATAAATAACCACTCAAGCCACCTTTCCAGAGTCACTCATCACACAACACCCTCTATTTCGCATACTCTACTTACCTATACAAACCTCATGTCTCAAAAACCATCCATTGTTTTCGTCCCAGGGGCGTGGCACCTTCCCGAGTGCTGGCACAAGGTTGTCTCTGCCATGGAAGCCCAAGACTTCAAATGCGTCCCCGTGGCTCTCCCCACTGTGTCACCCAACGTCGAGGCCACCTTTGCGGACGACGTCAACGCAGTCCGTGACGCAATCCAGGGAGAAACGGCCCAAGGACGCAACGTCGTGGTTGTTGTGCACTCTTACGGCGGTGCCGTCGGCAGCAGCGCCCTCAAGGGATTCACCTCCAAGTCCCAGGATGACACCTCTGGACGGGTCATTGGCTTCTTCATGATCGCCACCGGCTTCATCGTCAGCGGTCTATCGTTCCTCGAGATGCTCGGTGGTAAGCCGCCACCCATCTGGGAAGCCGACTACGAAAAGGGCGTCGCGACCCTCACGGTCGACCCTCGAGAACTCTTCTACCACGACCTCCCCGAGGAGGAGGCAAAGCACTGGGTCGACAAGCTGCAGCTGCAGTCTCTCAAGGCTTTTACTACCGGCGCCGACGTGACATACACCGGCTGGAAGGAGGTGCCCGTCTGGTACCTTGCCACGACGGAGGATAGGTCGCACCCAACCGAGGTGCAAAAGATGATTGTGGAGAAGGGGAGGGAAGAGAACGAGGATGTCACGTATCGAGAGATTGCGAGCAGCCACTCTCCCATGCTGAGCAGGCCTGATGAGACTGCCGCCGTGCTGCTCGAGGCGATTCGGGCGTTTACGGCATGAGTTGGGTAATGGGTTATAATAGACCAAGGGCTTATCCGTCCAGATATGAAGCGTGAGAAGAGAAGTGGATGTAAGCAAGACTTCATGGAGACGGGATGGACAAAGCAGCGGGTTGAGACCACGAGAGTATTGTGTAGGCAGAAGATAGAAGTATGAGGCATAGATAAGGGAGCCATTGCAATTGAAAAGAGCCTTTCAATCCGAGGCGCGTAGTCATGATTGGCTTGAAAGGATACACTGGCCTGCTGATCAGGGGGATATTTTGCCTACCCTATCCTTCCGGGAGCTGAACCTTGATTTTCTAATAATTTCCTTGCAAACTGCCGGATTCTCTTGCCACGGCTGGCGGCTTGCTAAAACATGGATTGAGGACTGAGTTGGTATTCTAAACAAGACGTGTCTCTTGTGAGTCAACGCCTAGGTCATATAGAACGGGTCATGGCAAAGGAGATCTGGCATCCTCGGCCCTGCCAGCGGCAGAGTGTCAGGGAGGCCTCCAGAGTCGGGAAGCAATACTTGAGATGCAAGAGCAATCACCAAACCAAGTGTCTTTGGGCATAAGACCACAAACTATTAACATAAAACTCCAATGCAGCTTTACCGATATCCACCTTCAGAACCGTCTCCATCGTTAGATTCCATGGTTTCCTTGAGGGGTGGCCGGGGCCGGACTAGGTTGGACCGGGGCCGGGTGCGATCCTGATGTCGGGCGTAGAAGCGGCCTTCCTTTCAGCGTCATATAGGACCGAGGGCCGAGATGCTTTGCCATTGGTGGTCCTGTTTTGCTTCTCGTTGCGGATACGCGACTTTACATTCAGATTGGGCTTCATGGGGTCAGTGAAGTCTAGAAGCAGGCGAAGTATTGGGCTCTTGTGCACGGCCATGAGTGAGAGAGGCAAGCTTGTACAAGGCAAAGAGCTCACAGGTGGACAAAGAGCTTGCATGGAATGGAGAGCTACAGGACCTGCAGCAGTGCAAGCACCAATTAGAGCTATTACGTGTTGGCGCCTGCATGATTCAAAGAACGGCACCGCCATGATAAGAGATACATGCTACATGCCTGACAATCGCACAACGCAGAACGAAACACCACCCCGATGATATCCGACGGATCCAACCCACTTTTAAGGACAACCACCTCACCTTCTCACCGCTCCTCCTCAGGCAGAAGAGCAAACTCTTCCAGCGCGCTCATCAGTGACGTTGCGTACGCCTTGATCTCATTGTACACCTTCTCCAGGGCCCCAGGGTCCGTGGACAGATCGCTAACCATTTGCGCAACCCGCTGTTGGACATTTCGGGACTGGAGGCAAGGTCAGCATACGGCCTAGAGTTGCGGGTAAGGAGCGAAAACCTTTTCGATGGCTGTAAGAACGTGGGGCCATCTCTCTGCTGCTCGCCTCTCGGACGAGCAGATGATCTTGGACGCAGACCTGAGATCGCCGGTCTCGGGTTCTGTCGAGTGGCGCAGAATCTCTCTTACCTCACACAAACCGTGGTTCTGTTTCTTGGGACCGTCCACGGGCATATCCTTGTCCATCATGTCAGAAATCTCCTGGTGCTCAGTGGAACGCGCCTCGTTCATGTTGTCGATGATGCTCTGGAACCAGTCGAGGTGGCGTCGCAGCGTCTTTTGGCAAGCTGTGTTCCTAGAATCCCACCACTCCCGCTCGTGCCCCCCTCGGCGGCTGTCCCTTGGGCGACGGTGCCCAAGAGTTCTCCCAGGATGAGGTCAACGCTTGCAACCAAGGCTTGTAGACGGCGGTATTGAACGACGCTCCGTGTCTCCATGTCGTCGACGAAGTGCTGATTGAACTCCTTCTGACTCTGCGCCCTTGCCTTTGAGTTGGCGAGATTAACAAGCAGGGTCTCCTTTTGCGCATGGCCAATGTCTGCGAGGCGCTTCTCATAACTCGTGATGGCGTCGGGGAGGACATCGGATTCAACCTTTGGAATTGGGCGTCGGAACGTGAGGGGTGAAGGTCCCTGGGCCTCTTCCAAAACAGGGACCTTCTGCACAGTACCATTACCGGAGCCTCCCCACGAGGGCATCCAGGTCGAGTGGGATGCGCCAAAAGGATTTCCATATTCGTAGCCACGGCCAAGGAGACTGTTCTTCACATAGCCCGGCGCGTGCGATAACATGTAAAAAGCGAGCGTACCGACGATCGGGAGGACGATAAAGAGGCTGACAGAGAGGCTGAACAGGATGGCAACGAATATAATGACATATTTGTGCAACAAGATACGAAACATCCAGCGAATGGGGAAGGAGATGCCCCAGATTACGAACCGAATCTTCTCGTCCAGGTCCCCACCCGCTGCCGGTCTGGTCTCTTGCTCGTCGGACGAGGTTGGGTTTGAAGAGGACTTGGGGGAAGTTTGTTCACCGGCGGAGATATCAGCTGAGGGCCTGGAAGAGTCCCCCGGGGGCTGTTTGGGGTCGGATATCGGTCCCTATACTCATTTGCGCCATCCGCGGCGCTGACAATGGTTCTTCTTGACATCGTAATAGAAGATATATTGTGAGAAAAGATAATGATAGAAAGAGATAATTTTCTTCTTTTTCGTACGGAGGTTAGAGCTGACTATATACCCCATGAGAGGATTAACTTTTCATGATAATGCGGCTAGGTTTGACTCATTAACTGCAGGCAGCTGCGCAGCCAAAGGTTAAGAGGAAAAAAGGCCACTGTGTTAGCATTGGGTTATGATGCTATTGATGTGTTGAAAATGTGTTCTTTATTATGGTTGCGGCCCGGCCCTTGATGGATTGAGCTTGAAGATAGTTGCAGGGAGCTTGGTAGTGGAAGAGGAGAGTCGATACGGGAGCTCAACGAGAGGTTTGGAAAGAAGTGTCGAGAGTCGGGGGGAGTAGCAGCCGGTTGGCAACAGAAAAGGCAAGGCGCAACCTATTTAAGACAGAGGGGTATCTATGTACTAGCCACATCACTCCGGAAGTCCAGCCGGCCCGGGAGAGTGCTCGCCCGTATGTTGGGCGGGGACAATACGTGATATCATATTCGCTTGAACCAATCAGAGGCTTCGCTTACCAGCCTCAACCGGCGAATAGCGCTAGGAGGTTCCGGCAACAAGGAAAGACAGCAAGCATAACCACACTAGTGCTTCAGGTGCGTCGGCCTGCTTAGCTGTAACTGCCTGTACCTGCTTGCGCTTTGCGCCAGTTCTTTCACTGACTGGGATGGTGGATTGGGACGTTGCAGTTCAGGGTCTACGACACTCCCACCCTGATTCTGACCCATTTTCCTGACAGTCTCTCTCTTCTTGCCACTGGCTCATCAGGCTGCCTAGCTCATCCCCAGCCAGGTGTACTCGCTCAGCCAGTGGCAGATCCGGCCATCTCTTGCATCTACCAAGCCGCTGGCGCTCCAGGCAGTCCCGCCTCTCAGCTTGTTTGTATCCCTGCTCTGGCTGCCATGAAACCCCCAGGTGTCCAGGCCGCTCGTCAGTTCGCCGGTTACCACCTCAAACCCAGGCTGCGCATACGCTCAAGATCAAGCACAGGCACAGGCACAGGCATAGGCATCGGCGCCGGCGCAGACAAACGTCGCTGCTACCGAAAAGGCTGCCGCCATTGCAAATAGTCAGGCCAAAGTGCACAGCTTGCAACTCGCCTGGCGGGACATGTTCATGAAGGCGGCCGAAATCGAGTATAGTCTCCGCATGACCGAGCTGGCACTGGTGACTCTGGGGTGGAAGCTGCTGCGGATAACGTCACCTACTGAGTGCATGCTGGATCTCCCGGCCATCCACGGGCACCTGGTGCCGGCTGAGCAAATCAGATCAAGACACCCCGTAGAGACGCCCATGTGCATAAAATCCGGCTTGTGGTATTTTTAGTGACCTTTATGGATAAGCAATCAATGTGGTGACCATCCTCTCCTGTGGCTTGCGCACGGCCGAGGTCGTGTTTCTTTGTTATCTGATGCCAACTTCTCCCCCTCCGGCCCTTGCCTCCAGCTCTCTCCTCTCTTTCCTACATGTCACAATTTCCCTTGCCGCATGATTCATAGAAGAATCCGTCCTGAACAACTGAGTGCCTACCTCTGAGTGTCCCCTGACATCTGTGTGCCCATGATACAGCGGGCCCCTTCTCTCGTCATCATCCAGTCAAGCTAGTCATCATCTTCCTTTCTCCTCCAATGCCCAAAGTCTTCCCCCGACGGTCCGAACGACTGAAACGACGCCAGCTGCCTGGAACGAATCCAAGCACAAACCGTGTGCCATCCCCCGTTGCGGCACGAGGCAGAATGGCGAGAGGCAAGCAGCCGGACGTTATCGGCATGGACTCTCCCCCTGGGTTGCAACTCCGAAAGGCCAAGATCCGCCACCCAACGCTGCCATTCGTCTCGCCGTCCAGCCGCGACCAGGCGATGTGCCCTTCCAGCTCGAGGTGTGCTTCTATGGGGAAGCATCCCGGCTGGCTGCCGCGCCGGTTCGGATTCATCTCAGGTCTCCGGACTGTGTCACATTTCAACACCTCGCCGGTCAACAATCGCGGGGGAAACGGCCCCTAGAACTCGACGAACAGGAGCAAACGCCAACAAAGCGACGGCGACATGACCCGCGCTCCGTTCAAGTCGGCAACGGTGGCGACGACGACCCATCTTGTGTACAGTTTGAGGCTCGGAACGAAGATAAAAACTGTCAGGATAACCTCGTGGATGGCTACGTCGTGGATCTCGGGCTGGTCAAGGCCTTTCCATCCGAGTCATCCCCCGTGGTTCCGTCGGAGCCTTGGGACGATGCGGATCAAGGGAGCCGTGCCGGGACCGCCTTCGAGAGCCGTGCACCCCAGCTGCGAGTGATGAGAGTATCCTCCACTCTTATGATCGTCATCATCATGGTTGCCGGCCTTTTCCTCGTCTTTACCCTCACTACACCCTTGCCTCCAGGACAGCCAGGACAGCCAACAGGGGATCAAGTGTCTCTGCAACCTGTTGACTGGTTCCAGCGGGCCATGTGGCTCGAGATCGGGCTCACGTCTACTGCCCGTGTTACTGTGCTGGGCGAAGCCGGGAGCACCCGGCCTGGGCCTGTCTGCCGGGTCTACGACCAAGTCATGGGCCCCTGCACAACCACTCCCAGCCCGACTTCGGCTATGCATGGTGGTCGGCCGACTCGCCGTTTTATCCTCGATACAAACCATGGGACTCTACTTCTGATGGAATCTACGTGCCAGAGTGGTATTTCTTGCATGATGTTGAAATTATTGTCGACGGCATTCTTGCTGACCTAGAGACCATCGCCAATCATGGCCCCCCTTCGTTCCGGTTCCAACAGGAGAACAGCACACAATTCCGCTGGTCGACTTCTGGAGGGACGTTTATGCCACCCCATGATACTCTTCCGACTCTCTCGCTTGACGTTGGCGAGATCTTGACACCTGCGTCCACGGTTCGCGGCTTTCCCCCCTCTACCCCCGGCGGCGATACTCCAAGCCCAACAGCTCGACCCGAAACAATCAGGAGGATATTCAATCTCGAGCCCGGCATCGCAAAGTTACGGAAGCAACTGGGCGTGGCACTAATCAACTTGCGCTTTGGCAATCGAAACGACGAAGCGGCGAGAT
Organism: Fusarium virguliforme; assembly: GCA_020883615.1. Lineage (NCBI taxonomy): Eukaryota > Fungi > Ascomycota > Sordariomycetes > Hypocreales > Nectriaceae > Fusarium > Fusarium virguliforme. The sequence continues at coordinate 893,563 of JAJHJD010000009.1, read as the reverse complement.
TCTGGCCTACAGTGGTGAATGGCCGGGCCCGGCTGACGCTTATTAAACTCGAAGACCTCGGCGACATGTTTGTAGAGTTGGATCACGACTGGGGATCCGATCAGTACAGGATAGACTGCCTCTATCCGAAACCAACCTTTGACCTGGCCGGGCCACACTCAACAGTAACGCCAAAGATGCCTCGGAACACCGGCATCCCTTCTGGCGTCCCCATGGAGTTTGTCGAAGCCGTCCGTAAAGCACAGGATGAGAGAGATTCACAGTCAGCGCTCCGTCAGTCCTCAGCTACGGCTACTCAAGGTGAGAGCCATGACCGTATCGGCTGGCCCACGACTAATGCGGCAGCAGCGCCATGTTCACCCTGTCCTCACCCGTCCGCAAAATCCCACGAGCTACCTCCGCTGCCGCGTCCAGACGACTGGACTGCCGCGCAAAAGACCAACAAGACCGCCATCGAACTGCTGAAGATCCTCGACAGGACTGTTTCCCAGAGCTTCGAGGGCGACGGCGACAGATGGGCTCCCAAGGTCCATGATTTGTTCAAGTACAGGGATATCCGTGTCCAAGTATGCACCATGGCCCGTGAACTGGTTGACCACGTGCAACAAGTCGTCGAGGTGTTGGGCCCCGAGTTTGATCCGGCCCCGGCAGCATCTCATCCTGACGCCCAATGGGCCCACGACAAGACACGGCAGGCTCTATCGCGGCTACACGACGTTGCTCCATTCATAGCCCAAGTGGCGGTAGTGCGTCTGTGCGAGATGAGTCGTAGAGCTGAACGCGGCGTGGAAGTGATGCAAGAGACAGAACTACGGCTGCGGGAGCTTCGACAGGAGATTTCCAAGGTCACCGAAGATGGATGGCTGGCTAGGGACGGCGAGAAGACGACATATCTGCACTTTCCATCTCTGGCAGACATCCAACAGGACTGGGCGGCTGCCCAAGCGTGGCTCCGTGACGAGGCCAAAGACGTCGACTACGTGTACAAGTCTCGCGACCAGGAGTTTACCGGCCGCCGAGGAGAATCCAGGAGAGATAAAGTCGTCTGGTCTCGGTGGGGGCTGAAGGATGCAAGGCGGGACCCCATGGGCACGGAGGCTCTATGCTGGGAGAATGGAGTACGTGAGCCGGCAGCGAAGGCTGATGATGCCCGTTGGAACTGGGCCCGAGGGTCGAGCAAGACACCTCCTGATGACGAGAACCAGTGCGGAAATGCGACGGCGAGGCACGGATAGGTACTTGATACGTTCCAGTGTCTCGTGCAGGCAAAGTTGGAGAATGGGGTTTTGGCTCTGCACAGAGAGGATAGAGACTGTGTAGTTACAAGGACATTGCTTTCTTGGCTTAAGGTTACGGTGTTATACGGCATTGGGTTTTGATGCTGTCATTATGGTTGAAATGTGTCCTTTTCCATCGTGTACGAAGGTGGCTGCTTCAAGCTGCCATCGGCAACTGACAATCAATGCCAGAAGGACAACAAGGCACAGAGGGCTCTTAATGTCTGTGGGAAGGTCTTGAATCGCTTTACAAAGTCAGCGCCATTGTCTTTATTCACAATCCCATCCATTAAACTTTTGTCTCCAACGTGTCACTGCCTACCAGCCGAGGCCGCGAAAGTGCTCAGAGACTTGCTCCAACGCCTTTTCCGTGCAAGCGATCGGGTTTATCAATCTTGACTACAAGCTTCTACCCGTCCCACATGGTCACTCTTTCGGCGGCACGCTATGTAGCCTTTGCTGCTGATGTCCATCCAGATGAGCCGGCTCAAATTTCTTGCTGGCGGCGGCGCGCTCCAACGGCCGCCGCCCGCCAAGATTGGAGAACCTTGGCCTTGGGGGACAATCCTTCTTGTGCGCTTCGCCGCCGCCACACGTTCAATTCTGGGAATTGGAGTATCCCGGCCTGCATGGACTAGAAATAGCTGATGCAGACGCCGCATCGCCAAGCGCGGGAGCCTCCGACGTCCGATCGTGGCGCATCGGACAACATGTGAAGCAACACTGGTTGCGGCTTGGCAGGAGTTGTGTAGAATATCGACTCGGATCGTGTATTGGCATCGCTGGCTCGTCGGTTCGATGACGGGAGGTGTATCGCTGGCTCGGCGCGTCTTTTCGATCGTGGTCTGGAAGGTCGAGTGGTGCAACAAATAGAGCTAGAAACACGTTGGCATATCAAGACGTCGATATAGCGAAAAAGTCCTCATCGACCCATCCTGATCATGCATGCCACCCATCAACTGCAACCCAAATCATACGAAAACCTCCCGTCGGGCCTGCTACCCAGATCCGCACACCAGACTGCCTGATTCCGACAGGACGGGGTCACATTTGAACCGGGGACAAGCTTCATTTCTCTGGTGGAAAAAAATGCAACTCGGTCCATATCTTACCGAAGGGGCACCGCCCCCGCAACTCGGGGCCCCAGGTTTCTCATTCGGTGGGCTATGCGCCGAAATGAGCGGTCGAGAAGAGGAGAAGGGGGCCCTTTAGTCGAGCGGCTAAGCCAAGACTCTCTCCCCAGCCGAACCCCGAGTTGGGGGTTGGGGTGTTGGCGCGGTGACCTCGTTTTTTCATGGAGAAGAGGTGAGGCCCAAGGGAATGAACGGTTCGTCAAGGTGATGCAGACGCATGGCATGGATGGTAAGTGTCTTGAAATGGTGGTAACTGAGTCATCAACTGTCAACCTCCAACCTTCTCCCCACGATGTCGCTTCCAGACCATCAGATAACCCGTCCAGATTTCCCCAGAACTCTCCTCACCGTCCCCGCCCCCAGACAAAAACTCGAACTCTGCCTAATTGACCCCTTCCCCCGTGGGGACCGAAAAACAGGCTCGTGAACGAGTGGATCCGTCACACTTAATCTGCCACGGAATGTCACCCCATTCGAGGGAACCGGGGTTGCAGCCCATTGGAGAAACTGACAAGGAGAGGGGATCCATTGCGTTGAATAAAAGGTACTCTCACGGCCCTCCCCTCACCTGTCTTCCCCATCGCTCTTCACCCCTTCTCCAAGTTTTCTTCTCTGCCCAACATGTCCAACTCTCAGCCAGAGGCCGTCACGGCCAAGGAGGACATTGAGCGCAAGGCCTCCCTCGCAGAGGACGTGTCCAAGGGCGAGCAGACCCAGTACCACAAGATCGACAAGGAGCTCGCCAAGTATGCCGGCGGCGAGGCCATCCACATCTCCCCCGAGGAGAGCACGCGTCTGCGCAAGATGATTGACAAGCGCGTGCTGCTGGTCATGATCACGACCTACTTTTTGCAGGCCATTGACAAGGGAACTCTGTCGTTTGCGTATGTTCCTATATGGTCTGACTTTGTTGGTTGATGGCTGACTTGGTGATAGGTCCATTATGAACATGCCTGCGGATGTGGGAATGGCTCTTCCCGATGGGTAAGAAACCTGTCGACTCTTATCGTTTACCTCTAACAATCACTAGAAAGCCTGGTCCCCACTGGCCTTGGCTCACAACCTGTGTGTACATTGGTATCCTGTTTGTGGAATACCCTCAGGTAAGAAACTCACCCAACCACACTCAAAACCACAGTCACTCACAAGACAGAACTACATCATCGCCCGAGTCCCCGTTGCCAAGTACCTCTCCTTCAGCATCGTCGCCTGGAGCATCATCCTCGGCTGCCACGCCGCCACGTCCAGCATGGCGGGCCTCATCACCGTCCGCACCCTCCTCGGAATCTTCGAGTCGGCCTGCCAGCCCGCCTTTGTCGTCCTCTCGGGCATGTGGTACCGCCGCGACGAGCAGGCCTCCCGAGTCACATACTGGTACATGATGAACGGCGCCCAGCAGATCGTCGGCGGTCTCCTGGCGTACTGCTTCACCCTCATCAACTCTGGCCCTCTCAGGAACTGGCAGTGGCTTTTCCTGTCATACGCCATTGTGTCTCTCATCTTTGGCCTTTTCGTCGGCTGGTGGATGCCTGACTCTCCTATGCGGGCGAAATGCTTCAGCGAAGAGGATAAGCGTCTAATGATTGAGCGTGTGCGAGATAACCAGACGGGTATCCAGAACAAAACGTTCAAGAAGGAGCAGGCCATCGAGGCCCTCAAGGACCCTCAGACTTGGTGCTACGCTGGTATTCAGTTCTGTACTACCTTCCCTACCAGCGGTCTAGGCGCCTTTGCCAACGTTGTCATCAAGGAGGCGTTCAACTTTTCGACCCTCCAGACCCAGCTTCTTGCCATGGTTCTCGGTTTCTACATCATCATTGTCCTGCTTGGCTCTGTTTGGCTCGTCAAGAAGTTTAACCAAAACATCTGGATCATGCTCGGCTTTGTTGTGCCTTCGTTCATCGGTACAATTCTGATCATGGTAAGCCCCCTGACCTCCAATGCCCACGGCCTGTACTAACCTGTCATTCTAGACTGTGGAAAACAAAAACTTTAGCACCTCGGTTGGTCTGCTCATCTGCTACTACATCACCCTCTCCTTCTGGTCTGCCCAGACCCTGGGTCTGAGCATGATGAGCCGCAACGTCGCCGGCCAGACCAAGAAGACGTTTGTCATTGCCAACAACTTTATCTGGTGGAGTGCCGGCAACGCAGCTGGTAGCCAGGTCTTCCTCGTCAGTCATCCCCCTTACAGCATGCTCAAGACCATACAACTAACCCTCGACAGGCCAAGGAAGCCCCCAAGTACCACACCGCCTTTGCCTCTCACCTCGGCTGCTACGCCCTCCTCGTCATCATCCTCGTCTTCTTCCGCTGGCACCTAAGCCGCGAGAACAGGCGCCGCGACGAGCTCGCCGCCGCCGGTGTCAGGGAGGCCGCCGACGACCGCATGGTCCACGCCTTTGAGGATCTGACTGATCGGGAGAACCCCAACTTCCGTTATGTTCTGTAAACGCGCTTTGGTGGATGTGTTTTAGCTGTGGAGGAGTCACACGATTAATTCCATCATGACAGATAATGATATTGGATACCTCTGCAGATATTAGATACCATATTGCTTGGAGACGAAACTTGGGCATAGTGACCCCTATTTCTCAAGGACAGACGTCCATTGCCCAGTGTATGTGTAAATTTGCATGCTAAACCAGCGTAACATCGACCTCCTCCCCCTCCCAATCTTCAGGTCCTGTCCACCACAGTGGAGGCACTCGCACCGCCATCTCTAGGTCCCGACATTTCCAGAATTTGCATCCAGAATCGCTCAGCACAAGAATCCCCAGCCTCTCGTATTCCCTCTTCTCTCCATCGACACATAGAATAACAAGGGAAAGATAGTCGTTGTCTGACCGAAGAACTCGCAGGCATTCTACCCTCCTGCCGGCCCCGAGCTCGGCCTCTTGGCCTTCCAGATCAGGGCAGTACAGCTCCTTGCCATTGAGTACCTTTTGCACTGTCCCAAGGGTGCTTGGGACAAGCACGCCGCGCAATCTCAACTCATTGGCTGGCCAAGTTTCTTGTGTCATGTGTCGAATAAGAACGATCTCTGGTGAATACTTTGTGATGAACCCGTCCGACCAGTTCCATCGGATTTGACCTTTGATCGATGCCCAGGACCAAGTCGGGAAAAGCGATCTATCCGAGCTCCACGGTGTTTTCGCTGTGGAGGTCGTTCTCTCGGTAGTTTTGTCGTTGCAAGCTTCGCTATGCCAGCAGAGATCGAGTGCGAGAGATTCAGCCCACAGCCCAGCCAGATACTGAGAATTTCTCAGGGGCCGCATGTACTCGGCGACGCCGTCGATGGCAACCAACTTGTCGGTCGCCTTCGTCAAGGAGCAAAAGGAATACTGCTGGATGATGTCGTGCCAGCGCTTGATGTGCTGGAGGCGCGTCCAGCTGGTCTTGACATGCTCCAATGAGGGCAGCTTCTGAAACCCGGATCTGTAGGGGTCTTGGTCCTTGAATTGTCCGCACTGGCAGCCCTTGCCCGACTTGCACTGCCAGAGGAGCTCGGCTTCGCCGTGGAATAGCGTCCTTGGCGAGAGAAGAGTTTCTTGGTTTACCCAACCGCGCCCTACCAACGGGAAAACTGACGAGCGGTGGTCAGTCTTCCTGAACCCATAGTAGCAATACGGGCCCTTGTCGCTGTCGCCTTCCACCCGGACGATATGTCTCTGTAAGAACAGGCCTCCTGTGCAATCGGCGGAGGAAAGGGCCGCAAGCGTTAGGTGACAGTTCTGGTATACAGAACACATCCGGCCAGACTCGTTTTCCCAGTCTTTCTGGCACGCTTGCTTGTCTTGGGGTGTGTCTTTTTTATCATCTTGCTGGAGGATACACATCGAGTCGATCCGGAGATATTCGACATTTAGATTCCTCGTCGCCATGACGGCGTGCTGAAATGTGCGTGGGAGGCCCAAATACGGAATGCCCTCTAGATATTGGTCTCGAGTGTGTGCCGTGAGTTTGGTGGTCATCAACCTCGTGTCTCCCCAGCAGTGGCTGAGCGTGAGGTACTTTCCTCGCAAACCTTTTGTTTCCAGAACCTTGACTGTTTTGCTATCGACCGCGCCTACCACCAGCACTCTGGTAGGCAGTACAGGGTCATCCGTGGTGGCGTCACACTCAGTGTGTTCAGCAAGGGTCTGAAGCTGTTTCTTGGCCCAAAGGAGATTGGCCTGCGATAGTGTGGTCGTGGGGAGAGCATCTTGCTTTTCCGTACGAATCCCCATGGACAAGATATGCCTAGAAGATGTCAGCGTCTTGATCAAGGTCCCATCTGTTTTGTTCAGACTTGCCGGCTGCCGGCTACAGTTTGATGCCGCCAATCATTGATCGCCTGATAAACCAGAGCTCAAGGTACTTCTGACGCAAAAATTGAATAATCTTTATTGCTTTAAGGAGACCGGCCGGAGACTTACATCTCTAAAAAGAAAGGCCACGGTAGATGCGTCTTCAAACTCGTAAAGACCGGCGATGACATCCTCAAGAATTCTGCATGTAGAGCATCCGTCCCTTGGGGAGCTTATCAGGCTAGAGTAGCGATGTCTGTTGTCGTATTTGCATTAATGAGCATACAGGTATTTTGGGTTAAAGTCACGGCAGACGTTGCAATTCGGCCTATCCCCCTCTGGCCAGTATTCCGAGGTGTCGTCGCTCTCAAACCCATCTTGCAAGCTTGACGAGTCTGAAGTAGTTGTCATCTTTAGAGAATCAGTAGCTATAAGAAGGGTTGAACTCTGTAGCCGACTTTTGAAGACAAGCCCTGGATGACATGAGCCAGGTGTGCAGCAGGGATGCCTGATTCCAGCCTTAATTGACAGGGATGGGGGAGGTCACGTGCCACTCCTATTTGTATTATATTGTATTAGTGTTTACCGCCGGTACGTCCCTATAAGAGGGCAAAGGGCGACTACGTAGCTATCCCGTAAAAGACACCCGCTACATAAGAAAATGGGGTTGGTTCAGTGGCCCGGCGGTATCAAATACCCTGGGAATCCTCGTTTCCGTATATGCCACTCCTATTTGTCCTGTTGCAGGTAACAGTGCAGAAAAGCCCTGTGTACTTGAGCATACATGCCGTTCCCTCTACGTTCTTAATTCCAGTAGCAGAGCTCCAGAAGAGTGAAGCCTAAACGTGGCCCTATGCATTGTACAATACCTCCATTACAACAACTGCCAAGATGGCGAGCTCCCAATCCCTGTTTACACACCGCTCTCCTCGGCTCCCGTCAACTTCCTATAAGCCTTGCGATGCATCTCTAGAAACAAAAATATGCAAATCGTATGCCTATCAAAGTCAGCACCCAACTCATCAACGCAGTCAGAGAAACTCACGGCCCCTGTCGCAGAAAACTCGGAACCCATCCCTTGAATACCCACGCAGCACCCTCACTCCGAGACACGCTCTTGAGCATGTCCCGCACCCCGAGGTCCCCCGTCGAAGACATGACCCGAGTCTTGATGACGTCGATCGGACTCGTCACCGTAGCGGCCGTCAACCCGGCGATAAATGACGCTGATAGCTGCGTCGTCAGTGTATCGCCAAGAGGCGTGTGTTCCATCAGAAACCGCTTCGCCACGTCGTATGTCGCTAGTTGGCTCGCTGTTGTGAGTGCCGCGCGACTGCTATTGGGAAGCCATCCTCTAAAGTAACTCGCTAGTCCTTCTTCTCTGGCCATCCGTACAGCACCGTCGATGGCATGTTTGTAGTTTCGGCGCTGGCTGACTGGCAGAGCCACGTCGTTTTGCATACGGACGTTGAGCACGTCGGCAAAGTTGCCAGCCATACCTCCTACGAATCCAGAAGACGTAGCTATTGCGATGAGTGAAAGGAAACTCGCGTCGTTGCCCACACGTTGCTTCATCTCTTCGTACATGCCGAAGCGGACGGTGGAGTATGTCATTTGTCGGAGAAGGGAGGCGGATATCCCACTGTAGACTCCGAGAGGCCCTTCTGTCTTGAGGATCCTAGTCAGAGTTCTGAGCATGCTCTTTGGCTCGCCGGGCCCTCGGGTCTGTAGCCGAACCTATTCCACCATTAGGGCTGGCCATAGTTGCTGTCGTTCATGATGCTACCTTGACTAGGAATGATCAGCACCAAGAATACAAAAGGGGGGCAGTCCCATACCAAGATCCAGGGGATGCGTGACACATGCAGCCATACTGGTAGCGCTACCGCCAAACCAGAAGGGATACCGGACAGATCTGTTCTTCCCTCTCCGTTCCATCTTTGGCGCCGGGGCTTCAACGCGGGCCTCGTTTGACACTGCCACGCTACCCATGCTGCCTTGGAGTGGGCAACCTAACTGCCCCGAAAGGAAGAACGAAAGGCAACAAGGTTGGATAATGGCCTGAGTGATTGGTCACAGGTCAGGGTTGAGGAAGGAATGGACTGACCAAGCCCATGTTATTGCGTCACGGCTTACTCTTATTCGGTACGGATGGCAGTTCTTGCCCGGCGAGGTGAGATGGTGGTGACCGATGGGAGACAGGCATTATATCGTCTCAGTGACTGACCAAGTGCGCCGTTCAGCCCGCCGACTCCCGAGTCGGGGTCGGCGACCAGGTACGGGCAAGTGACTCAGATAGCTTCGGCGACCTTGCAGACAATACGAGGCTGTCAACTGATCATGGAGTCTTTGATGCCAGGAGCACGCAGACCCTGGTCACCGAGCCAAGACACTTATATATACTCTCGGTGAGGCTCTGCAGTTCTGAGATGAACACCATCCCATGTCTTCCAACCCGGATATATTTCTCTATGCCGTAATATACACGCTATCCCATGCTTTTCTCTAGTTGATCCAGCCCTTCGGTCCGCCCCAGATTCCCTTGACCATAAATTTGTGGTACACCCACGGGAAAAAGTCCTTCTTCAGGTAGTAGAAAGACCGACGGGGAACGGCCTGGTCGATGCCAAGCAGGTCTCCAAACGTCTCCTTGGGAACACCGCCATACTTGAACTCGGCCAGCATCACCTTGCCATACTCTGTCAGGAGAGGGCACGAGGTGTAGCCGTCATACGCGGGCTCAGGCTCCTTGCCCTCCATGGCTCGCAGCAGGTTGCTGACCAGAACGGGCGCCTCAGAGGTGACGGCAGCGGCAGTCTTGGAAGTGGGCAGGCTGGAAGCATCGCCAGCGGACCAGACGTTGGCAAACTTCTTGTGGCGGGTGGTGTTGTCGTCGACGTCGACGTAACCAGCCTCGTTGGCGAGGGCGCTGTTCTTGACAAAAGCATGAGGACCCATCTTGGGGACAACGTGCAAAAAGTCAAAAGGCTTGGTCACCTTCTCCTGTCCTTCGGGACGGGCAAAGACGGCCTTGTTTCCCTCAATGGCAACCAGATCGTGCTGGAACAGACCCTCGACACCTCGCTCTTGGCGGAGCTGCTCAAGGGCAGCACTGTACTTGGGAACGCCAAACATGGTGGGAAGACCAGTGGCGAAGCTGATCTTGATGGGCGAGTTGGCGACGTTCTCGGGGTTGTACAGCTCAGTCTGCTTCCAGTGGTCCAGAGCGAGCCACATGGTCTTCTGGGGGGCACCAGCACACTTGATGACGCCAGCAGGCTGGGTGAAGATGGCATTGCCCTTTCGCAGACGCTCAATGGCGGGGAAAACCTTGTCGCAGGTGTCGTAGCCGTAGATGGAGGTGACGGGAGAATCCCTGGCAGCAAGGGCCTCGGGGAGGCCCTTGACGCTGTCGTAGTTGATCTTGATGCCGGGGCCACGACCAGGTGGTCATAGCTGATCTTCTTGCCGTCGGCGAGCTTGACGGCGTTCTCCTCGGGGGCGAGGCCCTCGACGCTGACGTTGTAGAACTTGAACTTGGGGTCGACGAGGTCGGGGAGAGAGCTCCTCAGCTCCTCCTTGGTCTTGAGGCCGGCGCCGACCAGGGTCCATCCGGGCTGGTAGTGATGCCATTGGGAGGGGTCGACAACGGCGATGTCATCCTGAGAGAACTTTCCAGACCGGAGAAGCTGATGACTGATGGAGATACCAGCAGAACCAGCACCAATGACCACAACCTTGTGGTCCCTGGTTGCAGAAGCGACGGGAGCGGCAGCGGGAGCGGGAGCAGCAGCAGCCGCAGGGTCAGAGGTAGCGGCGGTGGCGAAGCCCCGGCGGGCATCAGCAAGGGCGAAAGATCGCCCAGTAGTACGGGCTGCCAATGTCACGCGACTCCTGAGCATCGTGGGCTGTCTTGGAGTTGGAAATGAGGTGGTTGATTGTCAGAAAAGCCCAGGCCCAAAGACAAAAAAGCAGCTAAAAGTACGAGTGGAGCCGGGATTATCAATTGGAGGTACGTACCCGCCCGAGGTGCCCGGCTAGCCGTTTCGGGGAGTTCTCGGGCCGGAACATTAAAAAAGCGGCGACGGTTGGTCGCCGATTGCGGGCTAGTTTTTCTCTCAGCGATGGCGTGATGCCAGGGGTTGTTCGCCGATGGTCCGGGTCTTGATGATTCTGGCCTTTTTTGCGGCGGCTTCCGCTGGAGCGAGGTGAGCCATTGGTTCAGAGATGTGACTGAGTCGGTCAGGGTTGGCCTTGAGAGGCATGGCACCGAGGCAGACCAGGGCGTGGGAGTTTGAAACCCTGCAACCATTGGCAGAATGTCATTGGTCAGCCGTCATCTCCAGCCAGTTGACAGATGGAGCACGGAAGACGCAGGCAATTAATATCTAGCATAACGTGACGTACATACTCTTCTACGATCCATTTCCCTCTGCACAGACAGACAGAGTTACAATGGGAAGCATCAAGTACAGACACCCTCATTGCCCATCATACACCAGCATCAATGGCACTCCCTCACAGAATGTTGTGATCCCCTTCAAAGCCCGACAACTACCCTGCACCATCAACGGTGGAAAAGGCCGGAATGCCAGAAGCCGTATTACCAACTTCAATGCAATATGAAACAGATTGCAAATCGTAAGAGCTTCGAAAGCCATGACGTACTGTCCAATCACGGGCACCACAGGTCGGCTATCCCTTCGTCGGCTGGTCGGCGAGCTGATGACAGGTCCCCGACGACCCGGGCCGCCACCAGCCGCACAACGACGGCCATCATCGTCAATTGAGCAATCGCCACTGACTTTGATTGCAAATAAACATTCTTCATCACCGCGCCCCAATTGTAATCAATCAATCACCATCGCGACATTAAAAGACACGATGAAGTCCTTTCGACCTTTTGCCTCATCACAGGCTCCCAGAGTATCCATTTTGAGTGGATCCGTCAGACATCATCGCCCTCTTCACCAACAGGTGGCGAGGACAATTGCTTCTCGGCCATTGACAAGACCACGTCTCGCAACAGCCATCACACGAAAAAGACAGCTGATGGCGACTCAAATCATCACACCTCTGACCTCCCAGGGCTTCACAGAAGGTCAAGCATCATACACAACACGGGCCAACGCCAACGAACCGCAGGTCCATGACCTGTTTGAAGCCGTCACAGGAACATGGCAGTATGTGGTCGTCGACCCATCGACTCTAACCGCCGTCATCATCGACCCAGTTCTGGACTACGACCCCGTTACCCAAGCTATCACTACGAAAACCGCCGACTCGATCCTGTCCCTTGTCAAGGACAAGGGCTACATGGTCGAGAGGATCCTTGAGACACATGCCCATGCCGACCACTTGACCGCAGCCGCGTATCTGCAGAAGCGCTTTACTCAAAGCCAAGGGCACAGGCCGCTGATTGGCATTGGGAAGCGCATCGACCAGGTGCAGGCGCGGTTTGGCAAGGGCTATGGCGTCCCGGCCAAAGAGTACGAGTGTGTTTTCGACAAGTTCTTTGACGATGATGAGGCGTTTGATATCGGTAATTTGCAGGCGATGGCTATTCACCTGCCTGGCCACACCCCTGACCATCTCGGCTACAAGATTGGAGGTGAGTAGCAAAATGCCATGCATGACTCACACGGACTGACAACATCTAGACAACGTCTTTGTGGCGATTCCATCTTCCACGCAGACATTGGCACCGCCCGCTGCGACTTTCCCGGCGGCAGCGCGAGCGACCTCTACGAATCAGGAAGAAGACTCCTCTCCATGCCCGGCCACGTCAAGATCTGGACAGGCCACGACTACCCTCCAGAGGAGCGAGGTGCCCCATGCCGTGGATGACGGTGCAGCAGCACAGGGAGCAGAACAAGCACGTCAAGGACGGCATCACCGAGGATGAGTTTGTCGCTTTGAGGAATGAGAGAGACGCAGGTTTGGCTGCGCCGAGGTTGCTGCATCAGTCGCTGCAGATGAATATTCGGGGTGGCAAGCTTCCGGCGCCTAATGAGGCGGGGCATCGGATGCTTCATTTGCCGTTGAAGATGAAGGTTGAGTCGTGGGATGATGGGGCGGCTTGAGGTTGTGAATGAAGGCATTCTTCGGTGTGTTGGGTTTGCGATAATCAGATAGTTTGGCGGCATGGATACCAAATTGTTTCATTCTATGGCATTTTTATCATCTAGTATCGCATCCGTACAAGGATCTTTTGAGTGCAACAAACTTCCAACGGCCTATTTATCTCTTGAGCAACTTGATTGACCCCTCCCTAGCTGTTGATTGCCTCACACACCCACCTCCACATCTTCAGCACCTGCTCACGGTCCAACGGCTTCACCTCACGCATTGCTGTCGACACCTGCTGCGTGTGAGACAAGTCAAATGCGGGATTTCCCCTCGTTTCCCCGATGTTAGTCTCATCGCCCTGGTCCTGGCAATAGTTCTGCTTCCACAACCCCAGCAGGGCTTGAGATGGATGGCTTTCTTTTCTCTCCTCCAACGCCTGTTCCAGTCGGCTCATCCACTCCCGAGGTGGCACCATCTGGAATTCAGGCCCTGCACCACTGTCCGAGATCCATCTCAGCATCTGACCCCAGGTAGGGGTGTTGTGCGGGTTTACAACGTGGTACACCGGGGTGTTTGTGGGCGGCAGTGAGGCACCGTCCTCGGTTCCCGTGGCATCACCAGAAATGGCAATCTCAATCACTGATCGAGCTGCCTCCTCAACTGGCAGCCAGTTGAGTACCTCGTGTGGAATGTCGGGCAGACACCCGGCCACTCGTGCCGTCGACAGCAAAGAGGGTACGCTTCGCTTGCGTTCCAAATACCAGCATCATTGCTGCACAGTTGGCCGATCCGGACGACCGTGGCCAGTTTGTCTCCTTCACCAGTGAAGTGTTCGTTTGCAGACTCGCAGACTCGTTCGGCAACCCACTTGGAACGTGAATATCCCATCGGTGACGCTTCCGAGGGGTCTTGAGAGATCTTCTCTGGGATAGGAGCAGTCGCCGAATTGCTGACGGCTGCCGTGGAACTGACGAATGTCAGGCGCGCCCGAGCTGCTGCTGCCAGACTGGCGAGGTTATGCGTCGCAGCAATCTGATCTTCGAACGAGTGAAGCTGGAGGTTGAAGTTGACCGCCCAAGCTGCGTGAATCACGACAGCCGCTTCATCCATGATGTTTTCCCTGTGTTCCTGTGACAGACCGAGAGATTCCTTGGATAGATCGCAAGGTAGGCAAACAATTTTGGTGTGACGGGTCTCTGGTTCAAACTTTCCGAGGCCAGGCATGCCGCGGTTGCTTAGGGCCTTGGACACCCGCTCATGGGCTGACTGTGGGGATGTCGGTCTCAAAAGGCAGTAGATTCTGCCGACGCGGGAATCATGGAGTAGGCGATGGAGGAGATGACTTCCGAGAAAGCCAGTGGCCCCAGTCAGGACGACGGCGTTGCCTTGTCTTGCACGAGATGGAGCTTGCATGCCCCGAAAGTCGCTGTACTTTTCGGCAAGCTGATGCATGGATCGCAGTTGTGCCTCTTGACTCTCTCCTTGAGCATTTTGCCCTCCCCTAACGCGTCTCAGGTACTCCACGAGAGCCGTGACAGTGCCCTGGTCGTAGACGACATTCATAGGGAGGGGGATGCCTGGAGACAGAACAATCGACTCGACCAGTTTCCGTATCTGGATGCAGGCGATGGAGTCGACGCCTTGGTGATAAAGGTCTTGGTCGGGATCGGGTGTGTGGCCTAGCACTTGAGAAAAGCAGTCCATCACCGCCTCGATCAGCTGTTCGTCGGTAATCCGGTTTAGTGTTGACACTGAGAGCTTGTACGACGACTCGATCTCTTTGGCATATCTTTCCTCGGCTTTGCGGCGAAGGATGGTGCCCTTGCTGCTTTTCTCAAGAGGCCTTTCGCCGTCGCGAACCGGAACGACCACTAGCATTGGTTTGGAGATGCGAGCGTGGCTTTGGCTAGAGTTGTTCATGTGGGAAAGGTGGGACCAAACAAAGTCAACGAGTTCCCGCTCGGATGTTTCATGGGAAGCAGGGAATAAGAGAGCACCGGCGTAGTCTCTTCCACTCCCGAAAATGAGCACATCTTGTAGCAGATTTGTCGAGGCCAGGATGCTCCCCTCCATAGGCGACGGGTCAAACTTTTTACCGTTGGCAAGCGTGATTTGGGCATCAGCTCTGCTATGATACCGCCAAGCATTTGGCTTCGAAGGATGTGGTTCGAAGAGATCCGAGGTACCATATGAGCCGTCATCGCGATTTGTCTTGACCTTCAAGGGCCAGCCGGGCTTCACCACAAGCTCTGACAGCCCGCCTTCTCGGGGCTCAAAGGTGAGAAGGTCCGGGTCGTTGATGACTCTGAGGTACTGCCACTCTTTATCCTTGGCGTAGTCTCGATGAGAGGACATGAGGAACCCGCACTCGGCGCTTCCCATGCGCGACAAGAGGTTCACCCCTGCTTCGACGAGTTTGTCACCCACAGCTGCAGGCAGGGCTGCACCACCAACGCCAACCAGAGCCATGGATCGTAGGAGTTGGATGCCTTGGTCCTCTTCGGCGAGCATCTGAAGGACGTACGGCACTGACGAAAAGTATTTGACAGCAGCAGCGTCCTTGTGACGAGCGAAGTTGATGGCCGTCAAAATGTTGGCTCCTGTGATGGGTGCTTGTCCCTCTGGGAAGAACCAAATCATGGCGCCGCTCGTCCATGCCCTCATACAATCTGCGAAACCACCGTGGTAGAGTGGCGTGGTCGAAAAGGTAGCCGGCTTGTTCTCGCCGAGGAAAACTGGCAGAGCCCCGACGACACCGTATTGGCTCTGAGGAATGGGCTTTGGTAGACCGGAGGACGTGCCCGAGGTATGGCAGATGCAGGCAATATCGGGCATCATGGATTCTCTAAATATTTCGATACGTTTGATGGCATGGCCAGAGCGAGACGTGGGTTGGCGAGGAGCTTCGAATTCAGGTGACAGGAGTTCTTGGCAAGATGGGATCCTCAGGAAATCGATACCGGATACTTGGGCAGTTCTGCCTCGATGTGCCATGTCCGTGAATATCGTGGTGATGTGCAACGTCTCGCAGAGGTGCTGGATCCCCTGTGGTTCCAACTGTGGCCTGCCGAGGTCTGTAAGCATCATCGTACTTTTCCACGCGGGGAGACTTACGCCAGTAGCAAAACCGTATATCCTGAGCGCATGAGGCCCATCCAGGTGAAGACGAAATCGAAGCCGCTGGTGCAGAGCAATCCGACAGTCTTTGTCGAGGTGGTGCCCGAGGATGAGCTCACCCAGCGGGAGAGAGCCCTCTCTGCGCGTTTTGACAGCTCGCAAAGATCAGAGAAGCAGATGACACGAGGGAACACTGTCGAGGTCAGAGGCTGGAATGGTAGAAGGGCAGGGAACCTCACCATTTCGAGTAGATGCTTCGTTGTCGAGTGATGCGAACCCGAGAGCTGGGGTTCTGGGGTGGTCGCTGGCTAGCTTCTCGATCAGGCCAATCACACTCTCGTACGAATGCGGCGAGTAGAGGCCCAAGGCCTCACCCAGCGTACAGGTGAAGTAATTCAGACCAACTTCGGCCATGATGGTGGTGCTTGCTCTGCTGGGATGTTGAGGGGTGCTCGTTGGAGGCCTTGAGCGAGTGGATTTCTTTCGGGGAGCGGATGGTGCTCTCTGGCAATGATATCATTGACTCTGTTAATCATGCATGGCCTGAGAGAGGACGACGACAGAGAGAGTTGTAACGTCATTGACTCGACAGCCTCGATTCTTACTGGATCTCCACGACGCGTCTCGCTCTCGTCATTGTGTAATTAGTAAACACTGCATACAAAACAGCAAATCGAGTCTCAGTTCATGCGATACCCCTCTTCAACAACACCAGAGGCGTCGAAATCACTCACAACCTTTTCCTCCAAACCTTATGACACCGGGGAAAATGGCGAAACGATCAATCTCCGATACCCTCTCACTCAACAACGCGCTCAAGATCCCGCAGCTGGGCTTTGGCGTCTACAGATCCCCCACCGACGTCTGCGTCCAATCATGCCTGACGGCGCTGGAATGCGGCTACCGTCACATCGACACGGCGCAATTCTACGGCAACGAAGGAAGTCGGTCTCGCCGTCAAGAAGTCGGGTCTTGATCGCAAGGACATTTATCTCACCACCAAGATCTTGACCGCCGGCGGCTCTGTCGACCAAAGCTACGAAAAATGTGTCGAGAGCGTTGAGAAGTTGGACCCTGACACGGGCTACGTGGACCTGTTTCTCATCCACAGCCCAAACAGCGGCCAGGCTGCAAGAAAGGAGATGTGGCAGGCCCTGGAGAGACTGCACAAGGAGGGAAAGTCCAAGAGCATTGGCGTCAGCAACTTTGGCATCAAGTATATCGAAGAGCTCAAGGAGTTTGCCCAAGTGTGGCCGCCTCACGTCAACCAAATCGAGGTGAGCGAGTCAACTTTCCGAGAAACCAACGTAGACTAATGTGTAACAGCTACACCCTTGGCTGCAACAGAAAGAGATTGTCGACTACTGCGAAAAGAACGGCATCCTCGTCGAGGCATACTGTCCTCTGGTCCGCAACACCAAGGCCGACGACAAGACGCTCGTAGGCATTGCAGACAAGCACGGCGTCACGCCGAGCCAGGTTCTGATTCGGTTCTGTCTTCAGAAGAAGTGGATTCCCCTGCCCAAGAGCGATAATCCTGGACGTATCAAGGCGAATACGGATGTTTTTGGCTTTGAACTTGACAGTGAGGACATGGGTGCTTTGAATGGGCTTGATCAGGGACGTGCTGGCGCCATTGTTTGGCCTGTGGATAACTAGACTTCTGCTTTATTCATAGAATCGTCACATTATGGCCAAATTGATTCTGCTGTTGATGACAGCTTGAAGCAGCCACCTTCGTGCACGATGGAAAAGAACACATTTCAACCATAATGACAGCATCAAAACCCAATGCCGTATAACACCGCAATTAGGGCCAAATCAATGACTTTTGGGCCTCGACTAATCGTTACGGTTACTCTTGTCATAGATCCTTTCATCATCCATCCCACGAGGCATCATCTTCCCCTGGTTCAAGTGTACGAATTCAAGGGCACAAGTGATTCGACACCAGTATAGCCTAATGAACCATACTTTGGTCGCCCGAACAGCAGGCGGGAGGACATCTCCGGGTTCACGAGTAGGAGTGCGTCAAAAGTCCACCGTAGTTTTTCTGGCTCAGTACCTCTTGCGAGTTATCCGAAAGCCGACTTCCGAAATGGCTTCGATAATTCCAGCAATAGCATCATCTCGTCACATAGATTGCATCGGCCGGCATGCCGGATCAGTCAACTTGCATGCTGATCCATGCCTATTTGTTAAACGAGATCCAGATCCTGCCGTTATGTATACGCAACTACTTCTCTCTTTGTTGACGATAGTATCTCGATCTGTAGCTACACAGATCATCAATGCCGTATGGGACCACGGATGACACCTCAACCAGAACGGGTTTTGGCTTGAACCAAGATGATGCTCCGTGTACGAAAATGGAAGCTGGATACTTGACTCTATGACCCGCCTGTTCATATCTCGACATATAAAAGCGAGCTGGGTACAGTAGGAATCCATAGTACACCACAAGAGCAACCCAAGAAGTTCCTTACCGCCCGCCGCACATTTTCTTCTTCAGCATCATGAAGTTCTTTGCGATTATTGCCCTCGGCCTTGCTGCCCTTGTCACCGCAGCCCCCGCCCCCCAGCTCGACTGCACGCGCGACGGATGGTTCTGTGAGCCTTGCGTCAACGGAAAGCAGCAATGTCTAGCTTGCACTGATGGCACTGGCCTTGGAGTTGTCCAAAACTGTTAGAGGTGTGAGATGTCTCCTGGCCCCAATGAAATCCTCGTGGTGTACTAAAACAAAACTTTGGCTCAGTCACTTGGTCGGTGACACCCCGGATCTGATGGGGCCTGTCTGCGATGGAGGCGTTGTTACCTGATAGAGGTCCCTTAAGAGTGGATATGAGGAGCTCATTACATAGTTCGACAGATATGAATCGTAGCAACGGTAACCGCTTCGAGGAATGTAGACTCGTTCGCTTATACGATTTGGTAACCCGACCTCAATACTCCTTTTCTCTCTTCGCCAAACAACTTGGAGACAATGCAACCAAATACACGCTGAGTAGACTCATCGACGGGCGAATAGACAGAGGACCGGAACATAAACTATGTACGGATACCCATACTAGAGGTACTTCGAGCATCAACCGTACTGTGATATGTGTCGTAGTAGTCCCAAGTGGTTCATTGACCACCTCTATACCCCTTAACTTTAATGACCTACGCCCCCGTACGCGTCCACAGACGTCTCCTGAAACTTTCTCGCGCTGATCCTCCTCTCAAACAAGATATCAAGTTCCTCATACGCCCGACCCTTTGTCTCAGGAAGTCGAAAGTACGACCAAACGGCAGTAATGGCTGAAGTCCCCGCCCAGAAGAATCCCGCCTTTCCCTTCCAGTTCCACTCGATGGGATTCAACATGTAAGGGTTGAGAACGTTGGCCACGATCTGCGCCATTGCGTACGTGTTCCTCGCAATCACCACGGTCTGTGGGCGCAGGCGCACGGCTGACGTCTCGGAGATGATGGCGTAGCAGATGGGGCCGACTGTCATGGAGTAGGCGAGCTTCCAGACCAGCACAAATGAGACCTGGGCCCATTGGGATCCTGAAGTTGAGGATGCTGCTGAGCATGTGCCCACGATGACGAGGCAGCAGCTGGTGAGGGTGATACCGAGTGTGTACAGTACACGCCGACCAAAGAAGGAGAGCCAGATCCAGGAGATACAAGTTCCGATGAATGCCATTGCTGTGCTGCCAATGGCAATCTTGAAGGCGTTGTCGGTGCTGATACCGGCCTGCAGGAAGAAGTAGGTTGGCGTATAGGCAAAAACTGCACCTGAGAGTTGCTGGCCAGCAAACACTATCATGCAAATTTCGGTCCGTCTCAGATTCGCACCTCGGAAGCAGTCAAGGTAACTCGAGTCGGATTGAATGTCAGACTCGAGCTGGATCGTGTGGCGCATCTGCGAAACAGTGGCACGGCAGTCCAGACGAGAATGGTTAGAGAGCCGCATCAAAGACATCTCTGCATCTTCGAAGCGGCCTCTCTTGGCCAACCACCAAGGGGACTCAGGAGCAAAGGTGACTGCCAGAAAGATAGGAAGAGGCCACATCCACTGAATGGCAATAGGCACGCGCCAGGACCACTCCGACGTGTAGGCTAGCATGCCTTTGAGGACGCCAGCAGAAAGAAACTGGCCCATAGCCCAGCAGAGGTTGACATAGACAGTGAGATGGCCTCTCAGAGCAAGGGGGCTACTTCGGAGGCATAGGCTGGTCCGCTAGTCGCGTAGACGCCCCATGTCAGACCGCAGAGCATCTGGCCGATGAGAAGCATCTCAATGCGGACGGCGAAGAACGAGATGAAGATGAAGCCGGTCATCAGGGAGAGGGATATCTGAAGAACCCTCTTGTAGCCGTAGCGAGCCGACGCCCACCCGTTGATAAAGCCTCCGATCACGACGCAGGCGTTGGTGCCATTCTGAAGGCCGGCTTGCCAAGCTCCAGTGAGCTGCCAAGTGTCTTGTTCCGGGTACTAAGTCCTGTGTCAGCTAAGCAGAGAGGATGTGGTGAAATGGCCTTTACGTATGAACCAAACTTGCGCTGAAAGGTCGGATAGCCAAAGAAGTTGG
Source organism: Fusarium virguliforme (assembly GCA_020883615.1). Taxonomy (NCBI): domain Eukaryota; kingdom Fungi; phylum Ascomycota; class Sordariomycetes; order Hypocreales; family Nectriaceae; genus Fusarium; species Fusarium virguliforme. Next base: position 873,101 of record JAJHJD010000009.1, on the reverse strand, counting down.
ACATGAGGCTGAGAAATGAAAGGTCAGCATAATCACAGCCAGTGCGGAGTAGACAAACCTCTGGTCATAACCCTCCATAACAATGGTGAGTGATATCACGGCAGACCACAAGACTGCTTTCCAGTTCTCGCGGAGAGCCTGTCGGAGGGTGGTGGAGTGCTCAGCGGCAGAGGCGGCCTGAGCCTCCTCCAACGTGTGTAACTTTGCTTTAGGGTTTTCATCATCATGGTGCTCGAGTTGTTGGTCAACAGCATCTTCTTTGCTAATGGTGGGATTCATGGTTGAGGAAGATTGTGATAGCTACGTTAGGGGATCGCCTGTATGCTTTTCCGGGCCTGAGCTACTTATATAGCACCTTCAGCTCCCGGGACATGTCTTTAAGCATCAATCCCCTGTACTTTCTCAAACTTGGCTAGTCTAATAAAGTCAAAGAATGTCGATCCGGGGTAGAGAGCTGACCCCGGTTGATCTAGAGAGCGGAGGTGTGTCTTTGCCGAGGCCAGTAGGTCAGCATGTAGGATAAGAATCCGACCCGAAACATGGCACACTTTTACAAAGCTTGCTTTAGTCTCACTGCGATACCATGGGAAAATGAGGTGTCGCAAGTACATGAGCTGTTGGAAAGAAATCTTGAGGGGCATGCTAGTCCCCAAACTCTTGTTTCCCATGTATAAAAGTGCGCACATGCACGACTAATCTACTCCCATTCATTCCCGGGCACCGTCAAAGCTGTGGGTAATACCGGCGAAAACGCAACACTGACAGCAACCCTGTCAGAATGCTATGAATACGTTTCTGGGATGATCGACCGGATATGCAACACCTCAAAACATACCCCGGTATATCTGATAAGCTGAAACCACGCCCTCACGCAGCCTAAAAACGCATGTTTCCTCCTCTCTTCTCTCAACCTTCGTCTTAGCCTGCAGCATCGGATATCACTTCCCCCGCACAACCCCTCCTCTATCTCGTCCGAGCCGTGGTCAGATGATAACACACGGCGGGGAAGGTCTTCCTTCGATCTCTGTATGGACCGCTTGAGAGCTGCAATGTCGATCGCCAAGGTCATTCTGCCTAATATCATGGCAAATTTGCCATTGGTCTATATCAAGGCTTGGGTCGTGGTATTAAACCTTTCCCTGGATATTTCCGTCCGCCCTCCCATTCTTGTATGAATACACCAACAGATCAACCCTTGTTATCACCCCTGCCATGTCTTCTTCAGCCGGCAACCAAGAGTACGGTACCAGGCCAGACCCGGCATTTACTAATGAAGATAACCATCGGCTGGGCTTCCGCTTCGATGCCGAGATACTCTACATCGAGCCATGGGGCCCAGACTCTCTTCGCATCCGGGCAACTTGCCTAGCCACCCTGCCAGAGAGAGAATGGGCCCTCACCGAGAAGCCAGCCGTCTCGACTCCAACGATTGACATTCAAGGCAGCTCGGCCTCAATCACCAACGGCAAGATTAGGGCCGACATCAGCCGCCGTGGCAAGATTGTCATCTCAAACACCAAGACGGGCAAGGTGCTGCTAGAAGAGTTTGCCCGCCATCGTCTCGATATTCTTGACCCGAAATGCAGCTCCCTCCGGATCCAGGCTCGCGAGTGGAAGCCTCGTCTCGGATCAGCTGACTACCACTTGACGATGCGCTTCGAGTCTCAGGACCCCAATGAGCGCATCTACGGCATGGGTCAGTATCAGCAGCCGTTCCTCAACCTCAAAGGCGCAGATTTGGAGCTCGCGCATCGAAACTCGCAGGCAAGCGTTCCTTTTGCGCTTTCAAGCCTCGGATACGGGTTTCTCTGGAACAACCCTGGAGTTGGTCGTGTCGTCTTTAGCAGCCTGACGACAACCTTTGAGGCGTACTCGACTGACATGCTGGATTACTGGGTCGTCGCCGGTGACACTCCCGCTGAGATCATCCAGGCCTACACGGGTGTCACTGGTCGAGTACCCATGATGCCCGAGTATGGACTGGGGTTCTGGCAGTGCAAACTCCGCTACCAAACACAAGAGGAGCTGCTGGAGGTGGCTCGAGAGTACAAGCGTCGAGAGCTGCCGATTGACCTCATCGTTTGTGACTATTTCCACTGGCCGAACCAGGGAGACTGGAAGTTTGATCCCACGTTCTGGCCTGATCCTGGTGAGTCCTTTCCTCCATGTCATGACAAATCTGTATACTGACGGGGGCAGATGCCATGGTTGCGGAGCTGAAGGCCTTGAACATCGAACTCATGGTATCCATCTGGCCAACCGTAGAGAAGGGCTCAGACAACTACGACGACATGCTCCGCCGAGGCCTTCTCATCCGACAAGACAGAGGTATCCGGGCCGCGATGGAAGGTCGTGGGTATGCCATCCACTACGACGCCACAAACCCCGAAGCTAGACAATTTGTCTGGGACACCGTCAAGCGTAACTACTACGACAAGGGCATCAAAGTGTTCTGGCTAGATGAAGCCGAGCCCGAGTACAGTGTCTACGACTTTGACATTTACCGCTATGCAGCAGGTCCCAACCTAGCCATCGGCAACATCTACCCCTACGACTACGCAAAAGGCTTCTACGAGGGCATGAAGGAGGCCGGGCAGGAAAACATCGTCAACCTTCTGAGATGTGCCTGGGCCGGAAGTCAAAAGTTTGGAGCCCTGGTCTGGTCTGGAGATATCGCGTCGAGCTGGGGAAGTCTCCGGAACCAGTTGGCCGCTGGTTTGAACATGGGCATGTCCGGTCTGGCCTGGTTCACGACTGACATTGGCGGTTTTCATGGTGGTAATCCCGATGAGCCGGCGTTTCGGGAGCTCTTTGTCCGGTGGTTCCAGTGGGGGACTTTCTGTCCAGTCATGAGACTACATGGAGATCGAGAGCCGAAGCAGCCGAGATTGGGAACTACCGGAGGAAGCTTCTGCCTCTCTGGTGGCTCCAATGAGGTCTGGTCATATGGTGAGGAGGTGTACGGCATCTGCAAGAAGTACCTCGGCATCCGTGAGGAGCTACGGGAGTACACGAGGGGGTTGATGAAGTCTGCTCACGAAAAGGGCGATCCCTTGATGCGGCCCTGCTTCTACGACTTCCCTGAGGACGAAAAGTGTTGGAGGATTGAGGATCAATACATGTATGGGCCCAAGTATCTTGTGGCGCCGATTCTTCAGCCAGGACAGAAGACCATGGAAGTGTATCTCCCGGACACGGCTGTTCAGTGGAAGGCCGTGGATGGGACGGTTCACGAAGGAGGCAAGACGGTGACTGTCGAGTGTCCCCTTGATACCATGCCAGTGTTTACGAGGGAATAAGATCTGAGAGATATGTGTCCAGCCAAATGAAATCAAGATCAGACTGCGCGCCACGAAAAATAGATTTAAATAGGAAGAAAAACGCCCTCACACATGATCTCCTTCACTCCACCTCCATCCACATCGCCTGCAACCTCGCAATCTCCATCCACTCATCCCCCCTATTCGCATCCGACATCCCAGAATGCATGTTATTCATCATCTGCGCAGCCGTGGCCCCATGCTCCGTCTCATAGTACCCAAGCGAGCTGTTCCCGTGCAGATACCCATCCGTCGTCCCCGAGATGGCCGCCATCGAGTTCATGCCCTGGTACATGAGGCTCAGCTGGCCCTGATGCATCGCGTTTTGCATCTTGAGCATCTTCATGCCGTGGATGAACTGAATCTGCGGGACTGTAGCGTTCCATACTTGCATCCGCTTGGTGCCAAACTCTCTGAACTCGTTGAGCGCTGCGTCTGACTCTGGAGACCCCGGGGGTCCTGCGGCGCAGACTGCGAGCCACATCTTACGCATTCGGGGTGACCATATCTGACAGACGAGGGCTCGCTCGTCGTACACGTCCTTGACGGGGACATGCGCGGCGAGAGGTGTGTCGGCCACGAAACTGAGGTAGCAGTCTGGGCAGAAGAGGGCTTCTCCGTATCCGTACCATCTTCCCTTTTCTCTAGCCTTGATGCCAGCACATGTAGGCACGCCAGCCCACTTTTTGACATAGTCCGAGTAGTAGCTAAATACTCCCTTGTCGATCGCCTCGGCAAACTTTTGAAGGAAGGGACCAAAGCGCGGGCTCGCAGGACAAAAGTTGCACACGATATCGACAGTCTGATCACGCTCCGCCTGCTCAAAGAACTGGCTGACACCCGAAGGTATCAGAATAGCCTTGTAACACGCTTCGCAGATGCTCAGATCAGGACATCCACCAGCCACAGTCCACCACTTGCCTCGGACGATGCCATTCTTGGTACACGGGACAAGATTAAGGACGGCCTCGGCCGCGTTCCAGAGAACGTCAAAGTTTCGCTGGTAGAGAGCCGCCTCCAGAGCAAACGCCATGGAAATCTTGGTATCGAAAAGATCGCAGGCCCATCTCGCGCCGAGCTGCTCCAGGAAGCCGTCAAAGCCGGCAGGGCGCTGATAAGGCTCAAACTCGCCGCTGAATCTTGTTGTGGCGAGTTTATCCAGGTAGCACGCCTCGCAGATGTACATGTCCTTGATCTTGCGGCGCGGTAGGTACCAGGTGCGGCTGTTAGACTCGACGAGCTCGCCGTCGCAGGGTGGTAGGGCGATCCGTGCCTTGGCGACGGCTACGAAGCCCTGCCAGTCATTCTGCTTTGACGTGCTTGTTACCATTTTCTGCAGATAGGGAATGCAGAGATCACACATCCACTTTTGATCTTGTGGTTGCGGCTGAGAAGGCGAGAACTGGCGCTCAAAGGCCGTTCCCACAACGCGCTCTTCGTAGCAGGCCTCGCACGCAATGAAGCCCGCGATCTCGTCCTGTGCCATCTTATACCACTTGAAGCCTTCAGAACCCTCAACCTCAGCACGTCCTTTGCAGGTGAGTATCCCTGGCCTCTGCTTCAGGTAAGCACGGAAAGCACTCATGTCATTGCTCTGAAGGGCTTGCGGCCAGAGAATCTCCTTTACACGAGGGACATAGAAGCCACAGCTAGAGACAGAGCCATCGGGTTGCTTGATTCGCTCAAACTGGCCTGCGAGATGGGTCCTTGCGATGTGTTCGGCGTGGCATTTAGTGCAGACGAGGAAGTCGGGAATATCCGGGATGCGGTACCAGTCGAGTGAGTATCCCACGACTCTGTTCTCGGGGCAGTATGGCGTCGCTTGCCAATCAGGACCAGTGGCTTGGTAGGGAGGTGGCCCTCGTGGAAGGTCATCAGCAGGTATGTGTCCACCATGTGGTGTGGCTAGGTACTGCTGTGCTCCATGTACGTTAAGAGTATTCATCTGGGTCGATAGGGCAGCAACAGGATCCTGCTGAGCATATTGAGGTGCAGGAGGGGCAGCCCCTAGTGCAGGGTTATAATAACCACCGGCAGTTGCGTCGTGAGATACATGTGGTGGCGCGTATGATGGCTGTGCTGGTGCATAGTAATGGCCTGCTGGAGCAGTTGAAGCTGGCGCAGCTGGTTCGCTCGTCGGAATTGGCGGACGGGGGACAGGCTGGAAGTGTTGCTCATGCTCCTGTCTGTTCTCGATCGGTTGAGGGGCTGGCCGAGGAACAGGCTGAAAGTACTGTTCATGCTCATGCCTATTCTCAATAGGCTGGGGTGGCGGACGAGGAACGGGCTGGAAGTTCTGTTCGTGCTCATGGCTGTGCGAGGGAGCAGCTTGGGGAACTGGCTGCTGTGCTGGGGGTTGGGTATGCGGGTTGCTGGCTCCAAAGTCGTTCGGTGCAACGGGAGCTGGAACCGGAACGGGAGGCCCAGGGGTAGAAGTCACAGCCTGCTGATATCCATTGGCCGGCAGTGGAGGAGGGCAGTAGTTTGAAGTCGGGGTGCCATGGACAACTTGCGGTACACTCTGCGGGTTTGCGGCTGGGTCGGGTGCAGCCGTCCCATTACCGGGAGGTGGAGGGGGATAATATTGATGCTGAGTAGCTGGACTGGCTTGATGAGTGGGCTGACTGCTCGGCGTCTGCTGTGTCTGCGAAGCGGGATCGTACACAGGCGCACTGTAGACTTGAGAGCTGGTTTCTGCTGCTGTCGTCGGTATCGGTCCGGGAGCACCTGGGACCGCAGCTGAGCCTGGCGGTCCTCCAGGCGGAGGAGGTGGATAGTACTGCTGGTTAGTAGCTGGGCTGCTGTGCTGGCCAGGTTGTGTTCCCTGAGCCTGCACCGTTGGGTCCTGTTGCGTAGGGTGCTGCACCTGCGTAGGAGCTCCAGGAGTCTGCGCCGGGGGCGTATGGGTACTGGCCGCCTGAGGCGATGCTGTTAGAGTCTGCTGTGGCAACTGCGTTGGAGTCTGGTGCGGCTGTGAGACAGCTTGAGGGGAGTACTGGGCATGTTGAGGCACCTGACTGACACTAGCTTGGGCATGATGGCCCGGAGCGAATGCAGTGGCCTGTTGTGCTGGCATACCTGGGACTGGCTGTGGCTGAGGAACTGCCTGCGGATTGTAGGGAGCATGAGGGTCATGAGGCGATGTCAGTCCAGCTCGGGGGCTTGGTACGGTGCCGGAGGTGGCGGTTGCTGGTGGTAAACTGGCTGGGGAGGCTGTTGAGCGGCAGCAGGTTGGCCATAAGGGGAGCAGCATGAGGCGACGATAGATTCACAGGCGACTGGACCACTCCCTGCTGTGGACTCGTGTAGCCGCTTTGCTGGGGCCCTGGCGGTTGCTGATACTGAGGAGGTGCAGACGGAGATGGGTGAATCGGAGTAGGGCTGGCATATTGAGTCGGAGGAGCAGTATACGATGGCTGATATGGCTGCCCGGCCTGAGGAACCTGCCCAGCAACATGTTGACCATGCTCAGGGACAGCACCGGGAGGCGATTGAGCAGTTCCCTGTGGAAATGGGAAGCTGCTTGCGTGTTGCAGCTGTTGATACGGAGACGAGGTATCTGGAGGTGACTGAACCAGAGAACCCGTCACGTAGGTTGGTCCCGGGTTGTACGGCTGCTGAGCCGCAGGAGGAACCTGACCAGAACCTGGAAGAGAAGCATGCTGGCCAGGCGGAGTTGGCGGATGATGGTAGGTGCGAGAGGGCTTCTTTGAAGGCGGATTGTATGCTTGAGGTCGCGGAGGTGCACTAGCATGACCCTGCTCCTGTCCATACTGCTGCGGAAACGTTTGTGCGTACTGAACAGGGCTCTGGGCATGATGCTGCTGATAGGTAGTAGCCGGGTGAGGAGCCGCGTAAGTGCCAGTTGAAGGTGGAGCACTAGTCGAGGGGGCACCAGGAGCACCGCCTGGGTACTTGTTCTTGATGTTGCTGGCAAGATCGCCAAGAAGACCCTTGCCCACCTTGTAAAAGTTGCGAGCAGTGGACTGAAGCGCCGCCGGGGTGGACGTCGGGGTAGAGAAGGCGGTGCCAGCGGGCTGCTGAGTTGCAGGCGCCGGAGGAGCCTGTCCAGGCTGTCCAACACCACCCAGATGCTGCTGAGGGCTGTACGGGGCTGCTTGAGGTGGTTGGCCGTACTGGGTCGGAGGAGCCTGACCAGGTAGCTGTCCAGCACCGCTCACCGGACTATACGGAGCCGGGAGAGGCACTTGGCCATACTGCTGGGGAGGGGGAGCCTGTCCGGACTGCCCAACACCACCCGGATGCTGCTGGGGACTGTACGGGGCAGGCTGGGGTACTTGGCCTGGCTGCCGGGCCGGCAGTCCATAGGGTGCCGGCGGGTAGGGCTGTCCATACTGCTGTTGAGGAGCATACGCGGCTGGCTGAGGGGGCTGAGCAGCCTCTTGCCCCGGCGGAGGCGGATAGTAGCCGTACTGTGGCTGTGGCGGGTTAGACATGATGCCTGCCAATAAGTGTCCGCTTGAAGGTGACTAGAACTTGGCAACCTCTCACTACACAAATTACCCGTTTTGCGAAACAACAGGCCACGACTCCTCAAGAAGGAGGCTCACCAGATAAATATGCCGCTGGCAGATGGGGGTCTGGACCGGTCCACGCATTTCAGCTGGCACCGCTAGTTCCACACGTGCAAGGCATAATTCCGAGGCTGCACAACGAGGCGTCCTGGATTTATTGGAGTATTACTGGTTGATTTGACGCCTGGTCCTCCACTTTGCTTACCCCACAGTCGGGGAGAAAGAGCCCGAAATAGCAACCCAACCTCACCATAGTTAGTAGCCTATGGTCAACCGTCCCAGATAAGTAGATATATAATGTCTTCTCACTTCATTGTATGTTGCCATATAAATGCGCAGGATTCCATTACGCTGCTTCGGATACCTCTGGAAGTGAACATTGGCATTTTAACCAGGTGGAAAAGGCCCAGTAGCCAACGTAGAATGGCGCTGAGCAAACTGTCCACGACCAATGATAGCAGCCAAAGAACTTGGTTGCAAAGTGTGTTTAACGCATTAACTCGGCCAATTTCGGTACATAATAGATCCAGTACCCTACAAGGCATGAGACTGATAGTTCAGGGTATAGCTAATACCTCGTTAGATATGGATGTATTATGAGGATAACAGCTTTCAAAAATACCTCGTTAGATGGTTTATCTACATTATAGCAAATCTTTAGCGAACAACTACTATCATCCAGATAATACATTTCCCCAAAGCTGTCAATACGCATACGCCTTTCTATTAGTTAAAGCCGCCACTAAAACCGGCACTACGTCAGCCTCTATCGTATTCTCGATCACGAGAGTGGCTTGGTCTTAAGCTTCACTGACCTGCATGACTTGTTTAATGGATGTTTTTGCATATGATAGCGCAGCCGCATTAGTCGGCTTCGGAGAAAAAGATGAAACAAGAAAAACTCCGTCAAAGTCGAACGGCAGTTCTTGACGCTTTGTCGGGGCGTAATAAGAAACCGACCGGGAGTTTCAGGACAACTGCCGTAACTTCCGCTTAGTCATGGCGGTTTCCCCACAAAAATAAACATGGCCCACATAAAAGGAGGTGACGTTTCGGAGGGGAAAATACGACTAGATACGAGATTTAAAAGTGTATCTTCAGGCTCTAAATAGCATATATATCTAGTCTATCTTCTTCATTTATATTACCCAATATAGCTATTAGGCATTGAAACATGCGTATGCAGCGCTCTGCTCGGTCTCAGGGTGACTTGGTGGGCCATTTCTTTTTACTATGACGAGCCCCATATTAAACTCGCGACACCATACAAAAACAGGGGCTGTGAATGAGCTGCGCAATGCAGTTGATCACTTTCCTAATTGATCAAGTTCCATGAGCCTACAGGTACTTGCCGGTACGTTCCTATACCTCTTGATTGCGGTATTTTAGGAGCAAAGATAAGTATCTCTGCTTTCTTGCCACTGATCGTCAGGTCCCTCTTTATCTCATAGGCAAATCATATCCTTAAGAAGAGGGCATTAAGCCTATGAGATCAAGAGAACAGGAGTGAATTCCACTTTTGACAATTCCAACCCTTGCGACCTGTATATACGTATATACCTCGCTCGGCCCTTTCATCTCGGCCGGCTTCCGTTGACGTCAATTCCCCTTCGGGTTGCAACTATATTCCGAACGGCCGTTTGTCGCTATATAATAGTGCTTCACTCTGCCCCTGAAAATGAGTAACCAAACATCTTAACAGCCAGAATCATGGGTCTCAAGGTCATCATCGTTGGAGGCAGCGTCGCCGGCCTGTCGGTGGCCAACATGCTCGAGCAGTTCGATATCGACTACGTCCTCCTTGAAGCCTATCCGCACATAGCCCCCCAGGTTGGCGCCAGTATCGGCCTCCTGCCAAGCGGCTTTCGCATCCTCGATCAGCTTGGATGTTTCGAGCCCATTCTCGACATTGCTGGAGAGTGTCGGTACACCGTCGGCGGCATGCGCGGACCTGATGGCGTTCCCCTCTCTGCCGACTCGCCGACAAGCCTTTCCGTCCATTTCGAGAAGAGGTGACGAAAATCCTCGGATAAGAGTGTCCTTTTTACTGACTGGAGCAGGGTCGGCTATCCTACCATCTTTATCGATCGGCAAATGTTGTTGCAAATTCTTTACAGCAACCTCAAGCACAAGGATCGAGTCCTCGCCAAGAAGCGAGTCTCCCGCCTCGAGCTAACCGAAAATGGTGTCCGGGCTCACACCCAAGATGGCTCCACGTACGAGGGAGACATTGTCGTGGGCGCAGACGGCATCCACAGCGCAGTGAGAGACGAGATGTGGCGTCTCGGAAAGGAGCAGAGCCCTGGATACTTTCCCGAGGACGAAAACTCGCGTATGCATCGCCTCATCCACCATGATTCCCACCTGCTCAAAATTTTACAGGGGTCCCCGTCTCGACAAGGTGCATCTTTGGAATCTCGAACCGCCCCCCTCGTCTCGGCAGCCGAAGCCAGCAAATGGTGATTGGCCAGGGCCACGCGTACCTGGTCATCGCAGCGCCTTTGAACCGAACATACTGGTTCCTTTTCGACGGTCTCGAGGAGACAAAGTATGGCGGAGCTGCTGGCAAGTATTCCAAGAAAGACGAAGAGGTGCTTGTCAAGGAGCGCCGTGACGATCCCATCACCGAGGACGTCAACTTTGGCGAGCTGTACGACAAAAAGATCATGTCGACGCTGGTCCCGCTGGAGGAGTATGTCTTTGAGAAATGGCATTACAAGCGGATAGTCACGATAGGAGATTCCGCTCACAAGGCGAGTCAAGCCCTACACTCACCGAATGCCATGACTGACACAGCTGCAGATCGACCCGGCATCCGGCCAAGGCGGGAACGGAGCCATGGAGTCGGCGGCCCTGTTTGTCAACGCCCTCGTGCGTCAGCTCCGGTCAAGTCCCCAAGGCTTATCTGGCGACCAAATCGACACGGCACTTTCAGAAGTCCACGCTCTTCGCTACGAGCGCTCCAAGCGTCTGGTCGAGCAGGCTCACTTTTTGCAAATCATGATTAGCCAGCGTTTTGCATTCTCTCGTCTCTTGGTCAATTACCTCATCCCCCTCTTTGGACAAAACGCCTTTGTCGACATTGTGGCCCCCATTTGCTGCGAGGCCACGAGGATTCACGGGATTCCCGTTCCGAAGCGGCCTCACTTTGTCCCGTTTGAGGATGAGCTGCCTGCTAAGCCCATCAAGGGCGACCTTGTCAGGCGAGTTCCCTGGGTGCTTGCGTCTGGCAGTCTCGGGGCGCTTCTATTCGCTTCACTCAACAGGTTGGACATTGGAGTCGACGCCTGGGCTACGGAGGTCTCTTAGGCAAGCTAACCGGCCAGGGCCCAGGCATAAGCATCATCGCGAGTCTGATCCCGACCCTTTCCACCTGGCTCATTGAGGGCTCCCGACATGGGAATTCCCTCAACCCTCTCTCTTGGTATGAAGCCCCTTCGCATCATGAAGCTGGTTACTAACTGAAATCAGGACTCGAATCTACTCACTCTTATACACTCTCGCCGGGCCGGGCTCGGTACTGCCGTTGTTCTCTCTGTCGTCTGTTCTCTTCTCCACCAGCTCGCCCACAAACAGACACGTCAAGCCGGAGATTGCCAAGTCCATCATTCCCGCCGTGCTTTTGGGCTTTGCCATACCAACCGTGGCAGCTCTGCTACCAATCAGAGACGCTGAAATCAGGCACTACGTTGGAAGCATTTGGAAAGCCTACCCGGTGCTGTCCGTGGCTTTCGCTGGAGGACTGAGTGCTCTGCGTGCCTGGAAGAACAAGGGCAGTCAGGAAGCCGAAAGCAAGATTGACAAAGAAGCCATCGACTATGCCAGCGAGTCGGAACTTGAGCTGTACAAGAACGAGGATGTGGTGCCCCTCAAGTTTGCTCACAGCTCTGCGCTCGCCATCTGCGCGGCTGTCCCGCTCATCACAAAGCTCGCATCGACACAGTTCTTTGGAGACACGGCACAGTCGGCTCTATCCCAAGTACTTCCCCATTCCCAGAATCTTGGCATCGCAGGCGTGGCGTCGAGCATCGTCTATTCTTTTTATACTGCATGGGAGCTGCGCTCGCTTGGCTTTGTGGAAACAAGGCAGGCTGTGCTGGGTGGTTTGACCTCGCTGGCTGCTCTGGGCCTGGCCGGCCCTGGTGCCGCGATTGCTAGTATTTCGTACTGGCGCGAGCATGCCATCTCCAGTCTGAGCCCCTTGGAGGCAGGTTCCTGATCTGCTGGGATTGATTTGAGTGCTGGTGCTGTCACAGTCACGGTTTGAGAACTACTTTATTTTGTCTTATGATTGTTTTGTGTATTTGCCATAGAAGGTGGTGGTTATTTAGAATTATAGAATAGATCATTGCGAATATCGGACAGTCTGACTGACCCGTTACCCTCTGATTGGCGATTTTTCCCGTTTGCCAACTTCACATGTGATCCATTGCTCGCTAGCGCTTGCTGTATCTTCGAGATGGTCGAGATGTCAGCGGTAGAATCATGCAGGGAGACCGGTGCACTGCAAACACCCCGGATGAACGTTTGATCTTGACCACCTCCTAGCATGGACGGCAAATCAGCTGGTTCGATCCAGTGATGCGCAATACGACTCGATGCCCTCCTACCCAGGGGAAGGGGGGGTCCAGGACAGTGCGACACATAACTTATATCATACTATTAGGTCAACATCATTTAGTTATAATGAGACTCTACTATAATATTAGGGAATAATATCTATTAAATGAGTAAGGCTATTATGATGAGTGCTTATCATTATTATAATCATGTTGCAATAATGATGTGTTATAGGAAGACATTATGGCATCTTTAACTTGGTTGCTCTATGATACACTGCAAACAGTCTATCCTAAACCCCCCACCCGGGTCGGTAGAGGCCCTGTTTGTTTGAATTGAGCCAGGTGACGTTGTTTACCCGCTCTTGCCGTGATCGAGCATCCATGGAACGCACCTCCTCTGCACGCAAACGCTTCACCTCGCGCCTTAACTTCCGCGTCTCAGTTGGAGGCCTCACTCTCCCCTCCCCTCTCCTCTTTGCATTCTCCCATCTTCATCATCCCATCAGCATCCATCAGTCTTTGCGCCGCAGCTTATTCATCACCGAGCATCACCTCTCCAGTATCGCGAAACAACGCACAATGGGCGATCGCGCCGACTCATCCACCCCGCCGACTCCACCCCTGGGGACTCGACCACCCCCGAAGATTTCCAAGCGCCAAGCGACATGTTCTAGAGGGACGGAGCCTTTCGCAAGCTATACACTTTCGCGCCAATCGACCCTCGCACGCTAGAACCGATCGAACCGTCTGTTCTTATCCGGCACAACGAGGACGATCACATCTATCAACTCATGGGCGCCAGCATACACGACGCGACAAGCTTCCCGAGCCCTCTGTCCCTCGTTGTATTCATCGACGGAGTGTCCCACGGGGATGAAGACGACCCTCAGACGGCATGCTCCTGGGACATCATGTACACACCAACCTCCCACCGGAACAAGACCGGCCTCTTGCCTCCCGGTATTCCTCGGAGAGCCTTCTGCGCACGACAAGAAGCCATTCTCAAGTTCCTCCGCTTTGTCAAATCCGAAGACTTCAACATCATGTGGCAGAAGGTGGTCATTGTGGTCACCGACGACGAGGGTGACTACATGCGGGCGATGGTTGAGTGGATGGAGATTGACGCGACTGACGAGGTCGAGCGGCGCCTCAACTTGGACATGACCACCGTGATAGGGAGGGTGGAGGTGATTTCTGAGAAGCTCAAGGAGATACGGAGTGAGAGGGGGCTGAGCGTCGAGTTCTGGCTCGTGCCGGCTGCTGAGAACAACACCGCCCTGCTGCTCGCTTCCCACACGGAGTCGAATGGATCGTCGGCGGTGAGCACTTGAAAGACTAGCATGGGACGATCCAGATGGCTTGTTTTGAAGGACAGAGTAGCGCGCTGGTAGATGAGTAGCTTTTCAGAACTCAAGACAAGTTTCTAGCGAGGTGGTACATCAACACATACGCGACGTCCAAGATTGGTGTGTCTGGTGCCACAGCCGCCAATCTGCTGGTCATTATCAACGCTGTTGGGATACCTTCACGGCCTTTGCTATGTTTCTTATCCGACAGGTGGTTTAACCCGCTGCCAACACTCGTCGTGTCCAGCACGTTCTTGGCGTGCATGCTCTTTCTCTGGATCCCGGCCAATTCCCTTGGTGGGATGTACGCCTGGGTTATCCTCTACGGCTTAGCCACGAGTGGCACACAGGGCATCTTTGTGGGTGCTTTGGCATCGCCGACCAAGGAGCCCGCAAAGATGATGACGAGTTTCGGCATGGTGTGCTCAGTTCTTGCCTTTGCCACGCTGGCAGGGCCACCTACGGCCGGCGGTATAATCGAGAGCATGAAGGGGAGCTTTGTCGGAGCGCAGATATGGGCTGGCGCGGTGACGTTTACCGGGACTCTGTTCGTTGCTGCGGCGCTGTGGGTGGTTAAGAAGGCGAGCGCTGAGGACGCTCTGGAGGCGGCGATGAGCAATGATCTTCTGGTACTTCGTGAACATGGGGCTCTCAGTGGGCAAGACGGGCAACATTGAATCGTTTCACTTCATGTACGGCAACACGTATGCAATACCTGCCCATCAATGTGCAGTCTCGCGGGGTCCACCTACGATGAAGTCCAGCGCAGTGCTGCCTCGCCGTTCTCACTGAGCTACACCGTACACGTGTTCTCAAACGCCAAGGGAAGTTCCCATGTGGAAAGTTGATAATGAGTGAATTCTCATCACAGAGATTGATAGCTCAACACGATGGCAAATAGCACTGCTCAGTGCTTAACAAAACGTTCGGATCACACCCAAAAGTTGCACAACGCCAAGCATTCGAAATGACAATTCGGATCATCGAAGCTATTATAATCCCATCGTGTTACAAGAATGGGTGTCTGTAACCGTGACTGCATATACAAGGTATCATATCAAAGCCATAAAACGTCCAACAGCCAGCAGGGTATCAGGGCGTGCAAATCGTGACTCTTTTCCATCTCCAGACCGTTTCCCACCACTGGTATCGCAATTATTAAACCTTCCCAATTATCAGAAAAAGACAAGGAAGCCGTGTGTACTACATGTCGTCCTCGTATGGCGGGAGAATATAGTCGCCGACGTTCTGTTCAGCATCGATTTGTGTCTAAACAGAAGCAACGTCAGTTTCCAAGGATCTTGAATCTTCCATCGATAGGTGCTTACGTAGTGAGGGATCCCATCCACCTGGGGCGTGTTGGTGCCCTCAACAGTGATCTGAAGAGGCAGCGTAAGGGCCATGCTAGACCCGTGAGGCCCAGTGGTGAGAATCACCCGAATCGTGTAGGTCCGGCACACGAGGCATGAAAAGAACGTCGGGAGGAGGACCTTCTTATCGGGTCTCGGAAGTTTAAATGGGATGGTGAGTGTTGCTTTGTGCTTGATGGATGCCGTCTTGATAATATCGTCGCTCTTGGAACTCCGTCTTGATCGGCCACTCGACCCGCCAGTTGATTCATGGCTCTCGTTCGAGTACTCAGACCCTCTTCGCGAATGTTGCCCAGACGCCGGGTGTTGCTCCCAGTCCAGCTTCTCCTGCTTGCCCACCGCCACCGCATCTTCCATAAAGTACGTCAAGATGGGGCAGGGTGTCCCCACTGGGTGCCTGTGCTGGTCCGGTAGGAAGTTGATGTGCCCGGTGGAATAATGCGTCGAAGCTTGGATAGAAGCGGCTTTAGCGTAGACCTCGGGCGGCGCTGCCTTTGACGATGCGGGCCAGAACTCGAGCTCGACGGTGACAGGGGGTTCCGACGGCTGAAGCTTGTCGGCGGACAGCACAACCGGGTCTGGTTGAACTGCTGTGGCTCTGAGATGGCCAATCTTGGCCGAGAGCAGGTCTTTGCGTACCAGCTTCTCCTGCGATAGCTGGTAATTGGGGTTTGCGGGAAGGATGTGAAGAGGTGGCTGTTCGGGAAAGAAGGGCATGACCTTGACGTCATGATGGGCCTGGATGGTTTCCGGCTTGTCCTTCTTGCCGGCTTTTTCCTTCAGTGTGAGTTTCGCTTTCACGGCGTAGTCAACTGTAACAGAATGAATCGCGAGGTCGTCGTGCTCCCAAGATCCAATTGTGGGGGCAGTTGCAGATGTCGATCTCTGATCACCGCATTCCTATTCTTGCAGGACGCGCTGGGAAGCTGATAAGGGATCACAAACGAGAATGGGACCGTATATGGCAGTCCGGCGAGAAGAACCCCAGATTCAGGAAGTGACTCCTCCGTGACTGGCATCTTGAGCTCGAGGAAGGTGTGGGTTGCGCGAGGCGTCTCCCGCTGAAGCAGCTGGACGGTACTCGAAGCAGAACCGACGAATACGACCTCCAGGGTGTCGATTGACAGGTCAGTCGGTGGAGTGATGGTGACGGATCCAGCGACAGACGATCCGGACGTGTAGATCTTGGATTTGAAGTGTCGGTCGATGGTGATTTCAATGGGAGAATCCCCTTTGCCCAGGGAGGGCACCCAACTTCTCTTTCGAGGCTTGGCGATTGAGTGAGGAGACATTGCTGGTACTGATAAGCTCGTAGAAGGTTGTCTGACGTCGACAAAAGGATGAAACTAGCTTCCAGGACCCTGAATCCGATGACAGAACAGCGGCATCGGGCCTTTTTAATGAAGAAGGGAAGAGAACGGAGGTCCCCCCGTTAGCTGATCATTCTTCCGTCACATCTTCCGTCCCCCTCTGCTCGGCGCGGCCAACACATGACCCCCTTCGCGGACGCCAAGGTCCGTACACGGCGCTCATTGGCGGTGCTGGCCGAAGCCACAGGCTCGGCGACTTGGTAGCGGTTTCTGATTGGCCGGGAAAGCCGACCGCAGTCCGGGGCGCTATCGCCAGGTTGCTGTACGCCCTGGCGTCGACAGCGCCGCTGATGAATCACAGGGCTGAATAATCGCCCAGGATAGCATCCTAGAGCAGCATTGATCCTCAAAAGACCTTGATTTCTAAAAAGCCAAGACTGCTCGGTTAGGCGCGATACGCACGTGTTTCTTGGCAACCCGTGATGCACGAAAGGTAACGAGATCCGCTCAGCAGTACAATAAAAACCGAAATATAATCCCTCTTTCCACCGTGGGGTCTCCGCAAACATACCATTGTCGTCTGGAGAACGGAGCCGCATGTCAAATCGCCGAGCTGGTGGACCAGGCTCATAGTGAATAATTACCGAGAGGCATCGCAACATTGCACTCCCGAATCGTGTAATCCACAATAGGGTCACAGGATGGATTCTTTTTTCACGGTGGCAGGTGTCTCTTGAGGCCCAACGGCTATTGCCATGTGTCCATATCGCCTGCTTCCATCCCCTCGCTCATGGCTGTAGTTGTCAGTTCCTCCCTACGAGAAGAACATTCAACTCCTAGTGGATACGATTAGAAATCTCTGCGGACCTTGTTCCAGGCTTAACTGCCCACTCTCTACTACTCCACCAAGGTAGGGCGTAGGGAGAAGTGTGCGCCCTGCGAGCTCGGAGTTTCGCAGTGGAAACAAAAACGTAAGCCCAACTCCACCGGAAAGGCGCGTGGGAAATTCGCCCTTGACACATTCTAGAGACAGGGTTCATCCATAGTCTAGAACGAGTATCGAAGATCTTTCAAGGATCCGAACTATAAACCGGCGGGTTCAACGTTGTATCCACCGTTGAAGGATCCACTGCAGCGCGACTGTACCGAGATCGTCGGGTGCTTGAACGCATGGAAGCTCGGACCATGATCTTGCAGGCGTCGGTGACTTGAGTCTGCTCGTCTATTCAGGTTGTCGGTCTTTGAAGCTCCCGGTCCGGCGATATCATTCGGGAGTGACGCTCTGATGAACGCTTCGCAGCCCCGCTCTCAGGGCTGGCGGCTCTAGAACAACTTGCTGCCCGCCTGACAACCTACTCTTGATGCAGTCTTTTCCTTCTGCTTTGGCCAATCATTCTTTTCGCCTCAGTGATGCAACTCATGAGCATTGACCGTCGAGTCGGAGCGGTCGGAGCCGAGGGGGGTAGGAATCATCGTCAAGGTGCGGTGAAGGGAGTCTATTCTTCAGTGCACCGAACGAAAAACGCATGTTGCTTCTTGATCTCATTTAGGGCGTTGAACTGGTAATTATGCGTGAAAAGAATGTCTTGCGCGGGGATCTACTCTCGAAGAGCAAAACGGTTTGTTCAAGGGAGGATCAACGCATTGTTCCTAGCTCTGTTGGGAGCTGTTTCCAACCTTCTCACCCTCGTGCCTTGTTGACCTTCTGTGAAATCTATTCCAATTTCCTCCAAAAATATTGCTCAAATTGTAAAAAACTATTCATTTTGTGTCTGCAACCACCATGGACTGATGAGGCAAATTTGGAGCCGCCCGTTGAAGTGTCAGATTTGGTCTCGGGTAGCTCAATTGAGACATCTCTGCGGGGATGGCGAATCAACGTGTCTGTCTCTCTGAGGCACCGCCCAATGTGCGCAACATCAACTCAAGCCTCTTTGTAATTTCACTTGCGAATGAAATCATTGTACGTGGCATTTTCGCCCTCTTTGCTTTTTGTGCAACACCGTGTACAGCGCAGAGCCTGATCAGCCCTGGCACTCTTGGTCGGACTTCTCACGTGACACAATGACTCAGCATCAGGCTCGCCTCGCATCATTTTATCAGGCAGCTTTTATCCCGCCCACGCCTTGCATCATCAGCGACGAGCAGTCATCCCGTTTTTCTTCCCAGGCATTCCTAGAACAGTATCGCCAACTACATATCCCTGCGACGGCAATCATCCCGTCCAGACCGTGAGACTGATTGCGCACCACCCGGCGATGCGGGGCCGGTCGCCGAGAGCCCTTTGTCGCGACCATGCTTCCTGACGAGACAATCGACAGGGCGGCTGAGAAGCTTGCCGCGTACCGGAGCAACGATGCCCTTTCCGAGATCCTGGACCAGTACCAGGTCCTCATTGAAAACTACCGCCGTCTGAAGAGCGACTACGAGGAGGAGCGCGAGGGGAGAGAGCGGTACAAGCAGCTCGCCCGTGGCCAAGAGCGCAACCCCTTCGCCCTCGTCGTGATTGACGGAGACGGCTATGTCTTTGACGAATACTTTGTCGGCCGCGGAGAAGAAGGCGGCAGCAAAGCCGCCAAGCAACTCATCGACAGCGTCAAGAACAGCCTTCGTCGCAAGGGACTCGAGAGCTGCGAGGTCATGGTGCGCGTCTACGCCAACCTCGTGGGCTTGTCCAAGTCCCTCAGTAAGAACGGGCTTTGCGGTGCCGAAAAGCGTTCCCTCTCGTCCTTTGTCGCGGGCTTCAACAGATCTTATGGCCTCGCCGACTTTATCGACGCCGGTGAACTAAAAGAAAATGCCGACTTCAAGCTCAAATCCATCCTCCGCCTCTACGCCGACAATGCCCAGTGCAAGCACATTTACTTTGCCGCCTGCCACGACGTGGGCTATGTCTCAGACCTTACTCCGTATAGGGGTAACCGAGACAGGTTTACCCTGATCCGCACCCCGAGCCTGCTCTTCCACAAGGAATTCGAGAGGCTCGGCATGAGCATCGAGGAGCTCAACGGCGTCTTCCGCCAGAGCCCCCTCACATACGCCTCTACGTCCCAGAGCAAGTCCAGTAACTCATCCACCAAACTCAACACGGCATCTACGAACCCGTCTAACGGGGGAGCCGCCAGCAACGACGGCGACGCCGTCTGCCGGTTTTACAACGCCGGCAAATGCCGATATGGAAACAGCTGCCGGCTGGCCCATATCGACACCAAAACTTCGTCTCATACGAGCCAGAACAGCACCCCGTCGCCTTCTATCGGTAATGGCCCAAAGCCGGATAGAAACCTCAGCAGCGACTGGCGCCGCGGCTCCAGCAACTCCCTCTCCAAGGTCAACGTCGAGTCCCTGCCCAAGAGGGATGATATCCCCGAAGGCTTCGTCGCCGTCAACCTCGTCGACGACCGCCTCGACGCCTTGCTGCCCACCCCTTCCGCCGAATCCACAAAGCGACTCAAGGCGCTATCTGCCGACAAGAGGTTCTGCAATAATAAGCAGCTGTTTGACGCATGCGAAAACGAAGACTGCGAGTACGACCACAACCCCATCGCCGAGGAGCTCAAGCCGGCCCTCGAGTGCCTCGCACGCTCAGTCCCGTGCTCTAGACGCGGCGGGTGCAGAAGGGCAAATTGCGTCTACGGGCACGTCTGCCAAAAGGCCGACTGCCGCCACCGGGGCGGCAAGGGCTACTGTCGATTCCCTAACAAGGTATGCCTGGGGGATTATTCTCTCGCCGACCTGGTCTCCGCCGACGACTCGGCCGTGCTGTCGCCCTCGATGGACTCGGAGGACGCGCGAAACGCCGAAAACGGGGGTACGAACCTGTGGGAGTAGGTTTTATGCGCTTGCGGGAGTAGGTTTATGACATTGTGGGAGAGGTCTTGATACCTTGTAGGAGAGGTATACGGAAAAGTTGGTTGTCTAGCTACGACGGCCGGTTTAACTTGTCTTGTTTTTATATTGTCGCTACTCGATTGACAATACTGAGGGAGTGCAAGTACAAAACAGATAGTTGGTAGAATCAACTGATATGGTTCTTGACTTGGACCCTTACTCACAAATAACCCATCTCATCTCACAAGCCGGTCTCCATTGAGACCTCTGCTGAACAACCCTCTGAAATCTGGTGGACAGAGCTGGCCTCAGAGTGCACAGCCCCCTCGAGGAGGGGTATCGATGCTTGGCCAGACCTCAAACACAGCCACGTCACCCAAGACTGTGACTGCCCTGCATTGTCGCTTCGCGGCCATTGTTACTGGACGCCTCTTTTCGTCACAATGCACCTTGGGCGCTCAGAATTCCGCTTCCCCGCCCTGCAGAGCTGCGCTGGTAGGCTGGTTGTATGTCAAGGGCATAGTATTGAAGCACGACCTAGGTAGGGAACTATAGTACATTTGTCACGGGAAGATATGTGGTGATATATGGCATTGGGTTTATGCCGACCATGCCTCGCAACTGTATTGTTGCTCCTATGCTCAACACACCGGGCTCGATGGGGAGAGAGACACGCAGATCTATACAAACAGAAAAGACTAAAGACGAGCTTTTGACTACAACAAGCATGTTGAAGAATCACCCCTAATCGTCATCCTCGTGGACCTCCTTTGCAACGATCTCGATCCCCCCCAAATCGTCTCCCTTGCCACGCTGCACCCGGCTATAGAACGTACCCCTGAACCGCAAAGAGATGTGAGTCGCAAGAAACTCGTGGTGCAGCTTCTTCCACCCCTCTACTTCCTCGTCGATAAAGGGTTCGGGAGTATAGGGCGCTTGGAAATTCATGCCCCAGCTCGAGGGTTGGATATCAATGCGCTCGAGAGTCTTGAGGCCCCCCTCTGCCGCCTTTCGGGAGATGCCCGTCATGCATCGTGGGCAGGGCGTACGAGATCCCCGGTCGAGGATGAGGCGGAGGTGCTTCACCGTCCGGGGGATGATGTCCTGTGTGCATGGGACAAAAGGGACGCGATCGCACTGGCAGATATCCCACAGGCCGACAAAGAAAGTCTCGAGCGCGGTGAAGCTGGCAAGAAGTGACGAGTTGTACTCTTCGCCGCCGGAGAAGGACTGCGTCAAGTCCAGCTCGAGATGCTTGAGGTGGCTAGACACGGGCTGCAGCGCCTCGAGAAAGTCCTGCATCGTGACTTCATGATCGATAAAGCTGGGTGCCCCAGAAGAAGAGTACGCGGAGAATTGAAACGATGCGAGGTTTGGCGTGTTTTTAAGCATCTCACAGAGAACCCCATAGCCAGACGCTGCCCCCCGTGGTTAAATGTGCACGACACAAACTTCAGTGTCGTGAGGCTTCCCAGAGCAGGTTTAATGCGGCCGAAATCGATGGCGTCGTGCCTATCGAGCCCGAGGATCATATCCAGACGGAGATGTCGCAGGTTTGGCATGGCGCCCAGCAGGGTGATGAGGTGAGGTCGGCGATGGATGTGGTTGCGTCGCAAGGCCGAGTGACACTCAGATAGCGGACATTTTCGAATCCAGTGCCGTCGCCGAGTCTTCCAAGACGCCTAGCGAGATACTTAAAGTCGGTGTCTGGCCATTCGTTCCAGTCGTAGCGTTCGAGGGTCAACTTTTCCACAAACGGGGCGCGGACCATGAACAGCTCAGTCTCGAGCGAGTTTTCAACACTCAAGCCTTCCTTTTCCGCTTGCTCAAAGTCGATTTCCTCGCCGATTGTGGTTCGTAAAAGTCTGCGGTGGTTTCCCTCATGGGGCCTAGGTACTCTTCCTTGTCCTCCCACGCAGGAAGTTCCCACTGTTTGATGTTCTTTCCCAGGCTTGGATCACGATCGAGGATCTTATGGAGGCGTTCCCCCGATATGTGATCTTCAGGGACGTGAAGCAAGATGGGCAAGGCGATGGAGTGGAAGCGCTTTGAGGTGAGAGCGAGAGATCGCAGAGACTTTGCGCAAGGATTGCGGTCCAGGTAGTTGGAAATGCGGCAGCAGTGGCGGCAGAGGGCTTGGAAGATGGGCTGAAGGAGCTCATCGGGCAGCGACTGGAGAGATGCAGAGGTTTGGACGTTCATGGTGAGTGTGATGTGCTTGGGCGAGATTGGTGATGGTGGTTTGGCAGACTTTTATTGACAAGATGACGGGCCAAGAATTTTGTCAATGCTCTCGATCGAATGATGGTGATTGGACCAGGATTGGTTGGTTGAGCTTTGAAGGATGCGGGTATTGAGTCACTCCGGTGAGACACTGGTTTAATTACAGGGTCATCGCTGTCAGTAATCTTGCACCACCACTTGGGCCACCTTGTAGTTCGTGCAGTTCTATACAAAAATCCTTTTGTCATTTTGGTATTCTGGGCTCTGTTTCAAGTCTTTGTTTTGGCGCCGGGTAAAGCCGATAGAGGCTTTTCGAATCCCTCTTAATTGTCTAAAAAGGAAATCAAGTCCTGATCACCTTCTTGCGCACACGCACCTGGCCCAAATCACCAATCCACTCCGACCACCTCTCTTGATATGCCAAAGTAGCGCGTAAATCGTGCCTTTTAATCCCAGAGAGGGGCGAGATTTCAGAGTTGCGCGATGTTGGCCCTGCCCTATCATCCCTGGGTT
The DNA here is from genome assembly GCA_020883615.1 of Fusarium virguliforme. NCBI lineage: Eukaryota > Fungi > Ascomycota > Sordariomycetes > Hypocreales > Nectriaceae > Fusarium > Fusarium virguliforme. Next base: position 850,091 of record JAJHJD010000009.1, on the reverse strand, counting down.
CTCGGGCTCCACGGGGCTGTTCCAGACTTGAGATTATGCCCCAGTTCCCGGATGCCCGAAGTAGACAGGTATGTTCAGGTACGAACTTGGGCAGAAACTGATAGATCAATCCTGTCCCTTGTGCGGTCGCAGTTTCTCCACTTCCGTAGAATCAGGCTGTGCAGAGTGTGGTCTGCCTTGGCCTGCATGGAGCTGAGACAGTTAGTTGGTGGCTTCACTTGTCACACAGCCTGGTTCACGACGCCTCTCAGTTTTCTTCTTTCTTACACTTTACCTCTAGCCTTAAAGGTCGTAATATTTATTCAAGTATTAATTCAACACTCCAGAATATATTTACCAAAACGGACCACCAAATGCTCAGAAGACCGGAGCCTGTAGATGGCAACCCGACGAGAGACCAAATCACTATCACAGCACAAAACAAATCAGGCTCCCACTTCTTCCCCCGCAGCTGAATGCGCTAAGTGGACCAAGCTGAGGGCCCCCTGTAGTCATCATCGCGCTTCGATCTTTTCGGAATTGACAGGACCATTTGCGTGACAGTTGTGATTTCTTCTCATGACATCAAATGCAACGATGTTACAATGCATGAGCGCCTGATACAATACGAGTGGACGTATTTTTTTTTTTTTTTTTTTTTTTAGAGAGGAAGCACCATTGAACTCAACCATAAATGGCCATGGAATCAGAATAACAAAACGAGGCTGCGCACTCACACCGATGCCAAGCATCATATCATCACGCCTCCATACCACGTGCGGAAACAGCCTCTCTTTGCTGATTTGCCAATGGTCATATGCTAGTTCAGCCGCAGTCGGCTCGAGCTACCCTCACTCCCTCAACCAGGCTGTGATGGTGTATATATAGCCGCGCCATTTTCACCCTTGACGCATCGTAGTCCCAGCTCTCTTTTCTTTGCGCAATCCTCTACAAGGCGCGCAGGCCCATCCCGTCCAAGTTACTTTCCGTTTCCACATCACACTATACACAATGGCAACGGTAAGCTTAAACGAGAGTCCGTGTGCATAGCTTTGGCCTAACCTATTGGTTTGTAAATAGTGCTCACCCTGCTCGGGCCAAGGCAGGATCTTGCGAGGATGCTCACCGTGCAATACGACAGGCTGGATCCCCAGTCTTGGTGGTGGCGTCGTTCGGTGCGAGAAATGCTTCGGGCGCGGCCAGTACTACGGCATGTGCGTGTCGTGTCACGGGCATGGGCAAGTCACTCGTGGTTGATGGCTTCTTGTCAGGGAAACCAGGAGCAGCTGGTCGAGTTGTTGAGGGAGGAGGGATTCGTTGAAACGCTTGGTGGTATCAGTCAACTGGTCGGATTGACGATTGCATTGGTCCACGGAGCTTGTCTTGCACGAAAGTCGATGTATCCTTCGGTTCTCTTTCTCTACGCATACTTCGAATACGCCATCCAGGTCTACAATCAGGTAGTGACGATACAAACCTTTCTCACATTGAGCTGGATGGATGCTTGTTTTCGATGACAAGATGACTTAGTGAGAATATTGGTATTCTCATGACTTCCAAGGGCCGCACTGCCCACTTCAGGAGCATTACTTGGACCCAAAGCCGTAAAACACCATAAGCTTGAGCTTCTGAGCGCTCACGCCCCCATTGAAGGCTATTGAGGCTATAAATTGTCATAGAAATATGGGCCAAATGATCTCAACGCAGAGGGGAACACTGCTACCGAATGAAAACAAGTTGCGGCATCCTTCAATCGGGTTAGGTAGGAGTCACTCGGCGAGTGAGTTGGGAAGGCGGTGGGAAACGGCGGAAAGGACGGCGACGAGCCACTCGATTTCGTCATCAACAGATTCAACTCAAGGCTTCAAAACTCATCTTCAGCTCTTTTGGAAACTCAATACCTCACTGCAAAGGCGAGTGCGACTGAAAACGCTCTTTCTGACGCTCTCCTATGCTGGTGAGCGACGACACCAACACACTACACAATGAAGCCAACTGCAACCGACTGCGACTCGGACGACGAGGTCTTGATCGACAACACCGAGGCTCTCACCCTGCATTCGAAAAAGACCGATCGTCTGAGGCGAAAGCTAGAGCGAAAGAGCAAGAAACAGGCTACCAAGGCTCATCTGCTGTCTTTGTACCCAGAGCTCATCATCGAGATACTCTCACACCTACGGCCCTCCGATATCATCTCCTTTCAGCAAACCTGTGGCTCGGCAAAGGCTTTCGTCGAGCAGCATGAAAACTCGATCGCAAAATCCATCATATCCTGCCGATACTCTGTTCTGGCGCAGTGCTTCCCCAGACCTGTCCACCTTGAGGCGGTTGACCGCAAATATCACCCCGTCATGCTACATGAGCGCCGCCAGAGGGTCCTCGCCATTCACCGCAGGCCATATGCACACGTTGCAAGCCACGACCCCTCGCTCCTTTGCTCATGCCTGACGTGTGTTTTGGCTTGGAATAATCTGTGTCTCCTCGTCGACCTGAATCACTGGACGAACTCGGCCATCGCACAAAGGAAACCCATTCCGATGATTCCGCGTGGCCAAAAACCGAGATGGAATCTGGAACTTGTCGAGCGGCATGCAAAAGTTGTTGAAAAGGCTGTCAACTCCAGAATCTGGTATGCGCTTCTTCTACAGCGGCATCTACAAACTACAATCTTTGGGATACGGAGATTCACGTCCAAGAAAAACACACCGGGCTTTGACCTCAGCGACGACGATGTGTTGGCTGAGACAGATGAGTTTTGTGCCAGAGAAGGACCCCGAGCTACGAGTTTCCGCTGCATCGGGATGAGTATTATTCACTGCAGACGTATCTGCCGAATCGGATCTGGAAGAAGGAGGAAATAGGGTGGCGATATCAGCCAGCGGATCAGCACTTTAAGGATCTGGAGTGGATGATGTCGATGCCGAATGGATGGGGGAAGCCTGTCGCAGAGGCAAAGACGGATGGAGAGGGAGTGAATGAGGTGCTGAGGCAGTTGATGGATAGATATTGAGTACCTAGAGAAACGAAACAAAGTGAGACGGGATAACTCTATCTCCTGAGCGGCATCAAATCTATGTTGCGCCTCACTTTAACTCGATCAAAGGCTTTGCCAACTGACTTGACGTGGTCAATGGGAGAGGGCTGCCTAAGAACGGCAAAGTACGGCCATATAGTTACCTGGAGAACATCTTGACATCTATGCCCTGGCCGTCCGATGGTTCACGGATGGATCAAGGTTTATTACCTTTGAATGTTCCGATGGTTCACAAGTTGGCTTCTATTTGCGGCATAGACGTGTGCGATCGGGATTGGAGTCATAAAGGTGTCATTCCTCCCCACATGCCGTCTTGATCATGGAGTGATATAGTAACTAATCTTCTCACACTACTCTCGCAGATCGAAATCAACCGCATAAGATCCTTGCTTCAATCTTCAGAGCTATTCTCTTGTTCTTTGGGCTAAGCCGCCGTTGGGTGAGGGTTGAAATGGGCTGAGTGAGGGCTGTGTGAGTGAGGCTTTCCAGCCTGCAGCAAAGCTGAACTGCATGCAGCAAGCCTCCGTGGTTGATGGGCTCACATTGCAGCACCAGGCTCTCTCTGTAACACACAGAGGACGCAGGGCTTTCTTGGCAGGCCGGCACAGCCCGACGAGGCTCTGTTGGCCCAAGTGAAGTAACCCCGCTCAATTCTCCCGTCCTCATTTTTTCTCCTCAACTTCATCCTCATCTCTGCTGATCATCTCCCATACCATCGCTGGGGATATCCAGAGAACTGTTACGCGCACTTGCCATGTCCGGCCTTGAGATCCTCGGGGCCGTGGCAAGCTCTGTCGCCCTCGTCCAAGCCGTCAAGGGCACTATCAAAGCTGTCAACCTCCTGCGGGAAGTTGGCGAGATCCAACAGCAATGTGACGAACTTGAGAAAGAGGTGAGCCAAACCCACATCGCTCATCCCTTAGGGTCATATCTAACGGCCTATAGGTGGCCATGATTGATGCCTGCATTCAGCTGGCCAAGAGGCAGGCTGGTCCATCCTCCCCTTCCTCTCGTCTCGCCGGGGCGCCTCAAGAGCATTGTTTGGTCACCTGTACGGTCCGGGAACTCCAGCTGATCCAAAAGGAACTCGAACAAATCTCGGCCAAGTACGTCAACGACCCCAGTCGGGTGCAAAGGAAGATTCAATGGGTCTTTGGAGCTAGGAGGAAGCTTGAAGAGCTCCGGCGGAAAGCCCACGAGACGAAGTCGGATCTCAATACAGCAATCAACTTTCGGAGTTTAGTTACGGTCGAGGAGGTCGGCATCCGCCAGGAGATGTAAGTGGCTTGCTTGTTCATGTCACTAGATGCTCGAAGCGGAACTGACGACTGGTCAGGCATTTTCAGTTGCTAGCTCAGCAACTTGTTTCCTGTCTGCAAGAAACTCAAATCGGTTTCGCCAACGTGTCGAGAATCCTGGAGGGTCCTCGCCGGCCGAGCCCTCCACTCACAACGCCTCATGGAACCCACGACGCTGTCGAAGAAGGCGAAACGGAGCAGGCCGAGGCAACCACCGGACGAATTACAGATCAAGATGTACCTGGTAATACAACCGAAGAACCAAACACCCAGTCACAAATGCAGACTGAGATGCAGGGCCTTTCCGTCACAGACGGCCCGGAAGGCCACAGTTCTGTCTCGATTCGACAAGAAAGCCTCGTCACAGTCACAGCCATCCGGCCGCTCGGATCACGGGCATGTGGGTTGGACTGTCAATGCCGGTGCCACTGGAGTGAGCGACAGTACAGCGGTGGCGCATGGGCGCAGCCGCTGTTGGGCTCATGGCTCGTCCGATCCCGGGGCATCGAGGGTTTCGGCAAGATGAAATGCACAGAAAGAGACTGTGACCCTGGAAACAATACCGGCGTCAAGTTTGAATACCGGCTTCCCAAGTGGCTTTGGGCCGGGATGCTCTGCTTTCAGGCGTATCAGGGCCAGGGTCCGGGCCTAACGCTTCGCCCTTCAAGAACGATAGAAGGGAGTGATCCTGTCTGGAGTTGGATCATGAGGCCCTCAATATTGCGGAAGAAAATTAGGGAGGGATTGGCATGGTTTCCAGATGACAGCAGCGCATGGGGAGAAAACTTGACACAGGTAAGTAGATTGTGAGAGGTTGAGCGATGGGTTTCAAGAGTGAGGACTGATCATGTTTGCTGTAGCGGGTAATCTATCATGGCCAGCACGAAAGTCTCGCAATTCTGCTTGAGTGGTGGCACAATGTGCTGCCAGTGCAAGGACTACCTAGGTAGGTTGGCCTTCCAGCCGAGCATGAGATGTGTAACAAGTGTGCTAATTCGTGCCCAGGAGTGTCGGCTACCAGATCTTTTATAGGTGCCCCAGCTCAACGGACGGGGAGGTCGGCTTCCTACTTGAAAAGACGCGGGGATTTATCCAGGATGTGGAGATGATGCAATCAACCAGAGTTCATAGTGCAGTGTGGCACGGCGGATTGCTACAGGCGCTGGAAGAGCAGCCATGGGCCATCAACGAGCTCGACGATTACGGGCGAACTCCGATTACGGGCGAACTCCGATTCACGTCGCTGTAGAGAGCAACAACATGGACGCTCTCAAGCAGTTGATAGAGGCCAAGGCTGATGTCAACCGACGAGATTGGACCGGAAAAACCCCACTCATGTGGACCCAACAACCTCGACGTCCAGAGATGACGCGGGCACTCTTGGAGCGGAAAGAGTGCCATGGCCAGATCAATCAGCAAGACCATGCAGGAAGAACCGCGTTGCACCACGCTGCAGCATATGCCTTTCCTGAGGGCGCGCGCATGCTTCTCGAGGCAGGTGCGTCAGCCGCAATTCTAGATATATCTGGCCAAACTGCGTTGCATCGACTTGCAGATGGCGATGCAGACGAGCAGGAAGCCCAACAGATTATCAGCATGCTTCAGCAGAGCCAAGCCCATCTGGACCCACGGGACATTTACGGCCGTACACCAGCATTCCTGGCTGTGGTTAAGAATAAGCTGCCCGTTTTATCTGCTCTTATCAACGCGGGGGCATCGCTGAGTACTACGGATAATTATTCACAAAACATGCTCCATGTGGCCACTGATTACGCCAATGTGGACACCCTGGGATATCTTGCCGACCTCGACCTCACAGCTAAAGGCCTTGACCCTGGTCTAGTAGATGCATGCCATTTGACTCCCCTGGCGAATTTAGCGTGGTGCCTCGAGGCGGATGAGAGCGCAACCAGAGTTAGACGCCGCCCGAGCCCTGAAGAGCAGCATGCATTTCTTACCCTCTACTTTGACGAGCTGTCTCGATACCTTCAACGTCACATATCAACCCTCAAACAGCTTCTCCGATCAGTAGAGGCCAGAAATGCGTTTGCATCCAGCAACCACCTTGACGTCTTAATCAGGCGGAACCAAGCCAGTCATCGTCAAAACCTCGTCGACTGGTATCGAGGGATAGAAGGCAATGTCAAGGATGAGAGCTGGGATTTGGTTGTTGAAAGCACCCTGGAGGAGATCCAAGACACGCACGACACTCTGGACCGCATTGACGTAGCAAGGGAGGGGACTCTGGCGGACCCAGAGGTGCGCATGTTTTTTTGCGAGTGCGCACCGCATTGTGGTGCGTTTAAGGGTACGTGGTAGGAGCATAGGGGCGGTGGTATAGAAATTGATACTTTGACTGGCACGAGGGAGTGGAAACGCCCACATCGCAATGAGAACCAACCTCTCGGCGCTGCGGGGATGAGTCGTTGAAGTCTTGCAATTGGGCCTTGTATGTGGCATCTAACAACGATTTTATGGTAATCTGACACCGAGGCTATGTTATAGGCAATGGCAAGCCCCAGGAAACAGCAGATCCCTGGAGCTGTGCCAGAACGTGTACAGAGCTGAGGCCATTGACTGTAACTAAAGAACCCAGTGTATGCAGCATCGGACTCGTGCAAGCAAGAATCATACTGAACTAGCCGTGCTGGCATCAAAAATTCTACCTTCGCAGCTAAAGTGGGCTTGGCCATGGTCGAGACTTCCTTGGACCGCCCTAAATAAAGTCTTGCGAGACGGTGCCATGACTATCGGCGCTGGGGAGTGGACAGCGCCCCCAGTCAACGCCGTTATGCGAAACTCAGGCACAACCGCCCCGGAAATACCAAAGTCAAAGCGGAAACACATTCAATGACCGCGAATAGCCGTAGCATGGCCCGATTACACACAGGACGTGAGACAACCAATAGGGTCGGGAGCCACGGCCATCAAGACCCTTGGACGGGATGAGATATCTCCCGTTACGTTGCATCAAGAAATAGCGTAAGCTGATTCCCTACTAGGCAGTAATAAAGTGAGAGCTTAACCAACGGCCTAGGCGCGGGCCAGTAGTACCTTGCCTCCATTTACCAGGTTCTCCTCAGAGCACTCAATCTATAGCCCCGATGGCATCATCTTGGGGGACCCGTGCCGCTCTGGTCTGTGGACTCGCACGCTTTCTTGGGTTCTTGGCCCTGAATTTTCCACCCACTAAGGGCCCAGCCAAGCACAATATCTTGTCTTATTCTCGGGCCTTTTCTCTTGTGCCTGTTCGCCTCTGGAAACGTCGTGGGGGAGGCGCAAAGCGTAGGTAGCGAGATGAACTTGGCAAAGGATTTAGGCAGACGGATCCCTCCAACATTCGATCTTGACTCTGGTACTCTGACCAATCGGTGTCATGACGCGGCCGATATCTCCTGTTGTGGAGAGAATCAGCGGCCAAACCCGTGGAGGCGAGCAGTCGGGGACGACCCGGTTCCCGCGTCGGTTTCCAGCCGACCCAATAAAAGGGGATATGCTTAATTTAAGGTACTTTACCCGCAGATCGACGGATTGAGGTTTCACAAAAGCATGTGTCGCATCCGTCTCTGCCCTCGCTGCAGCGCCCCCACGATGCCGCTCAAATTCAGCTCTCGATCAGGCAAACAATAAACAATCCCATCTAAAAGAATGCCATTCCTAACCGTCTTGTCGCCGCGTGTCCCTTTAACGGGCGCTTGATCAGACCCGGGGGCTCCTTGTCGTGTAACGCTAGCTTTGGCGTCATGGCTGGTATCCATGGCGTGCTTCGCACAACGTCGCTCAGATCGGAAGGTCACAAGCCATCACGCAATCAGGAGCCAGGCTTGGGGTTTCGGTATAGGAGGACCCGACTCTTGGCGGATCGACGTCTAGTGCCAACGAGTGTAACCGTGGAGGCACGTAGCAATGGGTCGTATTAATACCATGCCCGTCTGCTCTGCTCTTTTGCGATCAGCATCTCATCCTCAGTCATCATGGGCCTCTCACTTGGTTGGCGCCCAAAACCAAAGGCTAAGCCGGCCGTAACGACGGCCGGCGAGAGTGATCTCAACTACATGTCCGACAGCTCCGACCCGGCCCTTCTCCGCGATGGAAACTTGGCCTTTACTCGAGTGCAGGGTGGAAACGACTCGAAACCGTCGTACCAAGAGGCAATTGGAGCTCCTGTCGAGTCCAACTCTCCCCTGGGCTACCATGTTGGGTGGATCACCATCATCTTTCTCAACGTCAACCAGATGGTTGGATCGGGAATCTTTTCATCGCGTAGGTCGTCATGATATGTTTGGCCTGGACTAAACTCACATCATGCGCAGCCGGAACCATTCTGGGTAAAACGGGATCTGTTGGTCTCGCCCTGATTTACTGGTTCATCGGCTTTCTCATGGCACTCGCCGGGTTTGGCGTGTACCTCGAGTTCGCTAGTTACTTTCCCAACCGATCGGGATCAGAGGTCGTATACCTGGAGCAAGCTTATCCTCGACCAAAGCACTTCTTTCCCATCGCCTTTGCTGTGCAATCTGTCATCTTGTCGTTTAGTAGCAGCAACGCCATCGGTAAGAGCCAGCTCAGGAGGCTCCTTGACGTGCCCTGCTGACAACATCGCCTAGTTCTGTCTCGATACGTCTGGCGGATTGCTGGCAAAGTGCCATCTGACTGGCAAATGAAGGGAGTGGCAATTGCAGCCTACTCCCTTGCTGTCATTTGTATGCATTTACGACCCCACTGGCTAATCAACCCGTACTGACCTTCCCAGGCGTCATCGCCCACAACAAGTATTCCCTTTGGGCCACCAACTTTATCGGCTTCCTCAAGATCATCACACTTGTCTTGTTAGTACGAACCACTGTTTTACCCCCCATTCTCTAACGACTTGCAGCATCTCCATCACTGGTCTAGTCATTCTCGGCGGCAATGTCTCCCACATTCCCGACCCCAAGGCCAACTTCCGAGACTCGTTTGCTGGGACGACCCAAAACGGCAACGACCTTTCGACAGCCCTGGTGAATATCGTATTCTCATACAGCGGCTACGCCAACGCGTTCAACGTGGTCAACGAGATCAAGCGACCGATCCCCACCATCAAGAAGCACGGCTTCATTTCCTTGGTTGTGGTTGCGATTCTCTATATGCTTTGCAACATTGCATACTTCTCGGCTGGTGAGTAGCCAAACTGTTGAAGCAATGGGTCGACTAATGAGACTGTGGACAGTCCCTAAGAAGGAGTTTGCCGAGTCTGACGAGATTGCCGCTGGCGTCTTCTTCACCACTGTCTTTGGAACTGGCGGTGCCGAGACTGCCCTGAATGTTCTTGTGCTGCTCAGTGCTTTCGGCAACCTGCTGGCTGTCCTCATTGGACAGTCTAGAATGATCCGAGAAATCGGACGGTGAGTCTTCATTACATTGGCTGAGATTGACCTTACTGACGGTTAACAGACAAGGAGTCCTGCCTTTCACCACCTTCTGGGTCTCCACGAAGCCTTTCGGTACCCCTCTCGGCCCGTACCTCCTCAAGTGGGCGATGACATTTATCATGATCGTGGCTCCTCCTGCGGGTGACGCGTTCCAGTTTGGTACGTCCAAGTCGGGTTGTTGACCACCGCTCTCAACCCATCCGCTTCCAACTATCGTGATTCTCGTCTAACTCTGTAACAGTTGTCAGTTTGAAGACGTATCCCGATGGTCTCTTCCACCTGGCGTTGGGCATCGGCTTGTACCTTGTTCGACGTCATAACAAGCGCGTTGGCAGAGGACGCCGAGACTTCAAGGTCTGGGATGTCTTGGCAATCTTCTTCATCCTTATCCAGGTCTTCATCATCGCCATGCCCTGGTGGCCACCGAAGGGCGGCCCCTACGCCGGTGAGGTCAGCTTCTGGTACGCGACGTATTGCGTGGTTGGTGTTGCAATGTATGTTATCCTCCCCTAGCTTGGATGATCTCTCCAACTGACAATCCTCCCAGCATGATCACCTGCTACCTCTACTACGTCGTCTGGATTTACCTGATTCCCAAGTGGAAGGGCTACGCCATTCGCACCGAGGTCTTGGAAGTTGACGAGAACGGCGCCAACACGCACCGTTTGGTCAAGGTTCCTCTCACAGAGGTGGAGAAATGGGACGTCGAGCACGATGACGCGGGAAACCCCAGGCAGAGGCACGTTGGGAGCCCGGTCCAGGAATCTGTGGCGACCGAGGAGAAGGTTTAATAGGCCTGTTGAAGTTGCACGAATGAGGGCCTGCATATGGATGGCCACCTACCTAGTATGCTAAATGTCACTTGCAAATCCACGCATGCTCACAAAGCACCCTATAACGTCTTGTTTGAATTGGATGAAGTGATATCAAAACTTGCGTGGAAACATCAAAGGATCGGCGCTGCAACTACGTCATCCATCTCAGGTCCGGAAGAGAGGGGGCCGTTCTCACGACTCGACACCTCGCATGCCTCTCGAAATATGTCTTGACACATTTTAAACTGTGGGAGTCCAGTCTCGATATGCTATTCATGAGCCACTCTTACACATAATTCCGTGATAGCCAGCCGTGTATGGAGAAACGCCGCGCTCATGCCGGGGCTGTTGCCGTCGATCAAGGACTCTTTCGGCTAGCGACAAGATAAGCATGAAGCAGCCACCTGCGTCACCGAGTGGACAACTGAACTGTATTTATCCAAGCTGTCCTGCTCAATCGATCTTCCATGAGGCAACGACCTCATCATGACCACGACCTTTGACATCTCGCCCGAGAAAAGGGCAAGCCAACTCCACTTCTACTACCGCCAACTCTTCGTCACACTTGCACCTGTCTCACGCCGTGATGCAGATCTCACGGGAAAGAGAGCTATAGTCACAGGATCCAGCAGTGGGCTAGGGCTAGAAACTGCACGTCAGCTTCTAGATCTAGGATGCAAGGTTATCCTAGCTGTCCGCGATGAGGCCAAGGGAGAAAAGGCTCGCCATGAGCTTGTGGATGGCCGGGATCACCCCCCGAGTTCGTCGAAGTTTGGAGGCTAGACCTTTTGTCTTATGAATCTATTTCCGCCTTTGCAAAGCGCGTTGAAGGCTTACAACATCTTGATATCGCCATTCTCAACGCGGGTGTACAGAAAGGAAAGGAAACATTCACCTCCAACGGTTATGAGGAGGGCTTCCAAGTCAACTACCTATCCACGATGCTCCTCGCCATCCTGTTACTGCCAATCGTTCAAAGAAAACGGGCCGGAAGCAGCCCAGGTCATCTTTGCATCGTTTCATCCGACATGGCCGCGTGGTCCAGATTCGAAGAAAGAAGCGCAACTCCTCTTCTATCAGCATTCAAGCAAAAGATGCCAAAGTGGGACTTGATGGATCGATATTGCACAACCAAGCTCCTCGGACAGATGTTTCTCTCGGAGCTCTCAAAGCATGTCTCTCCGTCCGAGGTCACCCTCTCTTGCGCCAACCCCGGACTTTGCAGCGGCTCAGATATCGCACGCGATTTTGAGGGTACTCTCCGCTATGCCTATACTGTTTATTGTTACTTGTTTAGTCGGACTTGCTCTGTTGGTGCCCGCACGATTGTCAACGCGGTGACGACTCTGGGCGATAACGCTCATGGGCAGTACGTCGAGGATGCCAAGATTCAGCCGTGAGTAAATTCCACTCATGGCTAAATGCCCCAAATAAGATTCGCTAACACACAGGTCCCAGTATGCCGCCTCTCTTATATCAGAGTGAGGGCTTGCGGCTTTCGAAGCAGCTCTATGAGGAAACACTGGAGGAGCTCTCGTTTGCAGGCGTCGGGGAAATCATTGGCGACCTATCAACGTCTAAATAGACTACCTTCTTTTCAATCCATGCAGTATGGACAGTAAGCTGGGGTAGTTGTGAAATTGTGTGCACTGGAGCACATGGCGACTGCTGCAGGAGATGCAGTGCATGATGCCAAGTTCGCCAAGGGGCAACGTGGTCATGGGATCAAACGGATAAATCCTCTCTCAATTCTGCGAATTGATCACCAAGACTGGCCAAAGGAGGATCTGGCATCCGAGTGGTTCCAACGACAGCGACAAATCATATCCTGGATTAGAGTAGCACTGCATTCAACTAACTAGCTATTAAAATATTTATGATACAGGACATCACGATTCCTCTCAGCGGATGGCCAAAGGATGAGAGACTCAAGAAGGAAGGCGAGTTTGTTGGCCTGTACATGGACCTCAGCTTGGATGGTTTCGCCCTGTGCCCCATCGGGCAAATTCTCGGCTGGAGCCGCGAGGAAGTGGACGATCTTGTGTCCAAGATGCGAGCTATCATCTGGAATCTCAAGCATCTTGGCAGTGGGGGCATGTGAGTACGCTACGGTGCATTGTTAAAGGGGTGCTAACTCGGTATGTGATGGGCACATGGTGTATGGCCGAAAGCCACTCAAGGCAGACTAGTGGGAGTCCGCTTAAGCAGTTGCGTGTTGGTCACCTGGAGTCACCGACAAATTGAATGAGGACAGAAGACGCGGCTAGCTAGTTACCTACGAAAAGGGATTGGGACTGTCATGGAGGAACGGCCTGACGGGGAGACGTCCTACCCCCTGCCCATTGTTTCAGTCATGCTTCACCATATAGGTACATATGAATCGACACTCTTGCGCCATCATTCATACTTCCTCCTTTGATGAGGACATCTCTTCTGTATTAACGTGCTGCTCTGGTGGCTTGAACTATTATGGCCGCTAAGGGGTCCAACCCGGTGCACACAAGCTGTTGCTTGCTGGTATTTGACAATTACGACCCCGAGACCAACAAAGCCTTTCCTTCCTCCTTCTTGTCGTTGACCATCGCAACCTCGCAGACATACGTCTTGAACTTGCGCGCAGGGACCCGGTTCTCGAACATCTCCTGGACTTCGGCGTAGTTGCGGCCCTTGAGCTCGGGCAGGCAGAAGTAGAGGTAGACGCACATGGGCACCGACAGGCCAAAGAAGACGAAGCAGACCTTGCCGCCGAGGTTGGCCTGGTCGGTGTTGATGAGGTAGGGCATGACCTGGGAGACGAGGCAGGAGAAGGCGGTCGAGACCATGATGTTGATACTGTAGGTCTTTTGTCGGAGTTGGACACTGGAAGTGTTAGTTTGCTTCTTGTTATGAGCGGGTGAGATTTCTTACCTGGCGGTTTCTCCTCCAACACTGTAGGCCACGGCACCGAGAGTCGCCTGGTACAGGAAGCCCCAGATGACCATAAAGGCAACGGTGGCGGACAAGCTGGGACCAGAGCCGATGGTGCTGATCCCACCGATGACGAGCAAAAGTCCGGTCATGACGAAGCAGCCTCCCACAATCAAGGGTCGTCGTCCCAGGCGATCGATGAGCGGCCAGGAGCACATGTTTCCAACGAGCTGGACGGCATAGGCAATTTGACCGATGGCCAGGGGATCGTTGACGCCGGCGAGACGGAAGTAGTATCTGTTACCTGTCAGTTGGATGGTCTGGGGAGCTGAACCAGGGGTACACACGTGAGATAACCGTTGATGAAGCCAATGCCGATAAACTGCTGCGAGAGGTACACCATGACGATGATGATGGTTCGTCGCAGGTTGGTGCCCTGGAAACACTCGAACCACTTGCTGTTCTCCTGTGCCTTCTTGGCCTCCTCCTCCTTCGCAATAGCCACAGTCGCGATGGCCATGGCAGCGTCCACGTCAAACTCGGGTCCGTTGAATCGTCGGTAGGCCTTGGTGGCATCGTCGCGGCGGCCCTTGATCAGAAGCCAGGTGGGCGACTCGGGGAGGAAGAAGAGGTTGAGGAGGAGGATTCCGGGGGGAATGACCTGGGTGATGAGAGGGATTCGCCAGGCCATGTCGGAGGGATCCTTCTTGCAGGCAAAGACGACGAGCGAGTTGAGCCACTGTCCGAGGGTGATCATGGTGTTCTAGACCTGTCAGCCACCACGGATACAAAACTTGGCGTTTTCGAGATACTCACTAGCAGAGCCAAGCACAATCCTCGCATCTTGATAGGCGCCAGCTCAGCAACAAAGACAGGGCCAAGAGAATGGCCAAGACCAAAGCCAAACGTCGAAACAACCTTTCCAGCAAACAGCATCAAGATGGAGTGGCTATAGAACTGGACAATGATTCCTCCGAGGCAGACGACGCAGGCGACGATGATTGTCTTTTTTCTTCCGATAAAGTCGCTGACGATGCCGGTCGCAAAGGCAGAGGTAAAGATGCCGACAGTGGCGGCCGCGTTGAGGATCTGCTGGTCGGTCGCGGCGACGACCCAGGTCTCGCCGGCCTGGTATCCGAATTTCTTGGCAAAGGGGGTTACGGCGAGGAGTTTTCCCGTCATGGACATTTCATAGCCAAAGTTGACGGGGAGGAGATAGATGATCAAGCCTGGGAGGTTAGCCGGCAACGCGTTTTCCTCGACGGGTGATAACTTACAGAACATCAGGACGCGTCGATTCTCCCAAAAGTCGCGCCAGACGAGGTTCTCGTTGGCCGTGCTGGGAGGCAGAGCCGCAATGGCGCTCTTGGGCATCTCCTCCAGCTGGACGGCCTCTGGGGCCTTGGGCTCGATATCTTTGGCCATGATGATTTACTTGCGAGTTGAAGATGCAGCCTTGAGATGATGCCATCGACAAGATCGAGGTGCAGATCTCAATTATATATGACAAACATCAAGTTGAAACCCAAACCCCAGATCTTCTTCCCCGCAAGTCCAACTCCTGGGTAAGGTTGTTTTCGGAATGCGGAGAGGTGACAGGTTTTCCTGCGTGTGCGTTCCGATTGGGTTCTCACCCCGTGCTGAAAACCCCTGGAGAGAGCGGGTCTCGTCTTGTCCAATGCGAGCATTCGTCTCCAACTGTTGGAGAGAATCTGGAAGCTTGAAGCACGGCTCGCGTTGGCCCTAGTCGTGAGCCGTGACCCTTGAGCCCCTAGTCTGGCAACGTTAAGCGCTTTTCCAGCAACCCATGCTCAAGCGAGCCAAGCACCATTCCCATCTGTCCCTAGCACGGGACCTCCCAGCCTTTTGACTTTCGGAGTCGACGCCACACTCTGCGTTCCGGATTGCCAAATGGGTTCCGGGCTCCTCCACCAGCTCGTCCTGATATATCACACCACGTGCGGAGAAGTTACTGAGCAAACCCATGACCCAGAGCCACTACCCCCGCAAGTAGACACCTCGTTTCCCCATGGGCAGCTATGTCCGCTCAATCGGGTCACTCTTAGTCAGTTGAAGAAACTACGTCGGTCAAAAGGCGGCAGTTGACCTCGGCAAATGGGGCGAGCAAGGTTGGGCAGAGTCAACGTGACGTGAGGACCACTGTTCGACGGATTAGCAACGGGGATTGTTCTACCCATGCAATGGCAGTACGTCCTTGGAAATCTGTAGCGCCCTGCTCACAGACATGCCAAGGGCTATTGCCAGAAGAGCTAGTATGCTCCGTTGATGATCTCCAGCGTCATGCTCTTCCCCGGGGAGACTCGGCAACATTACTCCGCGACCCTGGCTATACCCGGAATTCCAGGATCGTAGTCGCGGAATAGGGTGCATGACATCAAGTTATAAAGCAGCGTGACCCGGCTGTCTGGAACTACCTATCGAAAGAAGCACCTCACATCACTCTGGGGTAGTGTCTTCTGCACGATGGCTTCCCTTCTGAAACTTGTCACGGCAGCCCTCGTGCTTGCTGAGGGGACTCTTGCTGCTGCCGCAAGACAGCCGCCTACTGTACAGGTCAAGAACGGTACCTATGAGGGCAAATACGTTGCTTCATACAACCAGGATCTGTTCCTCGGTGTTCCTTTCGCCCAGCCTCCTGTGGGACCCCTCCGTCTCCAGAACCCGCAGCCTCTGAACACGACATTCGAGACCAAGAAGGCGACCGAATATGCCGACTCGTGCGTCGGATATGGCGTAAGTCAACGACCAGACAGCAATCTCCCAATTGCTCACCCTTTTGCAGAACAGCCCTGCTTGGCCGCATACCCTGGGCGAAGACTGTCTGACCCTCAACATTGTCCGACCGGCAAAGTCAGGGCGGGGAAAGAATGACAAGCCGCTGCCAGTCGGCGTCTTTATCCACGGTGGAGGTTGGTCGATGGACTACAGCGCCAACGGTGTCTACAACCTGAGCTTCATCGTTGAGGAGTCTGTCAAGATGGGAAAGCCCTTTATTGGCGTCTCTGTTGATTGTAAGTGTCTCAACTCATTACCAACTCCCTCGCTAACATTGCTCGACAGACCGACTCTCATTCTGGGGCTTCATGGCCAGCAAGGACATTTTGGACGCGGGCATCGGCAACCTCGGCCTCAAGGACCAGCGCATCGCCCTGCACTGGATCAAGGAAAACATTGCTGCCTTTGGCGGCGACGCCTCCAAGGTCACCATCTGGGGCGAGAGTGCCGGAGGCGGCAACGTTGGATACCAGGCCACAGCCTTTGGAGGCAAAGACGAGGGTCTCTTCCGTGGAATCATTGCCCAGTCTGGCGCTGATGGAACTGACATGAAGAACTTGACCAACCCTCAGAAGCGCTACGATACCATTGTCAAGGCGGTTGGGTGCGACAAGAAGAAGGATAAGCTTGCTTGTCTACGGGAGGTTCCCTTTGATGAGCTCAACGCCACCAGCGCCTTGGTTCCCGGCAACTTTTATCCCGTTGTTGATGGAGATTTTATCTCTGATTACTCTTCAACGCTCCTCGAGGAGGGCAAGTTCACCAAGGTGCCTATTCTGCTCGGCACCAACGCAGACGAGGGAACTCTTTTCGGCAACTCGGGTCTCAACACAACCGAACAAGTCAGGGCCCTCGTCGCCTCGAACGGCCCGGACGCCGAGACGACTGATATCCTCATGGCTCTGTACCCTGACATTGACGCGCTTGGCCTGCCAGCCGCGTATCGCGTGAGGCCCGGTGGCCCCGTCGGAGCTCAGTTCAAGCGTGTCATTGCGCTTCAAACTGATCAGCTGTTCACCTCGTGGAGGCGGTTGAGGACTGATGCGTGGTCCAAGCATGGAGGTACTGCGTATTCGTACCTGTTTGAGTCGCCCAACACGCAAAACGGTAAGTGACTACCGCAGTTGCTCACTTCACCAGGCTAACAGTGTTTGTTATAGTCGAGTTCTTTGGTACTACTCACTTTACCGAGATCGGCTACGTCTTTTACAACAGAATCGGCCTGGGCTACGCCAAGGGCCAGAGTCCTCTGGCTGTTGGCTCGAAGGAGGTTCTCCGGTTGGCCAAGCTCGTCACTCGCATGTGGATCAGCTTCATCACTGATCTCGATCCCAACAAGCACGGCAGTAAGTTCCCGTCCATCAGCAATCCTTGCTCGAACAAAATATCTGACAAATGTAGTCTCTGGTGTTGCAAAGTGGCCCGTTTACAAGGCTGGCGGTGGCTATGGCGAGAACTTTTACTTCAACCCCAACGGATCGAGTGTGCAGCCCGACACTTTCCGACTTGCGGGAACCACTTTTATTAACTCGGTGTCGAGGGAGCAGTATGGACGATAGTTGCATAGAAGTAGTTTCAGTGAGCTCTTGTTGCACAATAATAGCCTCAAGCATTCCAGTTATCCTCACGACACGTCCAAGCAGCTAGACTGAGATCTTCTCATCCCAGGTTCTGAGTTTGGGCGAACTTGTGCTACAGACGATGTTGGTCTAGCAGACTACCAGCGTATCTAAGGCGTTCAAGGTGACGTGACATGTCATGATGATGTAAAACGGGCGTAGGCAGCTTGCGAGGGATTATGCAACTTTCGTGTCAGCTCGTGCCAACTCGTGCCGGCTGCTGCTGCTAGATCCTGTCATAAGTGACCGTCTAATCTCTCATCTGCCTCTTCAGAACAGTTCTCTTCAGCCTGTCCGACGGTCGAGATAATTCATGGACATTGGGCTAGGAAGCTCGGGTCGAGTCCTGCTGGTCGATAACAGGATAGATTGTTTGCGGCTCAGCCCAGTCTCATAAATCTCAATAAACTCATCTTATCGGACGTTTCTATGTATCGATTTGAGGTCATTATGTCTATTCACTTTAATAATGGGAATCTGCCGCCTCCTATGCAACAAGTGAACCCCAGAAGTCTTGATAGCATCACCATTTCCAAAGTGTCCACTTCTATCACCAACACAGTCAATCAATCCGACGATAAGCGATACCACCGGCAGGGTCCTATCAAAGCTGACAATACCACCCTATCACGTTTCCTGCCAACAGGACACGGACTACACCCACCATTAAGCTATCGGTAGACGCCCAGCCATGTGGCGTCGGTCCAAGTGACAGCTGCGGCATGACCTCTTTGGCGCTGAAGACCAATCAGAAGACTGAAAAATCATACGATTCCGGTCAAATGAAAATGCTGGTAGAGGGTCATTTGGCCTTGGGTTGTAACCTCTCATCGCTGCACACGTAGTCTCTGTGATCCTGCTCTGCCTCAAAATGTCAGTGCATCTCTCGACATCGAGGAGGGAGCTATTGAACTCTAAAGACGACCACTTTCGATGTCTGATCTACGCAGCTCCAGTCTTTCATTTCCTCACCGATATTCTATCCGAGGGAATATCCACCTTGGGGCTTCGGTCAATCTTTTCCCAGGCGGCTCGCCAGTGTCTCCTTTGCTCTGTATCAGAGAACTCGGCCGACCTCATCCCTATGACGGCGGTTCGAACAGCCCTCTACGGCCTGGCGATAGAATTTGGCGGTAAATCCCATGATGGGATTCTTACGAAAATGCCGGGATACCACCCTCCCTTGCCCATTTCGAGAAATTCCGATGGCTGATGTCTGTTCGTGCGCTCGGACGACAGCTGTCTTCCCGCATCTTTTATGGGGCTGGGCCAAAGTCGTTGCTTGTCACCAGTACCACGAGTGACTTGGGTCTCTTCCAGAAGCTGTTTTTCATGGACAGAGGCGCCGAGGTTCAAGTCGTGGGTGGGCGAAAACACGGCGTATCGTTTACAGATATCCCAGGCGGGTAGGCTTTGCAGCACGTTCGCCAGCTCTTTCTGCGATAGGAAGGATTTTCTATCGTCTATCATTCCAAGTCCATGATGATGGAGACTTGAAAACAGCGAGCCAGATAGAACAAAGAACTGTTGATAACACAGATGCTACCAGATTCAAGCA
Source organism: Fusarium virguliforme (assembly GCA_020883615.1). NCBI lineage: Eukaryota > Fungi > Ascomycota > Sordariomycetes > Hypocreales > Nectriaceae > Fusarium > Fusarium virguliforme. Next base: position 830,674 of record JAJHJD010000009.1, on the reverse strand, counting down.
ACAAGATGCCTGTATTCCGCCCCAGACCCTACCCAGCAAAGGGCTCGTGTTGTGAAACTTGAACAAAACCATGCAATGGCCCATTTACATAATAAAGCCAAACGCAGGGCTTCATCTCGCGATGAAAGGTGAGTGAAGGGCGACAACGACGATTAAGGGCGCTGTTGACGATGTGCCCCACTGAAGCACCCCGCTCGATGCCTCGATAGTGCGATATAAAGAGAACCAGCCAAGCTTCAAAATAGCCTCCTTCATTAACAGCGCAAGGACAATCCAACCCCATCAACAGTCACCATGGCGCTCTACATTCGACAGCTTGGCATCGACGACCTCCAACGATCCATCGTCGTCGAGTCCGCCGCGTTCCCACCCGCAGAGGCGGCGACTCCCGAAAAGGTACCCCCAGCGATGACGTGTAGAGTGCACCGCGCCAACCGTGTTTCCAGATCGAGTACCGCCTCACAGTCTGCCCCGAGCTCTGCACTGGCCTTTTCCTTCGTGCCGGATCAGAGCTCCCCGTGAAAGCCCCTCAAGACATCCCCTTCATCACAGAGGGTGGCTCTGATGACGACGTGCTGATTGGACACGTCATTTCCACAATGTCGACAAACAAGCCTGTGCGGGATGAGGACATGGCTTGCCCGCCCGAGTGGAAGTCCGACCCAGAGGTCGAGTTCGAAGTTGGACACAAGAAGAATGGTACGACGATTGCACTTCACGCCCTTGCAGTCTCGCCACAGTATCAGAGATCTGGCTTCGGCAAGGCTCTCATGGCAGTGTATATCGACCAGATGAGAAAGGCTGGCAGAGCTGAGAGAATCTCGATCCTCACCTACGATCGTCTCGTTCCTTACTACCAGAAGCTTGGGTTTGAGCACTACGGGAAGAGTGAATCCGAGTATGCCGGAGTGGCCTGGCATGATCTGGTAAGTACACACCCGCAGCCGATTCTGCAAGCGTTGCTAAGTTGCACAGTCGTACGTTTTCTGATAAGAGTTCCCCTCTATATCAAACAAAAACCCTGTTGCGAGTGTGTCTTGCGAGGGGGAACGTGGATGCTTAGATTAGACGGAGGTTGATACAGAAACTGAACGTGTAAAACACAAATTTCCATGACTAAATGAGCCAAGAGAGGTTGCATAGTGAAAAATAGGCATTTCTACGTGATCAGCATTAATTTCAAGGCATCTTTACAAAGTGACGAATGTGAAAGCCGAGATCGGACCTACCTCGAGACCACGTGAAAGGAGTCAGTGAGTGCAAACAAAAACTTTGATTCGTCAAAAACACTGATCTTCTCTGCGTCAAAAGGTTCCTGGGCCCTTGATAGGCTTGACCAATAGCGGCGTTAACCTCTTCACTGAACTAAGAGATGCAGGGTAGATCGAGGAAGTGTCTGTCGAACATCTATACCCATCTAAAACAACACAAGTCTTTGAAAGTTCATAATCCATAGTCTTGAGATTTCTATTTCACTCCGTATCTCATTTTTAGTCATATACATCTATGTCGTGGGTTAGCCTATCGTGATTCTCGTGATATGATAGCTAGATTGGCAGCACAAAACGCACAACTGAAAACAACCCTCGGCGGAAACATCGCAGCCAATCGATCACCGCGAGCCAATCTCACAACCTAGATCTGGCTGTCCCGCTCTCGTCTCTACTGTTAGTTTGTGTTGGCTGCTCACAATTAACCCACATTTGAGCGACGCCGGGCAGATCCGCAGGCGGCTCGGCGCGCTAGAGGATGGTTGAGCCGTGTCCAGCTGAGTATGGAGCCTGATTTGAATCACTACGAATGGGATGCTTCATACCGAAGGCGCTTGCCAAGAAGACTTGGTCTCGGCCTTTTGGACTCGGTCAGCCCTGCTCTAGTCAAGACGCCATCTCCACCTGCCACCACGACCAACAACCACCCTGGGCTTCGTGGGGGGTCAGGTTGAATTAGGCTGCCTCAACGCGAAGGAAGGCATCGTCACAAGGGCCAGGTTAAAAATGCACATTTGAGGCAATGGATGTAGGCTATTATACTCCGAGAAATTATAGACAATTAAGGTTATCTGCCCGAAGGTAACGTCGCTTGCTTTCATGGACATTTAATCGGGGATGCGGGACCCGGCTCCGACGGGACGCGCCGTGCCGCTCAAGGCTGTTGAAGATGCAACCTCCGCAAGGTACGAAATCAAGGCAGATGGTTTTGGTCGATACCACCTTCTACTTAGCCTCTCTCCGTGATTTACCCTTAAACAACGGCTATTGCGACTTTTGGTTACTACCAGACTCACTTGACACAAGACCTTCTAAACACAGGCATCCGAACCAGGTGACGCGTCCAAGACGGAATCAACACCAACGGAATGGGCATGCACCCGTCAGTCTTGGACATTGATGTAACATACAGACGCGATATCCCGTCAAACCCCCCACACAAAGCGCCCATTACTCATTCGTGTCACCAAACAAAAGGTCCTTCCAACAAGGCCAAGAAACTACATCGACTTCCACTCGGGTGTCCTCTTCTCCAGAAACGCCCTCACACCCTCTTCCTTATCAGCCGTGCCAAACGCAGTGTAATACAGACTCCTCTCAAACTCGTGATCGCATCCAAGATCGTCCGCTATCGTGTTGGTCAGCGATTATCAAAAAAACACGGGCCGTGTGTTGGGTACTTGCATCTGCATATTGCCTCCTTGGCCAACGACAGAGCCGTGGGGCTCAGCTTGGCGAGGCTGTCTGCCGTCTCGAGCACGTTGTGCAACACGATCCCGCTGTCGTAGACGTCGGCGATCAGCCCAGCGGAACGGGCCTCGTCTGCCGAGATGGGTCTCCCGAGGAGGATCATCTGCATTGCCTTTTGACATCTTTCAGCTTTGCTTGTCCCGCCCTGCCGTGCACACACCACGTACCTTGAACTTGCCAACCGCGTTGGTCAGTCGTTGGGTGCCTCCGGCGCCGGGGAGGAGGCCGATGGTCACCTCCGGCAGACCGAAGCGGCTATCTCGAGCGGCAAAGATGAGGTCACACTGTGGTGTGTGGGCTGTTAGCATCACTTTTTTTCTTTCTTTTTTCTGCATGTCTTGGAGACAGGACGCCTCAACGTCAGGTTCAGCTATCATGGCAAACTCACCATGAGGGCGACTTCAAAGCCTCCACCGAGCTGTCAATCACGGACCGCGTCAGTCAAGCTTCTCCACATTAGATCCGAAGCTAGCCTCTTGTCGGTGTTGAACAAAAGATCTGCTTTCTTGGGGAGAACTGTCCACTCACCGCCATTCCCTCGACTGCCGCAATGACAGGCTTCCGCACGGATCTCATGCCCGTGCAGAGATCCTCCAGATATCGACGACCCGCGCGGCCTCGGCATCGAGGACAGAGATCTCGCTGATGTCGGCTCCCGCTATTCGCACGTCAGCTACTACAAGTGCCGGGGTGGTGGTACCCCTGGTGTGTGGAGTCTGCATGTGGGCTCTTTACCGCAAAAGAAACTTTTGCTGCCAGTCACGACAATGACTCGCACGCCACGGTCCCGGGATGCTTCCTGCAGCTGTTCCAGAAACACGGTAATCAGCTCTTGGGACAGGGCGTTGCGCTTTGCCGGGCGGTTCAAGGCGAGGACTCTGACTCCGTCAAGGGGAGTAGACGCGATGACGAGAGTTTCACTCATTGCAGAGACAGAATATCAGACAAAAAAAGAGACTTGGCAAGATTGACTCGGTTTGCTTGACTCTTTGTCGGTGTCTCCCCTTCTGGGCAGTGTTGGCTCAAATAGTTCAAAGACAACCAATAATTCGGTTTAGCTGCGTCGATCATTGTGGATAAAGGGCCGGCAGCAGGGCCTCAACTGAGACAGGGCGTTTTTGACTGATTTTAGCCAACAGAAGCAAAAACAGGCAAAGCCCTCGGAAGGGGGAAAAAATGTCTCGGTCCTGATTGAGGCATTTTGACAAGGCCGCGGTGGTTGGGGGGCGTGGATCATCATCTGCATTTGCCCGCGTCGGGCAATTTGAGATGCAAATCGTTTCTTTTTCGGCGTGGATGTCGTGTCGATCTTCGGGCCTGTCAATCCGTCGGCTCGGTGTCAGTTCAAGCGGTGATGCGAACCATTTCACCTTGTCTAGCTCGATGATCCTTGCAAGCTAGATGATAGAGTTGGGCGGTATGCTTTGAGTAGACTTGTCTAGACAGACGAGAGAGAGAGAGAAATCCAGAGATGAAATACGCGCAAGTTGCAAGGTTGATCCTGCTTATATGGGCTCCAACTCAAGCCATAATTCCCACTTGAGCAACCCAATAACAGTCAACAACATCAGCTTGCATCTCCCCCTCCCATCCCCACCGAGACACACAACCCGCGCACCCCCCGCCATCCCTCATGTGAGATTCTGCAGCTGCCGGAGCTCGATCCTGCAGTTCCCGGTCTGCTGGAGAATTGCTTGGCAACCCTTGTATCCGCGGTCATGGAACCGTCTCGGGCCAATGTGGGCGTCGGTCTTGCAGGGGGTCCCCGCCCCCCCACACAAGCGGGCGACTACACACACACACACACACACGGATACTCGCTTGGGGTGAAGGGTCTCCATGTTTAGGTACTTGTCGGGAACAATGTTCAGCCATCGAATGATTTCCTCAGCCATCCGCATTATCATGTGGCATACCCTTCCGGAGCTAGTATGCCTCGACGCTACTTGGCCCGCGTGCGCTTTAGCCTCGTCTCCCTGCCCCCCTCTACACACCTACCCGATCAAGGCGGAGCAAAGGTCCCTTTTTGGTTGTCAGTTTTCACAAATCTCGATACCAACAAAAGACGCATCCGTGGGCGGCTGGAGCTGAGACTCGGACCGCGTGGCCAGCTGACTGGTTCGTCCCTGCTTTCCCCCAACAGTCTGGTGCCAAGTTCATGGCGGGAGGCTGGCGGTAGAGAAGATGGGCATATCAGAAGCGGAGAGTGTCCTGGCTATTTAAGGAACGGGCTTCTTAGAAGCACTTGATTAATTTCAAATCATCAGCACCAAATCTTCTTACTCTACTTTTTGAGTTTCTGCTTGATTATTACCCGGCGTCGATCGTCATATGAGCCCTCACCAAAAAAGTCCCACCCCTAGCATGGAACCATCTATGCCCTCAGTCCTGCCCGGCTCGGCCGTACCAATCTCGTTTACGAGAGGTACCTCGAGCAGACCCAGCTTCTCAACCATCACCGAGGCCTTCTACCACCATGCCTCCTCACAGCCCACCGCAGCTGCGGCCCGAGACCTCTCGGTCGAACCTCCTGCAGAGATCAGCTATGCAGAGCTGGCTCAGCGCAGTGTCAGGTTAGCCCGGCGGCTGCAGAGCCTGGGAGTCGTCCCCGGGGACCGTGTGCCGCTTGTTGTGAAACGGGGAGTCGGCATGCTGGTTGGCATCATGTCCATCCTGTCCTGCGGTGCCCAGTATGTTCCACTTGATGGATCTGTCGTGGCAGATGAGACTCTGCAGTTTGTGTTGAAACAGACTGGTGGTTGCACTGCCTTGGCTTTGAAATCTACTGTCCATCGGATTGTCGATGCTGGTGTTTCCAATGTCGCTGTCATTGACGACTTGGACGATGAGCAAGACGCCACATGCCTCGAGGACTTCAAGCCCTTGAGTAACCCCGATGACGGGTGTTACGTGATTTACACATCAGGTATGGTTTGACAGTTTCATACATAAGTTCTTGGTTGCTGACGGATATAGGCACTACAGGGACACCCAAAGGGGTAGACGTCACTCACCGCAACGTAACAAACCTCGTGTGCCAGTCTCCCGGAAACCTGGGAATCTCTCCCGGTGTCTGCGTAGGCCAAGTGCTGAATGTCAGCTTTGATATGGGTGAGTAATTCAAATATTTTCTTGAGATGTGGACTGACATTGTGAAGCTGCTTGGGAAACCCTTGGATGCCTGTCAAACGGCGGCACCCTTGTCATGCGTGGCTCTGACTGGTCAAAGGCGTTGAGACAAGTGAGTGCCCTCCCATGTGGCGGTGTTCAGTAATCGCTAACCCATGTCCAGATTGAGGTTCTGATCTGCACCCCCAGCATCCTGGCCAAGTTCAGCCCCCAAGACTACCCAAACCTCAAGGCGGTGGCCACTGCTGGTGAGCCTTCGTGTCAAAAGTAGGTCTCTCTTGTTTCATATGCATGGCCTTGAAATCTAACCAGTTCCTAGGCTTGCTGACCTCTGGGCGTCTCACCTGAAATACTTCAACTGCTATGGTCCGACTGAGACAACCATCGTCAACACCATGCAGCACCACCAAGCAGGGCAGCCCCTGTCAATTGGGAAGCCAACTCCAAGAAACAGCATCTACATCCTTGATGAGTCTCTTGCTCCTGTTCCTGTCGGTGAGGTTGGTGTTGTGTGGGCCGGAGGTGCAGGTGTTGCCCGCGGCTATGTTGGCCTACCAGACAAGACGGCCGAGCGGTTCAGACTGGACCCCTTCACTCAAGACGGGTAAGCCATCCAAGCACTTTCTTTGAAGGCCTACACTGACACCTGATAGCTCAAACATGTACAACGCTGGGGACCTCTGCCAGTGGAACTCTGACGGCACCCTCCACATCCTCGGACGTGTGGATGACCAAGTAAAAGTAAAGGTGTGTACCCATCCCCGGCCAAGCAGTCCAATTTCTAACCGTCAACAGGGCTTCCGCGTTGAGCTCGACGGCGTCGTTGCAAGCCTCAACTCATGTCCCTCGGTGGACTCTGCAGCCGCCCTCCTCGTCGACGACCAGATCCACGCCTTTCTCACACCCCACGACTGCCCTCTTCCAGAAGTCGAGAGCCACCTAAAGACACGCCAACCATACTACGCCATGCCGGCAAAGTATCACTTCCTAGAGGCACTGCCCATGACTCAGAATGGCAAGATCGACAAAACGGCGCTGAGGTTGACGGCATCGTCTCCCGTCGAGCACATGTCGGAAAAGACTTCCTTTGGCCTCGTTCGTGCTCCTCAGCCTGTCCATCTGGGCCACTCTCGGTCCGACTCGTCAACCTCCAGTGCTACCCAGTTTAGCTCATTCTCTGACTCGTCTGATGCCACTCTGATCGATGAGCACCAAGTCGACCTCGAGAAAGCCCTCCCCGACAAGAACTACGGCAAACACGCTCGTGGACTCCGCTACAGAGCCCTCATCATCTACCGCCGCCTCTTCTCTCTTGTCGGTCTGTTCAACATCTCGGCAGCCATCGCCCTGATCCTCACCGGAATCAGCCGAGAGTGGCTGGGCAACATCACGGCGATCAACCTAGCCACCGCTGTCCTCATCCGTCAAGAATTCGTCATCAACGCCCTCTACACGGTCGCCTGCAGCGTCCCCAAGTCTTGGCCCCTCTGGATCAGGTCCAACTGCGCCAAGATCTACCATCTCGGGGGTGTCCACTCTGGCGCCGCTGTCAGTGCCGGAGCGTGGCTGCTGGCGTCCAACATTGCCGATATTGCCTGCATGTATGGCAGCTGTGCCAACTGGGGTACGCAGTCGATTGCTTCCAAGACTATTTCTTGGATTCTCTCTGCGCTTTTCGTCGCCATGATCGGGCTTGCGTGGCCCTCGATGCGGAAGCGCCACCATGACCTCTTTGAGAAGACGCATCGGTTTGCTGGGTGGACCATGCTTGTTCTCTTCTGGGCTCAGGTTGTTCTCACTGCCAGAGACAGCTCCCCAGCTGGTACTTCCTTGGGGCAGGCATGCGTTCGATCGCCGTCCTTCTGGCTTCTGGCTGTGGCCACTGCCAGTGTCGCTTCCTCTTGGCTCTTCCTCCGTAAAGTTCCCGTTGAAGCCGAGGTGCTATCCGACCACGCCATCCGTCTGCACTTTGACTACACGGTCCCCGTCAACGGATCATTCACCCGGCTATCGTACAAGCCTCTGATGGAGTGGCACTCGTTCGCCACTATTCCCGCTCCCGAGGCCGTCAACGGCAGGCCGAAAGGCTACTCACTCATCGTTTCCAACGCCGGTGACTGGACCAAGTCGACCATCCAAAACGGTCCATCTCACATCTGGACACGAGGTGTTCCAACATGCGGCGTCATGCGCATCGCAGCCCTCTTCAACCGTGTCGTCCTCATCGCAACAGGCTCAGGCATTGGACCAGTCCTCGGCCACATCCAGAACCCCAGCTGCGCGACACAGCTCATCTGGTCGACCAAGCAGCCCGAAGAGACGTTTGGCAAGGACCTCTGCCAGACAATCAACGACAGGATTCCGAATGCAGTCATCCACGACACCAAAAAGTCTGGACGTCCGGATCTGGTCAAGATGGGCTACAACCTAGCCAAGAGCTTCCAAGCCGAGGCCGTCATCATCATTGCAAACGAAAAGATCACGAAAAAGGTGGTCTACGGATTGGAGACGAGAGGGGTGCCAGCCTACGGCGCAATCTGGGATAGCTGAGCTTGTTTGGTCCTGTACTTGTTTGAGCATGTAGCATAAGGGACTGGAGTTTTGGGGTACTGGCGCCGGAATGAGAATTGATTCATGATTTATGGTTATTTGACATCTGTTGACTTCAACTCTGATTGATTTGGAATACTTTTGCGTGCGTTCCGTGATAGGCCAAGTGGTGAACTCTCAAGACCTGTCAGATTAGGTTTCAAACTCTGATCGGGGGACCCAACTGTGCGGTAAGTTTCCACCCATGTCACGATGCAACCCAAAGGGTCAGGGTGTGCAGATCAAAGATGGACGCCCTGGGTGGAGAGTTTGAGTTTGATGCATGGGCGTCGCAGCTTCAACGTTTGTGCGTGTACATGGACGGGTAAAACATGTCTCAAGAGCGCATGGCGACTGAGACTGTCCCTGCAGGAGTTATGCGCATCTAAGAAGACGAGTACTTTGAAGTCAGGTCGAAAGATACTCCGTCGAATATGACGATACTGACGCACAGTTGTTGTAGTTGACAAGGTGGTTGTGATTGGCCTGTGAACATTTCCAATCATGAAGCCGCCATGTCCGACACAAGGGTCAGCCTTGGTGATTCGCTTTGGCTCCAGACATCCTTGCTAGTGACTGGTCAGGTTTCTCCAAGCCTGGGGGCACCAGTATATCCTAACCAGCGCTGATCATGAACAACCCATCATTTCTGGCAACTTGTTATTATGAAGCTGTCTCGGTGCCAAGCATGCATGTTGCTCTACAAAAAGAAGGGGGTGATCCAGACATCAATTTTGATAGGTCAACTCAACGGCGGGCTGGGTTGCACATAAGATGCCACCTCTGCACTGCAATTTTAACTCGCCCTGAGAGCATTTGGAGGGACCTGATAAACCCCACCGGCTGTCAGGGAAGGCGCGTGAAACACAAGGCAACCATGGAAGTGATCGTAAAATAGATCCTCTGAACAGCAAAGTGTAAGGTACTGACCATAGGTGTCGAGGCAATCAGGTCAGTTTCGCGTTTTGAGAGCAACATCATCACACATGCGATGGGGAGCAGGAAAAACTACAGAATAATAAGATAGCAGCCATATCCACCGGCTACTTTCCGTTCTTTTCTCTCTCATTTTAACCACGATGAAGCTCCTCATGCTATTACTGCCTCAATGCGATGATGAGAATCTCTTTATCGCGGTCAAGGTTTTTCCCCACCACATTCGCGATATTTTTGCTCTCATAAAGTTTCGAAATTACCCCCAAGAACACGCAGCTTGGGGAAAATAGCTAACGAGTATTCCACAAAGACTAACAAGGGGTCGATTGGTCCTACATGGGCCATGTTCAGTTCCTTGAGCAAATGTATCGACATGGTCTAGGGTGGGTGGGTTGCACATGACGCACTTTGTGTGGTTGCGCCATGTGTCCTGCCTCGGAGGCTCAACTTTAGCTGGAGTAACATTAATGTTGCACAGTGAAAGAGGTCATCATACACTAGGATCGGACCTCAATTCATCCTTCTCCACGTCGCCATCACCAGCTCTCTGTTGACCACTTGGCCTGTTGTGTGAGCACGGAACCTCACGTGACTCGGAAATCAAGTCTCCACACCGCGGCGACTTTTCAAAAGTCTCCGCTCCGCGGCCGGCCGGCGACTCTCACCCATCCACCCATGGATATCCTGACATCCATTATCAGCCCTTTCTACCTTGATGGCCAACCTTAGAACCCGCCTTGCCTTGTAGCGGCCACTCTCAGAGCTGCGTGACATGGACCCCCGCACAAATACCGACAAGTCCCGCCATCGTGCCTGTGACCCCTGCAGTGAGCTGATTGCCCCGAGTTGCCCCCACGGATTCTCCCACAGAGACTAACATGGGCCCCTCCAACAGGGAAGCGCAAGGTGAGGTGTTCGCGACACATTCCTCTGTGTGAACGATGCTCGCACTTTGGATTGGAATGCGAGTATTCGCCTGTTAGGACCATGGGTCGACCTCGTGTGCGGCAGCCTCGTCACGAGGTCAGCTCCATGCCGGCCGACCTCATCAACATGAGCACCTTTGACCAGCCGATGGGTGACCTCTTTGGCGATTTCACCGCCCAGCTTCCGCCTTTCAACATGGACTTTGGGTCTGGTCGGAATAGCCCACCAGGTCACGATTTCTTTCAGCCCCGACCGATAGACGAAGACGAAGGTGCCGCCTCACCGCCTCGAGACCATCAAAGCCCTTGCTTGCTTCACCACGGCCCCGAAAAATGCAAGCAAAAGAGCCCAGACCGCGACACAACTCCCAGCCTCGCCGCTAAAAAGTGCAGCTGTGTGGAGCTGGTGAACCAGCACTTTTCTTCAGTAGAAGACTCGCTCGAAACCTTTCAAGTTCTCAAGGTCCTGCAGCAATCAATACAGTCGGCAAAGTCAATCCTGGAATGCAACGCCTGTTTTGGCTCGTGGGACAAGAACCCCGGCACATCGAGAAACGTCTACCTCCTCGGCTCGCTCATGTCTAGCATCAGCTCCTCATACGGCGACTTTTTCCTCCACCAGAAACGCCTCGCCGCCGAGTCAACAAGCACCGGCAAACCAATCAAAGTTCTCCTTGGCCAGCCGCCAGACGAGGCCGCCACGGTAGAGCTCGCTCTCGACGGCCCAAGCTACAGCGACTTTATCCGAGCAAGCCTGCGACAAGAGCTGGGACGACTGTCAAAGCTGAGCGACGCGTTTGCAGAGAGACAGACGCGGTTGCACAACCAAGGACACGAAGGTTGCGAACCGGGCAAGGATTGTACAAATTTCGAGTTTGTGGTGCCGGATGAGAAGCATCCGGCAGAGGTGTGTCCCAGAGACGTGGACATAACCGAGGTCTTTTCGTGTTTTCGAACGGTGGATCAGGTACGGGCGGTCATGATGGAGACGCAGAAGATCATATCAGCATAGCAACAGCGATGGTACTGGCGTTGGCACAGGCATTTACGACATTGTAGCACTGGTTGAAGCATTCGTCATCTGTCAATGCCTAATAAGACGGTTCGAGTGTTTAAATTATTGCCAATTTTAAAGCCATTAATAGGTGCACAACATGGCGTTCCTTGAGCAATGATGTTCGATGCTTAGGAAAGCCTCAACAGCACACACAGAGGGTCTTCAAGTTTGCCCAAGAAGTTGGAATCAATTGAAAGGAGCAATGTATGACTCCAAGAACAATTAAAACATGGACCGTTGACGCCACCCCGAACGCCTGAACGATGGCCCTTATCCCATCCTCAACCAACTCCACGGCCTCGTCAACGTTGCCGAGTCACAACGCGACGCGGCCCATGCTCCTTGCGGAACTCCCCGGGACGAGCCTCCCAAGTGGCCGTGGCCTCTTGCGAGTGCTCGCTACCCGTATACGGGTTGTAGTATCGGGGCTTGCGCCCCTGCTTGGGTTGAGGCCAATTCTCGTACCTCCCCATCGAGTAATCAGGTCTTGGGCCCGCCATGGGTGCAGAGTGCTTCTCCTTGGAGGGAAAGCAACCCATTATGAAAATTGTAATTTGGTTCGAGGTGTGTGTGTTTGTCTAAACAAGAAACATGTTAGTATATACAAGCTGGATGTGGGCAAGGGATCGATGCTCACAGTGGTGTGGTTTTGTTTATTAATCTTAGAGTTATCTTTGGGTGGCCTTGAAGTGGTCTTAGTGCCGCGCCCAATAAGCCTGCTTGCAGGACGGGGTGGAATTGGGATTATGATGTACTGTATTAGGAAATTCCTCTTCAAGTTAGATCGGCTGCGCCGAGAATATAACACATTACGTTCGAAGTGGTCTTAGTGTTGTCTTTGAGAGTCAAGTGATTGTGTAAGAGTGAATAGATGCTGATGAGAAACTTCAAAGATGGGAAGCCGATGGGCTCTTTATAGAGATCTAGGAGACTGGAAGCAGGAAGAAAATGAATTCATCAACGAATAAAGTTTTGGTGTCATGATAGCAAAGGGCTGTTGCGCGGCAGTTATATGGATGGTCTTAAAACCCAATGCTAGTTGGGACCGAGTCCTCCTTCAATGTTTTTGTCTACATCGCACATCCAGAGGATGAATCAAGGGGAAGGAAGAATAGAAATGCAGTGTTCAAGAGCAATGAGACATTATGCCCAAGGCCTTTCAAGTCGATGCCATTGCAAATATACTTTGATGAAAACTAGAGGCAGATTGAAACCTCATGTTGCTTAGAAATCAATGTTGATTAGACCGAGTGTTGTTTACTTAATGTCAGTAACAATGTGTCCTGAAGCCACCGGCCAGAGCTCAAAGCCGCAGATGGCCCAGGCCACGACCGGACACGTTGGGCGTGTCACCGATGAACTGATGGCTGCCCGCCTGTCATGAGTGGGGCGGTTATCACGATGACTTCAATGACGTCAGTAGAACCCTCAGCAAATTCCATCCCTCACATTCTCTCATTAATGGAACAGATTACCACCAAGAAAAATCCCAGAAATTCGGCCCTGGTCTGAAGATTGACCGAAAGATTTCCAGAGGCCATTCTTCCACATCAGCCGCAGCCACACCTTTGTTTACTTGAATTCGGCTTTATTCTGGTTTGCTCTTCACGCCAACATCTCACAGCACTCGCACAGCCAGACCAACAGTCACGTACACGATTACTTTGTGAGTATCCTGCTTCGTGATCATTGGTTTGAGGGCAAGAAGCCTTGGACATTCCTTTTTCATTTTCTGATGCTGTTTTGTGGCGTTCAGGCGCGCGACTCAAGAATTCACCTTGGTCCAGCTCACTTTCTTCATCCACGAGCCTCGTGACTCTGATATTTGTTTCGCACCTCAAGTGATGTTTTGGTTACTCTATCGACCCTAGATTCTTCGAGAAAGCAGGCACTAGGAAGGTCTATCACATGCATTCCGAGATTTATGTACACCACCTGTTTGGCATGTCCGCCACCCACTCTTCTGGTCACATCTCCTTGACTCTAGTCTTAAGGTTCAGCAGAAACATGGACACAGCAGCCAGGATAACAGGAATCACGCTGACCATCTCACCCAGACCAGCATACGCAGGCGGGATGCGGAACTTGACCCAAGCGCCGCTAGCCATGGTGACAGCAAGAACGTTGTACACGCCCGACCAGACAAAGTTGAAGGCCATCCTGTTGAACGAAGCCTGGCTGACGTTGAGCAGGAAAGGGATTCCCTCGAGACCGTTCATGAGGACCACATCTGCTGCACCCTGGGTGACATCGCTGCTCGTCAATCCACCACCCATCTGAACGCCGACGTTGGCTTGGGCTACAGCCACAGCATCGTTGGTTCCGTCGCCACAGAAGACGACGTACTTGAACTTGTCCTCCATGAGGGAAGCGACGTAGTCACGCTTCTCGGGGGAGTGCGTTCGCCGACTGCGTTTTCGGGAGGGATGCCAACCTTGGTCGCAACTGACTTGACGGCCATGGTCTGGTCTCCAGAGACAAGGTGGACTGCAATGTTGCGGGCTTGGAGATGGGAAATGACGCGTATGGCTTCGGGGCGGATCTGGACACTCAGCCCAAAGACGATGAGAGGGACCGAGTCCTGAGTGATGACAAGTGTAGCGAGACCGGCTTGCTGGAGACGCACCACTTCTGGCACGGTGTCGGCTCCAGTCCATCGAGTGTTTCCAGCCTGAAGACTTGATCCGTTGTAGTCGGCTTCAATTCCAGCACCTGGAACAACTCGGATGTTGGACACACCAGGGTTGGCCTTGATGCCTTGCTCATCGAGCTGCTTGTCAACTGCGGCAGAGACGGGATGCTTCCCTCCTGCAACGAGGGCCTTGGCTAAGGCGAGGATCTCGTCTTGGTCCGTTCCAAAAACAACCTGCTCCACCACACCAAGTTGGTCTTCTGTGATGGTGCCAGTCTTGTCGAAAACGACGTCGGTCGTCTTTCGAGCACGCTCCGTTGTCTCGGCCGACTTGATGATGACACCGCCCCGGGCCGCAATGCCGCCCGCGACAACCAGGACCATAGGAACAGCAAGGCCGAGGGCGCAAGGGCATGCCACAGCGAGCGTGGCCACAGCATAGGTGATGGCGTTTCCGATGCCCTTTCCGCCGCTGTAGCCACGAACCTCAATCCCGACAGCGACCCAGATAACGAGCGTGATGGCAGCGACGACAGTCATGGTTGGAACGAACCAGCTGGCGACCTTGTTGGCGAGATCTTGAAGCTTGGGCTTGGAGTTGGCAGCCTCCTCGACAAGCTGGGCAATGTCGGTGACTGTGTTCTTTCCAGGAAGACGGGTGAGTTGCGCAGTGGCTGTGCCGTCGCCATTGACGGTGCCGGCGATCAAGTCGTCTCCCTTCTTCTTGAGGACAGGAAGAGACTCTCCCGTGAGCATAGACTCGTCCACTTCAGTCTGCCCAGAAACGACAAACCCATCTGTAGGCACACGTGAATGCGGCAGGACCTTGAACTGGTCGCCGTACTGCAGCAGCCGGGCATCAATCTCCCGAGCACCATCCTTCGTGACAAGAACGGCAATATTGTTCTGCTTGGACCGCAGAGACACAGCGGCGACGGCCTGGACTCTTGCAAAAGCGGCGATGAGGCGTCCGACAAGGATCAACGTAACCAACATGGTGCTCGTCTCAAAGAACTCGTCTTCATCCAGTGGCTTACCAGCCATCTTGAAACCAAAAGCAATGACAGAGTAGACGTAAGCTGCCGTGATGCTCATGACGACAAGCATGTCCATCTCGACAGCGCGACTGTACCAGAGAGCGCTGATCGCTGGACGGTAGAACTCGGGATGGCGATGATCTGAACAAGAGTTCCGAGCACGAGACCGATGATTCCTTTGGTCTTGCCGTCAACAAGGTCGTGGTCCCAGGAGACGACTGCGACCGGGATGGTGAGGGCAGCTGCTAGGGCAGTCTTTGTGAGCTGGTCCCAGAGTCGGCGACGGCTGTTTTCGAGTTGAGGGTCGCCGCGGGGCTGTGCCAGACCTTGACATTGACCTTCGAGTGAGGCGAAGAGATCGCGGGCACCGATGACAGTCGGTTCGTAGGAGAGGCGGACTGTTGACTTGTCGAGAACTTGAACATCGGTCACGCCTCGAGGTGGCTCATCAACAAATCTCTTTCCCTCTGTTGAAGAGACCAAGACATCGAGGAAATAGTTTCCGCCAACCACCTTGCTCAGAGTAAACCCACTGGCAGTCGTAGCAAAGCGAATAACCTCGTCGGCATCCGTGATGGAAGTATCTACGTTGAACTCTCCATTGCCCATGACAAAGTTGACCCTCGCCTGAGAAACACCCGTCATGGAGCCAAACACGTGCATCAACTTGTCCGCGCAGGTAGTGCAGTCCATGCCACTGACCAAGAAGTTGACAGTCTCGGTCCCATCCGCCTTTTCTGGGTCACTCGCCTTGGCGCCGCTGCCAGAAGGCTTGAATGTTGGGATCGCGATGGGATCGGCGCGTCGTTTGTGCTTGTGGCCTGCATGCTTCTTCTTCGGGGAGGGCTTGCTGCCGCTGCAGCAGATGTTGGCGTCGTTGCGGTCGATCACGCTGCGGCAGATGCAGCGGAGCTGTTCGAGGTAGCTGGTGTACTGGTCGAAGGCGGCTTGGAGGTGGGTGTTGCAGGCTGCTCCCGGTCTGTGGCCGGCCGTGTCGTGTTCGTGGGGGTGATCAGAGGATTCTGACCTTGTTAGCGAGATGAAGATGAATAGAAGGATGCAGACTCACTGTCATGACTGGGATCATCCTCGCAAGCTTTGGCACACTCGAGTGCTGCCACATTTTCGATGCACTTTTCTGTAACACGTGTTAGAGGGGTATGACAAAGTGTCACGTCAAGCTCACCATCACAGCGCTCTTCAGAGCCGCAGCAAGTCGAGGCGGTAGACATGACGCTCGATGTATCAGAGTCTCCGCAGCAGCCAGCATGATCATGGCCGTGGTCGTCGGATTCATGGCCATGATCATCGCCACAACATCCACCGTGGGCGTGGTCATCGTGATCAGATTCATGGCCGTGGTTGTCACCGCAGCATCCCGAGTGCTCGTGACCGTCGTTATGGTCGACGGGAGGCGAGGCAGGGGACGGTTTACCCCCGTTGGGGTTTGAACAGCAAGATGGACCCATCGTTACGCGAAACAAGAAGGAGAAGAAATGGGATTGGAAGGATGGTAGCTAATATATTCAGCCCACCACTGATGTAGTACAACAAGGCCGACAAATTCTACAAGAGTCCACACGCCTTATATATCCCACAAAGGGGCCCTCAAGCTAAGCGGTGTTATCAATCTCGAAAAGTCGCCGCGGTCTCCTCGGCCCCGCTGACAAGCGACAACAACTCTCCGCCCTCCGCGCGCAAACATCGGCCACGCTCCGCTCAAAGGAAATTGGAGATGTCGAAATGCCGCGGCTCGGGAATAAGGGACGGGATAGATCTGAGATCAGGGCATTTAGATGTCTGAGATACCCGCGTTCCTCGGCGCCATTACGTCAAATTGTCTAGGTATATCGCGATGGGATGAATTCCTCGGCCGTACTGGACGGATATGTCGGATGAGAGAAGATTAGTGAACTATTTGTTTGATAGATTGGATCCCGGCACAATCGGGAGTATAGGGAGCTAAACTGGAATTATTGTTTGTGGGGACCGGGAGAGTGTTTGCTGTGGAAGCCAAACAATGAAATGAGAGCCCAAACTGCCACGATTCGCTCACAGCCAAGAGTTTGGCGGTGTAAAGGTTTGGTCGACAAAGGAATTGCTGCTTGATAACTTAAAGCAACATCACAAGCGCCCTGCTCTGTTTTGCTGAATTGATATAGAACATGACAGCCCGGTGAAACAAAGCCTGACCACGGCCGAAGATGGGATGGTTGGAGAACAGCAAGGTCTAGAGAAAAACATTCTGGAGGTTTTCATGTCCTTGTTCTTTTGTATTTCGCTGTTGGTGGCCATTTTGGCATGTGATACGCGTTATCTTTGCTGGAGGACGCTGCTCTCCTTTGACAAAGTACGCAGCCTTAGATTGAATCAAGCCTGATCACCGATATCAGAGCCATGAATAGGTAGTTGAGGCCAATATGAAAGCGGCAGAATTCATTGTCGTTCTATGTATGGGGGAGATGCTAGGTACCTGGGTCAACGTTGTGAGGCCTGTCCTCATTTGAACACTGGAGCGCGGCCTGACTGAGGAGTATCGGAGATGAAATCCCTATGTTGAACAAGTGAAACTCAGATATTCCGAGGTTCTCTCAAGGACTTGAAGGCTCAAGGTTGGTCGTCTTTCCTTTCTTCGGGAGAGTTGTTGACGCGGTGTGCCGTGCTCACGAGGGGCCTGCTCCTCCGTTTGAGAGAAGGCGGTTGAAGGTGGCTTGTCACACCGCTAATAGGCCCATTGCCCGTAACACCATCGTGCATGCATGGAGGCCTTCACAGCCCCGCAGTGCACATTCTTGGGGGAGATGTTCCACGGGACCAGACTGGCCAGCCTGAGGTTGAAAATGGTGCGTTCGGAGACCGATTTCATCCGGACCAATCACCCGTGACCGGCGTCTCTCGGCGTGAGAGAAATAAGTCATCAGCTGAGCTCAGGCATCAATGTGCACAATTCTCAACCTCTCACACATCAAACCACCAAAACACTGCCACCACCGTCCGCCTCAGCTTCCTGCATACTACCCCTCACGTTGCCGATCTCGTCATGGATACCAGCAAGGTTGAAAAACAGACTGTGTCCTCTTGCGCATGTCCTGGTTCCGCGTTGTTCCCTCACACCTCTGTTGTTTCCCCAGACGACGTGGTTCCTGCCATGGTTAGTCGCGTTATTTCTCTCATTCCCATGTAGTGAGTGGCTTTTCAGGCACGTTGTACTGATGAGGGTCAAGTCGCCAGCCCCTTTCCTGTCTGCAGGGCCAGGTAAAGGAATTGTGATGTGGACTTGTGTGAGTTTCCGGCCGCCTCTTTCTCGTTTTCTACACTGACCAAAACTTGGGAGTGCAACTGTGCGTTTGATTATCCTCTTTCAGCTGGTGGCATCTGTTTGAACTGCCCCCACTATCGCTGCTCCAGTTGCAGCTATTTCTACATTTACCCAAAATCTTGAGATTGCCCCCATCTCTCAAGCCCCCCCTTCCCAGCACAGTGCCACCTTCGACTGGGGCATGTGAGGCTTGTCTAATATGGCCACGTCAACTCAACCCGGCAACTTGGTTATTTTCGATTCTTCCGCATACGAATGGAGTGAGGAATTCATCAGTGGCCAGGCTCAAACCTATGCATCACAAAACACCCCACATGTTGTCGCAAGATCCAGCATCAGAAGCCTTGCTGGGACCGCAAATGCGTTAAGAAGCATACCTACGATAGCGAATGAGCTCATTGATTGCTTTTTGACGGTGTTGGGCGACCGTGATGTGCCACACGGGCCCAGCATTTACCAGGACTTGGATATCCGGGCCTTGTGTGCCGGTTGCAACATCAGAACCGTGGAAGAAGGCGTGGAAGACAAGATCAAAAAGCCTCTTGCACTGCTGGATGACAGGTCTCGCTTTGCCAACAATCAACTGGTCCAAGCAGGATACAGGCGTGCAAATCCTGGGTTGTTGAATGTGACCCAGCTGTTGGTTGAGCTACAGAAGAAGGTACGTTGAGGCATGTAGAATCGGGATGCTCGGCTACTAATTACCTCGACTAGCGTTACAATCTTGATGGTGAAACCGATGCTGCGAGAAGGCTCCTGTAAGAGGGTGATGTGTGGGGGCTGATGAATCTTTGCTGACCTATTTTGCAGCTATGTGACGAATCCGGACAGTTGGGTTATTATGGTGTTGATGTTCACTGCTTCTTCTGAGCAGGCACTTTACCTTGCCGAGTTTTTCTACAAGTACCTCGGCTCCAAGACTTCCCTTAGCATTCATCGCCCTGTTCGTCTGTCTCCCTGAGATGCTGTACTAATTTACTGACCAGTTTACTAGCCCCGGGGAGTTCTTTCGTTCGCACTGGAGTTTCACCTCCAGTTCTATGTTTGGCGCGAAGACGATACCCTGCAGCATGATCTGAGAAAAAAGAATGACAAACCCCTGCGGAGGTCGTTTCGGCTCCTCTATCTAGACGGAGAAGGACAGGAGGGGGGTTCTCAGGTCTGCATTTACGAAGCACAGATCTCGTGCCTGGTAGCAGGCCTAGACAATCACTCATGGATCGCATATCTATTTATCGACACATACTACCAAGGAGAACGCTCCTCTGAGAGTGTGGATTTCTATAACGCCCAAGAAGACCTCAGAACAGATCCTCTTGCCGCTGGAACCGTCGACTCGGATCTCCCCATCTGGACCCCGAGAGAGCACTTCCTCATTGTCTATGAGTGTCGTCTGAAGCAAGTCAAGCATGCCCTTCAGAACCTTGTCTCGAGACTGTTGTTGAAGCTGGAGCCGCATGTAAGTTTCGGCCCTCATGACCCATTTCCACTGAACTCACATAACTCACATCGTAGCCCAAACCAAAGATTCAGGATTCCATGACCCTTGTACCCCGCCCGGCCAGCGACGGTTGTTTCTCGCCAGCCCAAAAGAAAAAGATGCAGCAAATGCTGAACGAAGCTAGCAGAGTGCTGCGGCAAACCATTCACTCAATCTGTAAGGCAGTTGAGGTCTGGGACAGATTCAGCAGCCGAGATGCAGCATACCTTTCAGACATCCTCCGACCCAGAAACGGCAGGACGGAGCCAATTCCCCCTTTCAGAGTGGTTGCTAGGATAGGGGAGCATATCGACGTACTCCGGGATCTTCAACGTCTCGCCGAGCAGCAGCAAGAGCTTTGTGCCGGCCTTGCCCGCGAGGTACGTCGCGTATTAAGGGGACGACGAGGAGTGTGCGATTGACTAATCAAGAAACTTACAACCTCAGCTGGAAATGCAGCTCGTCATGGAAGAGAACGAGATCACCGTCCAGCAACAGGCAACAGGCGAGTGGCTTAAGACCTTGACAGCAATCAGCGTAGTGAGTAATACGTGAACAGTTTTCTCATCTTGGTCAACTCCGGTGCTTACCCTTCCTAGCTATTCCTCCCGCTCACGGCCACGGCTGGCCTGTTCAGCATGCAACCTGGCGTTCTGCCAGACAACTTCTACACTGGAAAGGCATTTCTCCTGTGCTGGCTCCTGCCCACGTTTTTTGTCATAGTAGTTGGCGTCTACGTTAACTGGAAGTCGTTGACCCGTTCTCGGCCCTCGCTTCAGGATCGCATTTACTTGCGGCAAAGAAGGGGTCTGTATTCTGAGTTGACAGGGTCTTTGATCTCAAGAGAGGCGCGGGTTCCATATACGGACGATGTTGAGCTTGGGGATATGCCACACGGGGCGAGCTTTCGCGATTAGGGTCAGAGTGGCTGTGCTTGGAACTTTGCGCATGTGTTTAACTATATATGTATCCTGACGCTTCCTCCCTACGATTGGGCTTGTTAAACTATCCCTCCCCGGGGGGGCCCAATGTAAGTACACCTCAGACAATGACATATGGGCCATCTATGCCGTGCGTCGTGCCAACTGTTTTCTGTCAACAGTCATGCCCAAGCCTAACCCCATGGCTCTCACAGGAGGATATCGCAAGACACCCGTCTTGCGGATCGGAGCGGACGTCTACTGCGACTCTGCTGGAGGAGCGATTCCTTTCCCCAATGATCTATCCAGGCGGTAGTTGGGGCTTGTGCCAAGCATTGTCAGAATGGTCTGACAGGCCTTTCCACATCGCGAGTTCTGGGCTTGCCATCGGAGTGGATAAACGCGACTTTCCCGAGACTCTGATGGCTGATGGAAAAAAGTTCTTTGGAGAGGTTCATGGATATTTAAAATATCGAAACCGAGGTGCCGCACCTGAAGTCGTTGGCGAGGTTACAGCTCATTTCCCAACCATTGGGTTTCGTATAGACAAGTCCTAAATCATGTCGCTATTGCTCTTAAATGGAGCTTCAAGATACTTAGGCGGAAAAGAAGACAATGCACAACTATGTTCTTTTCCATCGTGTCCTAGGGTGGCTGCTTCAAGCCGCCATCATCAACATAAAAAAGAAAAACCAAGGACAATGCGCATCGTCTCCATCTATACGGCAGAGTCACTGGACGACCGTTCCTGCTGTTCTTCTTCCCAGTCACTTTCCTCGCTGCCTGACAGGTCAATGTTCTGGGTCAATTGCCTCCTTTTTTCGGCCCGAAGCCTAGAGCCAAAGATGCCGATACCCGCGATTACATACGTCATGACTGACACCCCTGCCAGGATCCCCCAGAAAGACGTCTGAGTGGCCTCGGTGGTCGAAGAATGAAACAGTTCCATGCCGAAGAACGTCTGTGGACTTGAATTAGCTTCCTTCTTCTTCCTTCTTTGTTACTGTCCATGACCCACCGCGACAAAAGTTGGAGGAAGAAAGGCAATGGTGACCATTGTAAACACCATGAGGTATTTGCTGAGAGTCCGAGTCTTCTGTGCTTCTCTGACGGACTGAACGTTGAAGAGCTATCATGCATGTAAGAGTAAAGTCCCAAGCCATTCAGTTGGACAACCTACACCATCTCTGAGGCTCTTGACTTCATTTGTTGTCCGCTCAAGCCGTGCTAGAATGATTCCGGAAGCATCTCGTTGATGTTTCATGACAATGTCCCAATTGTGACTGATGATTTTCCTCGTCGTTTCAGAATCGGGGTGAGTTTCCTTGAGCCGGCCGCCTATAAGAGGAGGAGTTTGGTCATTGGGAATGAGCGTCTCTAGAGACCTTGTGGCGGCTTCCACCGAGTCGGAAAAGAGCCTAAGCATCTGTAAAACCTTGAAATACGACACTGAACTGTCAGACTTCGTCTCAATAACGAGAGTTTTAAGGCGATCGAAATCGTTCAGAATATTGAACTTGGCGCAAACGTTAGTGTTCATCCTTCCATCTCGATAGGAGATCCATACCTTGACAGATACCATTTCGTCAATCCGATCAACTGTGTTGATCCAGTCGGCTGCCCAAACTTCTATAAATGAACAGATCTGGAGTTGAAACATCGAAATCCCGGTGTATAGACTAGCTGGAAGTATACCGTATCGTTTCCAGGGTGATGAGTGATCGTCAGCATGAACATCCCTCTCTACGGCGTTTTTCGGCTTAGGTTGTCCTGGGTTGGTATCGATGACTGAAGTTAGGACGAAGTGTCCATAAGGCTGGACGATTGGAAGAATGCTGAGTTCCATGCAGTATCGCCTCTCCACAATCCGGATGATATCGTCATTATAAAAGCCTTGAACAGACACTTGGTCCCTTTTGCACTTGAGGCCGACAGGTGGGATTTCAGTTGCATCTATCCCACACCAGGGCTCAGCGACGATGAATGACCGCATAAAGTGCATGAACACGCTATAGATAAAACGACCAGAATACTTCCATCCCGGGGTGAATGGGAGTGTCGTCTGAAGCCTCGCCACTTGAGATTTCCTGTACGCGGGTTTTTCTCTCCATTCTGCGATGTGGCCATCAAGAAATTCTTGGTTCGCAAGAGAGAGAATTGCCGCTACAGTGGGAAAGGTAACGAGGCCAGCGGGATGATCGATCGAAAAGTGGCTAAAGAGTATAAGCCAACGATATTCTTTACCTGGAGCCGTGAAGAGTACGTACGAGATGAGACCAGAGAGGTTACCCCCGTCTTGGTTCATGGGGATGTTCTAAAAAGAGCGATCATTAGAGCAAATGTTATTGGATTTTCTCTGGGGAGAGAGCTACAATACCTTTATAACTCCTGATCTATTAACAACATAGGAGAAAGGGCCATTGAAGGAAGTTGGATGAGATTGGGAAGTTGCATAAGCCCAGGACACCCAGCTCTGATTCACTTGTGCTGGGAAGATGGCGTGCACAGCCCATGTATTTGGCCACGAGGCTGGACTATCCAGAATGTCTTGCTTCAGAGCATCGGGGCCATGCAGATACTCTTCTCTCCAAGGCGATATGCCGCTCCAAGGCCATTTGTTTTCTTCCAGTTCGTCAACCCACCCTTTGAAGACCTTTCGAGCTATAAGAAGATTCTCCTCGTAGACATATAGCTGTCTAGGGCCCCGAAAGTCGTCCAAGTAGATGAGATCTCGCCCGTCTGACTCACCCTCCCTGCTTGTAGGAACGAGCGTGCTCCCGCAAGGCGCAAGGCTGTTCAGAAACGCCGTCCCCAGAGCCAAACCGTCTGGCGTTCCCCAAACTTCATCCGAGCCTACCCAAGCATCATGGGGATTGTCCCATAAGCTCTGAGCAACTTCAAGAATGTCAGGTGCGGCATGAAATTTGATTTCCAAAAGCTCTGTAATGCGTCTTTGGTCATCTCTGATTTGGCTCATAATTTGCAACAAAGATGAATCTGGCCCATGGCCAGTGCCAGGCTGCTCGGGGGGCGGTGCCTCGCTGCGGTCGTGGATTGAAAGGTTTACGGCATCTTGGACCTGTGGTCGGTCTGTCGGCCCAGGCTGCGTATCCTCGGAAGTAATTGAGTCGGTTTCCCAACCATCCGTTCCAGACAGGTCATCTGCCAATGGAGTCTCCGTCGTTCTGGCAGAGGATGTCGATTCGGGCCGGATGTCGGTCGGTGTTGTAGACATGGCAGCGCCTTAAAGACCAGTGATGCAGAATAAAGAGCCGGCCGCGAATAGACACGTCGATTCCGGCGTCAGGCAAGGGGAGCTCAGAAGCGAGGGGGAAACAAAAGTACTTTGGCTTGAACAGAGTGCGACTCTAACGACCGTGTGAGATGATGGTTTATGCAACACAGCCAGCAATAATCGGCTCCCAAGTGGTTGAACAGGACGCCACCGTCAGCCCTGAAGAGGATGCGACGCCCGGCCAAAGTTGTGATAATGCCAGTGGTTCCCGAAAGGGATCGCTGCATCCGGCCTCAAAGCTGGCTCCAAGGATGGCTGACCACGCGGTGCAATCTTATTGGCGAGCGCCAGTTCAGCTCAAGGCGCAGGCAGTCAGCCTACATCGAGTGTGGAGAGGGGGGGGTTGAGCATGGTGCTGTGCTCTTACCTTCCTTTGCAACTAGACGATAGCCATCAAAGGCGATGAGGCTCGTTGTAAGTATAGTTTCAACACGGCCAAGAAGCAGGAGCTGATCCATTGTCGAGAATTTATAGTCGATTTGATGGTCAGTGTGCTACTATGTCTGCTCTGTCCTCGGCCAACAACGTGTATCGTTGGGGGCATGGATCAGCAGCCTCAAATCCTGCGCCAGCCTTATTTTCAAGCACGGACAGATCCCAGAACTATACTTTTCTCGCCCACTCTTGCAACAGCTCTCTGATCTTCTCTCAACTTCTTCTCTAGTGATTAGTGCGAACCGTCAACCACCAAATTGAGCAGCATGTCATACTTGGATTTCGTCAAGTTCCGAGCCCGAGCCAACCCCTGCATTTCCGGGTTGGCCGAACACCTGCAGCGTAAATCTCGCACCAAAAGCAAGATTGTTTACCTCGATTACCCTCACAATGAGCCGTGGCCGGTTGGGCTTGAGCCGATTCCAGCGGTCGAGGACGATCTTGCACATTTAGTCGAAATCGAACCGTCTACGACACGCTTTTTGTTTGTCGAGAATATCACTTCAACAGCTGTCATCACACTGGGAGAATCTCTTGAGATTGATCCTCTCTTCTTTGCTGACTATATCCACGCTCGCTTCGAAAATATTTGGAAAGCCGTTCCAACACCTTCACTCGCGACTTTGCCATCGCTTATTGCCACACGGAACCACATGCACCTTCATCATTACCAATTTCTAGCTTTAGATGGCACCGATGGCTCGACTGTCCCATACGGTTTAAAGACAGGCTCGAATGTTCTTAGGAATGTCCGACGGCTTTCGCCAGTATCCGGGAGACAGCTTGCGCTTTCCCGAGTGTGCTGCTCTTTTATCGTCATTCCCGTCAAGAGCTCTCGCATTTGTAAGTAGCTTACTCCCTTGAAGACGGCCCTTATTATGGTCTAACGAAAGAAGGCCTATTTCTAGTAGATCCGCCCATCAGCTCCATTGAAGCACTGGACACGAACAGGTCATACCGAGCCCGAGTTTTGCAAGAAGGATTTGAAGACTTTGAATCCCCTCCGTCGTTCTCATCCTTCGCCACCGGCAAAGCAAAGAGCCCATTCAACAAATCGTCGATGCTGGATAGGATCCTTTACTACCTTCAGACGCAGCCCCCGCCTGGATTCTCGGTGACCTCCCCGAGTATTCTCAGCGTAGGATACTACCCGATCCGTATTGTCCTTGCCGAGTGGAGTTTCTATACCCATCTGACCAGTAGGTGTTCGAAATACGACGAGTACACCATTCCCAGCAAAACCAGAGGACTACGCGATGAGGATATCGTTCACCTTCAGCGCTGGCGACGGCGTAGCAAACGAGGTCAACAACGATTGGATATCCTGGCCGAAGTCATCACCTCTCACATGCAATTCGAAAACGACAAAGAGCCCTGGGTGCTAATCCTCAAGGACATCAACTGGCTCCGGGGGCAACTGAAAGACTACTGCCAGTCTCTGGAGCAGATGGTCACGGTGGCCACGTCACTAGTACAGCTGCTGGACTCGCGCCGCTCCATCATCGAGGCAGTCAACATGAGACGCCTGACGTACATCGCAATTGTGTTTATCCCGCTGGCTTGGGTGGCGAGCCTGTTTAGCATGTCTGATGCGTACTCCCCGGGCCACGAGAACTTTTGGGTTTATTTTGCCACCGCGTTGCCGCTGCTGGGTGTTGTCATTCTTCTTTCAGTCCTCCCATACGATCGGCTCCGTGGAGCGTTGAAGGGGATGTGGGACGGAATTGGGAGGATACAACAACGAGGCAGGGTGCCTCAAGCCCCATTAGCTGCCGTATAATGAGTGATTACTCTGCTTTAACTCGATTATCTAAAAAACAGCCTCATTTCCTAGGTCTATTTTCCATCTCTATACTCGTGAGATACTGACTCTCCTCCTGGTCTGAGCCATCCCGTGTCCGCATCATTCTGCGCGCCGTGTCGACGCCCTCCTTCTCGTGACTGATCTTGACAAAAGCGGTCCGCGCAGTCTTCTCCATACGCTCCATCGTGTCTGCATTCTCCAAGACGTCCCCTATCCGATGCCCCTGACGAATCGTAGCCAGTGTGCTGCTCCTAGCCAGCGGCGCCACATCTGGATCCCCAGCACTCCTGGCAGTGATGGCCAATAGGACCAAGACGCAGCCGAGCATCACCCCGTGGACTACTACCCAGGGCCACTGAATCTCGTACAGTACACTCTCAACACCGACATTGCCCTCGAAGCTCAGCTTTCCTTCGTATCGGTCCTCGTACTGACCTGGATCGGTGTCGAGTATGGGATTCGGGTTTCTCCGCATCTCGTTGGTCATGCTCGTGGCAAGGGCATCGAATCTCCTCATGATATTCGTGCTTTTCCAAGTCCATAAACCTCCAATGCCCGGTGGCTCAGCTTCCACAGCCAGTTCCCTACCGTTGGGGCCATGCGATACTCCGTTGAACCCAACGGCCCCTTTTCCCAATTTCCCCTCGATGCTTTTTCGGATATCCGTGGTGTTTGTCCAGTTACCCAGCAGCAGGTCCTGCATGTGGTGGCTCAACGCCATGACTGTATCCGCCGAGATACTCATCGGTTCTTTCGACAGGTTGCCAGAACCCGTCAGCCTGAGATCCGAGTAGTAGGCGGCAGAGTACCAGAGGTTAAACTCCAAGCTGTCAATTTCATCATCCGGCGGCATGTTGAGCTCTGTCAATTGGTCGTTGTCGCGACGTTCCCATGACTCGGGGTCGCGAACCCATCCATCCGCCTCGGCCACGTTCTCAAAGAGCCGGTTTCCTTGGACCTCGGAGTCGACCATCTTGATGCAGTAGTAGAGGGAGCATTCTTCGGCTTTCATGGGGATGTTGGGCCAAACGAGCGCTTTGTCCAATTCCGCATCAAATGATGTGTCGACTAATGAGTAGTTGAGATACTTGACGTCGGGGTAGATGAAGCTCATGGACCAGATCAATGTGTCGATGTCCTTCATGGAGTTCGTCTTGTTTGGGTTGCCGGTGCCAAACGAGGTCAGCGCATATCGTTTCTCCGAGTAAATGCCCAAAGGCTGCTCGTTCAAGCAACGGCTCGTCACATAATCGTGAAGTGGACACCCATCGACGTTGGTGATAAAGTGGCCATTTGGTAGAGCAAAGGCGGTTGCGTTGACGCTCTTTGTACCGTAACTCACGTCGTGTATAGTGAGGAGGGTCCCTCCGAAGTCATCAACGCGCTTCAGGTCTGAACTGAGATCTTTGCATCTATGGCAAACACCAAGCGTCGCGAATTGATCCCAGGTGCAGTTGCTTGTGGGGCATTGAAACAGTGCTTCTTGCGCAGCTTCCCACGGCGATCGAGAAAAGCCGTTGAGAATCGACGCCTGCATCGATAGAGGCAGTTGAGTTGTTTGGTATGTGACATTGCCAACCTGGGTCCTCATGGTGCTTCCCACTTCGTACATGGTTGTCCGGGACGCAAGCGCGGGTAAGCCAGCTTCCCCATATCCTCTTCTCGGCGCAAACACCATGCGGTGTCGAAGCTGTACCAGCTGCTGCGCCAGGGGATCGAGGCTGAGGGCGAGGAGGGTCAAAACAGCACCGAACTGAACTGCTAGTCTATCAAAAAGTCAGTGCCTTTTGAAGTATCAATTCTGGCTCGGGCAACTCACGCTCCCCTTGTGCTAAGAAGCACTCGGAGACTACCAAGCGGCCCACGAGTAGCCGAGTCGATGCGGTCGAAATCGACAAGCAACCTTGGCTCTCGAGCAAACAATATCCACTTCCACTGCGCTATACACTCTGCAATCACGAATGCCAGGCTCGTCTTGATGGCCAAGGACAGGATCGAGACGATGGTGTTGAGGGTGACGCCATTCCAAGCGAAGGGGGTTCTTCCGTTGAATTCCGAGAGCAGCACCACCATGGCGATGAGGGACGCGCTGGAGCCCAGAACCGCGAGCAGCTCTGAGCCCCAGCCCCTCCATGACATCATCTTGAAGATTGTCAACATGATGAACGAGCCAGGCTTGGCGAGGTTGTTGAAGGGATCAAGTGCCGATGTTTTATGCATACCGGAGACTTTTCTGGGCACTTTTTTTCGCGTCAGCCCAGTGTGGCTAAGCTCGGACACGGATTTCATGCTGACCATGGCAGGATGCTGAACCTTGCTATTGTTGCGCCTTTTGGGGGTTAGACCGTTACATGTCCTATAAATAAGCGTTTAGGTGTTTCAGAGAGTGCTCACATGGCAGTCGAAGGGGAAAGACTTGAAGGTGAAGAGGGCGCTGTAATGGCATAGCCTCAACCTACGCTGGCATCTGATCGACCTCACCGTCAGCTTCCCCAGAAGAGCCATATCGTTGGCAGATTCTCGTGCAGTTTATCATGGAAGATTATAGAGACACGATACACGGCATCGAATCGCCAAGGTTCAAGGTAGTCATGATATCATCAGGCCTGGGAAACCAACTCAATATAAGCCTGGTTACCACGCCATTGACCATGATTTCGAGTTCGAGCAGATGTTTCGTTATACGCTAGAAAAGTACCGCCTTGAACGATCCTGATTCCGAGAGTACTATTGGCAAGCTCAGCACTTGAGATAAAAGGTGATCTGGTCTTTGTGCAGCCCCAACTTGATGCTCACGCACGTCTTACACTCGATTTCCAAGACATGTAACGTCGAAATGCTTGACCAGTAGCAGAGGAGGATTTGCTCAATGGGGATCAACGTTGATTGCCATTCTTATCCGGCCGAGGCCTGCTGACACACCGCCAGGTGATTGAGCCCTCCTCGTGGACCTATTTACTAGCAAACGGGACACCTGTTGAACGCTACGCCGTAAAATACATCGTACAATACAAGGCTCGACGTATTCAAATCCTATACAATATTCTGCTGACTAGTGCCTCTGTTTACCTAGAGGTGACCTCTCAGCAGGTCTCTCCGACTCTAACTTGCCACCCTTTGGAAAGCTTCACGCTCTTGTTCGCACCCTAGACCAGGCCAAGGCTGTTGAGCAGCATGGCTCGAAACCGTTGACTTTCGAAATCAAAGACGAAGATGCCGTCCGTGCCGCCGTGTTGGCAAACGAAATCACCATCGTCTTCTTCTTGGTCGAGTCTGAGATCGAAGTAGGTAAAAAGCAGTATGGGCAATCTATGGTATCTATCATGGAAAATCTACTCCTCAATTTACAGGTACGATGTGCCTCCAGGTGACGTCCCATACCCTCCTCCCGCCGAAGTTCCCAACGCTCCCCCACTCGAACCACCATACACGCCTCCGTACACACCTCCAGAAACACCCCCATTTGGTCCTCCGTTCACGCCGCTATACACTCCTCCGTGAATACCACCATACAAGCCACCACTCTGTCCATCTCCCCCCGACGGAGACGCGTACCCGCTCGGAGTGTAGCCTACACCAAGCCGGTTTTCGTATGACGGCCTCGGGCTGGCGTTGGCGCTGAATTTGCTGTTGCTTAGGCGAGCGGTGGCCTCTGCGGTTCTGCGGCCTGTGGGCTCGACTGGTGATGGTTGTGGTTCTGGCTCTTCTTTGTCCTTTTTTGAGAAGAAGTTTGGGAGGCACATTGTGTGGTTACGCGTTGTATCTCGCGCGTATTGAGGCTCTAATGCAAGCTTCGAAGTGATGAGCGGCTTGTGGTCGTGGCTGGTGATAACAAAAGTGAGTTGGGACCTGCATGTTTTCAATCTCTGCAGTGAATATGCTTAAAATGGGCATGTGGCTCAGCGCTCGGGGATCTCCGAGACGCGTAATCTTGCTTGCGAAATTGGCCTCTTGCTCTCGTATCCGTCCTCGGACCAGGGGGATCTGCACTGCCCCATAAAAACGTCGTAGCTATAGAGCCTCGCAAGGCACAATTAATCAAGAATTGGGGCTCGTAGAATCCAGCTATATTTCTTTTGCCTTTCTACTGTTTATCTACATATTGACTATCAACCCAGTTGACTCAGTCCGTACTCGGAGCGCCTGGCAGTCATAGCCAGTTACTGTTGACCCAGGGCAAAGTTTCTCCTCGTACCAAAGGACCCAACGTCAAGCGTAACTAAATCTTCTAAATACGACAGATCAATACTAGCCAGAGTCGAATTATCCTCTCCAAAGAACTTGGCGACACGGCGGGCAGTCCACGTTGGGTTTTCATCCGCTGAATATGGTCAGCAATATGCCAGGGCAGAGTTGTCCAAAAATTTACCGATCCAATGGCCCGCCTTGGGAATAACGTCAATCTCGAGATTGGAAGAGATTGGCTCATAGGATTGACGAATAATAGGCCTGATTCCAAGACTTGCTTCACCACCCATGCCGAGGAGTGGCACGCTCAGACGGCTCCCGTTTAGGCTTCTCTGAAAGAACTGGGAGTCTTCGTATACGGTCGCGCTCGAGAAGGGCCCAAGCATCGCGCGAAGGAATCCCGGCTTTGAGATACTCGACGTATACATGTTGACCGTATCCTCACTGAAGCTCGCAGGACTAGAGTAGCTGCCGTGGAAAAAGTACCACTCCAGAAACTGCTTCTCCTTGCCCGACATTAGAAACTCGGCCAAGTCAGGTACCTGGAAGAAGGCAAGCTGCCAGTTCTGGTAAAGATCCCAGTACGGAGCCGGATTGGAACTCTGCTCGTATCCGAATCCCGGGAGAGGATACTCGGCCAGGGCTAGTCTCTTGACCATGCGTGGGTGCTGGATGGGGAGGGCAGTGGCCATGCCGACTCCTTTATCGTGCGCAAACACATACACCGACGAGACGTTGAGGAAATCCAAGACGCCCTTGAGATCGCCGGCTGAGGCTGTGACGCTGTAGTTTCCGTCAGGTGGAATACTCGAGTCACCAGCACCTCTGTTGTCGGGTGCAATAACGGTGTAATTTTGGGCGAGAATAGGCCCGATGAACTGCTAGGTGAGGCTGTGCTGAGGGTTTCCGTGAATGAGAAGGGCCGGCGGGCCAGAGCCTGCATATCGAAAGTGTATGCTGACGTCGTTCAACGCAACGCGGCCATGCTCCCAGGTGTCAAAGTCATTTATGGCACCAAGAGCTGCTGGCAAGGCGAGGGCGGACAGGGCAAAGTGAGTTGCTCGCATGTTGGAGATAGAGTTTGAGATGGTGAGTTTGTTTGAGATTTGAAAAGTTCTTGCACGGAGTACGCCCGTTTTTATAACCATATTCTCGCCTCAATGACGATGAGCCCCTTGAGCCGCAAAACTCCGACTTCTCCATTAAGCATCGACTTCTTCTCCTTTCGGCAAAAGGTGTCTGACGTTCTTACCAATCATGCAACCTTGGCACGCGTGGTGATGACAAAATGACTGGGGTTGAAGCTTATTCCTTGTGGAGAGGATGACTTTTCTCTGGATCCATTTGTTCGCCAACCTCTGGTCAGATTGATAATGCGGCGGAACAAAGATGCCGGATATTCCGCTCGCAGATACTTACTGGCAAAGCCAGTAAACACCCACCTTGCATATGCAGTTGCCATCAAGCTTCGAAAAGGTTCTGAGTTGCGGGTTTGATGGACTAAACAATATTACCTACGATGCTTGAGTGCAAGCGTCTCTATCGGGCGCCGGAGCAGGTAATTGCGGAAGAGTGCACTGAGAGCTGAACCGTGACTAAGAATAGCAAATCTCGTTTCTGTGGGTATGTTTTGCGAGTATCATAGAGGAGCGGTAAAATGGGCAACGTCGAGGTGCCTCATCACGGATGAGTAGGGAAACTCTCGCCCTGCGTTTTGGCTGGCAACAACCCGCCATGACGCCAAACGAGACTTAGAAGTCTATTACGGCGTTTGTGTGGCGTAAACATTGCCTGCAAGCACCTCTGGCATGCAGGTGATCTAAGGGAGCACAGGGTAGTCCGCTTCCGTGAAGTAAACAAACCCTCCGCTTGCTCTAGACGCGCGACTGGAGAGTCCCAAACCGACCAAAAACCAATGATACTGTCTACTCGATATCGGCATATTGTTTCTCTTGGAACGTGAAATCGTGTTGAAATCGACGGACCGGCTGGTCATCCAAGTCAGGCCGTGGAACTTTACCCAGCCGTTGAAGAAGCCACATCACGCACCTTGAGAGTCACAAGTCGAAGAAGAGTCGAAGAACAGGAACAGAGTTCACAACATGCATCTTGTAAAACTTTAACAGAACTTACTCCAGGCAGAAGAGTCGGCCCGCGTGAGAGGGACGCGCCTTCCAGCTGTATAAAACCCACGCTGGCCACCA
The DNA here is from genome assembly GCA_020883615.1 of Fusarium virguliforme. NCBI lineage: Eukaryota > Fungi > Ascomycota > Sordariomycetes > Hypocreales > Nectriaceae > Fusarium > Fusarium virguliforme. The sequence goes on along the minus strand of JAJHJD010000009.1, from coordinate 797,982 downwards.
CTGTGACAGGCCATCAGGTTTCCAACCGTCATCAGCACTCATCAACAAGCCAACACAAACAAACAACCAACATCAGTCAAAACAGATATCAAACGAAACAACAGAAACAGCCACCATCAGTTACGACACCCATAAACATGATGAGTCCAACCAATCACACCTCCACAAGGGAGTTTCTTAACCAGTTCCCTCTGGTGTGCAACACCACCGCCAATCAGACGGAAACTTTCAAACGATGGACCGCCGGCGACATCGATCTCGACTTTGGCCCCTGCGTCTTCAAAGACTCGAGCAGCCCGTCATTCTGGACCCTTGCATTCCTAGTGACCATCAGCACCGTCATCTGCGCCTGTCGATGGCGCGGCCTCAGGGTCCGCAGGATCGAGGGCTGCGACCTCGGCACCTCATCTTCAGTCCGGCGCAAGCGCTTCGCCATGAGGGGCTGCATCCCAGACATGTACCCCATGCCGCGGCCCAGAGCCCTCTGTGGGGCCATTATTTGCGCGTTCTACCTCTTCATGGCCGTCTTTACGGGCTTGATGGTGCTCCTCACGACGTGGCGTCTCACCATCTTTTTCATCCAACTCACCTTTCCGGTCTCGGAATCTCTCAGCCGGGCTTGTCTGGTCTACCTTCCGGACTTCATCTTCTTTCTGGTGGTCTGGGTCGTCCTCTTCACTATTGGCTACTTCATCGTCAAGGTTCACCTGGGCTTCTTTATCGAGCTGTGCCGCTTTCACATACGTCAGAGGCCGGAGCAGAGGGTCGAAGAAGATGTGGAGCTCGGGAGTATGGGAGATGCATGCCCTCCACCTTACAACGACGGCGGATGGGAGCGGGTTCACCTACGGGCATGAAATGGCAAAGAAGAGTGTTGGTGTGCTAGATCAGGGTCCAAGGATCAGTGCCGTGGAGGGTCTCATCCCGGCATTTTACGACGTCGTGTACGAGTGTCGCTGGGGTTGGAATTGTGTTTTTAAAATTGTCAGCGGGAGGCCTCTTAGAAGCATCGAGATCATCAATGTAAGAATGTTAATGCTGTTTTGCCCAGTTCGTGGTCTCTTTTGTTGAGCATAACAATGTTTCGTCCATGACTGGCTACCGGCCAATGTGAGGTCAGCATCTCAAGTCCCAGCCAGCACCGAATGCACTAGCCCCGACATCCGTCCAACGAAGGATCGATCGGTCTAGCATGGTGTCCCTCAGTTTTCCTACTCTTTTAGATGTCTATGTTAACGGGGTTCGGGCAGTCTTGATAGGCACAAGCCGAAAAATAACAAGGCACAGGTGTGACCCGGATATCAGAGCAAATGGAAGATGAAATGATTAAGTAATAATACAAATTCAAATGGGACAGCCTGCTATCCAAAAGCAAGATCGCTGTGAGGAAGAAGATGATGAGTGGCCTTCAAGGCCGACCTTCCGCACGGCAGCGAGGTCATTTCTCCAATCACTAACCCAAGTTCTCCCCTGCTATACAACTTCTTCTAACACGGGAAGAAGCAGTCCATCTCGCGGTACTAGCAAAGATATTAGCCTTAGGCATATAACAATCGATTCACAACTTACCACCGGAGTATAATCGCCGTCCCAGCCGCCAACCTCACACCTCATCTCCCCCTCACCATCAAGACTCGTCCAATGCCGATCCCCAATATCAAACTGGATATAGTTCCCACCCTGCGCCTCAGCCGTGAGCCGCAGCGTGTCCGGCAACCTTGTATCCTCCCAGTTGAAGGGATTATCATGTCCGCACTCGACCCACTCGCCGTCACCGCTGTTCTTCTTGTAGCCCGCACGTCCAATCTCGTTGTTGTCATTATCAACCATGAAGAGCTTCTCAACGTGGAACCAGTGGTTACGGCGGGTGCCGGGTCCGTCGATGCCAAAGAACTTGTGGCGTTGGCGGAGGTGGAAAGAGCAGCTTCCAGGACGATAGTCTTGTTCGATCTTGGGGTAGATGCCGTAGGTTACGTCGCCGACCTTGAGGGTTCCGCCGTGCTTCCAGTTGAGCGGGTTTGAGGGGTCGTTGCCATCACAGGCTGGACTCATTGTTAGTTGGTATCGTGTCAGCAGAGGGGATTGCTCACAGTCCATAATCAGCGACATCTTCTCCTTGCACTTTTCCTCCATGCCCTCCGAGATATCCTGACCCGATGGCCAATCCATGCGAAGCTCAACGTCATACCTCGTTCCCTCGTTATACTTGCGCATGGTGCCACCACTATTCTCATCCTGCACCTTTTGCGCAGCAGCATCAGCGCAGAACTTGCCAATCTTGTCGTTCAGGTCATCCCTCCCAAGGAACGTGCTTGTCTGAGCACCATGACACTGAAGATCATCCTCCTCCTCTGGCATATCATCACCGACGTCGGGCCACTCATCCGGCAGGTCGGACGGCTCATCCTCTTGAAGAGACTCCCACTCTGCATCGGCGCGCTTGCTGATCTCGACTTCGTCGCTGGCGGCTCCCTGTTCAAACTCCCCGAGGTGCAGGAAGACGATCTGGTCCCGCGCCTGGATCCCATATGGCGTTTCTCCATCAGGCGACACGGGCCTGGGGACGCTGTCGATCTTGTGGTAAAAGTACAGGCTGTTGACGAGCCAGGCGTAGTTGTCCGCGTTCCTCGCCCGTTTTTTTGTACTTGAAGCAGACCTCGTGTTTTGGATCGCAGCTGATCATGATCTTGATGCCATTCGACCCGCCTCTAGAGGCCGCCGCACGGCCAAGGTTTGCTGAATGCCATGGTTAGCTCTCGTCTTATCCACGAAAGGAGTCTTACCCTCGATCCTCTGCCTAAACGTGATCTTCTCGGATGGATCGTTACGGTTATAGGCTGTCTTGTCCAAGTCCAGGCCCATGTACATCTCCCAGATGGCCCTCTCAAACACTTCCTTGTCCGGATGCGCGTCCATCAAGACTAGATCAGCCAGTGTGTCTACCGACTGCGATGGATGGTTCCTTCGTCTCGACATAGTCAGCTGAGGACCACTTCAGAATGGATATGCTACGCCTACTCATGCAAATGCCCATCACGTAATATCTCAAAAGGATCTACAAAGGACATGATTGCCGTTCAACGGTCGTAGGATGAAGAGGACACAGGCCACGATCCGCAATTTTAATCTGTTTGCGCTGCTGGCCAGCTTGTGATTTCGTCCTGATCATAAAGACTAACATGGAGTGCGCGAAATGGGACCAAAACGGGCACTCCTCGAGCCGAGTTAACAGTTTAGAAAAGCACAGTTGAACATCACACAGACAGGTTGTGCCCTGCCCAGAATCGTTTTCGGCCCCATACGGCATAGGCATAGCCTTAAGGGCGTTGCATTGATCTCCATATTGTCAGATCACTGAGCCAAATTGCAATACACAACTCAGCCTCATGGTATTGGTCGCTGGTTGGCTACGTCAAATATGGATTCCGTCCAAAGCCCCGATGCGAAACATCGGGACAGTCCGTTTTGGTTCTACGATCCGCGCGTTCCACAATTTGGGAGGAACTATCACTGTAGTAATTCTTTTAATTAATATGCTACCTTGCTTAAGAATCCTTCGCATCGCCACCCGCCCACAGAGCGCAGCTTGGAACCAAAACGGGCCGTCCCGGCTGTTTCGTTTTAACTACCGAGGGATTGACCGCTGGCCAATCGAATAGTCTCGGAAGTTTCCCTCCAGTAAATTTCAAACCCCCCTAAAACTATTTCCTGAGTTGTTGGGCTTTCCATGTTGATTGGTCAAGGCCATACAGTTCCCATCTAGCTAGTCTTCGGTGATCGGCTCTGCTTCACATCCCGCAGGCAAGTCGATTTCCAGGATGTAGGCTGTCTCTGAGTATCAATTGGATAAAGACTTTCTCGTGCTTTCTCGCTCACTATATTCAAGATCGCATGTCTAACACAATGGAATATGAGAGATACTGCATTCAAGTCCACACTCTGCCCACCGACGCTCTTCGCAGTTTTTGAAGCAGACCCAATAAGCATATCATCGCCGTTGAACGACTCATCCCTTCAGTGCCGTTTGCTTTATCGAAGCATCAAGATCACAAGGTCGACAAGTGTGCAGCCGCATCACGCGACGGGATATCTTGCAGCACTTCATTGCAAGTTGGCTTTGGCCAAGTGGTGTCTTATCACGTTACTGGGCTTGTAGGTAGACTCAAGCATTGCAAAGTCCATCTCCACTTCTTGGCTGGTCTCCTGCCGCTCTGAGTTGAGCCGTAGCTGAGCTTGGGCTGAGGATCCACTGAGGGGGACTGAGAGTGGCCTATTTTGGGATCGTAGGCCCTTGCTTTTACTCCCGGCCTTAGTCACCTTCTTGTCCTCACGTATTCAAGCGATGGAAGGGTTATGGGCCCTATCAGCTATCGGGGGTCGTTTAGAAAGTGGAGTATCCCCGGGCAGAGAGTATAGAAACAGAAGGTCACATTCAACTCAGGGGTAAGTCACAGAATGGCATGCAAGGGGTATGACATTTGTTTTTAATACGAGGTCCCCCGATCTCTATCACATCACTCACCTGAGCACTGGAAACTTTTTTGGTGCGAAGTTTACCCCTTTAGCATTATTGATGGGTCTCTATTGTGATTGCCAATGCATGATTGTTGCAACTGGGTGGGCATCATCGTGTGATCAAGCCGGCCAAGCTTCGTATCGCGTTGCCAAGACGGACGGGAGTGCCCGTAAAGTACCGAATGAGAAGATCTTCAAGTCTCCATCGAGTAACAGTCTCCGCGATAGTGTTACCTCCGCGATAGTGTTAGGAACCTTTGTCGGCATATCATGCATCACAACCCCTGATCTCGCTGTCCCGTAGATACCAACCTATATAAATGCGTTGTCTCTGTGCATTGAACGTAGTTCTATCGTTTTTCTTGGTTAGGCGACCCGACCGCTGTCATTCACTATGCGCCTTTCTCACACTCTTTTAACACTTTCGTGCGTTGCCAGCGCTCTGGCGCGCCATAGCACTCTTTTACGTCGTGACGGCGAAGATGTTGCCCCAGCCGTGAACGAAACTGATTTAGACCCCAAGAGATTCATTATTGAGTTTGAAGATGTATGCCCTCTTTTCCTCATGCTGTCAAGTATGTTGTGTTGACGCACACCAGGGGACCAACTCCAAGGCCACTGCCGACAAGCTGGCCAAGCGTCCCGACGTGAAGCTCGTCAAGGTCTTCAACAGCGATGTGTTCAAGGGCGCTTGTGTGGAGACCCCGAAAGACAACATCGATACCCTCCAGGAGGAAGAATCAGTCATCAAGGCTTGGCAGGTCAAGAAGGTCATGCTGGCTCCCATGAAACCGCTCGCGACCTTTGGGAAAGATGCTGCCGGCATAAACACGTCGATTCACCACATGACTGGTGTGGACAAGCTGCATGCCCGAGGTGTGCTGGGCAAGGGCGCTGTCGTTGCCGTTGTCGACACGGGAGTTGCCTATTCTCATCCCGCAGTAAGTGGAATAGGAACAAGTCTGGAGATTGAACTTGACTGACCAGACAGCTTGGAGGAGGGTTTGGTCCTGGTTTCAAGATCGAGGGTGGATACGATTTCGTGGGTGACGGGGGTAAGTGCAACTGTCCCAGCACCTAGAGTCATACTGATCTGAGGGGTGATGCAGAATGGCCTGAAGATGAGGAAAAAAAGCCGGATGAGGATCCCATGGACAACATAGGCCACGGAACTCATGTCTCGGGCATCATTGCCGGAAAAAGTGACCTGTAAGTGAGATGTGATCACAGACTGCTGTCCTTCATCAGGCTGATCGTCCAGAATTACCGGGGTTGCTCCCGATGCTACACTTCGAGTGTACAAGGTTTTTGGGAAACTAGACGCAACGACGGAGGATGTGTTGATCGATGCCTTCCTCAGGGCTTACGACGAAGGAGTAAGTAACTAGGCCTGGGGTTTTATAGCAACAGAACTAACCGGGTCTGCAGGCCGATGTCATCACTGCCTCCATCGGAAGCCTTGGTGGCTGGTCTGAAAACGCATGGGCTGTAGTAGCCTCGAGAATCGTCGACCAAGGCGTCGTTGTCACAATCTCGGCAGGAAACGATGGCCAGGCCGGCCCTTTTGCTTCCAGCACTGGCTCCTCCGGCGCGCATGTCCTTGCCATCTCTTCCATCGACGGAGATGTCATAGCCACGCCTTCCTTCAATGCGACTTTCATCAATGGCAAAGACTTGGAGATGGTCAACATCCCTTATATGCCCGCGGCAGAGTGGTACCCATCCGATGTCGACGGCTGGCCTATTCTCCCAATCGGCCTTGACACGACCGTTAAGGATGAGGCTTGTCAGCCGCTCCCAGAAGATACTCGCAATCTCACCGGCTCCGTTGTGCTCGTACGTCGAGGAGGATGCAACTTTTCTCAGAAACAGCAAAACCTGGCTGCCTTTGGTGCAACGCACATTCTCGTCTACACCGACGCGATGCCAATCGTTGCCCCTTCCGCAGTCTCCAAGGACGGAAAATTCGCCATGATTACCCGGGAAGCTGGCGCTGCGATCATCAAGACCATCAAAGCCGGCGGTAACGTCACTGCTGACTTTACTACTCTGCCTGTCAAGACTCTCACAGGAGTCGTCAATGAGGAGACGGGGGGTGCGCCAAGCTACTTTACGAGTCTTGGGGCGACTAATGACATGTTCATCAAGCCTGATGTGGCGGCACCAGGTGGTAAGATCCTATCGAGCTATTTGAACGACGAATATGCTGTTCAAAGCGGTACATCAATGGCATGTCCATATGTCGCAGGCATCGCAGCGCTGTACATCGGCCAGCACGGCGGTCGCTCTGTCCACGGGCCCGGCTTTGCCAAGGATCTGGCCATGAGGATCATCTCGTCCGGCGAGGCTGTTAAGTGGCACGACGGAACCACCAATAGCCCAGACTATGGATTTCCGGCCTCTGTGGCTCAGGTCGGAACCGGTATCGTCAATGCTTCCAAGGTTCTAGACTACAGCACCAGTCTCTCCTTTGTCAAGTTCGCCCTCAACGACACACGCCATTTTAATGAGCATCACACGGTCAACATCACGAACTCTGGAGACAAGTCTGCAACGTACAAGTTCTCGTTCGAAACGTACGGCGGTATGAACTCGATGAACATCGACCCTGAGACTTGGGGAACACCACGCATGGCCTGGGGCGAGGAAGTCCTTGCTGCACCCCAGAAGATGGTCCCTGAGATCTCACTGCCAGATGCAGAACTAGCTATTCAGCCTGGAGAGACCAAGTCTGCGAATATCTCGTTCAAGGCTCCTACCGGGCTGGATGGTTCCAAGCTGCCACTGTACAGCGGCAAGATCGTCACCACCAGCAGTAACGGCGAATCTCTTGGGGTACCTTACATGGGTGTTGCATCCGACCTTGAGAAGGACGTTAGTGACATCTTTGACTCTGTCATCGGCTTCCCAACCATGACTTCGACCCGCCAGGAAATCCCCATCGCCGAGAAGAGCAACTTTACCTTTGATCTAGACCCAGAAGTTCAGGATTTCCCCGCCGTGTACTCACGCATCGGCTTTGGCACGAAAGAGCTACGATGGGACATCTTTGACGATAGTTGGACCGAAGACGACTGGGAGTATCCTCCAGTGATCGGCAAGGCCGGCTATGTTGGATCAGCAACGAGTTGGGCTAAGGCGTCTGGCAAGGAGTTCTTCAACGCGACCACGGACGACGCCAATGACCTCATCACATTGCCGCTAAGGGACATGTCGCGAGATATTGTTGGGAGGCGTGGGACTGACCTCTGGTGGCTGGGACAGCTGGCCAACGGAAGCCGGATCGCCGAGGGGAGATACAAGATGCGGCTCGCTGCCCTGAGACCATTTGCTGACCCTCAGGCTTCCAAGGGTTGGGATGTGTTCAAGACTCCGGCGATTGATGTTTTGCCTCTCAAGGATTAAGTGTTAGATCTTAAATCAATGGCTGGGCCTTATCCGGACTCCGGATATAATGTGACATTTTGCTATAACCACAAACAAATGAGGCATAAATCTCATATACATATTTCCACTTCCCGTCTACATCAGCTCCTCCTTCCTCAACTGCATAATCACAAACAACTCCAAAATGACGCTCAACTCAAAATCCATGCCCCCTCCCCTCCTCATCTCTACCAAATTATCCTCTCCATAGGCCTTCTTCTTCGCCATCGTCGCAAATATGTACTCAGAGCCCCTATCCTCCTTCCTAAACATCCAGTCCGGCACCAGCGGAAGCGGGCCGTCCCACATGAGCTGATAGTACGGCTCTGCGAGGGTGAGTCGCCACGAGAACTTGTGAGGCGCCGCTGGTCGACCAGGCACCGTGACGATGGGCATCTCAGTCCGATAATCCCCGTCGGAAAACGTGCTCAAGCGAAATATGGGACGCCATGACGCGTCGGGGTCGGTGGGAGACGACGTGCATATCATGGCCAGAGGGTCGCTTTTGCTTTTGGCCTTTTCTGATAGGCGCGCGGCAGCGATGGGAAGCGTGCTGTCGGATGCGGAAAAGATTTGGATGTCGCCGACTTTTGTGGATGACGAGACGAGCTCGATGCGATATAGGGGTGTAGGGTCGACTGTGAGGGCGATGTGGTAGCTCGTGGCGGAATCACGGACGATGGCCAGATAGTCGGTTTGGAAGTCCCGGATCGAGCATGTTTGTACGGTGCCGGCGATGCGGCTGGCGGCATGGGCCCTGGGCACTGATTTTTCTTTCCAGGCCTGCTTTTCCGAGTAGGGAGGTAAATCAGCGTTACTGGACGACATTTTCAGTGATGTGAAGATCAATAGCAATAGCTTCTAGACCGTAGGGCTTGTGACGAGTGATGGAGTTTACTGTATTGGGTGTCAGCTTCTCCGAGAGCTTTATAGATCGGTGAGCAGGCTACACGTCGCAGGATGGTGCCCCATTTGGCTGGCATGTGTGTTGCGCCGTTGTATCCGTGCTGACACGCAGGGCAGCCCTAGCACGTGTGTCCTATCCCTCGTGCTGGTTCATTTGCGCAAGGCAACCAATGAGCCATCGCAGCACTGCCATAATCGGGTAAGGCGTTGGCGAATGCGCCTCACGGACTGCGGGTTGCCTCACGTCCATCCTGCACAGCCGCTCTTGGCACGGGGCGTTGCTCTCTTCTGCGGGTTATAGGCATCTCCAGGCTCCCAGTGGTCAAGTAGGCGCCGAGGCGGAAAAGAAAATCAGGCTCGGGCAAATCAATCCTGCCACGCCGAGTTGTGAGCGGCTGAGCAAGTGACAATCTGCAGGTTGCATGCAGGTGGGCTTTCAGCTCGCGACTACTCAACCCCAGCCGAGTCCACCTTTCAACCCTTGCTGGGTCTTAATGTCATCACCTTCCTTCGCCGGGAACCTGGAAATCACTTCCTTTCCCTACCGCTACCGGTCGAGTTGGCCTCGCAAAAATGAGTGCAGAAACATCCCAATCGACCAGTGCAACGCCAAGCCGCCCCCAAACACCCGATGATGACTTCTGGACTGGCGACCTGACGCGCTTCGACATTTATCTGTAAGCTCGTGCTCCTATTGCTCAATGCTGGCTTCCACAGATGGGGTTTGCTTACTTAGTCCTAGTGATGGTGACAACCGTGATAGAATCAGTTTTGAGGAATTTGAAAACACTTTCCTATGGCACAAGACATGCCTCCGGATGATGACGGCCGAGAAGAATGAATCGAGTTTCCTTGGTAAACTCCCATTGTTTTATTTGCCCTCTATACGGTCTAACCTGTATGCTATTAGATGTTCAGTACTCTTATCTTGACGAAGAACAGGCAATAGAGCTCTGTTCACGTCAGGTAACTGGGAATTTCCTGTCTACCTACCTCGAAGAAGATGCGTTCTAATCATTCAGCAGCAAGGCAAGACCAAAAATTTCGAGCTTTTGCAAGTCCCCTTGAAATCCATTGTATCCCAGGTTAGACTACTAACCTGCTTCTTTTGACAGCTACATATCCAGGGATTTGCAGAGAGAGCAAGACAAACTCAAACTCCCCATTCAAGAACACCACCGGCTTCGCATTAGCCCCAGAGCCTTTCGGCACCTCATCTCAACCTACCAAATCCCGACAGGATTCCTCATGTCCTTTGTTTACTACGATAGCGGTTTCGGGACGGGTTTCCGCCGCCAGTCCCATCACGAGTGGGATTATTGGTGCCGGCTTTTTAGCAGAGACTTTCATTTTTGCGAGTCATGCCAGGCCGGGACGCATCTCAACACCGTGTCCACCAACTCGGATCCACTCAGCGTTATCCATCTCGACAACCAACGTTGCATTATTAGTAGGTCTAGAATTGTGCTCTACATCAAGCGCAACTCCCAGACCAGGAAGACACAAGTCATTATTGTGGATTTTATCGGAGGGCACGACTCGCCCCACGCCCAAGCCCCTAAGCAGCATCCAGAAGGCTCTCGAGAGCAGATCCAGGATGGACCTCGACGACAGCCCATGCTTCGTCCTGCTCGTGTATATCGCTTTCATACTGCGGTATTGGGAGGGCACTATTCACTATTTCAACGGTGAGCTGATAAGCCTTGTACGCGCTTTACTTGAGGGCTGTGATCGGATCGGCTGACATGCTCCAGGAGACGAGACTCCGTCAAGAAATCGCGAACGAGACAGCAGACTTTATCGACGCCAGCAAAGTCCTCAATGCGGCCCTACACAACATGGCCGCCCATCTCCACCGCTACAAGGTCGAGCTTGAACAGACTGGCCTGGTTCTCGCCCATCTTCAGAAATACAGGCACGAAATGACCTACAAGCCGAAGCCTGAGCCAAAGACGCGGGGTAGAAAAGAAGGCAGAAAAGGAAAGAGGAAGGATCGAAACGAGCTCCCACCAATCGACCAAGAGCTGTACAAGATTGAGCAGCTGACGTCAAAGGTGACGGCCCTTTCCAACACCTTGGACGAGCTGGAAATGAAGGTCCAGAACATCTTGGCTCTGGTAAGTGAGATCCCCTTGGACTTGTACGCTAGGTTGACTTGCTACGCAGCTCTTCCACCAAATACAAGCCGTGAACGACACGACACTCCAGGCCATCCTCAACGCCTCACAGCAAGAGAATCGTATCTCGCAGAAGCTGTCCCTGGCTTCCCACATGTTGTCCAAGAGCATGAAGAGGGACAGCATCGCCATGAAGACGGTCAGTCTCCCACAGAAAATCCCCCAAACAGCACTAACCTCTGTAGATTGCCATCATGACCCTGGCGTTTCTGCCGGGCGCGACATTCGCCGTAAGAAGCCCCCTGGCTGTGTGATCATAAATAAAAAGGCTAATCAACTGGGCAAGGCCGTGTTTGCAATGCCCTTCTTTACCGCGAGCAAATACCTATCTGCTCCGTCACAGGTCTGGATATGGGCCGTTCTCACACTCATCTGCACCGCGTTTGCCTTTGGTGGGTATATGCACCGCGTGAGCCGTGGGAAAAAGACTCTGGGCGATCCCGAGGATGACGACTCCATCGAGGTACCCAAGGATGGTAGCACTGCTACAGGAGTATCGTCGACGGCTGTCAACGACCAGAACACTTCGTCTAGTAGTGGCAGGAAGCAGTGGTGGCGGCGAGTCCCCGCAAAGGTATCCCAAGGCGGTATCGAGCCAAGACGTAGATGAGTAGTTGAGTCTGTATATTAATTGGAGATGCATAAAGCGCGTCCGGGCCGTGTCGTGACGTGAATCAATGTCGAGAATAGTGCTTTGTGAATATGTACTGGCAGGTCTTGCCCATCACTATGTACGTTGTCGTGTAGTGCCCAGGTTAGGCGAAGGAGACCTCAGCTCTGGCCGTGGCCTGAAAAGAAATGGTTCCAACTTCAACTCCCTCTGATTAATTATTCCTCAGTTAGTCAGAATCATCCTCCTCCACCTCTGCGTAGGCAGTCCCATCCACAAAGATATTCCATCCCTCGTCGCCGTTCTTCAACTTGCCCGTCTTCAACCAGCAGTTGCCATACTGCGTCGTCGACACATTCATGTTTCTCCGAAAGAAGACACTGTCGCAGCCGCTCTCGTTCATCTTGGCCATCTGCGCGCATGCGCCTATGCAGTCGTCGAAGTGGTAGGCCCAGATGGACACAATGTCGACGACGACTCCGTCTCCTCTGGCGGGGGAGTTGACGCCGCAGTACGAGCGGAATTTGTACCCGTTGGTTGTCCTTATTGTCCCGTTGTCCCCGTTCTTGGGACAGATGAGTGTGACGTTGCCGACGAGATTGGCTGGTAGTGCTGCGTAGTTGCTGCGGTCGATGGTGTCTTCGGACTCGGTGCCGTTTGACTGATCGCATTCGTTGACCGCAGTGGGAGCTGGCGTGCTTTCCGAGTTGCTGCTAGATACGAGTCTCAGTATGATAGTCTCGAAATGAGGCGAGGCGCCAATGCGTACCTGTTGCAACTTGCCAGAGCTCCTCCCAGGCCTCCTCCGACAGCTCCTCCGACAATGATGGCCGTGACGAGAGCGATTAGAAGCCCAAAGTTCAATACGCTCAAGCCAAAGGGAACTTTTTGTTGTGGCGGTGCGGCTTGAGTTGCCGCATGGTACGGTTCATCCTTCCCCGCGACCGGTGTGTACTGGCCATAGTGGTTGTACGGCGCTGCCTCGGGGGCTGTTGAAGCCCTATCGCGATCGTAGTCAACCTGGAGGCCCTCGGCGTCTCTTGTCGTCGGTGTCGATGCCATTTCGCCGAATCGCGAGCTGGCGGCGGTTGACGTTGAGGATAGCGGGGAGCGTCTTCTCAGCCCATCCGAAGGAAGCAGATTAACGAGAGGATTCTGGGAGGATCGCCTTGAAAAGGAGAAACGCCTTGGCTAGTCGGCATGTGGGAGGATCGGCAGGTAATATGGGCCCTTTCGCCAATTCACTCTCCTTCTCCTCGGCGCAGGATACATACTCATACAGTGCCACAAAGTCACCCAATTAATACTGGGGCCGTCTCAGCTATGTTGTACCATGTAGTGAGACGTGCCCAATCACAGGGGTCCGTCGCACCAATACTCCGTTTACGGATGGGATAAAGTGGTGATCAGCCTTGGCCCTACCCCTTGCGAGATGGTGCCAAGTCGCACAAGGTTCTACTGCCAGCCACTCAGGAAAGAGAATTAAATTCAACCATCCAACCGCCGACAGAGGTTGCGTCATTGCTCCGATAGTGCCTTGGCGCAGCAGGGCTGAGGGCCTTGGCTGGGCTGGAGCGCAACATGTGCTTCAAAACGGCCCGCGCCGTGGCTTCGGTCGGTTGCCCAAATAGAACAAAGGGAACCATTTCTTTCAGAAACAGGTTGATGAAGGAGATGAGGAGGTTTCCAAAAAACTCTAATTATCTTGACGTGGTTCCATCTCTGCACCACCTTCCACCTTCGGGGTGACTGTGCCGATCATGTCCACCTCCATACATGTAGCATAACATCGTGTTGGTGCTCCACACGCCTGTCAGCCTAAAAGCATACTGTACACGGGCGGATTTATACATATCTGCATTCGTGGCCTCCCGCGTCCGAGGTCCCTACGTTCTTCGGTGCCATCGATGGCCAACAGCCATTGTCCCTCAATAAACAGAGTATGGGGGGTTACTGTGTCTTATTGAGACGCTTGGATAATCTCTGCTTCATCCCTAGCATGTATTTTGTACCGTATTTGGCTGAGAAAAACACTATAGTTATCAGTCTCGAGAACGTATTGTGGCTATCTTGGGCGGCGTGTCTTCAAGATACTAAACAACCAGATCAAAACCAGGCAATTAAACTTGTGCAAACACTCAAGACTACTCAAGAGACTGTGCCTGTTTCTCCACGCCAAACGGCAACATTGAATGCCCTCAGGCTGAAGCATGCCGAGGTATCCCCTCCCATATGCCGGATTCTTATGGCGATCCTCATACGGCACGGCCGTTCCACGGGATGTTATGTTAAGAAGACCCACCAATCAGATGTCACGTGTGCCCCCTGCATGATAACAGCTGCTCTTTCCCACCGAGAAAGTTTGGGCACGCAAGCCATCAAACTGCGGTACGGAGTTATAGGGTAGGTGAATCAGACGGTACGAAACACATAGATGACAGCATATTAGAACAGAAAACTCTGCCTGCTGCCTTGGGAACTCGATAAAATGTTGGTTGTGGTAGTGCGCAAGCTTTTCGCGCTGGCCCCAAAGCACGACGTTGTAACCTTGATAAACCATGAAGCGAACCAGGGCCTACCCAATTGAGCAAACTTGACCACTGGCATATAAGCTCAAAGATGTAGTCTATGATGCGTATATTATACGGAGGAGACGAGTTTGTCATCGTTAGGTAATATGAGAGCTTTGATGTAGTCACTTGGTCCAAGTCACGGCCCTCCACCTATTGCCCACACGTGTGAAGAACAATCCTATTAGCAACTCAGGTCTATCTTGAGATTCGCCAGCTGCGCATCTATGGTCTCATATAGTTAGTATCAATTAGAAAATGGAATTTTCAGCTTGGATAAAACCTCATTCTCCTAGTTTACTTTACTTGTCACTAGCAAGCCTGACTAACCTCTATTCTAGTTTCAGCATCCTTCCAAAGGTGTACCCAACAACCTCGTTTATGCCTTCTAATACTATACCAACTAACACGGTCCGGAAACGGAGGTACCGCCAGAACTTGGGTCACGCATAACCGTATGGCGAGAATGCCGACTCCCCCTCACCGCCGTCCCCTGCTGCCCGCTTTCTCCTTTACCATTCGCAGGCCATTGAGCTGCTCATAACCCCACGGCGTATTCTTGCCGGCAAGCAGACTTTGCGGGGAACCTGGTGTAGCTCCAAACTTGCCTGTTTATCCTGAAGGCGGGTTTTGCGGAAAACCCCAGTCGCGATCGCACGTTGAGCCGTTAAAGTCAAGTCTTTGGATAGCCTCACTTGACAAACGCAAGCCCGAGCTATGTGGTACGTAGTACAGCCACACCTTGGTGGTACCTGTTCTCCTATACGCGTATAGAGCATGGGCAAAGTTGCATCAAGACGCAATGAGTGATTGTAGATGGAAGTCTTTTGTGGAGAAGAGGACGAGGCATGCGTGGATGTTAATACACACAATCAAGAGGTATATAACAGCATCAGTTCCTTCGAGTTCCGGGGACCGTTCTACTCATCAGCAATCCCACTTCATGCTTTTTGCAATTCGTTACCCCAAACACTCAAGATCAAGTTACAATTCCTCTTCGTCCTCGCCAGCACTGCTCTGCGCGCCGTGGAAGCGGACGAGATCCCCGCGCCCCCCAAACCGGAGCCCATCAAGCTTCAAACCCTGCTTCTCCCTCCTTCCATCCCCGATGACTCGGTCCCTGGTGCCTGCACCAAAAAGATCAACCCTCGGGGAACCGGCTGCATCCGCAGATCGGCCGAAATGTTTGCCGGGGGTGGGTTCCTATCCGACGGCAGGCATGTGCTCGTTCAAGTCACCTTTGTCGGTGGTCCGGCTGGGAGCATCTACAACGGCAGTGAGCTACTGGCTGTCAAGACAAACGGCAAGACGTTTCCCAATGGCGACCCTTGGGAAAGCCTCACATGCGGTGTTGACAAAGTCGACCAAGTTCTCGACTACGGCCAGGCCTTTCATGATGGGAAACGGGCCCTTGCTGGAATCAACTTCCTTGACTGCGGCAAGCATGATCTTGTCAGCCCGGGATGCACGCCCGACACGTTGAAGATTTACCCCATCTATTGGCAAACCAGTAACAACACGTCTGCTCCAGGAGGGGACATTCGTGAGCTGCGTCTTCATCCAGACAACGTTCATTTGGGATTCAGCGCTTTCACTTTCCAAGGCGGCAAGCTCGGTCAGTTTTCCTATATGGGAAGACTTCAGTTCAACCCTCTGCCCAAGTTTGGCATGCCACGGGTGCCTAGATACGACCTCGTCAATGTCACTTGACTCTTTGATCCCAAGGAAAAACAGGGCGTAGCTGTCGATGGTGACAGCGTGGTCATCAACCCGGATGCCCTATCTGTTGGCGAACTCAGGGGGTTCACTGGGGATGGAAAAGAAGTTGTCTACGTCGTATTGCCGGTCGAGTCTTCAAACATTGACGCCTTTGCTGCGGATCTGTCTACCGGAAAAGTCCGTCGCATCACGAGTCACCCGGAATACGTCGACCCCATTGACTCGTCTCCGGATGACCAATGGTGGGTGATCGAGGACACGCGGGGGACAGACCGTCAGATGTGGCTATCCGGCATGCGGGATATTCCCCCATCACAGACCTCATCAGCACTTCTGTGACGTCGTCTACGCGCAACAGCGGAAAGAGAAGATTCTTCCTCCCTTACTTGCTGGATCGCTGGGGTGACCGGGGAGACTACTACGGTCAGAGACTGAACGACCAAGGCTCCGGCAAGGAGGGCAGCGGCGACTACAACGATCCAACGTGGAACGCTCGCGCGGATCCTCGGTGGTCCCCTGATGAGACGCAGATCGTCTAGTGGGAGGTCCAGGCTGTTTCTCCAGCTTGCGGAGGCAGTAGTCATCTTCCATGCTATCCTTCCAAGGAGCCAGGAGGCAGACATGCCCGGGTGGTTGTTGCCACTCTGACGAGCCGGAAGCCCCACGCCGCGGTTAGGATTGCCCCCATCTCGGATGTTGTTCCTTGGGGTGTGCCATACATTCCAGGCTCTGAGGTCCCTGCTCGACCCGAGATCGACCCCGGTAACTACACCTTGAACGGGAAGGTTGCGGGGCATGCCAAAGTGGTGCTGTTAGATGACCCAAACACGTCTGCCCTCAACAGCGTCAGCGTTCAATATTACGACTTCTCGGACGACAGCACGATATTCCTCAATGGGACCGAGAGTGTCAAGACGCAGAGGCTCAGCCAAACTCTTATCCTGATCGACTGGCGCTCAGACCTCGTTCAGACGATTGGCAGCGTGGTCAACACCAAAAAGACGGGTCCTGGTGGTTTTCAGCTGAGCATTGATGTGCTGGAGAACAACTTTGAAGCGAACGGGACGTTGACTACTGAGATTGATGGAAAGAAATACTTCCAGCCTGCCAATGGCACTTGAAATGGCTGGTTTATAGGGGTGGAAAGAGGAGAGGTGAGGATCAAGGCAACACTTGGGGTTTCATGGTGACGGGGGTAAACCGCTGTAACCTTGAAAGTATGATAGGGTAAATATAATTTCAGGACCCTATTGCAACGGACGGTTGTATTCAAGCAGAAACTTGACCACCTGGCTGCCAAACCTGTATGCCTGACTCGGTGCAGCCTTCATACACGAATCCTGAACCTGAGACGTCTGACAACCATCTCAATCGACGGCCAATACTTCATCTGCTATTTTAAAAGCTCGAGATTAGACTCTAGGCAGTCCTTGGCAATGGCTACATCGCCCTCCTCCCCCAGCAGATATGTATGCAGCAGAACCGAAGACGCCACGACGGTAGAATGGCCAACCCCTGGGAACAGCAGCTCGCAATCGTCAAGGTCTCGGGACTGCTTTAGCAACCTGCCCTGCTCTCTAGCCAGAGCCTTGCATCGACCCACGAGGCCCTGCGTCACTGGGCTCCTTACTCGCTCGCTGTCTAGGTACTGGTAGCAGAGAAGTGTCGAATAATGGTACAAGCCCATGTGGAGGGACAGAAAAGCACCCCCGCAGCCCTTTTCTCGATGTGACTCTAAATTCGTCTCGTTGTATCTGATATGACCCGGGAGGTCTTTTTCCCACGCTTGCACGTCGGCTGTCAGGTGGACGACGGCGTTGTCAATGGCATCCTGGTCCAGGCTCTCTTTTTGCGCCAGTTGCTTGTTGACGTCTTGGATCGGTTCAAAGATCCGAGCTAGGGTTGCCATGTATGCCAATAAGCCGGGATCGGGGGTTTCGGTCAAGGTAATCTGTGGATCGAGGTCATGAATGACTGCTTCTTCAAAGGGCAGGTCGACGGTACGGCAAAGATTGGTGATATTGCGGCTGATGTCATTTCCGGCACAGCACCATCGGTCGAATATATGTAGAGTCCACCATATTCGCCGCTTCTGTTCTTTAACAAGGACAGACTCTTCGTTTGCTGGCCTATCAAGGCGAGGGTAACTGCCATGCGTATCGCAATCCCCAGGTAGAGCGCCTCGGACTGCCCACGGAGAGATGCTGCGGGCAGGTTCCTCAGCAAGATACAGGTCTGGATGTTTTTAAGGCAGACATTCTCAAGGTCTTGGTGAAGATGTTTCTTGGATTCTTCTTAGTAAGAATCAGGCAGGCTATATCTTTGCTAGTGTGAAACCGAGCGCCGAAACTGAGGAGGGCGTATAAAAGGCCAGGCCCTACTGTCTTGTTGCGTACGGCAGAACGCAGAGACGGGACATGAAAGAGGCTATGGGGTCTGTCGCGGATGCAACGGATATATCGTTCGACAAGATCCAGGGTGAGCTCGTTTGAGACAGACGGACTTGACGACGCGCAACGGCCCGCGCCGACAGCTGGTGATGTTTGGGGGTGGCTGAGTTGGGGAATCAGTGCGAAGGAACAAGAGATCTTGCTGCGGCGGCACTGAGTACACGGCTTTCCCGGACCAGCTCGCAAGCACTTTCGCTTGCTCAGCCTGCATTGCTTGCGTGCTGTTGCGGTCTTCATTGGCTGTGCCGAGCGAGCCGAGCCGGATAACCAGGGGCGTGGATGCAATATTACAAAGTCTGGTAGTGGCTCTGGATTGGAGGCCCAGGGAGGTTGAAGCTCAAGCATCAAGTGTCCAATGCGCGGATCTGAGAAGTGGCACGGTTTTAAATGAAAGCCGCAATCCCGACTGGTCCACATGATTGACATCCGGGGTACAGTAGATGAACCCCGTGAGGGCAAGTCCAATTGTATACGCGTATCGATCATCCTTGCGTTGATCTAGGGAGTGTCACCCTTGTCCGAGGCACATGCCGCTCGACGTCACTCACACCATGGCTGCACAGTTCTGGCACATGTCGACAGAGCGAGAGTTGCCACCATTTTGAAGCAAAGCGGTCACATACCTCCTAGGGAATGCGTGGAGAGCCTGACGGATGGATTACAACTATGAAGACGACAGTGGTGGTGGTTGAGAGATCGCGGAGGGAGTTGTCTTCTTAAATAGATTTGTCTCAGCTAGAGTTTCAACACATCTCAGCTCGTGGAATGATGTTCACCATTGCTTTCAGGCGACTCAGCGGCACGAATAGTCGGCACTTGAACGCCAGGGGAGTGAGGGGAAATTGGGGCTGCTGGAAACTCTTTTAATCCAGCTGATCTGGGGTAATCACGCTAGTCTACCACCGCCATTGGATCCCAAGTTCCTTGACCAGGTAGATTAACAGTTCTGTCTTGTGCTCTCCCGGCTAAATCACTGTCCGAGGGGGAAACAGCGGCCGTTCGGGTGGTTCTCGACAAATACGCACTCTCGTACTGGTCCGAGGAGAATGATCAGTGGAAGGCTGAGGCTAGAGAGTTTACAGTTATTGTAGCGAGGAGCGCAGACCCGAACGATGAGGTATTGAGAAAGGTCATCAATCTCGCCGGTACATTCTGCTGGACTGGGTTGTGATTGTCACGGCTTCCTGTAGGGCGCTGGGGATAGTTTGCTACCACCAATGGTGATAGTGCGATAGCCAAGTTGAACAAAAATTGGAATCATGTTACCGTTGCGGAAAACTGCCGCTTGATGAGGGCTTTGTGCGGGATGGTCGGATCTTCTATACCAAGACTTGCAATCTCCGATGTGTCTGATGCCTCGGCCCGCGACGACCACGGAACTGACAGGATATCAGATCATGCACGGCCTGAACTGACTCGACACGACGGAGACCGCGCGCTAGCTCATCGTCAAAGCGGCGGAACATGCCCTCGGAGAAGGCAAAAGGCCCGATAAAAGCTAGTCATGAGCTACGAGCGCGGCAATGCCCAGGAACAGAAAGTATATCCGCTGCGACACGCTGGAGAGATCCGAGTTTGAGTTCAGAATCTGGCCCCTGACCATGCGCAGATCATCCACGATGCAGGAGATGGGCGATCATCGCGTGCATGCCATGTGGCCGGTTGCATCTTGACCACCTCCAGGCACTGGGCACCTACCCCCAGACACCGGGGTATTCTCCGTAATGGAAACCGTTTAGGGCCAGCTGTCGCACCGACTGAATGCCATAGCGTAAGGGGCTTTGACCCTGAATCGAGATGCTTAGAGTTTTTTCTTCCCGACGCCAGACCGTTCCTGGTCGCGCTCCGCCTCGTGGCAAACAATCCGGGCGGGCCTGCCGTGTCAAAAACGTGGTATAAACTCCCCTTCCCGAGTGCTTGTGTTTTCTTCTTCTGGGGGTTGCTTTCTCGTACGTTCTGTGTGTGAACCATGGCATCAACCGGCGATATCAAGATTGCCTCGCTGGCAGCAGGCTTCACGCTTGGCTTTGGCCTACTAACGGTCTGGGAAGCCATCAAGCAGACCCGACGAAACCGAAATCCGTTGCGCAGCGCCTACATCTACATGCTCTGGGGAGAAATCTTCGCCAATCTCGCCATTGCCATCATCGGCTGGGTCTTTCTCGACGGCCTAATATCCCCGACGTAAGATGCCACACCCATTCGGAATCCCCGGATGACGATACTGACGGTTGTATAGCATACCGGTCCTCTTCTTCATTCTATTCTTCTGGGTATTTGAAGTCCAGCTGCTCATGCAGATCATCGTCAACCGAATCTCCATCATCGCCGAGCATCGATCGACCATCTTTCAACTCAAATGGGGCACGGCGGCTGTCATCACCTGCATCAACATTGCTGTCTTTTGCATATGGATACCGTCGCACACTGTTCCCCCAGCAAGCGCCCTGTAAGCGTCCCCTTTTATGGCGATCATCTTCCCCCGGTGCTGACCTATTACAGCATTGTCCGCATCAACGAGTACTGGGACCGAGTCTCCAAAGTCCTCATCCTGCTGGTCGACGCCGGGCTCAACTGGTACTTTCTTCGCACCGTCAAGAAGCGGCTTCTACAACAGCACCGACTGAAGAAGTACGAGCCACTTGTAGGCTTCAACGCAAAGCTCATGGTTGTCTCTATCGCGATGGATGTCAGTAGTCACAGTGCTTAGGCCGACACAACCCACTGACAGCAACAGGGAATGCTCATCGGACTCATGTCGATGCCGAACCAGGTCGTCTACATCCAATTCCACCCCGTCGCATACATGGTCAAGCTCAACATTGAAATGTCCATGGCTTCTCTCATCACCCGCCTCGCCCGGGGCGAAAATGCCGACGAGTACTACCCTTCCATGTCGCACTCCAACCACGGCACGAACGGACACGACCCCAGCAACAA
Organism: Fusarium virguliforme; assembly: GCA_020883615.1. Taxonomy (NCBI): domain Eukaryota; kingdom Fungi; phylum Ascomycota; class Sordariomycetes; order Hypocreales; family Nectriaceae; genus Fusarium; species Fusarium virguliforme. Next base: position 776,669 of record JAJHJD010000009.1, on the reverse strand, counting down.
TCGAACGGGAAATTGGGCTCAAGGCAATGGCGTCCACTTGACCAACAGGTCCAAAGTTGTCGCTGGAGATTCCGAGGAAGATGTGGGAGGGCCACTCACTCGAGCCGGGTCTGGATCTGGCATTCATCGACGGACGGATATTGAAATCAAGGTCGAGACGGATCCAAAGGTATACAAAGTCAGGAGAGATGGAGCTAGAGGAAGAGTACCAGATACTGATGAGCTGCCGTTGACGTCGGATACCGGGCACCCGAGGCGGGTGATTCAGGTTCAGGAGAACAGTCGGGATCCTTCCCTGACGAGCACAGATTCGGGCCCTTGATGATATAGACACGATAAACTCACATACACTTAATAATAGAACCATACATGCATGCATATCTGTGCGACAGACGCCGGTGATGTAGTCAGACGCCCCCACCTGAGGCTGTCGACCCCGCTTGTCAACTTGCCATTGACAAGGCGCATGCCAAGAATTGACTCACAAGAGGCTCTCAAACGTCCAATGTCGGATGCTACAGCTGCCTATATATATACAGAAGAATTTGCCTCTAGCCAAACATTGATACCCTTCAATTTGTCTCAACCACCGTCAACTATGGCTGCTGACACGCCCACCATCACCATCGAACCGGGTTACCGCCCCGGCTTCCTCGCCAGGTGCCTCGAAATGCACATCGCCTTCTACCACCCCTCGGTCCACTGGGGTCTCGTCTTTGAAACATCTCTCGCCAAAGACTTTGCCGAAATCATCGAGAGACTCGCGACAAACCCGCGAAACCAGGTCTGGGCTGCCGTCGAGAGTACCGGCTCCGGCGTCTTTACCCAACGCATAGTAGGGACCCTGATCGTCGACTCGGAGAGCCTCAAGTCTACAGGGGCGGCGCAGATCCGAGGCTTCATTGTTGATGAGAGAGTACGTGGTTTGGGGATTGGAAAGAAGCTTTTGGGAGCGGCGATGGAGTTTATTGAGAGCAGTGGGTTTGACAGGGCTACTCTCTACACGAGTGGTACGCAAGATACGGCGGTTTATATGTACAAGAGGGTGGGATTCGTCGTTGATAGTGTTGAGGAGAAGATTGTGTGGGAGAAGCCGTTGAGGGTGTTGCAGCTTACCTGGGAGCGGCCGCAGGGGAGACACCAAGCGACGAATGGTGTTGATGAAAGTGAAGGGAGTCAAGCTTGAGGGCAGGCTTATCAGAGTGATGGGTGTTTCTACTGGCATGGTTGAACATGCAAGGTCAGGGATATCCTACCTGATGGTTGTCTGTGATATTGGCAAATGATAAGGCAATGACAGGAGCCAAGAAAAATGCGAAAAGGCGGTAAACCGGTGCGTGTTTGACGAATAATATTCCAAGTTGTTCAACGGCGGTGATGGCATGTGAGAGAGATATCCAACCTCAACGTCCTGCTGTGCTTTGACCGTCTTGATCGGCTGTCCATCCCGGGCCAAATCCCCCGACGAGATGCACAAACCATGATTCGCAGCAAAAAGCGACGCCGATCCGTAGATGTCATCATGGCATAACTCGAGCGCGGGGGTGGGCAATGGGTGTGCGACCTCTAGCGGTGGCGCTACTCTTTGCCGTCTAACGCGCCCGCTGTGACATCACAGAGGCTTTTTTGGACGGTGCTCTCTTGATAACGGTCGTGATATTTATATGTAGCGAGTCTGCTGCCGTCGTTGAAGCTTGTCAAACCTTCAGTAGTCCCTGTTTTTTTTGCAATGCCTGAATCTCCTTCTCCGGCCGTCGATATCGATGGCGCCTCTAGGGGTCGCCGTCACTCGATACTCTCCGACTTTCTCCCCGGCAGTTTACCCTTCCCACCTTCGTTCGTGGCTACAGCTCCCAGTGTGCAGGAAATCTTGAGTCGAGATATCGAGGACTGTTCCTCTGATGAAGAAGACCAAGATGAAGAAGCGCACTCTGTGGCTGACGAGTCAAGGCACGTTGACGCTTCCGATGTCCAGCTTGCCTTTCATCCCAACGGCATTGCATACGGATGCGGCTTCTCAACAATTCCCCTCCCTGGCATAGATCTTCCAGTTCCAAACCCGCACGAGCAAGATGAATCCCTCCAAGCCGAAATCGATCTCCTTCGCGACAATGATATCCTTCCTCCCAAGCACCCTCGACACCGCAGAGCCAGCGTCGTCGAGCGCGCATATCGAACCGCGTTTAGCACGAGAGTACATGATCACCATGGGGTGGTTGCACCTGAAGAGCCAAGTGAAGAGACTAGGCTTCTGCCTGAAGTTACAGCCGGCTTCGAGAACGGACTTGCGACGCCTCCTCCCGATGAAATACACAAGAGGTGGGAACAAGCCGTGGCTGCACACGATATTGAAACGACCTGGCAGCGCGAGGCAAAGACGCTGGTGCAATATGCAGCACCCTTGATTGTTACCTTTTTGCTGCACTACTCGGTGACTGTGGCTAGTGTGCTCACTGTTGGCCGTCTTGGAATGGAAGAGCTCGCTGCTGTCAACTGTAAGTATCTACACGCAATGCTCCTTTGGCCAAGTTCTAACAGCAGTCAGTGGCCGCCATGACGGCTAGCATCACTTATTACGTCCCCGTACAAGGCCTCGCGACCTGCCTCGACACTCTCTGCGCCCAGGCATACGGATCAGGCCACAAGCATCTCGTCGGCGTTCAGGCACAACGCATGACCTGGATCCTCTGGATCTTGATGATCCCAATCGCTGTCGTATGGTGGTTTTCTGAGCCCATTCTCTCAGCCCTCGTCGGCAAGGGCCAAACAGCAACACTCGCAGCCATGTATCTCCGAGTCCTCATCGCCGGCATGCCTGGAGTCGCAGCCTTTGAGAGTGCCAAGCGATTTGTGCAGTCGCAGGGTCTGTTTCACGCAACGACGTATACTCTCCTCATCGGCGCTCCCCTGAGTTTTCTGCAGAATTGGCTGTTTGTGTTTCGAGCTGGCTGGGGTTTTTCTGGCGCTGCCATGGCCATGGCAGTTACTCAAAACCTGCTGCCTGTTCTCGTCATTCTGTATGTGTGGCTTTTCGAAGGGCGGCAGTGTTGGAAGGGATTCAGCTTGAAAGCCTTTAGCAACTGGGGTAAGCTGCCTTTCTCATCTGATGACTGATACTAATATGGCGTTTAAACAGGCCCGATGATAAGACTGGCCCTGCCTGGCATGATCATGATAGAAGCCCAGTTTTCCGTCTTGGAGATCCTCACCATCGCGGCTGGTCGGTTCGGAACAGCCCAACTCGCAGCCCAGAGCGTCCTTGTTACAGTCACATCCACCTCCTTCAATATTCCGTTCCCACTCGCCATTGCGACATCTACGCGAGTTGCCAACCTCATTGGAGCGCATCTAAGTGACGCGGCGCGAACAACAGGAAGAGTGGTGAGTTTATGTCTTTTATTTATCAGTCTTGTCTAATGTGTCACAGGCCATCTTCGCCGCTTGTGTCGTTGGACTCTTCAACTTGACGATCTTCGTCACACTCCGCAGGCAACTCCCCTGTATTTTCACCGATGACGACGAAGTCATCGATATTGCCTCGCCAGTCATCCTAGTTTGCGCAGTAATGCAGATTTTCGACGCCATGGCCGCCGTTTCACATGGTCTCCTCCGAGGTATTGGCCACCAAGCGATCGGAGGCTACGCCAACCTGTTCTCGTACTACCTCGTGGCCCTTCCCATTGCGCTGGGTACGAGCTTCGGCCTAGGATGGAAGTTGGCCGGTCTTTGGGTCGGATTGACCATCGGCCTTGCAGTGTGAGTTAAGACAAGTCACCGTGTGTATTATCACTGTGCTAACCGTCACTTCTAGCGTCTCGGGGCTCGAGACTTTATATCTATACTTTACGGATTGGGAAACAGCAGTTGCCCAAGCCGAGGCCCGGATGCGGTCGGAGACACGGAGAATGTCGGTGGTCATATGAGGACAACACTGTGCAAAGGCGGCCTATTGAGGTCTTTCGGGGCACAACGCTCTGACACATCATCCTGGGTATTTCAAGCCAAAGAATAGACACATGGATAATGGTTCTCTTTGTATATCAAGGTTCATCTAATAAATCGTTCAGTAGCCTTGCCGAACCTCTCCTCACTGTCTCCCTAATTCATCGAATCACACTAGTCTCAGCTTGCTTCCCGACCTTCTCTACCATCTCCTCAACTTGCTTCCTACTTCCCAATCCCTGCACAAAACAAGTCCCAACAAAGACATAGTGATCGCCCGCCTTCCTCAACACAGCAGGGTGATGCAACCCGTTCATCACACATACCACGTCCCCAGATTGCACGTGGAGAGGAAAGATGCCGAGATATCCATGCTGCGTCTCCGCTATGCGCTGGTTCTTGTCGGAGCAGCTGCTGAAGAGCCTGTTGCACTCTTCTTTAACGCTGGGGGCGTGAAGCTTGAGCGTCGTTGATTAGAATACAGTCGTTTGCCAGATGCTGAAAACACTTACCACGCTCTCCCCCAGTGCTTCCTGTAGGTATTCCATCATCTTGCAGAATTGGTGTATATCAACATCCGAGTCTCCGTCATAACCAATCTTTTCGCATTTCATCCACAACCAATGAACCAAGTGAATAGCGTTGTCCAGGCTGGGGTTGGCAAGTCTTGATCCGAACCCCTGGCCAGAAGACGTCTGTGCCAATTCGCAATGGAGCAAAGAGTGCAATGCGGCCAACGGATGGCATCCCGTCACATACTCCTGCTGGCTCATGGCAAACGCCATGGCCCAAGTTGTTGTTCTTCCTGGTTCGTCCCAGGCACTGGCATTGCCAAACTCCCGCCGCACGGGGCCCAGCTCTTGAACTGTGTCAAGCAGAAACGCATCGTTGAACATGTCGGAGCCGACGACCCTAGCCCTGCCGGAAAACAGCACATTCACATCGTTGGAGAAGCCTGCCAACACCGGCCAGCCCTTCTCATGCCTCTGCTCAAACCCAGGATAGTTGGGGGCCCAGGATGGCATGTCAGGGTACGCGTCCCATCCGTGTCCTATCCCGGCAAAGTCCAGGAGGTTCAGTTCTCCAGGTCTCGTGTCGAGTGAGCCGAACCGAGAGGCTCTGACATACTCAACCATGAAGTCCCGACAAACCGTTCCGACAGAGGTGTTGGGGCTGTAGTCCGGTACCAAGTCCCGACAGCTGAGGCTCAAAAAGCCGTAAAAGTGATCTTTCGGCCGAGTTGCTGATAGCGGGTTGCGCCAGTGTAACTCAGAGCACTGTCCTGGTCGGGCATGTTGACCACGCGCTTTTAAGCACAAAGGCGTAGGCTGCCCCACGACGCGTCGTGCCTCGAACCTCCTCTCGAAGAGAAGGTAAACGTCATTGCAGCACTGTCTGATGACCTCCCACGCCATTGTACTTGAGCAACGGGGCTTGGCAATGGAAAGGCCGGTCGCCAGCCACCGAGTCCAGCATGTGAGTTGGTCAAGAGGGTCCAAGGAGAGAGAACGAAGACCGCAGGCGAAGATGGGCCGCTTCGCCAGGACCATTTCCTGAAACACCCAAACCCGGTTCCAATAAGGCAGGCCGATCAGATTCCAGAGGTCTCTTGCGCCGTTTTCATCATAGCCGATTCCATCGTAGAATGAAGGATACTTGTCAAGCCATCCTAGATTCTTGCTGTGCGACATCTCAGCCTCTTGGGCAGCCAGCTTGTCAAGGTCAACGTAAAGCTGGGACACGACCGTCTTGAAGATATCCATGGTAGCCTCCTCAGCAGAGTTAGATGCAGGCAGGCCAGAGAACTGTTGCAGATAGTCGACGCATGTCCTCAGACGAGGAATGCTGTCTTGGTCCATGAACTTGATACTATCCGGGGCACTCAGCACACTGGCTACAAAATCATGGACCGCTTGAGCGCTCTCTATAAGGGGGTCAAAGTCGATGACGATAGTCCCCTCGGGATCCGCGTGCCGCTGCAGGTCGACTCTCTTGCCGAAGTCGGCCCTGACAGCGTGTTGCTGCCGTTCAACACGGCAAAGGGAGGCGTGAAGCTCCTCATCAGCGTCAGGGAATGCACATTCGCGAGCGATAATGTGGATCCAATCCATGGCACGGTGGATGGCATCATCAGGGGGCCCCAGCCAGCAAATGACGAGTTCCGCTTGCGAGTAAATGTCCTTCATCAGAGACACCTGGTGACTCTTATCGACAAGGTCGATCTGGTTGACGCAGAGAGCGTCGGCCCACAGCACTGGAGCCACTTTCGCGCCCTCCATGTGATGGGTAGCATGCTCCAGCGCCGAAGCCAGGTTCGCCGTGACCTCGAGCCGTCTGCCGTTGACCAAGATGCTCTTTGTGATTGCCGGATCGCCCCAGACATAGGACAAGGCACTGTACAATAGGGCATCCTCAAGATTGGCGACCTCGAGTTTGCAGGTGATTTCGGGTTTGGTCGATATTATCTCGAAGAGTCGGATCTGACGACCGTGCAGGGCGAGGTTCGTGTAGAGCGAAGGTGGAGATGTCGACGACATGTTAAGCGGTGATGAGTGCTGGCATCTTAATCTTGGCTAGTGACTAACCAGAATACAGGACCAACGGATTTTTCAATGTGAGATCAACCTCGATATAGATAGACTTGTGTTTGCCAAGACTCCATGTTCGATAGGGATATGTATGCGCTACTATCCTCGAGAAAAGCCGGAGTTATTTGCGAGAGTGGGGAAACGGGTTGGAATCGCAGTTGCGATGGAAGACAAGAGACATAATACCGAGAACTGCAAAAATGCCTCAGGCAGAGAACTCACCGAGGACCGCAGATGGCATGAGCGGTCGAGGAGACGGATCAGGCTATGAGGCGTTCTCTAGGGCCTATAGCCACGCCCCAGGCTACTGATACCTCGACTAGCTCCGCATAGGGTGTTCCACGGGATAGTGGGAGGCTATGCAGCTTCGTCTCGAAAGCTAGGTAGGTTGCAGGGGCTCTAGGTATCCGATTATTGTGAGCACTATTGACCAAGCTATTAGGCCACAATCTCAAAGACGAGGCCCCCAAACCCAGCGCCGTATTAGGCTATCATTTAGATACTAGGTATCCAATATCGTAGAAGCTACAGACCAAATGGTGGGGACGAGCCTTATCAAAGGGAAGGGCCTTTGATTTGCAACTATCCCCTGTAGCAAACTGGAATCAGGGAGTGATAAGTGACGCCATGTCTAAGACTCCTGGTCTTGGTGAAGCACAGCCAAAATACAAGTAAACATGGTGGTTTATTCCATGGTAGTAAACAAATGCTCCCTCGTGCTATCATATGCTAAAAACGCCTTACGCTATGCTAAACATAATTCGGAAAACTCTCATCAACAAGCTCATGAAACCCCAACGCCGCATCATTCGGATTCTCCTCGATATTATTCCCCTCCCCATGCCCCCCTCCAAACACGTCAAACACGCAACAATAAGCTGCGACAGCGAAGTCCCCATCCTCGACGGAACCTCCTCCCTCGCCAGCTTCACCATGACCTTTTGCACCAGGACCGCAGCAGTCAGTTTTCTAAACAGACGTGCTGGATCCATGTTGCTTGATGCTAACCCTCCTACTTCTAGGGCTGTTTCTCTGTAGCGGGGTGATATCTCTGGTGGATTTTTACAGCTGACAAAAGACTCCCAGAGAGCTATTTCTAGGAGAGTTACGCCGAGGCTGTATATATCGTGTCCGAGGTTGTATCGAGCTTGCGGTTCGAGACTCTGTCGTTGAGGATGTCGATAGATATTCTCAACCCAGTCATTAACACCCCGTCGACTTGAAAGGTCGTCAAAGGAGCGAAGCATGTACCAATCTGTGAGAAACGGCACACCGAGCTCTTGACACCCCATCTTTTCCATCCTGTTTCCGTTCCTAAAAAGGAGAATGTTTTCGGGTCGGATATTCTTGTGCACAAAGTTGCTCGTGTGAACTGAGAGCGCCGCACGGCAGAGTTCATGACATAGCTCCAGCCTGCTCTCAAGAGGATACGGGATCCTCTTCCCGTTATCAGTAGCTCCTATAATCTGGTTCAACGGCCGAGGATCGTGGAGGTACGGCGGGATTCGGAAGAGAAGCTCGATGCCATTCTTTTGTCGATAGCCGATACACGCCAGAATACCCCTATCGCATTTCGCCCTGCTGAGTCTCGAAGCCACCCTCGCGACCGAAATCTCATCAATAGGCAACGGCCGTCGTTCCACCAGAATATCAATCGTGCTGATACCCCCGCCGTGGTTCTTGAATTCTCCTTTTCCAACAAACAGTCGTCTCGAGTTTGGAACAGGATATAAATACTCAGCATCGCCTTTGCTGAAAACCATGAGCTGATCACTCGAGAGCAAAAGATCCCTATGCGTAAGACTCTTTTCCTTTTCAATCAGCTCAATCAACTGCACGAAATCCTCCTGCCAGCGATGAAACTTTTTCGAAGCTCTCGTGACCCGTCTCTCCCCGACAGTCGAAAAGTAAAACCTCTTGAGGGAGCCATCTTTATCGTAAAGCCTCTCGATAGCCGCCGAAGTCTCGACGACGCTCTCCTGGAGCCTCTGCAGGTAGTCGTGCAGGCTGTCCTTGAACTTTGGGTTTAGGTCCTCAAGGCGGCTTGCCCACTCGGCGAGGCTCACGTCGAGGGTGAGCTTGCCCTGGCCGAGGTCTCTCGCAAAGAGTGAAATTTCCTGGACGATTTTGGGAGCGTTTTTGTACTTTTTGCCCATTTCGGCGAGGTAGTCGAGGCTCTTTGTGACGGCCTTTGCGAATTCTGGGATGGCGATGCCGACGCCCACGGCCGAGAGGATGAGTTCGGCCATGATCAGGACTCTTTGGTGATTGTTGGGAGCGTAAACCGGCGATGAAGCGGGAAGAAGTAAAGACTGCGTTGGAGGCCTAGGGAGGCAAAGTAATGTCCGCGTCACAGGGCGTTGAGGGGAATTCAGCCCAAGACGCTTGAAAAAGCGAGGGATCAGAGGTCACGTGACTGGGTTGTGGGGGCCATGCTCAAGGCAGACTGCAGCTCTCTGGTGACGGCTGAGCCATAAGAACTGTAAAAAGCCCAAGGATAATGCTCTCCCGAAAATCTAGATGCCTAGATCAACTCTTGATTACGTGTCTAGCCGCTGACCGCGACATGATGGTCAATCGCTTGACGCCCAAGCCACTCGGTGACGACAACCACCATGGAGCTCACCCTAGAGGAGTGCGGTACTCCCAGCGATGTCATGTTGTGAGACGCGTTTGCAGCTGAACAGTGCATCGCAGAATGCCGCGAAAAAACAATACATCTTCTGAGATTAAATAAGCTTATTTGAGGCTTCATCTGATCTCAATTGCGAGGAAGAACGCGATCGCTCTGTTTTCCTCGTCGTTGTAGCATGCTCCGCACCGCGTTGTTCATTTGTGACAGCAGCGTTCACGTTAGATCCTCAACCTCAACTCGGAGTTGGTATGTCATTACTCATCCTATCATTCTAAAAGCACGCTATTTCTTCCAAATCTTCCACCCCGACTCCTTCGTCCTAGTAACAGGCTCCAATATCCGTATCGCCTCCTCAGACCTCGGCTCCTCCCTCGCAATGTCGAGCGCCGTCAGCCCAAACAGATCCCGCTCGTTCGGATCCGCCCCGTGCTCCAGCAGCGCCTCGAGCACACCCTTGTCCCCGGAAGCAGCCGCGCTGTGCAGCGGAGCTCGTCTGCCGTCCCAAATGTCCGTCCGGGCGCCGTTCTCGAGGAGAAGTCGGGCCGCGCCCTGTCGCGCAAAGGTTGATGCCGCGTGGAGGGCTGTGCCTCCCTCGAGCCAGTTTGAATTGACGTCGGCGTTGTGCTTGAGGAGGAGCTGGATGCCGTCCAGCCAACTGGCGTCGACACAGTAGGAAAGAGGGTTGCGGAACTTGCTGCACATGCCGCTCTTCTTGCCATTGTTGACCGTGGGCGGGTACACGTTTGGATCAGCTCCGTGCTGGAGGAGAATCTCCATCAGATGCTCGTCCTTGTGGTCGATTGCAAAGTGCAGCGCCGTCTTTTCCACATTTGCCGTGGCCAGGTTGATGTCCACCTTTTGCTGGATGAGAAACGTTGCGGCCTCAGTGTGCCCTGCGTGGATCGCTAGCAGCAAAGGTGACATGCGCTCGTTGTTTGCTGATGCGATATCTGCGCCATAAAAGTGCAGGACCTGCATCGTCGCCACATGGCCGTGCTTGGCTGCGAGGTGCATTGGCGTAGATCCCGTGTCAGGCTGCACACAGTTGAGCTTTGCGCCCTTCTGGATCAGCAGCTCGACGATCGTGGCGTTTCCCTGCAAGGCGGCAGTGTGCAATGGTGTGTTGCCATCCGAATTCGCCCCGATAGTGTCGGCACCTTGCTCCAGGAGGACCTCGGCAATCTCTTTGTAGTCGCACAGAGCGGCTATCTGGAGTGCGTCGTCGCCGTCCTTGTCGCGAGCGTGCAGATCGGCCTTGCGTTCCAGAAGGAGCACAACGATAGACATCAAGCCGTGATACGTGGCGGTTCGGAGGGCGTTCCAGCCGTCAACATCGCAAGCCTCAATATCAGCACCATGGTCCAGCAACACCATGACTGTCTCGAGCATGGCCTCTTCCAAGTACTCAGACTCCTCCTCTCCGGGAAGTGCCTCAAGAAGCGGAGTGGCCTCATTAGTGGCGCGCTGGTTTGGATTGGCGCCTGCTTTCAGCAATGCCTCTAACACCTCCACCTCTTGCTCCCTGGCAGCTTGGAACAAGGGCGTCCATCCATTGCAATTGGAGACATCGTCCACTCTGGCACCTGCCTCAATCAACGCTTCAACAACAGCCACGTGTCCGTTTTCTGCAGCGAACAAGATGGGACCGTTTTTGGCCTCGGACTGCTTGTTCAGGTCTGCTTCCCGTTGGATCAAAAGATTGACAATCTCCAGCTGCCCTTGCGAAGCCGCAAAGTGAAGAGCAGACCAGTCGTCCTCGTCGCCACGGTCGATTTCAGCCCCATGGGACAACAGTGTTTCCACAACGTCGAGATGCCCATTCTCGGCAGCTATGTGCAGCGCGGTCCTCTGGGTGCCATCGCCAGTCTCTTGATTGACATCTGCATTGGTTTCAGAAAGCAGGCGACGCAGGAACTCTCCATGACCATGGAGGGCAGCGGCGTGGATTGGTAGGAACCCGTCTGATCCCTCAAACTCAATGGTCCAGCCGCAGAGGCCCATCAGAGGCCGGATGTAGTCGGTGAGACCTGTGCTGGCAGCCTCCCTCAGGGCCTCGGACAGCCCGTCGCGTCCGGTTCTGATGGTGCTCGACTCCGAGTCGGAACGTTGGAACGTTGTCTTGCCGTAGCGCCTCTTTGTCTGCGCCTCCCAGTAGTCTGCCAGCCGCTGGAGCAGATTCAAGTCCCTGTGCTTCACTGCCGCCATCACCGTCTTGTCAAAGTCGGCGGGGATCATCTTGCCAGAGCCCTCCAGCATGCTTTCGACCATGGCCAGGTTGTTCTTTCCATCACCCGTCGAATTCTCGGCGTCCTCGTCTTTTGACTCATCCAGGCTGGGGGTGTCGTCTTGCGTTATCTCAATCCGGGGCACAGAAGGGGCATGCCGTGAGTCGTCGAGTTTCCCCAGGAGAGCGCCAGTCACCCTCATGAGTCCCTTCTCGGCGGCAATGTTCAACGCGGTGACTGTGGAACCATCTGGTCTCGTCCAAGACGTCTGAGCCCCGAGGTAGATGAGCTCCACGGCAGGTCCCTCATACCCTCTGTCGAGTGCGAGAAAGAGCGGCGTCGCTTGAGATTCTCCCGATACCTTGTCGTGGTCTGCGCCTTTGCTGACAAGGAGGTGGAAAGCCGCTGCTTGATCACAGGAGACGGCAAGATGCAACGGCGTAAAGCCATGGTCGTCATGCGTGGGTTCGTTGATATCTGCCCCAGCCGAGAGGAGTGCCTCCAGAGCCTCCGTTGCTCCTCGAGCCGCAGCGAAATGAAGCGGGGTCAGCAACCACGGAGGTTGATCAGGCTGCAGTTTTCCCGTTTCAAAGTTGTGGTATACCTTTGTTGCCCAAGACATGACCTCCTTTCCCCTCTGGAGCAGCTCCCGAACAATGCCGACGTTGTCGATCGCAGCAGCATCATGCAGGGCAGCCCGCCCCAGGTCGTTGAGCGCCGTGACATCGGCGCCATGCTCCAGAATCAGTAGAGCAACCTCGGGGTTTCTGTAGCAGGCTTCATGAAGAGGCGTTGAGATGGTAGGGTACATTTCTCCCCTTGGCTTGGGCAGCTTAAAGGCTCGCGAGGTGAGGTCGGCGAATGTCGATATCACCAGGCTGACGCAGGCTGCACTTCTCCCCACGATTGCGTGGTGCAGCACCCAGCTCTTCGAGTCCATGTCCAGGTCAGTTATGTGCTTCAACAAAAACTCCAGGTGCTCTCGTTTGCCGTTGGCTGCGGCAATGTCCAAGGCATTCATGTTGTCGGTCGTCCTGTGACGTGCCAGATCCAACGCGGTTGGGTACAGCTTGATCAACTCCTCTATCGCCTTGACTGAGCAATGCATGACCGAGTTGTGGACCACAGTGTCGTTGACATCTGACGAAAGCCCGGTGATGTCGGCGCCATGCTCTTGCAGCAGCCTGAAGCGAGCCTCGTGGTCAGCTTCGGAAGCAGCAGCAAAGTACAAGGCGGTGCGTTTCTTTTTATCGCGGATCGTCACATCAACTCCTGCTTCGAGCAGCATCTTCATGATGTTGACATTGCCCTGCATGGAAGCGTGCATCAGCGAAGTGGTGCCTTCTTCGCCTTGTGCGTGGACGTCTGCTCCGTGCTTGACTAGAATCTCGGCCATCTTTTCGTTGGACGACGAGTCTTTGCACACGGAAAAGGCGAGGGGGTGAATTGCCGATTGTCTCGGACATTGACATCGGCGCCGGCTTTGATGAGGAGCTCGACTGCTTCTTTCTTGGTGTCGTCGTCTGCTGAGCATTCGGCTACCAGATGTAGCGCGGAGCATCCATCGTCGTCTGTCGCCTCGGCGTCGACTCCTTTGTAGATGAGTAGCTTCATAGCCTCGAGGTCTCCGTTCGCAGCGGCTAGCAAGAAGGGCGACCGGCCCAAGTAACCTGGAAACTCTCTTGCAATGTTCCAGTCGAGAAGAGTTCGCATGATGGTGTGGTGCTTGGAAAAGGCCGCATCGCTGAGGACGCGCTGGAGGGGGAGCTCCAGGTCCTTGGCTCGAGAGTTGTCTGGGCTAGTGTCGATGCACTCAAGCAAGATGACCTTGATCGCCTCCTCTCTTGTCCAGAATATGGCGTTGAGGGAAGCGGGCATTCCGTTGGCCGACAGGCGCGTTCCGGCCCCACGGTCAATGAGCAGCTTGATGATGCTCTCGGAGAGTCCCATCTTGACGGCAAGGATGAGGGGACTGAGGACATCGGCTCCAAAGGCGAGGGAGGGATCGGCACCGGCTTCCAGCAATTTCTTGATCATCCATTCATCGCCGAGAGTAGCAGCCAGCATCAAGGCGCTCATCTTTGCCTTTGGGTTGGTGTTGAAGATGGCCGCAGCGTTAATGTCGGCGCTGGCGTTGATGAGAAGGTCCAAGACGCCTCGGTTGCGCTGTAGAGTGGCATGGTGTATCGGCGTCATGAGTAGATCGAGGGCCTGTTCGCCATCTTGATGCCTTATTCCGAGGGACGTGATGACGGTGAGGACTTTGTTGTATGCTTCGACGCTGTTTTGGGCGAGGCGGTCGATTTGGTGTCCGCTCTGATCGCGGAACCACACCTTTGTCTCAATCGACGGGCCCTGTCCCATCAGAAGTCTAACGACGTTCCATAGGCCGTGTCTAATGGCCCAACTGAACGCAGCTTCGGTGGAAAAAGAGGCGCTGGAGGCGTCGAATCCACCGAGTTGGAGGAGACTGACAACTCCGTGTTGACGAGCAGCAAGCGCTTCGTCGTGCTGGTCCAAGGCTTGCATGCCGGCCTTGCCAGCCATCGGCCACGTCAATGTGTTGCCGAGAGACTCTGCAAAGGGCCTGCTGTCGATCCAAAAGTTCTGCTGGCTCGAGATCTGGACGTGGACCACGGGTCTCGGGGAGAACTCTGAGAGGGACCTCACGCCCTCCAAGAGTTGTTGGTCGAGCAGGCCAATGGTTGACGGGTTGGCAGTCAGCGATTCGACCATCTCTCCCTGAGTCGATGCTCTGTTGCCGTAACATCGCGACGCCCATTGGAAGAGTTCGCGCGCATCGGGTCGGTGGGAGGGTTCTCTGGATAGGCATCTCCCGATGAAGCCTCGTACGCTATCGGAGTAGCTGGCAGGTATCCGCTGGAAGTCTGCCTTCATGCTGTTCAAGAGCAGCTCGAGGGTACATATCTCGTAGACAATGCCTGTGCGGTCAGCGTCGACTCTGTGGTGATGGCGACAGTGAGGGTCATGGCTTACATCCCAAAGAGTAGACGTCAGAATGCTTCGTCCACTTGACGCGACCCGTAGACTCATTGTCGACAATCTCCTGCTTCCAGTCAGACACGTGGCACAGAATCGCAAATCGCAGGGTGCAAACCGGTGCAAGATACGGTCGGGTGCCGGCAAATGTCGACAGCGTGTGTTCCAGGTCCATAAACTTGGCGAGACCAAAGTCGCCAAGCTTGACCACGAGAGGACCATCGGTGGAAGAGATGAGAACTACCGTCCAAGTGTTATCAACGCTCTTTCTGCGGTCGAGGGAGCATAGGTTCTACCATTTGCGGGCTTGAGGTCGCGATGGAGGACGGTGCGAAAGTTGGGCGTCATGGACGACTCCATCTCTCCTCCGGTCGGGTTCCATCCAAAGTGGCAGTACGTCAGCGCCGACGTGAGCTGGAGGACGATGCTCCATAGCGCAGGCTCCGGGAGGTACGAGTCAGGCTCCTTGCTGCATTTTGGTCAGCTAATGGCGGACAATACGTTGCGCATTGTTAGATCGAACCTCCGCGCCCGTATCCAGTCCTTCAAGTTCCCTCCGCGACACAGTTCCATGTAGATCTTGGCCTCTTGGTCGGTGCGCTCAAAGTCGACGTACTCGACAATGTTGGGATGGTGCAGGGCCCGAAGCACCTCGTACTCGTGTTTGGCATCGTTGACGGACGGATCGTGAGGGCTCGGGACGACGGTGATGACTTTGCAAGCGAATTCCTTTGGAGGTTAGCAATTGCTCTTCAGACGCCGCCATGTCTTACCCTTTGGTCCATCCGCCTCTCGACCTTCTTCACGACCCCAAACCTCCCCCGCCCGATCGTCTCAATCTCATCGTACTTGCACGAGATCGCATAGTCTGCCATCGGGACAAACTCTCGGGCGCTTGGTGGTCGCTGATCGCATCGAGGGCCAGCATGTTGTTATCAGGTCCGCAGGAGGCGGAAGGAACGGCTCGCGTAGTTAGGTAGGCCACCCTCACTGCCTCGTTCCTTCCTGCGCTGCGCATTCTCGGCGGCTATGCGGAACGTAACTTGTATTTTCCGGGCGGCGCAAGGTTGACTGCATCGCCATCTTGAGGCGGCATTGGAGACGCTGGGCTGAAAGCGAGGTCACAGGTGTGGGATCGGCGGTTGGGGGCCGTTTGATGGCTTCACTTGCGCCGTCGAGTCTGCACGACGTGGCATAGGCCTCGGCAAATGGAGGGAATAGGGCTGAAGGTCTGGATTGAAGCAAAGCGAGCCGTTGAGGTGAGGCTCAACAACCTCTGGTGAGCAATCGAGTTCACAGTTCCCCAGCTTCATCTCATCTCATCCAGCCCAGCCCAGCCCAGCCCAGCCCCTCGCGACAATCTTCTCCCACTCCGCCCCGGGGCTGGCACCCCTGCCCTCCATCTCAGCCCACGGAGCATTGACCCCTTACGGAAATGATGCCGATCGTCCCCCTGTCGCACAGCATCTCATTGGCGTACACGATCAGGGATCATCTTCTCTGCGTGGCCCAAGGGGCGTGCGTGAATTATTTCTACCACGCGAGCGGACCGCATGTGTGACAGTGATATTCATTCACCTTCTTCCAAAGGAAATCATTACATCACAAGTCCCGGCCCTCACGACAACATTTGAACCCGCCAAGGCATGTTCGCAGTATTACAAGTATAGGTATACCGGCGACGAGGTGCAATGCCTCGACAACGACGGCAAGCCCAGCGCATGCACTTACATGCAGCTCGGCCCGTCTGAAAGCGAGAAGGCGTGCTTCCCCAGCAGCTTGGAGCTCGGTTCAACCTTTTACTACTCTCCCGGTATATGTCCCAGCGGATACCAGATTGCATCTAGCGAGACGTCTGGTGGTGAGACGAGGGCGGCATGCTGTCCAAGGTGCGAAGACAATGGCTGTTGAGGAGTGACGCTGACAGTGACCAGCTCATTCTCCTGCCAGACAGAGACGGCTTGGCCTTGGTACAGCACTGACCTCTGCACAATCGTGATTCCGGAGACGGTTGATGTCATCTTTTCCGTCTCTACCGTTGGGGGAGACTGGGAAAGGTCAACTGCCTCGGGAGCTGCCGCCAACGCCATTGGAATTCCGATCCGCTGGCACTCTTCGGATTTTGCATCTACCGCGTCTGAGACCTCCTCAGCAGCTGAAACATCTGGGACTTCCGAGGCCAGCACTGCCGAGACTGAAAGTGCTCCTGCCACATCTTCTCCCTCGGGTGGTGGGGGACTGAGCACGGGGGTCAAGGCGGGCATCGGTGTTGGTGTTGGAATTGCCGCTTTGGCTGTGCTTGCTAGTCTGTTCTTCTTTGTGCTTCGTGCAAGACGGGCGAAGCAGGCTGAGGCTGCCGCTGGGGGACAACCCAAGGGGCCTCAGCAGCAAGCGTGGGAGCTGGATAGCCACCAGCCTATACCACCGGCAGAGCTGCCAGGAGCTGAACACTCGGGTCATGGAAGTGTGAACCGGGCTTAATGGAACCATTGTGTAGTTGGAGCTGTGCCGACGTCAATGATATCCAGGGAAAGAAACGTAAAACGGAGCAAGGTAATAAGTAGGAGCCCTTTGAGGTTAAGCGAAGGCGTTAGGAAAGCATATACACGAACCATTTATTTCCTACTCTACGGCCCCGGATCTCCCCGGCTACCTGAACCACCCCTCCTCAGATGGCCACTGCGAAAACACGAGAGCCAGTCGTTATTGTCGGCAATGGTTTGATCCCACGGGTCCACCGAGTTAAACACGATCCTCCTCGCCTCCTCCTGAAACATGCTGTCCGTCGGTATGATTCCAAGCTTCATCTGCTCTTGGGCATAGCGGCCGAGATGCAGGGCCAGAATTTCGGGGTACATCATGGACGATGAGCTTTCATTGACGCCGTCCAGGGAAGCTTGCGACTGGGGAGATGGCTCTGAGCCGCTCGCACCGCCGTCGTCCCACTGCTCCATACTCTGCTGGGCTGCGTGCTGGATCTGAGCTAGGTGATCCTGCATGTCTGGGTTGGTGCTGGAGAATGGTACGGGGGCTCGCGACTCTGATGCGATGAGATATGGCGGTATGGCTTTCGTGACCTGAGCGGCAATCGAGGGCTCAAAGCAGTGCTCCCCCTTCCAGCTATCCATGGTTACTCCGGCACGGAAGTGTTTCGTAAGATGGTCGACGCGTTCCTGCCAGGTGTGCATCTGGATACTGCAAAAGCCGCACCGTGATGATATAGGCGGCCCCTCGACCTTCCACGAGTCGATGATAGGTAGTGTCTGAACGTGATGGACAAGTCTGAGGTGTTGAACAAGGTGATCCTTGCGGCTAAAGACATGAGTCGGCACTGAGTTCTGACAGCTCTCGTGGTTGTGAGTGTCGAGATGCTCTGAAGTCGGATCAAGCAGACTGCAGTAAGCACAATGGCTCCTCCCAGTACTCGGAGACACAACCGTTCCCCCAAATGGCGTACATCGCCAGCCCTGAAGGTTCAGATGAAGCGACTTTTCATGTCTCGCCCAGTCGTACTTGCTCTTGAAAGAGTCGCAGCAAAACGTGCACGGAAACACCCTCTTATCTGGATCCTTGCCCTTTGAAGCCGGTGTACGCGTGCGCTTCGTCACCCGTCCTCGGGATGAATTCCGGCGGGTTGAGTTGGGCGAAGCGAGTGAGGCTGAGGAGCAGCTCGTCCCGCTTCCGAAGCTGGCAATCGACGCGGGACGGCTGCCCACACGTTGACTGTTGAGGCTGCTGACAGAAGAGCGAGTTCGCAGCCGTGTCTTTTCCAAGGCGTCGGCGATGGCGGAGAGGGACGCGGCCTCGACCTCTGGAGGAGATTCTTGCCATCTCTGCATAGGATCTAATGCTCCATCAGCCGACTCGATCGGGGCGGGTATCGGTATCGGTTCGGTGGGTGGTTGGGGCTGTTGACGCAGATATCGACTCCTTCGTCGGGGAAGGCTATGCGATGAAGCATGGCTCGAGTGCCGTGTTGGCCTTCCCCTGCTTTCTGGTCGTGAAGAAGCATTCCGGGCTAGATTCATGGACGTGAGGGAAGACTCCCACGACTGGTAGTCGAGGGGCAGGTCCTGCATGGGAGAAGGCGGAAAAGCTCCTGAGACTGTCGGAGACGCCAGGCTTGGATCGGCAAAGAATCCTTGGTGTGAGGGACCTTGATCTGGGTAGGTCGGCTGAAGAGGGAGGAAATGATTCTGGTCCTGGCCACCAAAGGCATTGTCATTCAGCTCTGTTGCCAGTCCAAGACGAGCAAGGTCCAGCTCGGAGAACCTCATTACTGAAGATGCACGTTAGTGCTATGTCTTGGATATTCGACACCTTACTCACTATCGCCCTCGATATCATCCGAGAAAGCCCGGTTTGTGGCCGGCGTGCCGTCATCATTCGGCATCACGAGGCCGTCCTTGTCGGTTTATCGAATAGCAGAAGGCTTCTAGCAAGCTTCCAGACAGAGAAGCCGACTTGTTCTGTCTCATGAATCCTGCGAAATGCAAGAGTGGATGTGGTCATGGATGCTTTGAGAGGGGACGTGACCAACGATTTTGCGTTTTCCCGGGATCGGAGGCGGCGCACCCCACTTTGCTGTTCTGGAAAGGGGCTAGTTTGAAGCATGTCAACGACTTGCAGGTCGGGGCCAATGAACAAGCTTGAATGGCTTTGACGCCCTTTGGATGTCAATTCGTGACCAGGGGGTCTATCAAACACTTCTGCCGAATGGGATCTTATTTTGGCCGCTTGCCTGTTGGCTTGGGCACTGAAAGCCGTCGGCGGGAATGCGAATACCCCTCCAGCTCAGGCACGGATGAAAGGCGAGCAGGTAGCAAGGGAGGCAGTTTATGGGCCGCTCTGCGGACTCTAAATTACGGTCCTCTACTGCATGTTAGTCTAGAAATCTTTGCGTCAAAGTTTCACCTTTCCGGCCGGCCCTGGCCCTGGCTTGACCTTGTCAGCCCAGTCCTCATCAATCGTGATCTGCTCCCGTCTAGTCTTTCCACTCCAGAACCTCTCAAACTCTTGCGTCTCCTTTCGCCATCTCTCCATCTCGCGTGCAAGAAATGCGGTGATCGAGTCAGCACACTCTGCCACCCTCTCCATAGCTACCAGGTGGCCGCAGTCAAGAACCACTTCTTGCACTCTACCAGCAGCAACACCACCGCTGCCTCCAACCCCTGTGCCCGTTCGTTCCATCTTCTGTTGGCGCTGTTCCGCTGGTGATAACTCCGACTTTTCCCCAAATATGTACAGCACGCTGGGGCGCATTTCGGGGAGGCGACGGAAGACCTGGAGCGGTTCGGGGCGGTAAAATGGGTAGCCGGGGTATTCTTGATCAGCCACTGGATCCTTGTCGCTATACTCCTCTCCGGGAACATTTCGGTACGTCGGTCTCAAAAAAGTAAACAACTCTTGGTGTTTGGAGGTCGTGAGAGTGACTCGCTTGTCATGCCCCCCTCTGAAGGATACAGTTCTGTCGGGACCTGGCGAAGGCCATGCTCTACCCAAAGATCTAGAACGCGGGGATCCCACGCCTGGAAAAAGTTGCTGCCTCTGAACCTTGAGGCTGCAGCGTCCCTTGATGGCCAGATATCCCGACGAGGGGTCGAGGCATTTGCTGGGGGGATGCTTCCGTTTGGTGCTTGGATGACGGGATCGAGTAGAACCAGAGATCTGAGCAAGCGTGAGTGGTTCAGTGCGAGGAGGGATCTACAAGTATGTTCAGAAAGCGTCGGTGAAGCGCATTGACGGTTACTTACAGTTGAGTGCCGCCCATGCTATGACCTATTCCAACAATCGGATGAGGCATCGAGTCTTGCTTCTGGTTGATCAGGTTCATCAAATCTCGTGCATGATCCGACCAGCTAGCTGCGAACAGTCAGCGCCGAGTTTGCCGTAATAATGGGCACCTACGATCATTTCCGAGTATCGTCTCATTAATAACGCCCGATTGACCTTGATTCCACATATCGGCTATCCAAACTGACCGAATACGCAAGCCATGCTGAGCTGATCGCCGATAAATCTCGTCCCAGAGGGGTTCATATAGTTCCTGCACAACACTCAAAAACATTCCATCCTGAAATCTGGACGACTCACCTTTGGGAAGCCGTTGGCGTGGGCACCAATGATTGTAACATCACCAGGCTGTGGAACAGGGTTGTCGAGGGGGATGTACTGCTTCACCGCCAGCTTTGGAGCGTCATAATCACCATTTGCCGTCGCCGCGACGTGGTCTCTTGTGTGACAGCAGTTGACCGTGTGCTCAACCACTCGGTAGAATGACGACATTCGGATTGACGTGTTTCGATTTCTGAGCTGGGCAAATGCACTAGGACGAAGGGTCTTCCACTGTCTTGCAAGTTGCCGAGAGTTTCTCAACATGTCTGCGGGGAGAGGAAGCTAGAGGTGTCTTGCAATCTCAATGCCGGGAATGACGCATGTTTAAAGCCGCTTTAAATCCGACCTCGGCGTTGCTTCGTGTCGGCTCTTGCATACGACCCGCTGCAAACCGATGTTGTCTCGACAGCCTCGGCTGAGATCGCCCATCTGGTTTTTGTGGTTTTCTATGTGTTTATGCATCTATTCTACGGTTTTGCATTTCACACCCTTTTCTTACTGATACGCCTTGGCCAGTTCCTCATCTCCCTGCCCGCCTCTTCAGAATCTGTCTCACCAGATCGTCGTTTATAGGCGTCGGCACACCAACCTCTCTCCCCCTTCTGCACCAATACCCATTGATAAACTCAATCTCCGTCTTCTGCCCCTCGCCTCAAATCCACCACCATAGAACACGTCGTCTCTGCCGTCTTTTGTATGATGTCATTCACCGTCACCTCCAATCTGTCTACTGAGAATCGTTCCAACACGCCAGCCACGCCTTGTAGTTCGAGAAGTGCATAAACGACTTGGGATATCTCGGCAAGGATGGCTCGACAGGTGTCAGGGATGGTGAAGAGAAAGCCGTTCTTGGCGTCGTTGAGGGCGCAGAGAGGGTTGCAGAAGGCATTGACTGTGAGCTTCTCCAGCTGGATCTGAAAAACGTCGAGGAATATGTACGAGGTGGCGTTGAGACGTGGCACCTTAGGCAGAGCTTCCAAAAGGTATGGGGCAGAGGTCAGCTCGGTAGTCTTGCCGTTTCTAGGGACCAGACCCAAAGATGTTGCCGCAAATCCAGTGTGGACGATGTTGAAGGGCGAGTTGAGCGTGACTCCATGTGAGGTCACCCCCGTAATATAGTTCGGCCGTGTTTCTTGATGTGTAAAGACGTGCTTGTTGACGTCTTCGATCATGCCTGATCCATTTTGCAGGAACAAGACATGGGAAGAGGCATTGAGTCTGTGTTTGAGAGGCCTCAAAGCCGCTGCTGTCTGTGTTGCTTTTGTCGAAACGATGAGATTGTCGATGATGTCCTCCTGGGTGGAAGGACTAAGCTGGGCTGATCGATGTTGGTGCCATTTCCCATCTTGCAATACTTCGAGATGGTAATTGCCATGGTTGACAACAGTCCCCTCTCTGGTCTCGAGGGTAATCTTGCTTCCGCCACCAACAAACTCGTCGACAAGTGAGGCTCGATGAAGCAAAAGAGTGATCGAGGGTTTCAGGGGGACGGCACCTCGGCGAGTGAGTGTGCCGCAAATGTGCCGATGCTCCCAGCCCTAGCACATGGACGCGAGGTTTAATGGCCTTGACGGTCATGGCCCGTCTCCAGATAGCCTTTGATGCAAAAGTGCGAAGCGCGCACAGAGGCACTCGGCTTCTCCAGGCCATGGCAAACTCACCACTTTAAGCATGAAGCCCAGGGGAGTCTCACAATTGGATGGAGCATTTTGTACCATGCAGAAACATGTCGAGCAAAAGGCGCCAAGCTGCTCGCACGTTCGCGGCGAGTCCGGCCCATCGTGACACGCCTTACGCCCCAGACCAAAGAGTATAACGCGTGATATTGGGGCCCCTCGAGGCCCGTGTAGTAAGGAGCGGTTAGCGAAGGCGCACAGCCATTCCTATCAACGTGCTTTGGGAACTAGGCAAAGCTAAGACAGGAGATCTTGGGGAATTCCTCAGCTTTGAGCTCACTGCTGTTGACAATGTCAAATAACACAACCAGCACGCAGCATTGCTAAAGCAGCTCAACTCGCACGGTTGTGACCGTTAGGAAATCGGGGTATCATCT
The DNA here is from genome assembly GCA_020883615.1 of Fusarium virguliforme. NCBI lineage: Eukaryota > Fungi > Ascomycota > Sordariomycetes > Hypocreales > Nectriaceae > Fusarium > Fusarium virguliforme. The sequence goes on along the minus strand of JAJHJD010000009.1, from coordinate 754,112 downwards.
CGAGATCTGATAGGCGAGGGTGTAGGGCGTAGCGCCGTAGGGCGCGAAAGGAGCTTTCTCGGCCCCAGATCGGAGCCGCGAGTTCGGGGCCGGGTCCGCTCCAAGATTTCTGCCGAGGCATGAGGGATCTCATCAGATACGCAGGAACAAGCATCGATGAGCCGCTGGCGTATCATCTTGCGAGGTGTTCTAGGCGACTGAAGCATTCCCGTCAAAGAAACCACGTTCTGGAAGGTTGTTTCTCATCTGAAAAGTCAAAGTAGTTCTATTTCTCCTTCTCCTCCTTTGCGCAGTCAACCTGAACTATCGAATGCAACAGTCCTCCACTCGAACACCTCTCGACAACCATGGCCGACAGCGGGTTTCCGTACACGCACCCCGAATCGAGACCAAACGCATACCGTTGGCCCTTGACCGCCGAGTCTCCTTCCGCCGACTTGACTGAAATATCCATCTCGGGCTCGACCTGAAGCCCAACTTTGGCGTCATGACCGTACACGACGATAACCCGTTGCTCAGGGGCCTCGATCGAGTTTTGGGCACGACTCCAGGCGACACACCACCAGTCACCGTCACGACTCTCGAGAGGCCATCCGGCGAGTCCATCCTGATAACGGCCGCTTTGTCCATGTCCCTCGTTGAGCGTTTCATCCAACCGCGCCCACTCGGCCTTGACATCTTCGTCTCTTGTCTCCTGGAGAGCAATGAGCCTCCGGATACGAGATCGAACGCCCTTGACCACATCAGCTCGAATAGCCTCCTCCTCAACTCCCGAATCGGGGTACACAAGACTTCGCATGTTCATGGTTGCCCAGTGATCTTGCTCCATCAGTGGGAGTGACGGTACGAGACCGGCGTGCGCAATGAGAAGTGTTCCGGCGTTCCAGGGTGGAGTGACTCCCCCCTTCAGAGGAATGCGTAGGATCAACGGCAGCGAGGATAGCCAGGAGATTTGATCCTCGTTCAGAAGAACAACTGTTCTGAAGTCCTTCTCGGCGCTGTATCTCTTGAGGCTTTCAAGATCGTAAGGCTCAGTCGCATTTTCCGCTTTAGATGGTGAAGCAACTTTATCACCCGCCGCAACCTCTTCAACAGGCTTTTCACTCTCAATCTTCAAGTTTGGATCCCTCTTTAAGGCGGTATGCGCAGCAAGCACCCGATCCTCGTTGTTCCCCCTCACGGCACTGGCGCCAAGATCCATGGCCATCTGGACCACGCCTGCGCTATCGGGGCCCTTGTTGACGAGGTCGCCGACAAAGATGAGGTGATCGCCATTGTCTCTGTCAAACTTGACTTTTTCGAGTAGCTTCTTGAGTTCTGCGAGATGGCCGTGAACGTCGCCGACGATGATTAGTCGTTTTGCTGGGGCTTCGTGCTCTGGGTCTGCTGAGGGGATGTATTTTGGGTCTAGGTCCACGACGACTTGCGAGATAGGGTGCCACGGGGCATCATAGTTTGTTCCAGCATTTGTAGGTGGTGTTGAGGGCTGATTCGCCTGATCTTGCTCCATCGGAAGAGCTGTAGCTGCACCTGAGACTTTGTTGTACGGAGGAAAAAAAAACTCAATGACGTCGGACAAATTAGCTCGTCAGCTTTGTCACGGCCTCCACTCGTGCTCCGCCACAACGTGACACGAGAGCTGACATGGCCCAACTATTAAGATTCGACAATGCGAGTCCGTCTGATAGGTAATTTTACTAGAAGGTTGGTGCCTTATTACCTTGAATTATCGGTATGCACCGAAGAGTCCAAGTCGATGCGCAATTCCGAGGATAAGACATACACCTCTGATCGTGATATAAACGCAGGAAATTCTAGAAAATGGGCATCCAAAACTACTTGATATAATCCTAGAAAGGCTGCAAGACTTGAGACTCTCTATGAGGTTGCTATTTTGTCACCGGGCCGGAACATGCACGAGCATTCCAGCGGTGTTATTGACTGACATTATCCTCAAAATAACCGTGCCTAGATATATCTTCCCCTTGTAGCCTTCCAGCTCGCTTTCCCCTATATACAGAGTACATAAAAATTTTATTCATCGAGTTCGGTATGAAAACAATAGCTGCGCCGCCACGGCAGGCAACTCCAGCTTGCCAAATAGAGGCCCACCTCAAATCTCGACTTTTACTATTCAACACGTTCTTTTTCGCCCATCTTGGACGTACCAGCACATCTAGGACGATTCCGTCTTTTTTCTGCGTATGGTATAGCAGGTCAAAAAGATGCTGATGATTGTCAGGACTCCGCTAAGTACACCAAACCCAATAGCCACCTTTGTCTCCTGCGTCATGCCTACACCAGTCAGTAACCTCTTCAACTCAACAGACAGCATACCCACCAGTTTCCTTCTTTGTCCCAAAAAGCGTAATGATCCACTTGCCTAGCACAAACCCCTCGGCGGAGCAATAATCAGCCAGCATCCCCAGCGTGAGCTGAAAGGCCTCGTTAGTCTCGCTCCCCTCGTAGGGGAACCCGATGCTGCAGTAGATGTCGGCCCGCTCGTACAGCTTCTGCGTCGAGTAGAAGAAGCGCGAGTCGGCGCAGATGCACTCGGCAGTCGAGCACTCGAGGTACGCACCGAGACCAGTCCAGATGCCGGCGTGGCTGCCGGGGCGCGCGGGCTTGCAGTTCTCGTCATTGTCCTTGGGGCTCTCGCAGCCGTTGAGGACCCAGCGGACGCATGTGTCTAGGGCCTTGTAGGAGCTGTCGGGCTTGTCGATCATGGCGACTTTGCTGGCTGCAGAGGTCAGCATCTTGCTGGTATAGGAAGTTGGGGTGTATACCATCGAATGTGGGCGTTGCAGTAGGGGCCAAGGTTGCCGTGACGGTTTGAGTGGTTGAGTCACTGAACTCAAAGTACGAAACCTCGCAGATGGACTGAAACACGTCCAGAGCTTCGTTAACGACGGACTCGTCTTTGGAACAGTCGTCCCTGATGCATTTCTGGATATAGTTGGCACCGTCAACAAAGTTCTTGCCGACAGTGTTCTCAGAGCAGACGCAGCCATAGCTCCAACAGCTTAGGTCATTGTCGACTTGGGCAATGCAGGTCCTGGCGCACTCTGAAAGGGCGTTGGAAGAGGACGAGTTTTGAGCCTTGGACCAGGTCTCGCCAGAGTTGAGAGCTGCAGCAGGAAAAACAAGAAGTATAGAAGACAAGGCCTTGAGGTACCACAAAGGTCCATGTTGCGATACAGAAGAGAAGCCAAGCATAGTGTTCATGCCGTGGTCCAAAGGTAAAGATGATTGCTTGAAGAGGGTTAACACCAAGCGGTCACTCGAGCCTTTTTCTCTTCAACCAGCCCTTCCTCCAGATGCCCTCCGATATGCCTCAGAGGCTGAAAACTCACCCCGCGTCGCCTCGCAGTTCGCGAACCCATCAATTGAGCCCCAGCTGAAAACCTCGTATTCTGCCATGCCAGTTGGTTAATACGACATGTGCTCACTATTCGAGGCACATGGAGGGAGACTATTCCCAAGGGGACAAACGCCTGGCATTAGCGTCTGAGCGCTGGCAGTTGCCTCGCTGCGCTATTGCTTTTTTGTGGTGGTGGCTGTGGCAGCCTCACGGGAGAGCCTCGCGAGTGTGGCATCAGATAAGGGTACTTATTCGACATGGACTCCAAGAAATTTCCATTGTCAAGGTCATAATCTCAGAGTTTACTTCTTCAGAATTCGCAACCATGTATCACTCAAAAGCCTTCTTTGTCTTGATCCTCGTGGCGCTGTTTGTCTCCAGCGTCTATGCCGCCGAGTCTACGACTGCGGTGTACTCTGGGACCATCACGACAGAGACGGTCACTGGAAAGACCGCAACGGCGACAGCGACAAGCAGAAAGGTCCAGTTTGCCCTTCCAACACCTCTGCCCAAGGAAAAAGGTATGTTGACGTGATTCTTCAGGTAAGACACCTCTGACACAATTTCGCAGATCTGCCTCAGCCACCAAACACGCCGAGTAAGTCGCCCTCGCCCAGTGCAATAAGGTCAACTAACACCCGCAGAGGAAAAAACTATCGAGTACAGGTTCCTGGCGCTCATTGCCCTCCCTGCCGTCATCGGCCTTCTCGTGCTAGCCTGGGCACGCTTTCGACTGCCGATCTTCAGTCGCTGCTCGTGCTGGCAGTGTCGACTGGCTGTTCCGCACTTTTGCTGGGCGCCAGGCAATGCGACCATCCACTGCTGTGTGCTCTGCCGCAAGTGTGATGGCCATCGGCCTGCTGCTAGGATTTAGCCTCGAGGTGGGATGGTGTGCTTGCGGCTGGAGGTTGTGATAAGAGGGGTAGCCAGCCACGTTCTATTGTCTACAGTACGCCAAACCGTTAGCATCGTGGGACGTGGGCGCGTCCCATTGGCTTTGGGTTTAAAGAGGCTTGAAGCCACTGGGCTCAACGGGCGTTAGCAAGGGACAAGGCAACATGGACTTGTTAAGCTTGAATTGTCTATCTTTAGCTGAAAATCGTATTGAAGCCGGGCGTCTAGTGATGTGTCACTGTCCACTTTGTCTCAACCTTGATCTCATCGCTCCGCCCGTGCGAAGAGGAAGTAGTCAAGTTCTTTTCCGAGCCTGCCTCGTCGAGGAACCCTGCCACGGCGTAATCCCGCTGTATCCCCTCGGCAGGCCGATAGTCTTCCATCTCCCACGTAGACAGGTTCGGGCCCCTGACAACCGTGCCCGACTTGCTGCCACCAGTCCGGCTGTGGTCTTTGTATCCAGTGCTCCTCTCGTCCGAGTACTCGGCCAGTCGGGATCCCCCATTCGCTTCTTGTATTTGGCGTAGAACGGTCGGAGCATGGGGATGCTGACGCATAGGATCGCCAGGTTCGGCTCGAGGATGAAGAGAAAGATTGTCGTGGGCATAGTTCCGGTGACGTTGGAGTTGAGGTCGACGGTCGAGATGTAGATGAGTCTGAAGACGGCGCACACGACGCAGCTGTTTCGTTAGCAAAGTGGCTAGGTCAAGGGGGATTGAGACTTACGCTAGACCGAGAGCGAAGAAGAGAAGTGATGCCAATCTTGTCTGCCCGACGCGTCTGCAAGTTCCAGATGCTATGCATCGGCATGGCCATGATGATCAAGTCGCCAATAGCATTCGTGGCAATCAGTGACTGAATCATCGGAATGTAGGCACCGCAATGGCCTTGGCCGGTCCACTGCGCAGAAACAGGATTGCACAGGAAGATGCACGAGCCGAGGTAGGCAATCATCCAGCACAGAACAAAGACGAGGGCCCGGATGCTTTTGCATAAACGGCGTGGGAAAGACGCGGATGAAGAAGAAGAGCATGCTAGACTTGACCGAGGCGAGGAGGGTGACGTAGACGACTTGCATGCTGAATGTCAACTGGTGATGTTAGCTGGCGATCGGAGGAAGACTGTTGATCGTACCTTGAGAATGAAGGAATGTGGCGGCGACTGGAGAGATGTCAGCCTGTATCCCGAAAGAATCATGGATGCCAGAGAGCATGGCTCAACACCAGACTCGAGTGGTGATACGTACGTTCAGGGTATTTCGCGAGGTTGTACCCATTTCCCACCGGAGCGACTATACCACACAATCAGCATTATCCCTCTGTCTGTGAGAGAAGTACTCACAAACTCCTTGACAGCACAACATTGCTACGCCCAACGGCTACCCCCTCATTAGCAGGTAAACCACAAAAGTCAAGACTCGACAAACCGTGGCAAAAATGACAAAGGCATCATCCCGCCCAATGCCCGGTCCCATGAACCGACCGATAACCCGAAGAGAAACCACACATAGCACAATAAACACAACAATGCAGTTGATGATGAGTTCAGCCTTGACGTACCCCAGAACAGGGTAATAAATCTGAGGCGTCGGAATCTCAAGCGCCGCCATTGTCATTCAAAAAAAAGAAACAAAATTCAAGCACACACCTCGAGCGAAGCCCGCCCGAGAGGCCCGCATTGTTCCCTTATATGACACAGCTTTCACGCTGACCACTCGACGGCAAATACCTTCGGGACGCATGGAAGACTTGGACAGCTGCTGCCCTGAAAATTCCGTGGTTCTACAGTGGCAAGGCCAAGGTATTGGCGTACGGGGTTCGTGAAACGGCTGTTCCTGGCTGTCGTATCACTCTGGGGGTGACTCTACGAGGGTTTTTGGGAAGGGATGTTCCCCGTTGTTTGACCCAAGTGGCCGGAGAAGAGGCCGTGAGATGCCGGGGCCATGTTTCACGCGCGACGAACGGGTCAACGACGAACGGGGAGACAGGTATGATACCTGAAAGGGCCAATTCTCAACATGAGGATCAGCAATATTGCCTGGAAAGATAGCGTACACTAAACGATAAGGTTACGGGAGATATTCAACCGTCCTCAGGGCTCAAAAGCTTGCTCGGTGAGATTACTTCCAACGGCCCGCTTCTAGGTCCCGTCTCAAGGATGTGTGGTTCGCCTACGGCGTGATACCACATGGATGAAAGACTTGAGCCGAGGCAACGGGCTTCGGCAGTAACAAGAACGGGGCAAGTGCTCCGAAATGTCGAGTGTTTTTAGCAGACCATGTTTCGTCCCCTGAGATGCCGATCTTGCACTACAACGGCGAGTGAGGCCGATGCAGGAACTAGGGGAGGAATACCGGAGCTACTGGTTCATGCGAGGACTGCCTGTTTGTCAATTGATGGTTTTGAGTTGGATGTGCGTCGTTTAGACGTCGGAGCTTTACAGAGTTTGCGAACCTTGCTGTTGGAAACAAATATGTGATCCTTCCCGTTTGTCTTTACCAAACCCTCGGTTCATCTCGGTAACATCTGACAGGTCCAGCCGCATGAACCAACCTCGCCAGGCTCCCCCCTGCTAGTCCCGCCCTGAAGATCACCGAGTTTGCGAGCTGCAAGCCAGACTCGGAAGACCCAACCCAAGGCACTGGCCAACGGAGGGGAACACATAAATAGCTAGTTCAGGCGAGACGGATGCTACCTCCCCTTGCCAGTCTGTCTATAAGTATCAAAGGAAAACAGGCAAATCTGCTAAATGCATCTCCACCATTCCACATTGAGACTTCTGACAGCCTCCACCATTCCACCAAAAGCAAAGAACAAAGGATCTTCAGAATGGCTTCTTCCAAGACCTACACCACCAAACGATGGGTCCTCGCCTCAAAGCCCACAGGGGCTCCCGTTCTTGAAGGTGACGATGCAACCTTTAAGCTGCAGACCGTCACCCTCCCCCGCTGCAGGATGGCCAGATCCTCTGCAAAGTCCAGTACTTCTCCAACGACACCGGTCTGAGGAACTTTATCCAGAGCACCGTGGCGCCGGAGCGCTTCTACGTGCCCACTGTGCCCGTCGGCTCGCCGATGCGCTCCGGCATCATCGCCAAGGTCGTCGAATCTGCGTCGTCGACGTTCAAGACGGGTGATCTCGTCATGGACTTTCACCTGGGCACGTGGAGCGAGTATGTCATCCTAGACGCGGCAAACTCACAGGCTCTCTCGCCTCTCCCCGGAGATCTGCCTCTCACACACTACCTGGGTGCCTTTGGAGCTTCCGGGATAGCAGCCTACACCGGCCTGTACATGGCCGGAGAGGCCAAGCCAGAGCACACGATCGTCATCTCGGCAGCAGCTGGCGCGACAGGGTCCATGGCCATCCAAATCGCCGTCAAAATCCTCGGCGCCAAGCGCGTCATTGGCATCGCCGGCTCAGATGAGAAGTGTGCCTGGGTCAAGGAGGAGCTCGGCGCGCACGAGTGCATCAACTATAAAAGCCCGACATTCCTGCAGGACCTCAAGGACGCCACTCCCGACGAGGTGGACGTTTACTTTGACAACGTCGGCGGACACGTGCTCGACGCCATGCTCACGCGGGTAAAGCGCACGGCACGATTGCGGTCTGCGGCGCAGTGAGCAGCTATAATTCTGATGAGCCGATGGCGCTGCGGAATTGGTTCGAGCTCATCTCGAACAGGATCACGATTAGAGGTTCATCATGTTGGATTACATGGAAAAGATTCCTGCCATTCTTGGAGAGCTTATTGGTGCGGCGGATGGGCGTATCAAGCTGCATAACTCGGAGACGGTGGTGGAGGCGCCGATTGAGGAGCAGCCTGAGGTCTGGATGAGATTGTTTAGCGGTGGAAATCAGGGCAAGCTTCTGACGCAGCTGATTGTTTGAGAGGTGTCAGGTGCATGTATAGTAATGTATGGACGGGATATATGAGCCGCAGTGGTGGAATGATGCATAAAATAAGGCATAAAACAGGGTTGATACTCGAGCCGTGCACAGGATTGTCGGCAGCGAGTCTTGCGGTGTGGGGAGATGATAAATGCCCTGCATCATGCCAAGCCGGGCTGGAAAGGGCGCATCCGAGGGAGATGCTATATGTGCACTTGGCTGTGTGACCACACCAGTGATAAGGATATAACGTGTCTCTTTCTCAGCCGTGTACGAAAGCGAAAATTCAAGGCACTTCTTTTTAACCTAGCAAGGCCAGAAATGTCTTCATAAACACTGCTGAATGCCTCGAACACTGCCTGCATCAATAGCCCATGGCAGTGCACATCACCCAAAAAGCCTCACGCATGCCCACCACCTGCAGGGCAAATCACTACCGGGCGTGCCCTCCCTTGGAACATTCAGCTTTGGGGCTAGAACCTGACATCCCAGGCAGGCACACTGGCAATCCGCAGCTGAGGTTGAAAATGGCTTGCTTATTGGTTCCAGACGCCCTCAGCTGCAGATGTGTGGCTGCCTCCCATGTCTGTCTGTAAATCAGGCTGGCGCTTAAGAATGAGGGGAGACGATCTCCCCTCTTTGCAATTTCGTATTCTTTACTCTTTTCGAAATCATCGACACAATCATGGACTCGTACTACGGACGGAGGGCGAGCCCCATTGACTTGAACGCGCCGAATGACGAGTTTCGTCAAGAGGTCGACACGTCCAAGATCGTCGTTAGCGCGCCCACGCCCTTCCAGAGCTTCCCCGAGAGCTGCGACAAGTTTCGGATCCTGGTGATTGGCAAAGCCGGGGTCGGAAAGTCGACGATATGCTCGACCGTGTTTGGGGTGCCCCCAGAAAAGGCAAGTTAGCTGTCTGACAGCAAGTGCGCTTGCGACTGACTAGGGAATAGACTGGAGTCAGTCACCGTACTGTCGGGACAAAGAGGGAAAAGGTCTGGCATCCCATCACCTTTCCGGCGAGAATGAGAACCTCGTTCTGCACGACTCGGGCGGCTTCGAGGCCGGCGATCTGAAGTGCGTCGACGAGATTCACTCTTTTCAAGTATCGTCGAGAGCACCCAACCTCGCAGACCAGCTTCACTGCATCTGGTAAGCCCTACTTTCTGCTACCCTTCGCTGCCTCGACTGACCTCTGCGTCAGGTACTGCATCAGCTGCCGTTCCAACCGACCGATCGAGAGCGCCGAAAAAGAATTCTTCCTCAACGCCGACGTCGGCGACATACCCGTCGTCGTCTTTACGCAGTTTGACACCCTCGTCGACGACCACTTTAACCGCCTGCGCCGCAGCCAGCGCAACCGCGGCAAGGCCATCGACATGGACCAGCTCGAGAGGGAAGCCATGAACGCCGCCATCGCCGACTACGACTCGGACTACCGCGGACAGTTTGAGAGGGAGTTTGGACGGAGGCTGCGTGTTGCCATCATCAGGCTCAGCATGCCGACGGCAGACGAAGGTAGGATGCCTGCAGCGCGTGTCTTTGGCCTGGCTGACATTATGCAGGTGACCCTTTCGAGACGTCTGGTGTTGATACACTCGTCAAGGAAACCAGAGGAATGCTGCTTGAAGACGGCTTGAAGCTGCTATGGACAGCAGCGCAGTGCCACTCGGCAGATATGAAATTGAAAGGCAAGTCAATCACTCCTCCACCCAGTCCCATAGCTAACACCCCCAGAATCAATCAAACTCGGTATGGACGTCTTTTGGAAAGCAGTCGGCACCTCTTCAATCCCCTTCATCCCCTTTGTGGGCGCCACAGCCCTCTACAGCGCCTTTATCAAGATCCTCAAGACCATCAACACCATCTGGGGCATACCCAGCTGCACGCCCCTCCTCCACGACTCCAAAGTCCGCAACCTCTTCCTCCAGGGCTGCTTCGACGCGTCGGCGGGCGACATTCTCGGCTCCAAGTTTCTCATGGCGCTCAACTTTTTCGGGCCTCTCACCGCCGCCCAGACAGCGACCATCATTCTCAAGATGATTGCGGGCATTTCTCTCATCTATGAGAAGCTGTTTTGGTACATCAAGAACCATCCCGAGAGGGTCGTGAGCCCGACGACTATTCACCGCATGGTGGCAGAGTTTAGGAGGAGTGCGGGACAGAAGAACATGTCGGCGCGGTTGACGTTCCGGATTCATCTGGGGAACTGCTATGACAAGGCGGCGTGTCTGGCGGAGCTGGAGGAGGCGGTTGATGAGGGGCGGAGTTTGAAGGGGAAGGAGGGCATGAGGAAGAAGACGATTGTTGATAAATGTTGATATCCATGGTGTTATTTCTGTTTTGCTTTTGTTTTATACCAATACATGATGCGTATCTTACTTTTGTTACTTCCTTGCTGTTGTTGCTCTGGGAAGAGGTGCTAGGAATGAGCCATGGCCGTTGGTTGTAGTCAGGGGCTGTTCCCCTTGGCCCACTGCATCCGTCTCTTGGGTATTTCTGAAAGCAGATTAGCGACAGCATCCCGATCATCATTGTTACCTTGTCAAGTCCGTCTATGCCTGGTCTGACCGCTTTTGACTCCACGAAGTCGATCTGGGGAAACATCCACGGATACAACCCCGCATTCTCCTCCTTCGGTTATCATCATCGGCTTCTAATAGTAGACCATGAACGCCAGCAACAACGATAACAACCGCAACAAGCGGTATAGTCGCCATTTCCCTCGTTCGAGGAGGAATCAATATGTTAATCAAGCCTGGTAAGTCTCATGTCCATAGTGCTATGATGCTAAGACGATGAAGCAATGAATGCAAACGGAGAAAGATCAAGTGTGATGGCGCCAATCCGTGTGGAAAGTGCGTGAAATCTACGGCACGATGCGTATATCTCAATGGGGGGAATTGCCAAGTGCGGAATCCAGAGTGAGTTTCATCTTCTTTTCACCTACCTTGACCAGCTCTGAATATCACCTCTGTCTAGGACGGCCGGCTCCGCAAAGGCATCTCGCCGGGCGACGGAGCAACACGGTGAGGAGATGGTCGCGAGTCACGCCAGCTCGACGTCAATACGGTCCCGCAACGAGCGACAGGCGAACTGGGCAGGTCGCCATGAACCAGGTGCTGACTCTCCCGAGTTCTGTGGCCCCTCAAGCTCAGAATTCACCCTGAATGTGGTCAGCGGAAATCTCAGAGCCATGGGCATGCCCTCCGCTATCCTCAACAAGTCAAAATCCGAGGCTGGACCGCCATCGAGCATCTCATCTCAACTAGCGCAACATGGCCCCTTCATGAAGCTGTTGGCCATGGACCCTCTGTGGGACACGAGGAGAGAGGACGCCGTCGAGCTTATTGAACAGTGGTATGCTGGGTCCGGCGTGCTATATCCAGTGGTGAGCCGTGAGAAGATGCTCGAGACGGCCAACAATGTCTTTACCGCCATTGAAAACGCTCATGCTAGGGGCGTCCAGGCGAATCGAGGTTCACTCGTGGAAGCCTTCTTTACAGACGAGACAAACAAGATGAAGATTATTCTTGCCATCGGACGGACTGTCGAGACTGGAGGCCGGAACGACAACGCCCAGAGAATCTTCCAAAGTACGACGGAAGCGGTAGAGAGTCTGCTCTGGAACGCAAACACGATCGATGGTATTCAGCTTTTGGTGCTTGCGGTACGTGGCCATGTCTTTCTGCGATTTCAACCTAAGCTGAGATGTAGCAGGCTCTTTATTACTACCATTTGGACGAAGAAGTCAAGACAGGGCGGATTGCCGGATTCGCAGCAAGGCTTTGCCTTGAAATGGGCTTGCATCGCCGAGTGACGGTCGAAAACAAGTTTTCAAATCCAAATGAGAGAGAAGATGCCCTGAGAACCTTTTGGTGCGCCTACATGTTGGAGCGGAGAACAAGTCTTGGCCAGGGAGTTCCCCTTTCCATCCAGGATTCCTACGTCGACCCATCCCTTTTCACCATGGTAAGCTACATGCAAAACCTCGGCTTTTGCTGTGCTGAATTTGTTCCTAGTACGACTTTGGACCTCCCGTCTCTGCGCTGCTCGCGTGGACCAAGCTGGCAGGCAGAACGTGGCAGGTTTTGAACAGCCAGGGTGAGAAGGAAGCCGAGATATGCATGGAGGAACTCGATTACCTTGACAGCCAGATAACGCAGTGGTATGATCAACTCCCCGAGGACCTCAAGCTGAACCGCTCCAGGCTTCGGCAAGGCGATGGCCACGAGACCAGTTACCTCCAGGCAGTTCTGTTCCTGCGCAAAAGCCACCTCCACAACCTCATCTACCGTCCAATCCTACAATCAGCGGCACGAATCGCCCAGCATGAACCACACGCCCACATGGCAGCTACGATAGCCAAAGAGTCCCTCCAGACGCTCTCGGATCTGAATGAGAACACCGTCTTCATCCGAACGTACCCGCTATTCTTCAAACACTTACTCCTGACAGCGTTTGGCAACCTTCTTCTGGCTGTTGTCAATGCAGGCTCTGCGTTTTAAGGAAATGTCAAGGGTGAGTTTGACATTGCGCTGGATCTGACAAAACTCAGTACTCGGTCAGGGATGAGGCTGTGGAAGCGGCTTCAGGGGTTGCGGACGCTTCAGGCGAGGCTGTTTGGTCGATCGGGGAGGATTCTGCTGGGTATGGGTACCCAGATTACTCGTCTGGTTCTCTATTATTCGAGGAGCTGTTTCCTGCTCTACCGCTTTCTGAGGCAGAATTGGGAGGGGTGGAGCTTGGAGGTGTTAGGGGAGGTGCATTGGCGAGGGAACATCTGAGTATGTTGTTTGACTTTCTCATAGGGGCTGAGCAGTTCTTTTAGAAGAGATACGCAACTACGATAGTGTTTGTATTTTCCCTATAAGCCTTTTCAGCTCCATTTTCTTCACCAGAGCTTGCGTGACTGGTGAATAATCGTTTCCATCTGCTAATCTTGGAGATATGGTTAACCCGCAAGCGAACCAGCTCTGAACTGCCGAGACTTATCACAGTTGGTTGACCCTGTAGAAAGAACCCTACTAGTTCCGAGCCTGGCCATCATAACGTTATCAAGTGGCTTACCATGCGTACTGGAAAGTTTCCAAGAAAACACCCTTCGGCTCCGGGTGCATGGCGCTAGTTCCGCTTCCGAGCCCGGCCATGGCCCGTTTCCGAGCCTCCGCTCTGTCTCCACATCGCCGATCCCGAGCATGGCAGCGGGGGAACGGCAATAGTGAACGGGGTTGAGGGTTTACTGTGCTTGTAGTTAAGTGAAATAGGCACTGATTAGGCTATAAATACGGCGCACGAGGTTCCAATCTCTTCCAACAACCACGCAAGCAATCAACAGCTAAAGCAACATGAACTTCGTCTATGGTTGTGTCACCTTGGTCAGGAAGCTGCCGCTCCCTGTGCTTATTGCACTTCCTGTGCCATTTCTCATCATTCTCCAGATCATCTACTATCGCCATCTTCACCCTCTCTCCAAGTATCCCGGCCCGTTTCTTGCCTCCTTTACCAATCTATGGAAAGTTCAGCAGCTCTGGAGCCTCCGCATGCCCGGTACACTGCTTCGTCTACACCAACATGGAGACGTTGTCCGTGTAGGCCCCAACCAGCTCTCTTTTGGTCAAGGCGGGGCAGTCCCTCGGATTTACAAGGCTGGACGTCATCTACCAAAGACCAAGTTCTATGATGGCTTCACGTCGTTTAACCCAAACTTGTTTGGCACGCAGGACGAAGAGGTGTGTTGTCTCGGGGCGGTTGTCAATAGAGTGGTACTGACTGTGGAAAATAGATTCATTCTCTGAGGCGCCGACAGATGGCACACGCCTTTTCCCTCCAGTCCATCAAGACGATGGAGCAGCATATCGACCAACACTTGCTGCAGTTCCGCCGAAACCTCGACGCGTATTCCAACACAGGACAAGTATTCGACCTCAAAGAGCTCATTGCCTTTTTTGTGCTTGACGTGCTAGGAGACCTCGCCTTTCGCACAAGCTTCAACTCCCAGATTGAGCAAGACCCCTCCAAGCTTCCACCTATCAATGACCACATCTTCCTCGCCTGTCTCCTGGGTATGGTACCCGAACTGATGCCATTCCTCAAAGTCTTGTTTACGTGGACTCCGGTGCCTTGGCTGCAGAGATTGCTCCGAGCTCGGCAGCAATTGAAGGACTTGACAGCGGCCTGTGTGAGGAGCAGAATTCAAAACAAGGGCGAAGACAGACACGATCTCCTCACAAGCCTGATCAATGCCGTTGATCCCAAGACAGGTGCTAAACTGAGTGAGCTCGACATACAGACTGAAGCATTCGCATTCATGTGTGTTACTTTTCCTAATGTTGTGGTTGGCCTCGACAAGTTGACAGACCTCCAGCGTCGCAGGATCCCACACCACTTCAGGAACCCTCACCCTCCTTTTTGCCCACATCCTTCAGAACCCCGCCGTGTTAGAAAAGGTGACGGCCGAAGTAGATGCGTAGCTCGGCCACGTTACCGACGACATTATCCCAGTCGACGATTTAGAGAGAATCCTGCCATACACCATGGCGTGCCTCAACGAGAATTTCAGAATCAACCCCGTCTTCACCATGCCACTAGAGCGAAAGGTGACTGCCAAAGAAGGGTTTGAAATCGAGGGGCACTTGGTGCCAAAGGGAGTAAGCATCCGATCGCCACCTATGTTGCCGCGCTGACATGAATAGACTACCGTCTTTAGTTTGAATCACGTCGTCCATCACAACACGGCCATCTGGGGATCTAGTCATGATACTTTTGACCCGTCGCGGTTTCTTGGTCCTGATGCCGAGCACCTTAGGCGGCATCTGAGTCCCTTTAGCATCGGACACCGCATGTGCATTGGTCGGAACATGGCCATGACGAATATGCTGAAGCTGGTCTCGACAACATTTAAATACTACAGCTTGGAGATGGTGGACCCTGGGCAAAAGATATCGACTGTGAGTGTGGGTATATCGGAGAAGGGGGGACCGTTGTTGTGTCGTGTCAAGAGACGTTGTCGTGAACAGTCATGATTCTCACGTGTGTGGCAGAAGGAGAAGACAGTCAGAGACAGAATAGCTCTATGCAGGACGATCCCAATAAGGAATTGCCCAGCCAATGATACGAGTCATGACAACATGTTAGATTGCACTTCCACCTGGCCAAAGCATCCCAGCGGCGTTGTTGTGGCCTGACATGGGGGCGCGTGCTCAGCGCCATGTTCAGCCAGCGGCGATGGTGTAGCTCAAGTGGTCTGACCACGCTGAAGCTCATATTTCACATCCCGTGAGGCCTCCCCTTTATCCTCAATAATGTCATCCTTATCGTCAAACCCGTCAAGATGGACTACCTATATCGGTTGCCACCCGGCAACCTCATTCCCCAGCTCCCACATCTCACACTCCCGATCCTAGTACTCGTCGCATTTTCCTGTCCCCTTTCTACGGCCGGGGCGTCATTTTCGCAGCTCTCATCATTGCAAATGACTACGCGTGCACTTTTTCTCCATGGCCGCCCAACACCGGGGAGACGCGCGCGATGCGCTATGGCATGGCGGGCTCGTGGCTTCTTGTCCTCCCGGCTGTCGAGAGGCTTCTTTTGCACGTTCCGGAGAGAGACTTTTGGTTGCTTGATCAACAGGGTCATGTGAATAACGGACGCCCGAAGGAGTGGACTTGGGATAAGGTGCGATGGGCTGCGAAGCTGGCTTCTACGTCTCGCGGCGTCGGGTGGAACTTTGGGCATCGAAAGGTCAATGATGCTCGGTCTGCCATGAAGGCGCAGAAGCTGGACAAAAAAAGCTTGCCATGGCTAGGATGCCAAGAATAGTATTGGCTTTTGTGGTCCTGGATGCTGTCATTTACGCTGCCAGGAGCACCGCCATTCCCCGTGCCTGGTCGTGGGAGTTGGACACCCTCAAGCAGATCCTCTTTGTTGAGCTCCTCATGGGGCTTTCGTTGCTTACGACCATGACCCTACAGTATGAGGTTGCGACCATGATACATGTTGGCTTGGTTGGAGGCCAGCCCGAGGTGCGTCAAGCTCGTGTCTACTTACATCGCATTGCTAAATGTTCAAGGATTGGCCGCCATTGTTTGGCAGCATCACCGACTGCTATACGGTTGGCAATGTCTGGGGAAAGTATTGGCATGGTTACATCCGCCAGGTAGGTCAACTAACACGTCCCACATTCCCTTGATGCTGATTCCCCTCTTCAGCCCGCTCTCGGCATGAGCCGCGTGATTGTCAGGAACTTCTGCATTCCACTGAGGTCACCACACGCCTACTTTATCCACCTCATCACAGCATTCTCTATCAGTGGTTTCTTTCATTTCCTCAGTCTTTCCGTCATCTGCGAAGGCTATGTTGAGTCTATGACCCTGGCGCTCAACATGGGCCTGTTCTTCATGGTTCAGCCCTGCGGCACCATGATCGAGTATGCTGTTTTGCAGCTATGTCAGGGTACGAGATGGTCGGAGTGTCTTATCGCGAGGACGGATCGTGAAAGGTCGGTTCTGGATAGCGTGCCGCGGCTATTAGTGCGCGTGTTAGGATACGTCTGGGTTTTGTGCTGGTTTATCTGGACTGGCTGGTGGTTTGTGGAAGTTTATGCTGCCATTGGAGTCTTGGAGTGGTCATTGCCGGTTTCACTCTGGTCAATCAAGGGAGTTTGAGAACGGACAGGGAATAATACGCCATGCTGGTGTGGGAGCCAGGCAAGTAGGAGTTTGTAAGAACACAAGTATTTCGTGGCATATGGTAGCACAATTTATCCCGCTATCGATACGCATGCCCCACGGACAGACTCCCGTGATAGATGCGCTCGTTTTCGGTGATAGTAGCTTCCAACCCGCACGGCATTAGAGGTTGAAGGGGATACTCTTGGAACGCTTCTCACCATGCCTCTTCTCAATCTCCTCAAGACTATACCCCTTTGTTTCGCCCATGAACAATAAGACCATAACGGTGCAAGACATGCTGCAAAAGGCAAAGAGATAATAAGCACCAAACGTCGACTTGGAAATAAGCACGGGAGTAATGAGAGCAACCACGTAGTTTGCAAGCTGTCAACACATTAGCAGGCCTGATCTCATACGCATCAAGTCACTTACCCAGTTTGAACTCTGTGCAAGGCTCGAAGCACTGCTCCTCGTCTTTCTAGGCATGCTCTCAACTACCCAGGTCCGGAACCCGATGGCCCAGGTAAAGCTGAACGAGATGGCAAACAGGTAGATGCACACGATGACGACCCATCTCCCGCTTCCAGATGTTGGGTGAACCTGTCCCGCAGCGTAGAGAGAGCCCATCACAAGCATTAGAGATGTGATCAAGACGCCGCCCACAATACCTGACGTGCGACGTCCCCATTGATCCGCAAAGATGGTTGCAGGAATCGTGGCCACAAGGATCACAATGGCAGACACTCCGGATGCCAAAAACGACGCCTTTTCACCGCTCAGACCCGCCTGAGTGAAAAGGATCGGGGCATAGTACAGGACACCGTCAATGCCAGAGAACTGCTGGGTCCCCATGATGAAGCAAGCGAAGGCAGTCCTTTTTCGGTACGGCGCTGAAAACGCATGTCCAAAGTCTCTGAATGTCTGGCGCAGACTCTCCCAGAGCGTAATTGTAGCTTCCGATTCGCCGAATGACTGAGCTTGCCCAAGCAGCTCCTTTTGCTCGACTTCATCAATGCCGAGCCGTCGGCAGACTGCCTGCGCTTCTTCCACTCTACCTTTGGACAGCAGCCAGCGGGGAGACGGAGGCACGATGAAATAGACGATTGACAGAAAAAACCCGAGGAATGCAACAATGGCAGGGGGCAGTCGCCACGTCAGCGACGTATTCCCGAGCCGTGACGTTCCGTAGCAGGTAAAGTAACCCGTCACAATCCCAGAAGTGATGAGAAACTGCGGCAGCGCCGTCATGATGCCCCTCACCCTCGAAGGCGACATTTCAGAAACTTGCACATAGACATTGCTGAGGAACAACCCCTCGCCAATCCCCTTGATGAGCCTTCCAAGGATGAATACCCCGAGGTAGGAAGCGCCGCACTCGAGGGCTGCCCCAACACCGAAAACGATGGAGCCGATGGCAACCAGCTTCACATGGCCGAAGCGGTGGGCGAGAGTGCCCGCGATGAGAGCGGTTAGAGCTCCAGGGATGAGGATGGTTGAGACAATGACTCCGTGGACGGTTGCTGAAAAGTCACCAAAGGTCTCTTTGAAGGAGGACATTGTCGTGATGGGACCGATACTCCCAGTATCCATGCTAATCACGTTAGATAATTAGAAACTCGCGTGTTAGAGAGAAACGTACCCGAAGAGAAAGGCAACGCATGATGTCGCTACACCAGCGGTGGCATACAAAGGCACCTTCATGGCGAACACAACTTGAACCAAAAGAACAGTGTTTCCTCCAACTTTACCAGAGAATTCCTCTCGAAATCTCTTCTATCTGTGTGATCAAATTTCCATGTGGACACACCTTTGCGAGGTCCCGTAATTAGCGCTTAGTCCTGCCATTTTTGGTAGACGATAAGGTCTGGATGGAGTATATGGGCCTCGAGAGTTTCCACACCTCCCTGCTGCATGATTAGGGCTCGGTGAGAGTTGCTTTGTCTGGTTGCCACTTAAAGCTGCTGATAAGGCACGTGGATGAGTTCTGTAAGTCGCTGTATTGGGGGTGTTTGGAACCAGAAGAGCTTTCGAGACGGAGGTTGGCCAATAAGTTATTGATTTTGATTGTGATGATGACGCTTCGAAGCAGCCACCTCGACATTAATAGCATACAAGGTTCTAGTTTACAGTCACTTTGGCCTGCCATGGTGGTCTTGCAGGTCTATAGTTAGGATATATAGCCCGGGAGTGGGCCGAAGAAGATATTCACAGTGTTCGGCAGTGGGGAATGAGTGTCACGGCACCACGTTCAAAGTTTTATCGCCTTACAGTTGCAGTACCTACTCCACCTCCACGGAGAGTGCGGGTTATGGCAAAGCGTTGTAACAATAATGGCCACAAAGCCAGAAGCCAGAGACGGAAAGAAGAAATTTAATGAAAGGGAAAGGCAGTGATCGCGTAGCTGAAAGGGGAGATGGATGGTAGGTAGGGTTATGTGAAAGCAGGGAATGAATAGTCCAGGCAAAAAAGATACCTTAAAAAGCAAAAAAGAAATCACCCGAAGGTGGTTATTGCTGGACGAACGGGGAATCGAACCCCGGACCTCTCGCAGATCGTCTTCAGAACCGTAGGCTCAGAGATGCGAAGCGAGCATTATACCCCTAAACCATCCGCCCAAATGCTTAGTAACTGTGCACCACAAACAACATTATGAGCACCCCTTCCGCCCTCACTCAACTGGCTCATGACTCTCACTACCTTCACGAGTGCACAACGACATCTTTTCCCACCGATTTCGCCGCTATGCACTTCCTGGAAACCCACCCCCAACGGCGCGCTTGAGCGCCAATTCCGAGGTCTTGGAACCCAAGCACCAATGGGGCGGTGGCGTAGTTGGGAGCGCGTCAGACTGAAGCTCAACTTCAATCATAATATCTGAAGGTCACCGGTTCGATCCCGGTTCACCCCAGCAGCCTTGACAGGCTCATCTTTTTGCCCGTGTAGTCTCCAAGGCTACTGTGTATGGCTAAATCTTTTGCCAAAGCCTCCTTTATCTTGAGCTCGCCTTGATTGGGCCCTGATGCGGTTGGAAATCACTTTGTTTTTACTCTTGTGAGGTGTGAACTCTGTGACTTTGTGTGCCACTTTTTCAATCGCCCGCCCCTCCTGAGCTTTCAGAACTAGCCATAGATCACGATTCCGCAACCTTGGACCCTGCAAAAAATGGGCAAGGACTCAAGCCGTAGATGTATCTTATTTTTATGCTCATAAATCGCCCTAGCTACGCCGTAGTAACCAAGCTTGGTCGGGTTAAATGGCGAGATTTGTTGTCGTCAAATGAAGGTGTAGGTTAGGCGCGTGCGAATGAGAGTCGGATCAGCGGCAATTGTATTCTTCCGGCCTAACCTTCTTACGCGCCGAGTTCGAACGCGTCTCGGACTTCGGAACACTCTCATGTGCGCAATACGCGTTTAACCTGGCAATTCCTTCAAGTGCAAAGATCCATGCAAGACTGCTGATGCAACCCAGACTGACTGACTATTGAGCCTTCCCTCCACATCCCAGTGCCCTAGATTGAGCACGTGACCGATCATTCTTGGCTTGGATGGCTGGACTCGTGTGAGTTGATAGGCTGGAGAGGCGCGCTGGGAAACTCTGAAGCCAGATGACTGTTCCTATCCACGTCATGGAAGAGTTGCCTAGTGAATAGCTTCTCTTACAATAGGCGTCCCACATTGCCGTCTTACCGTTGATATCGGCGCCGACCGGTGTCATCGCCGTCTTGGCTCGGTGCCGAGTCTCCACTCCCGGTCCCGAGCTCTGAATGTCAGCACGGCCTTGACTTTAAGAATGCCACCATGACCGTCTTCTTGGCAAGTTTTACTCAGTAGTTTCCTCTCACGGGTGTATCTTTTACTCAAAATGTCTGCACACTTTCTTGAAAACAAAACCATTGTCGTGGCTGGGGCTGGCATGGCCGGCCTCGCTTTTGCCATCTCGTTGAAGAAACGATGCAACGGCTCACCCTCACCTCGATTGGTCGTCTTTGATCGCGACAGCAGAAACATCGACCCAAAAAGACAGGGCTATTCGTTGTCCATCAACGGAACGGAAAAGGACAGCGGTCTTGCGGCGCTGCAGAAACTCGGCCTCATGGAGCGCGTCATCGAGGCAGCGACGCCAGGAACTACGAGCATGCCCTTCAAGATGTGGGATAGCTGTTGGAACGAGATTCTGTCCGTGTCTGCAAAACCGTACGGCGATCTTCCGGTCGGCGGCTTTAGGATTCCCAGGGCAGACTTGCGCGAGATTCTCATCCTGGAGGCGGAGGCGCTGGGCATTGACATCAACTGGGAGTCACAATGCCTCAGCGCCGGTTCTTTAGACGGAGGCGGCATTGAAGTCACTGTCTCATCTGATCATGGAAAAAGCACCATCCAGCACAAATGCGACATTCTTGTCACTGCCGACGGCGCTCACAGCAAGGTCCGGGCGTCCCTCCGACCCGACGACGTGCTTCAATACGCCGGAGCAACCCAGATTGGTGGTCTTGCTGTCTGTCCAGAAGGGATACCAAAGCCTCTAAGTGAAGCGTGGGGTATTCTCATCTCGGGGTATGGAAACAGCTGCTTTGCTGCGCCTGTCAAGGAGAAGACTGTTGTCTGGGCCCTGAGCAAGGCCAAAGAGATGCCTGCGCAACGTGCTGGCGGGATGGCCAAGCGCTGCTCGAAGAGGCACGAGAACATTGCAAAGAGATTGGAGAGCCGTACTCGAGTCTTTTGGACGCGACGGATCCATCTACCGCGCTCGTCATCCCGGCCAAGGACAAGCAACCATTCAGCCACGACGGAGTCTTGCCTGGCGTCATCTTTATTGGGGATAGCAACCACGCCGTGAGCCCCTTTGCTGGGAACGGCGCCAACACTGCGCTGCAAGATGGTTGTGAGTTGGCCGAGCTTCTCTTGTTCTCGAATCCTGTGGAGAGTGCCGTCGCGGCATATGACAGCGTTTCTGTGCCGCGGGCCGAGAAGACGCTTAGGTCTTCGCATTGGCGGATAAGCATTGCAAACCTGGAGGGAATCAAATTCTCCGTTTTTAAGCGGATGGCGATGGCAGGTGGCTTTTTCATGTGGTTGTCTGGAAAATGAGGTCAACAGCTTATAACGGCTCTCAATATGTCTTGCAATTCATGTACCAAGTTTATATATACACAGAAGTTGAAACCATCCCTCAAACCTACGCCACCGCGTTGGGAGCAAAGGCAAGCCACTCGTGGATGCCAACTCCTCCAAACTGACCCGATCCTCCCGACGCCTTGACCGTGAGCCTCAGGCTGGTCGTGGAGATGGTCTTGAAGCTGACCTCTGGGGGGTTGAGAGAGGGTGCAGTCGGGTACTTGGTCGCAGACACCTTGGCCCAGCTGCCGCTTCCCGTCGCGTACTCGACGTACCAGGATGCTGGGGGTGGGACACCGACGTTGGAGCCGGCGGGCTGGTCGGCGAAGAAGGAGACCGCGACGCCGTTGAGCTTGACTGCGCTGTCCCAGGTATAGGTCAAGACGTTTGTCTGTGGGGATTGTTCTCCTGCGTAGGAAGACCAGTAGTCAGGAGGGAGGGGAGTCTCCTTGATGCGACCATCGTTGAGAGCGGCAATCCAGTACTGAATGGGAGTCTCATTCTCAGAAGACACTTCAGCCTTGGGCGCAATGTTGCGACTGGGCTTGGGTGCCTCGGAAGCCCTCTTTGTCTGCTTGACCTTGCGAGGCAGCGGCGGAGATGAAGAGTCGTCCCATTCGAGAGAGTCGAAGGCGACGCTTCGTCGGAAGTGGCCTCCGTCCTTGGCATCGGCCGTGTGGTACACCATGAACCATTTACCGCCGAGCTCGTAGATGCCGGGATGAGAAGTAGTCGAGGAGACGACGCCTAGGACGACACCGCCGAATTTCCAGGGGCCGAGAGGGTTGGAGGCGGTGCCGTAGGCAATGCAGGCGTGGTAGGAAGTGGGTGTGCAGGGAGAGTCCGGGCCGGCGTTGTTGGCGGCGTAGAAGAGGTAGTAAGTGTTCTTGCGCTTCGACAGCCAAGGAGCCTCGAAGTAACCGTTGAGGTTGTTGACGCTGACTTCACGGCCCTTGATGGTGACCATGTCAGAGCCGAGCTCGTAGCCTCGGAGCTGGTTGAAAGATCCCCAGTAGATGTAGACCTTTCCATCATCATCAACCAGAACGGTGGGGTCAATGTTGTGGATGTCATTCTTGGTCGGGACATTCTGGGAAATGATGGGACCAGAGGGATGAGCGTCCTTGTAAGGTCCGGCAGGGTGATCTGCAACGCCGACTCCAATCGAGAAGGGATCCGAAGCACCGTTCTTCTGACGGATGGAGACGTAGATGTAGAACTTTCCGTTCTTTCCTTGAACAATCTGACTCGCGTATGCGCCTCCAGGCTGAGCCCAAGAAAAGATGTCTTGAGGCTCAGCAATGTCCTTGTGGAGGGTCCACGTGCCACCAGAAGGCTTGGGTTCTTGGCCTCAAAGAGCTCCCACTGGTTCATGACAAAGTCGTTTGTCCGCTCGTCGGCCTCATCCCTACCCGCAAGAATGTAGACGGTGTCGTTGACCACCAGCGGCGCCGGGTCAGCCGAGTAGAGGGAGCCATCACCGAGGATGGGGTTTCCGGGAGAGTCAAAGGTGATGGTGTCTTTGGCCTGTGCCGCTCCCAGAGTTGGAAGCAGGGCAGCCGCAAGGCTGAATGGTAGAGTCTGGCGCATGGTTGTTCTTGCTCGTCTGAGTACCTATCTGAAGGCCGGCTTGAGGATCAACTAAAGTGCCTCTACCACGTTAATAAATACCAAGCCCAGTTGCTCTGAAACAGTGGAGATGCTATTTGTTTGGAGTTTATTACCCGGCCCTGCCATGTTTCCACCAATACGAGAAACGCCATTCCCCAGCACCCCTGTGTACCTGAGGCCGAAACGGGTATTCTCTTTAAAAACGCTCCAATGGGTGTAAACCGCTTATAGGCCCGACCGTTTCCATACGGCAAAAGATCGTCAGAGTTTGATAAAGGAGCGGAGCTCCAACACCTGACGTGGTTATGAATACGGCAGGTCGGTGCCTTTTTCTGGCCGGAGGACACTCCGCGTTTTCCTGATCCAGCCGTCTACAGTGTGATTGATATATGCGTGCCAATGGCGGTTGGTTGATCAACGGGTTTGGGCGCATATGGGTTGATGTTGCTACCTCTCGTATCTGAGCGATATACGTGATCCTTCCGCGGGTTGGGAACTTTTGCAAAGACAATTATAGGGTTATAAAAGATGGCTCAGGCTCTGTAGTGACATAGTTGAGACAGTGACAACCACCACCCGCCATGAGATCCCTCTTACAGATCCTCGCGCTTGTCTCCTTTGGAGGCACTGCGCTTGCGCAGACCGACAACCTCGGACTCGACAATGGCTTCATCGACGTTGATATTGGCAACTTCAAGGCTCGCATTGCGCGAGATGCCCAAGTCCTAACCTCGCTATCCCCAGCGGGTGATTCTTTTGACTTTTTACCCTCTGACCTTCTCAAAGCCCGCGCGCGAAATGGTCAATATCACTGGGGTGACATTACCTTTCGCTACCGCAAGGAGAAGGATACGGATTGGGTTGGTGTGACTCTGCGCAGAAGCGTTCGGCTGTCAAGAAGACGACGGCTGGAAAAGGTGTTCTCGCCGCGTCAGACATGAGTCCTACTCTGCCTACCGGTCCGTTGAGCATTACTCGAGAGTGGCTCGATGTATCTGGAGACTTGGGTCTTCGCTTCACTATCAAGAACACGGGCAAAGACTCCATCGAGATTGGCAGTCTCGGATTCCCCGCCGAGTTCAACAGCATCTTTAGCAACAGAAAGGCCACAGAGATGCAGGAGCACTGCTCTCTTTCAGATCCTTATATCGGCATGGACGCTGGCCAAATCCGTGTCACTCCTGTCAAGGGCACCGGAAAGGGCCTCGTGGTCACACCCCTGACCGGCACGTCGTCACCCCTGGAAGCATACCGAAACCTGAACGAGGCCAACATTGAGCCTACGCACTACGGTAGCCAGACGTTTGAGGGCTTCTACGAGTGGCAGGTCCTCACCAAGGCTTGGGCAGAGACAAAGTGGAAGTCCCAGGAACCCTGGAACCCCCTTCGTCCAAGGTCTTGAAGGCCGGCCAGTCCCTCAAGGTCGGCGTCCGATTCACTGTCTCAGACTCTGTCCGCGACTTTGACAAGGCTGTTCGAAAGACCGGAAACCCTGTTGCTGTCGGCGTTCCTGGATTCATCATTGCTCAAGATCTGCCTGCTCAGCTCATCCTCCAGAGCGATAGCACAGTCTCCTCTGTCAACGTCTCTCCCAATGGAGCTTTCCAAGTAAAGGAGGACGGAAAGGGTCGATACACTCTTACCCCTGCTTCTTCGACTTGGGGCCGCGTGCGTGTGACGATCAAGTACAAGGACGGCAAGGTCCAGACGGTTCACTACTTTGTCACCAAGCCTACGACTGAGGCGTTGAGCGATCTTGGAAGCTTCCTCACCACCAAGGCTTGGTTCAACCAGTCCTCTGACCCCTTTAAGCGGTCCCCATCTGTCATGACTTATGACTACGAGAAGGGCGCTATTGTCGATCAGGACTCCAGAGCCTGGGTTGCGGGACTTAGCGACGAGGGTGGTACTGGTGCCTACGTCGCCGCCTTGATGAAGCAGGTTGTTCAGCCCAATGCCGAGGAAATTGCCAAGCTTGATGACTTTGTCCAGACCGTCATCTGGGGTGGAATCCAAGACAAAGGCTATGGCGTTCGAAAGTCTCTCTTCTACTACGAACCTTCTTCCGTCCCAGGATACAGCTACAGCAAGGACATTGACTGGACTTCCTGGACATCTTGGAACAAGGAGGCATCCTCCGACCTCGGCCGCGCGTACAACTACGTGCACGTCGCCGCAGCATACTGGTCTCTGTACCGCGTTGCCCGAGCGTACCCGGATCTTGTGTCCAAGGACTGGGACTGGTACCTCAGCCAGGCGCAAAAGACCATTGTCCGCATTTCCAAGAGCGATGTCTGGTACGCAGACATGGGCTTGATGGGAGAGACCGTCTTTGGCTCAGTCTTGGTTGATCTAGAGCGAGAAGGAAAGGATGAACTTGCAAAGGCGTTGGAGGATGCCATGCGCACGCGGGCCGGGCACTGGGACTCGCAGGAGATTCCATACGGAAGTGAGATGGCCTGGGATTCGACTGGTCAAGAGGGAGTTTACTACTGGACCCGGTATGTGCTTGAAACTCTCACTGCTTAAAGTGATGCTGACTTGTTAGACACTTTGGCATGACCGACTCGGAAAAGAAGACCATCAACAGCGTACTTGGATACATGCCCAACGTACCTCACTGGGGCTGGAACGGCAACGCCCGACGATACTGGGACTTTATGTAAGTCACCCCCCTTTATCCTCAGTGCATCCAACTCACACCTTCCAGCTACGGAGGCAAGCTCAAGAGAATCGAGCGACAGATCCACCACTACGGCTCCGGCCTCAACTCCCAAGTCCTCCTCTCCGCCTTCCGCGACGACCCGTCCGACGCCTACCTCCTCCGCGTCGGCTACGCGGGCTCCAGCGCCCCAATCTCAAACATCAACCAGGACGGCTTCCCCAGCGCGGCCTTTCACTCGTGGCCCGACACGCTCAAGTGGGATGGCATCACCGGTGACTATGGCGGTGGATTCATCGGCACGGCGTTGAACTCGGGGACATATGTCGCAGACGACAAGGATCTTGGGCTTGTTGCTTTCGGAGGTATTTTGACAAAGAGCGGTGATGACGTTACTGTCAAGCCAAAGGATGCTGTTCGGCAGAGAATCTTTATCGGGCCGTTGAAGGTTTTGATCTCTGTTGATGTTGGATCTATCGACGAGTTCACTTTCAACGCTGCCAAGGGCACGGTCGAGGTGACTCTGTCCCAGACAAAGGGGGCGCCTAAGGCTGCCAAGGCGGCTGTCTGGGTCGAGTCGACGGGTTCTGACCAGTGGCAGGTCAAGGCCAAGGGAGCGACTGCTGGCCGTGGAGGTCAGATTGTTCCTCTGGGCTCTGACTCTGTCAGCGTCTCGTTCAGCAAGGCTTAGACGTAGAGATAGGTTGTGATACCGATAGAGCTTAGAATTTTCAGTGTACATAGTTGTATGCTATTTGAATAGATCTGGTCACGATAGAGTAATCATTTCATAGCAGGGTCTTGACAAGTTAAGTAAACATTAAAAAAGTAAATTGCGGTATAGTAAACCAAGCTGTCTCGTGTATTACGACAACTAATGTGTCCCCCTAGTCTCCGTCGTCCTACTCTCCTCCCTTCGTTCCACAGTCTTCGAATCAGCCTCCGAGTACACATTTCCCGCACTCCCCTCAACCGCAACAAAAGTCCGCTGCGGCGTACCGAGCTCTACAGTTTTCTCAGTGCGGTTGATGGCCTTGGAGTCAGCTTCAGAGTACACGTTTCCAGCACTGCCTTCAACCTCGGTCAGAGTCGAGCTCTGCTGTCTCGCCTCCTCCTTGGTCCATTGAAAGACCTGCGAATCGGCTTCGACAAAGATGGTTCCCTGGCTGCCCTCGATCTCGGGAAGACTTAGTTGCGTAATGTTTGTAGTCGACTTGGGAGGCAGGGAGGTCTCTAAGACAATGGGGTTGGAGTCTGCCTCGGTGTATCTGTTGCCGGCACTTGCCTCAATCTCCACCACGCTGGATTCAAAGGTCTTCTGAGCTGTAGGCTTCTCTTGGCTGGTGGAGTGAGAGGTGACTTCGATGTAGAAGCTACCAGAGGTCGTCTCGCCACCAGAGGTATGGTGGTGGGAATGGTGCGCCGCCGGCTCGGTTACCTTGGGCTGTCCAGGTTGCTTTCCGGGGAGTGGCTTGCCAATTGGGTGCGAATCAGCTTCAGTGTACACGTTGCCTGGACTTCCCTCAGCTTCAGCAAAGCTTTGTCCAGTCTGGTGAGGCTTTGGCTTTTCCTCGGATGACGGAGTGTCAGCTCCGACTTGAGGAGTCGAGGTCGTGGTCGTTACAGTTGCCGGGTGGGGAATGTTGATAGTATGCGAGTGAGATTCCGTAGACGTGATAGCGGGAGATTCAACAGTGTGCGTAAAGGTGTGGTTTCCGGTTGCAGTGTTGTCTCCAAGCAGCTGGAAAGACGTAGCGGGAGGTCTGCTGATGGCGTGCGAGTCGGCCTCGGTAAACAGAGTTCCCGAACTTCCCTCGACCTCGGACAAAGGTTGGTGGTTGATCTTGTGCGTTGCCGGTTGAGCCGTCGCAGCATGGGCGCTGCTGGCATACACGTCCCAAAGACTTCCTCCAGAGGTTTGAATGTCCGGCAAATCGAGACCTGGCTTAGTCTCAGGAGAGGACAACTCGGCGGTAGAAGTCTGGTGCGTCGAAGGGTGGTTGATGGCCTGCGAAACACTCTCGGTAAAGGTGTTTCCCGTGTTTTCTCCTGCGTCGGCGAAGCTTGGAATACCTGGCAAGTTGATGTCGGGCTGGGTTGGCTTTGTCTCATGGCTGTGCTGGTCGAGTTGATAAAACGTTGTCGAGTCGTGAGGAAGGCTGGTCATGTGGCCGTGGCTGTTGACCGGGCTTCCGTAGGCGCTGTGAAACGTGATGCTTGGGCTCGAGGTTTCAGAAGATAATCCACTCGACGCGTGCGGCACGTGAGTGACAGGTTGCGAGTCGGCCTCGGTGTAGACGTTGCCTGGGCTGCCCGCGACCTCGGTCAAGTTCTGAGAGACGGGCTTGATAGTTGGCTTGTCCGGTTGGTACGAAAACTGAGTGACTTCTTCAGCCTGCTTCCATGCGTCAAATCGGGCTTTGCTGATGGCTTGCGAATCGGCCTCGGTGTAGACATTGCCGCGGGATCCCTCGACCTCAGCGAAGCGCTGCTGTTCCTTCTGGGGAGCTGTCGCTTGGTACACGTCTGGCTTCTTCTCCTCGGCGGCGATGCGAGCCTCTTCGTCCGCTTCCTGTCTGACATTGAACCGGGCCTTGCTGATAGCGGTAGAGTCTGCCTCCGTGTAGACATTGCCGGCGGTACCTTCGACCTCGGCCACGCCAGACTGGGGGCGCTTGTACGCGGCTGCCTTTTCCTTGCTGATGTCGCTGCCATTAGACCCGCTGGAGCCTGTACCGCCTCCCACGACGACTGCTCCCTCGGATGAAGTGGCGGGTTGCTTTCCCCTGCGCTTGAGGAAAAAGAATGCCAGAAGTCCCAGCACAATCACGGCGATGCCTCCAACGACTCCTCCAACAATGGCACCAATTGGAGCTCCTCCCTTCTTGTCTTCGGCATCGCTCGAGCTTGAGGTCTCTGTCGCGTCGGAGCTCTTCGTCCCAGTCGCGGCGGCGGCGCCTCCAGCAGAGGCTGTCCCGCTCTCGGCTGCGCTCGCGTCCTCACTGTCGCCGTCTGGGACTGGGGCCGCGAGGGTGGTGATCACGGCGCCACTCTTGCAGCAGTCGCTTCCGTCGGCCGGGGGGCAGTATTTGTTCTTGCCGCATTCTTGAAGGGCGAACCAGGTACCGGAGTCATCTGCAAGAGGTCAATGTTGGGGTGTCAAAAGAAACAGCACTCCCACTCACTGTCCAGGCAAATCTCGGGGCAATTCGACCAGTCTTTGTTCTGGCAGGCCGCGCGGTAATCGAACCGATCCGGCTGGTTGCACAGTCCATTCGCCAAGCACTTGTCGCCCTCGCCAAAGTAGCAGCAGGTCGAGTACGTCGTCGTCGAGTTCCCGCAGGGCTCATACTTGTAGTCCTTGGCCGCGTTGCTGCCGTCGGGGTAGTAGCACGTCGCCGACGCCGAAGCGGCCAACGACGCAACCAGCAGCCACTTGTTCATGGCTTCGATGTGCTGCTGCCCTTGATCGCAATGTCGATTCGAAGCGAAGGGCCGGGGATGTCGTTGTTTCCACGGCAGATGGCCCAATCTCCCAGAGGAATGGAGGAAAGGGGCAAAGCAGCTGCCACCACCTCTTTGAGGAATTCAGCCCTCATCTGAGCTGAACACGAGTGGCTTGCCGCTGGCGTTGAGGCGCTTCAACATCGGCCAGCCCAAGTGGAGGACCCTTACAGGGCCAGCTGAAGGAGCTGCATCGATCTAGACTCGGCCTGTGGCCTCTGATTCGACGCCGTAGCGAAGCCCTTCAGGAACGAGTGGCCGATCGGTGACGGTCTAGGCTGGATGGGGGAAAGGGCGTCGACTATGGCGGGACTAGCAGGCCTGGACTGCAATAGTTTCAATTGCTTCTTTTTGGTCAGCCCTGTGACCCTGCCATCAGAGATTCGAGATTCCGCATTGACTTCGGCAGGTGACTGGCTTCATTGGCCCTGGGAGTGTGGCGGCTTCAACGTTTTCTTACTTTGTTTTAGTTACAAGTTGTCAGCCTTCACTCATTCACATCCCAGATCGAATGCCAGGTGGCGCAACGAGAAGGAGACACAAAGATGCTTCATAATGAAACTGCCGGTCCTCGACAAAGAATGATGATTGACGATCAAACACTTCTGCATGCTACGTAACCATACAGCATTCACCCATGCAAGCAATCACATATCTGCGAACCAATGCGACCCACAAGAGTCACCTACATCTCCCTGCCTACACGGCGAATGCCCTTGAGAGTCCAGACATTTCTGTTTGAGACGCTCTTGGCCGACAAATGGGAACTGAACATGTCCAGCCACCGCGATCGTGGCTTGTGATATCGATGGGACAAGATCGTCATACAGGTTTCAATTGAGGCTGCTGAAATTCCTAGATGCTGGACAATTTCCTGTAGACTTGGCTCGCCCATCTCTTTGCGTTGACTGGTAGGGCGATTAATTAACGTAAGGGGCCATCTAGAAGGTAGGTATATTAGTAGACGAGCTTGGATGGTCAAGGAGCTCGTCGAGGGCAGGAAGAAGTTTCAGACGAGGCAGCCAGCCACATTGTTCTCTTCCTTGCATAGCCCAGCCATCATTGTGAGACACCAGCGTGACAGACTTCTGCCCGTTGCCTGCCATCAGATCTACGACAAGCTCCCTTACAAAAGTCTTATCACAGAGAGATAGTCCGGGGCAGGAACATGCTTCATGGCCAATTGCGGCGTTGTACTCATTGTGAAGTCGGCCGATGGCGTTTTGGAAGACGCCACCGCGGTAGTATTACAAAAGAACACGATTAGAACACAATACCAGGCATTGAGGCCCAATGCTGGCGTTGTGCTCTCCGCCACTATCAGCCTGTTCTTCGTATCTAGGGTAGGTGGAGCGATCTCAACACCATGGGCATTCTCACCACAAGATAAGGCTGGGATGCCCTGCTCTTTGTCTAATGAGTGACGTGTTTTTGGATTAAAAATTTAGAAATATTCAGGACTGCATGGTCTAGTGTTTAGATGCTCTTCTTCCTGAGGTTAGGGCCCATTCATATCGTTCAAGAGCCTAGCCGATGGTCTTTTTAAGAAGAGTCGTCACAATCAAAAATAGGTAGATAGGGGCAAAAACACCGTTCAGCATGCATACAGCCAGCATGGTGCGGCTGACAAAATAGGCATTTGCCTAGTGCTGCAGCAGTGACGTGATCAGAAGAGTGAGCACTCAGTGAGAGAGGAGACGACATCAACGTCGCGATATGCATCCAGATAAGCTCAAAGCAACACTACCACGCGTTCAATGTCACCCAAAACTCTAGAGAGTCATCTGTCAAGAATCATTTCGGTAGAAACCACTGCCCATCAACCAATTTAGCCTCCAGTCGGTTACCCTGCCGGACACACACCAGCCTTCGGCCATCTACCGTCGATCTTCGGCAACCCTCGATTGGCTAGGATAAGCAAATCCCAGGTTCGGCTACAGGTCGAGAGGGATCGGCAAAGCAGCCAGCATCGGAAAAGCACCAGAGTCTACTTTTCCGAGCCCGAGTGTCACCCTCTTCGTCCTCGAGATTGGTGGAACCGCTCGTCGCCCTTGTCCTTGCTCCGTTTAGCGCCGCAATCCTTCCTTTTCCCCAGACTGGATTTCCCCGCATCCCGCAAAGCGAATGGGGGCGTCGAGATGAAGCCGCTCGGTCAGATGCCAGGGCATGGGTTCCCCGGTTATCAATGTTGCAGTATAAAGACTGAAGCATCTTCGTCAAAAGCTTGCAGAGATTACCAGCCTTCTCTCGACTGTATCCCCCTCGAGCTAGGACCACCAACCCAAACTACTCTTCACCATGGCGTACGACGGCAAAAACAACATCTCGCACGTCGAGACGAGAGACGAAGAAGACCAGATCCAAAAGACGGGTCAGGATGCAAAGGTCGACGCGTTTGGCGGTCACGCAAAGACGGACCCCAAGGAGATCGCCCTCGTCAAGAAGCTGGACTGGTACATGATGGTTTGTCCACCTCGTCTCCCGATTGAACTCATCTAACGCTCATTCCCAGCCCATCCTCTGGCTCATGTACTTTTTCAACTTCCTCGACCGCAACGCCATGATCAACGGCCGACTCAACGGCCTCGAAGACGACCTCGGCTCAAGGGCACCCAGTACAACACCTGCGTCTCCATCCTCTTTGTCGGCTACCTCTGCGGCCAGATCCCCTCCAACATGATCCTCAACCGCGTCCGGCCCTCGTGGTACATGGCCGGCTTCTGCATGGCCTGGTCCGTCCTGTCCCTCCTGACGTACAAGGCGACGAGCTACGAGAGCATGCTGGTGTGCCGGTTCCTGCTCGGGATCACAGAGGCGCCGTTTTACCCTGGTGCTCTGTACATGATCTCCATGTTTTATAACCGCAAGGAGATTGCGACGCGCATGTCCATTTTCTACACTGGAAACATGATGGCGAGCTCCTTTTCGGGCCTGATTGCGGCTCCCATCTTTGCAAAGCTTGACAAGGTCCACGGCCTAAAGGGTTGGCAATGGTAAGTGGCTGTAACCATCACATGGTGTGGACTGC
This sequence comes from Fusarium virguliforme, assembly GCA_020883615.1. NCBI lineage: Eukaryota > Fungi > Ascomycota > Sordariomycetes > Hypocreales > Nectriaceae > Fusarium > Fusarium virguliforme. The sequence continues at coordinate 721,372 of JAJHJD010000009.1, read as the reverse complement.
TCTGACAGGGCATTTCTAGGCTGTTCATCATCCAAGGCGCCATTTCCATGGGCGTCGCCATCCTCGGTTTCTTTACCCTCCCGACAGCCCCCTCAAGACGAGGTGGCTTACACCCGAGGAACGCCAGCTGGCTCATGACCGTATCTGCCGTGACACGACTGGTCGTCGTGAGGGCACCACTGTCTGGACTGGCCTCCGCGAGGCTGCTTGTGACTGGCGCACCTGGCTCTTCTGCCTCATGGACAATCTCCATCTCTCGGTACGTGATCCTTCATAGGGTGATGTGAACAGCAGTCTAACCTGTTATAGGCCAACGGATTCAAGAACTTCCTCCCCACCGTCATCGAGACCCTCGGCTACAACACCACCATCACGCTGGTCCTGACCTGCCCGCCCTACCTCTTCTCCGGCTTCGTCTCCATCGCCGTCTCCTGGTCCTCGGGCCGCTACAACGAGCGCACCTGGCACGTAACCCTCAGCAAGCTCGTCGCAATCATCGGCTTCGCCATGTCCTGCGCCACCCTCAACGTGCCCGCCCGCTTCGTCGGCATCATGCTCTTTGTCGGAGCCACCTACGGCGTCAACAACATCATCCTCGGCTGGACAGCCTCCGTCGTTGGCCAGACCGATGAGAAGAAGGCCGTCGCGATCGCCATGTGCAACACGTTTGGCAACCTTGCCAGTGTGTACACTCCGTACCTGTGGCCCAAGTCTGCGGCGCCTCGATACCTCCAGCCCATGGTGGCTTGCATCGCCTTCTCGGCGGGCGTGGTCATCTGTGCGTGGATCATGAGGGTGGCGCTGCAGCGCAAGAACAAGAAGATGAGAGAGGAGAACCCAGACGAGACCAACTTTTACGTCTACTGAGGAGGGTGACGAGGAGTGTGAAGCATTTTGGAGGGAGTGGCCTGGAAGATGTATGCGGAGGAAGGAAGTCTATACCATTATGGCGATTTATGTATTCATGAGAAACCGACCAAGTTTCTAGTCGATAGTCACAGCACCAGGTTGCCCTTGGCTGTCTAATCTCATATCCTTTACCAAGTTACAAGACGAGTTGCATCTCATGACCCCAACTTGCTGGTTTTAGCCAGGGTGCCGGTATCTTACGAAACCAAGGGCTGACGACGGAATGCACAACTATAGTTTCTCTGTACCAATTCTTGATACTCTTTATTACAAAGAATTTCCCTGTTGCCAAGCTGGGCGATGGTGTTATTTGATTGCTAGAGCGACCCGGCCAAGTACAGAATACCTCGGCTCTATCGTGCCACCAACATAACCCCCGTGCTCAGAAAATGTCCGTGACGGCCCTCGAGAAGCATCCTTTACTAGATGCGCGTACTTGGCAAGCGTCCCCCTCAACACAGGCATCTCAAACGGCCTCAGACAGTCCAGTCTCTTCTTCACCTCTTCCTCCGTAACATCGACCATGTCGATGCGATGAGAGACGGCGTCGATGCAAACCACATCATCGTCCTCGATAACCGCAATCGGTCCCCTCTCGGCTGCTTCAGGAACGATGTGCCCCACGATGAATCCGTGACTAGCACCAGAGTATCGCCCATCGGTGATGAGGGCAACGTTGGTAAAGTTGCCTCCGATTAATGATCCCGAGACTCTGAGCTGCTCTGGCATACCAGGGCCGCCTTTGGGACCTTCGTACCGTACCACCAAGACGATGTTCTCATCGCGTGGCACTTGTCCTTTATCCAGTGCGGTGCACAATGCTTGCTCGCCGTCAAAGACTCGAGCTTTGCCTGTGAACTGGAGGCCTTGCTTCCCTGTGATTTTGGCAACGGCTCCACCAGGCGCAATGTTGCCTCTGAGGATCTCAATGTGACCTGTAGGTTTGATCGGAGAATCGAGGGACCGTATAATCTCCTGGCCTTGGGGAAGTGAGGGCCATGATCCCACGTTTTCTGCCAACGTGTGACCTGTCACGGTCAATGTATCGCCGTGAAGCAGCCCGCCCGCGATCAACAGCTTGACAACTGACGGAATCCCTCCGACGTTGTACAAGTCCTCCATGTTGTAGCGCCCGCTCGGTTGCATGTTGGCGATGTAGGGCGTCTTGTTGGAAGCACGCTGAAAGTCGTCGAGCGTGAGCTCGACATTGGCCGTCTTTGCCATGGCTATCGTGTGGAGGACAGAGTTTGTTGAACCCCAAGGCACATCATGATCGTGAGGGCATTCTCAAACGCCTTTTTGGTCAAGAGGTCGCTGGGTCGGATGTTCTTCTCGAGACAGTTTCTGATTACGCGGCCCATGGAGCTGCATTCCCTCATCTTGGTGGGGGATTTCGCGGGCGAGGATGACGAGCCCGGAACAGACAGACCGAGGACCTCGATGACGACGGCAAGACTGTTGGCAGTGTACATTCCACCGCAGGCTCCTGGCCCCGGGACCGAGTTCTTCTCGACATCGCACATGACCTCCTCGGCCGTGTAGTCCGACCGCTTGGCCCACTCGTTCATCTTGCCTAATACGTATGCACCCCGAACCTCGGACGCAGTATTAATGTCGATCGGTCGTTGCAGCAGCTTGCTGAAGCCTCCCCGCTGGGTACCGCCGTAGATCACCACAGAGGGGCGGTTGTGCCTCGCGATGCCCATGACGCAGCCTGGCATGTTCTTGTCGCAACCGGGGATGGCGATGCAGGCGTCGTGGCTCTGGGCGCAGGTGACTGTTTCGATGCTATCGGCAATGATTTCACGGGACTGTAGCGAGAACCGCATTCCTGAGCCGTCAGCCGTGTATGTCATCATGAGGTCTCGGGCGCTCACCGTTGTGGCCCATGGTGATGCCGTCGGAAACACCGATTGTGTTGTACTGCCAGGCAAGAAATCCTTCCTTCAAGACGGCTTCTTTGGCCACTTTTCCAATCTCGAGCACTATACGCCTGGTCAGCATTTCCGTAAGGCCGAATAGAGGATGGCTTACGATGCATGCTAGCGAGGGTCCAAAGTCAGTCCCGTTTCAAGATCTGTGGATGGTGACTTACTTGCACGGATTCCCCTCCCACCACACGGAAGCGATCCCGACCTGGGGGCTGTTTTGCATGGTATGCTCGTCCGGGACGCCAGCGGCGTATAGCATCGTCTAACGGGAATGTCGGCCATGGCGGGGACAACAGATCGAGGAGCTGCTCACCTTGGCGGCGGGAAAGTCATGGTCATTCGTGATGTAGCTAGAATGCCGGTTCAACCGCAGTGAACCGTCCTTCTCCGCATTGTCTGGGAGGGTGGGAAAGTCAAGGTACTGTCGAGGCATGGCGACAAGATAACGAAGGTGCTTGTAAGAGGTCACGATCTTTGCAACAAAGGATACAAATAGGCAACGGCTTAATTGGAAAGATGTTTTAAGGTTAGAAATGCCACATCAAAGTCCTCTTATGAAGAGAGTTCTCATCACATCAACTCGGACCTCGGCTTAGTGCGGGTGCGCATCCGATCACGGTTCGTTCGGTTCGCACCTGATGCTGCTTGATCCGGCATTTGATCTGTCGTCGAGATGCATCTGAGCCATGCAAGACCATTTTAGCCATTTAACCGCCGCTCAGAAAAGATGCCATTTCATTGCACGGTTCCTTACTGGCCAATGCAGAGGGTCTCGTGTCCAGCTGCATCTCGCTGTCTGATGCCCCGGGTGATTCCCCGCGTTGGGCTTCTCGTGCAGCTCGGGAAATGGGACGCGAAGCCAAGCGAGCTCATGACCAAAGCTGCCATGATGTCTAGAGGGTTGGGAATGAGTAGCACATAATAGCCCGCCGGGGGCTTTCGGGACATGTTGACGGGCCCCGTAACATTGTCACTTGGAGCTCTTTTCCTCATCCAAGCTACTGTCCGTTGCGGCCCCTCGACAAGACAATGGGGAAGCGGGTTGTCGTCACTGGAGGCTCTGGTGTCGTCGGGCGATGGGTTATACAAGCCCTCCTGAAATACGGACACCAAGTTCTCAATTTCGACTAGAAAACCCTCGACAATGAAACAGTCTATACTATTAAATGCGATATTACCGACGCCGGGCAGGTGTTAAGCGCCCTGAGCAGCCACTTCAAGCTCAAGGAGCCCCTGCACGCCGGACACTCTTCTCCCCCAGACGCAGTTGTTCACCTCGCTGCCATTCCCAGGCCACTGTTGACACCCGACAACGAGGTCTTTCGGTCCAATATCCTTGGATCTCACAACGTTATCGATGCGGCGTGCAAGCTCGGCGTACGGAAGATGATCCTCGCCAGCAGCGTCACCGTCTACGGCGTGATATATGGCCAAGGTGTCCAGCACCATCCATCCTTTCCCATCGACGAAGCGTTGGACCCAACTCCTACAGACCCCAATGCTCTGTCCAAGCTGGTCGGAGAGATAGTCGCAAAGTCACTTGCATCTCGCTTCGGAGCAGATATTTACTGTCCGAGGATTGGTGCCGTCATCCAGCCCCATGAGTACGATGACATTGATTTTCAGTTGCCGATGACAGCTTGAAGCAGCCACCTTCGTACACGATGGAAAAGAAAACATTTTGACCATAATGATAGCATCAAAACCCAATGCCATATAACACCGTAACCTTAAGTAAGTCACTTCTGTCGTCATAGAAGTCAAAAAGAAGAGCTTTGCGTACTAAAGGCCACCTTTCCTCAAGTCCAGAAGGAGCATTTAGTACGATGACATCTTTGAGAAGTACGTCTACTTGGATCATGGTATTGAAGGAATGGGTAGTGCGAATCGCGTTCCACTTCAGTAGGCGTAAACTACACGATTGGGCAAGAGGAGGTAGTTCACAAATCGTGATTTTACGGGTTCGCGGTCAGATACCTTGAGGTGATTGCCTCTGGAAGGTTGTGCTCTGGGGATTCCGGGCATTGACTGAACCTTGCAGCTGTATGGGTATCTTCACGCGCTCCTGAGGATCGATACATTTCCGCGATAATACTTTGAGGGGAAACTTGGGATATACTGTAACCTCCAATTGTTCTTAGATCGTCTTACCAGCACTCCTAGAGTGACTAACTACCCTAGGGGGTTTCCCAGACAACCGGAGTCTACAGACGGGTCAACAAAGTAGAACCATTTCTGTTCGACCTCGGCTAAAAACATGACGAGTTGGCAACTTGCTAGCCAGAAATTCGTCAGGCATTAAAAAGGATATGACCCTATTGCCCTGCTACTGACGTAGGATACCCTGCGGTCTGGCCCTTGGCATGGTGGCCGTTTTGTCCGCCCAGGCTCTGCGTGACCAGCGTCCGGCCGCCCGTGGACGCGCAGCCCACCTCTTTCGACTGCTGCTCATTTGCCAATGAAAGCAATGCAGACTTCACATGTCCTCAACAACTACAACGACGCTCTTTCAGACCCCAGAGACCCTTCGTATACGTCGACTGTGACCAACCAGCAACTCAGTTTCAAGCCCTCCTCACTGGGCACCATCCAAGGCTGACTTGAAAGGTGGTAAGAGCAGCAACATCCTGCGTCAGCCTGCTGCAATGAAGCGCCACATTGGGCTGAGCTGGGCTGTGAATGAGGGGGTACAGCCCTGGCTGCGGACTTTTGTTCCTGTTCACACTTGGTTTGAGGGTGGGCAGAGAAGAAACTTTCCAACAATCCCAAAAACCTTCTCCCGCCAACTGACTTCTTCGTCGTTGCCTTCGTAGCCCGGGCTGATCCAGAGCGGCAACGGAGTGTCCACGACGTCGCCATGGAAGTTGCGGGGCTTACGATCGGAGCAGTTGCCCTCGTCGGCACATTCAAGGACTGCATCGACCTGTATTCAATGATCTCAGCTTCGAGATCTCTCGGAAAAGATGCGGCCCTCATTGAAACGAAACTTGATGTCGAGAAAATGCTCTTCTTCCAGTGGGCAGACCGTGTCGGCTTGGTGAAACCGGAGGAATATGATACACGCCTAGACGAGCCAGCTCTGAACAAAACAGTTGCTGGTGTTTTGTACAGCATCAAGGCTTTATTAGGTGAAGGAAACGCACTGCAGATTCGATACGGACTTGGACCTTTCGACCAAAGCATTGATAAGACTTCATTCAGTGACGTCGACACAATCAAGGCTAGCACGCCGCGGATGGAGCGCTTTCTTCAAAACCTCGAACAGCTCAGCTTGAAAGGAAGTACTCCAAAAGGAGGAACGGACGTCAGGAGCTTCAGCACCAAGGACAGGTGGTGCTGGGTTGTGCGCGACAAAGACAAGTTTGAACAGTTGATCCAGCAGCTCTTCCACCTCAACTCGCGGCTTCATGCCCTGGTCCCGGATAACAACAATGCTAGATCGATCCTGGCGTTGACTGAAGAAGATCTCCGCGACATCAGGAGCATACCACACCTCAAGATGATTTGGGAGGCCGCTCCTCACGAGCCGCATGTCCTAGAAGCAGTCAGACGAGCGATCTGGGCTGCGAACCAGGATCGTGTTCTTCAACGGCTCTGGTTCAGACGGATTGCCGATCGAAGGGAAACCGTGAGCGATGCCCATGCCGGAACGTTTTCCTGGGCTTTGTTTCCTCCTAGGCGAACCCTGGAGTGGGACGACCTCGGCCACTGGCTGCAGGCCAGAGAGTCGGGGACGTACTGGCTGGCTGGTAAAGCGGGGAGCGGCAAATCGACACTTATGAAATACGTTCTTGGCCATTCACGAACACAGGAGCTGTTGGCGAGATGGGCCCATGGGTCGGAACTCACTGTCGTTGACTTCTTCTTCTACCACCTGGGCATGCCTGAGCAGAAATCCCAGGAGGGACTGTTCCGCGGACTCCTATACCAGATCCTCAGTCAACACAGTGACTTGATCGAGAGCCTGATACCCGGAACGTGGCAGGAAGCCATTGCGACAGAGAACGATCCAAAGTGCGAGATCTCAATGCCATCTGTGCACGAAATGCAGATGGCGCTTTTGGATTTTGTCAAAGCCTCACGAGGGAAGTTGTTTTTGTTTATCGACGGACTCGATGAGTATGATGGCAGACCCATGGATGCTGCAGCCTTTGTTGAGAGGCTTGGGAAGCTAGATGGTGTGAAGATCTTGGTATCGAGCCGACCGCTTCCAGGCTTCGTTGCAACTTTCCAAGGGAGGCCCAGGATGAATCTTCAGGACCTGACGCGACACGACATTGAGACCTATGTCGACGACACCATCACACGCCACCCATACATGACCAAGTTGGCCCTGCGGGATCCAACTGGGCCCAGAGAACTTGTCCGAGATTTCTTGTCTAAGTCCTCTGGTGTGTTCCTCTGGGTCATTCTTGCTTGCCGGTCGCTCCTTGAAGGCTTCGCTGCATTCGACAATATCGCGGATCTCAAAGCTCGCGTGCACGACCTCCCACCAGAAATCGAGGACCTCTTCAGGCACATGATCCACATGATCGATCCCAGATGGCGACAGCAGAGCATAAAGCTGCTGCGTCTTGTGTTTGACAACCAGGCAATAGAGCAAGCTTGTCCTATCCCAACTCTCGGGCTTGCTCTGAGCGATGAACGGGGTCTCCGATCCGACTGGGGCGAATCCAGCACACCCGATTTGGCTCTGGGCGAGAAGCGCATGAAGTACGAGATGATGGAAGGACGATTACGGAGCCGTTGCTATGGCCTCGTGGAGATCCAGCGAAGAACATTGACCAACGAGCACGGCATGGTCTGCGTCTGCGGCAACAACATCTGGCACGACACTTTTCTGGATTCGAGCATTGTGTTCATGCATCGGTCCTTGTATGAGTTTCTTATCATGTCAGACTCATGGGACTCGGAACTGACGCACATGGACGACATGACATTTAGTTCCCACGCAATTCTGTCGACACTCTGGATCGAAGTGGCTGGCATGGGCAGAAATACAACAGGGAGCACAAGGACATCTGCACCAACAACGCACTGCTTCATATCTACTATTCTCACGCGAACGGAGACTCGCCATCTATCGTGGCAGCCAACCTTTCTAGGCTCCAAGCGGCCTCACGAGATGGCAGTTGTTATGGCTCGTTTTGGAACGAAGCGAGACGTGGGGCGTTACACCAGCGCTGGTGCCGTCGTTTTGACCATGACCTCTCTATCGGGCTTGCCCTTGCTGCAGAAATGGGAATGGAAACCCTCATTAGGTTTGCTGTTGAGCAGCCGGAGGATCTTCGTCGCTGCCTACGCCCTGCGCAAGGAGCTTGGCTGTCGGAATGCACAGATGCCTCATTGCCGGCCAACGGAAAGGATATAATAATGCTTGGATGCCAGTCTACTGCTTACCGGTCAATTGAAAAGCCATTATTCGCTCGGGCCACAGGCTTACCACTGCTGTATCACGCGGCGTGCCAGCCGCTGCTGCAAGCCTTGCTGGCCATGGACCTAAGCTTTAAGAAAGAACGTCTCCGTATCAGGGGGTCAGAAACAGTCCAGTACCTACTGGGGATCGGGTGTGATCCAAACGAAGAATTCATCTTGCCGAACGGACATCAAGCGACGAGCCCTTGGGAGCATTGGGTGTGCTGCATCGAGGATCGTATGACACAAGATGACGACGATGACCCTGAAGCATCCCGCGACGCCGCCCAAATCACACTAGAGTTTCTGTGCGCCTGTGCCAACATTGGCGCTCCCCACAACCAGATTCCCTCTCAGCTCAAGGACGCGGTCTCGACCATTTTGGCCAAGGCCTTGAGCAGAGGCTCAAGTCAGCTCCCGGCCTGGGCGCAGTCGGACCGCCTGTGGGCCGAGGTGAGGGACAAGATTGATCAGAGAATGGCGCTGAAAGACGGCCAATCAGCGGCAGCGGGCAACCCGGCTTCCGTCGAACGAGGTCCATCTCCCACCGATGACGAAGCTGGAGTTATCGCCCCAACGAAAGGATGGCGGCTGGCCTCCCACCAAGAGCTTGATGAGAAACACTATTCGGCCTGCCCCTTTCTTTAAATTTGACCCGCCGAGATGAAAGTTGCTGGCATATTCGCCTAATAGCCGCCCTTTACGTATTGCAGCACCTCCACCGCCAGTATCTCGTTACATATCGGCTGATGCAGAGGCCAAATTTTCGTCTTTGCAGCAGCAGTACTGAAGAGTGGTGTGTCATCTGGGGAAGGTATTCCCAGACAGCCCCGGCCATACTCACCCTTCATAAGAGAGGCCATGGTGAAGGCATTGGCTCTCGCGAGTCGGCCCACCGGTTCTATCGTGAGCACATCGGGGATGGTTCCTTGGCGCTGTTGCTGGCTCGTCACTCGAGGGGCGAGCTCTCCCTGAGGGACACAGAGGAAGCCATTGAGGACCTGCTCTTCAACGAAGACCGGGTGACGGCTATGATCCGACTAATGACTCCCAGAGAGCCCGAGAGCGGTGGTGAGGGGGCGTGATAAGTACAACCTGGTTATTCGTTTTCAGGGGCGATTTCTGCACAAGTCAAGGCAACGACTTGACTTCCAGGATCAAAACAAGTGGTTTTTTTCGCATTGGAAATCAACTGTTGATGGTGCTGATACGCTGACTGGTTTGTCGAAGAGAGTCGCGAAGGGGTGGTGGCCCAAGGTATGAGACCAAATGGCACATGCGGCGTACCATTGTGGACTTCCTTAAGTGGAAGAGCAACCCCTTGATGAAGAACATGATCCGACATTTTCAAAGCACAACTTTGAGCATTATCAATCATTATCAAGCATTCAGGTACATGGTGTAGATGAGTGCTTGTCAGGGTCTAGTTGACAAGAAGAGTAAAACCGTGCGCTTAGAGTTGACGCTTAACATGCAGAGCCACGTCGACCAGACGCAGGTAAGCAATTATATGCCAGGGTGCCATACTGGAACTATAGCCCCTTAACCAGCTCGGGCAACAAAAGGTCATTGAACCACCAGAGATGCGTCTGGAACTGAGCAACCCAGGCTCCGCCCGTCCACCACGTCGACCGCCCACCCTGCAGGGCATACAGGTCCTGAATGAAACCCTTCCTCATCTCCTCGGCCGAGGTGTGCATGTGCATGGGGCCATGCTGGGCATAAGCAACAAACTTGACCTTGCGCGACGAATGAGACGCCTCGATTGCGCCGCTCTTGACAAGGGTGTCAAAGTTTGTCTGGACCAGCTTCTTCGCATCCTTGCTTTCCAGGTTTCTGTCGCCGATGATCATGATGCGGAAGAGTTCCTCCTTCGCGCTGCTGCCGATCCAGTCGAAGCGCGCCAGGAAGGGGAGCTGGGGGAAGGCGAGGAAGTTGCTGGGGGCAGCGCTCGCGGGGAGGTTGGTGACGGTGTAGTTCTTGGGGAGTGCTGGGTTGGACACGATGCCGGCGTAGAGGGTGGTGTAGTCAATCTTGGAAAAGACCTTGGCTTCCTTCTCGTCAATGTCAAAAGGAGTGAGGTTGCTCTTGGTGGGTTCAATCGAGAGCAGGAGTCGCTTGGCCTTGATGGTGATGATCTTGCCTGACTTTGTCTTGACTGCAAGGTGAACACCTTTCTTGGTCCGCTTGGAGCTGACAACCGTGGAAGAGTAGAGCACGTCCTTGCCTAGCTTCTTTGCAAACGCATCGTAGATATCTTGATTGCGCCCAGAAGCCGGGGCAAAAGACGACTGCTGGCCGAGGAATGCTCGTGCCATGGGTCCGCCAAACGCCTGCATCACCACCAGAGTCATTTGGCGACTCACATCGCCGACGCCGAGGCCAGTGATCTGGAACAGCAAGGGGACGATGGCTTCAATACCGTGCTTCTTGGCAAATGCGCCAAAGGTGATGAGCAGATCCTTGGGGATGTCTTTGGGCGCCGGAAAGTTCGCAAAGCTTGGGAGAATCATGTCCTCGTACAGCGCGCAGAGCTCGGCGTACTTGACGAGGGCGGCTCCTTGAGCAGCCGGGCAGGGCCGGTGTAGTCGACTTCTCTGCCAGTTTTGAAGTCGTAGTAGCTGACTGATCTTGGTGGTAGCTGGCTGGGGGGTTTGACCTTGACCCCGAGGCGCTTCGTCACAAAGTCGGAGGCGCCATTGACATCGATGAAGGACTCGACGCCATAGTCGTAGGGCTTGCCTTTGCTGGCGTCGACGTACGAGTCGACATGTCCTCCCTGGAGTTGTTAGTCGATCATGTACCCATTTCCTTCAGTTGGATCTCACCAGAATGGCTTCCTTCTCAATCACGAGGATGCTCTTCCCAAAGTCCTCACGCAGACGGAACGCTGCGTGAGCGCCAGAACCGCCTCCGCCAATGATGACGACATCCTTCTCAATGACGGAATTGTAAGCACCAGCAGCGGCGACAGTGGCCGTTGCGAGAAGGCCAACGAGCGATCGAACAAGCAAAGCCATGGCGATGAGCGTGAGAGAATGGTCAGAAAAGTGAGAAGTGGCTGCAAAATTCTCCGTGTCTCATTTTTATCCAGTGGCATCCCCCTGCATGGGAGTACGACATGAGCCAGCCTCTTCATTCCGATATTCCGCCTTTGATTCCTGCAACGAGGAGGGGAAGTAAGCAGGAGTTGCATCGAGACCGGATGGCCGACAAGGACAAGGGTCGCTATACCGGCCCGCCCGGGGAACACGGCAGTGAGCTCCACGGCTGAATCGACAATTGATCCACGCGCTGATACTCTGTTTGGCTTGTGCTGTCAGTATCTCGAATATACAATCGAGTAGTCTTTTAGTTCCTACAACTGTTATAATTAATCTTTAAAACTATGCCATCCCGAGATCAACCTGCAGTGCCGTCCCAAGACCCGACGCCGCCTCCGCGGAATGCCGATGCCGAGACCATCTGCCGCTCGGCACCCGGAAGTTGACCCCACCTTCGGACCTCACTACGGGACTGCCAGTTTCGACGATATAAGGGAACTCATATGCTAAACCTGAATGATACCTAGTCAATCATCAACTATCACCCTCTAGACAACCATGGAACCCGAAACTGTCCAAGTTGTCATCTGCGGCGGCGGTTCCGCCGGCCTCACGGCAGCCATCTGGCTCGCCCGCTTCGGCATCGACTTTAAAATCCTGGAACGACGCTCAGGGCCTCTTGAGATTGGCCAAGCAGACGGCGTACAATGCCGCACTGTCGAGATCTTTGAGAACCTCGGTATCTCTGATGCTCTTCTGAAAGAGGCCTATCACGTCATGGAGCTGGCATTCTGGTCCCCTGATGAGCAGGGCCGACTAAACAGGACTCATACTGCGCCTGATACTGAGGTTGGACTGAGTCACCAGCCTCACGTCATTCTCAACCAGGCGCGCATCAATGAGATGATGCTTCAAGAGATGATTCGTCTGCGAGGCAATGGTTCCAGTGGAGTCGTGTACAACTCTCAGGTTGAGAGTGTGCGGGTTCTCGACAATGCTGCCGACTATCCTGTCGAGGTGGTGGCTCTGCAAAGCGGGATACTGCATCGATATCGGGCAGAATACGCAATTGTGAGACTTGAAGCCCTTCTGACATGGAAACAACTGCTAATCAATTCATATTCAGGGATGTGACGGCGCTCATAGCACAGTCCGCAAGTCACTCGGCTTCAACATGGTCGGCGACTCGAGCGACTCGGTCTGGGGCGTCATGGACCTCTTCCCAGTCACAGACTTTCCCGACATTCGCAAAAAGGCCATGATCAACACCACTGCCGGAAACCTCATAATCATCCCGAGAGAGGGCGACGAGCTGGTCCGCTTCTACATCGAGCTTCCAGGCAAGAGAGCTCGAGATGTGACGGAGCAAGACCTCATTGACAAGGTCAAGCGCATCTTGGACCCTTACACGATGGAGAGTGCGTGTACGGTGTGGTGGTCGGCGTACGTCATCGGCCAGCGACTCGCAGACCACTTTACAAAGGACTTTCGAGTCTTTCTGACGGGAGATGCGTGTCACACACACTCTCCCAAAGCCGGCCAGGGCATGAATGTCAGTCTTCAGGATGGCTTCAACATTGGATGGAAGATGGCCCATGTCCTGACAGGCCGGGCACCACCTGAAGTTCTCGAGACGTATGTGCTTGAGCGTCAGCAGACGGCGCAGCAGCTCATCGAGTTTGACCGTTCGTTCAGCAAACTATTCTCTACTGAGCATCGGAAGAGGAATGGGCTCACGGCCGAGAATTTCCGCGACAGGTTTGTACAGGCTGGACGGTATACCGCGGGTCTAGCTACCAAGTACAGTCCCTCAATCTTGACTTGCCCGGCCAGTCATGACGACACTATCGCTTCCGGGCTCACTGTTGGGATGAGATTTCCGAGCGCGCCGGCCGTCAGGCTCTCCGATGCAAAGCCTATGCAGCTGAACAAGGCTCTTGCCGCGGATGGACGATGGCACGTCTTGGTGTTATGTGGTGGAGATCAAGTCACCGGCCAGCTGAAGGAGGTATGTACCCAGCGCTTGTTTAACATGATGCCCTTTTCTTACAGTTCTAGGTGTCCTCGCAGCTCGAAAACCTGGTTCAGAGGTTTACCCCAACCGGAGCACCAGCGGACGAAATCATCAACCCTACTCTTGTGATACACGCCGAGCGCAAAAGTCTCGAGATTGATCAACTGCCCGAGTTCTTCTTTCCCAAGACTGGAAAGTATTCGTTGAGAAGTGGGTATCCTAAAGGATCTGTTTCATTGCAACATGCTAACTCTGGCGATGATAGATGTTCACAGAGTGTTTGTCGATGACCAGAACCCATATATGCTTGGGTGCGGGCGGGCCTTCTCAACATTTGGCATCTCTGCAGATCGAGGCGCAATCGTCATTGTGCGGCCTGATTTGTGTACGCTCTCTCCGTATCCTCAGAAGGCATGGTACTAACTCAGCTCGCAGATGTGGCTCAGATCAGTAGCCTGGAGGACGTTGATACGGCCCTATCGTTTTTCAGAGGCTGCTTGACCTGCACTGGGTGACTCAAGAGCCTGGTCATTGATGACGAGATATGAGCTGAATGGCTGGGATTTCGTATTGGTGTGTTTGTCTGGTCGAGATGCCCGTGGGATGTGTGAGCAATTATCTCCTACATCCTTAATCGAGCCTCTGGATGTGCGATAGGTAGAAAAGTCTTTCAATCATCTCCTCTATTTACACCTGAAACAAAACATGTTGAATAGTAAGCACGATGCAAGATGCAGCTTTGTGCCATATCAACTCCTCAGTGCCATCTTGACAAATATCATAATTGTAACCTTGCACGTGGGTCAAGAACAGTCTAACGTTGCATCATGTCTGATACATCGTTGCCAGTAAGCTTATGCACTGAAGCTGAGTCCATCTCTTGCATCAATTCATATGTAAATTGCTTTTGCTGCAATGTAACGTTAGACATTGTGAGCCACCTCTCACGATACGAAGACTCTGACGGTGCCAGAAATTCATCGGCCCAGGTCAGTTTAATGCTCAAACCTGCAGTCGCACTAAAAATAGCCATGCACTTGAGCTGAGCTAGGGAGGTTGGGGCGCGTGATTGATCGGCCGCGCTATGTTTGAGGGGCCTGAGCGACGACCAGTGATCTGGAGGAGAGGCCATTCCGCCATCAATGCCGCCTGAAAGCTCTGTCTTGGATCGTATTTTTGGATGACCTGGTAGCACAGAGCACCGAGGCCAGGAGCCTAGGCCAGAGCGGCTTACCCCTCTGGTACAGTCTTCGCCAACCAGAAGCCTACTTCCACATCATTTTTCCATCGTGACAGAATGTTTCCAAGCTCATAATAAGCCGTGCATCCACACCTCAAAAAAAAAGACACAAGACGGAGACTGATTTGCCCGACTGTCGGCCATGCGAAAACAGGGTTCCCATGTCGATACGATTCAACCGGGGTGAGACTGTTGAGAGCACTGTTGAGTGCTCGCAGTGGCCACTGACTTCGTATATGCCTCTACTCTTTCATGGCCATCTGGGCTACCTATATAAGTATGGCACTCTCTTTCTACGACCAAAGTCTTATCGCCATCGCAGCCAAGACAGCTAACAAGACCACCAAGACCAAACACCAACTCAAACAAGATGCATTTCCCGACCCTCCTCCTCTCCGTCGCCGGCCTCATTTCACTGGGCCAAGCGGTAGACATCGCTCGACCTGCCCTCAAGGACTCGACCATCCTGCGTTCCACCGTCAGCTGCCCCGAATGCCCCGAGCGCAACTGCTACAAGTGCACCCTGGGCCACAACGAAACCATCCAAGCTAACACGGGAGGCCTCGCCTACGTCCGCAGCATCATCGGCTTCAAGCTCCCCGTGTCGCCCAAGAAAGTCACAAAGTGCACCGTCCAAACCCCTGCCTTTACCAAGCTCCCCCAGTTCCCCATCACGGTCACCGTTTCCGCGGCCAAGTCGTCCACCTGGAACGAGGATACCATCAACGGCGAAAACGCGCCCGAGTCAGGAGAAGTCTTCAACACCATCGACGTCCCGGCCTTGAGCAACCTGCCGGCATTTGACGTCACGCCCGCGTGCAAGGCTGCTTCGAGGGAGCGCGAATTCTCAATCTACCTGGGCGCCCAGTCTGGCAGTTTTGCCATCTGGTCCAAGGACTCGGGAAACGCGGCAATTTTGCACATTACTTATGACGAGTAATGCAACCTAGAATGGCTGCATTATGCGTGGATGTGGACGAAACAGGTTGACGATATGAGGCGTGAAGAGGCTGCAGCTGCTAAATATAGGCCGCCAATGATGAGACAAATTCGACAGACTAGGAGGACAGGCAATTTTTCTTCGCTATATATAGTATCCCAGACAGCTACATTCTTTTTAGAAACGATCTAGACTTTTAGACAATTCACGCGTGATGGGACCTCTGGGGTGAGTTTTCCTTTCCGCCGAGGTCTTCCGCCGGTAGGTGGTGAGAGAGAGCAGGCCAGCGATCGCAAAGACAACTCAACGTCGCAAACTTATGGCTTGCAGAAACCTGTCATAAAATTTCCAAGGCGTTCGCAGCCTAGTTGCCATAATATATAGCCGGCCAAGACGTTTTATGGCCTGTGGCAAGTCTATCCCGTTGCTGCTTTCATTGTTGTTTTCGTGACTACCCGACTCCTTGAACGTTTGGCCCTTGAAGCCGCAATGCGCTCTGAGCTGGAGCAGTCGGTACGAATAGGTCGTCCCTCATGAAACGATCAACAAAAAGCACGAGAGAAAAATACATGGTCGTAAGAAGTTCTCTCTCGCCTTTATCTTTCTTCGGTGTAAAGATAGCCCGATTCATGCTGACATCGGAGAGTCTGAGAAGAGAGCTGCCATCCAGTTTAACGAGGCTAATTGGTGAAGCTAGCTTTCCCTTACAGTATCATCCAGCTCTTAACGTTATATGACGGCGCAACGAACAGAAATCTTGCTCAGCCTGGTATAGGATCGGCCGGGTTCCGGGCTGGATCCGGTGCGGAGACCTTGCCGATATCCGACACCGGGGGCAATTAACCCGAAGCCGGCAGAGTTCGGTTCGGGCGGGTTTCTGACGCATTTTACCTTCCAAGCTATCTGCATATCACGCATCAAGTTCAATTTCCTTCTGAGGAGCAGACATCAAATCACCATCATGGGAAAGATTGCGTTGATCGAGTATTTCCGCGTCCCTCCTCGCTGGCTCTTTGTCAAGATCACTGACGATGCCGGTAATGTAGGGTGGGGTGAGGCATCGCTTGAGGGGCACACACAGGCTGTCGAAGGATGCTTGGACGCCTGGATCTCGCAGTACACTGGCATGGAGGCCGAGTGAGTTGATCGGTAGTGCTTCTAAGCGGTCGAACTGACAATCGCAGCGAGATTGAGCAGATCTGGCAGAAATCCTGGCGAATGGGCTTCTATCGAGGCGGGCCGGTCTTTATGAGCGCATTATCGGGCATAGACATTGCTCTCTGGGATCTCAAGGGTAAGATGAATTGCGAATACTGGTGACATAGCTGACAATTGGTAGCCCGCAAGCTCAATGTCCCCATCTACCAGCTCCTCGGCGGCAAGGTCAGAGACAAGCTCAAGGTCTACGCCTGGATCGGAGGAGACCGACCATCCGATGTGGAAGCTGAGGCGTGTGTTTCCCAGGTTCATTTAGTCGATGGACACTAATTTTAAGCAGACTATCCCGTCGCGCGCAAGGTTTCACTGCTGTCAAGATGAACGGCACCGAAGACCTCGGCTGGCTGGACTCACCCTCTGCCCTCGACGCCTGCATCGAAAGAGTCAAAACCGTCAAGGCGCTTGGAATGGATGCTGGCGTCGACTTTCACGGCCGTGTGCACAAGCCCATGGCACGGCAGCTGGCGGCACTTCTGGCACCCCATCGGCCAATGTTTATCGAAGAGCCTCTTCTGTCAGAACACATTGAAGGCATCAAGACCTTTTCCCAAACCGTCACGTGCCCTATCGCCCTCGGAGAACGCCTACACAGTCGCTGGGATGTGAAACCCTTCCTCGAGGCCGCATGCGTGGACATTTTGCAGCCCGACATCTGCCACGTGGGAGGCATCTCGGAGCTACGACGCATCGCAGCCATGGCAGAGACGTACGACGTTGCGATCGCGCCACATTGCCCCCTTGGACCGATTGCCCTCGCGGCAAATATCCAGGTCGATGCGGCGACGCCCAACTTTGCGATTCAGGAGATGAGTCTGGGAATTCACTACAACACGGGAGGACACGACTTGTTGACGTATATCAAGAACCCAGAGATTTGGGACATTGAGAATGGGTATATTGATCTGATGAAGGGACCTGGCTTGGGTATTGAGGTTGATGAAGACAAGATTCGGGAGCTCAGTCAGAATGCAGAGCCATGGGTCAGTCCGGGGTTTGCTGGGCCTGGAGGTGAGTGGAGGGAGTGGTAGGTCAACGATAGAGGGACAACAATCCATCTATAGACTTGGAAAGGCACTGCGGCTACATAGATAGGACTCGATACTCATCAATCTGGATGATACGAGATTCCCAGTATAGACCCCCAGCACCCATTCTTCCGAAAAGCGAATACCGAGGCACCACAAACACCCCCAGCTTACGCCCGCAATCTCCCCAAGCATGATCGCCACTAACCCCCAGACCCAACCCCCGCTCTTCCCCGCCCCCGGATACAGAAGATAAGAACACCCGTGCCCCATCCATTTTCCGATGGTCCTTTTCCGTCCCCCCAAAACAAACCCACCCTTTCAGAACAATGGACGCCTCGAGACGCAGCAGCTTGGCCCGGCGAAACTCGCACGACGGAGATGATCATGGAGGCGGTCAATCTCCCAGCAAGCGGCGTAAACATCCGCACGTGAGGAGCAGAGCCAGCAGGGCCTGTGATCGGTGCAAAGCGTGAGCCCCCCTATCGTCGTATGCTGTGAAATTGACCTTTATACTGGGCTTTTATAGCCGCTCGGCTAGATCCGATCTCCAGAATACTGGCTGACAGTAACAGTCGCAAGACTCGATGCTCGGGAAAGTATCCCTGTGCCCTCTGCTTCCGCCTCCGTCTTGACTGCAAGTACACGGCATCCTACCGCCGCGGCCGTCTCCCGTCCATCGAGATGGACACGGATGCCTATGGCGAGCAGGCGGGTGATGCGCCTCGGGCCACGGAGGAGCAGCTGAGAGGATCAGACCCGCCCAATGAGGCGTCTCAGCTGGAGGAACACATACCGAGCCCCGTGTCTATTGAGGTTAGGACGTTTGAGCCGTCCAAGCAGGAACGTGGAGCGTCGACGCAGTCGTCTCGTAACTCGCCCGAGCCGGCGCCGATTGATCGGCAAGGTCACTATGTATGTGTGCTGCAGCCGACAAGGCCTGGTTATTGACACTCATAGGTCGGTCCTGCTTCTGGGGCATCATTCCTGCTCAGAGTTCAAAGGAAGCTGCAACATCATCGCTCAGCATCCTCATCCGAAGGCTCCATCTTTACCTTTGGCGACCTCCCCCTCCCTGAGTTTGACACCCGCTTCCTGATCCTCCCTCCGAGATCTGAAGCAGAGTCGCTTCTCTGCAGATACTTTGAGTTCTCGTCTGCTACTCATAGATTCCTGCACAGACCCACGATTGAGGCATGGCTGCAGGAACTGTACGAGACACATGGAAGAATGCGCAACCAGGCCGACGCAAGGAGCAGGACTGCTCTGCTGTTTATGGTGTTTGCGCATGCTGAGAACTATCCCAAGTCTCAAGCCGGGACCGTCGACCCGTCTTCGAGGTAAGAGGGGCTCTAGTGACTGTTGTTGAGCGACTGACACTTGCAGTGCCCGATTCTTTTCCGCAGCCGATGACCAGCTCTCTGCTGAAAAGGGCGCGATACGACTCACAAGCGTCCAGGCCCGCCTCGCACAATGTCTCTACCTATTATCACACTCTCGTCTCAACCATTGCTGGAGTCTCTTTGGCACTACAGCCCACCTGATGCTTGCTCTAGGCATTCACAGAAAGTCCCGCGTCGACGCTAGTAGCCATCCAGACTATGTCGACCTAGAGTGTCGAAAACGAACCTTTTGGTGTGCGTATAACTTGGACACGTATCTTAGTGCGGCATTGGGCCGACCAAGAACGTTTCACGATGACGATATTGATCAAGAGTTGCCGCTTTGTGTGGATGATAATCGACTTGCTCGTGGACAGCCAGCACCTTCGCCGCTCGGGAGTACTCAATCCATCATGTCGGGGTCAATCGCGCATATAAAGTAAGACTTGATCCATGGAGTGTCTATCAGCGACTAACAGACCCAGACTATCCCGAATCGTCGGCAAGATCCTGAGGGATCTCTACGGCATCCGACAGCCCTCAACCGAGAGCCAATACAAGCTCGCCGCCAAATACGCAAAAGAGATTGACGCCTGGCACAGCGGCATATCATACCTCGTCGACACGGACGGCATAGATCCATCTCTGTTCCAGCCGATATTTCTCCGCCAGCGCAACGTCCTGAATCTCGCCTGCTGGCACGCCCAGATCCTAGTCCATCGTCCGTTTTTGCTAAACAACTTTGCCAGTCTTGCTAACCTGGGGACGACGAGGAATTCACGGAGTCGTCAGAACTCGGAGCTTACGAATGAGCATGTGCAGCGTTGCCTCGAGGCTGCGATGAATATCGCGGCCAAGATTGATGATCTGCACTCCAACGGTCTGCTGTACAACACCTTCTGGGTATGAACCACACATACAAACGAGGATCCCGCTGACCGGCTCAAGTTTTCCCACTATTTTGCCTTTTCCGCCGTAGTCATGCTCTATGTATACGCAATCCAACAACGGCATGCGCTGCCGGAAACCTATCTTCCAGCATTCCACGCAGCGACGAAATGCCAAGCACAGATTACTTCCATCGCCATGCCTGGCTCCCTAGGCTATAGATACGGAGTGGTCCTGCAAGAACTACGGGTCGAGCTTCTACGGCACAACACCAATTTGCTTGAGCTGATCTCGACCACTGGAGAGGATGCCACTGGCGGTTCTGCAATGCGCAATGGCGAAGAGGCGCTTCTTGGATCATACACGAACCAGGATATACTTGACCTCGGACCTCACGGTATTGGGTTTGCCCCTGCTGAGGATATCACCGGTCAACTGGGCTTGGCCGGACAGGATGGCCTTGGATTCTCAGACAGTCCAGGAAGCTCTATTGTGCAGATGACGGGATGGGGGCAGTTTGAATCTCTGGTAAGCATCCTCAACATGGCATGAAGCTTGGGATATCGCGATTAACGTCTCTGTAGGTCACCGGAGGAGTTGGCGGGATCGAGGCATTCCTGGACGGTCATATGGGAGGGTGGAATCTGGGAATGGGTGAACAATTAGACAGTTGAGGTTACTAGTGGCGCTCTATCAAACCTGGGCTGTCAACTACAATAAAATTTCCTATAATCCACCTTGATGACACGAATCTGTCAGAATCTTGTCTTCTCAAACTATGTCATCCAACGTACGTGTTTGTGGCCGGAAAAGGTCAGACGTCGGCAACAGCTTTTCCGCTCTTTTCCGATGCCACTTGTTTCTCCAAGTTCAAGCCAGTCTAGCGGTCGCCTAAACTAATCCATTTAGCCGAGGCCCTAGCGTTAGTTATTGTGGCAGGCAAATTGATAGAGACAGAGAGATCCCTCATGCTAGTGCCATGAATCGTCAACACCATGCTTTTGCTAGGAACCTCAAATCGATACGATGGTGTCCAAGGCGCATCTTGGTCATGTGACAAGATGACACCCGTCACATCTGGCCATGCGGGCTTACGACACGTCAGCAGTTACCGCAAACATCATCACATCAGCACGCAAAGATGAGGACCAGAAGCGACGACGCCAAACTTGCCGCCGAACAGGCAAGCACTTCCGCGTCTCGAGGCCCCAAGAGGCCGTCGGGTCAGACAGAGTCGGCAGAAGAGCCTCAGTCCGAACAAGCCAAGACAACCGCGGCCTCCCAAGATGAGGCGTCGACTCCCTCCCAGAAGCGGCGCCCCACGACCCCGGACCTCGAGTTCGACTTCGATCGGGACCAGCTCCGAGACCCGCGTCCTACTCCCGGCCGTGTCAAACGACCGCGATACATCTCCCGTGAGCTTGACAAGGAGAAATTCCACATCAATCCTGAACCCAAATTTTTCGGAGTCCCATCAAAGGACGAAGCAGAAGAAGCATTGTCGGACCCCAGCTCGTGGCTCCACGACAGATATGTCTGTCACAGGAAGGGACCCGAGGGCTCACCCACCTACGACCGCGCGGGTTTTCAGCTCGACTGGGAAAAGGTGGACGAATTGATGAAGCCGTTGAGCCGCAGCTGGGCCTACCAGCACAAGGTGACGGAAAGAGACATAGAAAGGCAACAAGAAGAGGAAAAGATCATTATCGAGAAGTTTTTTGTGGATGGCCAGGGCCCAAGTGGGAGCCGACCGTACGTGTTTATGGACTTTGTGAAGGATCACGTGTCCAAGGATCTTGGGGTTCCGTGGCACCAAATCGACCTCGAACGGGTCGAGGAGTGGGAGAAGAAGGGGTTTGAAAAGGTCAAGGCGGATGAGTGGTGGCAGGAACCGAATGAGGAGGAGAACAAGAGGATGATGCTGCTGCTTGCAAATTCATCCCTGCGAAAGCATCTTTGAGGGTTGACTTTTGGATCGTGTTTCTATTTGACTCGTTTGCTTTTACCTTTACGCTATCATCTCCTTTTACGTTCTTTTATCTCGCATCCCGTCGCTCTCTATCTTTGCTTAGTTTAATCCTGCTTCAGTCCAATCTTGCCCGTCTTTCGAAGCCCGACTCCTGCAATGGCAACACACGCCAGCATAAACGCAAACATGGTCCAGAAACTCGCCCTGTACCCCTGCATGAGAGCCTCGGAAGGTTTCATCCCATCATGATCTTTAGCGACAAGCGTGGAGACGACCTGCATGATGGCCAGCCCAAACGCATTTCCAAACTGCGACGCCGTGTTAAAGACGGCTCCGGCGACGGATTGCTTGTTCTCGGGAAATATGTCGGTCACGATGATGAGGCCGACTGTGAAGAGGACGTCGACGGAAAAGGGCATCAGGATTTGGGCGAAGAAGGCGCTGGTCCAGTAAGACCAGCTTGGCTGGATGGTTGCCATGAGGAGGGGGGAGCCTGCGGAGAGGAGAGAAGTGGTGACAATGAGCCACACGGCCGGGATCTTGTGCACGAAGAGGCCGGTCGAGAAGTTGAGGGTGATTCCGACGACCATGCTGGGCAGGATGCGAATGGCGGCTTGGAGGGCTGAAAGGTGCTGGATTTCTTGGAAACTGTGTTCCATGAGTTATGCATCACCATTGTGGGAGAGTTGGCTGGCTTACAAGAGACTGGCAAAGAGTTCCAGGGCCGTCAAGACGCCAAAAGACAGAGCAATAGTCGCGCAGATGCTGGCAAATGCGGAATTCTCCCAGAACGAGTTGGGGATGAGAGCTGGCTTGCCTGACTTGTCCTGATGACGCATCCAGCCGATAAACAACGGCAGAGCCAAAACACCAAGGCAGAGAAGGACGATGCTGGCAGGCTCTTTGACACGGTCGACGTCGGTGCTGATGATGCTGCAGCTTGTTAGCGGTGATAGACACTAAGCAGCAGGCAACTTGCGCGAGAAAATACGAGACGAGTGCCATAAAGGCTGAGGCAAGCAAGGCGCCAGCCCAGTCAACCTTTGTCCTCAGATCGTGCACAACATTCTGAAAGGTTCCAAGCGGAGCAGACTTGGGCAGGGACCAGAAACCGACAGCCGACAGCAACAGGGTAATGCCTCCATAGATGTACCATGCCGCTCTCCATCCAATGGTATCAACAAGTACACCTCCAATGACGATACCAAAGGAGAAGCCGAGCGGTTGACTCAATCCGAGACAAGCAAACGCAAAGTTGCGTCCCCTCCCCCGGGGAAGAATCTTGGTGACGAGGGATACAGAGCTGGACAGGTGCAGAGCAAGAGCGATTCCCTGAAGCGCTCTCAAAATAACCAATTCCTCGCCCTTTTGTATAACGGCACAGGCAAGCATGAACGCACCGTTAGCTATGCATCCAAGCAGGTCGATTGATCGTGGACCCAGGACATCAGCCACGGCACCGGCGATAAGCAGAGTAGACGCCGTCGCCAAACCAGGGACGGAAGATGGCCAAAAGGCGAGCGATTGGGGCAAATCCAAGTCTTGGGTCATTCGGGGGAGACCAACGACGATGAGGCCATTGGCGGCGCTCGAGGCAAAGTTGACACCCGAGAGTTGAATCGTGACTGCTGTTTTTCGGAAGCGCGAAGCGGGCCGGACTTGCTCGGTCTCAGAACCCTGGGAGCCATTGTCGCTGGTGCTGGGCAATAGAGTCTCGCCGAGGGCCGGGTTTGGGATTGGCGGTGGCATCAAAGTTTCTGTCTGCGTCGCCATGATGTCGGTTGTGTTACTGAAGTAATAGATGACGAGGAAGAATTTTTCCATGAAGAATTAGATAATTAAATAATCGCGTCAATCGCTGTCAATTGAGTCATCATTGCGCCCTATCTGTTCCTTCGCGCCCCACTACGCCCTTCAAGCAAGACATGACATTTGACATTTGTGGGGGGGACAAGACTTTTCTCCGAACGGTCGGAGCTGGGATAAGCTTGAACCATGATGACTCAAAGTCGAACAATAAAGAGACCTGGCGGTGTAGCGGGGGACAAGGATGGTTTACTATTGGACTCTTGATTGCAAGATCCCAGATATAACAGCCTAGACGATCGAGGCTCCTCAATCGAGAGACGTCAAAGTCTGATGTCGCTTCTCCAGAGCGTTTGAAGGCAGACACCCCCTCAAGTGCAACTCACAGCAGGCCCAAGAAAACAGCGATAAAAACTCTGAAAACGTCCACGATCCCCAACAGACCCCTGAGTATACCCAAGATTCTTGCCACAATACAAATTCGGCACATCAAACCCCGGACCCGTCGCATGCACAATAGCCGACTCTCCATCCGCGCTCTTGAGCGACCCCGAGCAGGTTCCAAAGTAGAATCCCAGGGGACAGTTTTGGCCGGCACAGAGAAGACCGGTGCCTGCATTGCCCGTTGCTCTGCCGAGGGCGACGATGTTGCTAGAGGGTGAGACGCCGTCGCCGGCGTTGAACCATACTTGGGGCTGTGCGTCGAGGGTGGATGTGAAGGGGTTGAGGACTTCAAAGTCGCCGAGGACGAAGGAGCTGGCGGTGGTAGTGGTGGCAAGGGCTGCCAGGATGAGGGATGAAAGTGGGATCATTTTACGAAACTTGATTTGAGGGCATTTGCCAATCTGTTGAGGTATTGTGTCGTGAGATAAAGTCGAGTCGCTGAGTTTGTCTCGGATCTAGTCTGCCAGGGGAGGAGGTTCACCAGAGAGCAGATTCTCACGGGCTTTATAGCAAGCCATCTCTATTGCCCTGTCAGCCACCTTTCTTTCAAAGGCTCGGCAGAATGCATACCACGTTGCGCAAAGTTGGGTAGAACAAGCCACTCACAGTCACGGTACCCTGATGGCAAAAGTATGGCTGACCTTGCACGTCCGTGTGCAACTGCAGTACCAGCTTCATTATCGTCTATAACACGCTTTACACGGATCCCGGCACAGCGCAAATCCCTCGAGTGACCAATCAGCGTGCTCATGCCTCCGTGCGACTCGGTGTGCCCTGCATCAGATAGTTGTCCCACGCTAATAAATCGTATTTCAAAGTACAGACAGGCACTCATCACAACAGGATTGCTTTGGACATTGCCGTGAAACTCTTGAACTGGTCCGAATTTCGGTGTTGACGAGTCAGTGTCCTGGCGTGTCACACAGAGGACATCCCGAAAGGGACGACAATATTACGGCTTCTACTAACGTTCTCCACAAGCGAGTGTCCCACACAAGCGAGTGTCCCAAAAATCCCTCAACCTCTCTTCTTTTCAATTAATCAATTGATTCTTAACCACCAAAGATGTCTCAATTAAATAGTGAGGCAAATATTCTTCTTGCACTTCGTGCCCTTCAAAATGACCCAAAATTACGCGTCCGACGCGCCGCATCAATCTATCAAGTCTGTCCTAAGAAGCTAGGTCGCCGGCAGAAAGGCATACAGTCTCAACGCGATACCATCCCCAAATCACGCAAGCTATCTGATCTAGAGGAACAGATCATTATTCAATTCATCCTTGATCTAGATTCGCGAGGATTTCCCCCGCGACTGCGTGGTGTTGAAGAAATGGCCAACCGATTGCTTGCCGACCGCGATGCATCACCCGTTGGCAAGAACTGGGCTTCCAACTTCGTCAAGCGACATCCAGACCTTAAGATGCGTTTCTTTCGCAAGTATGACTATCAGAGGGCTAAATGCGAAGACCCGACTATTATTCGCAATTGGTTCGAGCTCGTAGCGAATACAATTGCGAAATATGGTATCACCCTCGCCGATATCTATAACTTTGATGAGACCGGCTTTATGATGGGCATAATTACAAGCGGAATGGTTGTTACAGGCGCAGAGAGGCGTGGAAGACCGAAATCAGTCCAGCCTGGAAATCGAGAATGGGCCACAGTCATCCAGGCGATTAATTCCGAAGGCTGGGCGATCCCGCCGTTCATCGTGGTTGCGGGCCAATATCACCTCGCCAGCTGGTACCAAGAAAGCAACCTCCCGGGCGATTGGGCTATCACCACGACTCACAATGGCTGGACCGATAATGAGACGGGTCTCGAGTGGCTCAAGCACTTTAATCAGTATACAACCATTCGATCAAATGGTCGCTATCGTCTTTTGATCCTTGATGGGCATGAAAGTCACCATTCAATCGAATTCGAGAAGTATTGCGAGGAAAATAAGATCGTCACGCTTTGTATGCCGCCTCATTCGTCTCACCTACTTCAGCCTCTTGACGTTGGGTGCTTTGGGCCGCTAAAAAAGGCATACGGTCGAGAGATTGAGCATTTGATCAGATGCTCTATCACCCACATTTCAAAGACCGAGTTCTTCCTAGCCTTTTACGCCGCCTACCAGGCTACCATGACGACAAGCAATATCAAGGGAGGTTTCAGAGGAGCCGGGCTCGTTCCTTTAGACCCCGAAAGTGTCATATCAAAGCTTGATGTGCAGCTACGGACCCCAACGCCCCTTGAGGAGGAGGCCAGCCAGCCTAACCCTTGGGTCTCAAAGACCCAAGGACAGCCCTTGAAGCTAGCTCCCAATCTGAATACCTCGAAAGACGAATCAGAAGGCATCAAAGTAGCTCTCCGGAGTCTATTCTTGAGGCTCTAAAGTCATTGACTAAGGGAACAAAGGCAATAATGCATAAGATGACCTTATTAGAGTCTGAGGTTAAGAACCTTCGACAATCAAATGAGGCCCTTAGCAGGCGGCGCAGAGCAAAAAGAACCCGCCTACAAGATAGAGGGAAGATGACTGTAGATGAGGCAAGGGAAGCAATTGATCAAATGGATGTTGATATACAGGTACGGGCTGAATCGTCGAGAAGTGGTGGTCGAGGCAGGTCGGCGCGACCGAAGGAAAGCCGCTGTGGAATATGTGGCAAGGCCGGTCATAACAGAAGAACATGTCAAATTGTTATTGAGGTATCTAGGGAAGAGGAAAGTAATTAAATTTAATTAACTAAATGCTTTATTATATTTTTATCTTAAATCCCGTCTTAAAGGTTGAGATTTTTGGGACACTCGCTTGTGTGGGACACTCGCTTATGGAGAACGTTACCACATACGGGATTACAAATATATGCATATACATGCAAAGGTCCACCTAAACACTGTCGAGCCCGATAGTGTTTCTGCAGTTCAGCATCAACTGGTCATCACGTGATCGCAACCCAAGTCAGAACTTCACCCACATTTTGACATCGACCAAGCTCAAACCAGGTCGCCCTGTCCACTTCAGCAGCTTTGACTGCAATGCATCAACAGGACAGTCCAAGTCCTTTCTCTTATGCGCCCCTCTTAGCCGACGAGATCCGACTGCTGTCCGTCCAGCCCGGAGACTCGGACCTCATCGCTTGCCAGCTCCATCACGTCAGACTAGACAGCAGGCCCACGTTCTGGGCGCTGTCGTACGTCTGGGGCTCGCGAGAAGATCCGTTCGTGATACAAGTGGGCGGTTCCTCATTCGAGGTCACAAGCAATCTGCACTATGCACTACAAGAGTACAGGCGGCAGTTCCTGAGGCAAGATGTCGACGGAAATCACTCATTCGTCTGGATCGACGCCATCTGCATTGACCAGGGCAATCAGAAGGAAAAGGCAATCCAGGTTCCGCGCATGTCTGACATCTATGGCGAATGTGAACATGTCCTGGCTTGGCTCGGGTCAGTGAGTCATGAGGAGCAAGATGGTGTGCGGGAGATGGCGGAGAGGCTCAGGCAGTTTGAGGCTCCCAGCGACTCTCCCAGCGACGACAATTTCTCGGACATGCGAATCGAGGCTTTTCGGGAGTGTGCATCTAAAGACCCAGAGGTTGCAGAACAACTCAAACGTCTGCGGCAGACTGTGACCAGCATTGGTCGGCGACCGTGGTTCCGACGCGTCTGGATTCTTCAAGAAGCAGTCCTGGCCCGGAAACCGCCCATCCTTCTCTGTGGTGAACACGTCCTGGGCTACGACATATTTTTCAGGACTTGGGTCAGGTTGTTAGATCCAAGCATCGATGGACAACTGCTCATCACGTTCCTGATTCGAAGTCCCGTCCGATTTAAAGTCGTCGAGGGCATTTACCGGAAACTCCTACATACGAGGTCTCAAAAGGCACGGGGTAGCTTCGAAGAGAAGGAGACACAATGCGCACTCGATATCCTCCAGCTGATTGGAGAGTCGACCGAGTTGGAGGCGACAGTTCCTCACGACCGGATCTACGCACTTCTCGGGCTCTTGGACTGCAATCCATTACCCCGGCGTTGTGTCCGGATTATACGAAGCCTTTTGAAAACTTGTATCATGAGTTTACGGCTTTTGTCCTTGCAGAGACAAAAGACCCTCGAGTCCTCAACCTGGGCGCCGTGGGCGGTCTTCAGGACGTTCCCTCTTGGACGCCGGATCTGAGACAGAACCTCAACACGAAAATCAACACTGGTCCAAAGTCCAGTGCGTGTATCTCGCTGTCTGAGGATATGAAGGTTCTCAAGATGCCTGCCATTCTTCTTGGGAGATGTGTGTCGGCGTTTGGCCCTGTTCAACCCGACCCAGAAACTGGAATAATTGCGCCATCAGTGTTTCTAGATTGTGACAAGGCGATTATCCAGCCTGCTGCGTCTATTCGAAAAACTACAAGACTAGAGATCATGCAGCAGTGGTTCCGGTACCATCTTGCCGACATATTCAGCGTTGAGATGCTTGACAAAGATCCGAACATCGAGCGGAGCTTCTTGATGGCGTACTCGTGCATGGTCCAGGAACAGCCCATTGAGGAGTACAGCCGCTTTTTCAGATCTCAACAACAGTTGGAAGGAGTAGACGGACTAGTCAGAGAACAAGACTTGCAGACGTCCATGCTTGGACATGGAATCTTTGTACTGCACAATGGCATAACGGGGGACCTCGTCGGAAAGCATGTCTCAGCTGCTGTAGGAGATGCCGTCTGTGTCTTTCCCGGTCTCTCAACCCCCTTCGTGCTGAGACAGCAGCCTGACGGTCGGTTTCGGCTAGTCAGCCAGGCTGCTCTTTGGAAGTACCCAGGTACTGATATCACGGAGGAGGCGCTAGAAGAATACAGGCAGTCCTTTGTGGACGTTCACAACAACCGTCCCTCACAGCACCAGGTTCGATGGGTGGATCTGGTATAGCCCAGAGAATAATTTAAATGCCCTTGTCTATCATGACGGCCCGCACTCTAACTGATCTCCGGATTATTCAGAAATCAGGGCTTTGTTTTTTACTATTTTATATCCAAGTCTCTCCTTCTCACCCCCTCCACTCCCTCATCTATTCTACTCTCTTCAACCACAACTGTTTTTATGAACCATCTAGTGCTCATCCCCCTTAAGATAGTTGCGTCTGGCCCATCGCATCTGGGAGAACGTTCGCTTTCCAAAGCCGCCGAAGCGGCCGCCGCCGTTGCCACCGCCAAAGCGGTTTCCGTTGCCGCCGTTGTTGCCGCCGCCGTTGCCATTGTTGCCGCCGCCGTTGGTGTTGTCGGTACCGGCATTGTTGCCTCCGGTGGCGGCATCGCCTCCCCCGTTGGCAGCATCGTTGCCGTTGTTGTTGCCATTGCCGTTATCGGCAGTGCCATCGTTTCCGGTGCCAGTGCCGTTGTCCGCGTTGTTGTTCCCGTTCCCGTTGTTGCCATTGTTGTTTCCGTTGTTGGCATCACCGTTGGCATCACCGTTGTTGTTACCAGCTCCATCACTGCCGTTATTGTTATTGTTGCCATTGTTTCCGTTCCCGTTGTCGTTTCCATTGCCGTTGCCATTGTTATTGTTGTTATCGCCATTGTCAGCGCCGGGAGTCGAAGTAGCATCAGGCTGACGTCCAAGAGCAACACTGGGCGTCTGCTGAGGGAACGCCGAGGTCACGACCGTATTTCCCAAAATGGCGTCAACAGCTGCGCGGTTCTGCTCGGCGTCATCAGATCCAGCGTTCTGGTTCGCCTGAACAGCGTCCGGAAAGTCGGCCTGGTTCTGTGCCACCTGGTCCTCGACCTCCTTGAGAGACTTGGCAGTCGTGATTTGCTGGGCGACGTTGGTCTTTTCGTCCGTGTCGATCTGCTGAACGGCGAAGCAACCGCCAAATGGTCCAGCGAGGGCATTGTTGCGGCAGCGCACGGTGCAAATGTTGCCAGTTGAGGCTATCCGATGTTAGATCATGACACATTACTCTTGGCCAGGAAACATACCGCCGAAACAGTTGAGATCATCAGGCATCGTGATGGTGATGTTGAATGCCTGCTCCTTGGCTTGGGAGAGACCATTGGCACCAGGCACGTTGTCGGTAACCGTCAAGTTCTAAGTCCTTGTTAGTTACGAAAGTCCAGCACGTTCAGTACCAGACATACCTGGGAGATCTGGTTCGCGTTGCTGCTCTCGTCGAGATCACAGACATAAGGGCCAGCGCCGTCGGCGTTGACCTGGTGGATTGTCACGGTAATTTGGCCGCCGGCCCTGACCTGGGTCACAGCGCCAGCCGAGAGGGCATTCTCTGTGTTCTCGCCGATATCAATGTTGCCAGACAGCTCGGTTCGGCCGCACTGGTTCACAACGTTGGCCTGGATCTCGGCGTCGCGAATCAGAGTCGCATCCTGTTGGCAGGGGTTGATGGTTGTGCAGTTGCGAGCAATCTCGGGGTCCACTAGCACTCATGAGTATTGGCGATTGCAAGCGAGGTCTGGATGCTCACCCTGGAAGCCGACACTGGCGGGGGAACCGTCCTCGCCCTGGGCATTGAGAATGACAGCATGACCGTGGGCCAGTGCCAGTAGAGAAGAAGAGACAAGGAGAGAGAAAAGAGAATGCATCTTGACTAAAGTGAGAGAATAAGAGTGTGCCAGCACAAAGAAGTGAAAGTAGAAAGTAAAGAGAGTTACAAAGAACAGGTCACCGGGACCTCGAAGAAGAGAAGAAAAGATGAGCCGACACTGAAGGTGATGAGCGACAGAAAGAAGGGAACAAGATGAGGCTATATAGAGATCATGCGGCGTAGTAGCACTACGCATCTCGTAAAGTACCTGCTACAGCGTCTGTCTCATCGCCGAGGGAGGGATTGTGTGAAGGGGTGCGATGCGACAGGACCAATGAGCGGATCCGTTTTTCTAGAGACCTGCAAGTGGATTCGACCGTCTGAGAGATGATACAAGTGCCAAGAGCCTCGGTAGGCGCCGAGCGAGGGGACGGGGGTCATCGGGGACGGTGCCAAGATCGAGGCATGTCACTGGGCTGAGATCTTTGACAGGCTAGGCAATGCATGCCAATTGCCTTCTCCAGTCCACGGTGGCCCATAGATAATAAATCCTCTACAGGAACTGGTCTGTAGCATTGAGATGCAGACATCTGCATCCAACTGCTATTCCCGGCGATAAATCGAACGATGCCACCCCTTCGATTAACCCAAAATCTCCGACGCGACCAAACTGCGAAACCAAAAAACGCAACCCAAAACGCGTTTTAGTTGTCGGTCACGTCCCCTGGGTATCAACCAGGGTGGAGAAATTCTCGTCGCTTAGTGGCAGTTCGCGTTTGAGACCAGCCTTGACGAGAAACGCGGCCGTTTCAAGGGGTTCGCGCGGCGCCTATCGCATTGCTCTGGCGAGTTTTATCGCTGGCTTCAAATGGGCGCTGGTTTTGAATCGACAAGTGGTTTTGAATCAGTAAACAGCCACTTTGTTCAGTGAGGTCAAACAACAGAGTGCGACGTTTGATGCCACATGGTCAAGACAGGATCTCTGTCTCAGCTGCGTAGGTGCCGTTGGCAGTTGCCGAGTCGTGTCTTTATTGGCCTTCTCCCGGCCGAGAGAATTCCGAATGGAATTTTTTCGGGTTTCATGGATGGTTTTGGACGCGATTGAATCCACATGAGCGGTTCCGCTCGACTAAATATAGCATCGTGATCGATTCTCATGGTGTTTGAGACCTAACCTACACCATTCAGCTTACCCTGGAGGAGCAGTGCTTGCAGGGAGCTTGGTAGACACAGACAAGATTGAGAAGCGAATTACACTCTAATATTAGGTCAATTGCCTTTTAGAAGTTGTGCTGCTCCAATTGTCCCATTGAATAGGACCCAAGTGACGTGTTGTGTTTGCAAATCCCTTCCTTTCTTAAATTTGAGGGTGTCAATGATTGGAATAATTCTATGGCAACTAAAACAACTAATGTCTTTTTGGATGATAGAATTATAGGCAAGGGTATATTCTTCTGTCAAGCTTGCTGCCTACTATCACCGCGTTTACTCATTTTTTAAACTGATTTTCTCTTTAGCCAAGGACTATTGGTTTCAATATCCTTGTCTAGAACCGAGCTCAGACGGTGCTGAGTGTATCTAAGAGCTTTTTGTCTATAGTCTTCTACAGCATATAGGGCACACTGTTAGAACACTATAGGGCAGAATCTATGGATGGCGGCGAGGAAGGGAGACCTGGCCGATTCCCACTGACAACAGCCCCAGCCCTAGATCGGCTCAAACTCCAGTTTGATCCTTGCGGCCCAATTTACCCAGGCCAAATGAGCCAAGAGAAGACGTCATCTGTGTAGATAACAATGCATCAGATTTATTGGCCTCGGCTCATCTAAAATCAAGCATCACTCGCCGATTATCACTGGTCAACGCAATAACCCTGGCTGCTCGATTGTGCTTCCATGGCGAGCTGAACCAAGGATATGTGTGGGAACCGGTTTGCTCTTCCCAGCGGCAATCCCGCCGATCTGCAACGTGCTTCCTTGCTGTCAGGCGGGGACAGGAACTGACTCTCTGGTTAGCGCAAGGTTGATCCCGACGTCAGCTCCTTGTCGGCAGTTGACTAGACGGAATGCAGGAATGCGCATGCTTTTCACACTGCGTGACGTGTAGGTCGCTTAGATATAGCATCGATAGTGGCACGCATGTCTCAGTTGATAACGCGCCAATAGTCGCGTTCTGAGCCCCTGCATGGACATCACATCATGGAAGGATTGCGATGTTGAGCTCGAATGCCGTCATTGTGTTGAGGTCTGGGTTCTTAACGGTTCATGTCGTGGCACTGCCTCTGGGGACTCATCGACATCAACAACTACCTCAGCACTTTCCTACGCAAGAGGCACTCTGGAAAGAATAAGCCCTATCTTCACCTCTGCTTTGAATAAATCTCTCTCTCTCTTATTCTACGAACCTCAAAATGCAAATCTGCGTGCTTCAGGCAACGTACCCTGACGGCCATGTCCTCCGCGAGCACGACGAATACGCCGACCCAGGCCGGTACGTGAAGCAGCACACGTTCCACCACCGCTTCATCGACAAGCTCAACTATCGTCAGCAGATAGACGCTGCGGTGGCTGAAAAGTTTGACTTTTATCTCAACTTCATGTGGGGGCAGCCTGAAGGCGAAGTTGCGGGCGTCGAGGCCACAGAGTACTTCGAGAGCCTGAATATCCCCTTCGTCGGTCTCCAAAACCGTATCCTGCGCAAGTCAAAGACTGATCTCTATGATGCGGCTCGCAAGCGTGGGAGTCCCCCGGTGCCTTCTGCAGACCCGGATGTGTTTCCTATCATTGTCAAGGCAGCTCGGAGTTGTGCAAGTCAGTTCCTGTCTGCCAAGTCCATCTGCTTTACGGCAGAGGAACGCGACGCAGCCATCGCCAATATCGATCGCCAACTTCAACCTGGCCGTCTGAGAGCCATGGGGTATCCTCCCTGCGACAAGAGCAAGCCCCAACTCCACCTCTGGAGATGAAGCCAGCCAGGGTGTACGATCTTCCAGACGACATCATCGTCCAGGAATTTGTACCGGGAATCGACTACTCGGTCGTAGTCATCGAGTTTGGAAAAACACCCATCGCCTTGAACCCAACCATCTACAACTATCCCTCTAGCGAGGATGTCAACGACAAGTACCGCTTCCTCGCCTTTGACATCAAGTTTCACCCTGAGCTGTCCGAAAGCCTCGTCAACCGCGACGAAAATCCGCAACTCTTTGAAACGCTGCAGAAGCTAGCTGTAGAGGCGTTCCAGGTCAACGTCATGGCTGGCAGCTCTTGGGGAAACGTCGACATCCCAGTTAAGCCCGATGGCAGCCCGGTTGTAATCGAGGTCAACCCGATGCCAGCAGTCTTTCTCCCACCGGACTTTGGATAATGTGAATGTCAATACGACTGTGTTCCACTTTGAGAGGATGTAAAGAGGGAGTTTGCAACGCATGATGGGAAGGCCAATCGTGAGTAGAAGAGGCGGGAGGTGAGCCAGGGGTTGGAGCTGATATATGTGTATGGCTATTGGATCTTGACTACACTCACGAGCATCGAATGTGAGCCCCTCTGTGCTAATCACCATACCCCCTTAATGCGCTGTCTCGATCTGGCCTTTAGCGATACAAACAAGCTTGACAACTCTACAATGCTCGCCACAATTTCCTTTTTTTCTTTTGTCCAGTTATGATGACGCTTTGAAGGGGCATTATGGCGGTGGCCACTGGCGTCAGATTTGACTCACCCTCCTCGACATGACGCACTGCCCGGCCAGGCACCGATGATAAGACTGGTGAAATAATCATCGAGGGGGAATGATCAGAGAAAACTGTCGTCTGATGTGCTCCATGACGCCATAGAGGCGTGAAATGGCTGGTTGTCGATGTAATCGTGGTTCTCGAAATCGGAGGCCACCAGCACCCCGCAATGACTCAACCTGGCAAGTTCTGAAAAGGGGAGGAGGAGGAGAGCAGAGAAAAGCTTAAAATAACGATGATCCGGCTTTGGGCAGGCCGATTCTAAATGTCGAGACCACTCTGAACACAACGACTTCCGTCCTTGAACTGGCTAAAACCTCAGAAAACACAACTTTTAGTAGCATGATGGTGTCGGATCTAACACCGTAAAAGTCCAGTTGATGAACTTATCTAAACTACAAAAGACCCCTTCCTACGCTATCGTCCTCCCCCGTTTCTTCTTAGTGGCAAAACTCGAGTTCGTAAAGTTCCTTCATCCTCATTAGGCATTAGTAAAGACACGAAAGCAAGTGCTCCAACATCACCGCTGTTGCTCGGGGAGACACGTCAACTAAATACCGCGTGGGCATGAAGTCCGTGTCGATCTAGAGGGTGGTTTTGGAGCCACTGACTGACGTGGGGGCACAGGTTGGAGAGGGAGCTCACATGAGTGTAACCCCACCCCGTGTAGGACCTACCACCGCCTGTCAATGGTATCGCGTCTCTCTCTTCGCCGTCTGGGGTGCGAGCATTGTGGATGACGGCGCAGAGGACGGGCTTGAATGGACCAGGTGCCCCCGGTCGAGCCACTCTTCGTGGAGGTTGAGCGTCTCGAGGCACCACTGATCGACGTGTACACAGGACATGTGTTCATACACGCATTGACAAGAACCTTCTGGTGACAGCTGGATAATCACCCGCTCTTCATTCAAGGCAGAGAAGAGCGCATGGATACGCTCCCTGGACGCGCCGGCGAGACTCGCAGGGTCTTCAACAACTGTCCAATGCAGGCAAGGCCAGACAACCTGCGGAGCCCCAATATCCGCCAGCTCATTCTTGACCGCCTGCTTAAAGAACCGCATGTAGTCTCTCCACAAGATGTCGTCTGAGTAATCGCACCGGTAGACGACAAAGGTCGACTTTTCGGGGGGGCGCCAGCTGTTTGTTGGAGTCGGCAGCGTATCGGGATTGGCATTTGTCGTCGACTTTGGGCCACACATAAGAGGGAAAGAGATGAAGACGGCAAGGACTGAAGTGGAAAGTTGGTTGGGGCGGGGGATCTGCCCTGGAGAGGACGGCGCGATATATACCCAGGCAAAGATTCTTTAGGCTTCGTCTGGCTGCTCTGGCGCGGAGGCGATGCAAAACTAACTCAATGTTTCACCGAGAACCTTGCATTTATGAGTAACATAATGCAGTTGTGTCATCGAGGTGCGGACTTTGCCCGGGGAGACTTGGAGACTAGGAGACTGGCCAAGGCCGAGGCCGAGGGCATTACCTGTTTTCTTTTAATGGGATTAAACGATGAATTTTTATGCGAAGCCCTAAACAGTGAGTAGCGTAGTACGAGATGTTTTCAGTCTTAGAGCTGTTTGTCAAAGTTCTGCACATGATGTGATTCTGCAATGCATGACCCTGCTGATCTATGACATATTGGTGAGTTATAAGTCTTTTTTTCTGTATTACTAATCTGAAGTAGATTACAGCATCCAATTTGCTGTTAGTAAACTTTTGGCTGCGGCGGTAAAAGTTCATTCAATTGTTGCAGTGTTAACGCTGCTGGAGAGCTCGTCACCACGATCAAAGAACACATATCCCCTCGCACAATTCTCTCATGACTCAAGGTCAATGATGGGACCGACGCCAAGATGGTCTCTATTGCTGCTCATCGTATTACGACAACACGGAATTATTGCAAGCTCACCTAAACCTCACAAAGCCCGGTACACCGAACCCCATGGCTCTATCAACGACACCACGCAAGCCTGACCTGGGATTTCTTGCCAGGGTCTTGCTCCATGTGGAGAGTTATTGCCCTAGGAGCGGATTTCGGTGATCCCCCTTTAATTCAAGCTTCACTTGGCTCGCATGAACCCAGTTTCATGGGACGAATCCTTCGTCCCAGCAGCCATGACCACTCGGTAGCCCGAAAGAGAAGCTGCACACCATGAACAGTATCACAAGAATTACTGTCAGCCCTGTCATTTTGCCCCATAGTTCTTCCCGGCAGTGTAAGCTGGGGGTGAACCTGGATCCCTGCAAGACATCGACACATCAGCCTATGGCGAGCTGCCTTTCCGTCCCGTGCTTGGTCGTGGGCAGTTGCTTAATTAGAAGGCAAGTTAAAGGATGAGGTTCTCCCTTTTATCACACTACTGAGGTTGCAATGCTCACTCATAGCAGGAATACCGGGCGGAAAAGTGCGAGAACTGGGCACTTCAGCGCGTTAAGATGGATCACTGACGCTCAGGACCGGCAGTTATTGGATACAATGTGACCATAAAAGTCCGACGAAAAGTCCTACGGAGTCCGAGGGTTGGATATATATAAATCTGCTCGTTTGTGGATGTGCCCAAGTGCCAGGATAAGTAGGTAACGCATTCTACCAACCAACACAATGGCTCCCATCAAACGCGCTCATTTATTTCCTTACCATTCCTCCAAGCACAGCACTTGGCCGCAGTGTGCTTGGTCCCATGTGCCTAGACGGGCCTTGCTCCGATGGAAGGTATCACATCTCCTTGGAAGTTGCACCAAACTGTGAAGCTGATGAAGGACAGCTGCTGTGGCTCTGGGGGCTTTTGTGGTCTGACCGATGAGTTCTGCGGCGCCGGCTGCACCAGCGGTCCCTGCAAGGAGGTCGACTGGAAGAGTCTCTCGTGTGGTATTGCCAACGACGAGGAGAAACCCGGTGCTGATCGATGGAGGGAGGCAGAGGCGGGTTTCGCATTTGACGAGGCCATCGCTAAGTGGCTGAATGCTACTGGCGATGGCCTTGAAAGGTTTCTTAGTGATGGAAAGGACGGCACGCGTCTCGACTTTCCCAGATTTGTAGGTCTCCCCCCGGAGGTGCAGAGGTTGAAGCTGATTGTGTAGGTCTCTGCTGCCCTGGGCGGTCCAACAGGCATGAGGTGCCGTGAACTCGTGGACCGCAACGGGTGTGACAACTACTACGACTGTGAGAATGAGAGTGATGGTCCCGGTGCTAACCTCGTCCTCAACTCTTTCGTTTCTCTCAACAACGTGAGCATTCCACTTCCCGCGGCATGGTCTCTGGCTGACCTTTAAATAGGTCATCAGGAACTGGTATGATCAGCTCGGCCGTACCGCTGGCTACGTCCAGAGTTCCATGGGTGACTTTTCAAAGACGTTTGCGCCAGTCCCCAACGAGGGAATGGGTCTCACTCTGATCCTGGACATGATTAGCTTGGGCTACGTCGCCATCGGGGCTCCGATGTGGAAGACTGGTGAGAATTGCTGTTTGATGGGTTGAGAGGCGGGCGGCTAATTGAGGAACAAGTTTTCAAGAAGATGAATGTGATCAAGGATGGCGACAACTTTGCCGTGGTTGAGGGCCTGACCAAAGATCTCATCGGTCAGGGTGTCACCATCACGAAGGATGCAACCAGAGCGTAAGATGCACCCTCCGTCCTGCCATGAACGTTGCTAAGATTTATTATCAATAGTGGATCTCAGCTCACCTCGCAGAATACCCTCGAGGAGCGCGTCGGCAACATGATCCGGGCGTGGCACGCGGCAACCGACTCTCTCAACCGGCACCTCTTTAGTGGAGACCCTCTCGGCCTCAACGGCAACCTAGACCTATTGAAGAAGACTATCACCGACGGCAAGTTTGTTGATGCAAGCTTGGATCTGCTGACTGCGGAGGAAATCGACCAGCAGGCCAGACGCGCCAACGACGGGCAGCTTATCCCGTACGCATGGGCTGTCGGAACTTCGGAGACCTCGCCATTGTGAGTGCCATTTTCTCACTACTTCTCTCATTCTAATTCGTGAACTAGTCTCTTGAGGTCAGGCAAGAAGTGTAGTGACGGAGGTCGACCTGACCATGTATGTCCCTGGAGATGCCCCCGCCTGGTGTTTCTCTGATGACAATGGCTTTGACGAGGTTTTCTACCTCGTGGGCGCCCAAGGAAAGGACAACTGCGTCAACGAGGATCTCTTTACTGGCTTCAAATGCCGCGACTTTACCAGACTCCCGGGTATCAAGGAGCCTGACGGATCCGAGTGGGGTGGCCTGACCGAGGAAGACATCACCACTGCGTAAGCACCCATCCTGGACGTTGGATTCTTGTGTATTTTGAACTAACCCCCCAGCGCCTTCAACACTTAACAACCCCTGCCCCGACGAAGAGACCGACATCATCGCCAACGACATGCTCTCCTACATTATCGACATGGAGATCCGTGCTCCCGGGCTAGTCTGGCTCCCCGTCTGCGGCGGCGACGAGGCACACACCAACTGGGAAAACCAAGGGCAAGTCTGCGCACTACCCGTGCAAGTATGCGAGGGGTACTAGGAGTCGCGAAAGCGGTTGCTCGCGACCAAATAGCCAAGGTGGCCGAGTGGTCTAAGGCGCTGTGCTTAAGAAAGCTAAGCTTCCCATCTCACATGGGTCCACAGTATCGAGAGATTCTTGGGTTCGAACCCCAATCTTGGCATTACTTTTTGGTCCATCTTCCTCAACTCGCCATGTATTTTTGACCAGATACTGCTCGGCGACTTTCCATAAATGTCGTGATGGAATGGCCCATGTTATATCCACACACGATGCCCGTATAAGCTAGCATCTTGTAAGAAGCACGTCCGGTCTTATAACCGTACGCGAGTCACGCAACTCGGAAGCCAAGCAAATAGTGTCAAATCCTTCGACATCTCTCTCCTGACAATGACCCTGCTCAGAGTCATGCAATACAACCATCTTTCAGCCCTTGACTCGCTTCGTCTCCCCAAGACCCCCAGCATCAGCCAATATCAGTCGACGACAAGCCATGCCTCGCAGAATCTGTCCCGGGTACGCGGTTGACCCACGTGGAAAGTCCATGGCGTGCTGTCCAGCTTTAGATTCGCGAGCCGGCGATAGGCTCCACCGTTGGCAGCCCGACCTATGGCGGTGCCTGTCTTGGTTTGTAAACATCTCGACTACGGACATGTTCCATGCTTCTCGTGCTTTGTCGCACAGATGACGCAAACGAAGCGGTGCATCCTTCAGAGCAAGGGTTCGTGGGGATGCATGAACGAGGCTGTATTAAAGACGAGCATCTTCTTTGCATCATGTTTCTGATTTCTGACAGAGCAAAGAAAGTTGAACGAGAATCGAAATCATCATGGTTGCTGAACTTAGGGGTCGTGCCCTCGTGACGGTCATTCTGCTCACGTCGGGCGTTGACTTTTTGCTTTTCGGAGTAAGCCCGTCGATACATGGGTGATAAGGCCAATGCTAACTAATCTATAGTATGATCAAGGTAATATTCTTGCTTTCAAGGCTTGAGCCTTTGCTAATAGGAAAAAGGCCTGTTTGGGGGTATCCTGGCCGGAACGCGGTTCCAGAAGATGCTTGGAAACCGTGAGTACAACACATAGCCTGCGCATGTCCATACTGACAAGTGCAGCAAACTCGACCATGAGCGGCTTGGTCACTGCCATTTACGACATTGGGTGTGCCTTTGGCGCTGTTAGTGCCTTTGTGTTTGGCGAGCGAATCGGCCGGAAGCGATCCATCATCTACGCCAACATCATCGGTAAGACGCAAAGCCACCGGTCAAGGCTCTGTACTGACATGTGCCAGTCATTATTGGGGCCATCATCCAGGCCGCTTCCTATTCATATGCTCAAATGTGAGTTGGTACCCACCGCAAACGAAGGGCAGTGCTGACTAGGCGCCTCTAGGTTTGTTGCTCGTATTATTGCTGGCATCGGCATCGGCCTCAGTACCGTCGCAGTTCCCATCTTGCAGTCAGAAACCCTTCCAGCTCACAACAGAGGCTCCCTACTCGTCGTTCAATCCTCTCTCATTGTCGTTGGCATCTCAATCGCCAGCTGGGTCTGCCTGGGTACTTTGTACGCCGAGAGCTCAATGCAATGGCGCTTTCCGGTATGTCGCCTGCGTCAACACATACAACTCCCTGTCTAAACTGTGTCCAGATCGCCTGCCAAATCCTCTTCTCCTTCGTCGTTCTCGTCCTCTGCCTCTGGCTCCCCGAGAGTCCCCGCTGGATGGCCAAGACGGGCAATACCGAAGAAGCCCGCAATCTCATCTCTCGAATTCTGGACAAGCCGCTAGGCAGTGAAGAGGTTGAGAGCCAGCTCTCCGAGATTCTCAAGTTTCTTGCACTTGAGGAGGAAGCGGGAGAAGCTGCCTGGCACGAGACGTTCCGCAACAACACCAAGTCGCGTAATCTCCAGCGTGTCTTGCTTGGTATGGGACCGTATCTGATGAATCAGTGGAGTGGCATCAACTCGCTGAGCTAGTAAGTGATCAGCGCCACTTCTCATCAGCTACCTATTCTAACTGCTGAAGCTACCTCGGTTACATCCTACAGACATTCCTCGGGTATGGTCAAGTCGTGTCCCTCGTCCTCGCCGGCGTCGCGTTTACACAATGCGCCATCTTCTCAACGCCACCCTACTTTTTCATCGACAAGATCGGCCGTCGAAACACCATCATGTTCTCATCCGGCGCTTGCGCAGTCTGCCTGTTCATTATCTCAGGCTCCCTGCTGCACCAACGTTCCGCCGATGCTGCCGCCGCAGTCGCCTTCATCTTCTTGTATCTAGACTGCTACGTCCTCGGCTTCCTGCCTGTTTCTTGGTCGTACTCTGCCGAGATTCAGCCTCTTCGCGTTCGTAACAAGGCGACTGCTGTCGGAGTCTTTAGCCACTGGGTAAGCGCCTCACCTACACCCAACATCTGAGATACTAACAAATCGCAGATCAGCAATTTCGTCGTTGTCATGGTCACGCCCATCGGAATCAACAACATCGGAGGCAATTTCTTCTGGATCTGGGCCATCATCTGCGCGCTGTTTGTGCCAGTCGCCTACGTTTTTGGTGTTGAGACTTCGGGGCGAACTCTGGAAGAGGTTGACCAGATGTTCTTTGACGAGCCGCGAATCATGATGGGGCTGAATCCCAACCACCGAAGGGTCATTAGAGCCGCTCCGGGGGGAGACTCCGCTCAGGTTAGAGTGGTCAAGCCCCAGAGCGATGGAAGCGACGTGGAGGCGACTCAGGTGAACGAGAAGGTTTAAATGGCTGGGGACGGGAGGATGTCAATAGGGCAGTCATGAGTGCAATCAGTGTTGAATACCCTACTCGGTCACGACGAACAAATATAGCATCAAATCTTCCTGCCCGTCAACCACTTCCCCTGTCATACCAGTTCACACCCCGGGCTTTGATCTGGGCCGTAAACAAGCTCCGCGGGTTCACCTGATTCCCAGACTGGACCAAGGTTGCGTTCCCATTCGAGTCTCCAGGGCTTCCACAACCTACACACCAATTGAACCCCAGCGGAGGTGACTGGAAGTTGACGTCGTTGCGCAGGTTCCAGCCGACCCCGGCATTCACAGCCCAGCCGCGACCTGAGGTGCCTCTGTTTCCTACATTAGCGGGCGCCGAAGAGTCTTCGATCAGCAGGCCGTGCGTCCATTGAGTGATGGGCTCGAAGGTTTGATCCCCAGACTCGGTCTCGTAGCGAGTAATAGCATTGGGTCCTGGGGTGAATGCGTCGGTCCAGACGGGATAAGATCTGGCCGTGTTGAGCCCAACTTGGGAACAATCTTGAATGAGGACTTGGCTGCCCCTTAGCACAATGTCAGAAGGGAGAGAATCCCCTTCAATGTCCTTGTTGCGGTTCATGATGGTGTCTTGGATCGTAATCCTTGACGCATCCCTTTGGATCTCAAAGAACTTGTTGAAGCCAGTCAAGTTCAGACCGCTGGCCCAGCTATCAACCGTCCAGGACGCAAACCTGACAGCAGCGTAGTTGCAAGTCGTGTAGTCAAGACGCGTCCCCGAGCAGGTTTCGGCACCAGCTTCGATGCGAAGGTTCGCAACGCCCATCTCCGAAGTCGGCTCCGGCGCCGTGTAAGCCCGGACCTCGGCCTTCATGTACACCGAGTTGAGGTTATCCGTGAGCGGGACCTTGAAGGTGATGGTGTTGCCACTGATGGTCTTGATAGTGTTTGGGGCCATGATCTGAGTTCCAACCTGCTGTCTGGTCAGCGCTGCCTTGTCTTGCAGCAAAAGGATCTTACTGATATCCATTCTTGGTGGTTGCCGTTCTTGACCAGGTCACTCATCCCGTTGGCCCTGACCCAAGCCTCCGTCACAGCCCGGGAGATGTAGACCTTCTGGCCGACCACAAACCCAGACGCATCCTTGACCGTAACCGAAGTAGCCTTGATCGCAACGTATGTGTTTGTGATTCTGGATCTATATCCAAAGTCCGCCTTTGGGGCGATGCCGAACCTTC
This sequence comes from Fusarium virguliforme, assembly GCA_020883615.1. Taxonomy (NCBI): domain Eukaryota; kingdom Fungi; phylum Ascomycota; class Sordariomycetes; order Hypocreales; family Nectriaceae; genus Fusarium; species Fusarium virguliforme. The sequence continues at coordinate 678,425 of JAJHJD010000009.1, read as the reverse complement.
CAAGCGTAAAGACAGGCTTGGTAGGCTTTCTCTTGAGAACAATAGTCGTGTCCGACGTACCAGTCCCCCTGACGATGACGTTGCTATACAGCTGAATACCAGCCGTCATGTAAAACTTGCCAGCAGGGATCCGGACGACACCTCCGCCACTCTGCCACACCTGGTTGATGGCCTGCTGAAGTGCCGGGGCGATATCATCGGTAGCCTTCCTCGGAAGGGCAAGGACAGTCGCGTCGGTGCTGATGGACGGAAGAGCCGAGTCCGAGGCTTGATAGCCGCAGTAGCTAAAGTCGGGGAGCTTGTCGCCGCGGGAGCTGGCAAGGGAGGCCCAGTCGACGACGGGGTCTCGGATGGCCAGCAGGCCGGCCTGGGCGACGTGGACGGTGAAGCAGAAGATGGTGATGAGGGTAAGAGTCATGGCAGTTTTGTTCTGAAGATTGATTGATTAGGTGAGTTGTTCTGGCTGTTTAAGGTGATGGGAATCACAGGTTGAACGCTGGCTCTATATATAATCCGTCGAGGTTTAGAGTCAGTACCGCCTGGACGCTTCTGCAGCTCAACCGCCTCTTTTCTTTTGGAACGCTCGTTCTTGGTCTGGGCGCCCAAGACAACCTTTGTCTTCCGCTTGATGCTAGTACTAGACTATCGAAATGTGACTTGTCGTGTCGCTCTACAATGCCACAACTCGTCGACCTTTTCACTCATTTGCTGGGCCATGTCTGAAGGGACGCGGGTGATCCCGCAACTACCGAGAAACTTTTTCCATCTGCGAAAAGACTTTGATATCGTACGATGGACAGGGACATTTCCAGTCCAAGGCTAGTCACCTCCAGGCATGCTCTTGGCGCTATGCTGTGCCACAGTTCTTGAGATGGCTGCGGGGAGCATTAGAGGCGGCACTTTCCGAGGCGCGTTTGTTCCAAGTACGGTCGAGAAAACAAGCAAGGCTCTCATTCAATACTGTACGGCACTTTGGCCCTTGACATCAGACTGCTCTGTTAGTTGCGTGGATTGGGAGCAGGTGGACGCTGCGAGAGTCCCCCACATATGCCTGCGGCAAAGAAGCAAGCTCCCCCAGTACACATCAGGCAGGACATGGTTGCTCGATTTCCCATCGGGTCTAAGACCAGGTGTTAGTAGAGGAACTATCGTAGCGTCCGTAGAGTCTCCGACTCCCCGCAACTGGGCAAAATGGATAGAATGATGGAGGAAGTATGTTCGCCCCCAAAAAGGCTTAAAGACAGACTCGCCGGGACTAACGGGCGAGCTATTCAGCCAGCGAAGAGCCACCTCCAGGTTCCAAGAGTCATGTATACCGATTATACAGCTCGTACTTCTCATGAAAGTCTTTTCTAGTCATATCAATAGCCGAAAGAATAACAGTCGAATACATCTCTTTGCACTGCCTTGTCTGCAGTCGCCAGATGGGCGGTTCTCAAGAGGCATGTCACGATTCCTGACACCCGGACTCCCCCACCTAGGCAGAAGGACCCCTGCTCTTAGTACCGACATGGTCCAAATGGCTTGGAACTTCATACCAGACAGCTGGTATGGAGGTTAATCCAGGCGTTGGTACTAGACACCTGCCACGTTCCTGTCCAGGGCGTGGCGCCGTCCACACCAGATGCAGCCGATTTCACGAACCAAACACTCGCCACGGTCCTCCAGGCGCAGGAAATTTGCAAAACGGAGGTTCCCGACCCCTCAAGCCATTATTTCCAGGTTGTCTGGCTTGGCTCTTATCGTTTCTCCGGTGGGGGCTCCTGGCCGCTCCGATGCCTGCTTTACTGTGGACCTGTGTGCTACCAGAGATGATGATGCAAAGAGCTCCCTGTAACACCACCTCTGACGAAATCTGTATAACACGATGATTCTCGTCTGGATCGAATGATTCTTTCCGAGAGATAGCGGATTCTTCCGGACGAGGTACAGAGATAAAAGGGCGACGGGGTACGCTCAGTGGAAATGTGAATGGTTGGTGTGTGACGCTATCTTGGCCCTCAATCACATCATCGGTTCTGAACAAATTTGTTATCCACTCAAATCCAACAACCGAAAAACGTCAATTCTCCTTGATGGCTGCCAAAAACTTCAAGGTCGTCGTCGTTGGGGGCGGTCCAGTTGGTCTGGTGGCCGCTCACGTCCTCTACAAAGCCGGTATCGACTTTGTTGTCCTGGAGCGTCGTCAAAATGTTGTGCTTGATCTTGGCGCGGCGCTTGTGCTTGCACCGCAGAATATGAGGGTCATGCATCAGCTTGGCCTCTATGAGAAACTTATGGAGATTGGGGGAGAGCTGCTCAACACACAGGGTTTTCTCTTGGATGGGCATCAGTTCAAAACAGGCACAGAGCTACAACTCCTGAAGCAAAAGTATGTTTTTCCGCCTCCATCTTGGAAACGCGATTGCTAACCCCAGCAGTCATGGCGTTGGGCTGGTCGCATTTCACCGCGCACACCTCGTCCAAGTTCTATATGAAAACCTACCAGAGGAAGCCAAGACAAAGTACTTTCTCAACAAAAAGGTCGTCACCATCGACTCAAACGACGAGGGTGTCCGCGTAGCCTGCGATGACGGCAGCTCCTGCGAAGGCTCCATCGTAATTGGCGCCGACGGCGTGCACAGCGTCACCCGCAACCTCATGAGAGGCCTCGCTCTCTCCCGAAACCCAAAGCGCGACTGGGACCCCAAAGAGCCCTTCACATCCGTCTACAAGTGTCTGTGGGCCAGCTTCCCGCGTCCCTCTGAGCCGGGCGCCAACTTTGAGACAACGAGCAAGGATCAATCGGCAATGTACCTCACGGGCCGTGACAGGGGCTGGATCCTCCTGTACGACAAGTCAGAGCCGACAACCGCGCTGCGGTCATATTCAGAGAAGGAGGTTGAAGAGGTGGCAGCTAAACTAGCTGAGTTCCCCGTCAACGAGACGCTCAAGGTCAAGGACGTGGTCAAGGAGCGCTTCACATGGGGCATGTCGGATCTGGGCGAGGGCATCCTCAAGCACTGGAGCTACGGCCGCATCGTCCTCACCGGAGACGCCTGTCACAAGTTTACGCCCAACGCGGGATTAGGCCTCAACAACGGTATCCAAGACGTCGTGGTGCTGTGCAATGCGCTGCACCGAGCCGTCGCCGACGGAACGACACCTGACACCGCCACTCTCGAAGGGGTATTCCAAAAGTATCAGGCCGACAGGGCGGAGGCGGTGGAGAATGACTACAAACAGTCGGCGCTGGTCACGAGGCTGCAGGCCTGGGCGAGCGGGGTGTACTATTTCCTGAGCCGGTTTGTTCTGTCAAACAACTTTGTCGCCAGGTTTGTTGCGCGGTTCGTCACTTCGCCGAGGATTAGGAGGGCGAGGGTTTTGGATTTTGTCAGGGCAACGGAACTGCCAGTCGGCAGCGTGGGGTGGCAATATGCCATCCCGCAATGAGGCTCGGGGCTGATGACGAGGATGCTGCCTTGTGTTTGGGTTTCAGATAGACTGTTTGTCACATGTATTCAAGATATTCAAGTCAAAGCTTCGTTGTCTAGTGCTCACTGCTCAGAGCGGGGTGTTATTGGTTGGGAACGGGAGCGTGCGTTGATGGGGGTGACGTTTGTGTGTAACAGGGACCTCTGGTTGCCCCAGACATGGCGTGCAACGGACACATCTAAATTGAAGTGACGTACTCCTCGTTATCCAACAGTTGATATCGTAGTGCAGCCTTCCGCCACTCCACCTGGGCAGATTGCCTATATCTACCCCTGTCAACCTAGAGATGCTGCCACCGACTCAACAAAACCGCAGAGGCAAGAATTGTGCACTTGGACAAGGCCACCTGTCCTGAACCCTAGACCAGCACGTGAGACTTGACCGCGGACAGGGAAAAGATGCGGTTCCATGCACACCAGCCAGAGAGTCACACCAGCCTCAAGAGTTCTCACCCTCAACGTTGGGGCCAGCCCCCCACAGACACAAAGCTATTGCCCGTCAAACGCAGAGAAAACAGGCAGAACCGACCAGGGGAAAAGTCTGTGTGCTGATCCCAAGCAAGCCACTATGCATGTACTAGTTTTGTTTGCTCTCAGCCTGAGCCCCTCATTGGCCAATCAATGTCACATCTCAACTCTTCTGTTACACAGCAGCAACTAAATCTTCAAGCACGATTCTAGGCGAGTGAGCCGCTTGAAGATTATTGGCTGGTGAATGTGCAGCAAGAATTCGCACTGGGGGCTGGGATACTCTGTCGTTTCCTCTTCCTCTCGACTTGTCGAGTTTCCAACTTTCTTCCTTCAACACGCTCAAACAGATCCAAGCTCGTCTTCAACTTTACACTTGTAACCCTCGTTCATTGCTTTCATCTTTTCATGCCCTCATCATGGATTCACGCGAAAGCTCCGCCGCGCCTTCGACTGTGTTGTCCAGCGCAGGAACCCCCTACATTCAAAGAATGGCCAGGGCCTCCGATGTGATGTCCATCCTCGCCACACATGTGCGCATTCTTCGGGAGAACATACCGCCGCGCGACGCCAAGATAAAGGACCTTGAGGCAAAGCTCACGAGAATGAATCAAGAGTACGAGCGGGTGGTCAATGGACCGCTTCCGGCCAACGCGGAGCCTGGCGAGACCAAGCCGGCGTGGATCATACGACGTGTGAACGATATGAACGACTTGGTGAGCCGATTACACGAGTGCAGGAATTCAGAAGGTCTCGAAGACCAAGAGCTCGAATTCGAGAAATGGGCCAAGCAGGAAGAGAAGGAATACTTCATTTCCCTCTTGCAGGTCTTTCCGCTTGGACGAGAATGGGCCGCCGAGTTATACGGCCGTTACGGCCCCGACGTCCCGGTAGACATTGCGACCCCAGAGTCGATGGACGACCAGCCGCCCATCCCTTCTGCTGTTAGCGATGGAGGCGGTGATGTACGTGGTGGCGTTGAATGGGACGTCCCAGACGACGCAGAAGAGCAGCCGCCTCTCGAACATCGTCCAAACACCCATCTGGCCGACCTCGCCTCCGCCCGAAAAAGACGGATATCCAAGTCCGCTGGAACTCCCAAACAGATCAAACGACCCCGACACGACAGCGACCAGCAGCCCTTGGCCAAGACTGGAACCATCGAGTTTGACAAGGTCTTTGAAAAAGGCGAGGCCCAGACAAAGCACGAGATTGTCCGTTTCCGCGACGAGTGGTACATCATCCAAGGGTGCAGGGAGCATCGCATTCACTTTGCCAAGAACCCCATCCGGGCGGCCGCCAGGCATCTCGGCTCTTACAAGCACGACAACATGGGGAGCACGTCGGAGTCAGCCGTCAAAGCCCTCGGTCTTCGTGTGCTGAACTGCAACAAAGCCTTGGCAGCCAAGAACAACAAAGTGGCTCTTGAAGCCTTTGGGAAACGTCGTGGGAAGCCTACAGGGTACCGATTGTCCAACGAACCGGCTTCGAAGTGTAAAGGCAGGAAAACTGCGATCCCGAAACGGAACCCGATCGACGTGATGGAAATCAACCCAGAAGACATTTGCGCCGCAAAGTGGCCCAAGCACAAGGGGTACTACCCCGTCTACGTACTCCCGCCTGGGGAGTGTAGGCGTCTCAGATACCTCGAGAGCAGCATCTTGCAGACGTCCTTGTACAAAGAACTTCCCTCCTGTTACGTGTATGACGGGAAAGGCATACCGAGATGGGCTCCGGGGTACGAGGATGGCGGTCCTCTTGTAGCCCAAAGGCAGTACCCAGTCCTGTTCTTCATGGATGGGAGATTCCCGAATGAGACCGAGATTTCTTGGATTTCTGGAGCCAGCATGAGGCCCTACGACAAGAACAACAAGGAGATCCGGTACAGGGAGCACGTGGAAGACTTTTTGCTTCGGCGGCACAAGCCTACCATGTCCCCTGAGCCGGCCAGGGCCATCTCTGGTAAGTTTCAAACTCATGTCAAACTCTGGACACACTTGCTGACCATGGCGATTTTAGCCAACTCGGATCGTCGGGAGACTCCCAGCAGCAATGCCGCCGTTCCAGGGAACGCAGCGTCGCCGCGACTTTCTCCGTATGCCGAGGTCCACCGCATTCTGGAGCGAGCGAGCCGCGATCCCGGCCAGGACGACCAGCATGAAGGCGATCGCATCGACGACAGAGAAAGGGAGCGCCGATTTGAAGACGGATGCACGGAGGAGGAGCCGGCACCGTCGGACGAGGGAGAGGAAGAGGAAGAGGAAGAGGAACGACAATTGGATTGGATGCATGCGAGGATGGAGAGCATGCAGGCGACAGTGGAAGGTATCTCCATGGATGATTCTCCCGGCCCACGATCTCGCCAGCAGACAATTCGCCCGACGATAGAGGATGCAGAGAGCGTTCGCTCAAACACCCCGGCGAGACCGCAACCTCGCCATGCTGGGAGTCAGAGGATGAGCGCGGCAGTGGACACCAACAGTCCCAGGCAACCGCCCCGTCCCACTGGAAGCCATGGCATCTCACCACCTCGCGAGCAGAGGATGCCCTCGACACTGCCGGAGCAAGAGGATTCATATTCAGCTAGCCCCATCCCGCAGCCACCACCCCGTCCCGCCAGCATCTCACACAGGCACGCGGCAAGAAACACATCCTCCGCGGCCCCAAGCACTCATCCACAGGATCAGATCCAGTTCCCCTACAACCAACGCTGGAGCCGAGAGACGACGACCACGACAGCCGCTACGGCCGCGTCGAACGGGCGGACCTTTATGGACGACACTCTCGATTCGGGATTCCTGGATCCAACACCCGGGATGGGCTGAGCTGGTGGGGATCACGTGGTGGGTTTGAGGTTTCGCTTGTTGCTGAAGCAGTTTCGCCTGTTGCTGAAAAAGTGGTTCGCCTGTTGCTCATGTTATGTAGTGCATAATCTAAATCATAAATAGCTATGCTGCAGTGGTGGCGCACAAGGTCCTGCACAAAGCAGGCATGGAATTTGTGCAACAAATGAGGCTACCCTAGAGAGGTTGCCAGAGGAGGGAGTTTATCGACGTCTACAGAGTACTGCTTCACACTGCAGTCAAAAATAAAGTTTCAAAAATCAGAGCATAGCTAAGGGTATAATTCAACGTCATTGCAGGCGTGGATTTCTTTATTTATCCGTTCTGCGCGGCCAGTTAGTAGGGCGCGAGTATTTTGTCGCAGCTCCTAAAATGAACTCGCAGGTAAACTCTCAGGTTTTAACTCCAACTGGTGCGCACCACTTGCGGCAGCCAAATTAGCTCCCGCTGACATGTGGGCCGTCTCCGCTCGCCTGTAATATCCAATTGGTCGGTTCGTACGGTAGTTCGACGATGAGATTTACAGGGGTTCAACTGGCCCACAGCATTGTGCGTTTTCGTGGCAAAAGGCCATGTTGAGATTCACGTCTTTGTTTGAGTCACACGGCGAATAAACCCCGTTGCAAGTTTCCTATCTCCGTTGAAAGATGCAGGGGTCTATTTCTAAGCATGGTGGACGAGACGTTGACGAACCCACAAGGCTGTGGCCCTTACGAGGTCGACTGGGTCGGCATGATTAGCAAGCAGGGAGCCAGCGATTGGGCATTTCGTTTGGATTCATTCGACTAGACGCGGAAAGACTCTTGTTCCGACGATTCTATTGTCATGCGATGGCTATGCGAGGAGCCCACCGGCTACTGAGACCCTCATGAACCGAGTATGGAAACTTCTATAAAGATAAAGGCATCTCCCCCGGAATGCAATCATCTTCTCTTCACTCATCAAACCATTGTACTACTCCCTGACTCTCATCATCAGCTCCTCCAACAACTCTACACTACTTCACCATGTCTTCCCCAAACTCCAACCTCTGGAAGCCCCTCAAGCTGGGAACCACAACCCTCTCCCACAGAATCGCCCTGGCCCCTCTGACCCGTCTCCGCAACGACGACGACCACCTCCCCATGGACATCATGACCCAGTACTACGTCGACCGGGCATCAACCCCCGGAACCCTCCTCGTCAGCGAAGCCACCGGCATCTCCAAGACCGCAGAGGCTGCACCAAACGCCCCTGGTATCACTTCGCCCGAGCAGATCGAAGCCTGGGGACGTATCTATGATGCGGTTCATGCTAGGGGATGCTTCATGTTTCAGCAGCTCTGGGATTTGGGACGTGCGGGTTACCCCGAGTATCTCCACAGTCGTGGGCTCAAGTACACTTCTAGCACCGACAAGCTGTTGGAGGGCCGTTCGATTCCTCCTACGCCCTTGACTGAGGAGGAGATCTGGGAAAAGATTGACGACTTCCGGTCCGCTGCCAGAAAGGTTATCGATGCTGGAGGCGATGGCGTTGAGATCCACGGCGCCCATGGGTATCTGATCGATCAGTTTCTATCCAGCAGTATCAACGACCGAACTGACAAATGGGGTGGCTCCATTGAAAACCGCGCTCGTTTCTTGCTGGAGGTTGTCAAGGCAGTTGCTGAAGAGATCGGAGCTGAACGAACTGCCCTCCGCCTCAGCCCTTTTGCAACATTTCAGGGTGCTTACACCACCGACACATGGGAGCAGACAAGCTACGTCATCGAGGCGCTCAAGAAGACCGGGTACAAGCTCGCGTACCTCTCCCTCGTCGAGCCACGCGGCAACCCTACCCTCACCGACGCCATCGTCCGCCTCAAGTCCGACATCGAGAACCCCTTTGGAGAGCAGCAGCAAAGCCTCGAGTTCATCCTCGAAGCCTGGGACAACCAATCTCCCGTCATGGTAGCCGGTGGCTATCTGCCCCACAATGTATTTGACGCAATCGATGGGCAGTACAAGAAGTGGGACGTTGTGGTTGCCTTTGGTCGCTGGTTCATCTCGAACCCGGACTTGGTGTTTCGCGTCAAGAATGGAGTGCCGTTTACGCCGTACAAGAGGGAGCTGTTCTATGCCAGCAAGAGTAACGAGGGGTACAATGACTATGCCTTTAGTGACGAGTTTCGGGTGGCGGCTGTGGAGGCGTAGGTGGTTGCATCATGGCGGTAGTAGGAGTCGAGGGTAGTTGATCTGTAGTAATCTTGATGACGATTTGTTCTAGACGAGGATGATTATGTGCTGGCCTGCCGCATCGCAGTGTATCGAGGGTATGTCTGCGCCAACTCTCCGCCAATAGTTCAAAGACCAAGTAACAGCCTCACCTTGCTCGCTGTCTCCGCGTGATCTTGTCGAAAGTCCGTCGCTGTCAAAACTTTGGGAGTGGCCGAGCGCAGAATCACCCGCAAAGTCATTCTCCGCAAAAAGGCTCGAGGGTGGAGGGTCGGCCTCTTGTGATCGTGGACTAAACTCCGGCAGAGGCGTAGGAGGCAGTGAATCAACGCCGTAATTCGATAGATGCCCCATACCGACTCTCCTGTAGACTCCCCGCGAAGGTGTCACTGTCGTTAGAATGAGGCAATGGATCTCGTACTTGTCTGATAGCCTGTCGACCCGAGACCTCAAGATGAAGGCGTAAAAGGGAAAGGTCACGTCGTGTCCATCTACATCCCAGTAACACTCCAGTGGCTGTCGGGTCGGAGTATTGAAGAAAAAGACAGTGTTGCGTGGTTTGTTCGCTCGCTCGTCCTCCCTCACCACAAACATGGTCCCTCTGAGACCAAGTCTGCCGTCGGCCAGCTGTGCAAACCTGTCCCCCTTTGAGGGAGTCGTGTATGCTTCGAGAACATCGAATGACCAGTTGGATTTCGACTCGCCGCGAAAGTCAATTTCCACTTCGCCGTCGATGGAGGCCCAAGACCAAGTAGGCGCGCGGTACCCAACGAGCTTGTTCGCCTTTGACGACCTTTGCGCACGTTTCGTGTGTGTTCTTGACCAGCAAATCTCGGATCGTAAGTTTGTAGCCCACAACCCAGCGTAGTATGGTGTTTGAAGTCTCGCGTGGAATCTCCGTGCCAGACCAGAGAGGGCAGCGAGCTTGTCGTTCAGGTCGGAGAGGGCCAAAGGGCTGTACATCTGAACCATCTTGTGCCAGACGTCGAGGCATTGCTTCTTTGTTAAATGGTTGAGGCGGTGAATGGAGAACAATTCGGGTTTTTTCTGAGAGTCGGGGCCTTGAAAAACAGACAGAGGGAGATATCGCAACGGGTAATCGTATGTGTTGTTGAGGGAAGGGTTGGAAATGTCGGTGGCTTCACAGCTGAGCTTTTCAGAGCATTCGAAGAAAAGTTGGGATCGCGTGAAACTCACGTTTCTCGTCGCCAGGCATCGCTCTTGAAAAACCCAGCCCCGGCTGTAAAAGGCTGCTCGTCGAGATGCGTAAAAACACGCGCGTCGCCCTCGAACCACCAGAACTTGGGCCCTGTTTCGGCGGTCATGGGCGCTTGATGTGAGAGGAACGACAAGGGACTCTGGTCGGGAAACAGAGGGCGGGAGCTGTCAGAGGCAAATGTGGCGGCAATGTTGGCGTATGCGTTGTGGTACACCTTGTCCATGACGGCGAGTTCTCTGGCGAGGTCGTCGCCCGAGTCTTGCATGATGCACTGTCATCTGTCAGCGCTTCAATCGCGACACACTGAGAGGAACTCACCAAGGAATCTACCCAAAGGTAGGGAACTCCAAGCTCATGAGCCACTTGCGCGGTCTCGGAAAACAGTCGCGGGAGTCTTGCGGCGGGAATGCCCTCGGCGAACTCGATGAGCGTGTCGCTAGTCAACGTAAGAAGCTCCGAGTCCCCCCATCGGTGGCTCAGTGTGATGTACTCGCTACCCGAGGGGACATGCTCGCGACCGGTAACCTTGACGCTGATGGTGTCGTTGCGTAACTGAACATGTAGCGCTCTCGATGGAAACCATTGACTCTCTTTGCGACACTTGGTGTGGTTCTGCTTGCAGTTGTTGACGCGGTCGGCAATGTAGGACAAGGCGCGTTGCGAGGCTCTCGATGCGGTCGCGTCAGAAAGGCTGCGGCACGGAGGATTGTCGCTCAGAATTGCTTTTGTCTCCAGGCGCGTGATTTTGTTGTCAGGGAGCCATATCCTCAGCCATAGCCCCTCGTAGTTGAGCGTCGCTGCGGTCTTGACCCTGGGCAGAGGATGGGAAAGTCTTGGGCGGTGACGGCCTCGGCATCGAGGGCGGACGTGATCAGGTGGAAGATTCGCGTGCACCACCAGCAGCCCGCCTGGACTCCGGCGACGAGCTCCGAGGGCTGGCGGTGGATCGTGACATCGGCGTGTCTGCGCAGCAGGCTGAGGAATAAGGAGAATCTGCGATGGGCGGGCTCATTCACGACACTGCTGCAACGGGCGCATTCTGAATCGGACACGATTAGGGGACTCGACAAAGGCATCTCCGGAAACAAGATTGATTTCTGCGGCCAAACCAGACACGAGAGATTGTTCGGCGATGTGTTGCTTTGTTCTGGAATTGATTCACCAAGGCGCAAGCGCTGTTGACTCTAGCCCCAAAAATGGCCTCCTTGAGACAGTGACACCCACGGGCAGATTCTTGGTCAGCCGCAGGATTGATAGCATCTCCTCATTCTACCTAATTGATGGATGGACCCAAAAGCCGCATCAATACAACCCAGCAAGAGAATTTGCCATCGACACACCTAATGAGGCTATCGCGCCGAAAGCCTGCGACATCAAAGCTAATGTCCAACAACCTTTGTGAATGCATACAACCTCAACACGTCACTTCAACAAGCCTCGTTGACATGTCCGGGCCGCCATTATAAAAGCCGCAGCATCGCCGCTCATTTTCCCCAAAATATCTTCCCGCAGAACAAGAAGCAAGCCTCAATTGAGAAAAAGACAACAGCCCTCTCTGCAGATTTGTTCTCTCCCCAGATTTTCAGTCCCAAACCCCGCCCGCTGGCCAGAGTCGCGTAAAGTAAGTGGTCGGTCACGCATCGCTGTGGAGACAGCCCCTTCACCGCCTTTGCCACCAACAACAAACCAGGCAGCCCAGAGCGGCAGAAACCTCGACCTGAACAACAACATCTGCCGACCCTTGAACAGCGACACCATAGCAACGAAGCCCGCTGTCCTTTCTCCTCCAAGCCATCTACCCAACAGCCCGTCCGCGACTCGACCGCCGCGTTTGTACCCGCAGTCTCCCCCGCCACCATGCCCACGAAGAAGAAGAAGACGAAGAAGGTCAAGTGGATCAAAGGCTCCGAGCACCCTCGTGCCACCTCCGAGAACAAGAATACTACCAGCTCCGCGCCATTGAACAGCAGCTCGACTCATCATCCAAGACCACAGAGTTCGACAATGATGCACTGGAGAAACTCTCCATCACTAGAGACTCGCCTTTCAACATTGACGACGAAGACCCCATTGATCTTGATCCGCGCTTCTTTCAGCGGGGCCCCATCGAGAAGATGGAATATGGAGTGGAGACTCTGGACAAGGGCAATGGGGCAATGAAACGCAAGTGGCCTCAGCTAGAACCGACCAACGACGAGGAGATTAGGGCGACACTGGAGAGGCATGCCGGTCCTGGTTCTAACCTCTCGGTGCGACTCTGCTACTACCACGGAATATTTGACGAAGCTATGGTGGAAGCCCAGAACTTTGCCATCTTTTGCCAAGAAGCAGCCCAGGTAGACTCCAGTTGGGTGACCCATCCGTAAGGATTCACACTTTCTTTCTTGATCACTTCCCATTCCTGACCTCTATCGCAGATACATGCATGGCAGTAAAGCTCCATTCTCTGAGGAAATCTGGTTCCCGTCCGATGGCGACGGGGCATCCCACGACTTCTGGATGAGCGGCAAATACTACATGTGGGAGGATGGCGCGGGTCCAGATGATTTACATAACCCCACTGTTCCGCATGCCGTTGCAACAGTGTACGACTCCTCCCATCCGCGCCACGAAGGGATGCTCCGCAGCGAACTCTGTGTCGCGGTCGGCCTTCTCAAGAATCAAATACACCGCGACAAGGTCTACATTGACCATTACATCTATCCTGTAAGTTCTCTGTCTCACACAAAACTGTTCGTTGGGTGGGTGTTCTGACATCAGTCTAGGTTCTGGTCGTCAGCTTCTTCGGTCGATTTTCCGCGCGCATCACCCAGGCATACTTTCAACATGGCAAGGTTGTCGTCCGGCCGTCGCGTCTCATCGACCTCCAGACCCCAGTCCTGACCTCAGAAGTTCAACTTCTTATCCGCTGGCTCAACAGCCAAGCTATGGGTGAGACCCGCTTGCCCGTCCCAGAGGCCGGGCAATTCGACGATCTTGGGCCTACCAAGGCCAAGGCGGCGGATGTCAAGGGCATGTCATCCAAGACAATCAATGTCCGATAGACACGGTGCTCGCTTGGTGGATTCAGTGCAGGTTTTCTTTGGCGTTCACACTTTGTCGTTGACACACGCATGGATTTCACTACTAATTTGGTAGAGTTTTGGAGTTTGTAGTTAAGGAACGTCTGAGGAATTGTACGGAGTATGTGTAATGAAAATGGAAGTGTCTGCTCTGAATTAGGCTTCATGATGGAATGTGCCCCCTCATCGGCCATGCATGGCCCAACGAACTGGAAGCTGAGAGCATGATTAGCCTTGGATAACGACCTAGGTATGGAAGGGTTCGAGATCCTCACACAGTTGAGTGCTAATGTTTCGAGTGAGGCACCGGGCAGTGGGTAACTTGGAACACGTTACCTCCGCATCTGCGTTACTGGGCCCTCAACGCCCAGTCAACACCAATCGTACGCGAAACAGAAGCACCTTTCGCACACTTGTACTACCGAGTATGCAGGCCTCGATAAGACCGGCCAATACCCACCCGGCGAGCCCGCCTCTTCATGCCGACTGCGCCCCTTCTATCAACATTAAGAGAACTGAAGCGAGCTCTGCATACCTACCCACACTATTTAGATAGCATGAATGTTACTCAAAGGGAGCACAGCCGCTATTAATTCTAAGAGGCCCGTCAGCGTGTTGTACACACCGGAACGGCATATTGCCACCCGACGTTTAAGGATGGGCAGCCTTTTGCAGATGGACATGGGTCTTCACTGAGGTGGGTGCAGATACGGAAGCTGTGAAACCTATTAGCGGATAATAGGCGGGTGCTGTTAAACCCTGACTGCTACCCCGATTGGCTCGTCTACCAGTAACTAGGTAGATAGATCCATTGCCCGACTCTGGCCCGACTACGGATAAGCAATCACCGGCTGCTTCCCCTCCCCCGGCCGTGCGTTGACCCCGGACCAGCGACCCGACCCCATTAACCTCAGACCACCGACCCGGCCCGAATGGCTCGTTACACATCCATGGATCCGTATCATTATTCATTAGGTACCTAGTAACTGGCCTTGCTCTGCCACATGCAAACGCCTGCCCCAATCAAGGCACTCCCACTGCGTTTGCCCAGGAATACGCGCCGACTCTCTTGGAAATGGGAATCATCAAGTGAGAAACGCTGTGAAACTCAAGCGCGAAGAACCACGAAGAGAATTAGGCCATTATTACCTACCTAGGTAAAGCTCGGCCGACCTGATGGATAGGGAGTGACCCAGGAAACCCCGCTCACGAGAAGGATATCTACACACATCAACATCCATCATCACCCACGTTCAGCATTCATCATCACTCACGTTCAACATCTGTCCGGCTCCCAAAGCCCTTCATCACACACACCATTCATCTCCCCTTCGCCGCCAACAGCCCCTTCTCGCTCATGGCAACAACGCTCCCCCTCCCCTCGACGCCCGCGGAGTGGGCCGATCAGGTTCGCAAGACCCTTGACGGAACTGATCCAGATGGCCTCGACATCTCTGGGATTGGTCTGGACGCTTTCCACTCAGCCTCCAAGATGACGTATGGGGAATGGCTACACCTCAGGGTCCTATGGAAAGACTCTGGTGAAAAAGTGACGCACCGTACCATCTTCGGACCCGATGCTGAGACGCGAAAAGAGCAAAGCCGCACCAGACTAGGGCAGCAGCCATGGTTTCAGGCCTTTCTTGCTGATAGCCCAAACCTCACGCAGTGGTCCTACATGGCCCCCTGGAAGCACAACACCCATGAAATCGTCAAGAGAGTGGAATTGCTCAGGAACTTACAAGAAGGCAGTATTTACGACGAGAGCAGCCCTTTTCGACTCATTGTCGAGCCAACCGCTGCTCTCCGTGATCGCCTCTATCGCAATGTCCCCCGCCCGGACTATCGTGACCCAAGTAGCTCAGGCGAAAAGGGGTCTGGTTCCGGTCATTCGATGCCGGTATCTTCGGCGTCCGGGATGAGCGTCGAAGATAGGATGGTCAACAAAGCTCGCCCCGATGAGGCGCTCATCAACATGACGCTCCTCCTCCTTCTGCAGGGCGTCTGCATGCCCTTATTGCAACAGCCCAAACTCGAGCTCTACAAGTTGTCGATTACACACAAACAGTTCAGTGTCAGCCAACCAGATCCCAATGACGCCAGCAAACGAGTCAAGATCTTCACGGCGCGAACCGACGGGTACCTCCAGGCAGAGCGGAAGAACCGGAATCCAGACCAGAGCGATGCCCTTGCCATCTTTGAAGTGAAGCCATACCGTCGACGAAACCCTCCCAGCAATACGAAGGCGGTACGTATCCAAGAGGGTGCCGAAATGGCGGCCTGGATCTCAACTGAGTGTACAAAGGGTCTCCTACCAAGGTTCCCCGGGGAAATGAAGTATCGGTATGTAACCTCTTCGCGCGAGGCTACTCGCATAAGATACGATCGCCTAGCTAACCTTACACAGTCGGGTTCTCATCTCGCAAGACTTTGATGAAATAGTCATCACGATCGCCGAGTTCGACGATCTTTACATACGGTACATTAGGGGGACAACATGAAATGGCCGGACGCGCCGCCCGAGGAGTCACCCATGAGCAAGGGACAGACCGGCGCATCTGGTCCCCCACCCAAGGCGGCATCCTCCGCGCAAGGATTGGGTTTCCGAGGCAAAGCCCCCGACCCCGCCGCCGGCCCCGCCGCCGGCCCCGGCCCCGGCCGCGCCCCCGCCCACGCCCACGTCCACAACTTACGGAGCGGCTCAGGGCACCCGGATCCGGTCACTCCACAACAGCCCAGATCGAGGAAGCCCGAGACCCCGCAGGCCCCCCAAGGCAGACCACGACAACCGGCCCTCTTTTTGGACCGGGAAATGGGGGGTTCCTGGTCATGCGAGAATACTCTCGCTTCAAGATGACAAGCATGGATCATCTCAAGCACCTGATGCCGCTGCTGGACTCACTGGTCGAGTACCTGACTGCCAACGACCTAGCCCAGACGTTCCAGCCGGGGAACCGTTGAGTACAAGACCCTGACGTTGACGGCTTCGCCGCCTCCCTGGGTGTAGGCAAAGCTCTTGGTCACGCTCGCCCTCGGGCTCGCTGCGTCTTCGTACGCGCTCGCCTTCAGGCTCGCCGCCTCTTCCTCTTCCTCTTCTTTTTTCCTTTTTTTCCTTGGCCTCTTTTTCTCTTCTTCCTTGACCTCTTCTTCTTCAGTGGCCCTGAGTCTTCGATCTTGATAGAGTGGATTAGGTGTTGCCTCCGGCAGCGGGGCCCTGCCGAGGGCCTCCTGTGGAGGGCTTCTCGCCAAACCTCGCCTGCCGTCTCGGTTGGCTCGTCGCGATAGGTTCACTTTGACGGGCTGTGGCTTTGCAGTTTGCCTGTGGCTTAGGCTGCCGTTACGATTGGTTTATGCTATGTTTTGCTTGTTTTATGCTTAATTTGTGCTGGGTTTTGCTTGGTTTATGCTAGGTTTTGCTGGGTTTATGTTAGTTATGCTGTCATTACGTGCCTTTCCACTGGGTTTTGAAGAGAAAGAGGTTTTTCTCCGTACGACGGTTTCCTCTAAGCTCTATTTTCCCCTAGTACGAGAGGCTGAAAATCAATAGTGTGTAGAAATGTGTTACTTAAAGAAGTATTTTTTTTAAAAAAAAAATTACGTGCCTTTCTGTATATATAGCCGATTAAAACACCCTTAACTAGCTAATAGCCTATTTTTTCCTACTTTTCCCTAATAACTGCTAATAATAGCACTAATTTGTTACCTCTTATAAGGTACTAGATAAGAAGGGAGACAGCCCAGTAAACATGCGCAAAGGCAGGTTAAGTTACTTAGGCAGGTAGCCTACCTATTATTTAATGCGTGCCTAAGAGTGAGTCTCCTTTATGAAGCGGCCAAGTCGAGCCGAGATGGAATCTAGATTTGAGTTGAGCACCCTTGGTTAGTCGAGCAAACGAAATCTTAATGCCTTCCTGGCCTCTCCTCGATCGTATACCACGCGTACAGTGTTTGCGGTTGTACAACCGAAATTCTGGGAGGCCAACAGATATCCTGGCCTCAGGCAAGCAATTCGACCACCTTGTTGTCCACCCACCACACGCATGGATGCAGGCACGCCAATATCAACAACAGACACCCGCGTTACGCAAAACCGAGCAACTGTGCTCTTCTCTTTCTTTCTTGTTCGTTTCTCCACTTCTCCCCGCACTTGATTTGTTTGGAAAGGTGTTGCACGAGCAGTATTCCCCTGCATGCGCCGACCGCGGCCTGCACCACACGGGCAAGCACGGGAAATTCGGGAATCAAAGCCAGCCCGGACACTGATCCAAAAACCGACCCGATCGCTGGCAAAAGGCATCCCTACGGCCCATTCACATCCACCCCCCCTCCGTCCACGACAGCAGCCTGTTATCCCTCTTCGGCCAAAAGCATGGATCCATTTCCCGTCCCCGCGACACCCGGGGAGTGGGCGAAGCTCGTCGGCGAAAGATCCGCCCTGGGCGTCTCCAGCATCCGCTCGAATACCCCCGGTTTCAACTCCAGGCTGGCGGATGAGGACTGGTTGCTCCTCAAGATCCTCTGCGTACCCGCCGCTGGAAAACCAACGCACGAAGCCATCTTGGGGGATGTGGAAGGGGCCAAACTCAAGGCTGCCGCTCAGAAGAGCCTTGAGAATCAACCCTGGACACAGGCTCTCAACGTCAACAGCGACGATTGCTTGGAGTGGTCCACCTTGGCCGTGTGGAAGCAGAGCTTCAACTCGATCAGAGAAACAGCGCCATACCTGAAGAACCCGGAAGGCATGGGTTACGATGAAGCTAACCCCTACCGACTGCTCGTTGCGCCTTCTGGAGCATGCCCTCGTCCTCGCCTCCCTTCAAGACAACCCTCTTCTCATGGTAGCCAGACCGTCTCGGTTACGCAGAGTAAGGGGCTCGCTGCGTCCCCTGGAACAGCTGTTCTCTCACGTTACGGTGATGGCGCGTCAATCTCTCGGCCCTACATCAGCGACGCCCCTATGGAAATAGTCAACATGACACTTATCCAACTCCTAAAGGGTGTGTGTATACCATTATTGCAGCAGCGTTCTCGAGAACCTTACTACTGGTCAATCGTCCGCAAGAGTTTCTCGGTCAGACAAACGGATCCTGATGACTGCGCCAAGCGCTACGAGATCATGTCGGCGCGAACTGACGGCTGCTTGCGAGCCACACGACCCAACGTCCCGAACCCGGACCGAGACGATGTCCTTGCGATTGTCGATGTGAGACACTACCGCCGACGCAGGTCCAGCGAGAGGGTGGTGCAAATGGAAGAGGGCGCCCAGATGGCTGCATGGATCTCGGCTGAGAGCACGCAGAGTCTGCTCCCAACGAACCCCGAGACCAACAAGCATCGGTATGCACTGTCATTCCCCTTTTAGTACAAGACCACAAGCTGATCTTTGATAGCCGAGTCCTGATTTCCCAAGATTTTGACGAGGTGTTTATCACCATTGCCGAGTACGACGACGAGTACGTGCAGCACATGAGGGGAGAGGACAAAGACCCACGCCCGCTGGGAAGCTCGGGGTTCTTGCGCATGATTCAGTTCGAACCTTTCGATCTGAACAATGGGGAGGATCTCAAGGCTTTGTTCCCTCTGATCTACTCCTTGACGGACTACCTGACCGCCAGCGACGCTGCGCGAACGGCCATGTCCGAGGGGACATCCTAGTCAAGTTGGCTGAGGCCAGCTTGACTGCCCAAGACAAACAACAGTGATCTTGGGGGGGCCATGGCGGAGTGTGAGAAGGATTGGTGCGTACGCAAAGGAGATAACACACGTGGCTTGCATACAGGCCAAGACACAAGATGAGTAGCATCAGTTTGCTACGCAAAACTAAAAGGGGCGACCGGTTTGGTGGAAGAGTGGCGGCGGAGGTTATTTTCGTTCTTACTTGTACCTAATGATTGCCTAAGATGGTCATAATTTGCTCTAATGCAATGGATCAAGGCAGTAGTCTGCTCATTTGGTGATGGCTCTCCGAGAGTGCCTCTTGTGACAAGTCTGGGGCTTCATGACATTGGCTTGCCAGGCCAACGGCCAGACAAAGCTCTCAGTGGCCAACTTTGAAGGTGTTGAGATGAACCATGCCGTTGGCAGTGAGCTGCAATGCCCCAACGATGCTGCAGGATCATGTGATGGTCGATCTCTCCGAAATGTTGTCATGAAGCTTGGTCTTGACCAATCGAGGGACGCGACATGGGTTACTCAGCATCCAAGTCAGACAGGACCTCGCCCTCGACGACATCTCTGATGTCTACAATTTACCCATGACCACCATGTTTTCGAAGGTTTGCACCTTACTGTGCCTAGCATCGCTCGCTTCCGCGTATGAACCCGGAGACGCGAGCTCAAGCAATTCCTTTCGCCAGCGTTGCCTATCTTTCAAACCCCAGAAGCTCATCTCCAACTCAACCTTGACGCGTTTGGAGTACATCTTGAACGGCACAAAGCTCGAGCTCGATGATAATGTGGAGTCTTGCAACCGACCTTCGCAACAAGTTTCAGCCGATATCTGCCGCGTCGCGCTGCAGATCCCGACTTCGAAGCGGTCCAGCATAAGCTTCGAGCTGTGGCTTCCGCAGAAATGGGAGGCGGGACGGTATCTGGCGACGGGCAATGGGGGAGTCGATGGATGTGAGTGTTTGGCTTATTATCAGGCACAGACTGACAGAATCAAGGCATCAAATATGAGGACCTGGCGTATGGGACAGCCCACGGGTTTGCGACCATGGGCACCAACAACGGTCACAATGGCACGACTGGCGAAACATTCTTCAATAACCCCGACGTTATCCAGGACTTTTCTTATCGAGCGTGCGTCAGGATGCGTATGTCTGTGTTCAAAACTCTCTTTTAGCTAGACTACACAACGGAACCAAAGCGGCAAGGACGATCATCGAGGCCTTTTACGAGAAACAGCCCAGTCGCTCATATTACATCGGATGCTCCTGGGCGGTCGCATGGGCATCAAGGCAGCAGAAGCCTTCCCGAGCGACTATGACGGTATCGTTGCTGGCGCCCCAGCTGTCGATTTCAACAATCTCCAGGACCAACGGGCCATGTTCTACCCCATCACTGGTCCTGTTGGCTCGCTCGATTTCATCGCCGCGGAGACCTGGAAAGGCTTGATACACGATGAAGTTCTCCGACAGTGTGATCATCTTGACGGCGTTGAAGACGGCATTATTGAGATCCCCAACAAATGCTTCTTCAATCCATGGACTCTTCTCTGTCGTCGGGGTGAGTCTACTGATTGCCTCACATTCGCGCAAGTCAAGCAAGTTCAGGAGATTTACGCACCTTACACTTATGCGGACGGAAAGCTCATCTTTCCTCGTATGAATATGGGGAATGAGGAACAGGCTGTTTTGAAGCTACTTTCAGGGAAGCCGTTCAGCTATTCAGAGGACTGGTTTCGATATGTCGTTCTCAACGACCCCGACTGGGATACCATCACCTACAACAGGGACATTGTGCGTCGAGCAGACGAGTTGAATCCTTTCAACATCCGGACCTATCCACCAACACTTGCCGCCTTCAAAGAGCGTGGTGGAAAGATCATCACCTACCACGGCGGCCAAGACAACCAAATCACACAATTCAATACAGAGCGTTTCTGGGATCACATGGCCACCGCCGAAAAGCACCTACACCACTACTTCCGCTTCTTTCACATCTCTGGAATGTTCCACTGCAGTACTGGTCCTGGTGCCTGGGCTGTTGGCCAAGGCGGAGGCGCTCCGGCTGCGGGTATCCCCTTTGATCCTCAGCAGAATGTCCTGACTGCGATAGTCGCTTGGGTTGAGGAGGGACGGGCGCCTGAGACGTTGACGGGGACAAAGTTTATTGAGGATGATTTCACCCGAGGTGTTGACTATCAGCGTGATCACTGTTTATATCCCAGAGAGCAGACGTATATTGGGGGTGATTCCAAGCAACGGGATAATTGGGTATGCAGATGACGAGCAAATGTGATCTCTTATTGGGTGGGGTCATCATTTTCGGGTTTCCTTCGTGATCACTACTTGTTCAACCGAGGCGCTCTTTCAGGATCTCTCCAAAACACACACGCCTCCCTCCTAATCGAATCCTCCTCAACCTTTGTGTTCTCAGGCTGCACAACCAACTGCTTCGGCGAATCACTCCCACCATGATACGAAGGCCACTTGGGGCTTCCAGGATACTTGTGCCTGTTCGGATCTCCCGACGCGACAAAGCTCGCAAGATAAGCGTGATAAATGTGGCTGATCTCTGGAAACTCGGCAGTCGGCTCGTTCCAGGTGTATTGTGTGTCAGATGTGTGTGGGATGCCTTGCCAGTCTGGGACCTTGTTCCTCGTGTTGAAGCGGAGCTTCCAGGTTGGCACGCCGGCTGTGGATGCTCGGTAGGTGGTTTCTTGGCCGGGGCAGATGTAGGCGTAGTCACTCCATGCTGCAGAAATGCGGTTGTACTGAGTGCTGTTTGGCGAGTTTGCAAACGGCGAGGTGGGGTCTGTCGCTGGATCGGGTACAGAGAGGTCAGGTTTGCCAAGTCGTCCTTTGTCAGGGCCGGAGAAATGTTGTGCAGGTAATCCAGGAATGCTTTGTTGGTCTCCAAGTCTCCAGGCGTGTAAAACTTGCCCTCGTCGGTAGTTGTTGACGAAATGGTTGGAACGTGAAAGAATGTTCCGTCGTACCCCGATTGCGAGCCAGGCTTCTCAAACAGAGGTCCTCCGTGCACAGGCTGGAAAGGCCAAGTCAAGACTGGGTCGTAGTCATTGTAAATCTTGGTGCTGATGTTTCGAATGTCGTTGATGTCTGCCTTTCGGAGACACCGGAGCGTGGCCTTGTTTGACTTGTGCTTGTCGCACCCGAGGAAAGCCAGGTACTCGGCGTATTGACGCTTGTAGAGGGGATAGCTGGCGTTGGGGAATGCTCTCGAAGTGACAGAGCCCGACTGGTGAATCGCCCGTGCGAACAAAGGCTTGGAATCCTTGCCATAGTTGTGAAAGTAGTGAATTCCAACAGAGTGTCCACCAGCCGATCTTCCGCCGATGGTGACTGACTTGCGATCACCTCCAAACGAGCCAATGTGCTTCTGCACAAACTGCAGGAAATGGTGTTGGTCGCGGATTCCAAGGTTCAGCAGACCTTCTTCCTCGAAAAGCTCAGAGGGCAGGAATCCAAGAGAGTTGATGCGGTAGTGGAAGTTGACGACGACGATGGGCTCTTTGGATGAAGCCACGAATGCGGCAGCGTCGAAGCTCGCCCAGCTGCCGACACAGAATGACCCTCCGTGGATCCACACGAGCACGGGGAGTTTCTTGCGCAGAGGCACACCCTTTGTCCGAAAGACGTTGAAGCTGAGGCAGTCTTCATCCTGAGTGTCAAGAGGAGTCCTGGACGAAGCGTCTTGGATGCACGCCTTTCCGTACGTGTCGGCGCTCTTGACTCCCTTGAACTTGGCGGGCCAGTCGACCGGAGAGAAACGCTTGTTGCCTGTGGGCGGCGACGCATAGTTGATGCCGAGCCAGGCGTCGACGTCCGCTGGGAGTTCCTGCTTGGTGTAGGTGCTGTTGACGACTGTGCCCGAAAAGGTGCCATATCCATGTAGCTTGACGGGGTTGTAGTGCTTCCCGCTGACCTGTGAAGAGCCAAGCCCCAAGGCCAGCAACGCGCTGATGTTTGTGAGGACCTTCATGTTGCCGCTGCGGTTACAGAGCAGACCAAATGGCCTTGACAAGGAGATGTAGTCTGACTATATACCTCAGTCCTCATTCAAGCTCCGAATTGCGCCAGCTACTCATCCATGCTCGTCCCCGCAACAGCGATCGGCAACACGCCGACCTTTACCCTCGTTGAGGCAATTCCTCGGACCTGGACCTCCAAACTTGGTCCGAGGGCAAGGATCGGCGTGTTATTTGCACGAACCTGTGGGGAATTGTATCATCGCCAAGAGACTACATAGTCGGACGGGTTATCATGCCTCGGCGTCGGGCCTAGATGTACGTCCGGCCGATTATCGGATGTGTTTCTACCTTCCTTTTTGGTGTTAATGGAGATTAATGGAGTTCTTATCGTTGGTCAAAGAGGTGTAGCGATACGTAGGTTGCGTGATAATCGAATGATGGTTGTAAATAAATGGCTCTTCTACCGCTCGTCCTATGTCCTATAGGGCGGATAGTCTGTAAACCCAATAGTAGAATCCTCAAACGGTCCATAGAAACGCGACCGGTCATAAGGCGCAAGCGGCCAGCCATTCCGCAACCTCTCGACCAAATCCGGATTGCTGATGAAATAGCGACCGTACAATAAACCGTCATATCTCCCACTCTCGACAACGCCCCACGAGTTTGTATCGTCGAAGCCTCCAGCTGAGAAAAAGGGTGTGTCGCCAAAGATGGACCTGAACAGGGACAGGTCAACGGTCGGAAGACCCCAAGAGTTGAGAAACTCTTGCTTCTCTGCCTCGGAAAAGATTTGCTCGTATCGAGGCTCGACGAAGCTGACGTAGGACAAGTGAGGAAGTCGTTGTTTGAGCCGGCGACAGAGATGGCCCCAGGTCTCGACTCGTTGCTCGCTGCGGGCTTGGTTGAAGAGGCCGAATGGGGTGAGCCGGATAGCTAGGTTGTCTTGACCAACTGTCTCGGCTAGCTCTTCCATGAGTTCGAGCGTAAACTTGCAGCGCTTCTCAACTGTGCCGCCGTATTCATCCGTTCGTTTGTTGATGTTGGTGCTCAAGAATTGCTCTGGTAGATATCCGTTTCCTGCATGGAGTTCGACACCGTCAAAGCCAATCTCCATGGCTGTTCTGGCAGCGTTGCGATAGTCCTCGATAGTCTTCTTGATGTGGTCGATAGTGAGTTCAATTGGTGGATGGTCTGCCAACTTGACGGGTGTCGTGCTGTGAGGCGCTGGGTAGGAAAAAGTCTCGTTGGGATCGTCCCAGGTGACGGCAGATGGAGCAACGATGGGGGAGCCCGTCAGGTGAGGGATATTGGCGCGTCCTGAATGCCATAGCTGAGCGTAGATGAATCCTCCTTTGGCATGTACGGCGTCGACAATCTTCTTCCACCCCTCGGCCTGCTCTGGGAGAAAGATGCCCGGCACGCCCGGCATGGCGTTGCCCTGTGCTGTCAGTCAATGTTCTTGAAGCGGTGAATTGACTAACCTCCAGTGAAGGTGGAAGGCCTTCGGAGATTATTAGACCACCCTCCGTTGTTCTCTGGGCGTAGTACTCCAGCATCAAGTCATTGGGGACCCAGATCCGATTGGGGTTTTCCGCGGTCGATTCGGCGCTGAGCGGAGTGCCCCGATTCCTCGTCAAAGGGGCCAGAACAACTCGATGCGAGAGCCGGATCTTTCCATTTGCAATGTTCAGAGGCTGGAACAGCTTGGAGGCCGGGCCAATGTCGAAAGTATCTCCCATGGCGAGCGAAGGGTGGCAGTATGTTGAGATACAGACAAGTTGAGAGTCTGGAAAAAGAAAGAAAGAAAGAAAGAATAAAGAAATTCAGTAATTTCCTCTGACAATCGAACCAGCAAGAGACCTTTTGCATACCAAGAAATAACAGCTAATCTCTCATATGCACTACGCCTCAACCCTCATCTCGGCCCTCACCACCCTTAGAGACGACGACCACTACCTTTAAGTACAACCCCCATCACACGAAACCCGTGCTACAGCCATGTTTCGTTTCTTGTCGTCTCCACCGGCCGTCGATCCCTTCTCGCAGTGGCATCCAAATCCGCGCTTTAAAAATCCTCGCACGCTAGGCCAGGGGGGCGATGCAACCTCGACGCCCGCTTCTCAAGCAGCATTTGGAAGTTCCAAGTCTCCGGGTGCAAGGCACGGACATTGTGTCAGGGGCACATGACGTGAAGCGTGCCAATGCGGATACAGCTTAGCGGCTTCTGCGCCGTTCGGCAGTGTTTGGGGGCTACATACAGGCTAATTCCCTGCTGCAGCAATATCATGGACTTTTTGATCTGCAAATCAAACCCACAGTTACGCCGAGGACTTGTGAAACTACATATGCAACCCGAGGTTACACGTAATTAGCCTGTGGGCTGAAGAGAGATTCTGGCGGAAGAGCTGGAAAGAGTTGAAATGATAACTGGCGCCAGGTCCGTTTCAGGACCCAACGTTTCCCGCTCCCAAACTCGCTGTTTTTTTTGTTTCGACACTCTTTCTTTAGTCTGTGAAGCCGTCTTTTAGGACCGGAATTTCCTAGCCATGAGCTTCCCCGGTGCAGGACCTCCTCCGGACAACGTGGTGCCGAATCTGGAGCACCCGCAGGACGTGCTCAGGTCGTGCAACTATGTCACGCAGGCCTTGACCCTCGTGTTTGTTTCAGCCTTTGTTGGGACTCGATTTTACGCCAAGTCCAAGGTCATGGGAGGGGGCGCAACTCGTGATGACTGTGAGTGTCTTGTGTGTCCATGTGCCAGCTGAGGGCTTACAGTAGACAGGGGCTACCTATTCTTCTTACGTACGACACTAAGCTCTTTTCGTTTTGGCTATCTCGGACTCACCGGATACTAGGTATTAATGGTTGGGTATTGTATCACGGCTTGTATTGGTGTGTGTATCTTGTCCTGTGTTTCGTGGAGGCGCTCACATTGCATCAGCTGGAACATACGGCGGTGGACTCAATCAGTGGGAAGTACGGAAAGAAGATGCACCCAAATTCTTCCAGGTAAGCTGACAGCCTTGTCCTACACAACTTGTCTAACTTGCTACAGGCTGGATACGCTGCCACCATCTTTTACGCCCCCATGGCCCTGACGGTCAAGCTCGCCCTCCTCTCCATCATCATCCGAGTCTTTGGATCCGTCCATAAGAAAACAATGATAGGCATCTACGTCTTCATCGGCATGCTGGTTGCATATTACGTGTCAGGCCTCTTCATCAAGATATTCATCTGCTGGCCCATCAGCGCGCACTGGCGGGGAGAGACGGACAAGTGCCTGAACCAGAGCGCCATCATCACCGCCGATGCTATAATTAGCTCTGTCAGCGATTTGGTGATACTACTGCTGCCTACGCCACTCACATGGTCGCTGCAGCTCTCCAGACGGAAGAGACTTCGGGTCATTGGCATTCTATGTGCTGGCGGTGTCGCAACCGCTTTTAGCATCTACCGTTTGGCCATGATTCTACACGAAGGCAAGTCGCCAAACCAGACAATAGTCTTTACCAAAGTCATTCTATCAGGGTGAGTACAACTCTCAACACCTTCGGGCTCTGAGACTGACAAGAAAAGAAACGCCGAGGCCGGGATCGGACTCATCTGCGCATGCCTCCCGTCCATCAGCGCCCTCCTAGTTCGACGCAAGGGATATCCCTACTACGGAAACCAAAGCCACTCCACCCATGGAGAGTTTGCTCGGGGAGAGATAATGATGACCCGATCTTTTCACGTAGAGACGGGAAATATCGCCAAGGAGTCACAGGATAATGTGTACGACCTTGGTCACGACGAGGCGGGATTGGTCGCTGGTGGGCAGGCCAACCCAAAGAGCAACCTTTCTAGTCGGAGGAGGTCTGAGTCCACGGGATGAGCACACATAGGTAGTGTACATATTAGCTTCAATAATACACAAAACGCACTTAATCCCCATGGATAGCCACGCCAGTGTTGAAGCCTCCTCGCTGGCCCTCTCAGGGTGTGACGGTTCAAAGGGTCCCCTTAGTCACAATTTCAAGCAACATGGTTTTAACATATAGTGGTATTAAAATCTAATGCCGAGAACACTGTACTGGTTCCCGCATGTCTTGTCGTTGTTGAGCTGGAGATGCCGTTCCTTGGTCCGGGTATGTCGGCGGTCGTTCCAGAGCCGACACCCGGGCGGGTGGGGCGGCGGCTCCGGCGGCGCCGACCGTGCGTGCCGAACCCCCGGTGAGCTTGGCTTGGCCGCGTCAGGCAAGAGTATGCTGCGACAGCATGCTGAAAGTATGCGGACACCATGGAATTGCAAGATACCGTCATGCCGGACCCCGCCGATCCTGGTACGGCTGTTTGGCCAGCTTCTTTGTTCTGGCGGCTGCCTTGCTTCCGGGTAGCCGGTATTCCGGCTTGGGTAGAGCAACGGGCTACGTCACAGCCCTGTCTATGCGTGCCATGAGAGTAGGAAGGCCAGTTGGAGGATCGTATGGGTGTGATTAGCTATAAATATGAACGCGTCTGCTACCTATGAGAAATAATAATCAGTTCAAATAGCATTCATTGCCAAGTACCTGTTCAACCTTTTATCAGAACCACTAATTTTAGCTTTCACCACCCACCATGGCCCCAGTCTACACCCTTGCTGAAGGTAACTATTCATCTCCTCAAGATAGGTGGGAAGTACTGATATTCAACGTCTACCAGGTTGCCCCCAACCCAGCAATGCAACCAGTGTCCAGCTGCGAGATGGCTCCGGCGGCGGCCTCGTCCTCCTTCAGGATACGCAGCTCATTGAGAGCCTTGCTCATTTTGCCCGTGAACGTATTCCCGAGCGGTTCGTCTTCCTGACCTCACAAATCGGCGCTCATCTAACTCTACTTAGTGTGGTCCATGCGAAAGCAGCAGGGTGTGTACTGGCAACTCTCCTCGATCAAGAACCATACTCTGACCTTGTCCAGTGCATATGGCGAATTCGAAGTCACTGACGACTGCTCCGACCTGACCTCGGCTATCTTTCTTAATGCTGTGGGCAAAAAGACAAAGTGTCTCGTTCGCATCTCGACTGTCGGACCGGAGCGAGGGTCTGCTGATACAGTCAGAGATGTCCACGGCTGGGCAATGAAGCTCTACACTGATGAGGGCAATCTGGATCTTGTCTTTAACAACACAGTGAGTTGCACTGTCCAGAGGGAGACAGGCCCGTGCTGATGTGGGCAGCCCGTCTTCTTTATCAGGGATCCTATCAAGTTCCCGTCTCTGAACCGGTCTCACAAGAGGCATCCCAAAACCAACATGCCAGACGCCGATATGGTACATACCCCTCCAAGCCATGACTTCCTACAAGACGCTGACATTTTCTTAGTTCTGGGAGTATGCCGTTGTGTGGCCCTTGTCGCATGCAATGACTGACATTTTTAGTTTCCACGTCGGCAACCCGAAGGCATTCATGAACTCATGCATCTCTTCAGCGATCGTGGCACGCCAGCTTCCCTGCGTACTATGAATGCCTACAGCGGCCACACCTACAAATTTACAAAGGAAGTCAGTCTCTCACTCCCCATTCCGAAAATCCATCTGACGTGTGCTGTGCCAGGACGGCTCTTTCACCTACATCAAGATGCACATCAAGAGCCAACTCGGCGTCAAGAATCTCGACCGCAAGACCGCTACCAAGCTGGCAGGTGAAAACCCCGACTACCTTGTCCAGGACCTCTTTGAAGCGATCGACAATGGAGACTACCCAAAGTGGGATATCTTTGTGCAGGTCATGAGCCCAGAGCAGGCCAAGGGCTACAAGTGGAACATCTTTGACATGACCAAGGTGTGGCCGCACGGGGATTTTCCTCTTCGCAAGATTGGAGAGTTGACGTTGAACGAAAATGTGAGTACAAGCTCCAGATGGATGAAGCATGATTCTGACGTCTCAGCCACGCAACTACTTCACCGACATTGAGCAGGCAGCTTTTTCACCCTCTACCATGGTTCCAGGATGGGCACCCTCTGCTGACCCTAGTAAGTGTTAAAACTGATCCAATAGCGGATAATCTATATCCTGACACTATCTAGTCCTCCAAGCTCGCATGTTCTCTTACCCCGACGCCGCTCCCCACCAACGCCGCAAAGTCTCCCGTATATTGCCCCTTTCAGCGCGATGGCTTCATGAATTTCGGCGCAAACTACGGCGAGGACCCCAACTACGTCGGTTCCATGCTCAAGCCCACCGCCTTCAGGACGACTGCCTCCGGAGGGACCGTCGCGCCCACTATAACCAATCACGAGAAATGGGTTGCTCAAGTGTCCAACTTTACAACCACGGTTGGGCCAGAGGACTTTGAACAGGCTGCTGGGCTCTGGAAGGTCCTTGGTAGAGAGGAGGGGCATCAGGAGAGATTTATTGACAATGTCGCCGATAACGTGTCCAATGTTAAGAACGACAAGCTGCGAAGCATGGTCTACGGTGAGCAGAGTCTATTAATACCCTGTAGCCGTGTCCGTGATGACTGACCTGGCTGATAGACCTCTTTTCACGCGTTGATGAGGACCTGGGTGCTCGAATTCACGAGACAGTCGACTCCATCCGGTCAAAGGCTTAGCTCTCCCGCGCAGGGCGAGTTTAACACGAACCTTGAAGGTCACTCGAACAAACATTGAGTCACGGGGAAGACGTTGGGGCGCTTATTTGTTGGCAATCTGTTGGACTTTGCGATGCCTGGTGCTAGTCTGTGGCCTTGGAGAATTTAGAAGACCACTAATTTACACTGTTTTTCAGCATTGGGGTTTCGATGCTGTTATTGTGTTGAAATCGAGTTATTTCCTCATGTGACCGAGGTGGTGCCCTTAAAAGCGCCATTGACAGACTTGACAGACTTGACAATGACAACCAAGATAGAGTGAGCATTAAGCTCTTTGCCTACCCGGACTGCTATGAATGAACACTCGTTGTTGAGGCTGTATCTATGATAGACATGAATCCAGCCATGGAACATGGGATAACGCTACTATATACTCCCCTTCTTAATATCCCCTACATCTGTCCTCGCTAGTGCAATCTAAGAGTTGTCGCTTCGACATCGACAAGTCCCCAATCAAACATCCCCCCATCCATAATATCTGACATATAACACTCTCCCATAAGCTGGTACATGCCCACCCTTTCAGACGATTTGCGGACAACAAAGGGAACCGAGCCCCCACTGAATATCACTACCTGGTCGCCCCCCCCGAACAATGTTGGGCACAATCCCGCAATGGCGTCCAGCGATGGCGAATCTCCAACCTTTGATGCTGCCACCGAGTAACGACCCGTAGCTCTTGCTCTTTGCCACCAAACTCATCTCCCGAGGGCCCCGTCGGACACCAGATCGGAGGAAGGCGGTGAATTGCGTTGCTGCTGGTACTTTTTGGTATAGTTCTGCTTCTTCAGGATCTTCCGGAATGCTTTGTATGACTGGCCAAGGTCGAGGCTGTCTGGCAAAGCGACCTGAGGATGCTTTGCTCCTGCGATGGGGACTTGTAACTTGAGCTCTTGGCGCATCCTCGTGGAGAATAGTGGGCTCAGTTGATCAACCATGGCATCGACTTCGGCGAAGTATCGACTCCATGCTTCTGGTTCATTACAAGCCTTGCTGACGCACTTGATGTTCGCAATTATGTATCCTTCAACCGCAAGCTCCGTCCATGAGGCGGCGCTACTACTATCGGCTTCTGGACATGTAATCTGTGCCTCGGTATTGCCACAAGCATTGAAAACAACTCCCCTGTCCCGGGAATTGCTCAGGCTTGGTGGCTTGGGGACGGTCCAGTCTGGGATCCAGGATGGGAACCGGTGTGGCTGAGAACCCAATCCAGCACGTAGTAGCAGCTGCATCCCCATTCCTCGAGCGACAAGTGCACGTGCAAAAGAGCATACCACGACCTCAAGAGAGCTCTGGTAGTCGGGTGCGAAGCCGGGCAGGTCCCCATCAGAGGAGATTCCGAGAAGCGCAAAGAATCGGTCTCGAGTAAGCGACGACTTGACATTGCGGAAGGTTTCGAGCAGCAGCAGAACGGACCAGCGTGTCTTGCGTGCCTCCCAGATCCGTAGCTGCGAGAGAGTGGAGAACGGAGCCCAGGCGGTATCCACGGCTGCTGGGAGTTGGTGATGCTGGTCCAGATTTCGCATGACGGCAAAGAGATCGCTCCAGTCGATGGTGGAGTCGCCACAGAAGAAGACGACTTCAGGGGAAGCCACCGCTTCTTGAACTATCCACACTCTGCGGAACCAGTCGCTGTCGAAAAGCCTGGTGATCAAGGCCCATCTCGATTCCCAATCTTTGGCATCCCCTGGCAACAACTCTGCGGATTCGGGATCCTTGAGATGGGCATCCCTCAAGGCCTTCAACGCCTCTACAGCAGAGCCCATCTGGCTCTCATAGCCGAGCATCGCCACGGTAACCGAAGCATCCTGGAAGATGCGCGGTAGGAGCCTGACCTGGCGGGATTTCTCATCGTTGTCCTTCTGGTTGATACAAATTCCATCCGCCCAAAGAACAGTGACTTCAGTGGGCTTCCTCAGACGGACGAGGGCTCGAAATAGAGAGGCATGGATACGAAGAATGCCATCGGGGGTAATCAAGTTGTGCGCTGCTCTTTGATACCCCAGACGTACGAGACTGCAGCATAGCTTCCCGCTTGTTCAAAGGGAGTAGAGTAGATGGCGCCTCGTAGAACATCTTCTCTTTGTCCAGGAAAGAGGGCCAACAGCCGAATTTCGTCCCTCTTCAGGTCTTTGTACGAGTATATTCCCTTGTCTTCCCATGGTATGGCCAGGACCGGGCGGGACACAAGGCTCGGCCGGGCGAAGTCTCCCTCAGCTGTAGATACATACGTAGGGATTGAGTATGGCTGCATGGTCGTATTCATGTACGGGCCGTAGTGGGAGAAGCCACTTTGGTAAAAGTACTGAGGGCCCCAGGCTGCTTGTGCATGGCTGTAGTTGCTTGGAGCAGAAATTTGTGTCGCCCACTGATGACTGGCGCCCGCTGTGGTATGAATCGGCAAGGCCGGCGTCCCAGTGCCCAGGTCAGCTTCCTGGATGGTGGTGGCAGGCATCTCGTCGAGGTCGTGGAACCGTACCCGCCCTGAAGAAACAAGTTCCCATGGATCTACAAAGAACCGAAACTGTGGCTGGGTATAGATGTTGAAGATTCTGATTAGAACCATCACATCATACACCTGTACGGAGGGATTGCTTGGAAGCCGATGTGTTCGGGCCTACAACATGTGTTAGTGGAGAAGACGGGATTGGAAGAGGTCAAATCCTACCCTCGTTAGCTGCGTGCCCGTCCATTTGAACGAGTCGAACGGGCCACCAGCTGATATGACGAGCTCAAAGTGAAACGTAGGCTTCCAGAAATACAAATGTTGGATGTTGGAGATGCCATTGTTCATCAGGAAAGTTGTAACCTGATCAGACAGATCCGGACCGCCGAGAGTAAATGGCGACGTGTCTTGATGACCTCCAGGAGGATTCTGGCTCCGGAGGGGGCCTGTCCAGTGCTTCAGCGCATCATACGCCTGGCCGAGGTGCCTCTCAAAATGATCCGATATCTGACGAGATGATGGGATTAGAAAGCAGCTTCCTTCTCGAGGGTCTACATACCATGCGTTCACAGAGATCTCGAACACTCCAAACCAAGCTTCCCGCTTGGTCTTTTCCCCCCAAGGCAGCATAGTCGCCAGCAAGGCCCAAGATTGGAAGTCTTCTATCCGTGTCGTTGATCGACCAAGTGCGCAAACGACTCCGCCCATTCCTCGCGATTGACAGTTTATGATGGGTCCCGAAGTGCCACCCTAAGCCATCAGAGTCATCCGAGTGGGTTTCATAGTTAAAGGGGCAGGGGATTGAGACTGCACTGCTGTAGTAATGCTTCATCGAAGGCAATTGCGCGTCATCTATATCGCTCGGTCAGTCAATGGTGCATAAGGTGAAGAGACACCCCTACCTGATATGGGAGGCAGTTCGAATCCCTGCCTTTCGAATGCTTTTTGAATCTTGCCGTGAGATTTCTCATCGAAAAGAGTAAACAAGAGCCCCAAATGCGTCGGATCTTTGATTTCGAAATGCTCAGATAGCATCTGAACGATGTCGGGAACGGGCAAGCGTGAGGGGTCGCATTCTTCGGTAATGAACACCTGGAGTATCTCCCCAGCCGCAGAACATGCTACGAGGCTGCTATCAGGCCGACCAATGATCTGACGGCCTCCGAAGGTGAGAGTATGCGCCAGAGTCACCTTGGCAGCTGTGCTGACTTGCACGCGCTCAATCTTTTCATATACCTGACAATAGCTGCGGCGATACAGGGGAATGACCCTTCATGGATTTAGCAAAGGCCTGGAAGGAAGTTGTATGGGTCACACATACGCTTGGATAAAGTGCGCCCGCCTTGCAAAAGTCCTGGTGTAAGGATCGTCGTATCTTAACCTGCCACTTGGGCGATTCTCGGACTCGACAACGATGGATAGCTTCCTCGAATTCAATCCAAAGGCATTGATGAGCGCCTGTATCGCTTCTAATTCCTTTGGGGCAAACGCTAGGAGGTTCACGACCCCAAGGAAGGCCCCCCGTAAGTGAACACGGTCAGCAATGAACCAATCCTCCCTGTCCGGCGCCATGAGTCGAGACATTGTTTCCTTGGCTCTGTCGACGGGGAAAATGGCTTTGGAGCGAATTAGCTTTAGAGCCAGCGCCGCTCTCTTGGTGCTGATAAGAGGAAGGACCTTGTTGATGTCGGTCAAAGTCTGCAGGATCTTTTGAGCATTCGTGGCCGGCGTGATTTGAGCTGCATTCTGTACCAGCTCAGAAAGGGTGAGACCGCCGGTAGCCAGGAGAGATTGAAAGAGATGGTTGCTCCGAGGATACTCGGCCTCAAGGTCTATGTTTGAACTCCGGCATGTTTTGATATCTGCCCAACGGCGGCCGTTGGCGTCGCTCTTTGCGGACTTTGACTCGACATAGATGAGGCTGCCTTGCTTGAAGTGGCGTCTAGACAGACATGACGTGAGTGTCTCTTCAGCAATCAAGGAGTTGGGATACTGACTCTACTAACTCTTCGTTCTCTTCATAGCGAGACTGTATCTGCTCGTACACGTAGGCGACCGTCTCAGTATCCGGGGATGATTGCTTCCTGAGGTGGTCCAAGCATGCAAAGTAGAAACGGAGTGTGTTTTCAGTGATGACTTTGAACAAACCCAACCGCTGCCGCATCGTCTTGATACCCTGCTCCTTCTCCGACTCGGCACTCCCGATGCCCAGGTCAAGCACGGGCAACATGGTGTCCTCGATGAACGGATCGAGCCCGGGCACAACGGTGTCGCGGAGATGCAGTCTGCCTTGCGAAGTTTTGACCATATAGCGGCTAATCCAGGCCACAAGGTGCTCTCTGTCCTGTGCTGGTTCTCCCTTGTCTGTGTCGCTAGACAACTCAATCCACTTGCAGTAGGAAGGCCAGTTCTCGAGCAGCACATGAAGGACGTCTTCGATACGGCACTCGTTCAGCAGGAATTCAAAGTCGGCTGAGAGCCCAAACCTGTTGTGCGACAAGTCTATCGTTACGAGGCGAGGTAGCTGGGCAACTCCCAGCGTTGTGGTAAGATATGTGGTGAAGTGTGCTTGGGGCGGATCCCAACAGGGTGTATCGTTAGATCCATTTTCTGATTCAGAACACAATCCCGGGCTGAAATAGTCTGAGTGGATGCAATCGGAGGTCTCCATCAATACGTTGAAGACTCTATGGAAGGCGTGAGACCTTCCGTCACCAGCTGTTGGTCGCATGTACAACTCGGACCCGAGGCACCGATAACCAGCCTCGGTAGCAAACCACAGGTCTACACTACTTCCAGCTGGCGCCCAGCCTGTGTCGTAGAGCAACCTGGCATGCCCTACCAGCTGAGATGTGGTCCAGTCCTGGGGTTTAAACGAAGGTGAGCCGTGCTGATCGCAGATCCACTCACAGAGGCGAGTCGAATCGATAGACATGATGTCGAGGGCCCGGAACAAGCTCCTCCTCGCCTCATCTGCCGCCGCTTCAGGGTTGACAATCGGGATCGAGTCGTCGATGGAGAGGCCAGCGAGCTCGCACTTGTCCGACATGAGCATGGGTGTTGGTTCATGCGACGCTGAAGTCCAGGTGCCGTCTGAGAGCGGTATAATCTGGAGATCCCGCACACTTTGCTTGTGCTTGGGACTGTGCATCAAGGACAGCAGTGCCTTGGCCAGCACCGAGTGCCATTTTGGCGGTTGACGAGAGAAGGCGCCGCCAGACCCAGTCTTGGTTGTCAAGTGAGACAGAAACGTTGCTTCACACAGCCAGTCGACGCCCAATGCCTCAATCGAATCGATTGTCCACGGCGGGTAGTTGGTAGACAGATATGAACCCGCCGCCCACAAAGTGAGCGGGACGCCATCTTGATCGGCAAATCTTCTGGGATGGACGTACCACAGGTCCGATGGCCTGGCATTTGTTCCCGCCAAAGATTCCAGAAGGCACTCGGTCTGCAGCTGCTCCGCCGTCGCCGTCAAAGCCGGTTCAAAGAAGGCGGATATCGTGTCGTTTGGGTTGATGAAGAATGGCCAGCAGTATCGCATCGAGGTCTCATTCAACACTGTGATGGCTCTCAGCAAAGCCTCTGTCAAGCCGTCCCGGAGGACTTGATTCCATGGCAACGAGATGTCGATTTGCAGGCGACTTGCCGTGAGGAGAAAGTCCCCATGCAAAAGGAACTGTCTTCAGGTCAGTACACTCCCTCGGGCTGAGCCGGCAGGCATACCTTGAGGCCGTCAGTATTCCCAATAGGCAAGCCGGCGTAGACCATCTGTAGACCAGGAGGAGGCTCTTTTTCGCGGTCCAAGAAGGGAAATGCCAACAGAAGGTCTGAATCGGTGCAACCAGGACGTTTGGCCTCGGTTGGAAGATTGATGATTCGATGCTTGTATACGAGATACTTTGATCTTGTATCTCCCGTCTCTAGGTAGGAAACGGCATTCCCATCCTCGCATGCATCAGTCCTGTGAATGTGCTTTGTGCATACCTGTCCATCCGGCAACAGGAGTTCCAGCTCTACATGCCTGAGGCGCCTCAGAAAGAGGATCTGAGCAGCATCAAACTGCAGGAGCGTCTGAACAAGTTCTGTTTCATCAAACTGTGGGGATAACTCGAAGTAGAAGGAAGTATACCCCTCCAGGACCGGCTCAGGGAAGTCAGCCCACAAAGGAGCAACGAGGCCAAATCTCCGGTTCCTGTCAAACCTGAAGCTGTACACGCCCGAAGATATCCAAACGATGTCAGCCGCCCTGAAGACGCTCTTGAAGCCGATGCCCTTTTCTCCGGTGGAGCCCCTCTGGCCAACCTTGGTGCTCTTGCGAATTGTGCAGATGGCCTCGACGTTGCTGGGGTTGAAACCCCGCTCATTGCAGTCGACGCGGAGGCTTCCCGGCTTGTAGGTGAACCTCAGCGTGGGTGTTTCGCAGTCGTAGTCGTTATCGTCGGCATTCTGAAGCAGCTCTTGGACAAAATGGGTTGATGTGTCACATAACTCGCAGGACAGGCTGAGACGGGTCAGTCGCGACCAGGTGCATCGCGGGCTCAGCGACAACTCACAGCTCAAGGACATTTGTGACAAAGTCGGCGATTCTATCGTCACACTGTAGCCAATTCCACCCGATCTGCTGGATGTGAGCCCTGGCCTCGGCGGGGGAGGTGCTCGCCATGGTGCAGCGATGAACCGGGGAGACAGTAGTAAATCCCACGGCAGACTCGAATGTTACCTAAATATGTCCAGGCCTGTTCCTCAGGCATCAAGATAAATGCTTGGCTCCAATCAGCCGGGCGTTTTCCAAGAGAGGCCGCATGTCTGAGCCACTATGCATATCAGCCACTACGGCTCACAAGTAGAGGGCCTTGTGTCATGATTGGCAGCGAGCATCCTGCCTCGCAGTTTGCCAGAGGCTAAGGGCATGCCGAATTGAACACCCAGGCAAAGAGAAGCAGTTCAGTGGTCAAGAAATGGGTTCTGGTTTCAAGTACGGGATAAATAATACAAGTTATTTGATGATCTAAAAAGCCAGTTAGAGATTAGGGGTTGCACCTAGATTCAAAAGTGAACTCTCCAAGTAGGTACCTCCATGATGTACTAGAGAGCAGTGGCAGAGCACTTTGTGTTAGAGAGACTTGTTTCATCGCCTTTCAAGAGGGATGAATCGCATCCACGTCGCTGGTGGCCGCTGCAGGCCTGCTCCGTCCTCTCTCCTGTTCCTTTGATCATTAGCTTGCATGATGTCGCAGCTGAGCCGCCCTGCTCCAACGTTACCAATAACAAAATCCACCTTGAACCACGGGTCTGTTGTTTGCCTTGTTCAGGCTGCTGGTCTCGCTCAATGGCACATCATTCGCGGGAAGCCCCCTCGGTTACAAACCGTCTTGGATAATCCCGCAGGCTCACTCTAGTTTGACAACCCTGCTGTCCTTGCAGTAACTGACGAGGGAGGTGACTGAGGCAGATGCAATCATTAACCTCCGCTTCACGCCCGTCAAATATAAAGCTCCCAAGGAGTTTCAGCCACTCCAATCAACACTCCTGGGACGCGAGGAAACGAGCGATGATATACCCAACTGAGATATGGCCCTTTCTGAAGTCAAACTACCTAGCTAGGGTATGTACTTCTTTGCCTTCAATTCTTGATGGCTATTTGACGCCAGCGTGTGGCTGCTCGGATGTTTCACCCCGAGGGGCATGATTGGCTGCTTGGCGAGGTCAGCCAATGATGATTTGCGAACCCTGTGAGGGGGGATTGATCCTACTGCACGCCCTACAACCTTTTCAACACGTCACCCAAGGATCCGAGACTGCAGAGAGCAATGCCGCAAAACCATCCCCTCGGGCACCATGTCCCGACCACTTCTGCCTCTGCTGCCTGCTGAGCCGCCTGGGCCCAGCGCTCCGAGGCGTGTTGTGCCAGCTCGTAGAGCCGTGTCTATAGCCTGCGAGGCCTGTATGAAATCCAAACTGAGAGTACGTGATGGCACCAACCCTGGGGAGCTCTCATCTTGCTAACGACCAGTGTACCGCCGAGCGGCCGAAATGTGCCATCTGTGAGAGAAAGGGACTCGATTGCGTCTACTGCACGGCCAAAAGGGGAAATGGGGTTCTGGAGCGGCAGTATCATGGCCTACAAGAAAGACACCGGCAGCTCCAGAGATCGCACGGAGGCCTGGAGAGGCTGGTGCGGGCCATGAAGTCCGCGGACGATGTGCTGGCGAATAGCATCTTTCAGCAGATCCGGCAGGGTACCAGTCCGGAATCTATCGTCCAGCAGATCAGGACGGGCGACGCTCTCGTCGAGCTGCGTCTATCAACCGAGACGCGATACCGCTTTGACTTTCATTACAAGAGGGAGATGCCTTCAAGGCTGCTGAGCTCCAGCAGCCCTTACCTCCGCTCATACCTCTACGAGGCCACCTACCAGACCGGGGACGCCGCGGAGCATCAGGCTGAGCACCAAGACATGCCGCAATACTTCAAGCCCTACCAGGCATCGAAGCTCGTCGACCCGAGGATAGACTCGACAACTCGACAACTCCATCAGAGTGGACCAATGTTTTAAAGGATGACGGCCTGATGAGGGAGCTTTTTCGCTTATTCTTTATCCATGAATATCCCTGGCATTCATTCTTTCACAAAGACCATTTCCTCGACGATATGCTCTCCGGCCGCGAGGACTTTTGCTCATCCCTGCTCGTCAATCTTGTTTTAACCTTTGCCTGCGTAAGCGTCTCCCTTCCTCAAACGAGTGTGGTCCACTAACTGGAACAGGGCTGCAATCGCCTGCTTGCGGACCGGTCCGAGTACTGGAACCCCCAGACCCTTGCTTATCGCTTCTTTGCCGAGGCCAAGAGGCTCTGGGAGCTTGAGAAGCACCAGGGCTGCCGCCTTACAACGGTGCAGAGCGCCAGCCTCATCACCGTCATCTACAACATGCAGTCGATGGATAAGCTCGGCGCGATATATACTGAATGGGCCGTGTCTATGGCACGATACCCGGGCATTTTCGGCGTCTTGGACCCCAAGATACCTCACAAGATGCAGGTGTCTTGTGCATTCACAGCCTGGTCTCTCTTCGACCGGGTAAGGTAGGCTGTCCCCAATTGTCAACGCGAAAGGTTTCACTGATGCCAGCGCTTCTGGGCTTGCCAGTCGACAAACCTATCACTTCATGAAACCGCCAACGATCAGGGACCCTCCGCAAACACCGTTGCCAGACCCTAAGCTCGACCCTCTATGGTACAGAGACATAAATCTGCTATATCCGCCGGGCCGTTGTCGCTCGTCGTTGAACTTTGCTCAGCTCTTCAGAGCCAGGAGCGAGCTTGCGGTGATACTCAACCAGATCTTAACAGCCCAAGGGCCGCGTCTCGGCAGACTTTTGATACTGTCAGCATTATATCAGTCAAGTTGGACATGTGGTACAGGTCTCTGCCGGCATGTCTGTCGCCTGCGCGGATAGTTTTCCCTGCCCAGATCAAGCTTCAGTACTACCACCCCTCTCTTCAACTAATATCTACAATGGTCCAGCTAACTCAATGCTTCCCAGTCTGATATTCCACAACGTCATCATCAACCTGCACAATCTCTTGTCCTCCAAGGCCGCCATCTTCGAGGCAGATCCGCGATGGTACGCTTCCCGCTCGACTTTGAGGGATTCGATCCTTCAATTTGAGCTTCTCATGCGATTATACTTTCTCCGACACGGCTACGAGGGCTCCGACACGTACATGACACATCCACTTGCTGTTCTTGCTTTCACGGCTCTGGGGAGACTGAATTCGGCCGTGGATCCTACGGCTGGGCCTTGGGCCGATGAAGCTGAAGACCTCAGAAGCACTCCCTATCTGGCAGCCAAGGGATTGGCCGACTAAGGCAAGAACTACTTCATTCCCCGTACTCTGTTCGAGGTCGTCCAGCGCCAGATGAGTCCAGGGGACGTGACCACACTGCTCAGCTTTCTGGATGCGCCCAGCAACAGCAGCATATCCAGCCGCCTGCGCACAGAATACGTACAAGCAGAGTATCCTGTCAATATTGTCGACATGACGGACCACCCCGACAAGAAGCGGCTGGGCAAGGTGGTTGAAGAGATTGCGTCATTGAACGTGGAAGTGGTGTCAGGTGGGAGTGAAGCCGGAAGTGATCAGCCTGAGGTATAGGGGCTGTTGGTTATTTGCCTTGCTCCGCGAGTCTTTGCTAGACGACTCTATGCTGGGTTATGATGTTGTTGTCGTTGCCGCATTGGGTTTTAATGCCGCTATCAGAGTAGAATCGGTCCTTTCTCATTGCGGCCGAGGTGGCTGCTTTGAAGCATCATCATCAAGCAACATCAGCGCCTATAACTTCATCAACTAAGCTAGCGCATTCAATAGCAAAGGCCGATCGCCAGTGCCTGTGCTTAACTCTGAGCAATGAGTTTGAATCTCGGAAACGGTTGCAAATGCCGATGAATGGAGGAAGACGGCAAGACCTGGTTTCGTTTCTGTGCAAACTACCTATGTAGAAATGAGAAAAACTGTGCCCAGAGCCTCGGGGAAACAACAGAGTTTAATAAGCATCTCATCTGGACCAAAATGCCAACCTCTCTTGCCAGCATTAGTCATCAAGTTCGCGGGCAAAAATTCAGTCTCACCTGTGGTGGGTATTGGCTTTTTTTCTTCTCTCAAACCCCCCCTTCAACTCCAATAATCTCATCAAGCCAGCATGTCAGCTCCAGACTCAAACAAACCAACCTTGCCAGCCAACGTCTGCATCTTTTCGCCGAAAAACACGTCAGCAGTCAACGCTCTTCTGGGCGGGCGCCTCTTCACACGGCTTGTAGTAAGCGCACGTACGAAACCAGCCCAGCTTGCAGCGGCCATCAAGGCGTACCCGGCGGCAGACGAGAGTTTCTGTCTCGTGCACGGCAGCGCGGCGCTCGTCTTTGATGGAGGTGAAGGAGATGAGCAGGGTGACGAACTAGAGGACGTACACCACGAGCATTTCCGCATCATCTGCCTAGCTCTCAAGGAACACGACATTGGCCTCGACGTGGCGGGATGTATACACGACGCCGCTGACGCTCTTGGGGCGGGTTACCAGCTTGACAAGTTGAATGATGGAGCCGCATTGGTTATTGACCTGGTGGAGGCGGACGAGGACAGCGATGACGAGGAGGATCCGGCCACTTGAGGGAAATAATACCGTCGGAAAGAGTCAGGGGGACTCAGCAGTCGTTCAAGATCAGTGCCGCCTTCGCCAGCTCAAGTTGAAGCAACAGCTACTCGGAGTTGGGACGCGAAGGGAAACAGTCCAGGTTGCATGGGACTGTATCTCGGATGGCTTTCATATCGGAGGGAGGCACCGGATCAGCACGCACCGAGGGCACAAATACTCCGCCAATATCTCAATTACCCCTAAAGGCCATTTGATATCAAAAGGAACTACACACTCCTCCCACCCTCAAAAGATGGACTATCCTCCACAAGAAGCCCCAATCGCCCTTCCACTAAAACTTGCCAACCTTGATGGTCACGTTGCCAATAGCGCCGCTGTCGAGGTTGGCACCAGTGTCCTGAACAATGTAGTCGCCGTTGACCTCGGAGACGTTGAACGTGTTGCCCTTCTTGCCCCAGGGGCAGTCCCAGTAGACCTTGCAGATCTTGGTGTTGTCGTCCCACAACTCGAAGCTGCCCTCGGTGCCAGATGCGGCGTCGGACCTGCCGCAGGAGGCGATGCCGACCGAGGATCCGGACGAGATGGTTGTCTGTTGGACGGTCTCGGCGGAGACTTCTTCATCCTTGTTGTCGTACTTGTAGAACTTGCCCCTGCGTGGTGCATTAGATGGGTTTCTGTGCGGGTTTTGGGGAGGTTTCTTACCAGCTGAGGTTGACGCCCCAGAGGGTAACGGGCTTGGTGCTCATTCCCCGCTGGACTTGGATGAGGATGTAAACCCACTGAGCGTAAGCCATGTTGATTTGGTTGAGAAGGTTTTGTTGAAGTTGAAGTTGAAGGTGTTGATGAGCGATGAGAGGAGTCAGGGAAGGGGTCCCTTATATACCCATTTCAGGGCCATGTTTGCAACTTTGACCCTCACTCTTGAACAGCTTCTCATCCATCTTGTCGTCGCTTCATCGTGTGAAAAGAGCGGACATGGCCGAAAACCGATGTTTGACCCCGCTTACCACGAATGCAAGAATATTCTCTCGCCGTGTCCTCCTCGCATGAGCTGAAAGAGTGCAACCATCGTGGTTGATAGGCCTCGCCGAATTGCTTCACTCGATGGCGGCTTATCCGCAGAACCACTGTCACCGACTGACCAGATATCACACAGCCACATCGAGCCATCCCTCCCTGTATGGCAACAGAATATTGTTAACGCGACCGACCTAGTGCCTCTCGAATGCAACGGCAGTTGTCTGGACCATTCACTGCGCTTTCCGCCTGAACGCCATAAGCGGCCAAAGATGCAAGCCTGCGGCGGCGTCCATCTTTGTATGCATGGGTTATGATTGGCTGAGTTGCGACAAGCTGAACAGCCTTTTGGTTGTGACGCACACGCCCGCGATTTGATAGGAGGGCTTGTCATATCAAGCCCTGATATACTCCGTCTGAAGGGGCTTAAGATGATGGATGGCTATTCTTGCACTAATAGAAGAAGGAGGCAGCGGTTAGAATAGACAGCCTCCTATTAATATATATAGCTAAAGTTTAGTAATTAACTGAGAAGTTATATTTATGCTTTAATTTACCTAAATCGCGCTATAACCCTACTATTAATTTATCCTAGTAGCTATAACCTTCTATCTTTTATAACTAAAACCTTCTTTCTTTTTATTAACTTATCCCGCTAGCTATAACCGAAAACCTTCTACTTATTAGCCTTATAACCTTAATATCTATAAATTACTTCCTATAACTTATAACTTAACCTCTTATTTAATAAAGTAATATATATATATACTGAGTGTCTCAGTTAACTGAGTATCTTAAAAATCCCAACCTTAGATATATGTTATGGCACCAACCTAAGTCACGTGTGCTCCCCACCAAAACAACCAATTAGAGCTAACGACTCACGGTATATATCGTAAGCCTAACCTAGACTCACTAAAAGACTCACGACTCACTATAAGCCACGACTTATAATCATAAGTCACGTCTAAATTGTGACGGCACGGTCACAGCTGCGGGCACCTTAG
Source organism: Fusarium virguliforme (assembly GCA_020883615.1). Classification (NCBI taxonomy): domain Eukaryota; kingdom Fungi; phylum Ascomycota; class Sordariomycetes; order Hypocreales; family Nectriaceae; genus Fusarium; species Fusarium virguliforme. The sequence goes on along the minus strand of JAJHJD010000009.1, from coordinate 635,273 downwards.
CCGCTGCGCCACGGGGCAAAAGATTGGGCCATAATCGCTATTGTAGCAATTACAGAAGGTGCATTCACTGCCTATAGGGCTTACAGCGCCGTTACGGGGGACCAAGCTGTAACATAAATATATAGAATACCTTTATTAGCACTTTCTTATATAATAGCTACCCTAGCTATTAATATAACTTAATTATACTTAATACCTTTAAGTATATTACTAGATATAATACTTTATTTAAGATTATAATATAATATTCTCTATTATTAATATAAACCTAATATAATTAGTTTATCCCTTAGGAATCTAACTTACTATTATATATTAATAGCTTTTATTTAGTAGATTACTCGCGTTACCTTAAATAATATTAAATATAATAGCTACTCCTATACCCCCCGCGAATAACTATTAATAGATTCTACTTACTAACTACCTACCTACTATACCCGCGTAAGCTAACCTCTAGGATAAAGAGATAGATAAAGTATCTAGCTTTAATAGAGATAATAAGGAAGTTAAGTAACTTAGAGCATAAATTACTACTATAAGTATTAAAATAGATAATCTCCGCGAGACTATAGAAAGAATAACTAACTTTTAATATATTTAGAATAAATAATATATTAATAATATTAAGATAATTAATAATCTTATAATTATTACTATAAAAGGTAAAGATATAGGAGAAATCCTTAAGCTAAACCTATTAGAATTATTTAATAGAATCTTATATAGATTATAGATATTCCTTATCTAGATATATACTTTTATAACCTATTACCTAACTTAATTTACTATTAAGTCTAATAAGGTCTAATATACCGCGGGATACCTTATAAAGTACGCTACTATATAATTTAAGCTAATAATAAAAGAATACCTTATAACCTTATTTATTAACCTCTCGCTATAAATTACTAACCTTTATATTAATTATAATATATTTAAAGGAGCCCTTTATTAGGCCTTTAGAACTATTAATAAGAGGGTATAGGCTAAATAAGAGATTAAGGCACTTAAATAAACCTAATCTACCTTAGAGTATAAAATAAAGTACCTTTAATTAATATCTAAGCTACTATAGAATTAAGAGCCCTTAATATTACTTTTCTTTAATAGACTTAAAAAAGAAGTATAGGCTAAACTCTATAAGGAGGACTAACCTAATAACCTAATTAATTATATTAATAGGGCGGTTAAGATTAATAATTAATAGTTTTTATAGAAGAAACTATAAAACCTAAGATTTAATAATTATAAGGCTAATACTCCTTATTTTAATATAAACTAAGGTAGAAAGAGATATTATAATACCTTATATAATATTAAAGCTAGACCTATAGTATTAAGGGCCGCGCGATATAATAAGAAATTAATTAAGTACTTCTATTACTATAAACCTAATTATAAGGCGAATATATATAAAAAGAAAGTATAAGATATTACTAAAGGGAAATATTAATTAAGGAAGCACTAAGAATAATAGCTACTTCTAGAAGGTAAGAATATATAAGCTATACTTATTAATAAGGCGATATATAAATAGCGATTTAAATAACTAAGATTATTATTAAACTATAGCGGTTATATATATACGAGAGTATATAGGGCAGTCCGCAATGCATTTTAACTATATAAGCCTTAGAATTAAAAGAGGGAGGGTTATATAATAGAGTATATCTTAATTAGGAATAGCATAAGGTATTATCCTAAAAAAAGGGAAGAATTAATTAGATAAATAGTTATAGATTAATTTACTAAATTTAGGTTTAATAATTAAGAGTCTTAGAGCTATACTTCTTTAAGGTAGCTATAATTATTAAAATAAATATTAAATTAATAAAACTAACCTTAATATTAGTATATAAATAGCGAGAATATATCCTCTACCGCGAATATAAAGACCTACCTTTTAAATAGACCTAGCGACTAGGATTCCTTTAAATAAACCTATATCTTAAAAATAATAATAAAATAAATATATAAGCTTAGTCGGCTTAATAACCTAAGCTAATTTAATACTCTTTATAAGAAGGAACTAAAGAGACCTAAAATAAGTAATTACTTAATAAGAGTAAATACCGAGAATTATAATATTATTATAAGGGTTATTTAAGGTAAATATACCGCGACCTTATTTATTAAAATAATCCTAAAGGACTAAGAGGTATATAAGGTAGAGCTAGCGCTATACTAAAGTAACCTTAAGTAATATAATAAATAGATAGATAATATCTATAATATATTTAGCTAGATAATTAAGAAGATTAATCTATATTATATTAAGATATACTTATTAGCTATAAATAAGTTAATTAAATATAATAATATCTTAAGTTTCTTCTCTAACTTAAAAGCGGCCTATAATATAGATAATAATCTATAAAGGAAATAAGCTTAAAAAGGGTATTTTAAGGTACTAAAGGATACCTTAAATAGTAAAATAAATTAAGAAAAATAGATTATTAATTAAGAAAAGGTAATATAAATTATAAAACTTAAGAAAATAATGGAAATATTATATTTAAATATTTAATTTAATAACTTAAAAGAAGTCCTAGACTATCGCTTTAAGGTCTTTATATAGATTAAATAAGGTTAAAATAAAGAGAAGATTAAAAATAGAACCTACTTATTATTAAACTTCTCTACCTAATTTTAATAAAAGATTTAAGAAGGGAAGGTTTAAAAAGGGAAAGGGAAAGGCAATAAGCCTAAAAATAAATAAATAATAAAAGAGAGCTTTAGATTAGCCTTTTAAGATTTATCCTCTTAGGATAAAAAGTAAAGCTACTCCTCTATATAGGAATTAAGAGAGGACTCTATAAAATACTCCTCTATATAGGAATTAAGAGAGGACTCTATAAAATATCTATATTAATCTTAAGAAATACTAAAGTAATATATACTATATAAAAGGAGATATAAGTACCTAAACTCCTCTTTATATTAAATAGTATTCCTAGAGAATGCCCTAAAGGATTATAGCTTAAGCTAATAATAGTAAGATCTATAGGAATAATATCTTAAATAAGGGAAGGAAGTTTAAAAACTCTATAAGAGGTTATAAAGATAAAGTAAAGATTTATTAGAGAAGATAAATTAATTATCTAGCTTAGGATATTATATCTTAAAAGAAATAGCTACCTTTTTAACTTTAAGTAGCGAATATCTATTATATAATTTATTAATCTTAGACTTAAGTATAATTATTTATATCTTTAATAAAATAAAGCGATTTACTTTATTAAAGAGCGCTTAATATAGAGAGAGTATATTTATTAGCTTAAAATAGCTATTAATCTTTAGATATAGGAATATAGATATTAAGGTATAGAATTTATAGGATAAACTATATATCCTTACTTTAAAGTATATTATATATTATCTAAAGATAGAAATAAACCTTATATCTCTATATTAATTATATTAATTTAGATATTAATTAGATTAATAAAATAATAAGGATATTATTAGATACTTAAATAATTAGGGGTTATATAAGTTATAATAAAAATATAATTAATATATATTAAAATATATCCCTAAAATAATAAAATATATTATATTCCCTATAAGGTACCTATAGTATAACTCCTAGACTATAAGGAAGCTTAATTAAGCTTAAGCGATAATATAGTATCGCCGCCTAAGATATCTAAGACTAAAGAGCCTAAAGTACCTAATAAATTATACCTTTAGAGTTAAGATTAAGGGGCTAATTACTATTAAATATAATATCTATAGATAAATAAAGATAAAGCGCTAAGAGTACTATAAATTAAGGGAATAAGCCTTAAAACCTAGAGAGAGAGTCTCTTTTAATTTCTATAATTATTATAAAGGGATTAATAGCTATATATTATATAGAATCTTTATAGATTAAGAATTAAATCTTTATTAAGATTATTATTTTATTAATTATTAAGAAGAGAGTCTATTTATAATATTAAAATACTTTATATAAATACTTAATATAATATATAATATTAGGCTCTAAACTATTAAAATAGATAATAAGCTATAAAAGGTTAATTTAATTTATAAATAGCTTAGCGAAAAGGGAATTAATATAGAGAAGAGTGCGCCTTATACTTAATAATAGAATAAATCTAGAGAATATTCTAGGGGGGTAATAAAAGAGAAAGTAAGACTATTAATTATTAATAATAAACTCCCTATAGAACTTTAGCTAGAAATAATAAAGATAGCTATTTACTTACTTAATTAAACTCCTAAATAATAACTATATTAGAAAATACTTTATAAAAGCTTTTTTTTAGGTATTCTATATATATAAAAGTAAAATTAGCTATAGATTAGGTATATTAAAATAATAGGCTCTAAAGCCTTTACCCTTATAGATTTAATATAGCGGAAAGATAAGAAACTTTTATTAAGGATAAACCTAAAGGCCTAAATAAATTACCTAATTAAATATAACTCTTAGAATATTTTTTAAATATAGAATCCTATTATTAATAAGATTTATATTACTAGAGATATTATATTTAATAAAATAGAGTTCTTTAGCGCTAATAAAGTATAAATAAGGGAAACTATTAGGGAATAGACCTTAAAAGAGATTTAATAATATCTATAAGCTCTTCTAAATACCTAATAAGTTAATTAGGTTATAGACCCTATATAAAGCCCTAATAAGTAGGAAATATTAGAATTAAGCCTTAAAAGTCTTATTAAAGACTTATTAATTACTAAGGTAGAGTTAATAGAAGATATATAAATTAGTGACTTAAAGTATATTTAACGTTCTCCATAAGCGAGTGTCCCACACAAGCGAGTGTCCCAAAAATCTCAACCTTTAAGACGGGATTTAAGATAAAAATATAATAAAGCATTTAGTTAATTAAATTTAATTACTTTCCTCTTCCCTAGATACCTCAATAACAATTTGACATGTTCTTCTGTTATGACCGGCCTTGCCACATATTCCACAGCGGCTTTCCTTCGGTCGCGCCGACCTGCCTCGACCACCACTTCTCGACGATTCAGCCCGTACCTGTATATCAACATCCATTTGATCAATTGCTTCCCTTGCCTCATCTACAGTCATCTTCCCTCTATCTTGTAGGCGGGTTCTTTTTGCTCTGCGCCGCCTGCTAAGGGCCTCATTTGATTGTCGAAGGTTCTTAACCTCAGACTCTAATAAGGTCATCTTATGCATTATTGCCTTTGTTCCCTTAGTCAATGACTTTAGAGCCTCAAGAATAGACTCCGGAGAGCTACTTTGATGCCTTCTGATTCGTCTTTCGAGGTATTCAGATTGGGAGCTAGCTTCAAGGGCTGTCCTTGGGGTCTTTGAGACCCAAGGGTTAGGCTGGCTGGCCTCCTCCTCAAGGGGCGTTGGGGTCCGTAGCTGCACATCAAGCTTTGATATGACACTTTCGGGGTCTAAAGGAACGAGCCCGGCTCCTCTGAAACCTCCCTTGATATTGCTTGTCGTCATGGTAGCCTGGTAGGCGGCGTAAAAGGCTAGGAAGAACTCGGTCTTTGAAATGTGGGTGATAGAGCATCTGATCAAATGCTCAATCTCTCGACCGTATGCCTTTTTTAGCGGCCCAAAGCACCCAACGTCAAGAGGCTGAAGTAGGTGAGACGAATGAGGCGGCATACAAAGCGTGACGATCTTATTTTCCTCGCAATACTTCTCGAATTCGATTGAATGGTGACTTTCATGCCCATCAAGGATCAAAAGACGATAGCGACCATTTGATCGAATGGTTGTATACTGATTAAAGTGCTTGAGCCACTCGAGACCCGTCTCATTATCGGTCCAGCCATTGTGAGTCGTGGTGATAGCCCAATCGCCCGGGAGGTTGCTTTCTTGGTACCAGCTGGCGAGGTGATATTGGCCCGCAACCACGATGAACGGCGGGATCGCCCAGCCTTCGGAATTAATCGCCTGGATGACTGTGGCCCATTCTCGATTTCCAGGCTGGACTGATTTCGGTCTTCCACGCCTCTCTGCGCCTGTAACAACCATTCCGCTTGTAATTATGCCCATCATAAAGCCGGTCTCATCAAAGTTATAGATATCGGCGAGGGTGATACCATATTTCGCAATTGTATTCGCTACGAGCTCGAACCAATTGCGAATAATAGTCGGGTCTTCGCATTTAGCCCTCTGATAGTCATACTTGCGAAAGAAACGCATCTTAAGGTCTGGATGTCGCTTGACGAAGTTGGAAGCCCAGTTCTTGCCAACGGGTGATGCATCGCGGTCGGCAAGCAATCGGTTGGCCATTTCTTCAACACCACGCAGTCGCGGGGGAAATCCTCGCGAATCTAGATCAAGGATGAATTGAATAATGATCTGTTCCTCTAGATCAGATAGCTTGCGTGATTTGGGGATGGTATCGCGTTGAGACTGTATGCCTTTCTGCCGGCGACCTAGCTTCTTAGGACAGACTTGATAGATTGATGCGGCGCGTCGGACGCGTAATTTTGGGTCATTTTGAAGGGCACGAAGTGCAAGAAGAATATTTGCCTCACTATTTAATTGAGACATCTTTGGTGGTTAAGAATCAATTGATTAATTGAAAAGAAGAGAGGTTGAGGGATTTTGGGACACTCGCTTGTGTGGGACACTCGCTTGTGGAGAACGTTAATTATCTCTTAGCTTAAGAAAAGCATAAAAAGTTACTCTCTCAGGTAGAGATACTCTTTTGCATTAGCTTGCCCCTAGCGCGTAATAATAAGGTTAATGCTATTATAGTCTAAATATTCCCCTATTATATATTATTTTATTCCCTATAATTTCCCTTTATATTATATGAATTACTTAAACCTTACTTCTATAAATATAAGGCCCTTACTTAGACCGAGAGGGGACTGGGGATTTGGAATACAGGTCAACTCCGGGCCCCTCAAATTCCCGCACGGAAAAAGTCCGCGCCGACACCGAGCCAGATCACCTGGCAGAGTGGGGAGATGTTTGTAACAGTGCTTCGTGCCTACTTTTTAAGGAGAGGTGGCCGCATTCCTTCCAGCATATCTCAACCACTCTATCTCAGCATTCACAGGCTCGCATCTCGCTAACGGATCCCGTTCTCTACTCCCTTGAAGATACAATTAGCGATTTCTTCGCGTCGCATGCGGCTGTAACGCAGCAGCAATGCGACGAGCTTGCTGTCTCACTCGTTGGAGGACCCGTCAATCCGGTTCCCATACAGGGCTCATTCAGCTACACGGTGACAGCAGGATCCCAGCAATCCAAGATTGTTCAATTTCGAGATGCGAATTCGGACCTGGATGTACAGATCTTGGACCTAGCCCGACAAATTCATGGACAGCTTGTGGCGGCGTATACCTTTTATGGCCACCTTGGTCAAGCATCACCGCTCGCCATTTACTTGATGGAGAAGCTTCCTGGGACTCCCTATGTTTCAGCACAGTCTCGATACTGTAAGCCCATTGGGACGTCATTGCAAGCCAACTCGCAACACTCCAACACCATAGTAGACTTCGCCCTGTAAGTGAAGTTCATTATCACGTCGGGATTTTGCTAATTCTCTGTCTAGGTACTTTGCAGCCTCGTGGAAAGCAAGGCAACATATAGCTCCGGACGCCGCCGACCAGATACGCGCCGAATATGAGTCGAGATTTGAGCGTCTCTCTGAGGTCTTGCCTCTTCGCCATCAGCAGAACTTAAATAGAGTTCGTGTTGGGCTCCCATTGCTCTTCGCATCGTCATATCCAATGGTGCTAAACCACGGCGACCTTTCTGAGATGAACGTCCTTGTAGATCCCCCACCGGTCGTATCACTGGTGTTATTGACTGGGCTGAGGCCAAGATTTGTCCATTTGGTATTTCACTATGGGGACTCGAGAACATGCTGGGTTCTATGAATTCTTAGGGATGGCGCTACTACCTCCATCATTGCTCTCTCCGGGCACAGTTCTGGCGTACTTTTGAGGAGGCTGTCGGAGGAGTTTTGGAAGACGATAGACAGGCAATCCAAATCGCAAGAATGGCTGGCCTCTTCCTCCAATACGGCTTCACCTGGGAGGATGGAGGGAGAGAACCAGTAAAAGAGGGGACCGCATCTTTCATGTATCTCGATGCATTCTGTGCAACAGGAAGATAAGCCGCCAGCAATTTCGAAGGTCGATCTATTGGTACAGTTCAGGTGGACGTCTATGTCGCGGGCAACCTGAAAACCATAGAATTTTGATGTCATATAGCGCCGCATGTCTATGTAAGCTAGAGGATCACATGCCTCCTTCTCGAATAGCGGCGTAGTATATCTATAGACTAACGACAAACGCGCAAATTCCATCGATAAAAAGGAATTGTGGACGGGGATGAGGAATGTCGGTAGATCCTCGACGCCAAAAGGTATCGTTTTCTCAGTTTACAGCCTGCCAACGACCAGAACCTGTTGGCATCACCGTGGAAGGTTGACCAACTGCTAGCCTCTCGCTCTCAAGGTTTCTCCGGCCCCGAATCTTCCTTTCCTCGGCCCACAACTATCCGACGGTATCTACGAATACTACTAGGGCAAGGTTTACGACACCTATCGTCAAGCAGTAGAGGGCAACGATCAGATACGGGCGTATCCGAAGGTAGCGAAGATAGTAGAAGAGTGAGAAGGGACACATTTTTTACGAGGAGCGCACAAAAGGAATGGCAGACGGCGGAGGCAACGTATGCCAAGTCAGCCTAATGCAACCTTTAGTATCGCCAATGCGATCCTAGTTCGCTCTCAGACCAAGTAGATTTTCACAAAATATCGCTTCCACCTTTAGCGAAGGGCTATTGCCTAATCCTTGCCCATAGGATTTAGTGCTCGAAAAGCTACACCCGCACCTACACCAGGTGCCTAGAACGGGGCACTATGCGCATTTGCCTCCCTTACGGCGCAGCAACCCTACAGCGCCCGTCTTAACTGGCAAATCACCATAGAACACCGCCAATCATAGGAGCGCCTTGTCCGACTTCCCCACCTATGTGTGAGTTCAGTACTTACGAGGGCTCAGAACTCTCTCCCATACGACTTTACAACAGCCCTTTTTATGTAGTCTTCGTGAACGCCGATATACCTTGTGGGCTATACTGCACACTTTCTAGGCCAACCGCATATTAAGTCACGCGGAGCCTTATGGTGCCGCCGAAGCAACCTTAACCGACTATGCCACTACTTAAAGGACGCATTATTATCCATATTTCGCTCTCCTCTAGAAACCCCTACCGTCTCCTCTACGCCTCCAAACGCCCAGAGCATTTCTCCCATCTAAATACATCCACCTCCTATCGGTCACATATCAACCGCCATATCTCTCGCTAAACTACCCACAACGTCTCGTCCCGAACCAATGGCTGCTATCTCGGCCTTCAATACCCTAGCCATCCCTGGCCTCCATAACGCCCCTACCATCGATGACTTAAGAGAGTCGTCAAACATATACGTCTAATGCTAACATATTATAGAGAATCCACTGACTAGGCCTTAAAAGGTATAATCAACTTCCACATACCGAAACTCAGCCGCAGATACCAAAGCAGCATCTCCAGCATATCTTAGCCATAATCTAGCGACACAGCGTAAAGCAATCATTCGGCGTTCATCTAATTCATCGACACGACCAGATCGGAGAAGACATACTCAGGGTCGAAGCAATCCTTAGGACGAGACAAGGGAGCTAGACCAAACCCTATGCCATCGGACATCTTAATGCCCACAACATTCATAGTCACGTCTTCAAGCTTCTCCCTAACGAGCGCTTCATTGCCTATGAATATTGCGAAGGGTCACCGCCAACCTCATTAGCCAGTGCCAATTCACTCTTCTTCCGAGAGCTAACGAACTACCTTTTAGAGAATAAACTAACTGACGTCATTAGTCTCAAGGTCCTTCACGAGAACCAGCCATAGCGTATAGTTGAATTCGAGATACACGGCGGGGCCACCATCCTGCTATCTAAGCTAGAGGCAAATTATGGAAGCCTTAATCGTACTACGGGATAGACGCAGCCCGGCAAAGATAGACTCGCCGATGCCGACCCCGAGCCGGGCACGCACTAGGCTAAGACTACTAACGGCAAGCATAAAGTCTTCGTGGATAGCGTGGAGCCCAAGGACGAGGAAGAATTAGTTGCAACACTAATAGCTAAGGACGTCCTCAGGGTCTAAAGTTCATCACCAGCTGACCAGCGTCAGATATAAGGTCATCGGGATATAATACACGCCAGGACAGTCATTACCAATCTATTTACATAAATACAGCTTCAGTCTTTACCATTCTTATAGTTAAGTCCAAGTCTCGATCTCGCATCAATAACCCCGGTCTTATCAAATTAAAAGAACCGGAGTCGGTTAGCAAGTATCGCTACATCATAATTGAAATCCACCACCATAAGACTGCCACCATTTGCATCACAGGGAGTTGCGTGGCTCTACGTCACAGGGGGGAATACGCAGCTTATGCAAGAGCGCCCGACTTATTGACCTATTACCAACTTCATAATCGAACAGAATCCGTCCGGCCCAGTTTAGGAACATAAAGTACATATAAGCATCGCCGTCGTAATATCGTGGCAGGGATAGGTCTGTACTACCGACATAAGAGGATGTGCTTCCCCACTCCACAGTAGTTAGATTTCACCTTATCCAAGGAGTAGTTACTCATACTTACATCGCGCAGTCATAATATCTTCTGAGCTGAATTACTTAGAGGTATCTCCTTAACTACGCGAAGGTATAATAACCAGCTATTCTACACTAATAAAGCATATAAAAGAGGGGAATAAAGAGCTATCGGAAAGTAAGGCTACTAATTAAAAATAACTTATATTATATTATATTTAACTTAAGGCTATCCTTACTTCCGCTAAGGGCTTTAAGGAGACCTTCTTAATTAAGCTTAACTAACGTATGTAATAAGTGAGTTAGCCACCTAAGTGAGTTAGACACTTTGAAATTTCTTAGTATTTTAACTATATTTAAAAAGTGTTATAAATAATTCTAGGAAGTTCACACTAAGCCTAAAGTAGCTAGAATTTTAAAGCTAGCTTAGTAACTATATAGATATTTTTATAGAATTTTATGTAGCCTCTAGGGTAAGCCTTTTATAAGAAAGTAGTAAAATAGATTATTCGCACTATATAAATAGCTATTTCTCTATAAAGGGATTTTTTTGAAAATCTATAAAAAATATATATAGCTTATTTTATAGCTAAATAGCTTAAAATAGCTTTTTAAGTCTCTACCTGTTTTAAAGCGATTTTTATTTAACTTTAAAATTTGAGGTTTTAATATATAATATAGGTAGCTAACTCACTTAACTAGCTAACTCACTTATTATATATATTATATTAATTAATTTAATAATTAATTAATATATATAATAAGTATAGGCTGTAGGTAAGTATATATTATACTTTTCTTAACCTCTAGGACTAAAATTATAATAAAAATATTATAAACTATTTAATTAATTAAAATTAATTATTATATTCTTCCCTTATAAGGCATCTTATAGAGGCCGGCGAGGACCCTTATAAGGGCCCGCTATAGGAGCCGGCAGTAAAAGACCTTATATATAAAGGTATAGTATAATTCTAGCATAAAGTACCTAAATTAATTAATCTTTTAGTCTATTAGCTTAATTAATATATTACCTAATTCTATAATAATTATTTAGGTACTTTATAGGTCTCCCGGCTAAAGGTTATAGGTTTAATCTCTAGCGCGTAAGTGTTATGGCACTAACCCGAATCACATATGCCTCCACTAAAATAACTAATTAGGGTCGGCGACTTACGGCATGTACCGTAAGCCTGACTTAGACTTACTAAAAGACTTATAACTTATCGTAAGCCGCGACTTATAATCATAAGCCGTATCTAAGTATATAGAATACCTTTATTAATATTTTCTTATATATTAGCTACTTTAGCTATTAATATAACTTAATTATATTTAATACCTTTAAGTATATTACTAAATATAATATTTATTTAAGATTATAATATAATATTCTCTATTATTAATATAAATTTAATATAATTAATTTATCCCTTAGGAATTTAATTATACCGTTATATATTAATAGCTCTTATTTAGTGGATTACTTATGTTACCTTAAATAATATTAAATATAATAATTACTCCCACTACCCCGCGAATAACTAGCAGTAAGGCCCGCCTATGCCTATTATACCTGCTTTAGTTAACCTAATTAATAAGGAAATAAAAGATACTTCTAGCGCTAATAGTAATAATAAGGAAGTTAAATAGCTTAAGGCTTAGATTACTACTATAAGTATTAAAATAAATAACTTCCGCGAGACTATAGAAAGAATAGCTGACTCTTAGCGTATTTAGAATAAATAATATATTAATAGTATTAAGATAATTAATAACCTTATAATTATTATTATAAAAGGTAAGGATATAGGAGAGATCCTTAAGTTAAACCTATTAGAATTATTTAATAGAACCTTATATAAACTATAGATATTCCTTACCTAGATATATACTTTTATAACTTATTACCTAATTTAGTTTATTATTAAGCTTAATAAGGTCTAGTATACTATAGGGCGCCTTATGAAGTATACCGCTATATAGTTTAAGCTAGTAATAAAAGAGTACCTTATGACCCCCTTTATTAACCTCTTATTATAAATTACTAACCTTTATATTAATATAATATATTAAAGGAGCCCTTCACTAGGCCTTTAGGATTATTAATAAGAAAGTATAGGCTAAATAAGAAATTAAGGTACTTAAATAAACTTAATCTGCCTTAGAGTATAGATAAAGTACCTCTAATTAATATTTAAGCTACTATAGGATTAAGATACCTTAATATTACTCTTCTTTAATAGACTTAAAAGAGATATTTAAGCTAAGCTATAAAAAAGATAGACCTAGGACCCTTATCGATTATATTAGAAAGGTAATTAAGATTAATAATTAATAGTTTTTATAAAAGAAGCTATAAAACCTAAGAATAAACTATAAGGCTAATACCCTTACTTTAACTTAAATTAAGGTAGGAAGAGATACTATAATACCTTATATAGTACTAAAGCTAGACCTATAATACTAGGGCTATATAGTATAGTAAAAAACTAATTAAATACTTCTATTACTATAAACCTAACTATAAGGTAAATATATAGGAAGAAGGCATAAGATATCGCTAAAGGAAGATATTAGCTAGGGAAGCGTTAGGAATAATACCTACTTCTAGAAGGTAAGAATATATAAACTATACTTACTAATAGGGCGATATATAAACGGTAATCTAAATAACTAAGACTATCGCAATAATATAATCTAATTATAACCTAACTATAGCTGCATTAGGATAAATAGCTATACTATATATATAGGTATACCTAGCGGAAGAATAAGTAAAGTATAATATTACTTATAGACTATACTATAAGGAATATATATATATAGTCACGCTACCCCTAATAAAGGGATATATTAATATATTATAAGTATTTAAGACCCCTAGGATAAAGTTAATTAAACCTAGATCCCCTTACCTAAATTAATAAAAAGAAGAAGATATAGAAGAATAGAAAGTTAAACTTAAATAAGTTATTATTATAATAACGCGACCTAATAGATACTATAAACCTATAACTATAGTAATTACTCGGTAGGTATAGCTATATAAAGAGAACTTAAATTAATCTAACTTTAATATAATTATTATAAATAATAAACCGCCAAGTAATACTAATAGATATAGAATAAAGACTATAATATTTAGACTAACAAATAAGGAATATACTACTAGAATAATAGCACTAATATATATATCTAATTAGCTTAAGAATAATAAAGTAGAAGATATAGAAGATATCTATATCTAAGCCTATTATAAAGAAGTAGCGCTAAATCCCTAACTACTAGAACCCCAATATAACCTATATAGCGATAATAGGATACTATTAGGATACCCGCGATACTATAAGATCGCATAGGTCTCCTATAGAGACTATTACTATAAGGTATACCTATATAAAAGAGGGAATAGGACTATTTCCCTATCCCCCTCTCGCAATTAAATATATAACCCTACCTCTTATATAAAATAGAAGACTATTATATTAAATAATAATATAAAGGAATTAAAGTAGCATAACTTTAATTCTATTTATTATAATAATAAGCTATATCCCTAGAATAATTTATAAATACCCTTACTTAAGTAGGAGGAGTAAAGCTAGGAATAAAATAGATAATAAAGTAAGAGGAGCTACCTTAGATAGGATTATTAGGATAATAGAAGAAGGCTTTTATGCCCCTATATAGATAGAAGGTATAATAGAGGACCGAGAATAGTACCTCTAGTAATAATAATATATTAAGACTTTAATTATATAGGAAGAAACCGCGCTATAGGAGTATATAGAGTACCTTATTAGGTTAAAGATACCCTAAATAAATCTAGGCGCTAAGGAAGAATAGTAATACTAAGAATTACCCTATAGCTAAGATAATAAGTATAACTATAAGGCCTATAATAATAGTAAATATAGTAAAGACTATCTAAGAAAGATATTATTAAAAAACTAGAATACCTACCTATTATAGAGCTATAGGCGGAGGAAAGAAGGAAATAATTCCCATAAAAGGCTCTATATATAACTATAAATAATTAATAGCCGAAATACTTTAAATTATAATATAAGTCAAGGGAGAATAGCTAAATACTTTAGTAGATAATAGAGCTAAATAGAACTACTTGAACCTAGCGATAGTAAATAGGCTTAGGCTACTATAGAAATATAAAAGGATCTTTATTTAGTATATAACCTAAAAGGAGAAAGATTTAATTATAACGATAGGATTATTAAATATAAGATTAATTACCTTATAGTCTTTATTAATAGAAAAAACTAAGGAATCTTATTTAATATTATACCTATATTAGGATATTATTTAGTGCTTAGGTACCTATAGTTATATAGGTTTAACCTATATCTCGATTAATAGATTAATTAAGTAATCTCCTTTTATAAAGGGATACCCCCCTAAGGAGATAATAACTTAATAGATATAAGATCTTAAATTTTTATTAAAAATAATAAAAAAGCTAAAAAGAGGTAAATAAAAGATACCTCTCTACCTAAAGGAATAAAATATAAATAATAATAATGGAAAGAAATAATAAGATTAATAAATAATCGTAAATATTATAAAGTAATTCTATAAATTAAAAGAGAACCTTAAGTAAATTAAAAGAAACTATAGAATAAACGGCTTAAGAATATCCCACTATAATACTAAATTTATAAAAAACTCTTTATAGAAGAACTTAAGACCGGCCTATTACTATATATATTATAACCTAGAAATTAAATTCATTAATAGAAAGTAACCTAACTTTAATAAACTCTACCTACTTAATATAGTATAGCTATTAATATTAAAGGGATATATTAAAGAAATAATATAGAAAGGATATATTAGGGAAAATAAGTTATCTATTAAGTACCTTATTATATTTATCCTAAAGAAAAATAAAAAGCTTCGCCTCTATTTTAACTTTAGAATACTTAACGCTATTATAGTTAAGGATTATATACTACTACCGCTTATTAGTAAGCTAAAGGATCGACTTTTTAGGATAAAATATTTTACTATACTTAACCTTAAAAGAGCCTATAACCTAATTTAGATTAAAGAAAGATATAAATAGAAAACCGCTTTTTATATTAAATATAGACTATTTAAGTACTTTATTATACCTTTTAGACTCACTAATATACCTACTATATTCTAATAAATAATTAATAATATACTATAAGAATACCTAGATATATTTATTATATATTACCTAAATAATATCTTAATCTTCTCTAAAATAGAAAAAGAATATATAGAATATATCTATAAGGTACTATAAATACTATAAGATATTAACTTACTAATAAAACCTAAGAAAAATAAGTTCTATACCTTAGAAATAGAATTTCTTAGATATATTATCTCTTATAATAAGATATATATAGACCCTAAAAAGGTTATAATAATTAAAGATTAAAAGGAATTATAAATATTAAGAAAGTATAAGCCTTCCTTAGTTTTACTAATTATTACTATAGGTTCCTCAAAAGATTTAAATAAATTATAATACTATTAATTAATCTAATAAAGAAGGATATACCCTTTATAATAGGGGATAAAGTATAAGAAGCTTTTAATAAAATTAAGGAATTTATCCTAAATAAATTAATCCTTAAGATATTTAACCTATCTCAATTAATTAAACTCAAAATAGATACCTTAGATTTTATATTAAGAGCTTAAATTAGATAAGAAATAATAAAGGACTTCTATACTTAATCGCATTCTACTCCCATAAGCTATATAGAGCGGAACTTAATTACCCTATCTATAATAAAGAATTCCTCACTATTATTAATACTTTTAAGGAATTTAGATATTACCTCTTAGGGAGTAAGCACTAAATAAAGGTCTATATAGACTATAAGAATATCTTATATTTTATTACTACTAGAGAATTAAGTAGCCAGTAATTATATTATATTAAGTACCTCTTAGAGTTTAACTATATTATAATCCACATAAAGGGAAAAGAAAATAGAAGAGCTAATATTATTAATAGACGACTAGACCTTAATATAGGAAAGGTTAAAATAAATAAATAATTATTATAATATACCTTAAAGGGATACCTTAAATAGAGATTTATTATATAAATAAGGAAATATAACCCTAGATAAATATTTAGGATAACCTATATAGTGGAATAAGGTAATCTACTATTAAAATAAATCTTAAAATATAATAAATAACTCCCAGATAAAGAGAAAATAGATAAATAATAAATCCTAGATAAACTATAATACGACCTTATAAGCGAGATATATAGATACCCGCTATATAGATACTAAGGAATTAATAAAACCCTAGAATAAGTTAAGATAATATATATTTTTCTTAATATAAAGAAGATAGTTATATAGGTTATAAATAAATGCGACTTATACGCGAAAATGAAGGTATAACGCTATAAACCCTACGGGAAATTATAATTACTCCCGGTTATATAATAACCTTAGGATTTAATTACTATAGATTTTATTATTAAACTACCCCTATTAGAAGAACTAGCTATTAGAAACTTCTATAATAGTATTCTTATTATTATAAATAGACTTATAAAATTTTCCTATTTTATTCCCTATAGTAAATTAATAAATATAGAAGAATTTATATACCTCTTCTACTATAATATTATTTAGATATATAGAGTATTACTTAAGATTATCTTAGATCGAGGATTACCCTTTATATCTAAATTTTAATAGGGATTAACTAAATACCTTAGGATTAACTATAAGCTCTCTATAGCTTACTATAAGGAGATAGATAGATAAATAGAATAAATAAACTAAATATTAGAATAATACCTTTAGTACTATATTAATTATGAATAAAATAATTAGGTTAGGAAGCTACTAGCTATATAGCTAGCCTATAATATAGCAACTAATAAAAGTATAAAGATTATATTATAATATATACTAACTTTAGGTTTACCCTAAATGCCTATAGATAAACCTAAAATATAGTTATTAACCCTAAAGTAATCCTTACTAGCGACTAATTAAAGAACCTATATAAAGAAATATAAATAGAACTTAAATTTATTAGAAATAGAATAAGTAATTATATTAATAAAAAAAGGATTAAGGGATTAACCTTTTTAAAGAGAGATATAATCTATCTCGCAATAAAAAATATCGCAATAAAAAGATAAAATAAAAAACTTAACTATAAATATATTAGACCCTATAGAGTTAAATAGAAAATCTTATAAAATAACTATAAATTAGATTTACTACTAAAGGTTAAGCTCTATTTAATCTTTTATATTTTATTATTAGAATTAATAGAAAATACTATTTAAGTTAAAACTAATAATTAACTAAAAGTAAAAGTTAATAGACTAAAAGATATACTATAAAAGCTATCCTTAATATAGATAAAATTAATAATAAAATAATATATTTTATTAAATAGAGAGACTACCCCGACTTAGAAAATATATAGGAACTACTAAAGTACCTTATTAATATATAATAACTCTTAAAGCACTTTTATTAATAATAGAGGAACTAAAAAGCTCACCCTAATTAATAATATCTATAGCCCCCGCTAGCTATACCTCTATTATTATAAAAGATTCTATATTCTCTACCGCTTCTAGCTTATTGAGCGTCTTAATATTATAATAAAGTATCTCCTCGCCTCGCTTAACTAATTATTTTTTCTAATAATAAAGATATATTAGATAGCTTAATTATTTATTTACTTACTACTATAAGGTAATTAACTCTAACTCTATTACCTCCTCTGCCTATTTAAGTTAACGCTTCTCCTAGATAAGTTAATTAGCTATAAAAGGATACTTAATATAAATTACTTATATTATATTAAAAGAATAAACTTACTATTAAGAAAAGTAATATTATAACTATCGCATTAATAACCCCAATAGGTATACTAGGCGTAATGCTTATAGCCCTCTTTTGCCTAGCACTTTAACTACTAAGGCTTATAATAGCTATAAGGTATAATAAGGAACTTAGTATTTTTAATAAGAAGGGCTTACGCTTTATAGTTATATATAGCTTTAGATTCTAGTATCGCGTTAGATAGCGGGATATTTATAGGTATAGGTTATATACTAAGGGAGATAGCTATAGGAAATAGTCTTAAGGATAAGAACTAATAGAGAGGGGATATTATATATAGTATTAACCTAAATTATATATACCTCTATTAAAATAATTAATTAGGGTCGGCGACTTACGGTATATACCGTAAGCCTAACTTAGACTTATTAAAAGACTTATGACTTACCGTAAGCCGTAACTTACGATCGTGAGCCGCGTCTAAATATATAGAATACCTTTATTAGTACTTTCTTATATACTAGCTACTTTAGCTATTAATATAACTTAGTTATACTTAATACCTTTAAGTATATTACTAGATGTGATATTTATTTAAGATTATAACGTAATATTCTCTACTGCTAATATAAACCTAGCATGACCGGTTTATCCCTTGGGAATCTAACCGTACCGTCACAGTAGGACCGACTAAGTTAAGAGGCTCTAGCTAATTTAAAGATATAGTTATAGATTATAGAGCTCCCGGTGATTTATTATTCCCGGCAGTAGTATCTTAAAGTTAGATATATAGCTTAATATCTAGGCTTTTACTCTCTATTTCATTAACTTACTATCTGAGGTTAGGTATATTAGGCAGTATTAATTTCGTCCATTTCGCAAGGGTATCTTATATCACGAATTATAGTAATCGGGGTGCCTCGTTTGATTCTATACGCGGTTCGGCTATCTTAGATTATCCTATTAGATTAGCTAGAGGATACTTAGAGATAAAGGGACCAACTTATAAGCCACTATACTCGAATATAATAGTGGAACGTTTAATATAGCTAGCTCGTATTAGGGCAGCTAATGGGACCTCCTATAGACTATTAGAGGCTTTAACGCCGGGGAGCGAATACTTCTGAGACCTATCCTAATATTCTACTTTTAACCTATTACCCTATAGTTATATGACTAGAATATATTAGCTAGCTCTTTTACCGCTAGCCCTAAACTAAAAGATATAACCTAGATTGGCGTGGAATTTCCGGTATCGCATAAGACTATATTACGTTAAGATAGATTTAAGAGTAACCTATATACGCTAGTATAAAATTAGCTAGTCCTAAGAGATAGCTATACCTATACCTATATAATCTTTTAAAATATTTTCCTTATAGAACCCTAGGCCCTTAGGGGATAAAAAGGCATACTTTATCCCGAGATATAGATTCCTAGTAATAGATTATCTTTAGAGTAAAATCCGGCCATATAAAGCGCGTGGGTCACGCGCTTAAGCGAAAATATAGCTAGCGCTATAGCGAGGGAAATATAGCGATCGAAATAGAATAATAGCCTATAGCTACCTAGCTATCTAAAGTTACTAAATAAAAGCCCCGCTATTTCCGGAAAATCTCATATCTAAAATACTAAAGACCTAAATATATTTCTCCGAGCTTATACCGATAGTCTTATTAAAAAGTGAAATGGTTTTCTCTATTAGATATTACTATTTTATAAGGCCTAGAGGCGGCTAGCTATTATTAATATCCCTCTAGACCTAAACCCTCCCCCCTTCCTCTTTCCTATAATTACCTCCGTCCTAGGACCTTAGGAGCGGTCAATTAGGTTACTTCTTTAAGCTAATATATAAATGCCGGAGCTTCGAGAGTTACCTAATATTCTCAGACTTACCCGAGATATAATAGGGAATCTACTACCTAGCTTAGTACCGACTAGATATCTAGCCTGTAGCTATATATATATGCAGTGGTTCTCTTATGATAGCCAGTATAGAAAGAAGAACGCGGAAATAAACTCACGCGAGTATAAACCTGGATTAGACGTAGGCCTCTCTCTCTCTCTCTCTCTCTCTCTCTCTCTCCGGCTGGCGGCTTAAGAGCAATATAAGTGGAGCAGAGTTGCCGGCATAGATAACACTATAGTATAGGCCAATCTATATATATAGATGTTTTATGTGCAAGCGGTGCGACTATAATAGTTATATCCTACTATATTATATCGTGAGAGGAAACTATCTGGGAAGGCCATGCAATTAGAGAGAACTAGCGCCGCCGTATTAACTATGGGGCTTCGGATTATAAGTGGGAGGACTATGACTGGGAAGATTTACCGTAGAGACGGAAATCATACCGCTAATTTAGTTAATATATTAAAAGTTTCCCCGGTTATACTATCTCCGCTAGATATTCATAGAGCACTCTATAGCGCCGACTCCCTAAAGCCCCCCCCTACCTCCCCCGCTATATAATACTAAGCTAAAGCCCTGCGACACTAAATCTAGAGGCAAGCAATCATCCTAGACCAAGCCTCTAGATTATATCAATATGAACCTTTAAATTCAGCACATAGTGAGTCATAATCCTATTCTAGCCCGCGGTCGGGAGGAAAGCGTGCGCCCATATAATGCTCTTATAGCATCTAAGCTATAGCGGCTACTATACCTATTAATATGGACTACGCCGAAGTTAAAACGTCATACTAAGACCCATCACTATATCCCGAATCCTGTTCTCACTAAGATACCACACACCGAGCTTTCCTTCCACGCCGTAATCCTATAACGCGAGTTGACCCCCTTATAAGTTTTTCATACTATATTTTCCTCCGGGACTGAAACCTAGACCTATTTGAACATGTAGGGTGTTCTTCCGGCGCTTAATAGCTCCTCATAGGTGCGGGTTGCTTATCGTAAAAGGGCCACCCCATTACCTCGGGACGGTGGTTCCTAAGCTAATTTTAGAAAATATTATATCCATAAGGTGGTGTGCGTATGGGCACCAAGAGTCCACAGGTATATCGATATATATATCCCTAGTATAATATACACCTATTAGCAAGAGACACGAAAGTAATATTCTATAGTTCGTCGACGTCTTTATAGTTTCCTATATTCTTAAACTATTTTACTGAGTTATTCCTTTTAATATATAAATAGCCGTTCTGCTTATTAAATTAGGGGTATACGATTATTATATAGATCCGATGAGACGTACTGCTTCTTAACTCCGCCCTATTCCTAGGAACAGGATAATGCTATTTTCTCACTTAACCTTATTCCTAGGAATAGAGGAATACTGCTTTCTCACTGACTCTATTCCTAGGAATAGAGTAATACTATTTCCCGACTCCACTATATTCCTAGGAATAGAGTAATCCTACTTTCTTACTCTAACTATTCCTAGGAACAGAAGAATACTACTTTCTCACCTTAACTCTATTCCTAGGAACCAGGTAATCCTACTTTCTTATTCTAACTTTATTCCCAGGAATAGAGCAATACTACTTTCTTATTCTAGCTCTATTCCTATTCCTAGGAACGGGGTAATCCTACTTTCTCATTATTTCTATTCCTAGGAATAAAGTAATACTACTTTCTCACTTAACCCTATTCCTAGGAATAAAGCAGAACTGCTTTTTTCCCTGCCACCCTGTTCCCAGGAACAAAGTAATACTACTTGTTTATTTGTTTGTTTGTTTGTTTGTTTGTTTTATTTATAGACTATCCCAGCCGCCCTAGTGGCAGCTATGCAGCATATAGACTATAATATAGATGTTCCTATTTCTTGCTTTAGTAGGAAGCTACTTCTGTTAGGACTCTCCGTCTGGTTAACTAGTGTCCTTCTAGAACTGCTTCCCTCTCTGCTTGAGTCTAGATACCTCTACTGCTAGCTTACTTATCTATTCTATATCTATGCATTTATCGGGCCTCTTAGCCCTCCTTTCTTTCTATTTATTGAATTTACTCGTCGACTTTATATATTAAGGATTATGGTCGGGATTGCTTAGAATTGCCTAAGTAGCTCTATCTTAAGTAGTATCTTTACTGCTTATATTGCTATTAACGATTTATAGAGAATCTTCTTAATATCTATATATAGTTGCTTACCTGCCTATATCTCTTATCGTTCCTCTATCTAGTTCCTGTATTTAAGTAGGATATATCGTACTATTTAGGGTCCGCGGCTGTATTAATATTAGTCGGTCTTGGCTTTATTAATGGCGCTTAGGTAGGCCCGGAGGCCGATCTTATTGGTGCGTATCTAGGTGATTATTGAGCTAATAGCTTGGTGCGTCCCCTGGTGCTTGTCGAGTGTCGCTTTCCCTAGTCGTACCCCGAGCTTATATAGCTCTCTGCCGTGCTTAGCTATATTTCACGCTATCGTCTACTTATCTTATATAGCTTAATAAATAGTGAGTTTTATGGTTGCTATTAGGGTCTATAGTATATCGGGTTTGATTTATAGTCTATAGTATGCTCTTATAGCTGCGTTATACCTGGTAGCTTCCTTTATTGCTTGGTCTGCTGCTTTATTGCCTGGCACGCCGATATATACTGGGATCTAGTGGAATTATAGCTCCTATCCTTAGCTTTAGAGGCTATCTAGTTCTTAGATAGCCTCCGCTAGGAGATATTGCCCCGATAGAGTCTTAGGGTTCTATAGAGCCTAAATAGTAGCTTAATTATTAGTGAAGATAGCGCTCTTTCTAGGAGCGCTATTAGTTATATATACGTTATATAATATCTATAGTGCTAATATTATTCCCTTTAGCTCCGCCGTATAGATTATTAAAGCCTTAAATAGGCCTATATACTTTAGACGCTTCGCACTAATACTATCGATCTAGAGCTTAGGTATAATAACGGCGGCACCTATATAGCCGTTAATGCCGCTACTATTAGTATAGATATGTATTATTATTGGTTCCGCTATATTATGCTCCTCGATAGCCTTATCGGCAGATCTAGCGATTTAGACGAAAGGTAGGGTCTACTATAGTAGTATTAAGTATGGCTAGTGTTTCTTAAGGTGGTTAAGATTTACCCTATATTTCTTTTCTAAAATACTTAAGAGTTAGTCTAGAGGGCTCTTTATATTAGTTCTAGCTAAGGCTATATCGCTATAGAGTAGGCTAGTCTTAATTTATATCGCGCTCTCTAGGGCCGCTTACTTAATCTATTATTATA
The DNA here is from genome assembly GCA_020883615.1 of Fusarium virguliforme. NCBI lineage: Eukaryota > Fungi > Ascomycota > Sordariomycetes > Hypocreales > Nectriaceae > Fusarium > Fusarium virguliforme. Next base: position 611,653 of record JAJHJD010000009.1, on the reverse strand, counting down.
TAGGGAGTAAGTGCGCTTTTATATCTATTGCTACTCTAGCTATAGTCTAGAAAGCGCCTGTTATTATCTAGGCCGCTCGTCTCTAAACTTTCTTAATAATATTTACTATAGGGCTACCCCTTTTAGTGTGGCTACTATTAGGAATATATTAAATAGAGTAGCTATAGAGTATCTAAGGTATGATTATTACTTTATAGACCTATTGGAGGTTAATAAGTCTAATACCCCATATCGACGACGCTAGGGCTAATAGGGCTAAGAGCCGCTTTATAGCGCCTATTTCTACCTTTTCTCGATAGTAATTCTAGCGGAGTCTAGTATCTATTTAGATACCTAGGTAACGGCAGGATAGTAATATATTAATCTTAATATATAGTAGGTATAGAGTATATATATAGTTTATTTTTAGGTCTCTCATAAAGTAAATAAGTTTATACTTAGCGGGTATAAACTAAGACCTATACTTTATTACCTATTTTTCCGCCTTTTAATAGATACCTTTAAGGGTCTTATAATTATATTAGGCGCTTAGGCCTACTACTAGGATAGATATATCATTAATATACCCGACTGCCTCTATATCTTCTATTTTATATACCTCAATAAGGTCTATATTATAGAAAAGGTAGAGAATTAGTGAGATAGGTAATCCTTATAGAATCTCTATTTAGATAGGCGCTAAGGGCGCTATATACTCCTATAGTTTAAGTATAGTGGATCTATTATATAAGAATGACTCTATCTAGCGCACTATATTTAGGCAGACCTACCGTTTCTAGAGGTTATAGAGAAGCCGCTCTCGGGACATATTATTATATACTCCGGATATATTAAGTAGTAGTAAAGAGGCTACCTTACCCTCTGCCTATGCTTCATATATCCATTAGAGTAGGAAATATATTGCGTGTTCTATTAAGGCGAGTTTCCGACCTCCTGTATATTAGCTAGGAAGTAATTAATAGATATTAGCGAGATATATAAGCCGGTTGGCTATAATAGCCTCTATTACCTTCCCTAGGGTGCTAAGGAGGGCAATAGGTCTATATACTTTAGGCTATATATAGTCGTCTTTATCGGGCTTATATAGAACTATTATAACTAAATCCTTAAAGTATATTAGGCAGTAGCCCTACTAAAGGTATATATTAAAGAATATATAGAGTGCTGGGAGGAGAAAGTTAAGTATTTAATATAGTATATTATTAGTAATACCATTAATACTAGGAGCCTTATTTAGGGCCGCTCTTTATATAGCTCTCTCGATCTTAGGCATAATTATATCTAGGCACTTAATTAGGGGTGGATATTTATATCCTTCTACGTCCGAGAGGTCTGCTTAATATAGGGGCGGGAAGAAGGACTAGCGTAGTACCTCGGCCTTTTCTTTGGGCTATTAGATAAGCTCTCTATCTAGTTTAACTAACGCTAGGGTATATATTGCCGCCGTATTATACTTATTCTTAGCCTATTTAATTAGGTTCTATAAACCCTATTATGATAAGGATACCTCCTTTACTCTTTTGCGGTAAGTATCGCGGAGGAGTTTTTAAATATATCAACCTTTTCTATTGCGTGCCTAGCGGTAAACCTTATAGTCGTTTTCTTGCCTTATCTATTGCCATATTCGTTAGAGTTGCTAAACTTCTATATAGATTTATTTATACTCTTAATTAAACCCTATAATAGACTAAGGGGATGGGTTAAACTATAGGGTTAATGCCTTAATACCTGCCCCTAGTGCGTTAATAATCGAAGAGATAAGTCCATCAATGCTTTCCTTATTGTTTAATTCTGTGATATTATATAGCTGCGGAAGGCGTTACTTGATGGTCTATTGGAGTTTCGTTGCGTTAGTCTTCGCCTATAGGCGCTTCCTAGGTAAGTATGCTGGTTTTTAGTTCTAATTAATTACTAGGGTAATTAGGAGATGGTCAGAGTCGCAATCTAGGTTCCTATCGATCCTATAGTAGGCCATATAGGATGCGACTACCCCTATAGTAAAGGTTAGATCGATTGTTATTTCCCTACCTTTCCACCGGTGGGTAGGGGTGCTAATACTATAAGTAGCTATAGGCCGAATTCCTCTATAACTGCGAGCAGGGGCTAGGCACTTGGCCCATATCCTGGCCGTCGGTGTTCTGTAGACTATAGAGGGTGGTGGAGGTTGAAGTCGCTAAGAATGACGGTATCGCTATTTAGGTCTAGTTCCCGGATGGTTTCGGCTAATATGGAGAGCGTATCGGTTGCCACTTCGTTGTATATATTGAAGATCTATATCGGTTTGCTAAAGTATGGGTTCCCTATCTTTAGGGAGATGATGTCCTTGGTGATGTACGAGACGTTCCATGTGCCAGGATCTATGCGTCTGTTGATGTAGAAACACACCCTAGTGGTCGTGGTATCTAGATAGGTCAGCTGAAAGTGTTCTTTAAGAGGATGGTAGGTCGTAGCGATGAAGGGGTTGCGCCAGGGCTCTTGGATTGCCAGGACGTCGTAATCGAGCACTCGAGAATCCCGAAATAGGCTGGCGAGAACGACATCTCTGGACCTTTGCACATTGTACTGCAAGATACGTAGCTGATGGCTCCCTAACATGACGGGGGCGTCGCGTTAGGACTGTTTGCGAGGGACTGGCTCCGGGTGGTGCGGGCTGGTCGTGCTGGTCGTGTTGGTCGTGCTGCGCAGGGTTTGTGAATCCAGCCGGGAGTACCTGAGCTACCTCTGCCCCTTGTCTCGAGGAGGACTGTCAGGTTCCGCTCAACGTATTCCACCCTCTTCCGGATGTGCTTGCGAAGCTCTGCGGCGGTAGGGAAGTCCTTGCCACAGTACATGCACATCTTCATGCATTGTGCGATCGTGAGCTCGGCGTCTCTCGTCGGCCAATTGCTATAGACGTCTTGATGAGAAGGGCATCTACACGCTTTGTAGATATTCCCTTGGTCCGTCCGGGTTTCTGTAGCCATGGAGGTCGGCGGAGATCTGTCTGTTTCCACGGCATCGCGTAGCCAGTCCTCGTTGTAGTCATCTGCCAAACCGGCCAGCCATGCGTCCGCTTGTTGCAAGTCAAACTCTTCCTGTATTTCCTCAAGGGGTATGCAGGTGGCTGGGTTGACATTACGCTCTCTTGCGTCATGCCAACGGCCTCTTGGTGCGTGTTTTCGTCTACTGTTGGCGCTGTCATGAGTGGTTGATCCATTACCGGTGATCTTAGGTCGGTTATAGGTTGTGGGGGCGCGGGTTCTTGTAGCTGCGTTGCTGGTGTCGTCGTGACTAGGTTGCCAGGAGGTGGCGCCATGATCGCCAGGGTTGCCTGTGGTTCCTGTGGGCAATTCCTTGTCCGCGTTGTTGGGGGGTCCGTGGTGGTGGCCACTTGGTCCGGGGCTTCTGCGGCAGGAGTATCCGATATAGTGATGGTTCGATTGTTGGTGACGCTGCGCGCTTGACGGCGTGTTGCTGGACTATTATCGTCCTTAGTGGGCTCATCCTTCGAGAAGACGGGCCAGTAGGTGTTCCGGATCTGCTTAGCTTGCTCTACTCTACCTATCTCTTTCTTCCTTTCCGGGCAGGTATTACTCCATACTATATGGATACCTTTATAGACTATATACTTAGGAGTAAAGCCTTCTACTCCTTTCTGGCCGTAGTTCTTAGTCTCATATAGTTCGGCGCAATAGCCGTATATTTAAGCTGCGTCGCATTAAGCGCCGATATGACCGTAATTATAGCAGCGGAAGTATTACTTTATTCTATAGGCGCGGTTATAAAGCTAGTAGATATAGATCTATCCTTCCTATATTATTCCTATATAGATAATAGCGTTAGCTATTTCGGGGTCCTTAAACTCTACTATAATCGAGGATATATACTTAAGGGGTGATTCTTAAGTTAACTACCTAATATATAAGATTTCGGCCTTAGGGATAACTATATAGTTATCTATAAGTATATATTAGATAGTTACTTTTTGGTCTTTAATGTTAATAGAATTTATAGAGATGCTATAGATAATAACTCTATAGGTTAGTATAATAAGTTCTATATATTCTCTAAGACCGCTAATCTACCCTCTATATTCCCTAAGTTTTATAGCGTCCGCTATAGAGGATATAAAGATCTATATATCGCCGCTCTTAAGCTAGTATATAGCTACTATCTCTACTAACTTAATATCTATATTTTCCTAGATTAATACTTCTACTTTATATTTTATTATAACTATAGATAGCGTTCGGAATCTCTAAGAAATCTCGCGATCCTTAAGCTTAATAGTTATTACTCTATCTTTATATATTATAACTATAGGCTAAATCTTAATAGAATAGGCGTTTATTAGGATTAGCGGTAGTATAGGATAAGGGCTATTAACCTATACTATTACCTGCGCCTAGGTTATAGCTATAGCTCTACTGCCGCTGAAGTTAGCTAAGTTTAGCGGGGCGGTATCTATTCCTATAGAGTTTTTAATAACCGAGATATCTCATTAGATATTCTATATGTATTTAGCGGTATCCTAGATATAATAGAGGATCTCGCTTATTATAGGCTATTAGAGTACCTTACCTATAAGCGCTATAGTAGATATAATAAATAAGTGCACTATATTCTATAGTACTTGGTTCTGCCTACCTCTATCTATAGCCTATAATTAGTTATATGCTTCTCTAAGGTATATGGCGTGCTTATTAATATATTTAGGGCTATTATTTACCTATGGCTATTTAGGCGCTATTACGATAGATAGACGCATTTTAGATATATTATCTATAGTAATTGCCTAATAGGATATAGGTAAATTATAGGGAATATAAAAATAGATGCGTTTTTAAAATATATTCTGAGCTAGTGGTGGTGTTTTTTTTTTAAAAGTAATACTACTTTCTTATTCTAACTTTGTTCCTAAGAATGGGCTAGCGAAGACATCTTAAGTGAGAGGTTATGCGCGCGGCTATGCTAGAGTATAATGGCTAAAGTATATAATAGTGTAGGGATCTATAGTAAGTGATGCTGCGAATGACGATCGGCCTCCCTAGGGCTAAGCCTACCGAGGTTATATTTGCGGAGGCTTATAAGTGGGGTGCTGCCTATACCGGATAATGCTTCAGGTAGACCTATTAATGTAGCCTAAGTCGTAAGTAAATCCGCTGAAGTAACGAACCCCATATGCAAGCATCAAACCAGCATATTCTAGGGATATATAGACCTATATATATACGCAAGCATAAAGTCAACGGTGCAACCTGCCTGCATCGGCGGGTTGATCATATATGACTTAATTGAAAATCCCGCCACCGGGCTTATATAAGCCCCACATTTTGGCCGTTAATGTGGCTATATGGACTGATCCGCTTATGATAATATGGTTCCCTAGGCAGCAGGTATTCTATTATCCCGATGTTTTTCTCCTTATCTAGCGTCTTATAATAAACCAGTTCTCGGTCACCCGCCCCCTCTCGCGTAAATCCATCAGCCTCTATAGAAGAAATTAAGAGGCTGCGGAAGTAGCTACGGGAAGCACAATGCCTACGTGAAGAGGAGCAACGCCTACGCGAAGAGGAGTAACGCCTACGCGAAGAGGAGTAACGCCTACGCGAAGAGGAGTAACGACGACGTGAAGCTGCTGAAGGTCGCGCCCTCGAGGAATAACACTAACGAGAAGAAGAGTAACGCCGACGCAAAGAAGAGCAACGCCGACGCGAAGAAGAGCCGCCGACGTAAAGAAGCCGAAGAACGCGCAGACGTATCGCGACTATTAATACTCTAATAATATCTTAAAATATATTATTCGCTTAGCCTTATTATTAAAGTAATAACCGATCGTTCTCTAATAATATAAGGGGATATAATAAATCCGACTAGCTGAATCTATCCTTAATAAATTATCCTATAGACTATATTTATAAGGGAATAAGAAAAAGTCTAGAATTAGCTTTCCTTTAGTCCCTTATTTTCTTTTTAACCCGCCTTTCTATCTTAATATTAGCTAGATTATATAAGATCCCTATTTTACTTAATTAATAGCGAGATTAAATTCTAAAATAGTAAGCGAGATATTATAGAAAATATAATCTAGAAGCTAATAGATGCGATATATAATGATTTATCGCTAAGGAGTTATTTTAGCTTTAATAGAATAGTGACTTTTAAAAGCTATATAAACCTTAATATTATTAATAACTCCCTTTCTAAATTAATAGAATAAGTATTAATTAGCTCTAGATTACCTAGCTAAATAACTTAATAATATTAAAAGGTATAAGGGAAGAGTAACTAAGGAGATTAATTCTATATATATTAGACCTCTAATAATTAAAATATCTCTATTATCGCGATTAAATATAAAGCGCTATATAAGTTAAGATATAGCGAGATTATTATAGGGCTAGTTTTAGAGATCTAGTTAGATCGTAATATAATTAATTAAGAGGGTAAGGGATATAAATTTATAGTGAGGCGACTTATTATTGCTATTATAACCTAGCTCTACTCCTATATAATAGGTAAAGGCATTTAGTATAGATATATTAATACTTAAGAGGTATATATTTTCCTCTATATCCTAGACGACCCTTCCTATATCTATTACTCTATCTATATATTAAGCCTAGATATCTAAGATAATAATAAGACTTAACTCTATTATATTACTATTATATAAGCCTTTACCTTTATACTTTAGGCTATTTAATCGCCGCTACCCTATTAAGCCTAATATAACGCTATTAAGTAACTCAATATATAGGTTATAGAATATAAGGATATATTATAGAGTATCCCGGTAATAAATCGGAAGCCGCGACGCGAAACTCCTTATAAGGCGCAATAGTAGAAAGGGTTTATATACTCTCCGATCTAGATATACTCCTAATGCTTGCCACCCTAGGACGGGGCGCAGTAGCCAAGTAGTGATAATAGTGACGATAATAATAAGGAGAGCCCTTACCTAACGCTAAACCTAACTATTAGTCGCGGTAGTGCCTTAACTATATTAATAGACGTCGGGTCAAGCGAGATATAGGAGCATAATAGAAGTATAGCCTTATAAGAGGGCACTAATATACGACTAATATAAGATCAGCTATATTATACGCATAAGTGTCTTTATAGGCTCGAGTTCGGCAGTCTAATAGATAAGAAATACCCTAATTTAGCGGATTATAGTAATATATATATCACCCTATATAAGTTTCTTTATCTAGCGCGGGATTAATTAGTAATTAATCGCGGAAAGGATGCTAATTATATGCCGCTCTATCTATCTAGATTATATAAATCCCTCTTTAAATTCCATCTCTTATTATATAGCTATATACTTATAGCGAAAGGAGTAGAGGCTATAGATACTAAGTATCTACACTATAAAAATAAGATATATAGTTATCTTTAGGACCTCTAGGGGAAGTTTATTCCGGTCTACTTTAGTATTATTAACCTTATTAAGCCCTATTACTTTAATAGCGGCGTATATAAAGACTTTATATTCCTTAATTATAGTGGGTGATTAATATTAAAAGAATTAAAAGAAGTTAATATAAATATTATTAAGGAGATTCTTATTATATTTAGTCGATTATATTAATATAGATGTGACGGTACGGTTGGATTCCCAAGGGATAAACTGGTCGTGCTAGGTTTATATTAGCAGTAGAGAATATTGCGTTATGATCTTAAATAAAGTATTACGTCTAGTAATATACTTAAAGGTATTAAGTATAACTAAATTATATTAATAGCTAAGGTAGCTAATATATAGGAAAGTGCTACTAAATATATTCTATATACTTATGTGGTTTCCTTAGACTGATTACTTTAGCGTTTGGTCTAGGGTAAGACCGATATTTCTATCCTTTAGTCCTAGGACTAAGGCTGATGAAGTTTAGTCCCTTCGGTCCTAGCTTAATTAGGTTATTCTACTAGGCTTCCCCGCCTAGTCTATATTATAGCCGTAATATGAGGTTCCCCTCTATTAGTCTTATCCCTAAGACTAGTTCTAGTGACTAAGTGCTATTAATAGGTAACCCTAACTTATAAAAATTCTTTTCCCCTACTGACGCGATATTAGGCTGAGTTTCTAAGTATACTTCCTCGCGTAAGCTTTCTAAAGTATAAAGTCTTTCTACCTATATTAAGGCTTTTAGATCTAAGATTATACCCTATACTTATTACTTCCGTTAGGGCTTATCCTATAAGGTAGTTTCTAATTATTCTAATCGTTATTCTAACTATATCGACGCTAAGGTTATATATAATAGGGCTAAAGTAGCTTCTTTCCGTGAGTTTATACTATATATTTCCTATAATAAGTAGTTAATCTTTTTATAGTAGCGAAAAATATTTAGGAGCGTAAGCGTCTAGAAGATAAAGAAGCTAAGGTAGAGGCTACTCTAGAGGAGGCGATAGCTAAGCTTACTTATATCTAGAAATAGAAGAGGTTATTTAAAGCGCGGGGTAATAAGGCTTTCGAGTATAGCCTATATACTTTAGATAAATTAGGTAAGCTCTAGGAGGAGTTATCTATTATTATAGAGGTATACTCTCTTAGGGCTATTAATTTAATTAATTAGAATGCTATTAGTCTAAATAAGCCTATATTTAGCGTTATTAGTGGAAGTTCTTTAGAAGGTATTATGCATTAGTGAGGTATTCCGGTGGTTCCTATATATTTTCTGAGTCTAGGTAGTTTTTCTATTTAACGAAATATATTATTTTGCCGTTAATCTTATCTATATTGAGGATAGCTTCTACGGTATATTCCTTTAGTCTATTGACTTCTATTTCTAGTTTATTGCCGGTTTTAACTTAGATAGTATTTTCTATTAATTTAAGTAATAAAATATAAAAGATTAAATAGAGTTTAACCTTTAGTAGTAAGTCTAGTTTATAGTTATTTTATAAGATTTTCTACTTAATTTTATATGGTCTAATATATTTATAGTTAAGTTTTTTATTTTATTATTTTATCTTAATATTTTTTATTATAAGGTAGACTATATCTCCCTCTAAGAAGATTAGTCCCTTAATTCTTTTCTTATTAATATAGTTCGTCATTCTATTTCTAATAAATTCAAATTCTATCTTTATTTCTTTATATAAGTTATATAATTAATCGCTAATAAGGATTACTTTAGGGTTAATAATTATATCTTTAGTTTATCGGTAAGTATCTAGAATAAATCCGAAATTAGCGTAGGCTAGTATAATCTTTATACTTTCGTTTATAGCTATATTATAGGCTAGCTATATAGCTAGTAGCTTCTTAGCCCAGTTAGTCTATTCGTAGTTAATATAGTATTAAAGGTATTATTCTAGTATTTAGTTTATACGTTTAGTCTATCCGTCTATCTTCTTATAGTATATAGTAGAGAGTTTATAGTTAATCCCTAAATATCCTATTAGGCTTTATTAGAATTTTAAAGTAAATAGTAATCCTTAATTAGTGATAATCTCGAGTAGTATACCGTATATCTTAGCGATATAGAAATAGAAAAGGTAGGCGAATTCTTCGGCTATTATTAATTCTCTATAGGGTATAAAATAGGAAAATTTCATAAGTCTATCCATAATAATAAGAATACTATTATAGAAATTTCCAGTAGCTAGTTCTTTTAATAGGGGTAATTTAGTAATAAAATCTATAGTAATTAAATCCTAGGGTTATTATATAACCGGGAGTAGTTATAATTTCCCGTAGGGTTTATAGCGTCATGCCTTTATTTTCGCGTATAAATCGCATTTATTTATAATTTATATAACTATTTTCTTTATATTAAGAAAAATATATATTATCTTAACTCATTCTAGGGTTTTATTAATTCCTTAGTGTCTATATAGCGGGTGTTTATATATTTCGCGTACTAGGTCGTATTATAGTTCATCTAGGACTTATTATTTATCTATTTTTTCGTCGTCTAGGAGTTATTTATTATACTCTAAGATTTATCCCAATAGTGGATTACCCTATTCTACTATATAGATTATTCTGAGTATTTACCTAGGGTTATATTCTTAGTAGTATTATATTATACCTTAAATTCCTTCCTTAAATAGATAGTCGTTATAGATATAGTTTATAGCTTTAAGTATCGGCCTATAATCCCTATTATAAGGGAATTAATTATAGTAATAATTAAAGATCTTTCTAAAAACTTTATTAGGTATAGTGATCTTCCCTTTAAATATAAGGAGTCTGTCTTCGCGGTATTTATATCCTCGTATATAGTTAATAGAGTCGATAATCTATTTTCTATAATCTTAGATAAGCTTAAGGTATTCCGGTAGGGGTATTAGTTTCTATATTTATGCGATAAGTTTCTACTCGAGGCGTCCTTCTAAGGTATATTATAATAATTACTTGTTTATTTTAACCTTTCCTATATTGAGGTCTAATTATCTACTAATAGTATTAGCTCTTTCGTTTTCTTTTCCCTTTATATAGATTATAATATAATTAAGTTCCGAGAGGTATTTAGCGTAATATAATTACCGGCTACTTAATTCTCTAGTAATAGCGAAATATAAGATATTCTTATAGTCTATATAGACCTTAATCTAATATAGGCTTCTAATAAGGTAATATCGAAATTCCTTAAAAGTATTAATAATAATAAGGAATTCCTTATTATAGATAGGGTAATTAAGTTCTACTCTATATAGCTTATAGGAGTAAAATGCGATTAGGTATAGGAGTCCTTCGTTATCTTATTATCCGATCTAGGCGCCTAATATAAAGTCTAAGGTATCTATTTTGAGTTTAATTAATTAAGATAGATTAAATATCTTAAGGATTAGTTTACTTAGGATAAATTCCTTAATCTCATTAAAGGCTTCTTATGCCTTATTTTTTTATAAATAGTATATCCTTTTTTATTAGATCGGTTAATAGTATTATAATCTTTCTAAATTTTTTAAGGAACCTATAGTAGTAATTAGCGAAACCGAGGAAGGCTTATACTTCCTTAATATTTATTAGTTTTTCTAATCTTTAATCGCTACGACCTTCTTAGGGTCTATATATATCTTATTGTGAGAGATAATATATCTAAGGAATTCTACTTCTGAGGTATAAAACTTACTTTTTTCTAGTTCCATTAATAAGTTAGTATTTATAGTATCTATAGTACCTTATAGATATTCTATATATTCTTCTTTTATTTTAGAGAAGATAAGGATATTATCTAGGTAATATATAATGAATATATCTAGATATCTCATAATATATTATTAATTATTTATTAGAATATAATAGGTATATTAATAAGTCTAAAAGGCATAATAAGGTACTTAAATAATCCATACTTAATATAAAAAGCGATTTTCCACTTATATCCTTCCTTAATCTAAATTAGGTTATAGGCTCCCTTAAGGTTAAGTACGGTAAAATACTTTATCCCAAAAAGTCAATCCTTTAACTCACTAATAAGAGGTAGCGGTATTTAATCCTTAACTATAATAGCGTTAAGTATTCTAAAGTCGATATAAAGGTAAAGCTTTCTATTCTTTTTCAGGACGAATATAATAGGGTATCCAATAGATAACTTACTTTCCCTAATATATCCTTTCTATATTTCTTTAATATATTCCTTTAATACTAATAGTTATATTATATTAAGTAGGTAGAGTTTACTAAAGCTAGGTTACTTCTTATTAATAAATTCGATTTCTAAGTCATAATATATATATAGTAGTAAGCCGGTCTTAAGTTCTTCTATAAAGAGTTTTTTATAGATCTAGTATTATAGTAGAGATATTCTTAAGCTATTTATTTTATAGTTTCTTCTTAATTTTCTTAAGGTTCTCTTTTAATTTATAGAATTATTTTATAACTCTTATAATTATTTATTAATCCTATCGTTTCTTTCTATTATATTATTTATATTATATTCCTTTAGGTAGAGAGATATCTTATATTTATTTCTTCTTAATTTTTCTATTACCTCTAATAGAAGTTTAAGATCTCATATCTATTAAGTTATTATCTCCTTAAGGGGGTATCTCTTTATTAAAGGAGATTACCTAATTAATCCACTAATCGAGATATAGGTTAAACCTATATAACTATAGGTACCTAAGCACTAGATAATATCTTAATATAGGTATAATATTAAATAAGATTCTTTAGTTTTTTCTATTAATAAAGACTATAAGGTAATTAATCTTATATTTAATAATCCTATCGTTATAGTTAAACCTTTCTCCTTCTAGATTATATACTAAATAAGGATCCCTCTTATATTTCTATAATAGCCTAAGCCTATTTACTATCGCTAAATTAAAGTAATTCTATTTAGCTCCGCTATCTACTAAAGCGTTTAGCTATTCTCCCCTAACTTATACTTATAATTTAAAGTATTTCGGCTATTAACTATTTATAGTTATATATAGAGCCCTTTATAGGAATTATTTCCTTTTTTCCTCCGCCTATAGCTCTATAATAGGTAAGCTTTTTAGTTTTTTAATAGCATCCTTTCTAGATAGTCCTTACTATATTTGCTATTATCGCAGGCCTTATAATTATATTTATTATCTTAGCTATAGAGTAGTTCCTAATATCGCTATTCTTCCTCGGCGCCTAAGTCTATCTATAGTATTCTTAACCTAATGAGGTATTCTGCGTACTCCTATAGCGTAATTTCTTCCTATATAAGTAAAGTTCTAATATATTATCGTTGCCGGAGGTACTATTCTCGGTCCTCTATCGTGCCTCCTATTTATATAGGGGCGTAGAAGCCTTCTTTTACTATCTTAATAATCCTATCTAGGGTAGCTCTTCTTTTATCGTTATTTTATTCTATTCTTAGCTCTATTTCTCCTACTTAAGCGAGGGTATTTATAAATTATTTTAGGGATATAGTTTATTATTATAATAGGTAGAACTAAAGTTATATTACTTTAATTCCCTTATATTATTATTTAATGCGATAATCTTTTACCTTATATAAAAGGTAGGGTTATATATTAGGTTATAAGAGGGGGATAGGGAAATAGTCCTATTCCCTCTTCTTATATAGGTATACCTTATAATAATAGTCTCTATAGGAGATCTATATAATCTTATAGTATCGTAGGTATCTTAGTAATATCCTATTATTACTGCGGGGGTTATACTAGGGTTCTAGTAATTAAGGATATAGCGCTATTTCTTTATAATAGGCTTAGATATAGATATCTTTTATATCTTCTAATTTTTATTATTCTCGGGCTAATTAGATATATATACTAATATTACTATTCTAATAATATATTCCTTATTTATTAGTCTAAATATTATAGTCTTTATTCTATATCTATTAATATTATTTCGCGGTTTATTATTTATAATAATCGCATTAAAGTTAGATTAACTTAAGTTCTCTTTATACTATTATACCTATTAAGTAATTTCCCTAATTTATAGGTTTATAGTATCTATTAGGTCGCATTACTATAATAGTAACTTATTTAGGTCTAACTTTCTATCTTTTTATATCTTCTTCCCTTTTCGCTAATTTAGGTAAAGGGATCTAGGTTTAATTAACTTTATCCTAGGGGTTTTAAATCCTTATAATATATATTAATATATCCCTTTATTAGGGGTAGTATAACCTTATATATTTATTCCTTATAGTATAGTCCGCAAGCGATATTATACTTTACTTATTCTTCCGCTAAGTATACTTATGCGTATAGTATAGTTATTTATCCTAATATAGCTATAGTTAGGTTATAACCGGATCGTGTTATTATAATAGTCTTAGTTATTTAGATCGCCGTTTATATATCGCCCCATTAGTGAGTATAGTTTATATATTTCTTACCTTCTAGAAGCATTTATTATTCCTAGTGCTTCCCCGGCTAGTATCTCCCTTCCGCGATATCTCGTGCCTTCTTCCTATATATATTCGCCTTATAGTTAGGTTTATAGTAGTAGAAGCACTTAATTAGGTTTTTACTATACTATATAGCCCCTAGCATTATAAGTCCGGCTTTAGTGCTATATAAGGTATTATAGTATCTCTTCCTACCCTAATTTAGGTCGAAATATAGGGTATTAGCCTTATAGTTACTAGTTCTTAGGTTTTATAGTTTCTTCCATAAGAACTATTAATCGTCGATCTTAACCGCTCTTCCGATATAATCGATAAGGGTCTTAGGCCTATCTTCTTTATATAATTTAGCCTAGATATCTTTTTTAAGTCTATTAAAGAATAATAATATTAGAGCGTCTTAATCCTATAGTAATTTAGATACTAGCTAGAGGTACTTTATTCCATACTCTAAGGTAGATTAGGTTTATTTAAGTGCCTTAATCTCTCATTCGGCCTATACCTTCTCATTAATAGTTCTAAAGGCCTAGCGAAGGGCTCCTTTAAATATATTATAGTTAATATAAAGGTTAGTAGTTTATAGCGAGAGGTTAATAAATAGGGTCATAAGGTACTCTTTTATTACTAGCTTAAACTATATAGCAGCGTGCTTTATAAGGCATCCTGCGGTATATTAGACCTTATTAGGCTTAATAATAAACTAAGTTAGGTAATAGGTTATAAAGGCGTATATCTAGGTAAGGAATATCTATAGTCTATATAAGGTTCTATTAAATAATTCCAATATGTGACGGTATGGTTGGATTCCTAAGGGATAAACCGGTCGTGCTGGGTTTATGTTGGCAGTGGAGGATGTTGCGTCGTGAACTTAAATAAGTGTCACGTCTGGTAATGTGCTTAAAGGTATTGAGTGTAACTAAGTTATATTGATAGCTGAGGTAGCTGGTATATAGGGAAGTGCTACTAAGTGTGTTCTATATACTTGTGTGGTTTCCTTGGACCGATTGCTTTGGCGTTCGGTCTAGGGTAGGACCGATGTTTCTGTCCTTCGGTCCCAGGACCGAGACTGACGAAGTTCGGTCCCTTCGGTCCCGGCTTAGTCAGGTTATTCTGCCAGGCTTCCCCGCCTGGTCCATGTCATGGCCGTGACACAATAGGTTTAGCTTAAGGATTTCTCCTATATCTTTACCTTTTATAGTAGTAATTATAAGGTTATTAATTATCTTAGTATTATTAATATATTATTTATTCTAAATATAAGAGTTAGCTATTCTTTCTATAGTCTCGTAGAGGTCATTTATTTCGGTATTTATAGCGGTAATCTAAGCCTTAAGCTGCTTAACCTCTTTATCATCGCTATTAATATTAGAAGTATCCTCTACGTTAATTAGGTTAACTAGAGTAGGTATAATAGGCGCGGGCGGGCCTTATTATTAGTTATTCGCGGGGGTAATAGGAGTAGCTATTATATTCGATATTATTTAAGGTAACGCGAGTAATCCACTAAATAAGAGCTATTAATATATAACGGTATAGTTAGATTCCTAAGGGATAAACCGGTTATATTAGGTTTATATTAGCAATAGAGAATATTACGTTATAATCTTAAATAAAGTATTACGTCTAATAATATACTTAAAGGTATTAAGTATAACTAAGTTATATTAATAGCTAAGGTAGCTAATATATAGGAAAGTGCTATTAAGTATATTCTATATACTTATATGGTTTCCTTGGACTAATTGCTTTAGCGTTCGGTCTAGGGTAGGACTAATATTTCTATCCTTCGGCCCTAGGACCGAGGCTAATGAAGTTTGGTCCCTTCGGTCCCGGCTTAGTTAGGTTATTCTGCCAGGCTTCCCCGCCTGGTCCATGTCATGGCCGTGACATCTATGATACTTGCTATATTTAAGGCGTGACTTTAGGTAGATATTTATTAGAAGAATGAGGTATACCGTAATAGAAAGTATATTTATTGGACTTAGAATGTGGAAAAGACGCTATAATTGTTGATTATATGGAAACTATGGCTGATATCCCCTTAGAGTGTTGATATTCTGGATTAAGCTACTCGCTCGATCTTAGCGTTAAGATAGGGTAACTAACTATTCCCTCGCGACCTAATTGAACCCGACCGGCCGAACCTATACTAGCTGAATCGCCTCTTAGACTATACCCCTGAGGTAGTATAAAGTAGTTATAAACTTAAAGTAATCTAGTATTATTAGAACTCGTGAAATTAAACTAATATAGTATTAGAACTTAATTCCCTTTTGTATTATTAACGCCCCTTAATCCTTAATCTATTAATACCATAGGTATATAATCCCTCCCCGGTCCCCTTCCCTACCCCTATAAAAAAGCCACTAGGTAATCTATAGCTTTAGTGCCCACCGTAAGTTATCGAAGGTTATATATCGGCGAAATCTGCGGAGGATTCAGTATAGTATAGAATTTCAACCTCTACTCACCTAAGTATAGGTAGTATATAAATAGAGAGCATTAGTCCACGAGCAAGCTGACGTTCTAGACCCTATAAGTGCCGGTACCTATAGCGACGACCCTCTAGAGCAAGTAGGTAACCTCGCAGGCTGGCTTATTGGGCTAGGCGATAACGATTAGGCGTTATATTAAGGCAGCACTATAGAGTAGTGTAAATACCTAGGTCGAAAGGAGAGGATTATTAGCTTAATAAAGGCTAGTAGAATTAAGGTAAGCTCTAAACTTAAGTCCTAAGTGCGCGATTATTTATATTATTAATGAGTCGCTCTAGTAGATAACTAGAAAGGTAGCCTTTATTTTCTAATATCGCGGCCTATTTATTAATACCCTTAAGCCTATACCACGCGAAATATTCCCGGTAATATTATATTTATCTCTTAATAAGGACTATCTACCTTCTACTTTAATAATATCTTAATTAGACCGGGAGATAAATAGGAGATTAATAAGCCTACCTATATTAAAGTCGGCGCTCAAGAAGTAATATTTTTCTTAGTAACCTTTATAAAGAAGGTATAGAGAAGTCAATTAAGTCTAATTTAATACCGTAATATCTAAAGGGATTACTATTACTATCTAGAAGTATATCTACTATATCTAAGTTAGCTTAAATACTTTCTATCCCTTAAAAGCCTACGGGGTATAGAGGAGGGGATATTAAAAAGGGTCTTATTATCACCGGAATAAGAACCTATAGGATCTATCCTCTTACTAAAGGTCTAATAACTGCCCGTTTCTCTAGCTTTATGCGAGTATAATAGCGAAGAGTCACTAATAGTTACCGGTTTATTAGGATTCTTACGCCTAGCCGTAGATAAAGCTTAGGGTGGTATATACTAATAAGCTATATTAGTGGCGTATTGCGTTAAGGGCTTCCTTACTCGTCTCTTATGCGGCTGCTCGTCCTCCTCTATTATGGTATTAGCTTATTCTCTATCTTGATTCCTAGGTTTACGGGGGGTAGGCCCGATATAGCATCTCTTCGTTTATAGGCGTTCCTTTAATATAAAGACGACCTAAATAATATAGAAGAAATTACTATATAGCCTTACGCAGAATAGATACACGACTAATTCCCTCTTATAGTTTAGCGATAACCTCTTTAGTAAGGCTATAACTTAGATATTATTAAATATCGTAATAGTATATACTATTAGCGCGAATATACCGCCGTAGGTAAAGAATTTATCTTTTACCTTCTTAAAATCTTTTAGGCTTATAGGGTAGTTTATAAGGTAGAAAGTAGTAATAGTAGGTTATCCCCTAACTTCTAATAGATGAAGCGCTATAATATCGGGGATTATTTACTATCTAGAGAAATACTATTAATAGTATTATAGATAGTACCCGTAAGATGTATCCCGCCGTCGTATTAGACCTAGGCCTCCTATAGCGTTTCTTAAATAGTACCTTAATTATATAAATAGATAATTACGGCTAGGCGATCTAGTATTTTCGATCGCGCGCCTTTAAGAGAGACGCGGAATTTCTCCTAAAGCTAAAGGAGAGTAAAGTCTAAGGGAGAGAGTATAACTAAGCTAAGGGCCTTAATTAATACTATATAAAGAGTATTGGGCTATTCTCTTGAGGCTACTTTAATATTAAGCTAAGTACCTTTAATAGTGACTATAAGAACGGCAGAAAAGCTACTAGAGGATTAAGCTTAGGTAGCTATAATAAGTATAGAAAATAAAAAAGTAAACTTAAGTCCTACTAGGAGGCAAATCTTGTTCCTTAATAGGATTTAGGGGGGTTGAATCTTATTATTTAATAGGATTTAAGGGGGTTAAATCCTATTAAATGATAAGATTTAGGGGGGTTAAATCCTATCATTTAATAGGATTCTTAGTGGGGTCTAAGCAGGGATCTGATATAGCTTACTTCCGTGAAGTAGAGTGGGACTAGGGTTATATAGTGGGTAGTATGCATATAGGCTACTTATTATAAGCTAACCGCACTTAAAGATAATAGTAGGAGCCTCATTCGGTATATATAGAAATTAGATAATGCGGTCCATTATTTAGCTGTAATGATGAGTAAGAGGTACTTAAGAAAGAGCTTAAAGGTTATATTAGGCAGTCTATTGCCTTATTAGCTATCTTTGGCGTAGTTCGCCTTAATTCGCCTTGACCTTTCTTTGGCTAAATTGCCCCTTTTAATACTATCTTTTAGCGCTCTATAGCTTATATTAATATTAGTAGCCGCCGAGGTTGAAGTTAATAATTATGAGAATAAATTGGGGTATAGCGATAAGCTTTCCGTGGCTACTACCTCTATAGATAGCTATATATTGAGGTATAAGTAGAAATATAGGCGAACCTACTATAGCTATTATAAAGGGTTATATAAGTATCTAAATAATGAGTAGGAGTAAGATCGCCTCGACTTAATTCACTATGCCTTTAGACTTATACTTTAGGATAAGCTTTTTCTCGCGCCTATAAACCTTAATAGCTTTAATCTTAGAGTCCTTAATATTAATACCGGTACCGGCCTATGGGCTATTAAGTTTATAGATGAGAACCCTTAGGTAACTATCGTCGGCATTAATCTTAATCTTATCTAGCTAGGGTGGGTGCTACTAAATATTTAATTCTATATTAATAATATCGAGAAAGACTAGGACGAGCCTAAGTATTATGACTATATCTACTGTCGCTATATAGCCGGCGCTATCGCGGACTAGCCGGCGCTTATATACTAACTTTACTATTATCTAAATCCTAGTAGGTAGGTGGAGTTTTAGGAAACTATTAATACGCTTTATTTGGACGATGAAACCCTTGAGCCGGATAATACTCTTATAAGGCTAATAGACTACCTTAAGGACGCCTATAATAAGATTAGCTATATACTAGACCCCGCCCTTAGGTTTAGATACTAAGTAGAGGAGGCTAGATTCCGCAATATTATAGAGTAAAGGTTTAAGTTTCCTATAGGCCTATAGCCTAAGGATAGGAGATTAAAAGAGATTAGGGTATACTTAAGTATAAACTTTACTAGCGGTATTAATGCCTTTATAGTAAAGCCTTTTAGAGATTATCTAGGTTAGTTATAGAAAGAGGTGGAGGTTCTAAAAGCGGAGGTTCGGAAGGTAGCTAAGCGCAGGGAAGTTTATGCTATATTCCATCTTATTATTATAATAGCATAGAAGCTAGGAGGCGAGTAAGGCTAGCATCTATGGCCACGGCCAGCCAAGTTGAAGTAGCCTCATTAAATAGTTTGTTAATAGGTTTAGGTTAGTGAAGGACTATAATTAATGCGCCTAAGGTCGCAAATTAACGTCGATTTCTTTCTATTGACCCTTAGTTCTAAGATATGCGAACCGGAGATAATTACGTAGACTAATAACTTAAGCTAGAAGTCTTAATGATAGGCTGGCTAGATATCGTTATGAGTAATCACCCTTAAAAACTACTCTATGCCCTTATAGGGCTCTTCAATTAATGAGAAATCTGCCTTATTCTATTTAATATTATATCACTTGAGCGAGGTAGCGGTATGAATGTAGCTGCAGTTACTATATCTTCACGCTATCTTTATCTCCACCTGCGCCTAGAGAAAAAGGTAACTGGCGGTAACTGGCGGCACTATAATACTAGCTGTAAGGCAGCGGCTTTAATAGGGTCTAGGTTGTGACTTTCCGGGTAGCTATATGAACCCTTAAGTGTGATAATGTAGGCGTTAATGTGATAGCCTGGTTGAATAGTATATGGGCCTTTCCTTTGGCTATGTATAATAGGACTGATATCCTCATCGACAAATATAAGGGCCAAGTATTCTATATCTGCGAAAAGCTAACTTTTCTAAGGCTATCTTATTTCAAAATGGTAAGCTACCCCGAGGCTATAATCTCAGAAGTATAATTACTTATTATAGTTAAGGAAGATACTTGGTTCTCGAACTTAGATAGTTTGATCCGAGAAGATATAATCAATAGACGGTTCTAAAGCTTTTTGGCCCTTCTTAGGGAGGAGCGTCTTAAGCTAAGCGAGAAGATATTATAGGAAGAGAAGAAAAGACTGCGGGAATAAGAGAAGGAAAGAAGGGTATAAGAGGAGGAGAAGAGAAAACTTATATCTCTAGCAGTAATAAAGAGCCTATAATGCAAACGGTACACTACTATAAGAGATAATGGTGTAGCGTATAGCTTTACTGAGGTCTCATATTGCGACTTATGTCTTACTGTGCTCGTCTACTTGAAAGAATGAAATATCCGCTAGACTTACGCCGAGCTAGACTCTCTATTAAGTAGATCAGGCTCCTAATATAATATGCTTCTCACTTATTATCCCTCTATGCTTTATTACTATCGTTCTGTTTACTTTCCCTACCTATTCGTTGCTAGTAAAAAGGTAGATATTATCTAACTAGAAGTACTAAGCACTATAAATAAATCCTTTTAACTTCTATTACTTATACTAATTATTTCTCGGTTGATTTAAGCCTTATGTAGTGCTAGAACCCATTCCTCTGTCACGAGACGGCGAATTACATATGATAGATAAGGCACCAACCAATTAAACCAGCTGAGGAGCGCTTACCCAAATACCACGCGGCCTAAGGCACCTGATCCTCTGCTAATATCGAGGCTTGATTTATTAGCTTGAAAAATCTAACTGCCATACTCCCGATATAGCTTATATAGGAAGAGGCAATTAGAAACGATTCTTGCCCCTTAAGAGTAAGCTATATTCCGGATCTGATTGGTTCCTATCCTAGGAGCCATCCCTTAGTGCGCAATAAGGCCACCACTCAGCAGGTCTAGTAGCTAATATCTTATTAGTGATGATAATATCGTGCACTTATAGACTTACTGCCGAATTATACCGCATTATAGGGTAGTAACGATAGGCGGAATAAATGACTATAGTTACTTTAACGAATTTATCTTTCTTTTATTCTCTCTTGTCCCTAGATCCTTCCCTATTATCCTTTTTATCTATATTTACCGATTCTATAATGGGAATATACCTTAGTAAGCTCTCATCATCTAGGTATAGACCTACACGAAATACATTATCACGTATCCGCTATCCTCTATATCACTCTATTGACAACCGAAACATAACAGTCTATATCCAAGTTAATGCCTAAAGGGTAGCAGATTAGATAAGGAAAGGGCCACGAACCGGGATATAATTAGGAGCTCCGAGAATAAGGTTTTTACAAGATAATATACATCTCTCGATGAACTAGAACCTCTTACTATGGCTGCTACTACGAAGAAGCACTTCGAGAACTAACCGAGATACAATCTATTCTTCACGAATCATGATACTACACTCGGGAGGGGGCTTCTAAGGCAGCCTAGAATAATGGCGTGACCAGCCGTATTCTATTCCTCGCTATACGCCAGGCAAAAGGTATCAGGCACCATAACATATAGGTATTTCTTTAATAATTATTAATTCCATTATCTCTAACTTAAAGCTTTCTAGCACAGTTGCCCAAATAGAGAGCAGCCTAATACTAAAAGACATAAGAGGAGGCAGACTTAGCAGTAAAGCGGTCGACTACTCCATCAACTTAGTAACGCAACCGGACTCAATCGACGACAGGAATATGAAGGATGACTTAGGTGGTTCTATCCGAGAGCTTCTTACATACGTTCCACGAGAGCGCGCAACTATCAACTAGACTATATACGGACCAGTACGGTTCAACCCGGCAGGGGTAAGCATCGAAACGAAAGCGAAGTCGGCGTCCGACGGACGCGCGCAGCTCTCGGTCTGGATAGCCGCGTGGTTGCAGCAGATGCGATATCTGCGTGCCGTCTCCGCCGATCCAGAGGGCAATGACTGGGAGTCCTCCGAGATTTACAAGCAACCGATTGAGATAAAGATGCCGTTGATTGCAGCTACGAAGGGTACGTGGCATCTATACCTTGCTGCCGATAAGAGGGATAGAATTATTGTGAGCTCGTTGTTTTCAATCGGCGACACTGATTCTCTGGTGGGGATCTACAATCTCATCAAATCATTGCGGATATTGGCGCTATGGGTTAACGGGCCGTTTCGAGAGTTCATGTGTACATAGATTCTCCAAATTTCTTCCAACTCAATCTGGTGAATTAATGCCTGGGGTCATATCTTGGTTGCAGGGGTCTCATTTCCAAGACCGCAGACGAGCACGACTACGGACCGTAACGCGGCTAGGATAATTCATAAAACAGACAAACAGGGCGCTCCTTCTTAACTAATGGTCTATCCTAACCAGTGCGCCCTAACTAGTACGGGGAGCGAGGAAATACTGGTAAGGAACGGCCCAGTGGACCAGTGGACCAGTATGGATGCCGTAGCAGTCTTGATGGACTAGCATGAAGATGTTTGTATTCCGGTATGCGGTATACTGGCCAGGGCAGATTAGTATGTAGAATTGCTTGGACCGGTATATGCTATGTACCGTTTTGGGCGGATTAGCGGATTGGTCCGTGATTCTGGACTAATCTAGCACGACTAGTATGAAATCTATACCGGTCTAGCCTGAAAGAGGTATAGCGGGCATCCTAGTACGGCTTGGAGGTATAACCAGTCTGGCCCTGCCGGTATAAAGTATGTCCCAGTCTGGGCAATAGACCGTACCGGGATGCCCCACTATTGGTATAGATGGACGAGTACCTAGGATGACTAATAGCCTAGGTGAATAAACGAGGGTAGAGCAACTATAATATAAGGGGAACTATTCCCCTAGCTTATATAACCATAGTCGAGTCAATATAAAATCTTATCTCCTAGTGCATTACTAAAATAGATAAATATTCACGATTTATGCCTATCCTATTGACGATAAGGGCTGAAGCTTTATAGTAGGTGCTCCAGCTGCCGAGAGGGGCTTATAGTACCTTTACGGGTGACTAAGCCGGAATGCACGTGACCTATTCCACGTCGGGATTGATCACCTGGATTTACGCCCGTTAGTGATATTATAGCGGGCAGCGTCCTATTCTTTAAACCCCCTTAATTCTCCCTCTCCTAGATTTCTATAATACCCTATTTTACGGCATCTTTTACCCCCCTTTTAGCTACTATAAGCTATGCGAGGGCCGTTAGCTAATACGGTATAATAGCTGCTCCTTAGCGACCTTCACTTTAAGTATTATGACTTAGATTAGGTGCGGCAGACGGTATAGTGGATCGCTGCAGAGGCGGAGCGAAACTAGGTCAACCGGGCGGTAGTATACGGCGACCTTCTAATAAGCCACACAATACAGCTGACGTATATACTATCTATATATTACCGCTTTATTAGTCTCCTTAGCGATATTATACCGTGAGTTTATATTATTCTCGGTAACTATAACCTTGCCTACCGTCGCGACTATTAGACTATAGCCCTTAATGCCCTTAATATTAAACGCCTAGTCCTATATATATCGCTATATAGCGTTATCTCTTACTATAAGTGGGACGGCCGATATATCTTACTACTATTATTTCGCGAGGAGTAGAATAAGCTAATAGAGGCCGTGGCTGCTCTAGGTCCCAATAAGGCGAGTAATATAGTTACCTTTACCTATCTCGTAATTAATAAGGCTATTATATAGCGATATATAGTCGGTGCTAGCGTTAATAATCCTCGTGTAGTGAACTCTATTATATACCGCGGCTTAATGGGCCTAGGTCGGTTTACCTCTCTAGCCTAGATATTTATAGGGTATTTTTATAGCTATTAGACTATTATCTAGGAATAACCTAATAATAATAAGGTTAATCTATAAGGGAGTATTATATACCTAGGCTTACCCTTATAGCTAAATTAGGCCGACCTCTATAATAAGTAGCGGGGTATCGTTTTATTTAATCTAGAGATACTTAAGCATAAATTGCTTATTAACCTATATACCGTCGGCTATATAATAGCTAACCTATAGTAAGTTCTCGCCGGTAAGGTTAATAAGGGTGCTATAATAGATAAATATATTATACTTATCGGTAAGCTTACCTATCTTAAGTATATTATAGCTCGTGATAAACTTCTCTCGCTAGGCATATAGAGTATATAGAGTTAGACTCCTATAGGCCTTATTTTATATACCGACCGATCTTTATTTAGTAGTCTCGGCGCGTTAGTGCCGGCGAGCGATACCACTATTTAGCCCTTAGAGGAGCCCACTAGGGATAAGGCGGATCTAGCTATTACTATAGACGGTGTTTTAGGTTTTAACCCTGGCTCCAAACCTCAGGCTGAAAGACTCAACCTCGCTATAGAGGCTCGCGAATATATTAAGTCACTGGATCTAGATAAGTCTCTTCTCTTGCGATAGGACGAGTTAGTATGGGTTAGCTAATGCATAATCTAAGTCTCTCGCGAGATCGCTGACTAGGATAGCGATAATAAGGTTAACTATTAAGATTTCCTCAATAGGTCCTCTTAAGTAGTCGGCATAAGAACCGCCATTAAGCTAATAGGGCCCTCTACCTATGTCTTCGTCGCCGAGCCGCGCGCGCTTATAATCACTAACTTCCTCGGCGTATAGAATACTATTAATATCGACTTCCGATAAGACCTCCCACGCGGATTAACCTTCCTAGTCGGCGATAATGGCTCTAGTAAGAGCACACTCGTCGAGGCTATGGCGTAGTGTTAGTTCAGGCGGTATATTCGCGGCGGGCTAGCAGCTAATAACGTCATTAATAATAATATAGGTAAGGACTACTCCATTAAGCTAGAGTTCGCTAATAGATATACTATTAAATAATATCGCAAGCATAAGATCTATAAGAACCATATCATTATCTCACTATATAGTGAGTCGCAGCCGCATCTCGACCACCTAGACGCGCATATAATGCAGGCGGCTATTAACGAGCTACTTAGCACCAACTACAAGACATATATTAGGACGGTCATACTAAGCCACGAGAGTGCAGCGAGCTTTTTAAACTCGATACTAACGCAGCGGCGCGACCTAATCGAGGTATCGCTCGGTCTATTAATATTAGATTAGTGCGGGCAGGTATCGAGGCTGCCGCTCAAGGATATCGACGCAGATATAAATAACGTAGAGGGTAAGCTAGAAGGTTTAATCCGGACGATAGAATATAATAAACGATGGCTCGAAGATCTAAACTAGATATAGAAATAACTTAAAGATAAGGCAGAAGAGGCTATCGCATCTTTAGATATAGCTATTTAAGACTATATAAGTAAGGGAACTTAGCCCCCCGAGCTTAATATAGACTTTCGCATTAAGATTTTAGCGCTATAGAATCAAATTTACACTAAGCAGGAGAATTTATAACGGCTAAAGAGCTCTTATGCCTAGATATAGGAGCAGAAGTATGCCGAGTCGATATTATAGCCAGGCTGGCTATAACAGCAA
This sequence comes from Fusarium virguliforme, assembly GCA_020883615.1. Taxonomy (NCBI): domain Eukaryota; kingdom Fungi; phylum Ascomycota; class Sordariomycetes; order Hypocreales; family Nectriaceae; genus Fusarium; species Fusarium virguliforme. Next base: position 586,027 of record JAJHJD010000009.1, on the reverse strand, counting down.
CTCAGTTAAAGACTCAAGGCTATAGCCGCGACTTACCCTATAGGCCTATATAAACTCTTTTATGCCATAGGTACCTCTATTCTCTACGTCCTTCTAGTAACTTTTAGGGGCGTCTCGCATATATTCGGGATTCTAGAGGACCGCCCTTAGGAAATAATTAGTACCTAAAACTATAATTAGAAAGCGGCTATTAATAGTCTCTATTGAGATATTAAGATAAATATATCGCGGTTATAGAACCTAAAGTATAAGGAAAAGCTAATTATTAATTACGCTATTATAATTAGCGAGTAGCTTATATAGGCTATCTAGGCTTAAAAGGTATATAAAGCCTTATAGTAATAGGCCACGATTAAGTAACGCGACGCAGCTATATATAAGTACCTAGCTAAAACTAAGTAATTATCTCTATACTCCCTATACTTAGAATATAACGCGCTGGCTATTATGCTATAAGAGCTTACCGCTAATCGCGAGCTCTTTATCTTTTAGTCCTCCGCCCTAGTAAAGCGTACCTACCGCGCCTCTTTATCTTCCTCGCCTAGCTCTACGATAAAGGTAATAATTAACTTCCGCGAGTATATCCTTATAAAGTTATTATTAGAGCTTAATATACTTCTCGCGTAGGTCCTTATAGTACTATATAATAATATGCGCTATGCATATATAGTAATAGGGATATTACGTTTATTATTTAATGCTAAGTCTGCCGATAGTATAATCGATATATCTCTCTCGGGATTTATTCTTAGTCCCACCCTTACTATTTACCCTTTACTTACCTATAGTAAGCGCTTAAATAGCGAGCATAAGTATATCAACCTAGCGCTCTTCTTTATACTACTATAACTAGTATAGGCTAGAAGTATATACCGCGCGCACTATATACTTATTAATGAGGTATTTAATAACCTAAATAGGGCGGGCTAGGCGGCTATAGTTAGGTAGTATAGCGTTATATTATAGATAGTAGTTAGCTAAATTATAGTGATTATATATAGTTAATCTTTAGTTAAATAAGATCTAGGGGAAGATATAAGTAAGGCCTTAGTTATAGGGGTAAGGATAGGTTAGAGAGGTATGGAGCTATTTATTAACGGATATAGGATTAATGGAGATTAAAAAGCTTTATAAACCGTTATAGTACTAGGGATAATAAGTCTTTTGCTTTTAATATAATTATAATAGTTATAGATAGCAGCGGTATTTTGCGTAGGGGTAGGCTCTAGGAGTTAACTAATAGTATAATAGCTAGGTACTAGTAATCTACCGCCGCGCTAAGATTTAGGGCCTAAAATTAATAATAAACTTTCATAAGCCTCCTTATTATTTACTAATAAATGGGTAATAGCTTACTAGAAATAATTTTAAGAAAGGGTTTATCGGTAATATAATAACCCTAAATTAATAAGATATAAGGCAGATAGATTACGATTATTAATTAATATAGCTAAAAGAAATATATAATTTAAAATTTCTTAGTAAGCGCTAGGGATAGTTAATAATAATTATTAATAAGCGCTAGTAGATAGGATTAAGTAATAGTAAATAGGAATCAGAAGGCTATTAAATTTATTAATAAGTATTAAGGGCGGGGTAAACTAAAAATAGAAACCGTCTTTATACCTACCCCTTTATATATAACCCTATAAAATATATATGCCCCTCTTTAGTAGTACTTAGGTTCGCGTTTCTATTCTTAAGCTAAAAGAGGAGCCTAAGAAATAGGCTATAAGAAGTATTAACCTATTCTAATATAATCCTATACTTAAGGAATTATTATGCAGCCGGCAGAAGTATATATTACTTATGTCTGCGCGTCTAAGCGGCGTATTACTTATAATATAGGGGTTATAGCTGCCCTATTAATATAATATATTTGCTTAAAAGGGGCGCCTTAATAACTAAGATATATTTAAGCTCATAGAGGTCAATAGCGAGTAAATCGTTATATGCTTCTGACTTAATGTATATAGATAATATCGCTTATAAAGCGCAGTTATATAAGAAGCTAAGTTTTAGGTCTAGGTGTGGCGGTTGATCTAGGTGTGGCATCTAGGTGTGGCATCTGGGTGTGGCAGTTAATCTAGGTATAGCAGTTGATCTGGGTGTGGTGGTTGATTTAGGTGTGACTCATATTCCTAGTCTGACCTTATTAAATATATTTTATCTTTAACTAAGCGCTTTTTATATGTTAATATCTTTTATTTGACAGCGTGAAGGGCTATCGCATAACATTCATGTGACCGGATATGCCTACCCGGTTTCATATCTATCCTATTGCATAATCCTAACGATATTAGCTTAAATAGCTATGCCCGAATATATAGCTGTTTGATTTCTTTTGTTCTTCAGATAATTCTCATTAATTGACTAGTGCCACTAATAATCCCTATAGAGCCAATTATCTAATAAGGGCTTCATTATATTAGAGTCCAGCCAACGGATAGCAAATATTCACATATATATCATAGTTAGCAACCACCTATCCTAAATATCCTTAGTATGCGGGGCTCCGCTCTAGAGTTAGAAAGGTGGGATACACTAAACCCTAAAAAATAGTAGCTAGATCTAGTTTCGAAAAATAGAAATAATTATAGTAATATAGATTAAAGCTACTAATAGCCTATAGTTAGATCATTAAGTCATTAACCCTAATCTTATTAGTAGCTATCTACTAGTAGCTATAGCTATTAGAGGTAAGCCCGCTAAATAAATAGTCTATTAATAGCCTATAATGCGATTATGGCCTAGGCTATAAGTAGCCTATGTCTAGGTCATTAAGTTAGTAACCCCCTATTAGTAGCCTATAATTGCTAAGTAGAGGTATTAGACTACCTAGTGGCCTAGACTATTAGTAGGGGGTTAATGACTTAATGACTAAAATATAAGCTACTTATAGCTTATATAGAGACCTCTAGGGTTAGCCTTACCCTAGGCTATAAGTAATTAAAGGATAATAGAAAAGGTTTACTTCTTAGGTAATAAAGCTATTACTAGGTCCTATTATCCTATAGGTTTATTCCGTCTGCTAGGCGATAATTAACTAGTATTACATAATATCTAGTATTAATACTAATAGGTAATAGAATATATCTTTTAAAAATAGAAAGCGACCTAAAATTAGACTTAGTGGTCCTATATGGGACCTAGAGCCTTAGGTTAATAACCTTATTAGGCCCTACCTAACTTAGGGACCTAAATTAGGCATTAAAAATGCGATAAATCGAAACTATCGATAAAACCTAGCCTAGGAAATATCACTGATTAGGTCTACTTAAAACTATCGATAAAACCTAGCCTAGGAAATATCTAATTAGGTCTACTTAAGGATATTAAGAAAAATCTGGCTTGAGATAAAATATATTACTAAGATCTATATATATTAATCCTAAGTAACTAAATTATCTATAAGAAGCCTAGAATTAAATATATTATTACTATATATAGAGTCTACCTAGGGAGTATCTAGATACTTAATCCTTCGTTGCCTAGTACTATTATAGATTAGGCTTAGAAATACTAATACTCCGCTATAGGACGATAAGATAATAATAAGATAGAAGTAGATTCAAAATATAGCCCGATATTAAATAACACCTAGTGAGTTTTTCTTATATTATTTATTAACGACCGATATATCTACTCTATTATACTAGCTTATATTATTTCCTAACTATCTAGCGGCGACTTACCTTATGCTATTACCTCTGCCTTACTTGCTTTAATATCTATAGTATAATACTATAGACTTCCTAAATATAACGCTAGAAGTAGTCGATATATTAAAATTTTATATCTCGATATTTAGGATACTCGCACTATATCTCCTTACCGCCCCGCTTAACTTGCTCGCGTCTGATTAAATATTAGTCATCAAAATAGTTATTTATAATAGTCAGGCGGCAATATATAAAGGTATACTCTTCGCGAGAGAGTCACTTATCGCCGATATAATCGGGGTATTATATAGTATATAGGAGTAGAGGGAATTAATTAAGGCTAGGTAATGTTTCGTATTTTATTTTAAGAGGCTTAGTCTTTATAGATAGGCAGGCTTTAGCGCTCTATTAAGTATAGGAGCGCCTAACTATCTCTCTTTTACTATAGAGAGCCACTATAAGATTAATAGACTTAATCCTTTATTAGGCGATCTAGTCTTTAGTTAAATCGTTAGGCTAGTAATAGAGGATCTCTATTAGCTTCTCGCATTCCGGCATAATAATATCGATAATAGGCTCCTTATATTCCTCCTCTTCCTCCCCTTATGCCTACTATTTAATATCCTAGGTAGGACAGTAGTAGAAGTAGTCCTTATGGTATTCTTTAATAACTTACTTAATACGCTATATCCGCTTTATATAAATTTTATTAGTAAGCTTCTAGATTTATTTCTTATACTTATAGCCTTTAATGCGGTATTTGCCTTACTTAAGCTATATATATTGCTCTTTAAGCTTAACGATCTCTAGGTTAGGCGCTAAGTTTACCTAGACTTTATTAGGCACTATATCCGCCGTGGCTCGAGGATCACGCATAAGGCTAATATAGGCGAATAACTAGAATAGCTAGCTCTCCTTCTCCTCTTCTAGGAAGGTATTCTAGAGGTCGAAGTTAGTATTCTTATTTAGGTAGGCGCTTTAGAAGGTTATAAACTAAGGGTCTTAGCGTATTATTTAGTCGCGGATTAAGTTAGGCGCGTCCCCTATAAATAAGTGTGGTTAGTATAGTATTAAAGTAGCGGAGTAACGGCGAGACGAGACTCGCGTCTACTTTAACGTAGGGATGTATAGATATATACTATTAGCTATATTCCTAGCGCCTCTCCTAGTAAACTAAGGCATCTATTTCTTCTTATATCTTAAGTCGAGGCTCTATTAATTAATATCATCTCTAAGCTTAGAGTATAGTATAGCCTCACTAGAGAGCTCTACGCTATAGTACTAGCGGAAGACTAGAGTTAGTAATATCTCTTTCTTTTACCGCAGGGGGGTATAGTACTTAAAGCATAGTAGCTTCGACTTAAATATAATAGCCGCGTCTATTAAACTTAAGGTATTAAAGGCCTTATTATATAGGGCGAGGGTAAGGATTATAGAAATTATATAAAAGAGAAGCTTCCGGGTAGGGGTAAAGTAGAAGATAGTACTATAAGAATTATTAATAAGCTAAATACTAGGGATAGTCGCTATTTAGGATAAAAAGGACGATAGATATATAGCTTAGGCCTATTATCGGCGCCTTTATAATAGATGAACTTAATAGCTATAGCCGGTATATATCGTCCGGTGACTAGGTATTAAATAATTATTATTATAATATCCTTATAGTAGAGGGCCTTAGGATGCCCGCGTCCTATAGTCTCCTGGGAGAGAAGGCTATAGATTAGCTCGGAATATTAGTCCGCTAGAGCGTCCTGCTCTTTGCCGCTGCCGGATAAAGACGACTAGATAGCGTTCTAGCTAAAGAGCTCTTAAATGGAACTATCCTTTGGCTTCTATTGCTCGCTATCTATAAGCTCGGCCGGCTATATGCCCGTATAGTATAGGAGCTAATAGTAGCTAGCTAGACTAATATAATATTATTCGCCGGGGAAGATACTCATATCGTATGCGATATTAAATATTAAGATAATATATAAGTTATTAATATTAAGCATTGGCTTACTATCTATATTCAGCGCGCGGTAGCCGAACTAGGGGATAAATATATTGCGATAATATTATTGCGTTTTAATAGAGCTTATATTAGGCGGGATTAATATATTAGTTAGGACTCCTTAATATACCTTATATACCTCCTTAATATTATTCTAGTCTATATACTAGCTATTTACTATAGTATATAGCTATTAGAATTAATAAATATACTTATAGCTACTGCCCTATAATATAATCTTATAGCGTTTATAGATATATAATAGAAAGTCTTATGCTATTCCGCGGTTAAGGTTCTTAATTATTACTTTTTAATCGCCGACCTCTATATCGGCGTAATACCTATATAGGATAGAGTTAATAAATAAAGAGCTTATAGAGGGAGTTATAGGGGTAGATAGCTTTATATACCGCTTCTATTTATTAAAGATGCCGCTAATATTAATCTCTATTTAATTAGAGTATTTAGGCTTAATGAAGTATATATTATCTAGCTGCGCCCGGTAAATAATATATTCTTTAATAGAGAGCGTGGGTTACTACCTCGCGGCTCGGTTCTATATTTGCCGGGTATAGAAGTATTTAAAGAAAGATATATGGTTCTTATGGAGACTATCTCTAGTAGTAGTCGCAATAGTGGCTATAGAGCTAGTAGGTATTTAGCGAGGATAAAGGATATAGGTAGGCTAGCGATTAATAACGGCCGTAAGAGAAAAAGAGCATAAGGATTAAAGAATAAGGTAAATAAGTAAGAGATTAAGGTTATTTAAAGTAGACTACTATTATTATTTATAGTTAAAGTAAGCTATAATAGTTCGTATAGGCTAGCCCCGAGCGGTAAATAATAGATTTATCTTAAGTAGTAGGAAATATAAAGGGTATATAGGGTATTGAAATTAGACGCGCGCTCGCTAATAGAGGGGGGGACCGAAATAGGACCCTATCTGTTAGTACGTGCGGGGGATCTAGGCGCGGGGACCAGTATAGGTATATAGTACCTGCCCCGCGACCTCTTGACGCTAGACTCCCCGTATTGCTTATGCCTCCTAAAATGGCGACGCTTTCCGCCCGATTTAGCGGCTCTAGTAGCGCTTTCTCGGTTTATAGAGTAATAATAAAATATAAGATATTCTTATAGTCTATATAGACCTTAATCTAATATAGGCTTTTAATAAAGTAATATTAAAATTTCTTAAAAGTATTAATAATAGCGAGGAATTCCTTATTATAGATAGGGTAATTAAGCTTTACTTTATATAGCTTATAGAAGTAAAATGCGATTAGGTATAAGAGTCCTCTTTTATCTTATTATTTAATCTAGGCGCCTAATATAAAATTTAAGGTATTTATTTTAAATTTAATTAATTAAAATAAGTTAAATATCTTAAGGACTAATTTATTTAAGATAAATTCCTTAATTTTATTAAAAGCTTCTTATACCTTATTCCTTATTACGAATAATATATCCTTCTTTATTAGATTAATTAATAATACTATAATCTTTCTAAATTTCTTAAGGAACTTATAGTAATAATTAATAAAGCTAAGGAAAGCTTATATTTCCTTAATATTTATTAATTCTTTTTAATCCTTAATCGCTATAACTTTCTTAAGGTCTATATATATCTTATTATAAGAGATAATATATCTAAGAAATTCTACTTCTAAGGTATAAAACTTACTTTTCTTAAATTCTATTAATAAATTAATATCTTATAATATCTATAGTATCTAATAGATATATTCTATATATTTTTCTTCTATCTTAAAGAAAATAAGGATATTAATAATATATAATAAATATATCTAGATATTCTTATAATATATTATTAATTATTTATTAGAATATAATAAATATATTAATAAGTCTAAAAGGTATAATAAGGTACTTAAATAGTACTTAATATAAAAAGCGGTTTTCTATTTATATCCTTTCTTAATCTAAATTAAGTTATAGGCTCCTTTAAGGTTAAGTATAATAAAGTACTTTATCTTAAAAAGTTAATCCTTTAACTTATTAATAAGAGGTAATAATATATAATCTTTAATTATAATAGTATTAAGTATTTTAAAGTTAATATAAAGGTAAAGCTTTTTATTCTTCTTTAGGATAAATATAATAGGATATCTAATAGATAACTTACTTTCCCTAATATATCCTTTCTATATTATTTCTTTAATATATTCCTTTAATATTAATAGCTATATTATATTAAGTAAGTAGAATTTATTAAAGCTAGGTTACTTTCTATTAATAAATTTAATTTCTAGGTTATAATATATATATAGTAATAAGCTAGTCTTAAGTTCCTCTATAAAGAGTTTTTTATAGATTTAGTATTATAATAAGATATTCTTAAGCTATTTATTTTATAATTTCTTCTTAATTTACTTAAGGTTCTTTTTTAATTTATAGAATTATTTTATAATTCTTATTATTATTTATTAATCCTATTATTTCTTTCTATTATATTATTTATATTATATTCCTTTAGGTAGAGAGGTATCTTATATTTACCTCTTCTTAATTTCTTTATTACCTTTAATAGAAGTTTAAGATCTTATATCTAATAAGTTATTATCTCCTTAAGGGGATATCTCTTTATTAAAGGAGATCACTTAATTAATCTACTAATCGAGATATAGGTTAAACCTATATAACTATAGGTACCTAAATATTAAATAATATCCTAATATAGATATAATATTAAATAAGATTCCTTAGTTTTTTCTATTAATAAAGACTATAAGGTAATTAATCTTATAATTAATAATCCTATTATTATAATTAAACCTTTCTCCTTTTAAGTTATATATTAAATAGGGATCCTTTTTATACCTCTATAATAGCTTAAGCCTATTTATTATTATTAAATTAAAATAATTCTATTTAGCTTTATTATCTATTAAAATATTTAGCTATTCTCCCTTAATTTATATTTTTAATTTAAAGTATTTTAGCTATTAATTATTTATAGTTATATATAGAGTTCTTTATAGGAATTATTTCCTTCTTTCTCCTACCTATAGCTTTATAATAAATAGGTATCTTAGTTTTTTAGTAATATCCTTCCTAGATAGTCCTTATTATATTTACTATAGTTATAGGCCTTATAGTTATATTTATTATCTCGACTATAGAGTAATTCTTAATATTATTATTTCTCTTTAGCGCCTAAATCTATCTAAGGTATCTTTAACTTAATAAGGTATTCTATATACTTCTATAGCGCGGTTTCTTCCTATATAAGCAAAATTCTAATATATTATTATTACTAGAGGTATTATTCTTAGTCCTCTATTATACCTCCTATTTATATAGGGGTATAGAAGCCTTCTTTTATTATCTTAATAATTCTATCTAAGGTAGCTCCTCTTTCTTTATAATTCTATTTTATTCCTAACTCTACTCCTCTTACTTAAGTAAAGGTACTTATAAATTATTTTAGGGATATAGTTTATTATTATAATAGGTAGAATTAAAGTTATATTACTTTAATTCCCTTATATTATTATTTAATATAGTAATCTTTTACTTTATATAAGAAGTAAGGTTATATATTTAATTATAAGAGGGGGATAGAGAAATAATCTTATTCCCTCTTCTTATATAGGTATACCTTATAGTAATAATCTCTATAAGAGATCTATATAATTTTATAGTATTATAGGTATCTTAATAATATTCTATTATTATTATATAGGTTATATTAAGATTCTAGTAAATAGAGGTTTAATATTATTTCTTTATAATAGGCTTAAATATAGATATCTTCTATATCTTCTACCCTTTATTATTCCTAGGCTAGCTAGATATATATACTAATATTATTATTTTAATAATATATTCCTTATTTATTAATCTAAATATTATAGTCTTTATTCTATATCTATTAATATCGCTTAATATTTTATTATATCTCCCTAGGCTTTTATTATACTTATTATATTTATTATTTATAATAATTATATTAAAGTTAAGTTAATTTAAATTCTCTTTATATTATTATACCTATTAAGTAATTATTATAATTTATAGGTTTATAATATCTATTAGGTTATATTATTATAATAATAATTTATTTAAGTTTAATTTTCTATCCTTCTATATCTTCTTCCTTCTCTATTAATTTAGGTAAAGGGATTTAGGTTTAATTAACTTTATCCTAAGGGTTTTAGATACTTATAATAATATTAATATATCCTTTTATTAGGGGTAATATAACCTTATATATATATTCCTTATAATATAGTCTATAAGTAATATTATATTTTATTTATTCTTCCGCTAAGTATACCTATATATATAATATAGTTATTTATCTTAATATAGCTATAGTTAAGTTATAACTAGATTATATTATTATAATAGTCTTAATTATTTAGATCGCTATTTATAGGTCGCCCTATTAATAAATATAGCTTATATATTTCTTACCTTCTAGAAGTAGCTATTATTCTTAATACTTTTCTAGCTAATATTTTCCTTTAGCGATATCTTATACCTTCTTTTTATATATATTTACCTTATAGTTAGGTTTATAGTAATAAAAGTACTTAATTAATTTCTTATTATATTATATAGCCCCTAATACTATAGGTCTAGCTTTAGTATATATAAGGTATTATAATATCTCTTCCTACCTTAGTTTATATTAAAGCGAGGGGTATTAGCCTTATAATTACTAAATCTTAGGTTTTATAGTTTCTTTTATAAAAATTATTAATTATTAATCTTAATTATTATTCCGATATAATTAATAAGGGTCTTAAGTCTATCTCCTTTATATAATTTAGCCTAGACTTCTTTCTTAAGTCTATTAAAGAAGAGTAATATTAAAATATCTTAATCCTATAGTAATTTAGATATTAATTAGAGGTACTTTATTCTATACTCTAAGGTAGATTAGGCTTCTTTAAGTACCTTAATCTCTTATTTAGCCTATACCTTTTTATTAATAATTCTAAAGGCCTAGCGGAGGGCTCCTTTAAAGATATTATAATTAATATAAAGGTTAATAATTTATAGCGAGAGGTTAATAAATAGGGTTATTAAGTACTCTTTTATTATTAATTTAAACTATATAGCGGCATACTTTATAAGGCGTCCCGCGGTATATTAGACCTTATTAGACTTAATATTAAATTAAGTTAGGTAATAGATTATAAAAGTATATATCTAGGTAAGGAATATCTATAGTCTATATAAGAATCTATTTAATAATTCTAGTAGGTTTAGCTTAAGGATTTCTCTTATATTCTTACCTTTTATAATAATAATTATAAGGTTATTAATTATCTTAATACTATTAATATATTATTTATTCTAAATATATTAAGAGTTAGCTATTCTTTCTATAGTCTCGCGGAGATTATCTATTTTAGCGCTTATAATAATAATCTAGGCTTTAAGTTATTTAACTTCCTTATTATTACTATTAATATTAAAAATATCTTCTATCTCTATATTAATTAGATTAATTAAAGTAGGTATAATAGGCATAAGTAAGCCTTACTATTAGTTATTTATAGAAGGTATAGAAGTAACTATTATATTTAATATTATTTAAGGTAATATAAATAATCTATTAAATAAAAGCTATTAATATATAATAATATAGTTAAATTTCTAAGGGGTAAATTAATTATATTAGGTTTATATTAATAATAGAGAATATTATATTATAATCTTAAATAAGGTATTATATTTAATAATATACTTAAGGGTATTAAGTATAATTAAATTATATTAATAGCTAAGGTAGCTATTATATAAGAAAGTATAATAAGTATATTCTATATACTTAAGGTTTAAGGATAAGACTAATATTCTTATTTATTAGTCTAGGGTAGGACTAACGTTCTTAAAGCTTAGTCCTTAGACTAATATATAATACTCGGTCCCTTTAGTCCTAGGCTTAATTAGAGTATTTTCTGCCGTATATCCCCGCCTGGCCCTTATTATAGCCGTGATATTAATAATCTTTATTCTAAGGAATTATTAAAGCTTATAGCCTCTAGTTAACTTATATTTCTTCTTTAGAGACTTAATAATTTTAGATACTTTATCTTTATCCTCTTTCTTAAATATAATAATAATATTATCTATATAGAAGAATATAAAGACTCTATCCTTTTAATAGTAATATAGCTTATTTAATATTTCTTTATAGCTTAAGCTTTAGAGTATATTTTTAAGTTCTATTTACTATAAAAGCGATATAACTTATAGTCTATAAAGTACTTTATATAAGAGTAATACTTACTCTCTTTTATAGCCTCCCCTAAAGCTAGAGGGTAATTTTATAAATATATTACTCTATAGCCTTATATTAATAAATATATTTATAGTATTATATTATAGTAATTTAAGATTAAATTTCACTATAATTATTAATATTATATAGAATAACTTTCTAATGAGGGTTATAGTATAGGTATCTTTAGTATTTAATTTTATTATTAATCTCCTTTAATAAGTCTTACCTTATATTTCTATAAGTACCTATATTTATTAAACTTATAGATAAATACCTATATATAGTTTAGTATTTATAAGCTATAAACCTATAGATTATACCTTATAATTTCTATCTATAATAATATTTAATAATAGCTCTCTAAGTAATCTCTCTATATTTATTTAAATTCTACCTTAAATCTATATCTATCTAGACTCTTATAAGAATTTAGAGCTAAAAGTAGATTCTTCCTATAGTATATTTTTTATTAGGTTTAAAGTATATCTAAGTTATTTATATCTTATATTTAGGCTTAAGCTTACCCTTAATAATCTACTTCTTATTACCTTTAAAATTTATATTCTCCTTCCTTACTATAGGTATTATTAATATCTCTATATAAAACTTAATTTAAGGTAAATAAATATCCTTAACTTTTTATTTATTTTAATTTTAGCTTATATAATCTTAATTATATAAAAAGCTTAAGAATAGGCTATTTAATAATATTAAGAGAAATTTAAATCTTACTTAAGTATACTTTAAATTATTAATTTATATATCTTTTATTAACTCTATCTTAGTAATTAATAAATCTTTAATAAGACTTTTAAGGCTTAATTTTAATATTTCTTATTTATTAAGGCTTTATATAAGGTCTATAACCTAATCGACTTATTAGGTATTTAAAAGAGCTTATAGATATTATTAGATCTTTTCTAAGGTCTATTCCTTAATAATTTCCTTTATTTATAGTTTATTAGCGCTAAAGAACTTTATTTTATTAAATATAATATCTCTAGTAATATAAATCTTATTAATAATATAATTCTATACTTAAAAAATATTTTAAGAGTTATATTTAATTAAGTAATCTATCTAGGCCTTTAGGTTTATCTTTAATAAAAGCCTCTTATCTTTCCGCTATATTAAATCTATAAGGGTAAAGGCTTTAAAGCCTATTATTTTAATATACTTAATCTATAGCTAGTTTTACTTTTATATATATAGAATACCTAAAAAGAAGCTTTTATAAGGTATTTTCTAATATAGTTATTATTTAAGAGTTTAATTAAGTAAGTAAATAGCTATCCTTATTATTTCTAGCTAAAGTTCTATAGGGAGTTTATTATTAATAATTAATAATCTTACCTTCCCCTTTATTACCCCTTAAAATATTCTCTAGATCTATTTTATTATTAAATATAAGGCGCACTCTTATTTATATTAATTCCCTTTTTATTAAGCTATCTATAGATTAAATTAACCTTTTATAGCTTATTATTTATTTTAATAATTTAGAGCTTAATATTATATATTATTAAAGTATTTATATAAAATACTTTAATATTAAAAATAGACTCTCTTCTTAATAATTAATTAAGTAATAATCTTAATAAAGACTTAATTCTTAATTTATAAAGATTCTATATAATATATAGCTATTAATCCCTTTATAATAATTATAGAAATTAAGAGAGATTCTCTCTCTAGGTTTTAAGGCTTATTCCCTTAATTTATAATACTTTTAGCGCTTTATCTTTATTTATCTATAGATATTATATTTAATAATAATTAGCCCCTTAATTTTAACTCTAAAGGTATAATTTATTAAGTACTTTAGGCTCTTTAATCTTAAATATCTTAAGTAATAATACTATATTATTACTTAATTAAGCTTCCTTATAATCTAGGAGTTATATTATAGGTACCTTATAGGAAATATAATATATTTTATTATTTTAAGGATATATTCTAATATATATTAATTATATTCTTACCGTAATTTATATAACTCCTAATTATTTAGGTATTTAATAATATCTTTATTATTTTATTAATCTTATTAATATCTAAATTAATATAATTAATATAAGGATATAAGGTTTATTTCTATCTCTAGATAATATATAATATACTTTAAAGTAAGGATATATAGTTTATCCTATAAATTCTATACCTTAATATCTATATTTCTATATCTAAGGATTAATAGCTACTTTAAGTTAATAAATATACTCTCTCTATATTAAATATTCTTTAATAAAATAAATTACTTTATTTTATTAAAGATATAAATAATTATCCCTAAATCTAAGATTAATAAATTATATAATAGGTATTTATTACTTAAAGTTAAGAAAGTAATTATTTTCTTTAAGATATAATATCTTAAGCTAGATAATTAATTTATCTTCTTTAATAAATCCTTATTTTATCTTTATAACCTCCTATAGAGTTCTTAAATTTTTTCCCTTACTTAAGATATTATTCCTATAAGTCTTATTATTATTAACTTAAGTTATAATCCTTTAAGGTATTCTCTAGAAATATTACTTAATATAAAGAGGAATTTAGGTATTTATATTTCTTTTTATATAATATATATTACTTTAGTATTTCTTAAGATTAATATAAATATTTTATAGAGTCCTCTCTTAATTCTTATATAGAGAAGTATTTTATAGAGTCCTCTCTTAATTTCTATATAAAGGAGTGGCTTTACTTTCTATCTTAAGAGGATAAATCTTAAAAGGCTAATCTAAAGCTCCCTTTTATTATTTATTTATTTTTAAGCTTATTACCTTTCTCTTTCCCTTTTTAAACCTTCCCTTCTTAAATCTTTTATTAAAATTAAATAGAGAAATTTAATAATAGATAGATTTTATTTTTAATTTTCTCTTTATTTTAACCTTATTTAATCTATATAAAGACCTTAAAGCGATAGTCTAGGACTTCTTTTAAGTTATTAAATTAGGTATTTAAGTATTATATTTCCGCTATTTTCCTAAGCTTTATAATTTATATTACCTTTTCTTAATTAATAATCTATTTTTCTTAGTTTATTTTATTATTTAAGGTATCCTTTAATACCTTAAAATACCCTTTTTAAGCTTATTTCCTTTATAGATTATTATCTATATTATAGGCTATTTTTAAGTTAAAGAAAAAACTTAAGATATTATTATATTTAATTAATTTATTTATAGTTAATAAATATATCTTAATATAATATAGATTAATCTTCTTAATTATCTAGCTAAATATATTATAGATATTATCTATCTATTATATTACTTAAGGTTATTTTAATATAATATTAGCTTTACTTTATATACCTCTTAATCCTTTAGGATTATTTTAATAAATAAAATTATAGTATATTTACCTTAAATAACCCTTATAGTTATATTATATTTCTTAATATTTACTCTCGCTAAATAATTACTTATTTTAAGTCTCTTTAATTCTTTCTTATAAAGAGTATTAAATTAGCTTAAGTTATTAAGCTAATTAAGCTTATATATTTATTCTAATTATCTTTAAGATATAGGTTTATTTAAAGGAATTTTAATTATTAGGTCTATTTAGAAGGTAGGTCTTTATATTTACGGTAGAGGATATATTCTCGCTATTAATATATTAATATTAAGGTTAATTTTATTAATTTAATATTTATTTTAATAATTATAGCTACCTTAAAGAAATATAGCTTTAAGACTCTTAATTATTAAACCTAAATTTAATAAATTAATCTATTATTATCTATTTAATTAATTCTTTCCCTCTTTTAGGATAATACCTTATATTATTCCTAATTAAGATATACTCTATTATATGACCCTCCCTCTTCTAATTCTAAGGCTCGTATAGTCGAAATATATTATGGACTGCCCTATATACTCTCGTGTGTATATAACCGCTACAGTTCAATAGTATGAATAAGATGCTAAAGAAAGGTCTAAGAGGAATAAAGACAGATGGCAGAGGCGAGGCTTTAGTGGAAAGAGAGGTTGATACTAGAAGAGTCCAGCGCGGGAGAGCCGAGGGCGAAAAGAATGTGCATAGAAGAGGTTACAGACGGGAGCTGGCTAGCGAGATACGCAGCAGCGTGATGCCAAGAGGCAGCAAGGCGAGTACGAAGAGAAGCAGAGAGTTATGGAAGAGGAACATACAGGTAGAGAAGCGGAGCGGAGGCGCAGGCAGTCGAGCATGGAGGTGTGTATGGTCAAGGAAGCAGAAAGAGACGCCCAAAACATGCGGTCGCTACCATAACAAGGGGAGATGAAGCGGCAGCAGGGCGAGAGGTGGCGATAAAGAGAAAGCGGGCAGCCAAGGCGCAGATGGACGGCCGGCGGGCGAGGAAGCAAACCATGAGGCTCCTTGGCATCGTCGCCAAGGTTGGGTGGGCTTTGGTGGTGTTGATTGTTCCTCTGGTGTTGGGTTCTGTGGGAGCTGCGTGGGCGAGCAACTCGGCCAGCAAGATGTGGAGGGGAATGCCATCGTTAACAACAAGGCAGAGGGCATACAGTCGTTTGTCGTGTATCAGAAACATCACGAGCCTCAAAGCTGTCCAAGCCCATCCCCGCCTCTCGGCTGGACGGACATGTTCTCCACAGCCATCCCAGATCCCGCATGCAGATCATAGAACTCCTGTCGTACGAGCTCGGGGCACCCTGTGGCGCCAAAAGAAATGGCCTGACAAGTGAAAGCCCGCAAGATGGCGCCCTGTCACGGTGAATTACAGCTGCACGTGTCGTGTCATTAACGCATTTATTAGATTTAGCTCCCTAGACCTGTTCCCACATTCTCATGGACGGCTTTGAAGACTGTGATGGATTCCGTTGCCCCGAAGACGACGGTAGACTCTGCAGATAAAAATCCCCCCTGCGTGCGGCGCTCGCTGTTCCCGCAGGTCGGTCGTCGTGGGCTCGTTGTAGATCTTTGAGGAGGGCGTAGAAGAATGGCGTGTTTGCCACGACGCAGGCGCACAGGATCTCAATGGAAGCCCACTATCTAGCGGTCAGAAAAAGAGCACCGGCGTCACAAGATGGAGGACGTTACCTTGGACCGCGACTGCTGGGATACGGATTCGTTGAGGATGAGAGGAATGCGGAGGATGGTGATGGCGACGACGACGGCGCCCACGCTAAAGAGGAAGCATAGTTGGAGCTTGGCTTTGAGATCAAGGCGGAGGTGTTGGAGGATCGGAAAGGGGAGGATGATCAAGGCGACGTCGGATATGATGTTGCAGACGGCCATGAGTATGAGGTTGACCAGAGCGCGCTGGCATTTTATTTCTGGGTGTGTCAGTTAGAGATCGACATTGTAGTTTGATCGTCATACCGATATCGTTTGAATGAAGAGTCCACATTCTATCTTGTCAGTTGAGCCTCAGAACTGGGAATTGAGAGCAGCATACAATGAGAGCGGATGACACTCGGTCAATGTGGTGATCAACACGGCGATAAACGTCAGGGCAATAAACCCCCAGATGGTATTCGCGACAGCCTTTCCCCAGCGAAAGACTCCAACAAAGCGCGTATAAAATGCAAGCAGGCCAAGCTTGAGGCACCACAAACTACTGCAAGTCAGCACAGCGGTTCCTGCAGGATCCTATCCTCGTTCACGCACAACAGCGCGTAGCATATACGCCCGGGTATCAACAGCTTATGCGACAGCACGCGGTCGCGGTTCAGCTGGCCGACGCTCACGCCCTGGGCCAGCGCCTCGGCCTCGGTGGCGGGCTCATATGTGTGGCCGTGGTTGAGGATAAAGGACAGCGAAATGCAGGTGGATCGACCGATGAGCGGGAGGATGGCGATGGTCATGTAAAAGTCGTCGATGCGCCAGGTGCGGTGGCAGGTCGGGTGCAGCTTGCAGCGGAAGAGGACGCGGTATGCGAGGCGCGCGAGGATGAGGAAGGCGCACACGCTGGCCGACGTGATGTCGAGGACGACGTCGGAGGACAATGCCATGCCTCGTCGAGTCGGGGGTAGGTCATTGTGGGATGGAGATGGTCGAGGTGGATGTGACTGAGGACGGGCAGATGCTGCTCCTTGCTCGGCTCGGGTCCAACATTATATGCCGCGGCGGGGAAAGAAAAAAGAGAGAGAGACTGGTCCTCCCTCGGGTAGCAGGAGTGAGATGGGTATGGGTGGTTGTCTTGGCGAGCTGGGGAAGCGAGGGCAAAGATTCCCCCAGATGGCATCATGACTCGGTCCAAAGGCATGGACAGGCCAATCACCAGCTGTCAGTGTCACCAAGGGTGTGCTCCGGACGCACCGGGGGCTGGGGGCGGATCCCCGCAAGAGGGAGCAAATTAGCAAGATCCTTCCAGAAGCAGCCCAGTTTGAACAGACGCAACGAGCAGCGGCAAGCCACATCTTATTCTGCAGAAGAGTTCGAACCTTCGAGACGTGGCAGGCCTTCTATTGATGCTTCTAATGCTCACCTTGTCCAGATTCAACGGGTGAAGGCTGCAAACTCTGTTCTCGTTAGAGTCTGTGCGTGTGGGAACACACTCTCTCAATCGCCACCGTCCTTGCAGGGGTTCACTTTCTGCTAGTTCCGTCAACGGCCATGTCAACGGCGTCCTTTTTCCCCCCATCTCCACCTTTTTGCTCCCAATGCTCTGGATTGACAGCGTTACCTTGAAGATTCCCAAGATCTGATGCAAACTCGACCAAACATCCCAGGGACAACATGACAAGCGAAAGAGAGTGTGCATCCCCGGATCTCATCTGGCAGTTGAAGCCCTGTTCCCCGTATTACGTTATAGCGAGCATATCCACCAGGGGGAGAGAGAGGTCCGTGGGCTCGAGAAAACTCTGTTTGGACTGCGCAGAAATTGCGGTTCTCTCTTCGTCTTGGCATCTTTTTTATCCCAGACTGCATAACTTGGGATAAAGTCTGGCATATTTATTTCCGGCTATTTCCTTGAATGTCATTGTGACAGGTCTACGGGCCAATTTCGTTTGACGAACCACTCTTATGCCATCAAAGTCGAGGTGAACAAGCGAGAGCCTCAGAGTCACTGTTCACCTCCATCAGCATCGTGTCTCCCTTCCTCCTTTCTACCCCTCAATCTTGGCGTAGAGTCTGTGATTCCAGACCCGGTAACGCTGAAATTCGGTAACTGGTTCGGGAAACGTCAGTCTTGGTGATTGCGGGGGTTGCAGGTCAGCTGCTCTCCCGCCACAGCTTGGCTTGTTACGTGCGCGCATTAACCATCCCGCCATGGCGGCGCTATTTATTTGCGACCCTTGCTCTTAACGTTGCGAGGCTGGGGTACAGATGTTCTTGGCTTGGCAAGCTAAGAGCAATCGAGAGCGGGCGGGGTGCGTGTGTTCCCTCCAGGATGGGATGGTGATGCAAAGGGGTTGAACGACTAAACGTGTACCAGAGAGGATGAAATCCCTTTGCTAAGATGAAAAAAGGGTGAAAAATGTGTGTTAAAAGGATTGCAAAATACTTCAAATCGCGTGGAACAGGCCATTTGATATGTGTTTGGAGTGCCAAGTACGGCATGCTTGATCTCTGGGTTTAGCGATCTGCTACCACAAAGATTGTTTCCATGAAGCGAGAAATAACAAACCTCTTTCTCAGCTGTGTTATTAGAAAAAGAAGAACGGAAGATTAAACCAACTCAATCCAAGTCTCCTCGTGCCGTCCCTCCTTGATCGCCTCCCCATGCATCAGATCATAAACATAGCACTCGCCCACAAGTCTGTAGCCCTTCCCGTCCTCACATGGGCGAAGAACAAAAGGCACAGCAGTACCATAGATGACGCAAACCATATCCCCAGGCTGTGTCTCAAACGGCCCAACACCCTGCATGGCTGAACCAGTCTCAAAGAGACTCCTCCCAACACAAGCCGTCGTCACCGCATCGATAAAGACACTAGCGTCTCCGGTTGCGGCCAGATCCTTGAACTCGGAGAGAGGCATCGCATCTTCCGCAGTCGCGTCGTCTCCCGAGTTGTCCCCGCCTTTGGATCCAAAAGCATCCTTCTTCAACACCCACCACAGCCACCCCTCCGCAAGGCACTTTGCAAAATCCGCCAGTGCCCCGGCGCGATCGGTGATGGGTGTTCCGTACCAGCTCTTGCAGCCCGTGAGCGTCAGAGCCAGCCTCTCCAGGCTGGTCCGTGTGTGGCTGCTGCAAGCCAGGAGCTGTGGCGGCATTGAAATCCCCTTCACCATCATTACCTGCGGCCAGAGGAGGCCGGAGCCCCGCTCGAAAGATTGAGACTTTGGCAGGGCTTTGTGCTTTATCTCGTCGACAATTACCCCCGGACTGTAAGGCGTCCTCCTTGGATGCCGGCTCGGATCTCAGCAGGCTTGGACAAGCTGCAAAGTCTGGGTGTTTGTCCAGGGGTGTTAGTGTCTGCGGGCCCTTGATGTGCCATCTGGGGACCCAGGAGTCCTTGAAAGGGACACCACCATGAGATTCCGAGCCTGACAAGGATGAGCCGCCGTACTCATCTGGATCATGGTCGATAGGATCAAAGATTTCCGTGTGGTGAACATGAGACAAGATGGCCAGCGGATCGCTGGAACCGGCCATGGCATAAGCCACGCTGCGGTAAACTTCCTCAAGAGAGTTCGTATAGTAGGGTGCGATGAGCGAGTTGACTCCGTCCGTAGTCTCTAGGCCAAGGAGCCCGAAAATCTTGCCCCGCTTCTCCTGGCACGCAAACTGCCGCGTCAAGGTGAGGAGCTCGCAGAAGGAGAAGCGCAGAGGCTCAAAGCAGTCCTGGGAGCGGGAAACCCGGTACATAAAGTACGCATTCATCACACCAACGGGCACCTGGTGATACGACCTGTCCCCCGAGAAGCCATAGGGCAGGAGGCTTCGGATGCGGTGCCAGTTGGTCTGGATGATTGCGGCGGCGAGTCCGATCCATTGCCACGACATCTCGCACTGGCCCAGAAACACCATGACTCTTTGGGCTAATGCGATTTCTTGGACTACCCAGAGGCGGTGAAACCATCTTCTCTTGTACAATGTCACCGCCTCGGACCAATCTGGGCTCTCTTGAGATGATGGCCCGTAGAAGTCTTGGTCTGATCCTTGGACCCGATATCGAGCACGTCCGATATCAGCTGCACGACCGCTGGTTGGCGCAGCAGCCCATGTAGAAACGACCGAGCAGATACTGTCGAGGGTCTTGGACGGTGCCGACTCGGTTTGAAACCGCTCACCATTCTCGCCGAGCCAGACAATGACCCCAAAGGCGTTGCGAAATATGTCGCCCATCGCAGCAACCTGCTGGCCTCGCTCGACGGGATTGCCCTGATCGATGAAGATGGCATCAGCCCAAACCACACGCGTAGAGTCCTCAGGGCGTATTCGACGCAGCGCAAGACGCAGGTTGGCGCCGATGGCCATCTCGACTCCGTTGCATTCGATCGTCGGGTACTCGGAGCCTTCTGAACCCCAGTGGCCGTCGTGGAAATCTACTTGCCAGCAGTAAGAGAGTGCTTCGTAGGCATCGTGGTTATCGCGCACTGAGTAGACATGTAGGCGACATCGGACCTTATCGAGGTAGGCTCCGGGGAGGATTTCAAGAAGGCGGAACTGATCTTGGCCATTTAGGCTTTTGTATATCGACCCAGCCTCGGCGAGGCCATCCGGGGCCACGGTGAGAGGTCTAACGACAGCGTCTTCCGTTGACGGGCGGCGATTATCTACACCGTCAGACTCGGGCCCCTTTCCAAACTCATGCCCGTGTCGGAGATGGAAAAGTTGTTACCTGGTAACTATCTTAAGCTTAAGCTATTAAGGGCTAGGCTATAATTATAATAAAGAATATATTTTTAATATATTAATAGTAACATATATAATAAGTATATAAACTAATTAAGTATATAAACTAATTAAGTATATAAACTAATTAAGTATATAAACTAATTAAGTATATAAACTATTTTTCCCTACCCTTTAGATAGAAACTATAATAAAAATACTATAAATTATTTAATTAATTAAAACCACTTATTATACTCTTCCTATCACGGTCTGATATATATATATCACGTGTATAACCCACCCTCATAAATTCCTCACTAATTAAGAAGTAATTATATCTAAATACTAAATAATTAGAGTAATTACCTCCTAGATTACTATAATTAGTTACTTAATCACTCTAATTAAGACCCTAGGCTATAGTGATTAAGTACTATGCCTATAAGTATATAGAATATACTTATTAGTACTTTCCTATATAGTAGCTACCTTAGCTATTAATATAACTTAATTATACTTAATACCTTTAAGTATATTACTAGATATAATAACCCCCTTATTATTTAAACTATATAATTATCCCTATTACTAATAAACCTAATATAATCGGTTTATCCCTTAGATTTAACTATACTATTATATATTAATAGCTTTTATTTAATAGATTACTTATATTACCTTAAATAATATTAAACGTAATAGCTACTCCCGCTACCCCTACGAACGGCTAGCAGTAATAGTATTACGGTCTGATATATATATATCACGTGTATAACCTACCCCTATAAATTCCTTATTAATTAAGGAGTAATTACGTCTAAATACTAAATAATTATAGTAATTACCTCCTAGATTACTAGAATTAATTACTTAATTATTTTAATTAAGACCTTAGGCTATAGTGATTAGGCACTATACCTATAAGTATATAGAATATACTTATTAATATTTTCTTATAAAGTAACTACCTTAGCTATTAATATAATTTAGTTATATTTAATACCTTTAAGTATCACGGCTATAACGAGGGCCAGGCGGGAAAGTATAGTAGAAACACTCTAACTAAGCCAGGGACCGAAGGGACCAAGCGTCGCTTATATCGGTCTAAGGACCGAGCTTTAAGAACATTAGTCCTACCCTAGACTAAATAAAAGAAATATTAGCTTAATTACCTACTCTTAAATATATAGAATATACTTATTATACTTTCTTATATAATAGCTACCTTAGCTATTAATATAACTTAATTATATTTAATACCCTTAAGTATATTATTAGATATAATAATACCCTTTATTTAATTACGTAACTATCCCTATTATTAATATAAACCTAATATAACTAATTTATCCCTTAGATCTAACTATATTATTATATATTAATAGCTCTTATTTAGTAGATTACTTATATTACCTTAAATAATATTAAATATAATAGCTACTCCCGCTACTACCGCGAATGACTAATAATAAGGCCTACTTATACCTACTACGCCTACTCTAGTTAACTTATTAATATAGAGATAGAAGATACTTCTAGCGCTAATAATAATAATAAAGAAGTTAAATAGCTTAAGGCTTAAATTATTACTATAAGTATTAAAATAAATAACCTCCGCGAGACTATAGAAAGAATAGCTAACTCTTAATATATTTAGAATAAATAATATATTAATAGTATTAAGATAATTAATAACCTTATAATTACTATTATAAAAGGTAAAGATATAGGAGAAATCCTTAAGCTAAACCTATTATAGCACTAACCTAAATCACGTATGCCTCCACTAAAATAACTAATTAAGGTCGGCGACTTATAGCATATACCGTAAGCCTAACTTAAACTTACTAAAAAACTTATGACTTACCGTAAGCCGCGACTTATGATTATAAGCTGCGTCTAAGTATATAGAATACCTTTATTAGCACTTTCTTATATATTAGCTACTTTAGCTATTAATATAATTTAGTTATATTTAATACCTTTAAGTATATTATTAGATATAATATTTATTTAAGATTATAATATATTCTCTATTATTAATATAAACCTAATATAATCGGTTTATCCCTTAGGAATCTAACTATATTATTATATATTAATAGCTTTTATTTAGTAGATTACTTATATTACCTTAAATAATATTAAATATAATAGCTACTCCTATTACCCCGTAAATAACTAATAATAAGGCCTACTTACGCCTATTACGCCTACTCCGGTTAACCTAATTAATAAGGAAATAGAAGATATTTCTAGCGCTAATTGTAATAATGAGGAAGTCGAATAGCTTAGGGCTTAGATTACCGCTATAAATACCGAAATAAATAACCTCCGCGAGACTATAGAAAGAATAGCTAACTCTTAGTATATTTAGAATAAATAGTATATTAATAATACTAAGATAATTAATAACCTTATAATTATTACTATAAAAGGTAAGGATATAGGAGAGATCTTTAAGCTAAACCTATTAGAATTATTTAATAGAACCTTATATAAACTATAGATATTCTTTACCTAGATACGCGCTTTTATAATTTATTACTTAATTTAGTTTACTATTAAGCCTAATAAGGTCTAGTATACCGTAGGGCGCCTTATAAAGTATATTACTATATAATTTAAGCTAATAATAAAAGAATACCTTATAACCCCTTTTATTAACCTCTTATTGCGAACTATTAACCTTTATATTAATTATAATATATTTAAAGGAGCCCTTCGCTAGGCCTTCGGGACTATTAATAAGAAAGTATAGGCTAAATGGGAAATTAAGGCACTTAAATAAACCCGATCTACCTCAGAGTATAGAATAAAGTACCTCTAATTAATATCTAAGCTATTATAGGATTAAGACGCCTTAATATTACTCTTCTTTAATGGATTTAAAAGAGATATCTAGGCTAAGCTATATAAAGAAGATAGACTAAGGACCCTTATTAATTATATCGGAAAGGCAATTAAGATTAATAATTAATAGTTCTTATAGAAGAAGCTATAAAACCTAAGAATAGGTAACTATAAGGCTAATATCCCTTACTTTAACCTGAATTAGGGTAGGAAGAGATATTATAATACCTTATATAATACTAAAGCTAGACCTATAATGCTAGGGGCCGCGTAATATAATAAAAACTAATTAAATGCTTTTATTACTATAAACCTAACTATAAGGCGAATATATATAGGAAGAAGGTATAAGATATCGCTAAAGGAAGATATTAGCTAGGGAAGCGCTAGGAATAATACCTACTTCTAGAAGGTAAGAAATATATAAACTATATTTATTAATAGGGCGATATATAAATAGCGATCTAGATAATTAAGACTATTATAATAATATAATCTAGTTATAACTTAACTATAGCCGTATTAGGATAAATAGCTATACTATATATATAGGTATACCTAGCGGAAGAATAAGTAAAGTATAATATCGCTTACGGACTATACTATAAGGAATATATATATAGTCATACTACCCTTAATAAAGGGATATATTAATATCATTATAAGTATTTAAGACCCCTAGGATAAAGTTAATTAAACCTAGATCCCCTTACTTAAATTAATAAAGAAGGAAGAAGATATAAAAGAATAGAAAGTTAAACTTAGATAAGTTATTATTATAGTAACGCGACTTAATAGATACTATAAACCTATAAACTATAGTAATTACTTAATAGGTATAACTATATAAAGAGAACTTAAATTAATCTAACTTTAATGCGATCGTTATAAATAATAAACCGCCGAGTGATATTAATAGATATAGAATAAAGACTATAATATTTAGACCGATAAATAAGGAATATGCTATTAAAATAATAGCACTAATATATATATCTAATTAACTCGGGAATAATAAAAAGTAAAAGATATAGAAGATATCCATATCTAAGCCTATTATAAAGAAGTAGTACTAAATCCCTAACTACTAGAACCCCAATATAACCTATATAGTAACGATAGGATATTATTAGGATACCTATAATACTATAAAATCGTATAGGTCTCCTATAGAGATTATTACTATAAGGTATACCTATATAAAAAGAGGGAATAGGACTATTTCCTTATCCCCCTCTTATAACTAAATATATAACCCTACCTCTTATATAAAATAGAAGACTATTGCGTTAAATAATAATAGAAGGGAATTAAAGTAATATAATTTTAATTCTACCTATTATAATAATAAGCTATATCCCTAGAATAATTTATAAG
Source organism: Fusarium virguliforme (assembly GCA_020883615.1). NCBI lineage: Eukaryota > Fungi > Ascomycota > Sordariomycetes > Hypocreales > Nectriaceae > Fusarium > Fusarium virguliforme. The sequence goes on along the minus strand of JAJHJD010000009.1, from coordinate 560,144 downwards.
TACCTTTATTTAGGCAGGAGGAGTAAAGCTAGAAATAAAATAAGATAATAAAGTAAGAGGAGCTACCTTAGATAGGATTATTAAGATAATAAAAGAAGGCTTTTATGCCCCTATATAGATAGGAGGTATAATAAAGGACTAAGAATAATACCTCTAGTAACGATAATATATCGGGACTTTAATTATATAGGAAGAAACCGCGCTATAGGAGTATATAGAGTACCTTATTAAGTTAAAGATACCTTAAATAGATCTAGGCGCTAAGGAAGAGTAGTAATATTAAGAACTACTCTATAGCTAAGATAATAAGTATAACTATAAGGCCTATAATAATAGCGAATATAGTAAAGACTATTTAAGAAGGATACTATTAAAAAACTAAAATATCTATCTATCGTAAAGCTATAAGCGGAGGAAAGAAGGAAATAATTCCTATAAAAGGCTCTATATATAACTATAAATAATTAATAGCTAAAATACTTTAAACTATAAATATAAGTTAGGGGAGAATAGCTAAATACTCTAGTAGATAATAGAGCTAAGTAGAATTACTTTAATTTAGTGATAGCGAATAGGCTTAAGCTACTATAGAAATATAAGAAGGATCTTTATTTAGTATATAACCTAGAAGGAGAAAGGTTTAAATATAATGATAGGATTATTAAATATAAGATTAATTACCTTATAGTCTTTATTAATAGAAAAAACTAAAGAATCTTATTTAATATTATACCTATATTAAGATATTATCTAGTGCTTAGGTACCTATAGTTATATAGGTTTAATCTATATCTCGATTAGCGGATTAGCTAGGTGATCTCCTTCTATAAAGAGATACCCCCCTAGGGAGATAATAACTTAATAGATATAAGATCTTAAATTTCTATTAAAAATAATAGAGAAGCTAAGAAGAGGTAAATAAAAGATACCTCTCTACCTAAAGGAATAAGATATAAATAATATAATAGAAAGAAATAATAGGATTAATAAATAATTATAAATATTATAAAGTAATTCTATAAGTTAGAAGAGAACCTTAAGTAAATTAAGAAGAAACTATAGAATAAAAGGCTTAAGAATATCCTATTATAATATTAGATTTATAAAAAACTCTTTATAGAAGAACTTAAGACTAGCCTATTACTATATATATATTATGACCTAGAAATTAAATTTATTAATAGGAAATAACCTAGCTTTAGTAAACTCTACCTACTTAATATAATATAGCTATTAGTATTAAAGGAATATATTAAAGAAATAATATAGAAAGGATATATTAGGGAAAGTAAGTTATTTATTAGGTATCCCGTTATATTTATCCTAAAGAAAAATAAAAAGCTTTACCTCTATATTAACCTTAGAATACTTAATATTATTATAGTTAAGGATTATATACCGCTACCGCTTATTAGCGAGCTAAAGGATTAACTTTTTAGGATAAGATATTTTACTATATTTAACCTTAAAGGAGCCTATAACCTAATTTAGATTAAAGAAGGATATAAGTAGAAAACTACTTTTCGTATTAAGTATAGACTATTTAAATACCTTATTATACCTTTTGGATTTATTAATATACCTATTATATTCTAATAAATAATTAATAATATACTATAAGAATACCTCAATATATTTATTATATATTATCTAGATAATATCTTAATCTTCTCTAAAATAAAAGAAGAATATATAGAATATATCTATAAGGTACTATAAATACTATAAGATATTAACTTATTAATAGAACCCGAGAAAAGTAAGTTCTATACCTTAGAAATAGAATTTCTCGGATATATTATCTCTTATAATGAGATATATATAGACCCTAAAAAGGTCGCAATAATTAAAAATTAAAAGGAATTAACGAATATTAAGGAAGTATAAGCCTTCCTCGGTTTTACTAATTACTACTATAGGTTCCTCAAAAGATTTAGATAAATCGCAATACTATTAACTAATTTAATAAAGAAGGATATACCCTTTATAATAGAGGATAAAATATAAGAAGCTTTCGATAAAATTAAGGAATTTATCTTAAGTAAACTAATCCTTAAGATATTTAACCTATCTTAACTAATTAAACTTAAAATAGATACCTTAGATTTTATATTAAGAGCTTAAATTAAATAATAAAATAATAAAAGACTTCTATACTTAATCGCATTCTACTTCTATAAGCTATATAGAGTAGAACTTAATTACCCTATCTATAATAAAGAATTCCTCGCTATTATTAATACTTTTAAGGAATTTAAATACTACCTCTTAGGGAATAAGCACTAAATAAAGGTCTATATAAACTATAAGAATATCTTATATTTCGCTATTATTAGAGAATTAAGTAGCTAGTAATTACGCTATATTAAGTACCTCTTAGAGTTTAACTATATTATAATCTATATAAAGGGAAAAGAAAATAAAAGAGCCGATATTATTAATAGATAACCAGACCTTAATATAGGAAAGGTTAGAATAAATAAATAATTATTATAATATACCTTAGAGGGATACCTTAAATAGAGATTCATCGTATAGATAAGGAAATATAACCCTAGATAAATATTTAGGATAACCTATATAGTAGAATAGGGTAATCTACTATTAAAATAAATCTTAGAATATAATAAGTAACTCCCGGATAAAGAGAAAATAGATAAATAATAAGTCTTAAATAAACTATAATATAACCTTATAAGTGAGATATATAGATACCTACTATATAGATACTAAGGAATTAATAAAACCCTAGAATAAGTTAAGATAATATATATTTTTCCTAATATAAAGAAGATAGTTATATAGGTTATAAATAAATGCGACTTATGCGTAAAAATAAAGGTATAACGCTATAAACCTTACGGGAAATTATAATTACTTCTAGTTATATAATAACCTTAGGATTTAATTACTATAGATTTTATTATTAAATTACCTCTATTAAAAGAATTAGCTATTAGAAACTTCTATAATAGTATTCTTATTATTATAGATAGACTTATAAAATTTTCTTATTTTATTCTCTATAGTGAATTAATAAATATAGAAAAATTTATATACCTCTTTTACTATAATATTACTAGGATATATAAAGTATTACTCGAGATTATCTTAAATCGAGGATTACCCTTTATATCTAAATTTTAATAGGGATTAACTAGATATTTTAGGATTAACTATAAGCTCTCTATAGCTTACTATAAAGAGACGGACGGATAAATAAAATAAATAAACTAAATATTAAAATAATACCTTTAATACTATATTAATTATAAATAAAATAACTAAGTTAGGAAGCTACTAGCTATATAGCTAGCCTATAATATAGTAACTAATAAAAGTATAAAGATTATATTAATATATACTAACTTTAGGTTTACCCTATATACCTATAGATAAACCTAAAATATAGTTATTAACCTTAAAGTAATCCTTACTAGCGATTAGCTAAAGAACCTATATAAAGAAATATAAATAGAACTTAAATTCATTAGAAATAGAATAAGTAATTATATTAATAAGAAAAGGATTAAGGGATTAACCTTCTTAGAGGGAGATATAGTCTATCTTATAATAAAAAATATTATAATAAAAAGATAAAATAAAAAACTTAACTATAAATATATTAGACCCTATAGAGTTAAATAGAAAATCTTATAAAATAACTATAAATTAGATTTATTATTAAAGGTTAAGCTTTATTAAATCTTTTATATTTTATTATTAGAATTAATAGAAAATATTATTTAAATTAAAATTAATAATAAACTAGAAGTAGAAGTTAATAGATTAGAAGAATATACTATAGAAGCTATCCTCGATATAGATAAAATTAATAGTAAAATAATATATTTTATTAAATAGAGAGACTACCTTAACTTAGAAAATATATAGGAACTATTAGAGTACCTTATTAATATATAATAACTCTTAAAGTACTTTTATTAGTAATAAAGGAATTAAAAAGCTTGCCTTAATCGATAATATCTATAGCTCCCGCTAGCTATGCCTTTATTACTATAAAAGATTTTATATTCTCTATTGCTTTTAGCTTATTAAGTATCTCGATATTATAATAAAGTATCTCCTTATCTCGCTTAATTAATTATTTTTTTTAATGATAAAGATATATTAGATAGCTTAATTATTTATTTACTTATTACTATAAGGTAATTAATTTTAATTTTATTACCTCTTCCGCCTATTTAAGTTAATACTTCTCCTAGATAAGTTAATTAGCTATAGAAGGATATTTAATATAAATTACCTATATTATATTAAAAGAATAAATTTATTATTAAGAAAAGTAATATTATAATTATTATATTAATAACCTTAATAGGTGTATTAGGTATAATATTTATGGCCCTCTTTTACTTAATACTTTAATTACTGAGGCTTATAGTAGCTATAAGGTATAACGAGGAATTTAGTATTTTCGATAAAAAGGGCTTATACTTTATAGTTATATATAGCTTTAGATTCTAATATCGCGTTAGATAGCGGGATATTTATAGGTATAGGTTATATATTAAGGGAGATAGCTATAGGAAATAGTCTTAAGGATAAGAATTAATAGAGAGGGGATATTATATTATAGTATTAACCTAAATTACGTATACCTCTACTAAAATAATTAGGGTCGGCGACTTATAGTATATATTGTAAGCCTAACTTAGACTTATTAAAAGACTTATAACTTACTGTAAGCCGCGACTTATGATTATAAGCTATATCTAAGTATATAGAATACCTTTATTAGTACTTTCTTATATATTAGTTACTTTAGCTATTAATATAATTTAGTTATATTTAATACCTTTGAGTATATTATTAGATATAATATTTATTTAAGATTATAATGTAATATTCTTTATTGCTAATATAAACCTAGCATGACCGGTTTATCCCTTGGGAATCTAACCGTACTGTCATAAAACCTATTAAAATTATTTAATAGAACCTTATATAGACTATAGATATTCCTTACCTAAATATATACTTTTATAACTTATTATCTAACTTAATTTATTATAAAATCTAATAAAGTCTAATATACCGCAGGATACCTTATAAAGCACGCTACTATATAATTTAAGCTAATAATAAAAAAATACCTTATAACCCTATTTATTAACCTCTTACTATAAATTACTAACCTTTATATTAATTATTATATATTTAAAGGAGCCCTTTATTAGGCCTTAAGAACTATTAACGAGAAGGTATAGGCTAAATAAGAGATTAAGGCACTTAAATAAACTTAATTTACTTTAGAGTATAAAATAAAGTACCTCTAGCTCGTGTCTAAATTACTATAGGACTAAAATACCTTAATATTACTCTTCTTTAATAGACTTAAGAAAGATATTTAAGCTAAATTATATAAAGGAGATAGGCCTAAGACTTTTATTAATTAGATTAAAATAATAATTAAGATTAATAATTAATAATTTTTATAAAAAAAACTATAAAACCTAAAATTTAATAACTATAAGGCTAATACCTCTTACTTTAATATAAACTAAAGTAAGAAGAGATATTATAATACTTTATATAATACTAAAGCTAGACCTATAGTATTAGGGGCTATATAATATAATAAGAAATTAATTAAATACTTTTATTATTATAAACCTAATTATAAGGCGAATATATATAAAAAGAAGGTATAAGATATCGCTAAAGGGAAATATTAATTAAGGAAGCGCTAAGAATAATAGCTACTTCTAAAAGGTAAGAAATATATAAGCTATACTTATTAATTAGGCGATATATAAATAGCGATCTAAATAATTAAGACTATTATAATAATATAACCTAATTATAACCTAATTATAGCTATATTAAGATAAATAATTATACTATATACCTAAGTATATTAAGCGGAAGAATAAATAAAGTATAATATTACTTATAGACTATATTATAAGGAATATATATATAAGGTTATATTACCCCTAATAAAAGGATATATTAATATTATTATAAGTATCTAAAACCCCTAAGATAAAGTTAATTAAATTTAGATCCCCCTACCTAAATTAATAAAAAAGGAGGAAGATATAGAAAAATAAGAAATTAGACTTAGATAAATTATTATTATAGTATTATAACTTAATAGGCACTATAAACCTATAAATTATAATAATTATTTAATAGATATAATAGCTTAAAGAGAACTTAAGTTAACCTAACTTTAATATAATTATTATAGATAATAAATATAATAAATATAATAAAAGCTTAAGGAGATATAATAAAATATTAAGCGATATTAATAAATATAAAATAAAGACTATAATATTTAGACTAATAAATAAAGAATATATTATTAAAATAGTAATATTAATATATATATTTAATTAGCTTAAGAATAATAAAAAGTAAAGGATATAAAAGATATCTATATTTAAGTCTATTATAAAGAAATAGCGCTAAACCCCTAATTACTAAAGCCCTAATATAACCTATATATAATAATAGAATATTATTAAGATACCTATAATACTATAAAATTATATAGATCTCCTATAGAGATTATTATTATAAGATATACCTATATAAGAAGAGGGAATAAAATTATTTCTCTATCCCCCTCTTATAATTAAATATATAACCTTACTTTTTATATAAAGTAAAAGACTATTATATTAAATAATAATATAAAGGAATTAAAGTAATATAACTTTAATTCTATTTAATATAATAATAAATTATATCCCTAGAATAATTTATAAATACCCTTACTTAAGTAAGAGGAATAAAGCTAGAAATAAAATAAAATAATAAAAAAGAGGAGCTACTCTAGATAGGATTATTAGGATAATAAAAGAAGGCTTTTATACCCCTATATAAATAAGAGGTATTAAAAAGACCGAGAATAATATCTCTAATAATAATAATATATATTAAAACCTTATTTATATAGAAAGAAGCCGCGCTATAAGAGTATATAAAATACCTTATTAAGTTAAAGATACCTTAAATAGATTTAAGTATATAAAGAAAAATAATAATACTAAAAGCTACTTAATAATTAAGATAATAAATATAACTATAAGGCCTATAATAATAATAAATATAATAAGGATTATTTAAGAAAGATATTATTAAAAAACTAAAATACCTATTTATTATAAAGCTATAAGTAAAAGAAAGAAAGAAATAATTCCTATAAAAGGCTCTATATATAAATATAAATAATTAATAGCTAAAATACTTTAAATTAAGAATATAAATTAAGGGAGAATAAATAAATACTTTAATAGATAATAGAGCTAAATAAAATTATTTTAACCTTATAATAATAAATAAGCTTAAGCTATTATAGAGATATAAAAAGAATCCTTATTTAATATATAACCTTAAAGGAGAAAGGTTTAATTATAATAATAGGATTATTAAATATAAGATTAATTACCTTATAGTCTTTATTAATAGAAAAAATTAAGGAATCTTATTTAATATTATATCTATATTAAGATATTATTTAATATTTAGGTACCTATAGTTATATAGGTTTAATCTATATCTTAATTAATAGATTAGCTAGGTAATCTCCTTTAATAAAGAGATACCCCCTTAGGGAGATAATAACTTATTAGATATAAGATCTTAAACTTTTATTAGAAATAATAAAGAAATTAAGAAGAGATAAATAAGAGATATCTCTCTACCTAAAGGAATATAATATAAATAATATAATAAAAAGAAATAATAAGATTAATAAATAATTATAAAATTATAAAGTAATTCTATAAATTAAAAAAGAACCTTAAATAAATTAAGAAAAAATAATAAGATAAATAACTTAAAAATATACCTCTATAGGATTAAATCTATAAAAAACTCTTTATAAAAGAACTTAAGATTAATCTATTACTATATATATACTATAACCTAGAAATCGAATTTATTAATAGAAAATAACCTAGCTTTAATAAACTCTATTTACTTAATATAATATAGCTATTAATATTAAAGGAATATATTAAAGAAATAATATAAAAAGGATATATTAGGGAAAGTAAGTTATCTATTAAATACCTTATTATACCTTTTAGATTTATTAATATACCTATTATATTCTAATAAATAATTAATAATATACTATAAAAATATCTAAATATATTTATTATATATTACTTTAATAATATCTTTATTTTCTTTAAAATAGAAAAAGAATATATAAAATATATCTATAAAATACTATAGATACTATAAGATATTAATTTATTAATAGAATTAAAAAAGAGTAAATTCTATACCTTAGAAATAGAATTTCTTAGATATATTATCTCTTATAATAAGATATATATAGACCTTAAGAAGGTTATAGTAATTAAGGATTAAAAAGAATTAATAAATATTAAAGAAATATAAACTTTCCTTAGTTTTATTAATTACTACCGAAAGTTCCTTAAAAGATTTAGAAAGATTATAATATTATTAATTAATTTAATAAAAAAATATATATTATTTATAATAAAGAATAAGGCATAAAAAGCTTTCTATAAGATTAAGAAACTTATCTTAAGTAAATTAATTCTTAAGATATTTAATCTATCTTAATTAATTAAATTTAAAATAAATACCTTAGACTTTATATTAGGCGCCTAGATTAAATAATAAAATAATAAAAGACTTCTATACCTAATTATATTTTACTCTTATAACCTATATAAAGTAGAATTTAATTACCCTATCTATAATAAAGAATTCTTTATTATTATTAATACTTTTAAGGAATTTTAATATTACTTTATTAAAAGCCCTTATTAAATTAAGGTCTATATAGACTATAAGAATATCTTATATTTTATTACTATTAGAGAATTAAATAGCTAATAATTATATTATATTAAATACCTCTTAGAATTTAATTATATTATAATCTATATAAAGGGAAAAGAAAATAAAAAAGCTAATATTATTAATAGATAATTAGATCTTAATATAAGAAAAATTAAAGTAAATAAATAATTACTATAATATACCTTAGAAGGATACCTTAAATAGAAACTTATTATATAAATATAGAAATTAATATCTCTATTAAAATACCTTAAGCTTATTTAAGATTATAGAAAATAAATTATTAACTTTATTGACTATATATAGGGATATAATTATCATAAAAGATAGACTCCTTATATTTAAAGGAAAAATTACTATACCTAATAAAGTTTTTAGAAAGATCTTTAATTATTACTATAATTAATTCCCTAATAATAGGAACTATAGATTAATATTTAAAGCTATAAATTATATTTATAATAACTATTTATTTAAGGAGGAAATCTAAGGTATAATATAATACTACTAAAAGTATAACCCTAAATAAATACTTAAGGTAACCTATATAATAAAATAAAGTAATTTACTATTAAAATAAATCTTAAAGTATAATAAATAACTCCTAGATAATAAGAAAATAAATAAATAATAAATCCTAGATAAATTATAATATAACCTTATACACGAGATATATAAATACCTACTATATAGATACTAAGGAATTAATAAAACCCTAAAATAAGTTAAGATAATATATACTTTTCTTAATATAAAAAGATAGTTATATAAATTATAAATAAATATAACCTATATGTAAAAATAAAGGTATAATACTATAAACCCTATAGAAAATTATAATTACTTTAAATAATATAATAACCTTAAGAATTAATTACTATAGATATTATTACTAAATTACCCTTATTAAAAAAAACTAGCTATAAGAAACTTCTATAATAATATTCTATATTATTATAGATAGACTCATAAAATTTTCCTATTTTATCCTATATAATAAATTAATAAATATAAAAGAATTTATATACCTCTTTTACTATAATATCGCTAGGATATATAGAGTACCTCTCGAGATTATTTTAGACTAAAGATTACCCTTTATATCTAAATTTTAATAAGGATTAACTAGATACCTTAAAGTTAACTATAAGCTCTCTATAGTATACTATAAGGAGATTAATAGATAAATAAAGTAAATAAACTAAATACTAAAATAATACCTTTAATACTATATTAACTATAATAAAATAATTAAATTAAAAAGTTATTAGCTATATAGCTAGCCTATAATACTATAATTAATAAAAATATAAAGACTATACTAATATATACTAACTTTAAGTTTACCCTAGATATCTATAGATAAACCTAAATATAGTTATTAATCCTAAAGTAATCCTTATTAGTGACTAACTAAAGAATTATTACGGCGCTTTATATGGTAAATAGAGGTTCAAAGGGATCCACGTGACCGGGCCCTTTCAGGCCGGTCTCACGGATAAGTCTTTATGCTTTCGGGGGGCTTACCCTAGCTTAATCTCATTAAGCTTTAGTCATTAATTAACTATTACGCCTACCTAATAACTATACCTCTTTAGCTATATATCTATAATAATTCTAAAGCTTCTCCTATTAGGCTACTAGGCGATAGTTTTCTTAAAGTTAGCCCGCGAGGGTACTTTAAACCTATTATCCTTAGGGACCGCAGAAGTTATTAATATCACTCCTTAATAACCTAAACCTAATAGTAAATCTACTAAATATAGGCGATTTAGGAGTAAAGTAAAGGTTAAGGAATATATAAAGTAATTAGAAGAATTAAAGAGGTTAGAGGAGAGGGAGCGAGAGTTACTTAAGTTATTATATTATATTAATACAAAGACGCCGAAATATTATTAATATTTATCTAATTCTTTTTATCTAAGGAGGGAGAGGTTAAGATTAAGAATATTAAAGAATTAACCCTCCTATAACTATATAAAAGAGAGATAATTAGCTTAATAACCTATAGTATGCTTTTTAGGGAGTACTATTAATATTAGAAAAGTTATAAGAAGATCCTTTTTACCTTAGATTATATAGATTATAAGGGATTAAGATAGGATTAATACTTAAGTAAATATATTAAGGAATAGTATAAGCTAGAGGAAGATTAAGATATATTTAAAAGGTAGACCTTATTATTAATTAAAGATATAGAGAATAAGAGGCTTTTTTAATATTATAATTAAAAAGGGCTAAATAAAGGAGGATTAAACTCCTTAAGATTTCTATATCTATCTTAATTCTATTAAGAAATACTTCTTAAGATAGGCTAAAAGGTAATAGGCTCTTTTTTATTTTATAAAGTTATATAATAAATTATATAATTATATTAACCTTAATTTACCTTCCCTATTATAGACCTATAATAAGATAGTTATATTAGCTATTTATTATTAAGATATAATAATCTAGAAGAAGAGAAAGTTAGGGTTAATTAATTACCTATTAAAAAGTAGGTAAGTAAGAGGAATATAAAACCCCCTTAATTATTATATAAATTATAGGGGAAACTTTTATAAGTTATAAATAAAACCCTAAAGGTAAAAAATAAGACCCTTTAATATTATTATTATTATAATAAATATTACCTCTTATATTTCTACTTAAAATCTAACCTAAATATAATTAATTAAGTTACCTAGCTAAAAAACCTAATTAAGCTATAGGTATAGCTTAGGCTATAGCTAAAGAAGGGTATATATAGGTTAAGCCTAATATTAATATTTCCCTCTTAATTTATAATTAAAAGATAATTAAAATATTTATTTATCTTAATATAGTAATAATATCTAATTATATAAATAAGAAATTCACCTAGAGGTAGGCCTTAAATAACTTAATAGGGTTATAATATTATATTAAGTTATTAATAGGGGTAATCTCTAAACTTACTATAAATAGAGAGTCTTAATAATAATACTTAATTATTAAGGGGAGACTTACTCCTTTAAGTAAATCTATATTAATATTAAAGAGGGTATAAAACCCTCTAGAAACCCTCTTTTATTATTAATATCTATTATTAAAGACCTTTTAATTATAATTAATAGAGGAAATAATATTAATAATTTAAGAAAAATATAAATAAGATTAAAGTTCTTTTAATATATAAGTTTTATAAAAAGTTAGAAAATCTAAATAGGGTATTCTTAATTATATAATATAAGGAACCTTACCTTCTCTTAATAAAGAACCCCTAAAACCTATAGAGGATGCCCCCTTATTAGAATTAAAGGACTATATTAAAGTCTTTAGCTATAAAAAAGCTAGGTAGCTACCGAATACCGCGGCATTAATTATATAATTAATTAATTAAAGGTTAAGAACCTCTATATAGGCCGATCTATCCTCTTTTATAAGCTAAGCTTAAAGAGCTATAATAATACCTTATAGATAACCTTAAGAAGGGGAGGATTTAATTATTAAAGAGTCCTATAGGGGCCTTAATTCTCTTTATATAAAGAAGGATAGGAGCCTATACCTTTATATTAACTATAGGGGCCTTAATACCCTTTTAATTAAGAATTAATACCCTCTCTATTTATTTTAGAGATTCTTAATAAGGTATAAAGGTAAAGTATTTCTCTAAGATTAATATAAAAGATATTTATTATTATATTTATATTAAGGGGGGAGATAAATAGAAAATAGCTTTTTATATATATATAGGTATTTTAAGTATTTAATTATATTATTTAGGCTTATTAATATACCTATAACTTTTTAATAATTATCTATTAAGCCTTATATAGGCTTCTTAATATTATTTATATAGCCTATCTAGATAATATCTTAATCTATTTAAAAGATCGACTTATATATAAAGGCTATCTAAGAGGTACTTAAGAGGATATAGAAAGCTAAACTTTATATTAAGCTATTAAAATATACCTTTTATTAAAAATAAATAGAATTCCTTAGGTTTATTATCTCTAGAGAAGGTATATTAATAGACCTTAAGTAGGTTAAGGCTATTATAGAATAGCTATTATTAATTACTTATTAAGATATCTAGGTTTTCCTAGGGTTTTATAATTTTATTATCGCTTTATTTATACTTACTTAAGGGTAATATAATTACTTATAGGTTTATAAAAGGAATAAAGGATAGGAAAAGCCTAGGAATATATCCCTAAATAAGAGGAAGAGGAGGTATTTTAGAGGCTTATTTAAGCCTTTTAAGAAATACCTCTTCTATAGTATTTTAATTTAATAACCTATATAGGTAGAGATAGATACTTTAAGATAGCTATAATAAATATCCTCTTTAGCTAAATAATAAAGGTAGATAATATTAATTATATTTTAATCTAAGAAATTTAATATATCTAAATTAAATTATAGTACCTTAGAATATAAATTAATAGCTATTATAGAGTCCTTTAAATATTAGCGATAATACCTTAAAGGGGCCTTAACCTAAATTAAAGTATTAAGTAATTATTAGAACTTATAGTCCTTTATAAAGACCCTAAAGCTTAATAGGAGGTAAATAAGGTAATATATTTACTTAATATTATATAATTTTATTATTTAGTATAAAAGGGGAAGATAAACCTAGCTAATATACTATTAAGACTATTAGGTTATATCCTTAATTTAGACCTAATAAAGAATTAATTAATTTATTAAATTAGAAGATAGCTAAATTATAGTTATTATATAGTTATAATAAAAGAGAGGTAGGGTATAAGCCTATAGTAGGAGTAATAGTCCCTAGCCTTTAGTTTAAATAAGGTAGATAAATTATCCTTAGGGGGAGTAGAAACCCCTACTTAATAACTATAAAAGGTACCGAAATAAAGGAGTATCTTAATAGTTTAGAGAATAAGTTAAAGAGAAGCTATTTATAGTAGACCTACTTCTAGGACTAATAATAGAGGTAGGGTTATAATAGGAAAACCCTATATAATCCTAGGTCTTAAGTCCCTTACTTAAGTTAATTAAATTAGCCTAGGTAAGAGATAAAGATACCTAATAAAAGACCTAGGTTTCCTTATTAAAAGGGTAAGAAACCCTAAAGTATAGAATATTAAGAAAGATAATCTATTATTCTTTAGAAACTATATCTATATTCTATAAGACCTAGGTTTATAAAGAAAGATTTTAAGCTTATATTATAATAACCCTTAGCTAGCTATTTTAGAATTAAGAGAATAAAGGACCTCTTATAAAGGAAGTTCTATTAGAAGCTCTTAAAACCGATATTAAGGAATATAAGTGCACCTACTAATATATTAGGGACAGTCTTATATAGGTATCGCCCCTATAGTAAGCTTAATAACCTCTTAATTCCCTAGGGACCTATAACTAACTATTAATAGACTTTATTATAGGTCTATTATTAATTATATTAGGGATCGAGAAGTAGATATAATTTTAGTTATTATTAATTAATTTATAAAATACTACTTATTCCTTATTATTAGTATTATAATAATAATATTAGACTAATAGAGCTCTTTTATTAAGAGGTTAAATTATATTTAGGGCACTATAGGGTATTATTATTAACTATAGACCTATATTTATAAGTAAATTTAATTAGAGTTATATTTTATCTCTTAGATAAAATAGAGGCTTTTAATGCCTTTTATCCCTAAATTAATAATTAAATAGAGTAGATAAATTAAACCTTAGGTTATTACCTATAATACTTTATAGGTAATTATCCTAAATATTAGCTAAAGCTATTATTAATTACTTAATTTACTTATAACTTTAATAAATAAGATAATAGGTATCTCTCTAATATAGCCCTTATAGGCTATAAGCTAGAGTTTTATTTAGTTTTTAGGGATAAAAACCTAAGGGAGGGTATACCTAAAGTTAAAGTATATTTATAAAAACTTTAGGAAATCTATTAATAGTTATAAGAATATTAAAAGTAGTAATTAAAAGTAGATAAAATACTATAATTCCTATTATAAATTATTTATATTTATAAAGGGAGATTTAGTAATACTCTCGATAAAGAACTTAAAGTTTAAAGAAGAGAAGAGGAAATTAATTCCTTATTTTATTAGACCCTTTAGGGTCTTAAAAAGCTTAGCTTATAGGCCTATCTTAGCCTTACTAAATAAATACTTATAGATTTATAATATCTTCTATATTACTCTATTAAAGCCTTAGGTATAAAGGGAAGGGAATAAAGAAGAAACCCTCTTAATATTAGACCTAGAAATAAATAAATTAAGTAAGAAATTAAATAAATTAAAGTAAAAAAGAAGATTAAAGGAGATATTTACTTTTTTATTAAGTAGAAAGGCTAGCTAATAGAATATAATTAATAGGTAGATATAGATAAAATAATAAATATATAGAAGCTATCTAGAGTAATAAGAAGAGTAGGTAAAAAAAAAGCAAAATAGCCTAAAAAGCTAAGTAGCCTAAATAAAGAGGGGCCTATAATTATATTAAGGTAGAAAAAATCTATTAAATAAAATATATAAATTAAACCTATACCTAAGGTATTATATTATACCGAAATATTAGCGATAACTATAGGAAATAGAATAGACTTAAGCCCTATAGGGGTTTATCCCTCTATAGCCCTATATAGGAATGCTAATAAGAAGTATAAGGTACTAACCGGTATTAAAGTCTTAGTTAATTATATAGTGGAGTGAGTTATAAAAGGCTAGTTAAGTAATATATTAGGCGATAATATTAGGGTTAGTATTAGCTATAAAGCTATTAGGTATAATATTATTACTTCTATTAGATATTAGTTTAATAAAATATTAATAAAACCTAATAGAAAAAGGTAAAGACTTATAGTATTAAGAGGGGGAGTAGGGAAGGTACTCACTAGCTATTAGCGTCTAGGTAATAAGAACCTTATATAATATAATATCCTATATTAAGAAGATTAAAAATAAAATAAAAATATAGTAAAAGGGGGTAACTTATGCGGTTATCCTTTTATTTCTAGTTAGGCTAAAGTATATATAGTAGGCGTTCTCTATAGCGCTAAATATAAGGTAAAGGTAATTAGCCGCTATTATAAATAGATATAAGGTATTAGTATTAAAGAAATAGCTATTAATAATATTATTATTAATATTAAGGCTATTTATAAGCTAATTAATAATAGAGTTAATAAATATAAGTTAATATAGGAGATTACCTATATCCCTATTAAGGATAATAGGGGGCTTTATTATAGATTAATAGGGCTATTAAAGGGAATAAAGTATAGAAATATAAAATACTTATAGCGCGTAAGAATTATTAGAGCTATTATAGTACTTATAGTAGAGTTAAGTCGAAAGGTATAATTAATCTAAATATACTTAAAAGGACGATTAATAATATGGCAGGCATTAATAGCCTTACCTTTAGCCTAAATCGCTAAATAAAAATAGTATATATATTATTAATTAATGCTTATAGGGCCGCCGGGCTAAAGAGAGTACGCGGTAGAGGGTATCTTAACTAGAATTATAGGGTTATTATAGTTATTTTATAGGAGAAAGTATAATATTAATAGGGAAGAGATAGAGAGGAAGAGAAATAGGTTATAGGAAATTATTATTATTATTAATATCTAGAGGCCCGAAATATATAGAAATAGGGATAATAATAAGCCTTATAATAATAATAAATAAAGTAATATTGCCTTTATTCTGCCGGTATAGGGTATATTTATTATTATTTAGTAATTATTAAGGACTATTAAAGGCTATTAAGGTATTTATTAAGGGTATTTACGGTAATTAAGGATAGCTACCTTTAGGAGGGAGGATAGTTATTATAGCGCTTTATAATAAATAGAGGTTTAAAGGGATCTATATAACTGGGCCCTTTTAGGCCGGTCTTATAGATAAGTCTTTATGCTTTTGGGGGGCTTACCTAGCTTAATCTCATTAAGCTTTAGTCATTAATTAACCATTACGCCTACCTAGTAACTATGCCTCTTTAGCCGTGCATCCGTAATAAGAATCTATATAAAGAAATATAAATAGAACTTAAATTTATTAAAAATAAAATAAATAATTATATTATTAAAAAAAGGATTAAGGGACTAACTTTCTTAAAGGGAGATATAGTCTATCTCGCGATAAAAAATATTATAATAAAATAATAAAATAAAAACTTAACTATAAATATATTAGACCCTATAGAGTTAAATAGAAAATCTTAAAAAATAATTATAAATTAGACTTATTACTAAAGGTTAACGTTCTCCACAAGCGAGTGTCCCACACAAGCGAGTGTCCCAAAAATCCCTCAACCTCTCTTCTTTTCAATTAATCAATTGATTCTTAACCACCAAAGATGTCTCAATTAAATAGTGAGGCAAATATTCTTCTTGCACTTCGTGCCCTTCAAAATGACCCAAAATTACGCGTCCGACGCGCCGCATCAATCTATCAAGTCTGTCCTAAGAAGCTAGGTCGCCGGCAGAAAGGCATACAGTCTCAACGCGATACCATCCCCAAATCACGCAAGCTATCTGATCTAGAGGAACAGATCATTATTCAATTCATCCTTGATCTAGATTCGCGAGGATTTCCCCCGCGACTGCGTGGTGTTGAAGAAATGGCCAACCGATTGCTTGCCGACCGCGATGCATCACCCGTTGGCAAGAACTGGGCTTCCAACTTCGTCAAGCGACATCCAGACCTTAAGATGCGTTTCTTTCGCAAGTATGACTATCAGAGGGCTAAATGCGAAGACCCGACTATTATTCGCAATTGGTTCGAGCTCGTAGCGAATACAATTGCGAAATATGGTATCACCCTCGCCGATATCTATAACTTTGATGAGACCGGCTTTATGATGGGCATAATTACAAGCGGAATGGTTGTTACAGGCGCAGAGAGGCGTGGAAGACCGAAATCAGTCCAGCCTGGAAATCGAGAATGGGCCACAGTCATCCAGGCGATTAATTCCGAAGGCTGGGCGATCCCGCCGTTCATCGTGGTTGCGGGCCAATATCACCTCGCCAGCTGGTACCAAGAAAGCAACCTCCCGGGCGATTGGGCTATCACCACGACTCACAATGGCTGGACCGATAATGAGACGGGTCTCGAGTGGCTCAAGCACTTTAATCAGTATACAACCATTCGATCAAATGGTCGCTATCGTCTTTTGATCCTTGATGGGCATGAAAGTCACCATTCAATCGAATTCGAGAAGTATTGCGAGGAAAATAAGATCGTCACGCTTTGTATGCCGCCTCATTCGTCTCACCTACTTCAGCCTCTTGACGTTGGGTGCTTTGGGCCGCTAAAAAAGGCATACGGTCGAGAGATTGAGCATTTGATCAGATGCTCTATCACCCACATTTCAAAGACCGAGTTCTTCCTAGCCTTTTACGCCGCCTACCAGGCTACCATGACGACAAGCAATATCAAGGGAGGTTTCAGAGGAGCCGGGCTCGTTCCTTTAGACCCCGAAAGTGTCATATCAAAGCTTGATGTGCAGCTACGGACCCCAACGCCCCTTGAGGAGGAGGCCAGCCAGCCTAACCCTTGGGTCTCAAAGACCCCAAGGACAGCCCTTGAAGCTAGCTCCCAATCTGAATACCTCGAAAGACGAATCAGAAGGCATCAAAGTAGCTCTCCGGAGTCTATTCTTGAGGCTCTAAAGTCATTGACTAAGGGAACAAAGGCAATAATGCATAAGATGACCTTATTAGAGTCTGAGGTTAAGAACCTTCGACAATCAAATGAGGCCCTTAGCAGGCGGCGCAGAGCAAAAAGAACCCGCCTACAAGATAGAGGGAAGATGACTGTAGATGAGGCAAGGGAAGCAATTGATCAAATGGATGTTGATATACAGGTACGGGCTGAATCGTCGAGAAGTGGTGGTCGAGGCAGGTCGGCGCGACCGAAGGAAAGCCGCTGTGGAATATGTGGCAAGGCCGGTCATAACAGAAGAACATGTCAAATTGTTATTGAGGTATCTAGGGAAGAGGAAAGTAATTAAATTTAATTAACTAAATGCTTTATTATATTTTTATCTTAAATCCCGTCTTAAAGGTTGAGATTTTTGGGACACTCGCTTGTGTGGGACACTCGCTTATGGAGAACGTTAAGCTTTATTTAATCTTTTATATTTTATTATTTAAATTAATAGAAAACTATTTAAATTAAGATTAATAATAAACTAAAAATAAAAATTAATAGATTAAAAGAATATATTATAGAAGTTATCCTTAATATAAATTAATAATAAAATAATATATTTTATTAAATAAAAGGACTACCCTAACTTAGAAAATATATAGGAATTACTAGAATACCTTACTAATATATAATGCCTTCTAAAGAACTTCTATTAATAACGCTAAATATAGGCTTATTAAGGCTAATAATATTCTTATTAATTAAATTAATAGCCCTAAAAGAATATACCTCTATAATAATAACTCCTAAAGCTTACCTAACTCCTCTAAGGCATAAAGGCTATACTTAAAGGCCTTATTACCCCGCGCTCTAAGTAGCTGTTTCTATTTATAGATATAAATAAACTTAGCTATCGCCTCCTCTAGGGTAGCCTCTACCTTAGCCTCCTTATCTTTTAGGCGCTTATACTCCTAAATATTCTTTATTATTATTTAGGATATTAGCTATTAGCTATAGAGAAAGGGGAGGCGCGCTTATAAAAGGAAGCTATATTAGCCTTATTATAAATAACCTTTATATTAATATAATTAAAATAATAATTAAAGTAATTAGAAATAACCTTATAGGATAAGCCTTAATAGAAATAATAAATATAAGGTATAATTTTAGAATTAAAAGCCTTAATATAAGCAGAAAGACTTTATACTTTAGAAAACTTATAGGAAGAAATATACTTAAAAATCGACTTAATATTATATTAATAAAAGAAGGAGATTTTTATAAGTTAGAGTTACCTACTAGAAATACTTAATCGATAGAACTAGCCTTAAGGATAAAGCTAATAGAGGGGAGACCTTATATTATAGCTATAATAAGGGCTAGGCGGGAAAGTATAATAGAAATACTCTAACTAAACTAGGGACTAAAGGGACTAAGCGTTACTTATATTAATCTAAGGACCGAGCTTTAAGAATATTAATCTTACCTTAGACTAAATAAAAGAAATATCGGCCTAACTACCTACCCTTAAGTATATAGAATATACTTATTATACTTTCTTATATAGTAGCTACCTTAACTATTAATATAACTTAATTATACTTAATACCCTTAAGTATATTACTAGATATAATAATACTCTTTATTTAACTATATAACTATCCCTACTGCTAATATAAACCTAGCACGACCGGTTTATCCCTTAGATCTAACGATACCATCACATTAAGTATATTATTAGATATAATAACTCCTTTATTATTTAAACTATATAATTATCTCTATTGCTAATATAAACCTAATATAATTAGTTTATCTCTTAGATCTAACTATATTATTATATATTAATAGCTTTTATTTAGTAGATTATTTATATTATCTTAAATAATATTAAATATAATAGCTACTCTCGCTATCCCCGCGAATAATTAATAGTAATAGGGCCTATCTATACTTACCGCTCTTACTTTAGTTAACTTAATTAATATAGAAATAGAAGATACTTTTAGCTTTAGTAGTTATAATAAAGAAGTTAAGTAGCTTAAGGCCTAGATTACTATTATAAGTATTAGAATAGATAACCTCTATATAATTATAAAATAAATAGCTAATTTTTAGTAGGTCTAGAATAAATAATATTTAAATAATATTTAGATAATTAATAACCTTATAGTTATTATTATAAAGGGTAGAGATATAAGAGAAATCCTTAAGTTAAACCTACCTAAACTTTTTAATGGAATAATATATAAGCTACCTTTATTTCTTATTTAATTAAGGGCTTTTATAGTATATTACTTAATATAATTTACCTTAATATTTAATAAGGTATAGTATACTATAGAGTAATTAATTAAGTATACTATAATATAGTTTAAGCCTATTATAAAGGAGTATTTTATTATACCTTTTATTAATCTTTTATTTTAGATTATTAATATTTACTTAGATTATAATACCTTTAAGGCTATATTTTAATAAGCCTTTAAAATAATTAATAAAAGGGGATAAGCTAAAAGGCAGATTAAAACTTTTAGGTAGACTTAATTTATATTTAAGTATAGGATAAAATACTTTTAACTTACCTTAAAGCTTTTATAGGATTAAGAGCTCTTAATATTACTCTTCTTTAATAGACTTAAGAAAGAAATATAGGCTAAACTCTATAAGGAGGATTAACTTAATAACCTTATTAATTATATTAATAGGGTAATTAGGATTAATAATTAATAGTTTTTATAGAAGAAATTATAAAATCTAAGATTTAATAATAATTAATTTAATACCCCTTATCTTAATATAAATTAAGGTAAAAAAAGGTATTATAATACCTTATATAGTACTAAAGCTAGGCTTATAATATAAGAGCTATATAATATATATAGAAATTAATTAAATACTTTATTACTATAAGTTTAGTTATAAAGTAATATATACTAAAAAAATATAGGATATTACTAAAGGAAGGTATTAATTAAGAAAGAGATAGAAGTAAGGGATACTTCTAGAAGGTAAGAAATAAATAAACTTTATATATTATAAAATAACCTATAGAAAGTGATATAGATATTAAAGATTATTACTATAGTATAAAGTAGCTATAATAAATTAAGACTATATAAAGGAGAAGTTAATATACTTAGTCGGTATATATACCTAGGGAAAGAGGAAATAAAATATAATATTACCTATAGATAATATTATATCATATAAATTTATATTCTATAGCTATTACTAAAGAGGTCTTTTATTTAATATTATTATTAATAATAGGAATTTATAAGATAATATTAATTTATCTTTGGTATTATTATTAAAACCTAAGAATAAGGGAATAATTAATAATAATAGCTATAAGACAATAATCCTTAGAGCTACTTAATAATATAATAACTAGCTTATAAGGCTAGTAGCCTAGAATAACTATATATACTATAAATAATTAATATAAGAAGTATAATAAGAATTTAGGAGAATATAATAAAATACTAACATACATATATACCGAGTATCTTAGTTAACTAAGTATCTCAAAAATCCCTTAACCTATATTATCTTCATTTAATTAATTAATTCCTAAGTACCTAATATATTATCTACTAATTATAAGGCTAGATTACTTCTTATATTTTAGGCCCTTTAAAATAACCTAGAATTAAGTCTTTAATATGCCGCTAATATCTATATAGTCTCTTAGAAGACCTTAGGTCGCTAGTAAAAAGGTATTTAGTCTTAATGTAATACCTTTAATAAATTATATCGACTATTAGATCTAGAGGAATAGATCCTTAAGTACTTTATTCTCGACCTAGATTCGCGAGGATTTCCCCCTAGCTTTATAGTATTAAAGAAATAGCTAATTAATTATTAACCATAATTCGCTACCTATCGGCACATATTAGGCTTTAAACTTTATTAAGCGATACCTAGACCTTAAGAGGCGATTTTTTTAGAAATATAACTACTAGAGAGCTAAATATAAAGATCTAATTATTATCCGCGATTAATTTCAGCTTATAGTAAATATAATCGCGAAGTATAATATTTAATTAGATAATATCTATAACTTTAATAAGATTAGCTTCCTTATAGGTATAATTATAAATAGAATAATTATTATAGGCTTAAAAAGGTATTTAAAGCTAAAATTAATATAAACTAAAAATTAGGAATAGATTATAGTAATCTAAGTAATTAATATTAGAAGGTTAGTTAATCCCGCTATTTATTATTAGTGCGGGCTAATATTACCTTATTAATTAATATTAAGAAAGTAACCTCCCGGGCGATTAAGCTATTATAATAACCTAAAATAGCTAGATTAATAATAAGACCGGTCTTAAATAGCTTAAATACTTTAACCGATATATAATATTAATTAATTAATTTTTATTATCTCTTAATCCTTAATAGCTATAAAAGTTATTACTTTATTAAATTTAAGAGATATTATAATAATAATAAGATTATCTAGCTTTTATATTACTTTATTTATCTTATTTACTTTAGCCCCTTAATATTATATACTTTAATATACTTAAGAAGGCCTATAAGAAAGAAATAAAGTATTTAATTAAATACTCTATTATATATATTTTAAAGATTAAATTCTTTTTAGCCTTTTATACTATATTTTAAGTTATTATAAAAAAAGAATATTAAGGTATCTTTTAAAGGGGCTAGGCTTATTTCTCTTAACCTAGAAAGTATAGTCTTAAAGCTTAATATATAGCTATAGACTCTAATACTAGCCGGGGAGGTAATTAATTAATTAACTCTTTAGGCCTTAAGGACCCTAAAGATTATATTTAAGGCCTAATCTTAGTCTAAATACCTTAAAAGATAGATTAAAAGGCACTAAAGTAGCTCTCTAGAGTTAATTCTTAAAGTATTAAAGTCTCTTATAAAGGGAATAAAGGTAATTATATATAAGATAGCTCTTATAAGGGTAGAGATCTAAGACCTTTAATAGGTAAATAAGATATTAAGCCGGCGCTAAAGGGTAAAAAGGACTTAACTATAGAAAAGAGGGGTTATAATAATAAAGGAAGGAAGGGAAGTAATTAATTAGATAGATATTAATATATAGGTAGTAGCTAAATTATCGAGGAGTAATAATTAAGGGAGGTTAGCGCGACCGGGGGTTTAGCGTTATAGTATTTATAGTAAGCCCGGCTATAATATAAGGACTTATTAAGTAATAATTAAGATATCTAGGGAAGAGTATAATAAATAGTTTTAATTAATTAAATAGTTTATAGTGTTTTTATTGCGATCTCTATATTATGACGGTATAGTTAGATTCCTAAGGGATAAACTAGTCGTGCTAGGTTTATATTAATAATAGAGAATATTATATTATAATCTTAAATAAAGTATTACGTCTAATAATATACTTAAAGGTATTAAGTATAATTAAGTTATATTAATAGCTAGGGTAGCTATTATATAAGAAAGTGCTAATAAAGGTATTCTATATATTTAGATGCGACTTATAATTATAAGTTATAGCTTATAGTAAGTCGTGAGTCTTTTAATAAGTTTAGGTTAGGCTTATAATATATACCGTGAGTCGTTAGCTTTAATTAATTATTTTAGTGGGGAGTATATATAACTTAGGTTAGTGCTATAATATAATATGCCCTCTCTATTAGTTTTTATCTTTAAGACTATTTATTATGGCTACCTTCCTTAGTATATAACCTATATCTATAAATATCCCGCTATCTAATATAATATTAAAATCTAAAGCTATATATAATTATAAAGTATAGGCCCTTTTTATTAAAAATATTAAGTTCCTTATTATACCTTATAGCTATTGTGAGCTATAGTAGTTAAAATATTAGGCTAAAGAGGGCTATAAGTATTATGCCTAGTATACCCGTTGGGGTTATTAATATAATAGTTATAGGATTATTTTCTTTAGCGGTAAGTTCTTCTTTTAGTATAATATAGGTAGTTTTATATTAAGTATCTTATTATAGTTAATTAACTTATCTAAGAGAAGTATCGGCTAGAATAAATAAAGGAGATAATAGAGTTAGAGCTAATTGCCTTATAGTAGTAGGTAAAAAATAGTTAAGTTACCTAATATATCTTTATCGCTAGAAAAAATAATTAGTTAAATAAGGCGAGGAAATATTTCGCTATAATATCGAGATATTAGATAGATTAGAGGCGGTAGAGAATATAGAGTCTTTTATAGTAGTAGAGGTATAGCTAGTAGGGGCTATAGATATTATTAATTAGGGCGAGCTTCTTAATTCCTTTATTACTAATAGAAGTACTTTAGGAGTTATTATATATTAATAAGGTACTTTAGTAGTTCTTATATATTTTCTAAGTCTAAGTAGCCCTTCTATTTAATAAAATATATTATTTTATTATTAATTTTATCTATATTAAGAATAGCTTCTATAATATATTCTTTTAGTCTATTAACTTTATCTTTTAGTTTATTATTAATCTTAATTTAAATAGTATTTTCTATTAACTTAAGTAATAAAATATAAAAGGTTAGATAGAGCTTAACCTTTAGTAATAAGTTTAATTTATAGTTATTTTATAAGATTTTCTTTTTAATTTTATAAAGTCTAATATATTTATAGTTAAGTTTTTTATTTTATTACTTTATTATAATATTTTTATTATAAGATAGACTATATCTCTCTTTAAGAAGGTTAATCTCTTAATCCTTTTTTTATTAATATAGTTATTTATTTTATTTCTAATAAATTTAAGTTTTATCTATATTTCTTTATATAGATTCTTTAGCTAATCACTAATAAGGATTACTTTAAGGTTAATAATTATATTTTAGGCTTATCTATAGGTATCTAGGGTAAATCTAAAGTTAATATAGGCTAATATAATCTTTATGCTTTTATTAGTTATTATATTATAGGCTAGCTATACGGCTAGTATAAGGCATCTATAGAGGCCGGCGAGACCCCTATAAGGGCCGCTATAGGAGCCGGCAGTGGAAGGCCTTATGTACGAGGGTGTGGCATAGTTCCGGCATGAAGTGCCTAAACTAATTAATCTTTTAGTCTATTAGCTTAATGGGCATGCCACCTGATTCCGTTATAGCTAGTAGCTTTTTAACCTAATTATTTTATTTATAGTTAATATAGTATTAAAGGTATTATTTTAGTATTTAGTTTATCTATTCTATTTATCTATTAGTCTCCTTATAGTATACTATAGAGAGCTTATAGTTAATTTTAAGGTATTTAGTTAACCCTTATTAAAACTTAGATATAAAGGGTAGCTCTTAATTTAAGATAATCTCAAGAGGTATTTTATATATCTTAGTAATATTATAATAGAAGAGGTATATAAATTCTTCTATATTTATTAATTTATTATAAGGGATAAAATAAGAAAATTTCATAAATCTATCTATAATAATAAAAATACTATTATAGATGTTTTTAATAGCTAATTCTTTTAATAGGGGTAATTTAATAATAAAATCTATAGTAATTAACTCCTAAGGTTATTATATAACCGGGAGTAATTATAGTTTTCTATAGGGTTTATAGCGTTATACTATTATTTTCGCGCATAAGTTATACTTATTTATAATTTATATTATTATTTTCTTTATATTAAGAAAAGTATATATTATCTTAACTTATTTTAGGGTTTTATTAATTCCTTAATGCCTATATAGCGGGTATTTATATACCTTACTTATAAGGTTATATTATAGTCTATCTAGGACTTATTATTTATTTATTTTCTTATTATCTAGGAGTTATTTATTATATTCTAAGATTTATTCTAATAATAGATTACCCTATTCTATTATATAGGTTACTCTAAGTATTTATCTAGGGTTATATTTCTAGTAATATTATATTATACCTTAAATTTCCTCTTTAAAGAGGTAATTATTATAGATATAGTTTATAGCTTTAAATATTAGCCTATAATTCCTATTATAAGGGAATTAATTATAGTAATAATTAAAGATCTTTCTAAAAAATTTATTAAGTATAATAATCTTTCTTTTAAATATAAAGAGTCTATCTTTATAGTAATTATATCCTTATATATAATTAATAAAGTTAATAATCTATTTTCTATAATCTTAAATAAGCTTAAGGTATTTTAATAAAGGTATTAATTTTTATATTTATATAATAAGTTTCTATTTAAGGTATCCTTTTAAGGTATATTATAATAATTATTTATTTACTTTAATCTTTCCTATATTAAGGTCTAATTATCTATTAATAATATTAACTCTTTTATTTTTTTTCCCTTTATATAAATTATAATATAATTAAATTCTAAGAGGTATTTAATATAATATAATTACTAGCTATTTAATTCTTTAATAATAATAAAATATAAGATATTCTTATAGTCTATATAGACCTTAATTTAATAGGGACCTTTAATAAAGTAATATTAAAATTCCTTAAAAGTATTAATAATAATAAGGAATTCCTTATTATAAATAAAGTAATTAAATTCTACTTTATATAGCTTATAGGAATAGAATATAATTAGGTATAGAAGTCTTTTATTATCTTATTATTTAATCTAGGCGCTTAATATAAAGTCTAAGGTATTTATTTTAAGTTTAATTAATTAAGATAGATTAAATATCTTAAGGATTAATTTATTTAAGATAAGTTCTTTAATTTTATAGAAAGCTTTTTATATCTTATTCTCTATTATAAATAATATATCCTTTTTTATTAAATTAATTAATAATCTTATAATCTTTTTAAATCTTTTAAGGAATTTATAATAATAATTAATAAAGCTAAGGAAGGCTTATATTTCTTTAATATTTATTAGTTCTTTTTAATCTTTAACTACTATAACTTTCTTAAGGTCTATATATATCTTATTATAAGAGATAATATATCTAAGAAGTTCTATTTCTAAGGTATAGAATTTATTTTTCTTTAGTTCTATTAATAAATTAATATCTTATAATATCTATAATACCTTATAGATATATTCTATATATTCTTTTTCTATTTTAAAGAAGATAAGGATATTATCTAAGTAATATATAATAAATATATCTAGATATTCTTATAATATATTATTAATTATTTATTAAAATATAATAGGTATATTAATAAATCTAAATGGTATAATAAGGTATTTAAATAGTCTATATTTAATATAAAAAGCGGTTTTTTATTTATATCTTTCTTTAATTTAAATTAAATTATTAGCTCCCTTAAGGTTAAATATAATAAAATACTTTATCTTAAAAAGTTAATCCTTTAGCTTATTAATAAGAGGTAATAATATATAATCCTTAATTATAATAATATTAAGTATTTTAAAGTTAATATAAAGGTAAAGCTTTCTATTTTTCTTTAGGATAAATATAATAAGGTATTTAATAGATAATTTATTTTCCCTAATATATCCTTTTTATATTATTTCTTTAATATATTTCTTTAATCTTAATAATTATATTATATTAAGTAAATAGAGTTTATTAAAGTTAGGTTACTTTCTATTAATAAATTTAATTTCTAAGTTATAATATATATATAATATAGGCTAATCTTAAGTTCTTTTATAAAGAGTTTCTTATAGATTTTATATTATAGGGGGATATTTTTAAGCTATTTATTTTATAGGTTTCTTTTAATTTATTTAAGGTTCTTTTCTAACTTATAGAATTACTTTATAATACTTATAATTATTTATTAATCTTATTATTTCTTTCTATTATATTATTTATATTATATTCCTTTAGGTAGAGAGGTATCTCTTATTTACCTCTTTCTAATTTCTCTATTATTTTTAATAAAAGTTTAAGATCTTATATCTAATAAATTATTATCTCCCTAGGGGGGTATCTCTTTATTAAAGGAGATTATTTAGCTAATTTATTAATTAAGATATAGGTTAAATCTATATAACTATAGATACCTAAGTATTAAGTAATATCTTAATATAGATATAATATTAAATAAGATTCTTTAATTTTTTCTATTAATAAAGATTATAAGGTAATTAATCTTATATTTAATAATCCTATTATTATAATTAAACCTTTCTCCTTTTAGGTTATATACTAAATAAAGATCCTTTTTATACCTTTATAGTAACTTAAGCTTATTTATTATTATTAAATTAAAGTAATTTTATTTAGCTTTATTATCTATTAAAGTATTTATTTATTCTCTCTTAATTTATATTTTTAATTTAAAGTATTTTAGCTATTAATTATTTATAGTTATATATAGAGCTCTTTATAGGAATTATTTCCTTCTTTCTTCTACCTATAGCTCTATAATAAATAGGTATTTTAATTTTTTAATTATATCCTTCTTTAATAGTCTTTATTATATTTATTATTATTATAGGCCTTATAATTATATTTATTATCTCGATTATAGAGTAGTTTTTAGTATCATTATTCCTCTTTAGCGCCTAGATCTATTTAAGGTATTTTTAATTTAATAAGGTATTCTATATACTCTTATAGCGTAGCTTCTTTCTATATAAATAAGGTTTTAATATATTATTATTATTAGAGATATTATTCTCGGTCTTTTATAATACCTCTTATTTATATAGGGGTATAAAAGCCTTCTCTTATTATCCTAATAATCCTATCTAAAGTAGCTCCTCTTTTTTTATTATTTTATTTTATTTCTAGCTTTATTCCTCTTACTTAAATAAAGGTATTTATAAATTATTTTAGGGATATAATTTATTATTATAATAAATAGAATTAAAGTTATATTATTTTAATTCCCTTATATTATTATTTAATATAATAATCTTCTACTTTATATAAAAAAGGGTTATATATTTAATTATAAGAGGGGATAGAGAAATAGTCTTATTCCCTCTTCTTATATAGGTATATCTTTAGTAGTAATCTCTATAGGAGACCTATATAATTTTATAATATTATAGGTATCTTAATAATATTCTATTATTATTATATAGATTATATTAAGGTTCTAATAGATAGGAGTTTAATATTATTTCTTTATAATAGGCTTAAATATAGATATCTTTTATATCTTATACTTTTTTATTCCTAAGCTAATTAAATATATATATTAATATTACTATTTTAATAATATATTCCTTATTTATTAGTCTAAATATTATAGTCTTTATTCTATAATTATTAATATCGCTTAATATTTTATTATATCTCCTTAAGCTCCTATTATTTATTATATCTATTATCTATAGCGATTATAATAAAGTTAGGTTAACTTAATTTCTCTTTATATTATTACGCCTATTAAGTAATTACTATAGTCTATAGATTTATAATATATATTAGGTTATATTATTATAATAGTAACTTATTTAAGTCTAACTTTTTATCCTTTTATATCTTCTTCCTTCTTTATTAATTTAAGTAAGGGGATCTAGGTTTAATTAACTTTATCTTAAGGGTTTTAAATACTTATAACGATATTAATATATTCTCTTATTAAGGGTAATATAACCTTATATATATATTCTTTATAGTATAGCCTATAAGCGATATTATATTTTATTTACTTTTCTGCTAGGTATACCTATATATATAGTATAGCTATTTATCTTAATATAGCTATAGTTAGGTTATAACCGGATTATATTATTACGATAATTATTAAACCTAAATTTAGTGAATTAATCTATTACTATCTATTTAATTAATTCTTCCTCTCTTTTAAGATAATACCTTACGCTATTCTTAATTAAGATATACTCTATTATATAACCCTCCCTCTTCTAATTCTAAGGCTTATATAATCGAAATATATTATAGACTACCCTATATACTCTCATATATATATAACCGCTATAATTTAATATACCCCCCTAAATTAAAAGCCTTTAATAATCTAAATAATATCTTTAATCCTTTTAGTTATATTCTATACCTTTTAAATTATCTTCCCTATACTCTTTATTTATTTATAGAGTATTTATAGCCCTTTATACTATAATCTCTTATTCTATAGTAATAAATAAAAGAAGGGGTTATATATTAAAAGAGGAAGTATTTATTTAAAAAAATAAAGCTCTTTTTCCTCTTTAGTCTATTATAAATCGCGAAATAATAATTTATCTTTTTATTATTTATAATTTACTCTTAATACCTATAGATAAATATAACCTCCTACCTTAAGCTTCTCTTTTTTATTTCTCCTTTATTATTATTATCACTAAGTTTAATATATAAGCCTTTAGATCGACTTAAGCCTCTCTTTAATAAGCTTATTTTATACCTTTTAAATTACCTTTTATTAATTAATTTATATTAAAGAATATCTCTATTACTCTAGCTACCGCTAAGATATTATAAATTATTTTATTACTTAAGGTTTAATATAGGAATTTAGGTTAGTTAATATAGATCTATAGTAAGGATTCCTTTTCTTCTGAGAGTTCCCTCTCTCCTCCCCCTTTTAAGGCTAAATAAATTATTTAAGTTTTAAATCTATAAAATAAAGTATTAATTTATTTTTTATAATACCTCTATCCCTTAAATTAATAGCCCTCTAGTTTAAACTTAAGCCGCTACTTATTACGCTATCTATACTATATAGGTTACCGCTATTATTACCGCTAATACCCTTATATAAGTTATATTTTATTTTTATATTTTAATATTTATTCTAACCTTTTATATAGCTAAATTAAAAGGCGCGATATCCTATACCTTACCTACCTTAATAATACTCTAGCTAGCTAGAGTACTAGCGAGTATTAAGCCGCCTAGGGCTCCCGCTACTATAAGCGGTATAATCCTAATAGCTTATACCGCTAGATATAAGTATATTCCTTTTTTAATTTTACGTTTTATTTTATTAATTTAACCCTTATAGTCTTACTATTGCCCTCCCTATAGTATTATTTTTCTTAGATTATATTTAATAGAGTAATATTACTTTAATTAAGATAACTATAAGTATATTTCGTAATTTATTTTAATTATTTAAACCTTATTATTAACTTTTAATTTATAGGAGAAGAATAAGTACTATATTATAGTTAAGGTTATTTTATAGGGTATATTAATAAGAGACTTTCCTTTAGCTAATAACTCTTATTTTACTTAAATAAGGATAGTTTCTATCTTTTATGCCTTATTTAGGTATTATAGTTTATATTAATATAGAGAGGCCTTTAGGCACTTAGTGAAATTTTAAGTATATTTTCCTATCGCTTTTCTATCTTTTTACCTTATTATATCCTCTTAACTTTTAAGCTTTAAAGTATTAATCTAAGCCTTATTTATTAAAGCTATAGCTTATCTATAATTTCCTTAATCGATCTTTCTTTAATTACTTTATTGCGGTATTCTATAATATATTCTTTAATATTAATAAGTCTATATTACCTATAACTCTCTCTTTATTTACTATTTTATAAAACCTTTATTAGGCTATCTATAATAAGGTTTATACTTTATTTATAGCTTAAGTAGATTATTTTATTCTAGATATATTCTTATAATTAATAATTATAAATATCTATATATTTTAATTTTATCCTTAACTTTCTTTAAGAGTTTTATAGTAATTAAATTATTTATTTATTATTATAAAAGAGATATAAATTAATATTTTATAGCTTAAATATTAGGCTTTAAAGTAGCCTTTATTAGAATAGCCCTTCTTTTATTACTTAAGAGAGTCTAAATAGCTTTATCTCTATTATTAAGATTATAATAATATCTTACTTATTAGCTCGCTATTTAATTAAGCCTCTAAATAATAATATTATAAAACCTATAAGCTCTTCCGGTTAATTATATTATCTATAAATAATATATCACTATAAAGTATAAAGCCTTCTCCTAATCTAAACTCTAAAGTATAGAAATATATTATATATAGGTAATATAGGACTTAATTAGCTACCTAAATATATTTCTCCTTAGGATTATTTATAAATTAAGTTAATTAGAAAATAATAAAGGTAATATTTAGTCTTATAATAATACTTATAAAGAGGATTAACTTAATTACTCTTTTATATTAATTAATAATACTTTTAGTCGCTATTCCCTTATTTAAAATAAGCTCCTCTTTTATTATTAAAGAGCTATTTAGGGTATTTATAGTTTATAGTTTATATATCTTTTCGAGATATATAGTTTATAAGACCTAGATATATTTTAAGCTATAATCTCTAATAATCTTTATTCTAAGGAACTCTTAAAGCTTATAGCCTCTAGTTAATTTATATTTCTTCTTTAGAGACTTAATAATTTCGGACGCTTTATCTTTATCCCCTTTCTTAAATGCGATAATAATATTATCTATATAGAAGAATATAAAGACTCTATCCTTTTAATAATAATATAGCTTATCCGGCACTTCTTTATAGCTTAAGCTTTAAAGTATATTTTTAAGTTCTATTTACTATAAAAGCGGTATAACTTATAGTCCATAAAGTACTTTATATAAGAGTAATACTCGCTCTCCTTATAGCCTCCCCTAAAGCTAGGGGGTAATTTTATAAATATATTACTTTATAGCCTTATATTAATAAATATATTTATAGTATTATATTATAGTAATTTAAGATTAAATTTCACTATAATTATTAATATTATATATAATAACTTTCTAATAAGGGTTATAATATAGATATCTTTAGCGCTTAACTTTTATTATTAATCTCCCTAAATAATAAGTCTCGCCTTATATTTCTATAGGTACCTATACTTATTAAACTTATAGGTAAATACCTATATATAGTCTAGTATTTATAAGCTATAAACCTATAGATCGTACCTTATAATCTCTATTTATAATAATATTTAGTAATAGCTCTTTAAGTAATCTCTCTATATTTATTTAAATTCTACCTTATATTTATATCTATCTAGACTACTATAGGAACTTAGAGCTAGAAGTAGATTCTTCCTATAGTATATTTATTTATTAAGTTTAAGGTATATTTAAGTTATTTATATCTTATACTTAGGCTTAAGCTTACCCCTAATATATTTACTCCTTATTACCTTTAAAACTAATATATTCTCCTTCCTTATTATAAGTATTATTAATATCCCTATATAAAATACTTAATTTAAGGTAAATAAATTATCCTTTAACTTTCTTACTTTATCCTAACTTTAGCTTATTTATAATCTTAATTATATAAGAAAGCTTAAAAGTAAGCTATTTAATAGTATTAAGAGAAATTTAAATCTTACTTAACGTTCTCCACAAGCGAGTGTCCCACACAAGCGAGTGTCCCAAAAATCCCTCAACCTCTCTTCTTTTCAATTAATCAATTGATTCTTAACCACCAAAGATGTCTCAATTAAATAGTGAGGCAAATATTCTTCTTGCACTTCGTGCCCTTCAAAATGACCCAAAATTACGCGTCCGACGCGCCGCATCAATCTATCAAGTCTGTCCTAAGAAGCTAGGTCGCCGGCAGAAAGGCATACAGTCTCAACGCGATACCATCCCCAAATCACGCAAGCTATCTGATCTAGAGGAACAGATCATTATTCAATTCATCCTTGATCTAGATTCGCGAGGATTTCCCCCGCGACTGCGTGGTGTTGAAGAAATGGCCAACCGATTGCTTGCCGACCGCGATGCATCACCCGTTGGCAAGAACTGGGCTTCCAACTTCGTCAAGCGACATCCAGACCTTAAGATGCGTTTCTTTCGCAAGTATGACTATCAGAGGGCTAAATGCGAAGACCCGACTATTATTCGCAATTGGTTCGAGCTCGTAGCGAATACAATTGCGAAATATGGTATCACCCTCGCCGATATCTATAACTTTGATGAGACCGGCTTTATGATGGGCATAATTACAAGCGGAATGGTTGTTACAGGCGCAGAGAGGCGTGGAAGACCGAAATCAGTCCAGCCTGGAAATCGAGAATGGGCCACAGTCATCCAGGCGATTAATTCCGAAGGCTGGGCGATCCCGCCGTTCATCGTGGTTGCGGGCCAATATCACCTCGCCAGCTGGTACCAAGAAAGCAACCTCCCGGGCGATTGGGCTATCACCACGACTCACAATGGCTGGACCGATAATGAGACGGGTCTCGAGTGGCTCAAGCACTTTAATCAGTATACAACCATTCGATCAAATGGTCGCTATCGTCTTTTGATCCTTGATGGGCATGAAAGTCACCATTCAATCGAATTCGAGAAGTATTGCGAGGAAAATAAGATCGTCACGCTTTGTATGCCGCCTCATTCGTCTCACCTACTTCAGCCTCTTGACGTTGGGTGCTTTGGGCCGCTAAAAAAGGCATACGGTCGAGAGATTGAGCATTTGATCAGATGCTCTATCACCCACATTTCAAAGACCGAGTTCTTCCTAGCCTTTTACGCCGCCTACCAGGCTACCATGACGACAAGCAATATCAAGGGAGGTTTCAGAGGAGCCGGGCTCGTTCCTTTAGACCCCGAAAGTGTCATATCAAAGCTTGATGTGCAGCTACGGACCCCAACGCCCCTTGAGGAGGAGGCCAGCCAGCCTAACCCTTGGGTCTCAAAGACCCCAAGGACAGCCCTTGAAGCTAGCTCCCAATCTGAATACCTCGAAAGACGAATCAGAAGGCATCAAAGTAGCTCTCCGGAGTCTATTCTTGAGGCTCTAAAGTCATTGACTAAGGGAACAAAGGCAATAATGCATAAGATGACCTTATTAGAGTCTGAGGTTAAGAACCTTCGACAATCAAATGAGGCCCTTAGCAGGCGGCGCAGAGCAAAAAGAACCCGCCTACAAGATAGAGGGAAGATGACTGTAGATGAGGCAAGGGAAGCAATTGATCAAATGGATGTTGATATACAGGTACGGGCTGAATCGTCGAGAAGTGGTGGTCGAGGCAGGTCGGCGCGACCGAAGGAAAGCCGCTGTGGAATATGTGGCAAGGCCGGTCATAACAGAAGAACATGTCAAATTGTTATTGAGGTATCTAGGGAAGAGGAAAGTAATTAAATTTAATTAACTAAATGCTTTATTATATTTTTATCTTAAATCCCGTCTTAAAGGTTGAGATTTTTGGGACACTCGCTTGTGTGGGACACTCGCTTATGGAGAACGTTATTCTTTTAGAAAAGTTTAATAAATTAAGTCATTAAGAAGCTAAGAATTTATTATATCTTTTTCTTTCTTTATCTAAATTTTACTAAATTATCTCATTAGATACTTAAATCCCTATTATTTTAGGTATCCGGATTATTCTCCCCACCCCGTGGCAGGCTCCCGTTGCGGGGTCCTGCGCCGCTCAGCAACCCATTTTGGGTGGGCATCTCCTGCTGACAGTGCCACTCCTGTTGACCGCCAGGGCAGAGATCCGCTGCCTATGGGGAGCTGAAAGATGAGATGAAAGTGTTGCTGATTATTGGATGACCTCTGTATAGCTGCTGGACTTGG
The DNA here is from genome assembly GCA_020883615.1 of Fusarium virguliforme. Lineage (NCBI taxonomy): Eukaryota > Fungi > Ascomycota > Sordariomycetes > Hypocreales > Nectriaceae > Fusarium > Fusarium virguliforme. The sequence goes on along the minus strand of JAJHJD010000009.1, from coordinate 524,334 downwards.
TCCTCTTTGTCCAACCGCGACCTTAAGCATGTATATCTAAACCGCCCAAGGACACACAGCGTCACCACTACGGCTTCTATCTCACCGATTCTCCTGATATACGCACCATTCCCAGCGCCATGGCAGACTGGTTCTTCAGAAACACATCATGCTACCCCTTCCATCAGTTGGTGGTCCAGAGCACCGATCTCATCAACAGAAGCCTCGAGCGTGCATGGGACGAAAAGTTGGAGGACGAAGGAAAGATTGACTTGGACATGACTGGAGATTTCGAGTATGGCTGCATCGAGCGTTTATCTCTGCATGCCCCAAGGATCAGGGTGACCCCCAAAGGGATTTTCTATATCGTCAGGCCCAAATCCGGGGTCATCGTGTGGGATTATTACGGCCCAATAGAGCACGGCCTAGCCGGGTGGGAGGTTGCCTTTGACTGCGAAACGGGTAGGTGGGAAGGCCATGCATTGTGGCACTGCTGACATCTCTGTAGAGTTAAAGCAACTCTCGTCGGGGAGGGGGTTCGACGCCGCCATGCGCAAGTTGGAGATGAGCGATGAGGGTGGTGAGAGCCTCGCTCAGTTCAAGTTCAAGCCACGTTGGCCTCCTCCAGTCCGCATCTATTCATGCATGCTAACCGCGCTCAGGCCCCAGCGTCAAGAGGAGCGAGGGTTCATTCGCTAGCGTTGGCTATGAATATGGGCTGGAATTGGCTGCCGATCTCTTTCAAGCATGGCTGTCAAGGCACGGGGCCACGGGCACAAGTTGGTGACCGCTTTCGGCCATTCAGTCATGGCTAACCGTCAAGGCGACGTGCCCCGGGACGAGATCTCCTTTCCTACCTATGACATGCAGTTAGGGTCGTATTATCGACCAGACGGTCGCGAGGGCGTGGTTGCGGCGGCATGGTGCCACGCTGACGGTGCCGCGCCGCCCATCTCGAAACTCGCACACACCTACGGGTCGTTTGTCGACGACACGGAAGCCCACTCTGCAACTCTGTGCGTCTCTCGCACACAGTTCTGGAATGAATGATTCCTCAAAGTCGTGGCCAACCTTCCCCTCCACTTTGAGTTCCAAGGCGACACCACTGAACCTGGACGCGACGAGGAGCCCTACGAGTGTCTACAGTTCGCCGTGGGCAATGCCTTTGCAAGGGATATAGATGCAACACCTTGGTGGTCTTCAAAGAGAGGACATGAGATGCCGGCACTGTACCGGTGGCTTAGAAGTGACGGCGGTTCTGGTTCCTTGATCTCCTCCTGGGTATCACTGCCACAAAGTCGGAAAACACAAAACTCCCGAGGATGGATCAGTACCAGCAGTAGGCCATATAGCCTCCACTCTCCCTTCTGTACACTGACACTTTCACTTTCCCAGTTCGCAACAGCCTAGAGATACACTTCGACTACGCCGCCGCTCAGTTCACAATCACCGGAGAACACAAATCGGACTGACTTTGGGCCTGGTAACAATTTGTGAGTCTCCGTTCCCTGAGGTCTCGGTCCTGTGGGTTTGTAACTAACCAGAAGGCCCCCAACCCGCACAGCATCCAATCAAGTTGGCGCTGGGAGATGGAGTTTCACCTGAGAGCTGTCAACGACGGAGGCCTCCATATCTTCTCCAAGCTCAGGAATCGTAACTGGTCAATGTACGACTCGAGTCAAAGGAGGCCGTGGGATCCATGGACCCAGTACGCCGTCACAGCGAGAGTGCATAAAAAGATGAAGCCCATCCTGGAAAACCGATTCAGGTCCATTGCAAACATGCTCAACGAGGGCTTCATCCGGCAGCACAAGATGTGCCTCCCTGGCCATGGAGTCTTCTTGCTGGGTAACCCCGCCTTTAACGAAAGAGGTGATATGCTGGCAGACCTCAGCTGGCAAGGGTAAGCTCGCCTGTGTTCTTTACGGCAGCCTTGATGCTAACGAGCGCGCGTCAGCATCGTCAGCGTGGCAGGCTCCTCTGCGGAGAATCTACCTGCGCGCCCGCCGCCCTACGTCCTCGACGATGACGCATCACCTGGAATCTTTAGCACGGCCGACTTTGAGGACGAGCCCGTGAACCTCCTGGAGGTTGATTTGGGCGAGCTGATCGTAGGTATACGCGAGCAAGACCGAGACGAGGCCCTGGCGAGGCTGGCGGATATGAGAAAAGCGCTCCGCGAGACTGTCCAAAGGGAGAGCTAGAGGGACTTGGGCTAGTGACAGGGCACTCTCCGAGCAGAAGGGAGATATGGGATGTGCACAGCCAAGGCACTGACTCATTGCTCGCTATAATTCTTCTTATTCACTTCGATACTTGATACACGCCGTAATTCGCTACGCCAAATGATACAAAACGTTAGTGAGAGAGAATATAAGACAACAAACATAAAGACCATTCGCACTGCCGTTAGCTATTGAGTCCCTATAATGCAAATGCTTGTTACAGGGACTAACTACTACATACATATCACTCACGACGTACGTTCTCTCGATAAAACTTAAAGAGGATAAAGAGAGAGGATTGATTAATTTGGGGTAATTATCGTAAGATGGGCCTGCTGGTAAAAGATATGACAGAAATGAAGAATAAAAAGAGTCTTCTTTATTCCGGCCTTGAGAGAGAGCATGGGGCAAAAAGAAAACTTCTCCGGTACAGGGAATCGAACCCTGGGCTCCGCGGAACAAATCTCTCAGGTTATGAGAGCGCGAAATGTTAGCCACTACACCATACCGGATATGATGGGTTGGTTGACACTCGGCTTACAAATCACAATCATATCGACGAGTTGATTGGGGACCACGGTCTCTAAACGGCCAAGCATTTATGGTAGCTCGTGTCGTGGCTAAGGTGCCTGACGTAGTGTGGCTGACCCATAGTGGCGGTGCCCGCGTTGCTGCATCAACCATCCCCACTCCATCTCTGATGCGAGCTTCCCAATCATGACGATCCTCAATCCACGATGCGACGCGCCTTGATGAGTTGCACGCACACCCTCTGAGGCAATCGCCCTCTTCAATCTAGTCATGTTCGACTCCCAGCGCCTGATTTCCTGGCTCGATACTCTCCCTGACACATGCAAATCCTCACGAAAGCCTGACCCGACCACCAAACGAAAGGCTGGCCAACAAGAACCCAGTCCGCCATCATCCGACAAGGCTTCAGATACGATGGAGCGCCAGACACCAAAGAGACGCAAGCTCGCCGACCCGAACCGCACACCGCGAGCTGCCGACTTTCCCGCCGCCGCCTCGAGCGCGAGCTCCGTATCGTGGTCCGAATCCAGCGATGGCGTCTCCCGGTCGAGTTCGCCCAAGAAGCAGATGCTGGGGCTGCGACTTGAAGAGAGAGGGCTTGAGTGTCGCCAACTCAATATCGATACTGCGCCGCCCGCCGCGGCAGACCTGCTCAACGCGATTCGAGAGATTGGGAGCGGCATCGAGATACTCCCCGAGGCTCAGAAGGACATGATTCTCAGCAGTCCCCATGTCCAGGGCCAGAATACGCGGTTGTGGAGGTTTGCGTTTAAGGAGGCGGGAGAGCCTGATGTTCTGCCAGGGCGCGTTCCTCCTCCAGACGAGATTTCTCTGGTGTGCGATCACGCCCGAGAGTGTCACGATCTGAGCCATGAAGAGTTCTCCTGGAACATGGAAGTACATCACCGCCTCTTGCAAGCCGTTCTCAGGGAACCGGGTACTTGCAAGGGCACGCCATTCAACTTTTCGACCTGGTATGATGCCAAACACCCTGGATTGCTATTTTAACTTGGCTGATGAGTGTCTCTAGCACCACGGCTCGACCGTATCGAAAATACGTCCCTTACTCCTCCACAGCCAAGATGGTCGACTTTTGCCTCTACCTCAAAGACAAAGCCGACTCTGAAGCACTCCAAGCTCTCGGCCGCCGAACTCCCACACTGACGGTCAACCACACCGACTTTGCGCCCGTGCAATTGACGCCCATCGTTCTGAGCATCGAGACTAAGCGACCGGGGAAGGAACTCGACGCGGCACAGCTGCAAATGGGCGTCTGGCACACAGCTCAATGGGCGTTTCTCCAGTCGGTGGTTGGTCTGACGACACGGTCTCTGTCTGTCGAGGAGGAAATATCGCGACGACAAAAGGCGGACGCGGCGCTGTCGGAGCTGGGGCTCATTCCGGGAATCATTATCCAGGGCCATCGCTGGCATTTTGTCTTTTCGACGCGCGAGGGCAGCAAGACTGTGCTGTGGACGGAGCGACAGTTTGGGACGACGCAGAGCATCCTGGATACGTACTCTGTTGTCGCTGGCGTCCGTGAGCTTTCGCGATGGGCCAGGGATGTCTACGTGCCATGGTTTCGGGAGAATGTCCTATCTGGATTCCGAGTTGGGGATGGAGCGGGATAAACAGCGACTGATGAATGATGCTTCAATTCTGCTACTTCGGGGATTGCCCATCACCTCAGGACAGCCCAGGCACTTGCGCCAACGACAGCAAAGATTGCCAGCCACCTCACCAACCCTCGATTCACCTGCCTCTTTGCAAACGCCTCTATCGCCTGGCTGTCGTTGATCCTCGGGAAAGGGACATCTTTGGGGACAGGCAGGTCCAAGGCTTTGCACAGCGGCTCCCATCCTTCTTTGACGCCAACAAACACAAGACGCTCAGGCGGCACGTTCTCCTTGAGCCAGGCAATGTGCTGGTGGTAGGCCTTGCTCGTCACCGGCTCCCTCTCGCCATACATGATCAGCCACTGCCGGCGCAGCGCATCGATGTAGCTGACAAAGAAGCGCATCGAGGGCAGAGGGAACAGGACGAAGCGCAGGAACCATTGCGTCGCTGCGTTGCCGACGGTTTCCATGCTGCGCTGCCACGCGTCGGCATCGCGGACGGTGCAGATTACTTTGGCATCGGGGTAGAGCGTCATGAGTTCCGACATGAGGCCGCACCCTGGAGAGTCTGTAATGGCGGCAAAGCCATCGGTTCGACTCTTGATGAGGTCCAAGTTGGCACGTCGCGTGTCTTCGTCTTTTGGCGGCCACTGGTTCAAGACTTTGATCCAGGTCTTGATCTCGTCTTCGGGGCCGAGGGTGGATTGCGTGCCGCCGTGGTACACGGGGCCGTCGAGCAGGATCTCGAGGGCTCTGCTGAAAGAGGCTGTTCCGGTGCGTGGGAGGCCGGCGCCGATGACTTGGAGTCTGGCGCCTGGCTGCGGATGAGAATAGTGCTGGCCCATGGTGAAGTAGTGAAAGATGGTATACTATTGGGATTGCATGGTCTTGACCTCGATATATAAAAACTTGGATCGTCAAGACTGTTTAACGCTTACCCGGCTGAGGTCATACCTGGCGCTGCTAATGCATACCCCTGGCCATAAAGCGGGCTATCGAACAGCACCCCTGTCACTGTTAAGAAGTACTTTAAACCAAGCATAGATACCCAGACTCTAGAGGTGCTTTTTATCTATTGATCCTGGTCCTTCAACGCTTGGCATAAGCTGAGATCATCACAATGTCGTTTAGTCCATCCGTGCCATGTTTGCGCATGTCTTCATTCGTCAACTCACTAACGGCCAACACCGCATATCTCTACACACGTCCATCCACGTACAGCAGTCAGCTCCACCCTCGGCCTCATCCCTCCTCCGCCAAACCTCGACCAAAACCTCCTTTGACGCTCTATAGCTCTCGAATCCAGATTTCGAAAGACCCTTGTCGAGCCACGCCGTAATGTGCTGCCGCTGCCGAACGGACATGGCCTCTGCCCCCGCTATAAACGCAGGCCACGCCGTCCCTGGTCCCAGAAGACCATGCTGTTCTAGCGCGTCGTCAAAGGAGTGGAGAAACTCTATCACATCGTTGACGCTATCTTGTAGGACGAGGGGATTGACGTTTCGTATCCTTCGGTAGAAGAATATGACGAGGGCGGAACCCAGGGCGCGCACCATGTGCATGTGTGGTGTACCGCCCGGAACAGGACTCAGACTTGCGGTCTCTGCCTCGTGACGCGACTTGAACAGACACACGGCGTTTTCTAGATACGATGCTCTTGGCTGTAGAGAGACCAGGACTTCGGCGTCTGGCTTTTTTCGGGTCGAGAGGCGGTCCATGACGTTGGCAAGACGTGTGATTTGCGACACGAGACTTAGCCACGTCTCTGGAACGCCGTAGATTTGCATGTACATGTTTTCCTGGTCTTGTACTGTATCCGCCAGGTGAATGGCTTTAATATCACGTCTCGATTCTTTCAGTTTTCGCGGCTCCAGGTGGAGAAAGTTGTCGAGCGTGATATCGGGGTTGATGGATTGCACAGGCACATTGTTTGTCTGCGATCGGGCGGTTGAGCGTGCAAACGGGGCTTCTATCGCGTGGTTCTCGTCGCCAAAGACGTAGGTGCTCTCGGAAACGATACGCATCCAGGCGTAGATGTTGTGCAGGAGACGTGCGCGGCGGGATATGGAGGGCTTGGTGAGGCCTCGCCAGCTGATTAGGCGCTCCATTTCTGTGAGGCACCATCGCGTATCGCCTTTGTTGCCGGAGAGGAGCTGAGACAGAAGGGTTAGTGATGGGACTGAAGGAGGGGGTGTGGACTTACAGAGGTTGCCAGGACGGCGCTGATGCCCATCAGCTGCTCCTTGTACTTGGCCTTGTTTGGCGGCTGACACTCCTTCTCAAGACTGAGTCTGAGGTGATGCTTTGCAGCTTCATAGGTTCGATTCGAGAGCGACTTCCAGTGGTCTCCGGGTCTTGCGAGCGCTGGAAACGTGGCAGAGTTCAAGGACAGGTGAAAGGCAGATACAGCTACCAGGGCGTAAAAGATGGCCAGGTTGGCGTGCTTGATCTGCTCCTTGTCCGCATCGAGGACCGTGAGTTGACTCAACGTCATGATTGCTGAGGGATAGTGGAGGGTCCTCCATGCTGATTTCTCGTTGATGGGGAGGGAACCCATCTGGCAGATGACGTCGTTGTTAAAGTGTCGGAGCAGCAGGGGCGCGTCTCCTATCAGGTCAATCTGGGGCCATGCTACGTCGTCGGCAGTCGTGTCAACAGACAGCAGAGGATCAAGAGTCTCTGAAAAATTAACAGCAGGCTCTGTCGGCCAGTTGAGGTTGATTGGCAATGCACCCAGGCTGTCTTGCGGGTTCATCTGAAAGGGGGAATTGTCGAGGATGCTCACGTCCCAGGTGAACAGATCCCCCACTGCAAAAAGTCGAGCGAAGTCGAAAAGTCGTTTGAGCTTATGGACCTCGCTGGGCCAAAGCCCACAGATTCAGAGTACCCTTCGCTCAGGTCGTCGAGGTCCATGCCGCCGAATGACACGGGGTCGGAGATGACAGAGTGACAAGGTTCAGGCTCAAACTTGAAGACCTGGAAGGGGCCTACAGCGTGTGTGTTTGGTACATCGTCTTCTATTTCGAGAGTTTTGGATTGCTCGTCAATCTCGCTGAGGGCTGCTGCGATGGTGGATGGGACATTGTTGACCAGAGCGCTGCTCATGGACTCTCTGCCCTTCTCTTCAAGACGATTAGATCCGGATCTACTGAGGATGAATGGCTACTAACCTGTGTATAAATGCCGTCTCGAAAACTGCTCTGCTCCAGAATCAGATGGCTGAGGAGGCTGCCTATCATAGACCTCTTTTCCCGTGGATATCAACCACCTCAACGCAGGGGTGAAGCCCTCGCAGGCCAAGCCAGCAAGCCGACATCTGTTGCATTTCGGCACCGACTGATCGCACTTGAGATGACGTTTCCGGCAAGTCTTGCAGCCGCCGAAAGAATGTGTCCGTCTTGACCTTGAATTGCTCATATTGAAGAAGAAAAGAGAATGGGGTTGATGGATGACGAGAGGTAGAGTCGTCAGTTAATGGGATTTGAAAAGGGAAGGGGGCCTCGGGATCTCCTTCCAGATGCGATCGAGGCTTATCTTGTGCCGAAGGAGGCCGGTCCAATTGGGGCTGGATAAGAGAATGAGTGACTCGTCATTGGTTCTAGACCGTGAAACTAGTTTGGCAAGGTTCCCCACGTTCTCACATGAACAGGTCAAGGGACTTGGAGAGTGAAGGCATGGGCTTTTTTAACGAGGGCAATGGAGGCAGGAGAGTAGAAAAGAAAAAGCAGACTCTCTCCGGCTTAATTCGTGCTATGGGTCCCTCGCTATCGCCGTGTTCCCAATGGACGCGACCGACGCCCTTTGCCGTGTCATTGACAAGGCGTATCCACTTCGGCCAGCCCGGCACCCATGCCGACGAGTCAAAGGGCTTACCACGACCGCCATTGTGGTTTGATCATGTGGATTGTCATTTTCAGTTCATCGATCGGGTGACGGCTGTCCATGGTTTTGTCAAGTCCCTGTCGCGGCTGTGAGGCTCTCCTCTGACTCCTCAGCACGCCATTCATCCTCCATGGAGTGTTTACCGCTGCCGATTCGTCCCCTCTTCATTGATACAAGACTTAATAATGGTATCATGGCTGCCATTTAGTGTGTCGTATTCATCTTTCCTCTTCTTCAGCAAACTGACTCCTGTGGGGATCAGGCAGATCGTGGAAGAGACTTAAGTGAAGGAGACATTTCACGATTGACAATAAAGCAAGTCCAAATAATCTTCTCTTTAATAAATCCAAACTTCGCTAGCTATACCAGACATGAGGATCTCAATCTGTTTTATCCACCCATCTTTCCCAAGCTCTCTTGTCCCCGCTTAAGCAGCAGCAGTAAACAGCTTCTCGATCCTGCGGTTGTTCCACTCCCAAGCCGTGACATCCTCATAATTGCACGGCGTAGCCTCGTGATAAACTCCTTGAGCGGCAGCAGCGAAGCGCTGCGGTTCGGCTTGGCAAAGTACGCAATCGAGTACCTCTCAGGAATCACCCGCTCGTCACCGGCCTTGATCGTGGGGTACGTCACGCGGTGGCACGCAGCCTTGAAGGTGTCGTTTGTCAACCGCTGGAGAGAATCGCCAATGTTGAGGATGATGTCGGTGGGGGCGAGGACTCGACATTTCGGAACGTGCCCAGGTTCAGCTGATCTTCAACCTGGAGACCGCCGGTGGAATCCTGGAAGAGCATCGTGATGGTGCCGAAATCGGTGTGCTCGGCGATGCGGGTGGCAGTGCCGTCTGCGAGCTCAGAGGCAGAGATGGCTGGGTAGTGGAGCAGACGGAACTCGTTCTCGGCGCGGTTGTGGAGGGACTTGAGGTGGTCCTCTGAGACGCCGAGGGCGATGGCGAGGGCAGAGAGGATGTGGAGTTCCGTCTTGAAGGCCTTTTCGTAGAAAGTCTCCATGAACTTGCGGAACCCGGGGAGCTTCTCCTCAGGAACCCAGATGTTGTCGACGAGGTCGTCAGTAGCAGAGCCCATGTCGATGGTCTCCTTGATGTCGCGGGTCTTGAGGGGGCCGAGACCCTTCTCGTAGCCGCTAATGTTGGCCACGTTTTCCTGGCCGACGTAGCTGTAGCCTCGGTTGGGGTTCGCCTGGGGAGGGTGCTTGGCGATCATCTTTGTCTCGTGGGGGAGGTTGAAGAACTTCTTAGTCTGCAAGGTGTTAGATGACCGATGGAGACGACATTTGCAGTCGAGTTTACCTGTTCAAACAGCTCCTTAATGTCCTCGGCTGGAATGCCGTGGTTCTGCAGCTTGACGCATCCTCGCTTCTTGAGGAGGGAGAGGAGGGTCTCGCAAAACTCCTTTTCTGGTCCGCGGTTCCGAAGAACAGGGACATGTCGAGGGTATCAGCGTTGACGGCGGCCATTTTTGCGGTAGAAAAGGAGTAGCTGTGAAGAGTAGTGTGAAAGTGTGTGAAGAAGTGTTGATTGATCTGAGCTTGATGGGTTGCTCATCTGGAGGGTGTCCTATCTGTTCTTAAATACTTAACGGCCTCGGAATCAGTTACTCCTTTGCCATTCTCGCAACGTGCCCTTTTGGTTACAGTCGTGATCCTACACACATCTAATCAGGAACACAGCACACGTCGCAGATTCGGATTGGGTTCCTATCTGCTCAAGGCCGTCAAGAGCCGCGCCTAGAAGGGCACCAGAAGAGTCCCGGGCTTGCCGACGAGCGGCTTCCCGCGTGGCAACCAGACCAACCGAGACAGTGATCCCGAGATACGCTATCCGTCGATGGCGGATCGGTTATTCTCGCTGACGACGAGATAAGGACGAGATTCTACCCCGCAAAGAAGTGTTCAGCGCTACGGGTAGCTGGCGTGGGGTAGTGGTGCGCAATAGGCAGGAGATCCGATGGCTCGTCCAATTTGTCTTGGGGTGTTGAATGGTTTGGGATGGAGCGTGGCAACAAGGTTTGTTCTTTTGCAATGTCCCGTTTTCGAATTGAACGGCACATGGTTGATTTCCGGTCTACCGAAGTGGCTTTGGCTCAGGATAAGGAACGGATGGTTCAGTCTGGGAGGACGGCCTTTGGTTCGATAGGCCGAGTCTGGCATTGCTTTCCTCTCTTCTTCTATAGTTGCGGTATCCTTTCAGTCTTATTCATAGTTTGTTTCTTGGTTATCTAGTGTCGTTACAGGTGCTTTGTCTCTACACTCTGCTGGCTGCCATAGTGCAGTTGGTGTAAGCGAGAGGTTCCGAGTCCAGCAACTCAAGATTCGCAGTCAATCGCCTACAGGCATCTGCTTTTGAACAAGTCAACTTAAATGTATACAGATGAGGCACCTTGGTATTAAATCTACTTGAGCTACATACAAGATCTGATTAGTTATTGCACAGCAAAATCGCAATGGTGTCTTTGGTCAAAGACTACGTTTGATCCATCATATCCTGATAGCCACTCATGAAAATCAATCTATGTCGTTATTATTATGTCTAGTCTATGTTGATAGTATTCTCTGTTGCATCCAGGCTTGACTCGTTATTTCCGGGCGGTGGCTCAAAGTAGGCGCCCAATCTACAACGCATTAGCAACTCGGTCTCTACACTCAACGACAGACTTACCCAATAATCACATAACACGCATACATCAGCGCTCCCTTCAGCCCGACGGCCCTCACGCTCGTGCTCGTCCGGCTCAGGATGAGCAGGTTGATCAACAACCCCGTGCCCACCAGCGTCGTCGTCTCAAACACGTTGAAGGCCATCTCGAGGTCCCGATGCAGCATCCAGGCTATCAGCACCGTCAGGGGCGCCACGCAGAGGGCGATCTGGATCGCAGAGCCCACGGCCACCGAGATGGCGAGGTCGAGCTTGTTCTTGGTGGCCACTGTGACCACGGTCACGTACTCAGCAATGTTGCCACCACGGGGAGGATGATGAGGCCGATCATGGCTTCCGAGAGGCCGCCCTCGTGCGTCACGTCGTCGATCTCCTTGACGAGGAATTCGGCGTTCATGGACATGAGGGCTGATGTGAGGACCAGGACCGTCACTGAGGCTAGTGTCCCGCTTGAATTTGTTGGTCGGGAGGGTTGAAGGGCGGACACTTCGTGGGCGTGCTCGGGAAGGAACTGGCTCGCGATGGTTCCGTCGTTGAGTGAAGAGTCCCTGCTGTGGAATCCTTGGCTGGCGCTGAGTGAGCGTGTGCGGGAATGTCCTCTGGCTCGGAAGCCGTGCTGATAGGACGAGCCGAGTCTCGAGTCGGGCCGGGCGGGATCTCTATTCACGCATTCCTCCTCGACAATCTCCGGGTTCACCCTTGATCCGCTCCTGTCGAGAGTTGTGCTTCTGGCACGGCTTTGGGCGTTCTGGTCTGCGAAGCGGATGATTCGAGGGCCAGCGCCCTGAGATAGCGAAGACTGGCCACGGCGGTGTCGGCGGTGAGGGCTCTGGTGCCGGGGATTGCTGGGTTGGAGAGTCTGCAGCGGAATTGGCAGTGCCTCTGCTGTCTTGGGTCTCATCTCGTATGCAAAGTACAGCACATAAATGACCAACACGACCAGCGAAGTAGCACGGCTCATGCTGAGAGCCGCCTCACTCGTCTTGCCCTTGAGGTGAAACGTGTAGTCAAAAGCCGTCTACCAGAGTCAGCCGATTTCACTTGAGGGAAAACAAGCAAACCTACGGGTATCAAAACAAAAACCGAGACAAAGAGCAGGCACGCCAGGAGCTCCGACTCTTCCATGCTGCACTGAGGGTCATGGCTGGACATGCTACTGGCCAGTAGCGCAGAGCCGAGAATCAACAAGAGATTCACCAGCACACTGCCTAGAATGGATGCCTGAACGATGCGAATGTGGTCATTCACCAGAGCAACGCTGAAAAAGTCAGTAGAGTTTCCAGAATGGTTCTCGGCATTCCTTACACTCTGGTACGAGTCAGCAAAACATTCCAACACAAACACGTCAGAAAACTCACAGAATGATCAATTCCACCAGGTTGCCGAGGGTAATGTTCAAAAGCGCTCCGACGGTGTCTCCCGCCTCGATGGCTATCCTCTCCGTGGCATCCGTCAGCATGACGGAAAGGGGGATGATGGCGATGGCGTTGGTGATAAAGGTGACCAGCGGCGTGAGGTCGTACGAATGAGCAGCCAGGCCGATTGGCACGAAAATGAGAAGCCAGTTGAGTTTAGAAGCCACCAGAGTAGCACGGATCTGACCAAAAAGCCGAGATTCGCGTCGTTACCACCCCGTGATCGAACCCGTTCCATTCCAGGGGCTGCTGAGTTTCGAGGTCTGTCATGTTTGTCGATGACAGCTGCTGATAGCGGAATCCATCTCCAAAACGTGATGATGCACGAAGTGCTCGCCTTATCGTGTCTTTTCACCGGCTGCTTCATCAGCACACACTCTTTTCTTCGGTAAGGCCGGGGGGAGGGGGGCGCACCTCTCAAGCTAAAGCCTACCCCTGAGACTTGGTGGTGACCGCCAGAAGAGGCCTCCTGGTCGATGTCGGGCGAGTCGTCTTCATCTTGGCTCGCACTCAGAGGTGAGCAGTCGTTGTACCTGGGAGCCTCGGCGACGAGAGAACCCATTGAGTGAGAGATGTGATGCAAAGAATGGGAGAGTTTTTTTTTTCTCACAGGGGGCGACGAAACTGGAGGGGCAATTTAAGGGGACATGTCACGATGGGAATGGCGGCCGCTAAATTATTACCCCTGAATCCAACCAGGGCCCTTAATTGGAAACATTGGGTCCTGCGGGATTTAGCCTCGTTTTCCCTCCGCTGGAGCCGCGACCGTAGGTTCCTTTGGCTGTGATTAAGCAGAGAAAAGCCTGTTAGTTCCCCTTGATTTATCTCCCTATTCCAATAGAGTTCCTCCACGTATCGCGGTTCCCCCACGGTTCGAGGCTGGCATGCCCGTCCAATCTCCTCGACGTGACGCACGCCCCACAAGCCCTTGGAACCCACGCATGAAAGCAAATCGCAATTAAAGACGTTGTTAACCGACGGGGGACGTTTCATCGCTCGCTGTTGGTTTCAATCTGACGCTGCTTTGGTATGGGATTGTTATGCTCACCGACTGAATCCCGCAAGGAATGGGAGCGGAGGGTTATTATTCAGCAGCTGGAATTTGGTCTTGTTCCCACGTCAATTGCCTTTGTGATCATTCCGAGTGTCGATAAGGGACTGGGTAGAGGTTTACGCGTTTACCGCGTATTTGGGTCGGTGGACCCGCGGATGATGTCAGACAAACGCGGATCGGTCTGTAGATGTCTCGGCTGATCAGGCACCGCAACTGACGTTCTGCCGTCAAACTCAGAGTGTTGGAAGAGAAACCAAGGGGGGCAGTCCAGAATTATAGACGATATTGCGATGAACCTGCTGGTCCGACTCGGAGTAGACTCGAATGACCGTCCATGGCCATGCCCGTCAGACTCAACTCCACATCTGAGATAGAGGGCCCAAGGTCCTGGTTTCTAGAAGCAGGCCATGCACCAGTCCAGGATCGACGGCGCAGGGGCGTTCACCTGCATGGCCTATTGTTATCACAAGACCTTGGCTAATATCTTAAAACCCCGATACTCTCTTGGGGCTTGGCGGGCGTTTCCGTCTCCATCGTAAAATGTCTGCGATCCAACTACAGCCAGACGGGTGAAGCACAGGTTCGCTCATACGTACGTTTCTCATTGCTTACAGCCTCCCATACCCGACATGACCCGTAAATGAGTTGATATAAACAGAAAGGCTTGCGCAATATCAGCTGAGGTCATGCATGGAAAATCTGGTGATGCGGTTGCTGAATTGAGTAAAAATTTCAATCTCATCATCAATCCAGTCATCTGTAGATGGTGTCCTACAGCTATTCTCATCATGCAGGGAGGATGCAAGACGTTGCATCGCATGATTTTATGCTCACGGGAGTCATCCAAGTCGTTTACTCCCCATCTTGGACTGTCTACCCGCCATATTACTGACCTCTCGAAGCAAGCATTCCCAAAGCGTTTGGGCCCTTGTTTCTTTTGTCTTAGGTTGATGTACATAGACACCTTCAGCCTTATAGGGACGTACTAGCTTTACACAAGTCAACAAACAATACTGCTGACCTGGCCAGCCAACGCTTGGGTCCCGTGTAGTCAAAGTTATTCCGCCAAAGAGCGGCCACGCTGCTTAAAGTCTATCTCACCTGATTTACATATCGTCATATCTATCTGAAACACTACTAATCGACTTTGCAGCCAGTCTGCGTCACCAAACGTCACCACTCCACACACCTCGCGCTGGACTTTGCGGACTTTACGGATCTAACGGATTTCCAAGAAAGCGCCAAATAAAGCCGTTCCTGGTTAACAACACATAGGTGAGTGTATACACCGAAGATTTTGTTGTATATAAATGTCAAATCTCTTCTCACGATCCCCGGTAGCATCGCCAGCGACAGCATCAGCAGCACCCGAGTAAACGACTTCACCAAACTTCTCGACCTCATCAACCATGTCTCCTAGAGTCATCATCTTTGGCGCGTCTGGCGCTGTTGGACGAGCCGCCGCCTTTGAAGCCCAGAAACGGGGTGCAACCGTCTTTCTCGCGATGCGAGACACCAGCAAACCCATCCCCGGCCTCACGCCCGAGAATGAGCGAGAGCACGGCTTCACGCGAGTCAAAGCAGATCTTTCTGATCTGGAATCTGTCCAAGACGCTATTTCTCAGTCGGAAGCGACCATTGCATTCACGTACAAGCTCGCCTCGGCGCAAGACGGCATGCGTGCGACTTTTGAGGCCATGAAAAAGGCCGGCATATCCCACGTCGTCTTGCTATCTTCATACACCTTGTACCGACATCCAAATGCGGAAGCTGCCATGAACAGCTCCGACTTTATCCCTGCTGTCCACGCCAAAGTGGAAGTTGCTCTTGTCGAGAGTGGACTGCTGCATACCATCGTTCGACCCATGTACTTTAACAGCAACCTGAAGGAAGAAGCCGGAGGCGTCAAGAAAGGAGTGGTCACGCTGTTGCGACCAGAGGCCATTAGCGATTACATCGCACCAGAAGACATTGGGTCTGTCTGCGGAGCGAGGCTGGTTGAGCATGGGTCAGAGTCACAGATCCTGCCCTTGTGCGGCCCTGACCTACTCTCGCAGAGAGAAGCATGGGAGGTTGTCGCGAAGGAGCTTGGTCGCGATTTGGTCATCAAGGAGATTACCGAGGATGAGTTTGTTGCCTACAAGGAGGAGACACTTCCCAACTTCATTGCTCGTGCTCTCGCCGAGTATTTCCTTGGAGATGACAAGGCAAGGTATCCGGCCGAGCGCTACAAAGAGGCTTCGGGAAACATCAAAAAGTACACTGGGAGAGAGCCAATCCAGCTGTCCGAGTGGATTAGGGTGCATAAACACGATTTGTTCAACCACTAGGTAGTGGTAGAAGCTCTCGGGGTCGTTGAGCGAGGGGTGGGATTGTGGTCGAGGTAGGTCAATATCACTCAGTTTGATAAGTGTAAATGAGCAATAGAACTTATACTATGATGTTTTGAATAGTGTTCTATTTAATAGTGACACGAAATTGACTTGTTGAACTCAGTGTAAGTCAGCTAAGCAAGTCCGGTTGTATGATTCGAAAACCCTCCATAGACTAGACTCGAATATAACTTGCTTCCAACATCAAACACCTTCAACATCAAATCAATTATGCCGATTAGGCAGATTTTCTAATATTCATGTCTTGGCTTCAAGAGCTGAGCTTACATAATCCTTCAACCAACGTCTGCACACACAGCCTCAATCAGGCTGCCTCTTCATTTTCAACCCTTCCTCCACAACACCATGGCCGATCCTCTCAGCATCGCGGCCTCGATCGCCGGACTCCTATCCTGCGCAGGCCAAATTGCCAAGTTTCCCGGCCCGTACGTATCCGCCGCCAAAGAGACGCCGCAGATCACGGCCCGCGTCTACTCGGAGGTGCAGAGCACCCAGGTGATCCTGTCTGGGCTCCAGGGCTTGACAAAGAACCTCGGGGCTGTGCAGGCAAGGCACGCCGCCTTGGTCGGGGTCGACCAGGTTGTCGCCATCCTCACGAATGGCGTTCTCTTGTTTTCGGAGCTCGAGGCTCTTGTTCGGTCGCTGTCCCCTCGTGAAGGGAATGAGCAGCAGCGGTTGCCGCTCCGCGCCCGGCTGCAGTGGACGTGGAAAGAGAGCACGCTTTCTACGCTACTTGCCAGAGTCCAGGACTTTAAGAATTCCATGTCATTGATATTGATGATCTTGAAGAGGTATTCGACAGTCTAATGTCCCAGGTTTGAGCTATGCTGACCTATTAGCGACTCTCATCCATTGGCTCTTCAGCATCAAGAGCAGCTCTCCGTCAGCGTAGATTCCCTCCTCGAAAGCAACAGTTCGCTGTCCCGACGGCTCATGAATCTAGAGAATGCCTTGGATGTTCAGACGATCATGTCAAGGCGGATGAGCCTCTTGTCTATCTCGGGAACTGGGCCACAGTCGGCAGAGACACAATCCCCTCTCATCAGCACGCCAGAGCAATCCAACAGCCAAGAGTCTGTTCTGGCCATGTCTAAGTTCGACTTTGAGGCTGACCTCGACTCATCGCGCGTCTACCGCCGAGCACAACGGGACACGATGGACTTTTCATTCCGCAGCTCGACCGCGCCATCAAACATGTGGTCGGTATTCTCAGGCCTCAGCCTGAGCAACATATCCATAATATCTGCCATCGCACTGCCCCTATATCAGGAAGATATTAGCAGCGCTCAGCACTACGACTTTGGCAATGGTCTGCAGGTTCCAGCAGATCCCCCACAACCCCGGGCCAAGCGAGACTACCTGTACGAGTGCGTCGAGATCAAGTTGAAAATGCTCCAGCTCCCCGGGATGGACGAGTACTTTGAGTACGGTCCCAATTCAAAGAGCGCATTCTACGAGCTTTGGCATGTTTTGCGCAAAGGAATGCCCCTCTTGAGATTGGTGGAGGCCTTAGATCCCCAGGTCAACATTGTCGCGTTTCCCCCAGACGATCAAGCTTCCATCGAGGCCGCCATCTTTCAGTTTCTTGCATACTTCATGAACCATCCGGATCTAGGTGTGGATCCTCAGTTCACAGTTTCCGACCTGATGGGAGACGATGCTTACGGGTTTTCAATGGTGAGGCACAGGTGCACTCGTCCCGATATCGCTCTGGCTTGCTGACTCGGGGAAAAGGTCATTGATGGATTATCGTCAATCATGGAAAATCTCACAGCTCGTGGCATTGTGGGTCCCGTTGATGCCCAGCTGATGAATCTTGCCCCGGTTCATGGCAGTGCAGCCCAGGAGCACGCAGGTCTCTTACTCGATGAATTCTTGGTCCAGCAACACATGTTTGTTCGCCAGCTGGAAGAGCTGGTCGAGTTACAAGTCTGGATCGAGGCTAACAGTTTGCTAACTTGGAACGACGTGATCGAAATGTTTGGGAACGCCCGGCAACTGGCCAGCATGCATATAGGCTTGCTGGTCAGGATGACGCAGAACCGATACCTCCCCATGTCGGAGCAAGAATGGGCGACCGTTTTTCAGTATTACCGCGACAACATGTTCGACGAGAGCCACATTATTGTAAAGGCGCAAACGTCCAGGGCCAAGATTAGATCTTGCCTTGACCAAGATCTTGACAGTCGACTCAGCACCTCACTACTAAGATGTCTAAGAATCCTGCCCTTTCCGTCCCAGCGTCTTAGCAAGTACATTGACTTAATAAACGTGCGTGAGGCATTCGAACCCCCCCCCCCCCCAGGTGATCAAGGTGATGGCTAAGCCTCTTTGCAGGACCTGAGCAATAGGGACGACATATCCGAGCCTCAGAAGCTGGACCTGGGCTTGGCGCGGAAAAGCGTGGAGCAAGCGATGGATATTGTCAACGACAGGGCCAAGTCTGAAGAGATCAGAGAGGCGCTGGCAGAACTGAGACGTCGTGTCGAGGACTGGAGAGGACTTGACTCTGCCAACTTTGGAAAGCTGGTGCTATACGACTCGGTTGTCGTCAGACACAGCACAGGACTTTACCCTCTGCTGCCTGTAAGCTCGCTCCGACCGCTAAAAAGGGAGGGAGCTCTCTGCTAACAACATGGGCGTGTAGGGTATTACAGCTGCCACATCGAATGGCGTGAAGATGATCAGTCTGCCGGGAATAAATTCTCCCTCGAGTTTACCACCGAGGCTCAGATGAAGCTATGGTCATCAACAATAATGGAGACCAAGGCCAAACTTGAAGAGAGGGATAGGACGGAGCGCGCACAAAGCATTGTGGGCCTTGAATCGCTGTATATGGGCGGCCCTAATGCCGATGAGCATGAATTGTCTGATTTATCCGGCGTGTACGGCAGAGTCAACTGGGACTACAGGGAGAAGAGCGGGATATTAAGGGATGAGACTCTGAGCAGGTTTGGTTGGTTGGTTGGTTGGTTGCTCCATGGCGTACGGCAACGACTATATTTTTGCATAATTTCACTGTACAGTAGAGCGGTATCAAGGGCACAATAAAGAACACAGTGGGAGGAGTGGTAGAAGCAAAAGCTACCTAGCAGATAGCCAGCTACGACATAAAATGGTCAATTCCGTACATCTCGAGGCTGGTCGCCCTTGGCCTCTTCGATGATGCCTTTGCACTGACGCATCTGAATGACAAGAATGCTTGTGTCTGGAAGAGCTGTTGGTAGCCAGCTGTTGCACCCAGCCAATGACAGACAACCATCATCGTCGGGCCTTGCTGTTATGAGGCCCAGCTGGATAACTTATCAAAGCCCGCAATGCCAGGGCAAGTTTTAAGTGAGGGATGTTGGGACATTGTTGGTCCACGCCGCTTGTTGACAGATTTCTCAGTCTGTTGGCCAGGAGTGCCATCATGTCAACCAACAGGTTTCGGCCTTGGCCGCATGTTGGATGTTGGTTGCATGGATGAGCGAGGTTGGGCGACGGCTAATTCAGGAGCTGCATATTCGACCAACGGCTTAAAGATGGTCTCATTAAAGGATCACTCCCCTTTAATGAGAGATTAAACCAGGGCTCTATGGAGTAGTTTCATATTCACTGCACCTGGTACTTGGCGCTCTATAGACAAGCCAAATCATTAATGCTCACAGAAACTATAGCCGACATCTTCCCACTTGGTCCGCGCATCAGTCTGGAACGCACTCCGAATCTCCATCAGCTTGAGCCGATGCTCCTTTGCCTCGTCCAGAGACATGGGCACCGCATCGTCACTGCAGCTCTCCCGGACCATGGCCATCAGCTCGGCCGGAAGCGGCTCTCCCTTCTTGGCGGCCGCCTCGAGGCCCGGGTGGCTGGGCGCCTTGTCGAGGATGAGCTCGGCAATCGTCTGCGGCACGTTCTCGGCGTTGTCGCTGCCGAGATTGCCGAATGCGTGCTCCATCCACCAGCTCTGCTGCTGCGGGGGCACGTTTCCGGTGTTGATGACGCGCGTGAGGGGGTCGACGAGCCACAGGGCAATGAACCGGCGGTGGCCCGGCTTTGTCCTGTCCTTGAGCTCAAAGGGCGAGACGCGGTGCTGGAAGACGTTGGGGAAGGCGAGCAGCCTGCCCTGCTTGGTCTCGACGCTGCCGTAGTTCTGGAGGCACGAGCTGTTCATGCTGCCGGAGCCGAGGTGGGTGCCGTATACCTGCTCCATCCAGCTAAAGTTGTTTTGGCCAACCTCCCAGTCTTCCTGGTAACTGTCCGTCTGCATGCGGAACTGGAGGTGGCTGGGCGTGACGTTCTCCGAGTCTAGGTAGTACAGGGCTGTGGCGACAATGTGCTCGTTCATCTGGCCCTCGACGTGCCAGCCACCTGCGGGGAACTCGGGCTTTTCGGGGGTGAGCTCGATGGAAGCCATCTTGACAATGATTTGTAGGTCCTTGAATCGCTCACGTAGGGAGTCGCCAGGCTGGACCCCATACTCCCACGCCTCGAATTCTGGAGGAGCTGGCTGGGCAGGCTTTCGGACTTTCTTCCATGCAATCTCCCTGCGGGTTCCGTGCCATGTGTTGCCATCCTCGTCCTCTTCCTCAGTCCAGTGCTCATCTGGGTCAGTCTCTTCATCAGGGGATGCGGGGTTCGAAGCTGATTCCTCGACCTCGGCCTCTTCTGGCTTGGGACGGGGCGAGGGAATTGGAATGTCCATGAGAGGGGATCCAGTTGTCCTCGTAGTCATCGCTAAGCCTCTGTATCAGCCATGGCCTACTGTAAGGCGCTCTGGGACTTACTCGGGGTTATCTGGGCGCGGGAAGCGAGGCTCAGTTCGACCAGCCGCCTTGAAGTCCCAGCGGACATAACGCTTGAGGCATAGATCCCAGGCCGGAAGGGCCCTTTCGATGAGCTTCTCGATGGTCCCGTACATCTCGCGATGCTTGAGGGGGTGGAGGTTGTTGATGTAGCTTGTGAATTTGACACTGCCGTCTTCTCGAAGCTCCACGTTGGAGGGCAGCCACTGGTACTTGGTTGACCAGAATACCTTGTCAACGTTGCTTCCCCCTACATTGGTGCCATCCAAGTGTCCTAACCCCCAATGCAGAGTCCGTCTGTCTTCATCAGGCTCCCGTTGGGGAATGACCTCTCCCTTTCCCGCCCATTTGTCGATAGCATCCTCAACACCAACAACCTCGTCTTCAAAGACTCGGGTTCTGCCATAGACGAGAGGGTAGAGGGATGGGTGGACAAGATCAAGCACCTTTTCGTCCGTACGGGGATGCCAGTCCGGGTTGTCCTTGTACTCCTCTTTCAGCTTGATAAACGCAGTGCGCAGGGCGTCATGAAGCGAGCTGTCGACAAAGCTGTCAGACTTGACAACGCTCGACGTCGCATCCAGCGTAGGGATCAAACCCGACTCTTTGAAGAACTCGGCCTTTGCACGCAGCTCCTTGATACACTAGTGGGCAAGTCAGCGAGCAGACAGATCAAAGGCAGCGAGGATGAGCTTACGTATTCGAGACACGGCCTGTCGAGAATGGTTTCGAGCGGATCTGGATAGTATCTTCTCGGAGAAGGGCTGAACCGTCGCCATCCGAGTCTTGGGCAGGCTTCCCGTCCCAGACAATCTCGTTGTACATTGGGCGAACGGGAAGGCAAGCCCTTCTTCCATCCACTTCTCGGTAATGGTGTCGTCAAAGACCTTGATGTGCCAGTCCGGCTTGTCTGTCAGACGGTCCATGATGATCATCATGGCCACCTCTCGAACGAGCAGCATCTCCGAGTCGGAGCCGAAGCAATTGGTATGGATGCCAATGGGGTAGGTCTCGGTCCTGTTTTCGTTCTGGTCATGGAATCGAAGGTTGAGACCGAGACCGGATACTGGTACTTGGGCATCTTGGCGGTGAAGACGTGTCTGCTCAACGAGGGGGTTCTTGGGGAGGAAAATATCGCGGGCGAGGCGTTGACAAAGTCCTTTCTGCCTATTATGTGGCCGAACGATGCCCTTAAAAGCCTCATTGACCGACTTGGCAGAAAAGACTTTTCCGTATGCGCGACGTTTGTTGGTCTTAAGTATTGCTCCTCGGCAGGGGTCAGCACCAACGTGCAGCCGCACGAAAACGCGACGGGAGGATTCGCCAAGTCACATGACAGCGTGATTCGAGGGCACTAGATGTTCAAGGGCAGAGCCAATCTAGGCACCAGCGGAGAATAGGGACGTGGCCGAAGGTTGATGCTATCATGAAGCCTAATTGACGGAGGGGAGTGAACGCAAGTGGAGTTGAGCGTATGGGTCCCTGGCGCTGTTGCCTTGAGGTCTGCCTGCCTCGATTACGATGGAAGGTGTCGATGCCTGAGGCATCAGTCGGGGATCCAGGCACCAAACAGGCGGGACGGACTCCCCGACACGACGATTGAGGACAAGGTTAGTGATTGTCACCCAATGCTTGTGCTTGTACCTGTTTAACGAGTAACGTATCAAGCGCAGCACCGTACTCCGCGGGATGTGCTGCTTTGACGGTCGAGGCCTTTGATCGACGTAGAATTGACGCTGTCTTGTGTGGCTGGAGCACGAACAAACGCGCTCGGATGGTGCCACAACGATACATACTTTGCGGTAGCACAACAGCAACGATGCAACAAAGGACCCAAGAAAATGCGCTCAAAATGCATGAATATCATGATAATGGAGAACTCATTCGCTAGGAAATGCCAAGTTTCTAGAAACAAGGATGAAACAAGCTGATTGACTGAGACTCAGGTGTCTTACCCTACATCTCGTAAACGAAAATCAAGGGTTCCATTGAAGTGAAGCATGGATCCCAGCAACCCCCCTGCGCCAATCAGCGGTGACCCAACAGGAGAAGGGGACCTCGACGACCCGACATGTTGGTGCGCAGAGATCCTATCATGTCGCGTGCTCGGTTTCAAGGAGCTGACCAACGGCAGCGGCCCACAGTCATCATCTTGGCACTGTCGCGAATCGATGTCGCTGAACAGGAACGAGAGGCGCAGCGAGAGGCGCAGCGAGAGGCAGTCGGTAGTTGGCATTTTCTTCTTTCCCTCGTATTTGAAAATGAACGACATGGCTCGATTCATGTCTGGTGCCGGCTACCGAGGCCGGGTATGGGATGGGATGGACATCACGAGGGCAAAAGAGGGTCGTCGAGCGCACAGCACCGAGCGCGGGCACAGCGTCCCCCTAAGGAATGCTGACAAAGCTTATTTCAGGAGGGAACAGCGCTAGAATGTCGGGGCCCATGGGTCCTCCATTGTCGGAAAAGGGCCCGCCTTGGCATAAAATTGTGCATCCCACCAATCCATCCCGTCCACACCCTCGCCCATGCCGCATTTGAGACAGCCTGTCTCGGTCGGTGAGAAAAAGGGACAAGAGGGAAAAAAAAAAAAAGGCGTTAGATGTCATCTTTTGGCGCGAGACCCTGACGCAGATGAGAAACAACAGCACGCGTGCTGCGGATAAGACAGTGAAGCAGCCGTCAGCGCCCACATCGCCGAGATGCGGGACAGCCCGCAGTGGAAGGCCAAGACATTCATCAAAGAACAAGAAAAAAGAACACCACATGGGTCCATCGAGATGCACCTCGCTGATGCGTTACCTCGTACGGCGGTGCGCGCACAGCTGGGACCACTGCCGAAATCATCCCAAGGATCGCCTCACGGTCCACCAACCCAAGCCATCACCGATCAGCAAGCCGCGCCTCAGACACACAGCCCCACCAGCTCTGCACCTGCTTTTTGCGCGAGATCAAGCCCTTTTTTACGGAGGATCCAATGCGAGTCTTGTCTGAGTGGCGATGCATTTCCCACCTCTGATGCACTGACCGCGATGCACTGTCGATGCAGAGAGTGCCTTCCCGCGCCCGGTTTGAGATACAGTGGTGTCATTCGGCCAACATCCCCAACGAGTCAATACCCCGAAGCGCCCCCCATCCCAAGTTCCCCGGCCGCCTTATGGGACACTACACCTGCCAAGCAGCCGAGAGGACAAACGTTTTGCCAGCCCCGGCACGCATGGGCGATGGGGTCATTCACGGTTTTTTTTTGCTTCGTATTCCGCCGTCTTTAGCCTGGGGGGCGTTTTGGTCGTGGCGTTCTCGCAGGCTGCTGGCCCTCCATTCATCCCATTCAAAACAGCCAGCAGTGAGAGGCAGAGGAGCACTGCCGATCAGCCGACCCAGCAGGGAAATTACCACGGCAGTGGACGGCCAGCCCCCAAATAGAAGCTGGCCAGGGTGGACAGGCCAGAGGGGCAGGCCACAGTACTGCTAACCAAGATGGACTGCTACTGTAACTAACAGAAATCCCATTTTATTGTCGCCGTATCACCACCCACGCCCACCCCTGGACACGCGACCCCTTTCTCGTTTGGCCCGTTTTACCCCACATTGTACGGACGGAAATCCAGATCTTGTTCCTTTTTCAGCCTCTTTATCCTCCTTTCCCTCTTTCCTTCCCTTTTCTCCTTCTTCTCTCGTTTTGCTGCCTTGTCCTTGGGATCCCCCCCCTCCCCCTCCCCTTTCAACCCTCTTTCTGTGTCTGCCCATTCAACCTCGCAGGCGCAAAAATGTGCTTCTTCTTCTCCGTCTCGTTCGTCTTTGGCGTCTTCTTCGTGTCGGTCATTTCCAGCAAGCTGCTTCACCTCTGGACGCACTTCTCCACGGTCCCTACCTCGGCCTTCATCCTCTACCTGCCGACATTCTTCCTCTTCGACCTGATAGCGATATGCATTGCGAGGCTTCTTTTGTGCCAGGGGAGGAGTCCTCTGGCATGGGGTGGCTGCTTTCTCGGCTGCTTTGCGACGTATGCGCGCATCCCCTCCCGACAGCAGAGACGAATGCTGACTTGCCATCTTACTCTACAGCCTTCTAGCCATCGGCGGCTCTTCGTCGCAGCTCGGATTCTACGCAAAGACGGGAGGCGAGCTCGAGTGGCGTGACGCGACGGCGTATGCCACCAGCAAGGAGGGACTCAAGGTTTTGATGACGGGCAGCTGGGCTGTTTTGGTTTCGGGCTTTGTGCTCATCATCATTGCCTGCTTTACCCACGGCATATTTTACCGGGCGATTGGATCTTTGATGGGGTCAATCGGCGACGACATTGCCTCTGGTCAGTACTGCCAATCATCCCCTGCGATTCGCGCGCGCGCGCTGACATGGCCTTCTCTTTGTAGTCTACGGCTTCTTTAAGCGACTCCGATTTCTGCGCCGCGGCAAATACTCCGCTATCAAGAACCAAGACGCCGACCTCGAATCTACCGAGACATTCTCCCTCGACGGGCGCGCTAGCCACGACCAAGGCCGTAATGGCTTGTCCACCCCCGAGAAGCCTGCGACAATACGAGGAAGGATCTTGCGACTGTTCTCGTTCATTCCGTCGTGGGTCCCCAAGATCGCCGTGTCCATCTTTATCGCCGTCGCCCTCATTCTGCGACCCGCCAAGCCCTACGATTACATGTCCATCACCCTCCCCGTTTCGCTGCTCGACGTCTTCAAGTCGGAGCCCGATTTCTGCACCGAGCAGCGCAAGCTTGTCGACAACCCCTTCCCGTTCCCCGAGCTCATCACCAATTCGACGTGGAGAGATCCCGATGGCGAATTCGACAAGGGCTGGTCCCCCAGCTGGGACCCGCGCTGGGCGAGCGACAATGCCTTGGCGTACGAGAACCGAACGGTCGACTGGCTGCCCGAGACTCTGCCGCGTGGTTTCTTTAGATGGGATCCTTTGAGGTCCAAGAATGGCTACTATGGATCTCTCGGCGACAAGAAGGACGCTCTCTCCAACAAGTGCCCCCACATCAAGGAGCACAACCCGTATTACAACCCCGTCAACGACCCATTGAAGGTCACCAACCTCGACGAGGAGATTCTCCCCACTCTGCAGGACGCCCTGGGCGACGGTTCCGTCAAGATCAAGCACGTCATGTTTATCCTCATGGAGAGTTTGCGACAGGAATTCTGGCCCTGCAGCAGGGCTCCCACATCCACAACATGATCCTCGACGCGAGCGAAGAGAAGGACCGAGAGGCCGTCAACGAGCGATTGTCGCAGCTGTCGCCGCACATCGAGATGCTCACTGGACGACCTATTGGCATCAAGGACGCCAACGGCAAGGACTACAAGCCCGCCGAGATCAAGTGGCACGACAATGCAGAGGAGGGCTACGGCGGCGTCAACGTCATCGGCGGCTACACGGCGGCCACAATGTCCACCAAGAGCTACTGCGCCTACCACTGCGGCTCCTACCCGATGCCCGTCGAGAAGTTTGACGAAGCCGACACTGACGCCTACCAGCCCTGCGTGCCCCAGATCCTCGACCTCCTCAACGGCGCCAAGGAAAAGACATCCTCGGACGGTGACGATTTCAGGGATCTGCAGTGGAGGACGGCTCTCTTTGAGGCCGAGGTGGAGGAGTACGACAGGCAGGAGAGGTTCGACGCCAAGCTGGGCTTCCATCACATCATCACCAGGAAGCAGATCGAGGAGGACTGGCGCTTCAACAAGTCGGACGTTCTCTACCACAAGGTGAATTACTTTGCCTACCCGGAGCCTGTTCTCCTGCCGCACCTCCGCGAGTTCATCACCAACACCACGGCCAACAACCAGCGCATGTGGATGTCGCACTTTACGAGCACCACCCACCACGCTTGGGACACGCCCAAGGATTTCCCTCATCAGGACTACCTGCCCCATGGAAACATGGACAATAAGTGGCACGGCAACTTTAACAAGTACATCAACACCATCCGTTATCACGACGGGTGGATGGCCGAGCTGATGAACTTGCTGGAGGAGATGAACATTGCCAACGAGACTCTGGTGGTCTTTGCCGGTGATCACGGCCACGGCTTCCACGAGGATTTTAACAAGGAGGGAACTTATGAAAGCGCCCACGTCAGCAACTTTCGCGTCCCCATCACCTTTCGGCATCCCCACCTCCCCCGGGTCCAGTACGAGGCAAACGCCACCACCATCTCCATCCTGCCCACCATCCTTGACCTCCTCATCAACAGCGGCTCCCTCAACAAGAAGGACACCCGCATCGCCACCGACCTTGTCCATGACTATGAAGGCCAGTCCCTCATCCGTCCCTACGTAAAGAAGCACGGCGACCGACGCGCTTGGACCTTTTCCGTCGTTAACTCGGGCGCCGGCATGATCGGCATCACATCGGCAGATGTACCGTGGCGGTTGACCATCCCCTGGACAAAGGTCTTTGAGTACCGCATCACAAACGCCGTTGAAGATCCGCTCGAGCTCAACCCCGTGTCAGCGTGGTCGAGCGAGCAGCTCGTCGAGGACGCCAAAGAGGCCTTTGGCGAGGATGCCAGCGCGTGGGTGGCCGAGGCGGTACCCATAGCCCAATGGTGGGCTCTCGAACGGCAACGACTCTGGCGGTATCACTCCTTGGCCTGAGCGCCCTTTTTCTAATTACTCTTTTTGCATTATATACCAGGCGTCTCGGGGCGATCTGCTTATTCTACCCACGACAATAGCAAGCCAGACGTACATCCCAGGATGGATGCGTCTGCTTGAGCAACGCTAATAATCTTTTGTTTTGTCTATTGGAAAAAAGGCCAGGCGGGTTTTTGGATGTAGATGGGATACTAGGGGCCCTTGTTCTTTTTTCCCCTCTCGATAGGAGTTGAAAGGGTTCGCCAACGTCATGAATTTTCTTGGGCCCAGTGTACAGCGAAGTGAAGACGCCTTTTATTGTTTATTGTTTGTTGAACTCTTTTGGGGCATCATTCCATGTTGATGAGATGGTTTGTTTCGTGTGCGGGAGTAATGGAGCGTGACAGATGAACCAAGAAGTGATTTTGGGCATTGGCTAGTATAGAGCCAGCTGAAGAGTTTCATAAACAGCGCGAGAATCATATTGCTTATTGCTACCCCCAGTCAAAGCGCGGCATTCACTCGTATCAAGTGCCGAAATCCCGATCGTCGTTGGTTCGTCTCGTATTCTCGGGAATGGCTTGCAGCTCGGTCCGAGACACCACGAGGCGTTCGTTTTTCTGCAAGGGGAGGAGGAGGTTCGAGACCAAAGAGTCTGATGATGATGTCACTGCACACCGAGCTCTGACCCCGAGACATTGGAAGCTTGTCGATTGGTGGCGTAGCCGATGGCTGAGACTTTGAGAGGTGCATTGTATCAGAAAGTCTTGAGTTCGTGTATTGTGGTTGTATTGTGGTTGCGAGATCGGCTCTTGTGACGAGTTGGTCATACGTTTGAGTGGTTCATGTGATGGTCTGAATTCGTGGTCGGTTGACACCATGTCTGAGTGGGTGGATGATGCGAAGAAGGGGAGATCGGCATAATTGCGCCATTGATGTCTGTTTATCTGGAGTTGCCACCGTCCCTGATTCTGCGTCAACAAGTGGCTCTCCTACTACACAAGTCCACGCCTATCGCATAGGCACTGCCAGCACCAACAGGAACTGGTCTATCTCGCTGGATTGGGACGTGACTAGAGATAGGCGCCTTGCCACTGAGAATGACGGCCCTTGGGCTCATTTTGGATGCACGAAATACTGCGTTGAGTGCTTGGGGAATGGTAAACTTGACGATCTGTTGCTGTACTGATAGAAGCCTTGGGGAATAAATTCGGATGCTTCACAAATGTTGAAACCTCGGATAAGCCCGTTTGTGAGGCTATTTGCTGAGAGCAAGTAGGAGTGGAAGCAGAGTGGTGTATCGCTGAACGGAAGGGCCTGAGCGAATGCGCCTAGTAGAGGTGCTCACGCAGTTTGGCCCTCAGCAGCCTGGCCGACTAAACGCATTTATTGTAGATTGAGAAGATCAAAAGGCTAACTATCGCCACTGGCAGAATAGACAACGGTGAGAAGAATGTCTGGTCTAGGATTAGACGCCGAGCCTTGTCCGTCAACCCCTTTGCAACTCGATTTGGCGTGTAGCCCTCGCATCTGGACTCTTGGCTGTCACCAACGCATTCGGGTAGATAAATCTCGCCTTTTGTTGACATGTCTCGGACTATAGCTGTTACTTCACGATTGTCCATCTCCTTGGCTGCGCGAGTGCTGCCATCCCGTACCAGTGGCCACTGCTAGAGCACTATCTAAGTTTGCCTACGTCTCTGGTGGAGGCTGTTTTCACACTATCCACGATTGGTGTAGGGTATGTGGCACTCGCACAGTCATGCGAGACACGGCCATTGATAACCTTGGTAGAATGCCATATCCTGCCGGAAATGAACCAAAATCTCTCATTCCATATAAACGCACACGTATTGGGACCATAGAATCCTCAAAGCACCGCAGGAAAAGCCTGTTCAGCTCTTCCGCACAGCAGGATCCAGTCCAGCTCAAGAGAAAGGAACTTTGAAGGCTGGACACCCAGGCTGATTGAGGCTGAAGGCATTCATCAAATCTGACAAGAGTGCTTTCGCATCTGCAGCGGTGAGCTTAGTGGACTCGGTATTCTAATTTTGTCTCTGTGCGATGCTGCTCGACGGGCGCCAAGCGCTTGCCCAAGTGCCAGAAGACAAATGGAAGTGAAGCCGTATTCCTTGGCCAATCAGGGCTGTTTCTGGGAGGAGCCAACGTAGCACCGCGTGGGGCTTGAGATCGCCAGCCGGGGCCTATGCTCATTTGCAATGGTGCCACCTCTAGCGAACAATGCCCCGGAAACAAGGCTGTGAAGGGCTGGAATTGGCCGCCGTGCAGGCTTTAGCTGGAGTGCGTTGAGCGGAGTCTAAGCCGATTCTGTAGCCTCTAAACGAAACTCCGCAGGTGCTTGCTGGGAATTCTTCAAGAAATCAGGTCAAAGTGTGAGAAGAGGCCCTTTTGTTGTGTAGGTAAAAGGTGTAGAGTGACTGAAGCCTCTCGCTATCAAGCTTCATTATAGACAATAAGACGAACCACGGCGATTGGATGGATAGCCCAAGCCACCTGCGAGTTTGCCATGTGCTCCCATCACTGCATCGAGGCTATGAACGAGGTACAGGCTCACCTGGCGCTAGCGAGGCTAGTTTACAGGGATGGACGGGGTTGCACCACTGAGAGCTGAGTGCCCAGTAACGTTATGGCCGGCCAACCTTTGTCTGCGGCCACTTGGATAAATAATCTGTTGATTCCTGTGAAGACCATTTTCTGAAACTCATCGAATAGTCCATAAACATCACGTTTCTGTCTTCTCTCGAACATACTCACATCCAAAACCATGAAGGACATCGTCATACTCGGTGCCGGCCTGGCAGCCGCACCCCTGATCCGCCAAATCATGCTCAAGTCAGTCCTCAAGCAAGACAACCTCCGCCTGACAGTCGTCGCGCCAAACACACACTTTCACTGGACCATCGCCATGCCCCGGGTCATCCTCCCCGACCACTGGTCCGAGCATAAGGCCATGTTTGAACTGTACCCTTTCTTCCAGGACTACCCCCCGAAAAGTTTGAGTTTGTCCTCGGCGCTGCGAGCAGTATGGATCTAGAGGGGAAGCGTATTGCGGTTGCGTTGAATAGAGGGGGTGTTTACACTGTTCATTACGACACACTCGTTATTGCGACTGGTTCGTCGGCTCAGGACCATGTGCCGTGGACTGTCCTGGGAACGACAGAAGATACCAAGGACAGGCTGCATGCTCTATGGGATGATATCCGACGAGCCGAGACAATCGTTATTGCAGGCGGCGGACCGGCCGGTACGGAAACAGCTGGAGAGATTGCGTACGAGTACAACGGCGACAAGGAGGTGTACTTTGTCTACGACGATGACCTCCCACTCGGCCCGTCAAACTTGATCACAGTCAGGAAACAAGCCGTCAAGGAACTCTCAAAGCTCAAAGTCAACCTCCTGCCCAAGACGCGCGTCACCGAAGCCACCAAGGACGGAAAAGACACCATCCTCCAGCTACGCCGAGCCGACGGCACCTTTCAAGCTCTTACATGTCAAGCGTACATCCCGGCTACAGGGACAAAGCCCAACACGAATTTTGCACCAAAGGAGATTTTGGATAACCGCGGTTTTATCAAGCAGACACGATATCTCCAAGTTGAGGGGCGATCTGACATTTTCGTCCTCGGCGACGCGGGGAATTTGGAGAGCAACAGGGCAATGCACGCCGACTCGCAGTGCCTGCATCTCATAAAGAATCTTCCTGTGTATCTGAGTGGAGGGAGGATGACTCCGTACAAGAAGAACCAAAAGGAGATGATTGCCGTCTCGCTAGGGAGGAAGCGGGCGACGGGACAGATGGGGACCATCAAGATGATGAGTCTGTTGATGTGGTATGTCAAGGGTAGGTGGCTTGGGACGGATTATGCGTATGATCTTGCGGCTGGGAGGAGGTCGGTGTCGACGGTGCTGGAGAAGAGGAGGAGGTAGCGGGTATGCGTTGTTGTGATGTTATTTAGCAAGTTCTGTCGTTTACATAGTTACTGCCTGTTCATTTCACATGACCAATTTTTACAAGAAAAGCGAGGCAAAGTGACATCGGTAAATTAGCTCCGGCAATTAAAATCGAATGACTGCCTATCTCTTGACGTTCGTCCACCTAGCTAAGAGATCATCAAACGTGTCGGACGTGCCAATATCCTCCTCACCATCTTCAAATTCAAATGGATACCCCTCGTCATCCTCTACCTCTACGACACGCGCGTCTTCGGGGTCTTTAACGGCTTCAGGGCCTTTCCTTTCGCTCGATGCAATAGGACAGTAGTCCGCCCAGTCCCCATAAAGCTGCTGCTGCTTCCGATCCATGGCTTGTTTGGACTCCAATAATTTGTGGCCGAAGTGTCGTGGTCATTCGTCTATATCTCGGTTGCGACACTCTAAAGTTAAGTAGCCTTCTGAATGCCCGCTTGCCAAAGGACGGCCGAGGGGGGAAGTGCCAGGAGGAGCTATTGGAGTACGTAGTTCCATATCGAGCCTTCTGCCCGGTTTGACGAAAAAGTGCCACAGCACAGGAGGAATAAGGGCGCCGGACTCAACACTGATGTCGAAGTGACCTTGAGCAATCTCATGCTGAAGGGATGCATCCTTAGTTTCCAAAAGCTGAATATGACGATTTGCGGCCTACGCTTGTTAGCATCCTTGTATCTAGCAATGTGTGTGTAGCTTACCTCCCAGCTATTGAAATCTTTGTACGGAAACTGCCAAGTCCTCCCGACGTGGTCTGTCAGGTAGACCAAGTCTTGACGCTTATTGACAGCAACAAAGATCACAATCTCGTCGTCCCCTCGAGCCTCTAGAGCTAGATAACTCCTTGCGCGAGCATCAGTCTTGGCGGACTGAACAAGGACATCTTGGATCTGATCTCTCTGGTGAGGTGCCAGACCCAGATATCGATCCCATGCGGAAACACGGCCGTTGTCGGTGGCTTGTTGTAGGCGCTGCATCACTAGTTCTCGGGCGAAGGGTAGGCGTCGGGAATCAGCACCATGTGAGGGAAGAGTCCATGCTTCGACATCAAAAGGAGCATTGTGGATTTTCGGCCTTTTACCCGTTTCCATGTGGCTGGGACGAAGAGTGCCAGGTTTGCCAGAATCGCATGAGGATACATCACTCTCGTCGTGTACTGGTACTGTACTCGACCTTTTGTGCATACTTCCATCCGCAGGGTTTTGAGACTGGGTGGGTTGGAAATTGGGGTTGTCGCGAGTTATCTCCTTCGTGGCCTCGTCACTGACAGGTGCATGAGATGGGCTTCTTGAATCGATCCCTGGGCTTTCACAAAATGAAATCTGTTGGCTAATTAGTGACTGAGTAGAGAATAGGAAGAAAAGGCCGGATGTACCTGAGCAAGGGTTGTGGCTAATGTAGAATCCGGTATCCCCTCGAGGTTGCCAGGACGGTCCACCGCTTTGGCGAAGCCGGAAAGACTACATAGAACCATGTTAGAGACAAATGCAAAGAAGGAAGCATTCATCTTACGAGGTGGCCAATGGATTCGATGATTTGGCCGATTCCCCTAGTGCTCCTGATCTGGTGGCAGTTTGCTGACTTGCCTCCGGAAGATGGATTCTTGTGGACGCTGCGCTGCGAGATGCGGCTTTCCGCTGTTGTCGGCGCGTCTCAAGGACAGCCTTTCGATACTTGGTCCTGCGACTAATCAACCGCTCGGCTACAGCTACAGCCTCGTGAGCCGACTCGTCGTCCCAGTTTGCGCCCTGTTTTGAAGTTCTAGCACGGTCAGCCCCTGTCATTCCACCTAGGGACAAACCCACTTGAGGTGAATCTTCGCAACAGTTGCAACTTGCAGATGAAGCAGCAGATCCATCTTGAGCCACCTCAGCTCTTCCTGGCAGGCCTTGACTCTCGGCTCGACCCATGGCCACTTGAGATTCCGGGTAAGCTGCACCAAACGGGTCGCTGTCAAGTCGCTCAGTCCAACATTGGCGGCGATTTCCTTGCTCTTGGACGACGGGGGTTTTGAGGCGTCGACGATGGCCCGGACGATTTGTAGATAGACTCTCTCAGAGCGACGTGACAGCGAGTAGATATCGCGACGGCCTTGCTCTGTAAAGATTGTTACCGAGTCGGCCCCTTGGTCGGGATGCGTATTCTCGGCAGCTGACTTGTCGGCTTCGAGCATGTCCTCGAGCTGCTTGAGCGTCGACGCCGTAGAAGCCACATCGAACGAAAGCTCCCGCAGACGGCCCTCGGCGCCTGCGACGCCCTCGACATATGTTTGCAATGTCGTCGCCAACTGCAGCCCGAAGCCCACGACGCCGACAGCCAGGCCAGCCGCTTCCATTGTTGTTGTGTAACTGGTGATGGCGGGGGTAAAAGATCATGACACGATTCAGAAGTGGAGGTTGGGTGTTGCTTACGAAGAGGTTGTGTAGCATCGCCATTGACTAATGAGGTTTGGTGAAACCCTGACCTGCCATATGCAGCTCATCCATCATGCCAGCCAGTCAGATTTCCATGTCGCGGGTGGTGAGTTGGTGAAAGTGCCGGCATCAACGCGGTGCTTCACGGCGGTGGACCCCGAAAAGGGCTGAGGGTTAGACCTGGACGCACGATGCGACGGTTGGCACTTGACCCGCCTTGAGCTGGCCCGAGACGTAATTCTCCCTTTCCTCCTCGAAAAAGACCGCATGCGAGTTAGGTATATGCTTGATAACGAGGGTGCGTTGGCTGCTGCTCGACTCCTGACAATGATCCGCTGTTCCCGGCCTAGCTGAGAGGATGCGTTTCAGGCGTGGTATTTTCACGCATAGGAGCGTTGCTCTGCCTTATGGCTTGGACAGATATGGTTTCCCACATCTTGGTGGCCCGGGAGAAGAGGTATGTGGTAGAGGAAATGGAGTTTCAGGATAGCAAACATTGTGCTCATCTTCAGGAGGTTGCGGTATAGTACTGTGATGCTGCTAATGGCCTTTTGAGGACGGTTGGAGCGAAGTTGTAGCTGGGCGGGTTGGGGACTGTTGCCGCTTTGCATTCGGTCGACTTAAAGGGTGATTGTTAATTCTTCTGTTTCCATGTGGAACTAGGAAGCTTTACGCACGAGGCAAAGAGATGCAATGCTCATATAATTTTAGTATTGCCAGAGGCTTTGTATGTCTATTTCCAGGGGTGCTGAGCGGCTCGAAAAGGTTACCAAAGGCATGGGTACTGAAGCTACAGAGTAAAAAAGCCGAGTTCGCTATGTACAAGAGCCGTGTGTAGAACGGAACTGCCTAGATGATATAAAAGTCCCGAGTCTTGCCCTCTGTAAAGTACGAATACTCGACTTGGCTACAATCGTAATATGCGTACCCCAGTCTCTGATACCGATTGGCAGGCTCCCCTTTGGCATGACCGAGGACCAAGCCGTACAACCTGGTATCTATCCCGACCTTTTCTTCATATATCGGAAGATAGAAGAGCCTGCCTTCCCAGTGGTCCACAAACTTGGTGACCCGCTTCGCTGAGGCCAGCGAGGCATCCTGTCGAATGTCGATGCCAGAGGTCTCGAGGTGTGAGAAGACTTCCTTTCCAGAGACTTTTTCGTCCCAGTGTGTGTTGAGGAGGATGCGATTGCGACGGTTGATTATACATGCGCATTCGAGCTCTGGCGGCATTCTAGATTGAACTCGAGAGAATTCTTTCTTCTCGGTCGTGGCCTTGAATAGTCGCCCGCGTAAACGTATGTAAACCCCCTTGAGATCTCCATACGGGTTTGCGCCAGCGGTCACGAGATGGATGTCCAGGACCTGACAGATGTCCGTAAAAACCCTGCTGGGAGGGCAATCGTGCATGGTTACAATTCCTTCGCAAGAAGCCCAAGACCATGAAGGCGCTCTGTACTGACGTGGCCGGAAGCTTGGGTAGACTGAAGTGTTCCAGAGCAGAGCCTGGGGAAACCGTGATCGCCACATTCCCGCAACGTACTCGCCGTTCCCGATGCTGGGCTGAAGGTAGCTCGCTAGGCCCCCAGGGCTATATAATTGGTGATGTTGCAATTCGAGTGCTGCTCGACCAGACGGCACCAGTGAGGATGCGCTGATGCGGCGTCGGCTTGCTTCAGCCTTGGCTGATCCCCCATCATTGTGAACCGTGTCTCGTCTGGGACTCTGACCGGCCAGGACTCAGAGCGAAGCACCGTCTGGCACTGCCACCAGAGCTGTCTGTCGGCGAGGAACAGGATGCGGTTGGAGATGTATGATTATTGGAGGACCCAGGAGCGGCGATGCAGTGCGGTGGCTAGAATCTCGGATTGAAAGGACCGAAGCTCTGCCAATACGTGAGGGACACTCAGCGTGTGTTCTTGACGGTTTGATGCCGCATTGAGTTGGAATTGTAATGTTTTGTGATTTGACCAAGCGGCGGGGTTGAAAGCGGACTTGGAACTGTGTTCTTGACCAGCCTGAGGAGCCATGATGGAGATGGGCGCCAGGCTGGAAGGATCTCTGTTGCGGAGGTTGGGTTTAGAGCTTTCGGCTGCGCCGGCTGCAGCTATCGTGAGGAGGGCGTTGCCGTAGACGTGCATCATGGTGGCCGACTCGGCTCGCCAGTCGTCGGCCGAGTCTTGGATGATGCAGAGCGAGTCGATCCAAATGTACTTGATGTCCAGACGGGTGCAAGCCTCAACCGCATCCCTGTAGCTTCGAGGCAGCTCTGAAATGTCGACGCCTGCTTCGAGACGGGGTTTGTTGTCCGTAAACAGCGTTAGCGTCTCGGAGCGGCCCCAGCAATGCGAGAGTGCGGCATAACGCAGTGACGGCTTGACTTTGTGGCCTTCAATTAACCGGACAGTTGAGTCGTTCATGATTTCGATGATTCTAGTGGGGAAGAAACCTGGCTTTTGCTGAACTGAACACTCCTCGTCTTCCACCCAGCTGTTGGCGAGCGACCACATCGCATCTGTCCCTGGGGGATGCGTGTGCTGTAAGTTCTCGGGAAGGATGTCTAACAGCATTCTTTAGAACCTGGGGCTGGGACTTGAAGATGCATGTACTCACCCGTCTTGGGGATCAATACAAATCTCCATTCCAAAGAGGCACGTTGGGCGCTGGGACTATCCTCCGCCTGCCTGTCTCTTCCAGACTCGGGAATCCAAACCTCGCCACTTTGGGCCACATCTTGACCCTCATCCCCATCGTCGACGTCCTGACCATCCTCAGAGGCTCTTGTCTCGAGTAAATGGATGGTCAGGTGTGTCAAGTTGGGCCGCCCCGAGTAAGGAAAGGAAGATGTGCTTGTCGTCATTGTAAAGGGAATGCCGGGGTCTAACCCCGTGAACCGAGTGCCCTTGACGATCCGCGAGCAGAGCTTGCATCCGTCATCAACAGAAGCGAGGATGCTCTCCCTGGACTGGTGATGCTGTCGATAGCGGTTGGTGAGTGATGCCTTGCATTGCTGGCAGAGTTTGGATTCCATGATGGCGGGTAAGGATGTAATTGTCTGGGTATGTCAGGGAGAGCGGGCGATGCTCTCCTTTTATGCCTGCGAGGTTGTGCTTGGACCAATCAAGAGTGCTCTTGGCATCAAGATGGGCAGAGAAAGATGGGTACGAGGCACAATAAGCACAGGGCAGAAAGGGCATAGGCGAGCGGCCTCTGAGATCAGGTACTTGCCTTATTTTGACAATAGAAAATATCACTTTAATATAGTATGGACACATAAATTCCATTCTCATTGATAACGACAAAAATTATCTCATAATAAAGGTGGTTATTGAGAACCGCTGGCTCAGTATCAAGGCTGCCAAGGAGGCCTCCCCGACACAGCCTCATAAGATACAAACCCAACACAATAAACAACATTGGTTTCTTTGGTGTAGATGACGGTTTCAAAGTACTTGGAGTATCAATTCTTTCAAGGGACTTATTGGTCACAGTCTCGAGGAACATAGTCACAGCATCCAACCCACAAACCCAAGGTCGCCCTCGTTGCATCCTAGAGCAGCAACTCAGTGCTCGCAAAAGCTATATTGCACCCTCTCCCAATTCTCAGCCTCTTTCTTTGCCGTCCGCACGTCCATCAACTTGAGCCGATGCTCCTGCGCCTCTTCCACACTCATCAATCCCTCGGGAACACTGTCCTCATGCTTAACAGCCCCGACCCACCAGTCATTTTGCTGCGGGGGAACGTTGGCGGTAGAGAGAACACGCCGCTGAGGGTCGGTGAGCCAGAGTGCAATGAAACGTCTGTGGCCTGGCTTGGTTGGGTCCTGGAGGCGGAAAGAGGATACGCGGTGTTGACTGAAGATAAGATGAGTATGTAGAGCCATGATATGATGGAGTAAACTTACAAAACGTTGGGAAAGGCGAGAAGACGTCCCTGCGGCGTCTGCACATCTCCAAACGTCTGCACAGCGACTGCCTCGCGCAGGGTAGTCCCATAAACCCTCTCGAGGTAATTGTACTGGTCCTGGTCCGCGTGGATCTCGGTGTTGAGTTCCCAGGATGTCTGCATGCGGAATGACAGATGGCTCGGGGTGACGTTTTCGCCGTCGACGTAATAAAGAGCTGTCGCGCAGATTTTCTCATTCATCTGGCCCTCGAGCTTGAATCAAGTTAGTATCTGCTTATAGGTCCGATGCCATGTTGGTACTCACATGCCATCCTCCGGCAGGAAACTCGGGCTTTTCGGGCGTCAGCTCGATGCTCGCTATCTTGACAATGACCTGCAGCCTATTCTCCTTGAACTTTTCACGTATACTCTCTCCAGGCGCATACTCAACCTCCTCAAAGTCTCGCGGTTCAGGAAGAATCGCCTCCTTGGCCTTTTCCCATTTTGCCTTGGCAATGTGCTTGTCCTGGACGTTGGGGGTCAGGGGAGGCAGACCCTGGCGCATCTGCTTGTGCTGCTTCATCTAGTCCACTCGGCTTCTGTCCTTGGCATAGAGAGCCCTGCTTTCGAGTCTGGCTAGTTCCTCGTGCGAGAGGGAGACGTCGAGGTCTTTGCACGTGGCCACGTCAAACTCTGGGGTCCACAGGCTGTCGTCCGAGTCGCTGCACACACGGGTTACTAAGTGCTATTCCTGGAGATGGATTGAAACTGACGACGCCTCGGTAATCTTGTGAAAGCGTGAACCCGCCCTTCCGGCCAGGGTCCCCGTTCTGTAATCGGTATACTCGTGGAGACACTGGTCCCAAGCGGGAATCGCCTTTTCAATGACGCGCTCGACGGTCTCGTATATACTGGGGAACTTGGTCGGGTTCAAGTTGTTGGCATAGCTTGTGAGCTTGACGGTGCCGTCTTCGCAAATGGCGACGTTGGAGGGAAGCCATTGGTATGTGTCGGACCAAAAGGGAGAGTAATATCGATTCTTGTCAGGCTCAGGTGTGGTTGCGCCCTTTCTAATATAGTCCAAGGCATCATACACGCCGACACTTTCCTCCTGGATGAACTTGGAGCGGCCTGAAGCTAGTCAGTGTGATTCTCGGATGCTGGCTCTTGATAAAATACCGTATACAAGGGGATACATGGATGGGTGGACGAGATCCTGCACCATGTCGTTGCTTCTTGGGTGCCAATCCACATTGTCTCCCAGGTCGGCCTGAAGAGTTTTGAAGGCATGGACCAGTTTGTCATGGAGAGCTTTGTCAATGGACGAGTCTGACTTGACGACCGAGTTGCCAGCTGAATCCAGCGTGGGGATGAGGCCCGAAGTCGCAAAGTACTTGGCCTTGTTGCGCAGTTCGGCGATGCACTACAACGAGTTGTCAGCAGGAGATAGTTGAGGGGTCCTGTAGCCGTACAAACTCAAAAGCCTGCTCGGAAACGATTCTAGAAACCGGCTTTGGAATACTCCATTCGTGACCCCGTTTTCCCTGCATGATCCTCGCAAAGAGGCCATCCTCGGACTGCTCACGAGCCTCGTCGCGCCACTTCTGGACAATGTCCTCGTCAAAGACCTTTTGGTGCCAGTCTGGCTTGTCCGTGAGCTGATCCATGACCATCATCATGGCGACCTCCCTCATGGGGAGGATGTCGGACAGCGACCCGCCATAGTTGAGGAAGCCGTCGGCATAGCTTGGGTAAGGACAATCTTCGAACTGGAAACCATGGTCTAGCGGGACATTGACGCCGGGGTATTTAAAGTCTGGCATTTTGGACGGAGATGATGGTGTTGCAAGTTGAGGTCTAGAATGAAGTTCTCACTATCTGAGAGGACTTTTCACCGCATTTAATAGAGATTTTCCTCCAGGCAGCCAGCGGGTATGCTAATTATTCCGAGACGGCCACGCCCATCCTTTGCATTAAAACCAACCGGAAATGGGAGCCGCCGAGATTCGTTGGGAATCCTCTGTCGCGGGGCTGAAATCGGAGTCCTGTTGGTTGGACTAGTGTAATCCTGCAGGTTTTAGCAAGTGACACGCATTTGTGTGTGAATGGTCTTGGCGTTTGTCGGAACACGGGAGATCGCCTCGCTATGTATTTAAACGATTGCGGCCCGGCCCTTTATGGGATAACTGAGCTCAAAATAAGTATTTAAGCGAGGTCACAGTTTGTCACTCAGCTAGCTTGAACTTTCTTTGATGTGTAATAGAATCGATTGGCGGAATAGTGGTAGAGTTCACATGCAAGTGAAGGCTAAGTCGCGTGGCCGATGACGTTCCCCAAGCCGTAAAGCAAGTCTCTATTTGAGTTCGGTGCCGATCACTTATGGGATTGTTAGTCTACAGGTTTGTTTCTCTTGAGCAAAATAAACAAGACGGGGCAACGAACCGCCATTGAGTGTAATGGCGCCCTTGGTCATAATATTAATAAACAATGTTTCGCCCCAATGAAAGCGTTGCCTGTTTCGCAAGCTTCTCTTCTAAAGCGACATCCAACCCAGTTACGTAGGCCGGATGAAACTCGACATGTTGTATTTTCTTCCCTTTGTTTGTCTCCATCCTCGGGCAAGACATATGTCTGGAGAGACTTGGGTCTAGTATCCTGCAACAAGCTGCTGCAGTGGCTTGATGACATTTTCGCAATAGCAGCTCTGAAAATCCTTGTCCCATGCAAGGTTGCCCTTGACGCTATAGTCGAGGCACCCCTGAATAGCTTTCACTTGATCCGGGAGCAGTCTCTCTGTCCTCTCTTCTGCACTCATGCGTAGCCAGCTTCTGGCTCCAGCCATCCGTTCCCCGTCCGAGCACATTCCTCCTTGGCCATACCTTCCCGCCCAGGTCTCGAGAGATTTGTGATGAAAGATCTCCAGTAGCAGAATAGCCAACTCAAGCATGGTTGATTGAATGGCCTCGGTGTTGAAGTCCTTGTGATATTGGAGCACAGCGTCCTCAACGGTCCGTTCCAAGTATGGAGTGAGGACTGTTGTGTGTGACCCTTTTGTAAGCTTTGTCGGGAACTTGATCGTTGTACTATTCCAATGGGTGGTGCACCAGACTGTTGGTCTGAGCTGCAGTACAGACGATACAACGTGCAAGGCCAGTGTGGTTTGCTCGAGGGGAAGCATTCGAGCCTCGTAGTCTTCTGCTGTATCTCGTAGAAACTCTGCTAAGGTTGTGCATGTGTTGTATTGCTCGTGGGGTCTATCCTCTTCCAACAGCTCGAGGGCGTCTGACGTGAGTCTGAGCGTAAGGACTTGGCCCCGGGTCCTCGCGCGTTGGGCGTCATTACAGATGCTCTTGATCCGAATGCAGGCGGGGCTGGATTCCTGGTACGCCGTAACAGTGATCCTGGGGGCCAGAAGAGTTCCCGCTTGTTCCGCCTGGGGCTTGGTTGGGGTTTGTGGAAGGCCAGTGTAATGGGCAGCAATCTCGACTTCCTGGAGAATATCCGTCTCGATGGGGAAACAGAATCTGAAGGCAATGAGAGCATCTTGCGCTTGTTGGATTGGGCGTATCCGAATCCTATGATCGAGGCGAAGCAGGACAGAATGCAGGTCGTGTTGATCGCAAGCCCAGCACTTGCAGGCCGCCTGGTACAGCAAGGTGGCACTCCTCCCGACTCTGGTGAATTCCAGAGCTAGCGTAGCGGAACTATTGGTCGGCTGCCTTGCCTCCCATTCTCGCTTTGACTTGACGCGCTTGATGAGCTTTCCGAGCGAGTACCTCTCGGTGCCGAGGTCTTTGACGAGCGCATCCAGGCTGTCTCTGTCGATTGAGAATTTGACCTTTGCTTTGAAAGGCATTGAGCCGGAATCAGCCTGGCTTGCATGAACGATGGCTATAAGGTCATCTTTCGGTACCTAAACCAAAGGGCAGGAATAGTCAGCTTAGTTCGAAGCGCTCTGTTAAAGCTTACATTCGCTGGTCGAACAATGTGATTCAGATTTGATGCGATGTTCTTTAGATATTCCTCATAAGTTGCCAGAATCTCGAGGAAATCACGAAAGGCATGTCCCATGTAGTTCTCGACTTGAATTCCTGTTCTCGCATCCTGGAGGATCTTGACGCACTCCTCCTGGGATGGATCTTCAGCCATGAGGATCTCGGGAACCTTGGCTTCGTGGAGGAGATCAAGGATGTCACAATAAAAGTTCCTCTGATGGTTCTTGAGCTCATGAAGCAAGTCGTTGAGAAGGCCGCGTGACCTTAGAAGGCTCAACCCCCGCTTTTGCTTGCAGGCAGAGATGGCGCTTATCACGATGGGGAGAGCCCCGAGGACAATACCCGCCACCTCGAAGCCCGACATCCTTGAGTGTGTTTCGCCAATAGGAACCGTCGGGGTATGTCGGCGGCAAAAAAGCTGTATCTACCGGATATGAGGGGGGAGGAACAAGCAAGTTTGATGCTTCTCTCAGCTGAGGCCTGAGTGATGACCTGTTGGTTGATGCCTGATCAGGTTGAAAGTCAACCAGCCAACCACCATGGCAGCTCATCTGCACTTTCATGCCGCTGAGGCGGGGTAGCTGAAGAGCTTTCCGTATTGTATTCGTGCCTTGAGATTCTTCATCACGACATCATCAAGGTCTCAATACACCCAAAACCGTCCAGTATCGCACCAGTTTGTCGAAACGTCAGTCGGGTATTGGCGTGATGATGGCGGAGTCTCAGCTTGAACTCCAGTCTCTTGGGCGCTGTATCCTTGAATCATTTGTGGCTTTGGCCAACGCGCTGCGGGATGACAGCAACAATAGTGATCTGCCTTCCAAGAGTCGAATCGCAACTGAATACCAGAGGTTCATACTGTGGGCTCGCAGTCTGGGCCTGAACCAGGTGGGACACGCATCACTTGACTATCGCGTGCGAGATGCGCCCGTTGTCAAAGCCTCCTTGGCCGATCTGCTGGGGGAACTGAAGGAGCATCTGGAGGACCGCGAGTAATATATTCAACAGTTCCTGGACAAGCTCACCCCAATAGTGGCCTCGATTATGCGGGGCGACAGACTGCCCCTGGAACAGGACGCTGGCAGCTATCGAACGGGGGAAGCGCATTCGAGTGATGACGGTCTTTCTGACGAAGAGTCATCTCTCAGCAGCATTGGATCGTTCAGAGAGGTTGACTTCAGACTGGTAAGCATCGGCAAAAGACTGGACTCGCTCTACGAACTTGCATCGAGGATCCGCAGCCCGCGCAGTCGATTCCAACGGCCTGCCAAGGATTTGTACAAGCATATCCCTGAAAAAGATCGAACAGCTTACATCGAAGCCCAAAAGGAGATCGAGATCTCGCGAGTCGCTTACGTACAACAGCAGAAGCTGGGGCAGGACTTCACCGACGAGCAACTCGGTGAACTTGAGCTGAGCAAGGACCAGATGCTCGCATGTTATGGTTCAACGAACAACTGGTTGATTCAACGAACCGGCATTGCAAATTCTCGAAGGAGACAACAAATTGCGTACTGGAAGAAACATGCCGAGATACTGGGCCGTGACATGACAGAGATACAGCTGCCAACGACCACCGATGAGCGGCACGAGACAGTCACGCACCTCCATACCCCAGAGAATGTTGGCAAGAAGCCTTTTCGCCCAAACTCAATCGCAACATCGGCGACAGGGATCAATCCAGACGCCCCGGGACTTGGAGATACTCGGTCTGTGATATCAACACACAGCCGTGTCTCCACAGCAATCGGTCCAAGGGGAGAGACTCTGATATGGCCACCGCCCCCAAAGGAGCTGGCCGGAAGCAAGTACTTTTCCTGTCCATACTGTTGTATTCCGTGCCCTGAGGAATATCTTATTCCTGACAAGTGGCGGTAAGCACCACGGACTTGCCGAGACTGGGCGAGCTTGAAGTTGACATAAATAGAGTCCACCAGAGCCATGACCTTCAACCATATCACTGCACATACGAGGATTGCACCGATCCCAACCGGCTTTATGGGCTGCGGCAAGACTGGATCGATCATGAGAATCAACACCGCCGCGTGTGGCACTGCCACATCCATGGGGAAGAATTCGAAACGCAGCCCGACTACTTGCAGCACTTGCACGAAAAGAAAGGCGACCACAAGCCAGAGGATGTATTGCCGGATATGGTCGCTGCCGTCGTCGAATCGTCCTCAAGACCGCATCGCGACTGTCCCTTTTGTCCCACAGCTTTCCCTGAAGTTCTAGCCATGCAGAAGCACGTGGCATACCACCTGGAGAGGCTCACGTTGTACACTCTCCCAGACATCGAGGAGCAGGAGGGGGTGATTTGGCCTCTGACAAGAGTTCCAACAGTCAACAACCTGTGGGAAACAGAGGA
Source organism: Fusarium virguliforme (assembly GCA_020883615.1). Taxonomy (NCBI): domain Eukaryota; kingdom Fungi; phylum Ascomycota; class Sordariomycetes; order Hypocreales; family Nectriaceae; genus Fusarium; species Fusarium virguliforme. Next base: position 480,534 of record JAJHJD010000009.1, on the reverse strand, counting down.
CGACGAGAATCAATTGCCTGCGACTTCACCGAAGAGGACGAGGTGTTGTTCTGGGAGAGTTTTTACGGTCAGACATCTGGCGAGACTCTTCCAACATGGAAACAAGCCCGCAGTTTTGATGAAAGTCTAGACTCGATGCAGCAAGTTGAACCCGAAATTACAACAGGCGACGAGAGGATCATTCTGAGGTGGTGGCTGTCGCAACTTCTCTCTCCGGTGCCTGTCACTGTTTCCGACCCCAAGGAGAGAACAACTTCTAATGCTGTCGTTGGCAATCACGAAGGAGACCCACACAACGACCAACTCCCGTCAATGATGGTGAGATAAAATGTCAATACGTTTTCGCTCCAAAATTCACTAACTTGGCCTGGTTTATAGATTGACCTCGTCGAGGCTGCTGGGGTCATTTATACCATTCAGCAGACCTGCGAATTGATCCGCAGAGTTACTACGACAATTGGAGCCCATAAGAACAGTAACTCGAGGCCTGAATTTCTATTCAGAGACCCCAACAGTATTGCTTCAACCAGCGAACCTATCCAGTCCTTCGAGGAGCTTGGGACCAACAAGGCTTTGGCCGACATGCTGAAGCAGGCTCAAGAACTGGAACTTTACATCCAGAGCTTCGAGAAAGAGTCCAGTACAGGGTCCTCCGTCCGTCATGGGACCCATCAGTCTATGAGCGGCCCTGAAGAGGCAGAGCACATACGCAAGATGGCCAGGGAACTCACGATACCCAAGGCGACCTTCATCCTCGGTCTGTTTATTAGAAAAGCCTCGGAGAAGCAGGATAACTCTGAATACAGTCATGTATTAAATATCAATCACCTCAGAAAGGTAAATGAGGCTATTGAGCAAAGACTTGGGAAAGGGTATCGACTCAGGATCGCTGAGGCGACTCAAGGCAAAACGCCAGATGGTGGGTGTCATGTTTCTTTTTTTCGTCACCTCGCAAGAGCTAACGTAGTTTCCTTTTAGCCGATGGCAACATTCGCCTGACCGAGGAAGAGTACCAATATGTCCTCGCTCAGCTTTCAGATGAAGACAAAGTAAACAAACAACTAGATATACTGATCGAGGGGCCTGAGGCATGAGGGAGATGGCGGATTTTGGTGCACCTCGAGTAAATATGAAGTGGTGGTGAGGGCAAGTCCTTTTTGACGACGAGGTTTATATTTGCAATGTTGCCAACCTAACTTATCACAATCTTTCCGGTTGCGAGATTGACTACTCCCCAGCTCCGACCGTGTACTGAAGGCCAGATATATAGTTTTGCCAGTCAAAGGCCATATTCACGAATACGCTGTCTTACGTGTCTCTACAAGGTCAAGCTATCCTGGGCCATCACATGTTGACCCATAAGTGAATAGACAGGCTCAAGCTTGCTCACTCAGCAGACTACAGTAATAGAATTCGCAGGTCTAGACTCGACAAGTGGAACAGGAATCAGCTGTCACATAACCCACGCTCCACCGATAACGATAGCATACCGGCTAACCGGCTCGCGCGGACCTGAAACAATCCACCTATCAACAGGGGTCACTCGGCAACTCGTGCCGAGCGCATGGGGAGCATGAACGCAAAGGCTTGATTAGTATGAGGCTGTGCAAGCCTGTGGCGGGTTCGTCGAGGTCCCTGAGGCCCCGTCGTCATTTAAACTCGGGCCGTTCTCGAAGGTCTGCCGCTGTGGTTATTGGAGGAGAAACTGGCTGCCGGAGTTATACTATGCCTTCCAAGACGGAAGTCGGATCTAACGGTTCTGTATTATTACGCGGCGCATGAAGCTTGTATTGTATATAGGACTGTGGTTGAGCCTTACTAGAAGAGAAGAACCAACACAACATCGTCTTTGCCGGACAAGGAAATACACCGCATTCATTTTTTTACTCTCGTTTCTACTTTCGCAAAGTAACATTCCTTCAAGCATCAAACATGACAAAGTTTGCCTTTTTCCTCGCTGCCCTGGCTGGCAGCGCCATCGCCGCGCCCTCTGCCCCCTTGGTCACCGAGGCGCCACAGGTCGACGCCGCCAACTTTAAGCGCGCCTCGAGCTGCACCTTTTCCGGCGCCGACGGCGCTGCTCAGGCTAGCAAGTCTCAGCAGTCTTGCGCTACTATTGTTCTCAACAACGTGGCTGTCCCCTCCGGTCAGACTCTTGACCTGAGCAAGCTCAAGGAGGGCACCAAGGTATGTTTACCTGAGGCTGTTGTCGGTATACAGCTGACAGTGTATAGGTCATCTTCAAGGGTACGACTACTTGGGGCTACAAGGAGTGGACTGGCCCTCTTCTCAAGATCTCTGGCAAGAAGATCACGGTCGAGGGTAGCGGTGCCACCCTCAACCCCGACGGCGCCCGCTGGTGGGACGGCAAGGGCGGAAACGGCGGCAAGAAGAAGCCCAAGTTCTTTGCTGCCCACAGCCTGACCGACTCGCAAATCAACAACGTCTATATCAAGAACACGCCCGTCCAGGCCGTCAGCATCAACAGCGTCAACGGCCTGACCATCAAGGACATGACTATTGATGACTCTGCGGGTGATTCCAAGGGCGGACACAACACTGATGGTTTTGATATTGGTGAGAGCACTGGTGTTACTATCACTGGTGCCAAGGTTTACAACCAGGATGACTGTGTTGCCATCAACTCTGGAAAGGTGAGTTGCTGATTTAACGGTAATAGAAAAGCGGCATACTGACACGAATAGGATATTACCTTTAGCGGCGGTGTCTGCTCTGGTGGCCACGGTCTGTCCATCGGCAGCGTTGGCAACCGCAACAACAACGTCGTCGACACGGTCAAGTTCTTGAACTCCCAGGTCACCAAGTCCACCAACGGTGCGTTTATTCATCACTGTATTGATCCATCAACTAACTTGCCTAGGCATCCGAGTCAAGACCATGAAGGGCGCTACCGGCTCCGTCACCGGCGTCACCTACTCTGGCATCACCCTGTCCAGCATCTCCAAGTAAGCCACCCCCCACCTATTTGAAGCCGGTGTACTGACCGTCAAGGTACGGCATCCTCATCGAGCAAAACTACGACGGAGGCGACCTCCACGGCGACCCCACCAGCAGCCTCCCCATCACCAAGCTGACCCTCAAGGACATCTCGGGCTCTGGCGCCGTCGCGTCCTCGGGCACCAACATCGCCATCGTCTGCGGCAGCTCGGGCTGCTCCAACTGGACCTGGTCCAACGTCAAGGTCTCGGGCGGCAAGAACTACGGCAGCTGCCAGAACGTGCCCAGCGTTGCCACCTGCAAGGCCTAGGCTCTGAGAGCGGATGTTGGTATCATTCTATGCTGAGGTATCTCGGTAATTAGGTATTATTACATAGTTTTAATCACACGCACATAACCCATAGTCTCAAGCCTTCTGCGCAATGTGTTGCAGCCAGCCCTTGATGTCAGCAAGCAGCTTGTCCGCGATGGCGACATCGATGACACCGTCCTGCCAGGACAGATCGATGCAGAGCTTCTTGCCCTTGACGCTGATGATGCCAATGTTAAAGACGGCTCCCAGAACCTGGGCGCCCAGAGAGAATTTGCTTCTCTCGATAGTCCAACCTGAAGCATCGTTGCCGTGGGCCTGCCCGCCGACGACACCAATGTCTGATCAGCCAAGATGCTTTTCTCGGCTTCTTGATCTCATCCCTGTGAAACTTGTCCCAGTCTCCCACGACTCCCATCAACCCGCGCGACGTCATTCTTCAGCCCGACATCAAGCTTGTCCTTGATCTCTCCGCGGATCGAGGTAGCTATAGGCCACAGCTGCTCCTCAAGCGCTGCAAATCGCTCCTCATCGCCTACGCTTCGAGACTGCTGGCGAATCTTTTGGACAAGGCTCTTCTTCAGGTCGTGATCCATCATGGTGACATAGTTGGCAATCAGCTGCTCAGGCTCAAGTCCACCAAAGAGTTTGGGGTTCGGCTTGATGTAGCGTCTCAGGTTCAGGGGAGTCTGGCAAATGATCGACGCCGTCTTTTCCTCGGGGAGCTGATGCGCCATGGACAGGAATGTAGCGGCATGCACTAGACCAGTTAGAGTCGTCTTGTGCGATCGGCAAGCCGACAGGATTTTCAGCTTGGCTTCATCGTCCATGTTGAAGCTCCTGAGCTGCGAGGTTCGGGGAGTCCTGGTGATGTCGGCCCATGAGACGTATTCTGATTTGGACGCGAGCATGGGAGGCTTAAGCTCATGCCAGACAGTGGTGGCAGCGTAGCCGGGTGTGATACGATACTTGGCGATGGTGTTTGCCGGGGGGAGCATGTTCTCGACGGTTGGCGTAGTCTTGAAAGTGTGATTTTCAAGCACCGGAAGATTCGGGGTATTCAAGGACTGCAGCAGTGACTGGTGAAAGATCTTGCCTCCCGTTCCATCCAGACACATGTGATTCCAGGTAAACATGACCTCGAGCAGATTCTGGCCCTCAATCTCCTGGACCAGCAGACGCCAGCCCGGCAGAGTCGCGTAGTGGTGAAACTTGATGTCGAGCTGTTCACGAGTGGCGTCATCGAGCTTTGCGTCGTATCCCTCGGACTCTACAGTTTTCCAAGTGATGCAGTCTTTGAGATTGATGGCATCGAGCTGAACCCACGCAGGCTTCTTGCTCTTTTCGCCAATGAGGCCGACTTGGAGGAGATGGTGCCTGCGGACCGAGTCGGCCACGGCAGACTCGAATGCGTCGACCAGCTTGTCGTGAGAGCCCGCGAGATGCTCAGGGAAGCGGTACTGGCTGGTGACAAGGTTGCCGCAGGCCAATTCCATCGTGATAAGCGACTTTTGGAAGACCTCGCTGTGAGGGGTGAGCATACTTGCAGGGTTAGAGTGGCGATAAGACGTACAAATGGCCCAGCTTGCGCAGAACGCGCGGCTTGGCGCCTGAAGATGCTGATTTCGACATGATGGCGATGGATTGGCTGGTGTTCTCAGTGCCTCTTGATTGAGGTGAACAGGAAAGAGAAAGCGCAAACGAGGATGGGCTTTATCACCCTGAAGGATGCAAAAGGCGCTGTAAGCAGATGTAGGGTCACGGCGCGTCGTTTAACCTCCTCGTTTAATTGCAGTGGGGATTCAACCTAAATAGGGTGCTGGGAGCAGACTAATTTCTCACCCTGAAGCCACCTGGCCATCAAGGCATCCCAACTGGTTGCATGGGGGCTATCGGAGGATTTCAATCCGAGGGAACCAGGAGGGGCGAATGAGCGCACACCCGAGACCCGCGGAGACCCGCGAGGCCCGGGACGTTGAGCGGAACGGGGCGGAGATTCGGCCGAATTACCAAGACTAAATTCGGCTCCGAGTCCGGGAGAAAGGTCCATTTTCTCCGGAGGGGCCGGAAGAGTGGACACGGGCTTTTCGGGGAATTTTCACACGGGCAAGAAGCGCCTTGACCTCGCACTAGCCTCGCTCGCGAAACAGGCCCGTCATTCACAGCATGGCCATCCCTACTTTGACGGTGATAGGTCACAGTGACAGCTTGAGTGTGTTGGCATGGAGGGGTCAGTCACAGGGCTCTTGCTTCGCCGCCCGCAAGTACCCAAGGTAAGATAAGCGGTAACCTATTCCAGGCGAGCAGTCGACCAATAGAGCAAAAGAACGAAAAGACAACCCTAGATTGTCCCAGCGTCAATACGGAGGCAGGGCCAGAAAGTTTTATCCTACTAAGATACTAGTGCCTATTAGCGCGCCATAAAAAAGCAAGGAAACTATATCATCAGCTTCCACACTAAAATTATATATAGATCTTCCTCACTAGCTTTCTCTTATGTTTTTAACCTTCTACTCCTTAGCTATAGCTCTAAATACCGATATTATAATATACGCCTTAATCGTCATACTTAAGGCACCCTATAGCGGTAAGACGACCGCCGAGGTAGCTATAATAGCCGGGCTTTCGATCCATTAAGTTAACTATATCTATATATGAGTAATTAAGCGAGGGTTTAACCCGAATTTATGACCTCTTTCCTTATGTAATAAATATCTCGAAGATACCTCTCGATCTAGCCGGCCGTATAAATATATAGAAGAAGTAAAGGACCTAATTATCACGAAGGTTAGCCAAGACCGCTATAGAAGGGAAAAATCAGCCGCTAAAATAGCTAGTGAACTTAGCTCTTAGGGCATTAATATCTCTAAATCACTTATTAAAGAGATCTAAAGAAAGCTAGGTTCTAGAAGACTAAGCCGACAAGAAAGCCTAAATTAATAAAGAGGATAAAGTAAGAATAGCTTAATTAATATCTTACCTATTAAGATTAGACCTATAAGGACTAGAAGGCTATTATTTAGTCTAATAAGACCTTAATAATCCTTCTCTATTATAGAAGAGGCTATTATATATTGTAAAAGACCTTTATTATATAAGGGAATTTACAAATAATTCTAGCTAAATTAAGCTTATAAGATATAACCCTAGGATTTTATAACTATATTATATCGGGTTAGCGCTATAAAGCGCAATACTTATCTAAGCAATATATGCTTATATAAGCAAGATATTAGAGAGTTACATTTTATATTATTTAGCTATTTTCTAGCTTTATTACCTATTTAGGTAAGTCACGTGACCTCGGCCCTCAGGCTCTTTAAAGAGCCCGATTAGCCCGATAACCTCATACATGAAATACGGCATACTAAGGTCCGGTTTCAAATATCCTAGTATAAAACTACTGGAGTTTCTAACTTCATTATGCCATAACACGGCATCTAGCTATCCGGTATGAGCCTACCCTATATGGTTAGATAGCCCGGAAATAGGGCTATCCGACGGTATGACTTTAGGCCGAGTCGGACGAATAGATCCCGAGTTATCTCTATAAAAGAAGGAGGACTCCCTTAGAAATAGAACCTCTCTTAGATCTATATCCTCTCATACAATACAACCAATAAGACCACTAATCAGAAGCTCTCTTTTTCCTCTTTAACCTTATTTATCTTTTGACCCACTTTTCTGGCTATATGATTCCTTATCTAGCTAATCAGCTTTCATAAGGACTGATTCCACCGCCTATTCACCTCCTATCTCTATTACCTACCCTACACCTTACGAGGACTTTATAGTCTATATCCTTCAGTCCTTTACATATATAGAGGCGAGTAGAGGAGCGGTTTCTTCGTAGCTATATTTATAAGAGATAGAAAGGCGCTAGTGAGTTTATATTCTAGGCTACCTTTTCCTATAATAAAAAGGTCCTTATTATTATTAGGGTCTAGAGACTATAAAAGAGAGGAAGGAGGCTAAGCGGCAACTCAAGGAGATTAATATAAAGCTTAAACTAATTATATAAGAAGAGTGGGAGCTTATAATAGATATATAAAAGCTAGGGCTATAAGGCCTCCCGGGTAAGAAGCCTAAATAGAAGTTCAAGAAGTTAAATAATAAGCTAATAAGAGGAAAAGGTAAAGGTATTGACTAATAGCGGTACTAATAGATTATTCTTCTTTTAAAGCTATTTCCTTTCGTAAAGGAATATTAGAAAGAGAGGCTAAATACCCTTATATAGGAAGATAAGGCGCCCTCATATAACCACCACGCCTAGTAATAGATATATAATCTTCATTAGGTTTAGCGGCTTCTTTAGTATCTAAATTCACCCGATTTAAACGCTATCGAGCCAGCTTAGCTATATTTAAAGAGGATAACTATAAAGAAAGGTACCCTAAAGACTCAATAGGAAGCTATTTGCGTATAGGAAGCAGCTTAAAAGGAGCTTCCGTAAGAGAAGATCTAGGCCTAGATAGAGAGAATACCCTCATATATTAGAAAATTATTAAAGTTAAAGAGAAATAAGTATAAGGAAGGTAGGGATATACCTCACTATAATTAGCTATAGAAATTCTATCCCCTATTTATGGCGTTTTTAGCGTAGGATAAAACTTTCTGGCCCTGCCTCCGTACTCTTTCTTCATATTTCTTGTTTAAATTGTTGATGACGGAGTGTCCCCTTCCGTCCGCACAATACATGTCATGGGCAAACTCTTTCGCCCCCAAAACGCTGCTGAGTAATGTGATGCTCCTGGGTCCTCAGACTGTCTTGGCGCTATAGCACCCTCCAGCAAAGATATCACACGATATCTGGGCTATCGTGCTCTAGTTGACAAACCTCAACTTCGTCGTTGCCCTTCTCGGGGGATTTATCTCTTTGTTTGGGCTTGCACTCTTGGTGGACGTTGCTTTTGGTCCGAATGGCGTCAACTTCATTCGTCTGGATGATTATGCGCAGTATTCGCACTCCGACGCGATAGCATCAATTCCATCACGCCCAGCTTCTCCCGTCTCGTGCTAGGCATTCAGCTCGTCCTCGTTAGCGTGCAAGCAGGCTGACTTCTTGCTCGTCAACCCTGGCATGACACGCATATAACTGGTTACGACTATGCTTGTCTCTGGCTTCACTAGACAGCCTAATCTTTTGCACGCGCTCGCTATGAGTAAGTTTACATAGATCATAATATCTCAAAGGATCTCAAGGATCTCAAGGATTTCATCGTCGTTAAGTTAAACACTGGCGACGGTCTTGGTTATTTATTCCTCCTCTTTGCCCTACACCTAATTAGAAATGTCGGCTCGGGAGCCACGTCTGGCGGTATAGATGATGCCATGGGCCTTTGGTTTGCATTTGCATAGTGACACACCATCATTCTAAGCGTCATCTAGACGCTTGCGTTAGCGGATTAACAAAGAGCTGCTTCGCTCTAAGGCCCGTTGATAGCGAGAGCTTTCTCGTCTTTGCCATCTCTATCTCCTAATATGTTCTGGACTTGTCGGGACTGATGATATTCTCGTTTGCTTTGTCGCCGATACCATGTATATCTGGGATGGTTGATTTTGTCTCGAGACAGAAGATGACGTGCTTCTCAACGTCGTCATCCTTTCAGTGCGGCGCAATTATCCCCTGGCACATGTTCAACGAGAACTCGATTTCGAGGCTGCTGGTTCTTGGCATCCTGGCTCGCCTCTTGCAAAGAGAAAGAGGATTCCACAGATCAAGGAGGCGAAGCCGACTTTTTTTCCTAGCCTTTTCGGCCCCCATTTTCGTCACAGGTATTTTATCTTAATCATCAGGCTGGAGTCTCGGCGGTGAAGACACGTCCAGTGGCGACGTGGAGAGATAATGTGGATTGCGGTTTGGTTTCTTGCTATCTGCAGCATTTACTGCTTCAGACAACCGGGTCTTGTTTCGGCCGTGTACGGTAGTCTATAAGCTCAGCATCCCGTGAGAAACAGGGATATCTAGGTTACCCCAGGACACTGAGCCCCGTGGTTAGTTAGAGCCTGCGCGCGTAGTTAACCGTCGACGAAAGGTTTCTCTAATCGGGGGGGCGGCTCGCTGGGCCAAGAGCTGGAGGTCCGATCGTTGCCACTGACGTGCCTCCTCTTCGGCAAACCGCAATGATGCGCCCAGGAAGAGCACACCACGACGGGCACGAGAGATTTGGCTGTTGGACGAGGTTGCGGAAAAGACATTTGGAAGCAGAGGCAGTCTGGCGTGGTGCTGTTGATGTCAAGGGCGCAACCAAAAGCGCAAAAGAAGAGCGGCAAAGGCAGTAGATGGCCAGCAGGCGGCTGGCTGATGAATCAATGAGAGGTCTGTTGATTCTGCCCTTTATCTTTCGCAGCATACTCGGGTCTCTATATATGCGCTGTTCCTCGGTACCAAATCGTTTCCGGACGGTAGACGCTTTCGTCAACCGTAGGTTCTCTTATATTCGCCTTGACGTCGGTATGTAGATGACCTCTCTGGTATGGTGGCTAAAGTTAGTGCGGCCCTGCTTTTGCATGTGACAGTTGACCCACACCTTCAAGTTGTGGTGTTCCTTGTCCTGTGAGAATCCGGGTTGCTCACGAAGCATCAAACACCCTGTAGCCTATTGCATTCAGTGTTTTTCTGTTATGGGAGACAAAGTCTGGCGTATGCATTGATTGACGATCTAGCGAAGGTAGGTATTAAAAACCTTGTCCGAGGCGGTCTCTAGCGTTGAACGCCTCGCTCAACCATCTCACAACCCAGTTTCCAAAAGTGTCTCTGAAAGAATCGCCGGAAATGGATTAATTCGCAGCCACGTAACTCGAGCGCGCCAAGCTACGAGTTGATGCTCGATCAGCGCAGATTCGTCACCCAACTCCACACGAGCGACTAAATTTCGGTTGCCTGAACAGCAAATATATATTCAACATCTCTAATCGAAGTGAAGTATCATTGCAAGGCATAGAAACAACCCGAAACGACATCTCGAAAGTAAAAGCTCGAAAACAAAACAACATGGCCATCTCCATCCTCCCCGTCGTCAGCGCCGATCTGCCCACCCTTGTGGAATTCGTCCACTCCTCCAAACTCGGACTCACCATCAACCGACTGCTCTATCTTGACTGGCCGAACGATGCTGCCCAAAAGCCCCAGTACAAGCAGGCTGTTGAATCCTCTTTCAACAGTGAATCGGTTCAGTGCCTCAAGGCCGTCGATGATGAATCTAATGAGCTCGTCGGCTACCTCGTGCTCACACCAAAGGCCCCGGCTGGGGCGAAAGCAGACGGTGAAACTAGCGGCGATGCCAGCGTCCCGAAAGGAATGAATCCAGATGTTTTGGCTGCCGTCATGAATGCCATGGCTGAGATAAACCGCGAGACGGAAGGACTTGAGCATTTGGGTATGCAAAACGCTCGTGATGAACTGGAAGGTTGCTTACGAGAACACTAGAATTGACCTATATCTACGTTAAGCCATCGCATCGCGAAAGGGGCATCGGATCGCTGTTGCCGCAAGAGGCTTCCCAGAGGGCGCGTGCCATGAAGCTCCCCCTGGTTCTTTGCTCTGAGCCTGCACCATACAGCTTCTACAAGAAGCGTGGATTTCGGGACACGAACCATGCCGATATTGATCTTCGTACTTGGGCACCTCCTAATACCGGCTTTGGGATATTTAGATTGAGCGGCATGCTCGAGGGCGAGGGGCGGTACTGCCCGTCGTACTAGCAGGCCTGGCCGAACCTTCAGGGCCTCGGTTGAAAACACTCTTGGATATGTATATATCAAGGAAATTCAGGGAGTTGTCTCTACGCCGGAAATACTTGTCTAGGTATGTGTTCTGAGGTCCATCGCCCTTTTGCCCATCTCTCATCTGGTGAAGATACGCATGGTCACGCCATTACCTACTACTGGCCGTTCAACGAAGGCTGTTGCCTCGGATAGCGATCCCGGAGGAACCACCGGCAGGGAAGATCGATGCAAGCCTCAACCGGGATGCCGTGGCCGCGTGTATCAGAAGTGATTTTAACCCCCGGCCGGCGCAGTATCTGTGCAACATGGCCCTATACCAACATCCGAAGTGTGTTTCAAAGGAACAGCAACTGTTACCGAGGTTGTCAGAGGGCTCACGGCTTTAGCCCCAAAGGAGCGATGACACCCACCCTGCCAAACTACGGGGATAGGCCGGTTACAGTGGTTGGGGCTGAACGGTGTTTGGTTGTGTAGGGTAATCCCCAGCTGCTTCATCTCCCAGACGTGATTATGCGCATTAACCGGGCTTGAAAGATGCATTTAAGCTTGTAATTTGAGTTAATATCTGTAATTAAAGGCTAGTTCGCAAAAATGGCTCAAAAACCCACGCAGAATAGTTTCAGAGAGCGGAACTAGACTCGCGGCGCTTCTGTCCCCTCTGAATAGCCTCAAAAGTGAGCTAATTTTCTAGTGCGACCAGGGGTCCATCGCCCCCATCACCAGTTCTTGGCCTCAGCTCTTGCGGAGAAACCGGGGGTCCGCCAAGATTAAGCGGGCGGGAAGGCGACCCGGTAACGAATCAATATTGCCTCCTTTCAAATCCAATATCTGCCAAGAGAACGACGCGTTGCTTTCTTTTTTCCCCGGATTTTGGCGAGCGATTTGATAACACATTCTGACAGTTTGTCGTTGAAACACTATTTCTGCGGAGCATTCAAAATGTGTTGACGATCTTTTCGAATTGAGTTTTGTCTCCAACGCCCCAAAATACGGCTTCCCCAACTCTGGATCCTTCAGGCGAGGAGACGGCAAACTCAGTCTTTGGAGATTGGGGAAGAGAGAGGAGAAGGCGCCATGTAACCGAGGTTAGCAGCTCGGGGAAGGAAAGAAAAGGCGCCAAGGTAGCGTTTGGAGGATCAGCACCTAGTAGGGGCGGGTAGGGCGGCACACAAAACACGATGACACCGAGGGAGGGTGTGTGACTGCAGACGGGAAAGGGCCTCCTTCTCGCGTGGCTGCCACGCGAGAAGGGCGCATTTTGCATGAGGTATGGCGTTCAGACAAACCTTCCTCTGCGCGTCTTCTACGCAAGAAGGAAGCAAACTCGGAGAACGCGCAGTAGGGACCAGGGATGTGGGTTTGAAGCCATCGTGGGCGCTGCTGGTCGAGAACTGGATCGAGTCACTTTTCTCAGCCTATTCACCCGACGTGATCATTTGCCTCGTTTCACTCAGCACTCATCACACTCACTGAGAAGCAGGCAGAGTGGCACCATGTCGTAGACGGTCGAGGAAAATCATTCCCTAGACCGCTCGTCAACAGGCACAGGATGGTGCCATGAGAAGGATGTGCAGCTAGCTCTCTCCCTTCAGCTTCTAAGCCGCGGCATTTTTCACTCGATGCCGCCCGCCACGTGTGTGGAACACCATCTCTGACACTTAGTATCAACCCCCAGGCTTATTCTCCGCCAAGATATTTCCCCGCCGTGGTTCGACAGTCCAAGCAACAAGAGGCGGACTACCGGAGGACCGAGGATACGACTTGAGAAGACAAAGATGACAAGAGATGACAAGAGATGGGCCAGACAGAGCGAGAAAAAAACAAGACAGGGAACAAGGCATGACGACGTTCAGGGTTGATCGATCCACCAAACAGCAGGCTCGTCCGACTTGTCCGCAGGAGACTCGCGCTTGGCAGGCTTGGCGCGCTTGGTTGGCGCTTGGCAAAGGCTTGGCCGGCGCGCTTGAACGGCCGCATCATCTCCAAGTACTCACTCCATGGTCCTTGTTTATGGGGTCCCCATGGGGTCAGCAGTGCCCCTTCCTCCCCGCTTTTTGCTGTGCTCTCCCCAAGATCCCATCCCTCGGGTAGATGCTGGAATGCAGAGACACTGAAAAAAAGTCGTATGGTGATCTGATCTGATCTGATCTCTTCAGTCTACGCGAGGTTTCCTGCCCCGTCTGTGCTTTTTCTCTTGGAAATCCTGGGGTTTTTGGGCTCAGTCGACTTGGCGCCGAGGACGACAAAACGTCAAGATGGATGGGAGGGGGACGTGAGTGATTATGGGAGGGGATGAGCAGCAGTTAGTGGGAGGGGGAAGGGGAAAGAAGGGGGAAAAGAGGTGAGAGGAGGGCTTACTCCTACCGTGTCAACAATTTCCCCTCTTGGTGATTGGCCTATGCATATTTTTAAGCATGAAAAGAAAAAGAATTGGGGCGCGAAAAGGCGGAGTAGGCGCAGATTTTTCATGACGACAAGGGGGGGCGGCTTTCACAAAATGGAAACTCCGACTTGTGTGTGTGTGTGTGTGTGTGGGAATTATGAATGCACAAGAAAGGTTACGTCAGCCAAGTTAGGGCGGTCTCAGGGGAAGAGAGCGATGGGAGGGCGCCCACCAGCAATTCACCCCTTATCACCGCCATGCAGGGCCAAGCTTGGAGGTATCAGCAGCAGAATGGAGCTTGCTTCCGCTCGCCCGGCATTGCACATTGGGGTGAGAAAGGGAGCATGTTAACCTTGTGAAAGCCCACGCGTGTGTTGCGGTGCTGCCGCGTCGAGCATAACCGCTCTCGACTCTTTCACATCTTTGCTCGCTCTCTTCCTCCTTATGCGCGCATGCTCCGACATGGCCTCATCCGCCCTCCCAGACGGAGGGCGCACCCGCCAGCGCGGGAATAGCCTGATAGCGGAGTCGTCGGGGAGTCTTGGCATGCGGGGAGGGGACCATCTGTGCTGCGGGGGATCTAGGATCATGGGTTTTGTCGAGATCATCTCGGAGATGGGGCCAAGGTCCTGGGGGCATCCCATATCCACTGGCATGCTTGGGCTTTGTGTTCAGCCTGAAGAGATGGGCTAGCGGATGCGCCCTTTGCTACATGCTCGGGGGGGGGGGGGGGGGAGAGATACAGGGTCAACTCGCCAAGCAAATACCTCGCGTGGCAAATTTTGAGCAAAGCGTGCATTTTGCATGCCTTGGCAATAACGCACAGGTCTGATGGAATATGGGGCGGAGGAGGGAAATGTTGACGGGGGCGGGCTCCAGCTTGGGGTTGTGAGGAGAATGGACCTCCCCCCTCCCCCCGTATGTTCTTGTCTCAACCCACGTGGATTGACATCTTGGCCTTTGTATAAAACACTCAGCCCGTCCTGCCCTCCTCTCGACGATCCTACTCTCATCAGCAAGCATCGCATCCTCAGTCCCACACCTGGGCTTCTCACCTCTCACCCCTTCTCCCTTGAGCTTCCTCAAGCTTCAAGATCTTATCCAAGTCTTTGGCTCCCTCTCCACTACTTCTTCAAACACACACTCAAGATGACGGCACACGACAATCTCTCATATACCCAGCCAGAGGTCTATGAGCCTCCCAGGCCCAAGACCTCAGACTCCTCTGACGGCAAGGGCAAGGCCGAGGGCGTCGAGGAGGCCCGCGGCGAGAACATCGAGTACGTCGACAAGGCTACCGAGCGAGCCGTGCTCCGCAAGCTTGATCTCCGCATCATCCCATGGTCATGTGGGTGTATCTCATGAACATGATGGATCGAGGTAAATGCACCCCGGATAACCCGTCAAGAAAGCTTATCTTGCTCACACACCGTTACATAGTCAACATTGGCAATGCCCGCCTCTTCAACATGGAGGATGAGCTTGGCATGAAGGGCAACGACTTCCAGATTGCAGTCTCTGTCCTCTTCATCACCTACTGTGTATGTACCCCTCGCATCATTGATTGTAATCCAAGCTCACATCCTCTAGCTCTTTGAATCCCCCTCCAACCTCATCATCAAGAAGCTCCAGCCCGCTCGCTACCTCGCCGGCCTCACCCTCTGCTGGGGCATCACCGCCACCTTCAGCGCCTGGGTCAACAGCACCGGTGCCCTGATCGCCTGCCGTCTCCTCCTCGGTGTCTTTGAGGCCGGTTTCTTCCCCGGTGTGGTTCTGTACCTGTCCATGTTCTACGGCCGCCACAGCCTGGCTCTCCGTATCGCCTACTTCTTCTCCACTGCTGCCGCTTCCGGTGTCGCTGGTGGTCTCGTCGCCTACGGCATCAGCTTCATGGACGGCGCCATGGGCTGGCGAGCGTGGCGATGGGTCATCCTCATCAACGGTGCTCCCACCATCGCCACGGGTGTCGTCATCCCCTTTGTCCTCCCCAACAGCCCCGAGACTGCCAAGTTCCTCAACGACGAGGACCGTGAGAACCTCCGCAAGATCCACGAGGAGCAGGTCGGCCGTGCCCGCAACAACCGCGAGCTCCTCAAGGAGGATGTTCTCGACGCCGTCAAGGACTGGACCACCTGGGGCTACTGCTTTGCTCTCTTCCCCACCCTCGCCATGCTCTACTCCTTCGTCGTCTTCCTGCCCACCATCATCCTCGGCATGGGCCAGTGGAACAATGCAGAGGTCCAGGCCATGACCGTCCCCATCTACGCCGTCGGCGCCATCGTCTACCTCGTCTGCGCCTACTTTAGCGACAAGACCCAGTACCGAGGCTACTTTGTCATGGGTGGTATCGGCTCTGCCATTGTCGGCTACGCCATGCTCATCTCCAACAAGAGCTCCGGTGTCTCGTACGCTGGCTGCTGCTTCGTCTCCATCGGCATCTTCCTCTCTTCCGGCATCTCCTTCGCCTGGGTGCCCTCCAACAACCCCCGCTACGGCAAGCGAGCCTTCTCCACCGGCATGCACCTGACGGTCGGCAACGCCTCCGGTGTCATGTCCCCCTTCCTCTTCTCCAACAAGGATAAGCCTCACTTCCGCCCCGGCTACGGCGCCAGCATCGGCATGCTCGCCGTCTCCCTGCTCCTCAACACCATCCTCCACCTCCACTTCAAGCGCCAGAACAGGCTCCGCGACGAGGGCAAGCAGGACCACCTCCTCGAGGGCAAGACTGAGGAGGAGATTGACATGATGGGCGAGCGAAGCCCCCGATTCCGCTTCACCATCTAAGTGCTGCGCACCTACACAAACACACACATGGAGCTTCCTAGGCTCTCGTCGGTCCTTTATCATGATTGCCAGTGGAGTTGGCGAGGCGAAGGAAACGGGGACATATGCATGGGATGGAGAATTGGGATTTGGGTATTCTTTTTTTAACACGCATTCTTGTACATATCGGCTCTCCATGTTATCGACGGACTTTGATATTGAAGCTCAGGAGCTGGATGTACATATCAGATGGACTAGATCGTATAAATTTCCATTGTCACTCAAACGAGTCTCTTCACATGCTTTGATCCAGGGGTTGGTAAAAGGGGTGACACAAGACTCTTCGCGAGGTGACACAGCATCTCGCTTTTGGAAATCTCTTGGGTTTCAGCAAGATGTGCCTCTCGGAAGTATTTCCCAATAAAGGATGCATCGTGCATTGCCGTCATCGCGTAATGCTACCAGCCAAGCCAGATCAGCAATGGAACCTTGAGTGCGTTGCACTCGCCAAGAGTGTGGCCACCTGCCGTCATTTTTTGTCGAGATTTTTTCTCTTGGGGGGCCAAGGAAGCTTAGTGGGACGACTTCTTGGCGAGTTTTTGTTGAATCATGTCTTGCGCCTGGCGGCTATTTACGGCATATTTTGCGCAATTCCTCTTGCTGGGTCTTGGTATTCCTTATCGTCGGTGGGCTTGTTGGGTTGCCACTTATCAAGACAATACGTCACCAAGACGCCGTGTGATTAGTATGGGTATTATCTCAGTATTATCTAATAGACAGAGGTTATCAAATATTGTCATGATGCTTGCCTTGTTCATTTACCCCAGGCGTTTGTCCCTTCAGGCCGCAGCCTCAACCACGGCGGCGTCGTCAACATAGACATTGACCAGCGGGGACCAGTCCGATTCTCCATTGCTAGGAATGCTCGAGCACCAGAGCTGAAAATTGAGCACGGGATCCGGCGAGGTCGCGGTAAAAGGCTGCGTCAGCGGTCTCCAAACGTCCCCGCCCAGCAACGGCATCAGGTTTGAGTAGACCTCGTCGCCAACGTAAAAGACGAATGAGCAGGCGTCGTTGGAACCGTACCAGGTGAGCAGCCAGTAGAGCGAAACCTCGTAGTCCTGCCCTGGCACGAGGTTCTTTAGCGAGGTGGAGATGGTGGACGCGGCGCCTTGGCCGGTTTGCTCGACGTATAGCTGACTGGATCTTGGTCAGTACATCGTTTGCGTTGAGGGGATGGGGGACTTACGCGGAGCCGGGAGCCGTGCGATAGCGGTTTTGGTCGTTGATGCTGCCGCCTCCGGTCCGGGACCAGCCAGCGCCGCCGTTGTCGAAGCCGGGGTTGGAAAGATATCTAGTCGTGGTGGCAGCGGCGCTTGTGGTGGTGGCGCTGCTCTCGGCTGTCGACGATGAAAGTTCCTGGGAGATGGCCGTCGAGGAGATAGTGGTCGACGATTCGGCCACACTGGATGAAGATGCGACAGACGATTCGGTCGCAGTAGACGCGGAGACGACGGTGGATGATTCAGTCACGCTGGACGAGGCAATCGAGTGACTCGAATGGACCCTGCAGTGGCCGGCATCGACGCCTGTCAGGGCGAGAGCGGCGCACGCAGCGAGGACTTTGCGGAGGGTCATGGAGAAGAGTTTTGTTGAAGTGAGAGAAGATGCGAGACAAAGTTAGGGCGTTCGCGATCTCTATTTACCATTGAATGAGATGGTAATTCGTCAGCTAGGGGGTAGCTTGAAACTATTGTTCTACTACTCTTCTAGCCTGTTCTGTGATTGGGGCGACAAGGGGCGTTTTCCGTCAAAGATCGATAGTGCAGCTAGGCCTTTCGGAATTGGGCCTCGGCCGAAGCGAGGACCCAAGGAGGCAGAGCGGTGTGGACAGAGATGAGAGGATTCACGAGTGGTTGTTCAATTTATCTTGGGGCAACTCTTTCACATCCCTCCTCCACTCACTTCCATACCCCATTGGCGGGCGACCGCATTCCATCATAGAAAGCTCCGAGATGCAAAGCTTAAGGCTCTCGACTAGACGGCATGTTTCGATTCATGGCTCCTAATGACCGATGGGTCGGGTAGCGCAGAGTAGAGTTGACGATGCGCTCAGCGTCAAGACGACGGGATGGCCTTCACCAGAAGTTATTTTCAGTCAATGACGCTTTTAGAGGCGCCACTCAGCTATATTATAAAAAAACATAATTCTAATATAATATAGTATTTAAACCCAATACTGAAAAAACCTATAACCTTAATATAATAGAGTTATAGATAAGGAAGCCTAGCAGACGAAAAACCACTTATTATTAAGGTAAGAGAGAGATTTAAGCCGGGGCTCGCTCCTCTCTCTACCCTCGATACCTTTATCTAAATCTAGCACTTATTTATATTAAAAATAGCACCTATTATTGAAGTAACTATTACGCCTAGGTCATATATAGGCGCGAGACCTTCACTTTCTAATAATAATAATAACAGCCGCCACTATAAGTACCTCATACGGCATAGGGTCCTTAGCGACAATCTATATCTCTCTGCCGATTCCCTCGGCACTAAAGAACGCATTCATCTGGTCATCTTCGGCCTGGCAGGGTGGCCGAGAGGATGGCCAACGGTCGCCGCCTTCTGAAGAAGCAGGAGGAATACCGAAAAAAGATCAAAAGCGCCAAAAGCCAGCCATGGCTTGACGAGCTCCTTAACCTTGCGGAGCAACTACGACCTTAAGGATCATGAGTCGGTGGCGGGGTTCGGTGACGCAGTCATTCGGGGGGGCCATTCGGACCGGGTCTATAGTGGGTTAATTAGGCCAGAAGAAGTCGTGATGGGTTAGTCAGGCCGGAGCCAGGGGCCTTGAAGATGGTTAGTAAACCGGGCACGCAAGCCCTCAATGTCACAATATATCCAAACACAATGTTCACCAGAAGTTTGTTCCTGATATCTGCCTAAATCGGCAGGATCTGCCTCAATTGAAAGCTCATCTATATTTACATATAGCTGCGCGCATTCGAAATCGGCCATCCAATCATCTCATCCACACCCTCTCCTGGTCCATTGAGCAAACACGGAAAAGACACGGGAATGAAAACGCCAATCAACTCCCACGTGGGCGCCACGCGCAAGCATCTCTGGTCGCAGCAAACAACCTCAAATTCGTCAGCGAATGTAGGGGCTTGTTTTACAAATGGCTCATTTTTGCTTCACTTCTCTACATGTTCCCGACCTGAGCAGCCAAGATGGTCATCTTGACGTCCTTTCGCCAGTCTCCTACTTACCTCTACCTCAAGACGTATTGTCTTTGTGCCCTGGTCACTCTATTTCAAGCCACACCCGTCACTTCGAGGCTGCATCTCGCCAATCAGAGGCCCCGGTACCAAGGCGTATTGACGACGAAGCCGAGTCCGCATCAGATACCGAGATTTCGGGGCCGGGCTAAGGATATCGTCCACGGCAGTGTCAAGCCTTCTTCAGTTCCATCTACTGTCAAACGAGCCGCGCATATCGTCGAGAGGTGGTACGGCAGAGCAGTCGACCTGGCACAGGTCAAGGCATTGCTGAAGCGCGATGATGAGGATCTCAAAACATACCCAGAACTCCAATGGGACGCCCAGGTCCGAAACGGGTCGTCGTTGCATCACAAAGAAAGAAGCTTCATTGAACTTCGTAAACAAAAAATATCTTCCCAAGGCGATGATTCACTTCATCGTTTCCTCGGCCTCCCCCAGACGAAAAGGTCGATCCTAGAGATGTTCCGCTTGTTGCCCTCGGAGGATCAGGAGGAGGCTACCGAGCCATGTACGGCCTAACAGGCTTCATCTCGGCGGCAAAGAAGCTTCATCTTTGGGACTGCATTACTTGGGTCGCAGGCGTGAGTGGAAGCTGTTGGACGCTCGCAGCCTACTACACCATTGCTCGCCACGACATCTCCAGACTTGTGCAGCACTACCTCACTGTGGCAAGTGAGCTGGCGCATCCAATGAGTATCCGGGCCCTCGACATAGTTGCTCGGAGCAAGAGAGGGGTATACTTTTTCATTGGACCACTGGCAAGAAAAGCCCAGACCAGCATCATTGGATTGGGCATTATGGATCTCTATGCCACCTTGACGACCACCTACCAGCTACTCTCCCGCGAGCCCAAGGGGAGACTGAGCCGGGCCACGTTTCAGTGGTCCAAAATCTGGCATCGATCTGGCATTGATCAAGGCCTGGAGCCGATGCCAATTCTCACAGCTGTCAGGCGCGTGCCGCGGTTTTCGTACGAAACGAAACAGGACGCTTACTCGGCATCTTTAAAGACACTACGTGCCAAGGGGAGGATAGAACGTGGTCAAGGAGGCGCGTCCAACCCTGTCGCCCCCTCAGCAGATCTGGCAGTCGATATAAAGCCCCGGCCTAAACGGCAGTTCCAGTGGTTCGAGATCTCACCTCTCGAGATCGGAAGCCCGGACCTCAATCGGTACATACCGACATGGGCATGGGGCCGTACGTTCGTATCAGGCCACTCGATCGATCGCCGGCCGGAGCAGTCGTTCTCCCTGCTGCTGGGTCAATGCACGAGTGCCCCTGCAGGCCCTCTGACGGGGTACATATCCACTCTTCTGGCGACCATGGCAAAGGGGACTATCATGGCTCGGATCCTGTCTCTTGTGAATAGGTTCTTGAGTATGAAGAGGTGGGAGGGCCTGTGGGGAATCCTATTCGCGCAGGGCATGATCCGAATCCGTTCTATGGACTGGAGAGACGGAGTAAGGCAAGAGTACATACTCCTGAGCAGTCTCTTCATGGACTAGAGAGAGCAAAAGTTCATCATGACAAGAACACAGTTTGCGACGGCATTCACTCACTGGCTGGCGCCCCGGCGGCAGAGCATTCGACATCTGACATGCCGTGGGAGGCTCAAGGACGTACTCGACTGATGGATAGCGGCATGTCAAACAACCTCCCCAACCACGTCTTGGCTCGACCAGAGCGAGGTATCGACATCTTTATTGCCTTTGACGCTTCATCCGATATCCATACCGGGGCGGCTATCCGGCGTTTGCACCACTTTGCCGCCGACTTTGATATTAAACTAGGGGAGGAGACTACCACGTTCCGAGGACCGGATAGAGACTTCAACCCCGATACAAAGGCTGCCGGGGCTCTGAGCGCAGAGATTGAATCGAGATACATGGGCCACTATGCCAAGGTGTTTCAAGGGACGAGGCGGAACGGCCAGCAGATTTATATCGTCTACTGCCCTCTGTTGCCCAACCGCGTGAACCCGACATTCAATCCTTCGGTGAGAGTACTTTGCATATCGGATTCCTCAGCTACTGACTAGTCTCAATAGACAGCATCGTTCTCCACGTCGTACAACCTCACGTGGACACCAGACCAGATCAAGGGATTGCTCGCAACTTCAGAGGCAAATGTTTGCTTGTATGCGGTGCACACGATTAGACGGGTGATGAGAAAGGTGTATGAGGATAAGAAGGCGTGTCGGCTAGCATCCGAATTTAAGACTATGGGATAGACTCACTGGGTTTAGACAAAGTATAGAAGACGAATGATTTATGGTTCTATTTCAAGACACGAGACGTCAAAACCTAATAACAAGAGTGGAATTGGGCTCACGATACGGCCTCTATCCTTCATTCAAGCACCATATAGGTTCAACCCCGCAGCCATGGGTCCTGAAGCAGTTCCTTTGCTGTCGGTCGCTTACTGGGATCCCAAGTCAGAGCTCTTCTCATGAATTGAAGAAACTTGGTCTTGTCCTTTAGCTTGGTTTCGACTGCCTCCAATGTCTTTTCTGCTGGGATGGGAGCAAACTCGCCCTAGTTATCTACGAAACGCTTAGCAAGGTCATCAAGGTAAAGGGTATCAACGGTACATACACTTCTCGTCCCAGTACTCGAGCGCTCTCTCGCGGTTTCGGTCGAGGAGCTCAGCTGGTGGTGGGCCCAGAGCAGCGATAAGTTCGGAGATGTGAGCACCGTCTGAGAGGCTCCCATCTTGTTTCCGGGCGCTGAAGAGAGTTCGCCCTTCAAGGAGATCCCATGCCTTGCGGGAAGAAGACCGTCAGAGTGGACTTGCGAGGCAAAGTGATGAGCAACTTACCGTCAGCCCCACGCTCCAGATACCGACGGGGTAACTCCATTGGATGCGAAGGATCGTCTCGGGGGCTCTGCACACGGCGGGCATAATGTCGCCAGCATGCGGCCCCGCCCTGAGTCTCGTTTCTCCAAAATCAGAGAGAAGAAGCGGCCCAACCTTGGGCTTCATTAGGCGGGAGAAGTAAATGGTTCGGTCTGATAGTTCCTTGCGGGGGACGGGTTTGGAGAATTCCGTGTCTTCAAGCTTGTTGAAGAGAGAGTTGTCTTCTAGGCCAAGGAGCAGGTTGCCGGGGTGGATATCTAGCATGCTTTATTAATGGAATCCGCCACAGGAGAAAGAGAAGAGGGAGGAAGGGGGAATGAGCCCATACCAGTATGAACGGCTTGAGCCTCGGTGTGAAGGAAATCAACAGCCAAAAGCAGCTCCTTGATGGCACTCTTTACGAAATCCTCTTCAAAGCCGCGGCCTTTCATAAAGACGGCATCCATATCGCGTAAACTCATCTGAGAGACCTGAAGAGCTAGAACAACATGATTTCCATGGGGTCCAGAGACCCAAAAAGAGGTAAGAAGCTTCCGGATATTGCCAGCACCTGGGTGTTCGCTAGGAAGGCTGTTGTTGAGGTGCTCGTAAAAGGGTAGCTCGCGATGCTGGGCTGAATTATGGATGTAGACCTTGAGAGCAACATATTGATGATGTCTTGCTTGGTGATTAGCGATACTATACTGGCCAACAAGACACTCACTCAAGATCGCGTGCCAGCCATATCGTCGAGGACGAACCGTAGCCAAGTTTGGCGACCACTTGGAACCTGCCATTGAAGACCTCGCCGAGGCGCACTGGATAGAAATGATCAGGTTCATACCACGGGATTGTCTCCTCCTCCATCAACTTGTCCTTTTCGATAAGATCGAATCCCTGGGAGGGGAATGTTTTTGGTTCTGATGGTGGACGCGTGGGAGAGGAAAGCCCCAATTTCGCGCCCAAGGCGCCGAGTGTCCATGACGAAGCTCTTGCAGCTTGAATGCGAGGAGATAGGCACGAGACCAATGAGATGCGCGTTGGTGATGCTAGATATGGTAGCCGCAGGAATACTGCGCGGCACGATGCCATGGCTGGTTGTTGGGAGGTGGAAGATGTTGCGAGAGCCGAGGGGCGCAGACTGAGGCCAAGGGAGGCGCAGGGATTGGGACTGCAGAACCAACAACGGCAATCGCACGTGCATGGCCCCGATTATTTCCACCAGTTGTTGCCGAGACAGATTCACAGAAGTGAATCTTTGTCGCCTTCGTTACTACTATTACGATTGCTTTTAGTGATTGCTTAGGAATCTAGGATAATAAGAAAATTACTTAGTAGCTAGGGATTAAGTACATATACCTAGTTTTACTAAGATAATAGAAAAATATTTAGAGCTAACTTTAGTACTAAAGATATTAATAACTTATATATTTGCTATTTTATAAACTTAATAAATCTCTTAAATAACCTTATGTATTTCTACCACAAGCTTAAAGTCCTCATAATAATAAAACCACACCCTAATATCGCCCTTTATCTAGTCATAAAATGATGTGGGTTTAGTGGGAGGCGAGGACTGTGCGGCATCATCTTAGTGTGTTCTCCCCAGGGCACATTTCGAGGGTGGCTCAAAGAACACCAAAACACACTTCCTCAAAAATGTTGTGATGCTCAGATTTCTTGGGCGAGCAGATCATCTTGGCGCTGATACACACCCGAAGCCGTGAGCCAGGATATTACACTAATCTCAAGCGAGATAATGTCGTTGTCGCTGATTCAAAGGACTGGAAATTCCCTCAAGTCGTCATCATCGATTTTTCAACAGCGTCTAGGCTCTCCGGCATCGACGCCACCCCGAAGTTATTCTTAATAATGAAGGAAGTGGAGGATGAAAGTATTAAGGGCAGGGAGAGGAGCGAGCCCTATAGGGCTTAAATCTCTCTTCCGACTTAATGATAGGTTATTCTTTGTCTGCTAGGCTTTCTATTTATAACTCTTTTACTCTAAGGTTATGGGTTTTTTTAGTATTAACTTTATATACTATATTCTATTAGAACTTTTTCTTCTTTATAATATAGCCGAGCGGCGCCACCCTAGATATACTTAATAACGTTTCTAACTAACTTAATACACTAAGACACTCGCTCTTTAGTTTCTCTATTATACCGCGATCTATTTAGTTAGTATAGAATTATAATCCCGCAGTCAGAAAAGGCCACCCGGTACACAAACTCTAAAGCTGGGTATTGTTACCCATGGCCCAGTCTCAGCCCCGAGAGCGTGAGGATGCTCAAGTCTTTATGATGGGAAAGCTTCTATGGTGTCTGCTCGAAAACTCATCGCTGCTGGCATTGGTGGGGAACATGGTGCTGTAGCCACCGAGCGTGCCGACCTGAGGATATGCTGCGCGTTAGCGATCCTGGCCTAGATGTGTATGAACTTTCCCTAGGAAGGCGACGCAGATATGTCAGATAGTCTAGAACCCTGCCGATGGTTGAATGCTTTGGTAAGAATCTCGCTGTCTGGGATGCTCCATTGGTTGTGTGTCTGTGCCATGGTCTATTCATCGACGGCCACCCAGCGAGGATCGCGCCCCGTCACCTTGTACCATTACTGGCTGCCATATTTGGGAGCGACTGTGACAATGGAAACAGGGAGACTCAAGAACGAACAAATTGTGCCAAACATTGAATAGAAGAGCGTTGCGGTTGCGGTTGTGGTTGCATGTTTTGAAGCTGCTTTTGTTTTTTCTTTGCAGAGGGAGCAAGTAGACGGGCGGTTCACATGCATATCCGGTCACGTCCTGCAGCCTAAGCCTGTTAGGCATGGCAGCCATCCCGGTAGCTCGATGTGTCAATACCGGTGAGAGCCCAATTCGCCTCGGTGATGGGCGCATCGCCGATTGGGGACCAGCCTAGATCTCGCGTGGGCTTTCGGGCAGTGGGGAAAACTTGATTGCATATAGACCTCCCTCGATGACCAGGAGCAAGACGTGCGTCTTGGATGAAATGAGAAGTCACTCGATTAATGCCAAGACTGCTTTCAAGACCAAATTAATAATGCGTGAAGCTATTCCACGAGTTGCAGCAGCCATTTACGCCCATAACCCCCTGCAGGGGCACCTTTTCGCCCTTGTCATTAGGATCCCACGCCATTGCGATCTCGCAGATGACTTTAGTCTCTCCCGGTGCCTGGATCTTGACCTTGGCCAATTCCTTGAAGCCAAACTTGACGTAGAGAAGCTTGCCCATGTTCCCGGCAAACATGGGGACGGTCACACCCTCCTTTCTCGCCCTCTTCACCCTCAACACCAGGAGCTCAGAGGCGGCCCCTCGCCCCCAGTAATCCGGCAGCGTTGCTACCTGTCGCAGCGACAGCTGTCGTTCCCCGAAACTGGACATGAAAATCCCCTTCCTGGCTTTCATGGTGGCCTCCGAGTACGCCTTGAGCCGCGCTGGGTTACAATCCTTCCGCTCGGGGTGGTTCTTGGGTGGAGATACGGCGGGGGTCGGGATCCGGTGCCCTGTCACCGGAGTTGTTCCAGATGCTCGGAGCAATGACCTTGGTCTCCCTTGGGCTGTGCATATCGGACGTGGTCGCCACCATGATGGTGGTCTGGCCTGCCAAGGTGATATTGAGA
This sequence comes from Fusarium virguliforme, assembly GCA_020883615.1. Classification (NCBI taxonomy): domain Eukaryota; kingdom Fungi; phylum Ascomycota; class Sordariomycetes; order Hypocreales; family Nectriaceae; genus Fusarium; species Fusarium virguliforme. The sequence continues at coordinate 454,627 of JAJHJD010000009.1, read as the reverse complement.
TACTCGGCGTAGTAGAGACGTGTGTACTTGTAGTGGTCTTCGGGATACTTTTCGCGGTACGGGTATCGATAGGCGAACTGCTCGTCATAGGGAAACGCCTTGATGACGATCTCGGCGACGGCGTCAAGATCATCGGCCGTGACGGGCGTGATGGAGATGTCATCGGGCCAAGCTGCGACGGTTTTGCCGTTTTGATGCCTGGCTAGAAAACTTGAGTGACGCCAGGTTACGAGGGTGACGAGAAGAAAGGCGGTGACAAGGAGAACAAGCAAGATGATGTCTGGTGACCGCCTTGCTATTTCAATTAGGGCTGAGTCGGCGCAGACCAGTGACAAGCGCAGGAGCGAGGGCGCGCCTCCTTGTTTAAAGAGGAAGGAAAAGTAGAGGATAACACGGTGACGTGCGTTGTGGCCGGTCGACTGAGACGACGGACGACCGGTGTGTGGTGTGGTGCATGTTGGAGGGCAATGAGGAAGTGACCGATCACGATGCGGCCGGTGTAGTTCTGCAACAGGAGGTCGGGGGGTTTATCGTCGATAATGATTGGCACCCCCAACAGCCAGATTCACTCGCCGCCACGAGGAGTCCCTACAAGGAACTGTCTTGGAAAGAAACACGTGTTTATCGCTTTTAGACTTCCAGGTTAGTAGCTAGCGCCGTCGCTCTGAGTACATAACACTCTTGGTGTTCAAATTGGCCCCCTATCCCCACGAGTTAGGCTTGAACGCTCGCAGCCTCATGCCGCCAAGTCCCCCTCGACTCCAACAGCAGGATGCCATCACACCAACCAATGAAGTTCTGCCTTGACTATTCATGCTCCAAGTTGCCGCCCAACAAAGCTTATCGGTTGCGACTTTCACTCGTGTTGAAAAAAGGAGCTCCGGCTTTGCCGCGCTGGCTGTTGAACGGGAAGACGACCGGTCAGGGGAGGTGCCAATCGTATACCGGCTTCATATACCGAGCGATTAAGCTGCTTCAAAAACTCTCATTAGGAAGAATGTACCAGCATCATCAAGGTGTACCTCTGTAAAGTTGTATCGCATGAGCGTGGAGGCGGTGCTATATATCTACTCAGATTACAACGTTTGCGAGATAATGATATGGCAAGGAATAAGCTCAGGGTCTAGGAGAGGGTTTCCAGTCAGGCTTTCAAGTGTAGGGCAAATGGGAGATGCTGAAAAACATCTGGAATCAAGGCAACAAAGCATTATGATGCACAGCCTACCAAAGTGATCATTTCATCGGTCGAGGCCCAAGGGTCTTGTCCTGAGGACCAAGTTTGGGTTGCAGCCACTTACAGGGCAAACTGCAAACCAACAGACCATAGAGGGGGCCCTACAAGGACAGGTAGTTTGACACGCATCAACTTTAGACAGCCTGGCCTTAAATCGCCGACTTCGATAGCGTCACATAGTCGAGTTGACACACCAATGTACTAATGTCTAATAGAGAACGTGCTCTTGAGAGCCTGACTGGTACAAGTACCGGATACCTTGACATCCAATGATCCTTCCTGTTTGAGGTGATACCAGACGCCACGATTGCGGCTGAATGTGAGGGAAATCCTTGGCTTGGATAAATTGCCTCGACATTGCAGCGACGTTGATTCAAGATTTTTTAAAGTTTGAAACCGTCAGCTTAGGTTAGAAAGCTAGTTTAGTTCAACTGGGCGCCAAAATGCCATCCGAGACCCCCGAAGCCACGTCCTTGATGGCCGGCCCACGCCGAGCCTCTCAGAAGACCAAAGCCAAGACAGCCCGGCAACCGTTCTCGCTGGGCAAATCTGCCCTGTCTCTATTCTTGGCCATCTTTGTTGCCTTTCTCTTGTCGCTCTCGATTGGGCCATAACCTCGAGCAACGGCTTGTCCCTCTCCATAAGAGTGTTCAAGCATATCCAGCAATGGCCTCGGAAATCTGACATTCAACATTACCTACACAACCCACAAACCGATATGGGTAGGCGAGTACTTTGATCTCGGCTAGTCCACGGCAGGTCAGGTCCGCAGCCCTTGCCCCTCTGTCGGCGTCCTATTTGGCAGTGTTGAAAGCAACGACACTGTCGCGAGAAACCTGACTGCCCTCGTCTGCTCCCAACAGATCAAGCAAGTACCCGTTACAGTAGGTCACACGGGCACCCCGGTACTGGGAGATATTCGGGGTGTTGATCCACGAGGCGAGCCGAGGAGCTTCCAGAACGGCACAGATGGCCTGTACACACCGGGGTACAAGCTCAAGAGCCCAGTTGCCTCAAGTCTCTTACCCTTTACGCAGAAAGACACTGATTACAGATACGAGTCTTTCTTCAGTCACCTTGTCCTTCGTCCAGAGGGCCACAGCCGTGAAGATCTCGCTGGGCTCAGCAATGCCGACGAGTTTGTCCGCGCGGTCACTGAAGATTACAACGAGTACATGAGACATGTCATCAACCGCAACTTCCGTGCAAAGGATCAAGGCTCCCGTGAGAGTCTTTTAGGGGCTACCGGGGACACATCGACGTCGTCCAATTCCGAGGTTACGGTCTTGTACGCCGGAGAGGTCACTCATCTCACAATCAACAGCCTCTCATAGCTGGTTCTTCAGATCCTACTCGCCACAATGACGGTGCTTGGCCTGATAGGGTTTGTTGTTGCCAAAACAAGAAGAACCCTACCGCGGAACCCCTGCAGTGTTGGAAGCACAATGGCTTTTCTCGTCGACTCGCAATTGTGTGATGGAACGAGTATCATTCCCGAAGGCGCCGAGTACATGACTCATGGTCAGTCGAAGAAGGCGTTTGACGGGTAGATGTTTAGCCTGGGGTGGTGGAATACCGAGGACAGAGAGCTCGCGAGAGAATCAGACGGTTCTGGAGATTTGGATGCTGGCCATGTTTTGATTACAGGAAGCAGGAGGCGATTTGGTATTGATGTTCGGAAGGATAATTAGTGTAAAGATACACGCGGATAGCGCTAACGTTCTCCACAAGCGAGTGTCCCACACAAGCGAGTGTCCCAAAAATCCCTCAACCTCTCTTCTTTTCAATTAATCAATTGATTCTTAACCACCAAAGATGTCTCAATTAAATAGTGAGGCAAATATTCTTCTTGCACTTCGTGCCCTTCAAAATGACCCAAAATTACGCGTCCGACGCGCCGCATCAATCTATCAAGTCTGTCCTAAGAAGCTAGGTCGCCGGCAGAAAGGCATACAGTCTCAACGCGATACCATCCCCAAATCACGCAAGCTATCTGATCTAGAGGAACAGATCATTATTCAATTCATCCTTGATCTAGATTCGCGAGGATTTCCCCGCGACTGCGTGGTGTTGAAGAAATGGCCAACCGATTGCTTGCCGACCGCGATGCATCACCCGTTGGCAAGAACTGGGCTTCCAACTTCGTCAAGCGACATCCAGACCTTAAGAGCGTTTCTTTCGCAAGTATGACTATCAGAGGGCTAAATGCGAAGACCCGACTATTATTCGCAATTGGTTCGAGCTCGTAGCGAATACAATTGCGAAATATGGTATCACCCTCGCCGATATCTATAACTTTGATGAGACCGGCTTTATGATGGGCATAATTACAAGCGGAATGGTTGTTACAGGCGCAGAGAGGCGTGGAAGACCGAAATCAGTCCAGCCTGGAAATCGAGAATGGGCCACAGTCATCCAGGCGATTAATTCCGAAGGCTGGGCGATCCCGCCGTTCATCGTGGTTGCGGGCCAATATCACCTCGCCAGCTGGTACCAAGAAAGCAACCTCCCGGGCGATTGGGCTATCACCACGACTCACAATGGCTGGACCGATAATGAGACGGGTCTCGAGTGGCTCAAGCACTTTAATCAGTATACAACCATTCGATCAAATGGTCGCTATCGTCTTTTGATCCTTGATGGGCATGAAAGTCACCATTCAATCGAATTCGAGAAGTATTGCGAGGAAAATAAGATCGTCACGCTTTGTATGCCGCCTCATTCGTCTCACCTACTTCAGCCTCTTGACGTTGGGTGCTTTGGGCCGCTAAAAAAGGCATACGGTCGAGAGATTGAGCATTTGATCAGATGCTCTATCACCCACATTTCAAAGACCGAGTTCTTCCTAGCCTTTTACGCCGCCTACCAGGCTACCATGACGACAAGCAATATCAAGGGAGGTTTCAGAGGAGCCGGGCTCGTTCCTTTAGACCCCGAAAGTGTCATATCAAAGCTTGATGTGCAGCTACGGACCCCAACGCCCCTTGAGGAGGAGGCCAGCCAGCCTAACCCTTGGGTCTCAAAGACCCCAAGGACAGCCCAAGCTAGCTCCCAATCTGAATACCTCGAAAGACGAATCAGAAGGCATCAAAGTAGCTCTCCGGAGTCTATTCTTGAGGCTCTAAAGTCATTGACTAAGGGAACAAAGGCAATAATGCATAAGATGACCTTATTAGAGTCTGAGGTTAAGAACCTTCGACAATCAAATGAGGCCCTTAGCAGGCGGCGCAGAGCAAAAAGAACCCGCCTACAAGATAGAGGGAAGATGACTGTAGATGAGGCAAGGGAAGCAATTGATCAAATGGATGTTGATATACAGGTACGGGCTGAATCGTCGAGAAGTGGTGGTCGAGGCAGGTCGGCGCGACCGAAGGAAAGCCGCTGTGGAATATGTGGCAAGGCCGGTCATAACAGAAGAACATGTCAAATTGTTATTGAGGTATCTAGGGAAGAGGAAAGTAATTAAATTTAATTAACTAAATGCTTTATTATATTTTTATCTTAAATCCCGTCTTAAAGGTTGAGATTTTTGGGACACTCGCTTGTGTGGGACACTCGCTTATGGAGAACGTTATAAGGATTTGAAAGTCTGAGTATATTTATATGTAGTAAACCGTGGGTATTTACCTTTTTTCTCTCTGCGCTTTAAAGAGGGCTTAGCTCGCTGTTATTCTTTTAAGTTTACTCTATAAACGTTGGAAGTTTATTCTATATCAAGGGCACATAGCTTGAAGTCTTTTCTCGACTAGGTTTAACGCGACGAAGTAGAATTTAAAGACAGAGTAGCTTGCTTAATGTTAGCGATATTTCTATTAATCCATCGGCAGGAGCGCTTACACCGAGCAGACCGTGGGCAAAGAAATGAAGATTAATCCCATGATGGTATCTTTACTTTCAAATATAGTGAATTTAAGATAGTCATAGTCTCATAAGTCCTCTGGCCCACCCCTTTTCGTACACTTTTACAAGCCAAGATACTTTCTCCAAACCTCAAAGGTCGACATCGCCATCACCCAGATGAAGATGGCAATAGCAGGGACTAACAGCCTCCTCCAAGTCCCTTGACAGCTACAGCGCTCGTCCTGCACACTTCACATGCCCTTGCGGCTGCTCTGCAACCACTGCTGCACACCCTTCTGCACACCTTCCAACCCCTCCCGAACAGTCTGCGTTGACGCCTCAACGCCGTCAGCCGCAGTCTTGGCCGACTCGACCAGTTCGCGCGCTGTCTTGAGCTCTCCGTTCAGAGCCGCCGCGTTGGCCTGCCCTCCGAGTCTCGCTACTTCCTCGACGCCCTTGGCGGCCGCGAGCTCGGCGTCGGGGAGGGTTGCTACCTTTTCGCTGATTGTCTTGGCGGTTCCGGCGGCGTGCTCGGCGCTGTATTCGGCGTTGCGGCGGGCTACGGCGTCTTGGCGGGATGCGTTCTCGGAGGCGCGGACGGCGGATTGGGCGGCTCGGAGGAGGGCGACTGCTTCTCTGGCTCTGTCCTGCGCGCTTTCGGCAGACTGGCGGAGGTAGCGTGCCAGGCGCTCCGTCTGGGTGTCTCCCTTCTTCTTGTCGTCGGGCTTCTCGGCTTCCTCGCAGGCGATGGCGGCGTCGACGACCCGACGCGCCTTGATGATGGCGTCCTCAGCAGGAGCTGTCGTCTCTCCTAGAGCAGACCAGGCACGAGCGGCGCAGTCGTAAAAGTCGGTGATTCTAACCGTGTTTGCGAGAACGGCATCGCGACGCGCGGCAGCAGCGGCACTCAGCATCTCTTGCTCATACTGTCTCGCCGAGACGCCATATTGCTGAGCTGCTGCAGCCGAAACCTTAGCCCTCGAGATCTCCTGCGAGACCTGGTTCAAGATGGTGCGGCGCTGCTCCTGGTAGGCGTAGTAGATGTAGACCCAGGTGCCAACAGACACGCCGACGAGGCCAAAGCCAAAGAATGGGAGGAGCGTGGGTGAAAAGAAGATGAAGATGGCGGTCAGCGACCACCAGTTGAGGAGGAGCCAGTAGGTCTGGGCGTGCTCGAGGTAGCAGAAGCGGAGGGGGCCGTAGATCTTTGCAACGGGGGCAAAGAGGTAGAGGATGGCGCCGACGGCGACGACGATGGTGAGGAAGAGGAATCGCACCCAGGTTGGGAACGGGAATGGGATGCTGTAGTAGATGGGGAGGTAGTAGGCCAGCGAGATTAGAGATCCAACTGCATCACGGTCAGTTAGGTAATGCAACTACAAGGCCAATTGAATTACTCTTAAAGTAGGTGCCAATCCTGTTGGAAACAGTCTGAAGAGCAAAGAAGGGACCCAGAAGCGAAGCCCACGATGTGTTGTTGTTGTTGTTCCCATCGCCATTGGGAAGCGCCCAGACACCGCCAAAGTACAGCGCAGCAATGAGCAGAAGCGGAGCTGAAGTCTGCGACGTGATCAAGGTCTGCAGGTCGGGGAGAAGAGGGAAATGGTTGAGAATGAGAGCGAGAAATATGACGCCTGGACGCTGTCAATACCACCAGTTGGTATCTTACTCAATTGAAGGCTTACTCTTGACGTGAGGCGCAATCAACCTCGAGAGCGTCTCCAAGGCGGGAAACAGATCCTCTCCAATGTTTTGCGAGGCCATGGCTGCTGAGCAATCGGTCGAGCTTTGCCCTCGCTTCTCCAGCGGGAGAACCGGGCCTTTTTATTCCCCAGCTGCAGAATGCAGGGCTGTCGGGCGCCAAACTCCATCTGCACAGCGACGTGTTCACGGTGTTATCGTCCGTTGAGCGCCGCCCAATTGCTGACGCCAAGATGGAGCCTCGGCGAGTAGTTCAGCAGGCTTGATCCATGCTAGAGATTTGGCAACAAACTTGGTCGTGGACGCGCGGTCGGGCTGGCCTCATTCGCGCCTTGTTTCGCCACTTGGGTATGGGGGCCTCCATGCAGGGCAGTCCCCGGTTGCAGATGTAGAATTCTGCAGCGGAATTGTTGGGTTGATTGGGTGTCCATGTTGGGAACCTAACGTGCCTTGGGCATACGGCGCTTGCCGGTACGTGCACACAACACCAAGACCAATTATTCAGACAGACAGCAAGTGACATCAGGCAGGGTATTATTATTGTGCTTATCAAAAGCTTCAAACTCCAAGAGACAGGTCGAGCATCCCGTACTCGTGCCTCCCTGCCTCTCATCCACCAAGCCATCACCACTAATTTTCCACTCTAGTCCGTAGTCGCGTCAAAGGACAAAAAGGTCGAGGCTTGGCCGGCCGCCTCCTCGTCCTGGGAAATGTTGTTTTGCAGCTTCGTGTTCTCCGCCTCCATCTTTTCGGCAACGTCTTCGCCCTGGGCCTGCTGGATCTGCAGCTTGAGCATGGTGGCCGTGAGCTTCAGGACCTTGTTCTTGATCTTGCCGCGCTGCAAATTGTCAGTCTTGTTCCTTTTCCCGTAGATGTCTGTGACTCACCTGGAGAGCATCGGCCTCTTCGCCAGACGCAGCCTCAATGGCAGGGTTGAAAGCCTCCGTCTCGGCGTCATTAGCAATCGAGTTGACGCTGTCGAGAAAGTCGATATCCGACTCCTCGACGGTCGTCAGGTCGTTGGGTAGACCGCCGAGCTTCTGAAGAGCCTCCTGGGCGGCGTTTCCGGCAGTGCCGCCGCTGATGGACAGATCGTCGTAGGACGATGTGCTAAAGACGGCACGCTTGCTGAGGGGGGCGGCGAAAGCAGTGGCAGCGAAGCCGAGGAGAACAGACGAGAACTTCATATTTGCGGTGGTTGGTGGGGTTTTTATGTAGAGTTTAAAGGTAAGGTGAAAGAATATTGATTTGTACAGCGCAGCTGTTGAGTCAATATGTACAGTCCAGCTGTGGAAGGAAGAGAAGATGTCCAGTAGAGATGAGAGTGAAGGATTGTGTTGGAGTGATAAGAAAAGTCATTATCCAGCAGGACATCTACGCTCTTTAATACTTCAGTCGAGATGACTCCTGCCAGGCCTCTGAGACGCCATCACCATGATGCGACCTCGTCTCCGAGAGGCAGCTTCAGGCGAGACGGCTCAAACACCCCGTCTCTATTTGCAGACAAGCTCAAGCGCCAGCTGTCACTGGAACGGCTAGATCAGATGGCATTTTCCTGACAAGATCAATAGGCCCAATGGTTTGGCGTTGGAGTCGCTTAGACAGTTGAGCCCCCCCTGTCTGTCGCGCTACGGTCCCAAACAAGGGGGTGGCCTTGTCCGTCGCATCTTTGTTGCAACCGTTGCATCGCGTCTTGGATTTCGGATGAACTGCCGCTATCGAGATTTTTTTTTGGCTATTTCTGTCAAGCGACAAGATCGCCCCGTGTTCCAGGTTGTCGCACGCACGTCTCGCATGGTGGACGGGGTAGAAGCGACGGCAGTGTGGCATTCCGATGCGTTGAGGAAGCGGCAGGCTTGGCAATTGCCGTCATTCCTTGAGCAAGGCTATAATGAACACTCGGTAGTCATATTGATGCTGGCCCAGTTTGAGTGCTTTGGAGGTTTCGTCAATTGGGTCGCCCGAGCGCACCACACTACGAACTACACAGATACAGACTGTTCAATCTCTACAACCTTCGCATCAGTTATTCAAGGCAGGATAAATTTGGCAATTAAACAATATTTTCTGCCCTCATGCTAGATTAAAGCAATTGCAACTTATCAAGCAGTCAAGCCGTCCCTCTGTCAAGATTGTCGCCTCGTTGGTTGCCACCCTCGACTTAACCTAGAGCAAGCAAACTGTGCCACAACCCCTGGCAGATTATCGGTGGCTGTGAACAAGCGCGACTGTGGCGCAGGTCACATTCGGCTCAGTGAACATGGATTGCGGACCAGGATAAGATCATACGATTGACATGACCGAGAATAAGGCATGTGTACAATCACGTGCCGAAAACGCGGGGTTGGCCAGAAGGTGAGCTGCTGCATCCTCAATTGCTCCCTGATCAATCCTTTTGCTTCTTGTGTGCCCGAGGTTCTGCACTGTCTTCCCCTTAGCGTCCCGATCAGACGCCATGGCTGACGCCGTTCAAGAGCCACACGGGGCTTTGGTGGGCTTGCAGGGATCTACCGGCTTTGGGTGGCGTGCTAACGGAGCTACCCGCAGGCCGTTGACACCTTTGACGATGATGACTCCGCTATTTCAACGGTCCGTCCTTGTGTGTTAGTGTGACTGATGGAGATTGACTGGGTATAGCTCAACACTTCAAGCCTCACGTCCCTTCGATCGAGCGTACTTAGAGTTCAAGAGGAGAATGGAAGGACGTATCATTCGATGAGCTCTGGCAGTAAGTGCCATCTCCATGCCGTGGCTTTAGCTGATGTGGGAAGAATACAATTACCCCAACGATGAGAGAGAGAATGATCGCCTCGGTGAGCCCCATCCTTCAAGGAGACATGTGGATGACTTGCACTAAAACCACGGAATAGACATCCAACACAATGTGTGGCTTCTCACACTTGACGGCGAACTTGGTCTGTCGCCCAAGATCAAGGAACCAGCAAAGCGTGTCCTCGATGCAGGCACCGGGACTGGTATCTGGGCAGTCGAGTATGGTGCGTACCCTTGCACTTCTGGCTGTATGACGATTCTAACTCCACTATGAAGCCGATCTCCACCCTGAATCAGAGGTAGGAACTTGTTTCCGCTATTGTCGAATCGAATTTCTAATGCGAGGTAATCTGTATAGGTTATCGGCGTTGATCTCAGCCCCATTCAGCCCTCATTGTAAGTTATCTATGTCTTGAAACGGTACTTTCACTAACCGAGGTAGGGTCCCTCCCAACTGCATCTTCGAAGTCGACGACCTAGAGAAGGAGTGGACTTGGTCCCAGAAATTCGACCTGATCCTGTCCCGTGTCATGACGGGCTGTTTCGTAGACATGCAAGAGTTTGTCAACAAGGCGTATGCGTACGTTCCACTGCCACTGCACTTCATTATTTCCTGACCCTTACTTGCTTAGACACCTGGAACCTGGCGGCTACTTGGAAATGCAAGACCTCACAAACCCCCTCGCATGCGACGACGGCACCCTCCACAAAGGCCTCGAACTGCATCGCCTCGGCCACCTCCTCGTCGAAGCTAGCGACAAGGCCGGACGCCCCAACAACACAGCATCGCAGTACAAAGAGTACCTCGAGAAAGCAGGCTTTGTCGACGTGGTGGAGAAGAAGTTCAAGTGGCCTCTCAACCGATGGCCAAAGGACAAAAAGTACAAAGAGATCGGAGCCTGGACGTGCGAGAACCTGACCGGCGGGCTGGAGGGCTTGCTTCTTGCGCTGCTTACGAGGTTTCTGGACTGGACGCCTGAAGAGGTCATGGCGTTTTGCACGCTGGTTAGGAAGCAGCTCAGGGATGCCTCGATCCATGCGTATATTCCAGTGTAAGTCTTGCCCTCCGTCTATTCATGTTTCAGAGATACTGACAGATGAACTCAAGATACGTTGTGTGTGGTAAGAAGCCAGAGGTGGCGCCTGAGCCATCGCCCAGCCCTTGATTTTTCTCGGTTGCTGGAGGAAGACAAGATTGTTCCTTTGCTGTGAGGCTAGTGTGGAATATACCTCGGCAGGATAGTAGAACTAGTTCATCCAATCTACTTTTGCTCTCTATAAGATCAACCGACCCTAGCTGCCCAATTTGCCTACACGAATACGAGCTTTCCGTCAGGCCGCCCGTTCTGGGCTGTGGCCACCACCATCACGAGCACCCGGGTACAAGCCGCTATCGGCCGCTCCTGGCCCGTCCTATCGCGCAAGGTTATCAAGAGTTGCGCCAAAACAACCACTCATGGTCAAATGGAGCAAGTGACAACGAACGAAATAGACTCTACGCAAAGAAATGAGCTCCTTGCCGCCCACAACTACTCTATGCAGACCATGAATGTGCTCCCGACCAACTGCAGTTTGTCCCAAAGCGCATAAAAATCATAGATCTGGCCATAGCCCTGATTCGGGCACCCCGTAAACTTGTCATCATGCCTCGGGTCCCTTGTCATGATGGACGAGACATCTTCACCATCGTGCTTGCCCACGTGTGCAAGCCTGTCCATGATGGCGAAAAGAGCCGTACTGTACATTGCCGCAACGCTTTCGTCCAGCCGGCTATCCCTGGCTTTTGAAAATCGCACATCGATCCACTGTTCCCCCAGCTGGGTGAGCCTCTCGTAGTTCGACGGCAAGACGTCGACAGGCTTCCACTCCTCTTCGCCTTGAACGCGGTAATGCGAGTCTAGCCTCCCTGTTTTGTATTTGAAAAATTCGTCCCAATGGCTGGACATAGTTACTTGGACACATCCCCCTCACCTGTTCGCGGTGAGAACTTTGGGTCGATGCATCCCATTGAAGCATTGAATAAAGCTTCTGCGACGCTTTCTTCATCTCTCCGCCCCTCCCTGTATAAGCCGAGGATGGTGGGTAGCAGGTCGCAATGTGAGATGACTGCAGAGCGGATAGGCGAACGCATCCAGTAAAAAAGAGAGGCACGGTCTAGCGCGTCTCGTATTTCTTTTAGTTTGGGGTAGTTGTCGTAGAGGCTGAACTGCAGGTCTCTTAGCTGTATCCCTGCAACCCTCGTCCAGGGAGTTCTGATAACCACGAAAGGACAAGTTGCAATGAGGCGAAAGGTGTTTGGGCGACGAGTTGGTTGTAGAACCAAGTATATCCTAGACTCCTTCTCTGTGTCGAGGATGAATAGCTGCTCATTGCCTGTGACGAGCGTGACGAGCGTGTCGAGCCTTTGCTGCGAGAACAGATAGGCGGCGAAGGGCGGGGCTTCAAGAGCGGAAACGAAGAATCCGCCGACATTGCCAACTAGCCGGAGGGGCTTATCCAGCGGCATGTAACATGTCAAGTTGATGGATAAAGCTCCAGTGGAGGTGTCGATGCTGGCATTCTGGTGCCACCGTCGTTCTGCCTGAACGTGGGGCTGAGCAGCTCCCACAAGATGGTGAAGTTGAAACCCAGTGTCAGCTGCGCCACCTTGTGTTATTAGTTGGCGAAGAAGGCTGCTAATCTGCTCAAGAGTGGCTTTGGGATATTGCGACAGCAGCCTCCAGGTCGTCGGAGAGGTAAAATCGGGGGCCCAGGTTGGGTAATGGGTCTCGCGCCAGAAGCAAGAAGCATGATGGAGGATGGTTGGCTGCCGTAGGTTAAGAAGACAGTATCCGAATAGCCCGATGAATACGTCTTGATTGGGGAGAGAATAGTCGGCCGCAAGACCTCCAAGTTGCAAGTTGGGATCCGAGGGTGGAGGTGGCTTCAATATCGACAGCTCAGGCATGACGCCAAGAAGGCCAAAGACCCGATCCCAGGGGTCCGTTGCCAAGAAAGAGAGGTGATCCACAGCAACTCGTTGATAAAAGCAGCTCTTGCACGACCCAGATACGGGAAAAGTACCGTCTGCTGAGAACATGTTTAAGTCCATACGGCTCAGGCTGCTGATCCTCGAACACGGGCTTGATGGCACCCGTCTCTAGCTCGTGTAGCCTTGCGCGACGGGCATGCCTCTTCCCAGGAAGAATGGTGGAGATGTCTGGTCCGAGATAGGCAACTGCTCGGTTGCAGGAAGAGTATATGCGGCCCATGTTAGCAACCTGGCTGCTGCGCTCTGGGATATTGTTCTGGTTGATGCAGATGGCGTCGACCCAGAGTATGCGAATACCGCGCCGTGGCCGCATGAAGCGCAGCATCTCCCAGCAATTCCTTGTCTGCATGATGCAGTCCCAGAACGGGCCCACATAGATGGGCTTGCACAGCGTGCTGTCGCCATCCTCGCCAGCCCATGTATACGACACGGCTTCGTACTCGGGCAGTCGTCCAAGTCATAGACTTCGAGGCTGAGATGTAGTGGGGCGTCGGAAGAGAAAGTAGCCTCGATGACGATGAGGCGAAACTCGTTTGATCCGAGGGTCGAACAGTACAGCCCCGCGTTTACTGGCGCATCTGGTGCCTGGTTCTCATCCATTGATTGCTGGCCCGCATCGCCGCTTACAGATGGCGTTGAAACTGAGTAAGGCACAGCCGGCGGCCACCAGAGACTCAACTCTCCCAGAGGCTTATCCGGAGGGACGAGTGGGATCGAGCTGGCTGTGGCCTTGTCTTTCGTAAGCTCGGCCGCTTGAGGAGTCTGGTGACGAGAACGGCAGCACGGCGTCTTGTCTGGTAAGCCCTCGACGTGGGGCTCAAGACAGACAGCTCCGTGCCAGCGGTTCATGGTGGTCCAGGTATCTAGAGCGAGATTGAAAACATGGAGAGAGAGTTGTAGACGCGCAGCATCAGCGTCAGCTGAGGTTCGCAGAAAACACGTGCATGATGCATGTAAGCGAGTGAACCAAGACTCACAGCCGCGCCAAGCTATCTTGATTGATTGGAATTGGTCTCTATTCACTTGAGAACATAGCCAGCCAATCACGACTCGGCACAAGCTTTCGAAATTCAACTTTATTACTTTTCACCCGCCCTATCAGTCAATCACAATGACTTCCCCCGCCGTATACGGCCTCGGATCTCCCGACCTACTATGATTCAAAACCAGATGATCCGTAAACCTCACTGCGCGGCCATAGCGTTTCTGACACCAGGGACAGCAGAAGAGACCTCCCTCGTCGCGAAACTTGGACATCCTGGGGTATTTATCCCGGGTCCCCACCAGCCTCCTGAGGCGGTCGAGAAAGGCCGGGGGAACCTCGTTGGGCAGCCGGCCGAGGCGGGGGTCCACGGTCTCCAGCTCCAGGGGTCTGTACCGGTGTGGTGGTGTGTAGTTGCGGGGCAGTGGGTTGTCCGACTTGGGGGGAGGTGCTTGGTACGGACTGGCTGGGGAGCTGGGACTCGCGGGCGAATGCGCTTGGATATTCGAGGGTGGAGGCTCTGGAGGCTCTTGAGGTTGGGGTGGCTGCAGAGCCTGTGACGGGGTTGCTGTTGACGTTGGTGGCCTGGAGGATATTTCTGATGCTGACGAGTTGACGTGTAAGCTCGAACACGACTCCAAATCCCGGAAAGAGGGTAGTCGTAGGTGATTGAGGTTGAGTGTTGGGTGGCCTTGACTGTTGAGAATAGTAGACTGTGGCTTGTTGGTCGGAATATACATGGGCGGTAGTTGGGCGCGTTGTGTGACTGAGTTTGGTAGCGCTCCCGGAAACTCGATGTGTGTTGACCTTTGCATCAGGTTGCGGAGGTTTATTGTTGCTAGGCTTGGTAGGATGTGTTGTATATGCTGCACGTGTATTGGTGACGGAGGAGGAACTTGGATCTGCGTATTGTTTTTTTGGTTGCTTTCGCGTGATACCTTGCTGTTCAAGGCGCCACCAGTGCGGGGAGCTTTGGCTGTACTCTTTTGTTCTGGAGAATGTGTTGGGGTTTGGAAAGCTTGAGTGCTCCGTGTGGTGCCCTCCTCCTCTGTTGCAGTCGAATGGTCGTTGTCTAATTCCATCTCGTCGGTGGCGGGTGGTTCATCTGGCATGGCTGGCCCATCTCGATGAGCCTGTTTATCTTCGGAACTAGAGATGGAAATGACGGTGATGTTTTCCACGAGCGACTGAGCGTCGAGCTTCCTTGGAGTACTCTCAACCTGGGGCTCCGGGGAGCTTGCACGACGGCTTTGGCTGGGGTTCGTTGGCTTGGGACTTGATAATAGTACTCCTGGTTGAGCGCTTTCTGTTGGGGGCGCCTCCAACCTGTCAGGGCCGTCTTTGGTGATTTTCGTCTTGGGTTGGTCTGGCACTAAGTGGTTAGAGGGACCCTCGTTGTCGGTGGATCGCGGGGATCGTGGCTCAGAGTCGTCTTCTTCTTCAGACACACCAGAGTTAGTAGCCCATAAACAGGCCTTCGTGTTATTGGCAGAGAATCTCACCGTCCAAGGAATCAACCGAGCTCTCAGGAGAGTCCACATCCTGCTGTAACCTCTTTCGGAGATACTTTTTCACAAACTTCAAACTCGGCATCAACCGCGACGACGCCTCAAAAACATTCAACTCTTGCAAGTCGCTCGCCCTGACCCAGCCAACAGGTGCCCCCCTGGGAAAATCACGGCTGCTGAAGAACATGACGGGAAACGCCCTCTCCATGGAACGGGGCCCGTCGAGCTCGTATCCCTGTTGCCACTTGAGATCCTTGGTGTCCGGGTCGCACTCGTAGCAGGCCGGGGTGCGGTCCATCAGGCCGAGCTTCTCGAGGGTGCTCGGGATGCCGAATGCTTCCAGGCCTATGTGGGGGAGGACGAGGGCGGGAAGCCAGTCTCTGGTCTTTTCCCAGTAGGCGAGGTAAACGCGGCCCGGGATCGGTCTTGTGGCTCCGCTGAATCTCCGTTGCTTGAAACGGCGTTTAGAGGCTGTTTTCTGGTTGGTTTCCTCTCGTGGCCGTGACTCCTCCTCCGTTATGTCCTCGGCAGAGCGTTTCTTGGTGACTCGACGAGCCTTGAGAACGACAGAGTTGTTCTTCTCGGCCAACTCAGGACTGCAGCCCAGAACCTCGACGCCCAGGTGCTTGACGACCTCGAGATTTGTCGGATACCGTGACAGCCCGTGCTTCTTACCCTGGAGATGCCTCGCGGCGCCTCTCAACGCGGGATGCGAAAAGGCCTGCTGATGCTCCTCGCAGTGGAGGATGTACCACGACCCGTGAGAAGCCGGAACCTGGACAATGAAATGCTTGATCGGAGCGTTTCCGCCCTGAAAGACTTTGTCGAATGTTGTGCGTCTCTTTGCGTGCGTCTGCTGTCTGGGCGTACGCAGGTTTCGCTTACTTGTCAATATCCAGTGGGTGAGATGAGAGTTGGGGGCATCTCACAGCAAAGGGAGCGCAGACAATCGTGTCCTCAACGTGAGAATCGGAATCGTCGGACGGTGCTGAAGGAGCTCGCGCGGCCTCGCTTTTCTGTTGGGGAATCGAATCCCGGACGAGGCCCGGAGAAGTGGGAGAAATTGGAAGCGTTGGTTGGCTGCCAGGATCCTCCAAGAGCGCCATGTCCTGTGCAAGACGCGTATCGAGCGCCATGCTGAAAGGTCTCTTTCGCGTTCAGAGGAAGGAAAAGGCGTCAGACGACTGGAGAGGAAGAGGCATCCTCTTTATCACAGCAAGCCGGGAAAGACAGACCGGGACACCATCATCAGTTTGTAATTAACGCAGGCCCCCCGTTGTCACCTTGCTTAAACGAGGATTGAACTTTGCTTCGCCATTGCCAACCAACAGGCCAAGGAGGGTCGAGAACTGGCCATTGGGTGAGCTGCCCCTTTGCGGGGCAGATGATCGCGCTGCAGGGAGCCAATGTCATGTGGGAGTTGGGTCCAACGGCTGGGGATGGTATCAGGGGACCCTTGTCTGACGGCCCCTTGAGCAGCGGCGGTTCGGCGAACTGGGCGTGCGACCTTGAGGAAGATGCCTGGTGGCAGTAGGCACCTCATCACGATGAATGAGAAGGGCTTCCTGAGTTTGCCTCGTCCCTTCAATTGAGTTTTCCATCGCAACGTCGCCATCTTCCCCGCCCTTGTGTTGGGCGTTGGTTGTATGTTGGTTGGTGCTGTTAGTGGCAACATACACCAGCAGGGATGCGCGTCTGGTGTGGGACGCTGTTGATTCATGATTCAGGACAAGGTTCAGTCTAAACTGAGCTCGGCTGGTCGGTCTGTGGCAAGGCGGGGATGAGAGCCGGACAGATGCTTGCTCACCTGGCCTCAGGTTGAGGTTATACTTTCAATCACAGCGGACGATCAGCGAGGGGCTGATGTACCTCTTGCAGGGTTACAATTCGACTGCATTTTGGCGACCGCTATAGGGATGTACTCGGCATTGAAGCTGGTAATCACGATTTGCAGGGGCGGACCACAGAACGATGCGCAAGGATTCATCGGAAAATGTCACTATATTGGTTGATCGCCCGTCTCCATTCTCCTCACCCACACACTGATTCGTTCAGATCCCACCCGCAGCTGCCCTATGATGAGAAGGGATCGTCCTCAAAGCTACATCGGCATTAGAAGCATCCTACGCTCGACGGGCATGGTGTAATCTTACAAAGTGTTTCCGAGACCGTCGTCGCACACGCTCCGGCCCTGGACCAAGGTGCATCCCGCTCCTTCAAGCTGGAAGCGTCCGCCCGGGCCGCGATTGTCGCCCTGGGGGGCTGGGGCGGCCATGGCCAGGGAGGAGAAGACGAAGAGAGCGAGGTAAGAGAACTGCATTTTGCAAGGATGGAGTGTCGGTGAGGACGTTTGAGGAATAAAACAGGGCCGGCCTGGAAGAATGACAAGATGATGAGATGGTGATCTACACTGAACTGAAGATGGGTAACTGTCAGAGAGATCATTGGGGTTTATATAATAATAGTCTCGGGCTTGCTACAGCTGTCAAGACAACCGAGGACACCTTCTGGCCTGAAACCGTGATGGGACAAACCTCTGTTTCAGAAACGCGCCGCTGAAAACAAGCGAGAGTCGAGACAGGGCATTGTATGCATCAGTAAGCGCGTTGTAGTGATAACACTGTCGATATACGTCTTTTCTAAACGTACAATTTGGAGGCGATTCTTGGTGTCGGGGGCGTAGCATTGTTTGCTTTCGGAGACTTGAGGCGGCATCACTCCGATTCGCTGATTTGCCACTTCGGTCTTGGCCAAAGAGCTTGCGCTTCAAGGTTAAAGTCACGTGACTTTCAAGCAAGAGTGTGAGGCTGAGAACAGATATGGGTGATCTCTCAGGGCAAGCCGGCGATGCCAGACTTGGGCGTTAATCTAGCTTGGCTGAGAATCAACGCGCAATGTGATTTGACGTCCGCCGATTTCTCTAAGAACACGCCGTGCTTCACGTTAAGTATCTCTGCCCGTGCTCGGAGTTTGGGTGAAAGGAAATGCGGTAGTGTGCGGTTGCTACGGGCCTAGCAGGTAGATGTAGTTTCTCGGCAGTCGCGTCTACTGTGATGACTCACACTATCTGCGCATTCCTAACATCTAGGCCTACAGCAGGATTCGGGAAGAGGCAGATGCCAGGGCCAGGCGCAGACTCGGCAGCTCGTGGGGAGAGCTGGCACCGAGTGTGTGCGAGCTGGTGCAAGTTTTATTCCCCTGGCATGCATCTTTATACCAGAAGTGAACGCTGCCTGCCAAGAGACTTTTTAATGCGATAATCAGGTGACCCAGAGCTGGGGGACCGCTCGGAAGAAAGGCTAGTGTTGGGGCTAGTAGTGAGAGGCCGCGCCGCAAGGTTGATATGCCTTTTGCTTGCCAGTGGTTGATAGTAATTCACTGCCGGTGCTTGAATCAAGCAAGCGCCCGTGTAGAAACTCGAGCAAACGGGCAAGCTCTAGGCAGAAATAAGAGAATCTCCTCTAAGGCGGCCCCGCCTTTCTCCTCTTCCTCTCTCATCATCACCACCACCACTACCACATCGGCCGCTGCCGCAGAGGTAATGCTTGACCGCGATACCTCTTTTTTTTCGATCGCCACTCTGGCCTTTTAATCTCTCTACGGATCATCATGAACACGTGCGACCCCTCCCCCCTCGGCCGAGAAGATGGCAAAGCTCACACCCCCCGCAGGTCCAGCAGCAACACCTCACAGGAGCTGCAGCTTGCCGCGGCTCTTTCAGTGCGACGAGTGACATCCAGAACCACTCGGGTTGACCTTTCAGGACAGCAACTCCTCCCTTACCTGAAGAATGCCCTTCAGCGCACCGTTCTCGCCCTACACGGCCGACCCGTAACCTTCCTGACGGGTCGCATTCGCGTTTCTCAGGTCGTCACTAAGCGCGACTCTTATGTCAACAGCTTGCTCATCCAGAGCAGGGGCACCGCAGCAGCCCCAAGATGCTCAAGTTGCGTCAAAAAGATGGTCAGGGACCCAGACGGCCTGGCCTCACCGTATCCCGACTGCATCCGGCTACCAGGCCACTTTGGTGGCTGCTGCGGCAACTGCAAGTGGTCGGATCACGGTGCTAGATGCTCCGAGCGAGATCGGGTCGTCAACACGTGGGTGCCAGTCCCCGATCGCATCGAGGAAGCACCCGTTGCTTCGGAGAATCACCCTTCGTCGCCCCAGTCCGCTGCCGGGTCACGAAGCGACGATCCTATTCTCATCGAGAGCGATACTGACGATGACCCCTCCTCCTTCGCGGGCTCTGAGCCTCCCTTCATGCGCGATGAGAGCGCGGCCAGTGCAGACGCGGCCAGGGACGGCGAGATTGACGACGGCGCCATGGACCCGACACTCGACGGCGGTGTTGCCAGTGCTGGCACAGCTGAAGACCCTATACAGCTTGACTAGGTATGTGCCTTTCCTCTCACTCTCTCACTCTCGCTCCGCTGCGGGGGGAGGAGATGGCTTGCCCACGAGCCTCTGACCGATGGCCTTGTGTGGAGGGGCGAAGCCACGATCAAGCTGGATGTGTTCTGGACCCATGCTAATCACCTCTGTGTGCGCTTTAGATGTGCCAGCGACCGTTCACCCCTCACGATTACGAGAGCCAAGACCCGGGGAGAGGCTTGTGTGGCCGTCTACATCGGAACCCGAGAAGACATCGTCGTGCTGGAACAACACGGGGGATATGGAGACAGCGCCGCCTGAGGCGGTGGCGGAGAAGCGAGATTGAGCGACCATGGCAGAGTTTCTGGCCCTTTCACCAGTGCGGGCAGAGTTGCGGAACGAGTCAAGGGGGGGAGGGAGGAACGGACTGGTCTTGTTTGGAGTCGCGCGTGTTTGCTTCCACCAGCGCCTTTGTTTGACGGCCCCAGCTGCGATGTTGAGGCCTTGCGTGGTAAAGTGCTGCTCGTTTATGGAGCCCACAGTGGCATGGTTTGCTTTGCGAGGAGTCTGGGGGTCTTCTGCGTGTATCGTGGCGATATTCACGCCGTCGTTTGCAGAGAGATTGTTGCCCCGTTTGTGGTATCAGATGTAGGCTGTAACTGGACGTTTGCCACTCGCTCACGAGCATGGAAACATGTTATTGCACTTGGAACTGGTTCTAATTCGAATTATCCAATCTGACCAAGGGTTGGCGCTGCTGCCAGCCACGACAACATCAACCCACCGCGTTTGCTTTCGTCCCAGCCCGCCTTGCTAGCCTCGGGGCCTCAGCTTCGCTTGGGAGGCCTGGGCACGACCCGTTGCTCGCAATTCTCAAGCAGCAGGCTAGACCAGGTTGGCATGGGAGGCTTCAAGTTGCAGAAGCCTCCATTGTAGTTGAAGGCGTCGGCGATGCCAAACTCGTTCTCCCAACCCTCCATGGGCCATTCGCGGCGCTCTTCGACAATCTTGTCGACATCCCATGCCGGGCCGGGGTTGAAATTGCACTGGATGACCGAGGCCTGGTTGTTCAAGTGGTCCATGCCGCGTATCAAGTTGTCGCCCGCCCACTCGCCGAGGTGGTACTCTCCTGGGGAGTCAGGATCCGTCCTGAAGCATCGTCTAAAGGCTTGCTCGGTAGCAACGTTTCGTTGAACAGCATGCTGGAATATCTCTGAGCTGAGATTTACGTCTGGGTTGCCATCTAAGACGAGCGTGAAGGAGCCCGCGGGCATACCAGCGTCCACCGCAGCCAAGGCCTCGCCGAACCACAAGCCTAGAGGAGTCTCTATAGACTCATGATCAGTGCAGAAGTCGAGCTCGCCCTTTGTGGCATCATGCACCATTTCTGGCAAATGGCTAAGTCTGAGGTATCCCCACGTGAACAAGGTTCGTCCATAGTGCAACATGGCGCTCGACCCGAAGCCGTGGATTTTCTCTGCAGAATCGAATGAGGCCAAGGGCATGGCATTCAGGCCGACCTACGGACGTGTGATCTTCATGCAACATGATGCGTCGTAGGTTGAGGCGATGGGCCGGACTGAGGCGCTCAAGAAACCGGATGGCGACAGCCGCTGCTGAGAAGTGGAAGGCCTGGCGAAAGCAAACGTTGTTCGCCATATAGCTTCTCGTCTCATCGAGTCGATAACTGTCAGGGATACCGGCTCGAAAGTGCCCACTCAGCTCCTCTTCGTCTTTAGGATATGTCCATTTCTGCAGAGCTTCCCACACCTCTTCGTCTTGTAGCTGATGACCAACGGTCGCGAGCTCGGCCGGCGACGGGATAACCCATGGATCAAGTCGCAGGTTATCGAATTCGTGAGGCTTAAAACGCCCCGCGACCAGATTGACATACTCCTCGAACCTTGTGGGTTCCTTCTGCCTGAGAAGCGACAAGGTGTACGTAAGGGCTGGCTGAAACGTGGAGTAGAGCTCGTTGTCGGGGCTATACCCCTGAAACCTACGAGAAAAAGTCCCGGTGAGACCATCCTTGTGGAGTTTAGAGATGAATTCTTGCGGGACTTCCAGGCTCTTGTCACTGTCGCCGATGTTATCGATCCAGCTTTCGAACTGACCCAGGACCGGTACAAAGTGTGGAAATTTCAGGGCAATCGCGGAGGATATTTGCGGGGTGATGAAGCGCGAAAGATTCGCCGCCAAGTCTCTCTCTATGATGAGAGAAAGGATTGATAGGTACTCGAAACGACCCGCCAGTGGGCTCAAATCTGTATGATATGCGGTCGAGAAGGAGATGATATTCAACTGCAGGGGAAGATCCTTGGTCTCGGCCGCGATCAAGCGGCAGACCTGCATCAGTGAGAGGTTGATGGCCTGACCGTCGGCGGCGGCGAGCTTCCCATTGTAGGGGTCTTCCTGGTTGAAGACATAGCCACCATCGAGCTCAAAGTAGAAGCGGTAAATCAAGGATCGGAGTTCGTAAGGGAGGGTGAGGAAACACGCAGGGCGAGATGGGGAGGGCACCATGTTGGAGGGCGAGTTGGAGGGTCGAGGGAAGGGAGTGGAGAGATGCGGAGGGTCGTGCCAAAGACACAAACGTCCCGTGTTTTGAAGCAAGAGTCCCGAGGGAAACAAGGTGGATAGCTGGACAAGAGAGAGTCGAGGCGATTGATTGACGATCTGTCAGGACTGCTGATGGTGCTGGTGCTGGTGCTGGGTGAGGTCGAGTGCTGAGCTCTAGAGCGAGGGGGAAGAGAGGGGTTTTATGGGCACCAGCCAATGAACGCGGTTGCCTGGCCTGGCCTGGTGGGTGAGTGACTCATTCATGGTTTCACGGCGCAATCCACATTCTACGGCACGCGGACCAGATGAGGCGCAAGGTTTTTTATGGGGCATCATAATTCATTGATTGTAAGTTGCCGATGACAGCTTGAAGCAGCCACCTTCGTACACGATGGAAAAGAACATATTTCAACCATAATGACAGCATCAAAACCCAATGCCGTATAACACCGTAACCTTAAGTGAGACTTCTATAGTCATAGAAGTCAAAAAGAAGAGCTTTGCGTACCAAAGGCCACCTTTCCTCAAGTCCAGAAGGAGCATTTAAGCCCTGCGTCTCGTTAGCATAGTTAGCTTGTTGTTCAAGCACCAATGGGGAATTACCTACTGGGCTCGCTCCTCTGGGCCCTCGACACCTTCATCATCATTCATCTCACCCATCTCTTTCAAAATGACATCTACTTCTCAAACACACCCTGTAAGTTGAAGCAATTACTCTAGGCGGGGAAGGAGAAACTCACTAATTCTCAGATTGCCAATCAAGCCCACCGGCGGGCACGAAGACCACTGGTATCACTAGACGGTTTATGAGTAGGGGGCAATAAACGAGAAATAGCGTCACTTACGGCAACATCACCGTCGGCCGATATCACCGCCAACAACAGAGAGGCTCTCGAGCTTCTCAAAGAGGTCAGGCTGTATAGGCTCGCCCCTCTGATCACTCTCGACCACCTCAACCTCCGCGAGCGGGTCCCTAGAAAAGGAAAATCACATTAGCCAATAGCCTATACGTACCACTTTACTATTCATTCTTACAGCTCGTCCGCTTTGGCAACCGGCTACATCAACAATCAGCCTCAGTCCGGCAGAACCGGTACCTGAAGAACCAAGAAGGCGCCCTCAAGCAGCTCGCCAACAAGCTCGCCAACGACAAGCCTCTCATCAATAGAGAAGAGGACTACCTGGAGAGCCTCAACCTAATAGGGCAAGCAATCAGTCTATGAGCAACGTGACCGGAGGAATGGCTTACAACGAATGCCGGCCGTGGCTGCAGCAGCTGCTGGACCTAGCGGAGCAGCTGCGGCCGTGAAGATGACGATCTGCTAATATCGGATGGTTAAACTCAAGAACCAAAGACACCGTAGGGGCAAGAATGGGTGTTGGTCATACGAATGAGTCGGTGGCGGGATTCGGTGGCGTTCGGTGGCCTGCTAGCGGGAAATGGTCAACTTCAAGAACCGAATACTGAAAAGAGCCGAGGGGACGGACGGAGTCATACGGGAGGAGTCATTCGGAGGAGTCATTCGGGCCGGGTTGGGGCCGGGTTGGGGGTCTGCTAGTGCCGGATTGTCAGCTTCAAACACGACAAAGAGAAAGGCGGAAATACCAACGGCTTGATCGGGCCGGGAAGGAGGAGTCAAAGGCCTGCCGGGGGCTGATAATCAGCTTCAAATTGCTGGAGGATGCGGAGCCAGATACAGACGCAAATGGGGTCATACCGACGGGTTAGTCGGGCCGGGGGCCTGCTTGAATACGTTTGTTTAACCAAACTGCCAACAAGCGGTTGCATGGAGGAGAAAGATGGAACATGGATAGAGAAAGAGAAGGAAAGACAACTTACAGTGAGGAAAAGTTAAACATGTGGAAAATGCAAGTCTTCTGAGGCAAGGTTAGCAGCCGTCACGGCAAAGGGGGCAAAGGAACGTACCTACCTGTTGCACAATGGAGTCGAACACAGTGGGTGATGAGATGAATTCGCCATCGGGCTGACGGCGCGTCATCATCAGGCCTCCCCTTCAGGGAATGGCGGAGGTGGAAACTGCGAAAACTGCATGGACCACTTGAACTGGCCTAATTTAAAGTACGTGATGGCCCAGTCAGCCGCAGTCGCCGCGTCTGTGGTGAGCAGACGCTCAAAGTCGGTGTGGCCGACTTCGCTTTGTAATAAGTCCCTTGCCTCCTGCAGCAGGCTGCATTCGATAAACCTGTGGAATACTGTCTGGGCAGATTTTTCGCATGGGCACCGTGGGGACTCGACTTTCTGGAGAGGTTGTCAGAGGAGACGTCGAGGAAAGGGAGTGGGAACATACCTTTATCGCAAAGAGGTGCTGGTTGAGACCGATAAACTCGGTGCGGCAATGCAGGAGCATGGTGCACTGGGCTCGAGACAAGCCGGCATAGTAACCTAGGGCACTTGGCCCCCATTCCTCCCTTAGAGCCTGGGGTTGTTTCTTGAGCTGCGCTGCGGTCCAACCATTTTTTTCGGTGCGCTGTTTGAGGTAATCCCTCCATCTTTGAGCACACTGCTGTTCTGCGATGTCCCTGGACAGGGAGCGAGCCATGCTGATGACAGGGAGCGCCTCGGATTGCTGCTGGTGGTCGTATTGCTTGCCTTTTCTCTCTGCCTTCTTCTTTGCCTTCAAAAGATGGACCTCGCGGTAACAAGCCGCGTCTTTCAGCAAATCAGCGGCGCGATTCTCGAGCTGGAGGTAGGGGTGCTTGTTCTCAGCGGCCGTTGGCTGGTGAGGTCTCGCCTTTTTTAGCAGCTCATGCTCTCTGCTCCCTAAATTCTTTGCTCTGTCTATCCGGGCCAGTCGGTACAGGGCAATCTCCATGCTCTCCACATTCATCTCCTTTTCAAGCACCTGGCCCGTGGTGCACCGGAAGGCGCCAGACAACTGTCGGAGGCATCGTTGCTGCAGCGTTTCGAGGCTTTTGATCTGGGTCGGATTCAGAGCCCAATTGACGTTCGACTGCGTGGAAGGCTTGCCGTTGAAAGCCTTGCCGTTGGGATTTATGTTGTTGGGATTTAAGTCGTTGGGACGTAGATGAACCACGCTGGACAGGCATACGTGATGATGGGCCGGATCGTCGTGAGGTAGACTTGTCGGGCGGTCTCAAGGTTGGGGCCCCATGTGGTGCCATAGACACGGGTCAGGTACCCAAGCCTCCGCAAGACCTTGGACCTGATGTGAGACAGGTGGGCGTTCCAGGTCAGGCCTGGGTCGAACATGACGCCAAGGATCCTGAGGCTCTGGCAGGGTTCACCTTTGCGCTTGAGACCATTGATCTCGGGAACCAACTGCCAGTGGCTGTCTGGGATGTTGGGTCGGCTCCGGGGCTGCTTGAAGTGCATGACGTGGTATTTGTGCGGCCCAAAGAGGATCTTGAGGGGCCTCGCCGCTTCCAATATGGTCTGGTGCATGAGGTTCAGAATGTGACAGTTCTGGCGGATCGACCCGGATACCGCGATCAAGTAGATGTCGTCGACAAAGGCGAAGCAATGGACGACAGCTCTCTTAGGAAAGCTTTGATTGGCCACCTTGAGTAGCGGCGCCGAGTAGATGAGGAAGAGGATGGGGGACAGCGGGCTGCCTTGTGGGATGCCAACGGTGAGTGAAAATGGGGAGCCGACCATTTCCCGTAGATTAATACAGTGGTGCGGTCAGTCAGGAAGGAGACGACAAATCCGAGGATCCATGGCGGTACGTCCTTTTCGATGAGAATCCGGATCAGCTCATCGCGGTCGACATTGTCGTAGGCGCCTGACATGTCGAGCGACAGAATCGTGACGAACAAGAGGAGCTTGCTCAACCAGGCAGAGAAGATGATGTTGATGAGATATTGAAGCGCCTTGACTGTGCACCTGCCCCCAAACTGGGTTTCCGGCAGGAGTCCATTCTTGTTGGCAAAGTTGGTCAGCTCAACGCAGTAGATCTTTTCGAGGAGCTTGCCTATGCAGCACAGCAAGGCGATGGGCCGCCAGCTGTTGGGGAGCGTGGCCGACTTGCCTGCCTTTCGGATGAGAAATGTCGTGGCATGCTTGAATGGTCCCGGGTGGTGCGAGAGCCTCACGCAGGCATCAAAGCCATGAGCCAGGTGGCCGGCGAGGGCATCACAACCCATCTTGAGGGCTTCGTTGGGGATTTCGTCGGGACCGGCGGCTTTCCCCTTTGGCAAGCCAAGTATCATCTTGACTATGTCTGCCTTGCATATACTCGGAGGAGCTTGGTTTTCCGAGCCTCGTGTGTCTGACGCTGAGCGAGGTTCATGAGGCGGCGGCGGCGGCGGGTCTGTATGATGGACATGGCCAGGATCTGGCCCGTCTGAGGCCCGGTCGGTCTCCTGGGGTGGCGTCGGCGACGGTAATGGGCCTTGGCTATCGCCAGACCCAGGGCTCTGTCCATCTGAGGCCGAGTTAGACTGGTGAAGCGGTAACGGCCGTTGTATGCCATCATACCTAGGCCAGATCCATCCTCGGTAGGGTCGGGCTGAGAAGATGGCGGTGGTTGCTGGTATGTTGCCAACTCTCTCCAGATGCTCTTCCTCAAGCACATGTCCTTTTCGTGGCTGGTGCGATACGTCACGCCGTCAGCTGTCAGAGGCTGTGACTGGGCCGGTTCCTCGGGCTGTGCCATCCTCTTGCCCATCTTGCCGGCCTCCCATGCGCCCTCAATTGTTTTGGTCCTCTCATTCATCTTGCTTCGCCGCTCAGTGGTATTCTTCTCTTTCTCTTTCTCCTCCCCCTTCTTCTTCTCCTTCTCGGCCTGCTCTTGCTTGCCGGCGATGTGCCTCAGCTGTTTCAGGTGTTTGATCTGTCCCGTTCGCATGTAGCGGTCGAATGCGCGTTGCCACTCGTCCCCCAAACACCTCAGTTCAGCATCGGGCTGTCGGGGGGCCTGGGCCGGAAGCGAGGGACCACGGTGACACACTCGTCAATGGCGTATTCCAGGGCCTGGGTGATCTCGAGCATGTAGGCGTCGATCTTCTGTGTGGTGTCGAGGACGGGAAAGTGATCCGATGCGAGGCGAGACTTGATGGCCTTGGCGAACTTTTCAGGGTCGGTCTTCTTCCAGAGACGGCGGACTCTGTTCTCCCGGCCTGGCTCCATGTCCAGCGTCGTCTCAATAATGCGATGGTCGGATCTGAACTCTGGCACATCCAGCACTCTCCAGCCTACGCCGCGGTTCTCGATCTGTTGGCTGAGGAACGTGAGGTCGATGGTCGAACAGTTCTTATTGAGTCTCTTGGAACGTGAAAATGTGATGGTTCCCGGCGTTGTAATACACGCCATTCCGGCGCTTTGGGTTCCATCGACGAGCTGCTGGGCCTTGTGGGTATACCCCAAACTGCCTTTGCCACTCCACAGAGAATGATGGAGGTTGAAATCCCCAACCAAAAGATTGTGATCCGAGGGCCTGATTCGGTTGATCAAGTCGGCAACGTCAAATTCCCGGGGCCGGTTGTTGTAGACGTTGTGGATTTTCAGTTGGCCCGTCGTCGTCCTGATTGACATGGTCGCAGCCATCCAAGCGTTCGGGCCGTCGTGAGCTTCCACGTCCCAAGAATCCCGAAGAATGGATTTCTCGACAAGGAAACAGACACAATACAAGAGGGGTTTCTTGGGAGGCTGTTGGGCGGTGACTCCTCCGGGGGGTGTTGAGGGGTGTTTTGACCTGATTGACGCTGACGCTGAAGCTGACGATTGGCCTTCTTTTGCTGAAGCTTGGTCTTTTCTCGCTGAGACCAAGGGTCATCGTCCTCATCAATGGGCCGCTCCGTCGCATACCACTTCGCATACCCTTCGGTAGGTGTCCACGGGAACCTATCCGGCGGGTCTTGGATCGCGATGATGTCAGGACGGCATGGACCCGTAGCATGTCTCAGCAAATCTTGCACCCTGCTCACCGAATCTTTGACGTTGATCGGATACACAACTAACAGTGTCCTGTGCTCAGGTCCCTCCTGGGCGTCGGTACCGCGGTCCTCGAAGCCGATGTCGCCTTGGATGTTTTCGTGGCCGATTTCGTCTTGGGTGAGCTCCTCGTAGGTAAGGTCATCTGAGGTGGCGGCTTCCGGATCTGCTCCACCATCTTGGACCATGTGTTCGGGGTCGCGATCGCGCTCTTGGCTAGGGCCCGGGAAGTTGCTCATAAGCTCTTCCTGGGCGCCATTGGTGTCCTCATCCTCGTCCTCGCGAGCATCTGCAGTGTTGTAGGCGGGACGGCCTGTCAGCCAAGGCATTCCACTGAATGCCTGACCAACCGCACGAAATGCCCACATGGTTTGAGATGAGCGCTGGCGGGATCTCAACTAGCAAGGGGAAGGAAGTGGCAAGAGACGGACGATCGAATTGTCCAGGAGTTCGTTACAGAGGAGCGATGAGAAAGGCGATTTGGGGCACAACAAAGAACCCAAGGGCAGATTAGCCAGTGCTTTGGCTCAACTGTGCTAGGATGCTAATCAAGCTCCGGGATGGCAGTGAGCGATGTATGGCGAAGAGTGTTGGGTAGCAGGATGGTGGTTGGGCAGAAGGTGTTAAAATTCGAGGTGACCAAGAATGACCAAAACCTCAAAGGTGATCAATGATAGGTAGTCAATGATCGGGGATAGTTCGTAGGAGAAAGTTGTTGCGAGTAGTAACAGGTGCGTGGTGGTGGTGAAAGATGAGGGATGAAGGGTGATTGCTGTTATGGGGAAGATGTGTTATTGGTGTCCTTTGAGACTATGGCTAAGAGACTCCAAGAAAATGTTGATGGATGAGATTAATTTCTAGGAGGAAGACGACGGGTTAAAATACCCACGAGATCAAGTCTCTCGGTCACAATCTCAAAGAACATATTGATTTCTCATCTTGTTCTTGATGACGACAGCTTGAAGCAGCCACCTTCGTACACGATGGAAAAGAACACATTTCTACCATAATGACGGCATCAAAACCCAATGCCGGGTCACACTATAATCATGGAACACATGTGAGCTAGGGGGCAGGGAAATGATTCCAAATCGCTCACATGTGTTTTGCCACCCGGGGGATGAGAAATCACACATTGATTGCATGCTTTGAAGGCTTATTCGTCGTCCCAGAAATGAAGGAGGTGCGAGAAATCAAGAATTGACGTTCCATCCTTGTACAAGTGCGTGGGGGTCTATCATGCCCAAGGTGGAATTTCCAGCAATCGATTAACCTGATGGGTTAGGAGCCTTCATCCGCCTCAGCTCATTGGGTCAGAAAGTTCGCCATGGGTGCTATCCTTAAATTTTTGCTTATTGTGGCTTCTGATCTGAGGACCAGTTAGAGGCGATGGAAGTATATGTCCGTGTTAGGAGTACAGAATAATATTACAGATCTTTGCACCCTATACGTGAGAATAAGACCAAGGCTACGCAGTGGATCAGACATAAGGGGAAGCATGACTCTTGATTGTTCTCAGTGCGTGTGGATAAGACAAACTAGTTGCTGGTGGCTGCAACAGCGGGAGTGGTCTGGAGGGTGATCCGGGGCTCGGGGGGCTTGGACGAGGACAGAACGCCCAACACACAGGAAATCGCCGACGAAACGGCTGCAAGGTGACGAGTGCAAGCGTCATTCAAAAAATTGTCATGGTCATGTGTTGGATGAAGAAAAAGCAAAAAAAAGAAACGAAAGAAGTCGACCGACGTTAGTATAGTCTTGGAGGCAGCAGGGGTTAGAAAGGTTGCTTACATCGGAGCTCCAGAATGATCACCCCCGATGCCCAACGTCCAATCAGATCTACATCCCGACGAGGGGAACCCCCCTTTATATATATAATACCGCATAAACGTATAGCAATCTAAGGTTTGCGATAGGGAGAAGTTCCAGAGGTTTTCTCATGTACCAACTGGCACACCACTTTAATTATGGTTGCTTCGACCTACGCTATTGATCCGGTACCCCATCCGGTAATGATCGACTGGCGGTTTAACTTTCTATCCAGCTTTAAGCTGGTAGCAAGAGATAGCAGATGCGGCACTATGACCTTAATGGCTCGAGGAAGAATTGAAGCGCCATGTTGATCAGAAAAATCACTCATGGAAACGTCAGTGGTCTGGCTATCGTAGCGAGGAGGGAACAAGTTGCTCCGAGGCGACTACAGTTGGAACTTCCCCGTGTGACGATATCAGAAATCGCTCCGCCAGCCAGCTTTTTGGGGTCAAGGCTGTTCCCACGCGGTTTTCTTCGTTTGTGTCCCCGTGGACTTTGTGCTTTTCCATCCAGCTCATATAGGAGTCAGTGCAATCTGCACACGGTCGTGAGGGAGCATATAAACCCTTGATCCCCTATGGTTTTCTTCGACTCTATCATCAACTAGATACCTCCCTGGAATTACACTAAGTAACTCTTGAACACTGTTACCGATTCTCCCGAATCCCTACACCCCCATTTCACTATGTCGAGCTTGAGTACCCACCCTTAGTCTGGCATGGATGTCCTGAAGAAACTTGGCGCCGTTGGCCTGGGGTTTTTGGCCAAGGCGCTGGGCATCCTACCGTCTATGCTTAGGAAGATGCTTTATGATCACGTTGATAGCTAGAGGCCCTTCTCGCCTATGTTAACTATTAGGGTCGTGGGAGAGTTTGGGCCCCTCGGCGAGCCATCCGCGCTTCTTGCGCAACTCAAGAGCAAGGGCAGTCCCTGCGACAAGATTCTTGCTGTCCGAGGTCACGGTCCCAAGGAAATACGCTTCATGGTTGCCAACGATGATGACGCACGCCAAGTCCGACTGCACAGCGATGAGATCCTGGATGTCCTTGGGGGTGGCAGCATTTCCATGGTGCCGGAGCAGTTTTATGTCTACGCCACCTATTTCAATGGGCGCGGCCCTATTAGCAGAGGAGACAACACTGGAGGAGACAACATTCTTGACCCGTTTGGCAACCCAGGATTGTCGGTTGAGGCCTGGAACCGGGAGAACGGGCTCGACATCAAAAGGGCTTACTGGAAGCGCAAGAAGCTTGTACTCGTCTTCGAGGACATGGATCAGGCGCGCGCCGCCATACGAAGGAGGGTCACGCTCTCTGGTCAACACACCGGTCTCACGTATGTATACTTGCCCTAATATAGCTGAGGACACTGATGCTAACAGTGGCTTAGGGCTTTTGATCCTCGATCCATGCCACGGCAATGTTTCAAGTGCATGGGGGTGAACCACATGAAAGGCGAGTGCCGGCATCCCGATGACCGATGTGGGCACTGCGGGATGAACCACATGACCTCGACGTGCTCCGGAGTCGGCCCGAAAAGATGCGCCATCTGCAAGGGGGGCCACAAGGCATTCAGCTTGGAGGTATGCCGCCACCCATCGGTTCTAGCGATGTGGCGGGAGTGCAGCAAGTGGGTTGGAGTCCCTCCTTGGGCTCGTTCAGCTCCCTGGGCGCCGGTTGATGGGATACCACAGGCGACTGCCCTGACTGAAGAGGAAGATGCCACCTGGACGCCAATGGATGAAGCCCCAGCGGCAACGCATGATACCCTGACCCCGGCGACCCGTGGCGGCGGGACCACCCGGGGCGACGGCACCACTCGGGGCGGCAGGGCGGGCACTCAGGCTTCCGCCACTCCCCCCAGAGCTGCCCCTGTCACCCGAGCCCCCCCAGCCGCCCGTTGCTTCTCAGGCGCCCGTCACTGCCACCATGCTACCTGGGCCTCGTCTGCCACTGAGGCGTCCTACAGGCCCACCTGCTCGACAAGCGCCTAAGCGAGCGGCGCACTCGCCTATTCAGACCGAGGAGGAGAGCTTCGACACAGACTTCGACTTCAATGCGTCCGACCTGGAAGAGCTATGGGAACAGCGGAAGGCCCCTTCGCCGGCCATAGTCCCCATAGCCGTGCAGCCTCGAGGGCCCAGAAGAGGCGCAAGACGAACGGTTGCTTTTCGGGCAAGGCAATGCGCTCCGCGGGCATGCGAGTGGGAACACCCTCCACAAACAGCGAAGGGTTGGGTGCACCTCATTCCCCCATCCTTGTGGACGATAGCCCGAGTCCCACTCCAAGGATCACCCGGGCGAGAAAGATTTCTCCTCCTCAACCTCAGGACATGCCTTCCAGCTCCAATGCCCCCAAGAGGGCGGGACGCGCGTCCAAGCGATCTCGGATTGGGGCCTCAGCCTCCGAAACTGGATCAAGCTCGGGAAGCGTCGCTCCCAAGGCAGGCGATGGGTCGCAGAAGCCGGGCAAGGGGGTTGCAAGAAGGGGGAGTGTATCACTGTCAAGGCTCCCACGGCTCAGGCCACTCTGGAGGGCTGGCTCTTGGTTGGAGATGATGACTTCTAGGCTTCGTGGTTTTTGTTAGTGTTAGTTTAATGCTCTTGTCTTTCGAAAACTGTGCTCTTTGATCTTGACGTCAATTTCGATTGATCTTGATGTTGACGGTCACGCTTTGAAACAGCCACCTCGGTCACGATGGTAAAGAATACGAGTCTTGCTACTCGTATACTTCCCTTGTACATCTTAAATATGCTGTACGAGTAGCAATAAGGCAGTGTATGAGTACCAAGACTCAAGAATGTGATTCTACCATAAGAGCGGCCTTCAAACTGAATACCAGAAAACACTATAAAACTGGCTTATTTCTCTCTGAACCGCAACCATGTCTGCATTATTTAGGTAAGGGAAGTATCGATGATACTTTGTACCAGAAGAGTACTGATTGCTGATTAATTTCGATCTTGTCTAAAAAAACGTATTCTATTGCTGTCAAGCAATCATTGGATCATCAACTCTCGGTGGCTAAATTGAACACCGAGGAAGTCGGTCTGCAAAGTTTCATGTTGTCTAGAATGAGAGTGATGATTCCAAAAGCAGGATTAGATGAATTCGTCCTCGCTGCCCCTCGTGGCCGTAATACCGAAGAACATATCTCAACATGACACTCACATCATAGCCCGTGTGGTAAGCCAGGGTGACCCCGATGCGGGTGGTCATACCCGGGCACCTTCCCCAGGGGGCTAGGCCGCTGCCCCTCTCTTCCTCAGAGAGGGGCAGCCACCTACGCCAGCTCGTCACCCCGCCGGGCACACACCAATTGGATGCGATGACTCGTGATTCCGGTAATGTGAAGCTAGTGCATTGGTGCTTGCTAGGTGCAGGAGTAAGGGTGCCAAGATAAAGGCCCCCACAAGTACAGATAATTTTCCTAGGTCTGATCTTTCTAGCAAAATCAAGAGACAATAAGTACGGGCACTAGTATGTCATCATGTGGCACCTTTTGGCATCCCAGAATCATTTCACGCAGAACAGCCTGGGGTTGATACACGCAGACCCTTACGTCCTATCGCCCGATGACCTGACATACTTTGTTACGCAGATCTGCCGTGTGTGGGAATTGCTATAGTAGACTCCTCCCATGTTGCCCCCTCGCCTCTGCATTCCGCGATGCACTCTCGACACCCACGCTACGTTTAGTCTCCTGCAAAGTACCTTGAGCCTGCGTGGTAAGAAAAAGTTGTCTTATATTGCTCTCCCCCCCCCTGCTCTTCTCAATACTACTGCTCTCCTCCCCAACCTCGAAACCATTCCTAACATTCTTGAACATGTCGTTCCTCCGCCTTCCGTATGAGATTTCGCTCATGATTTACAACGAGTGCGACAGTTGTCAACCACTTGCCTCCCTCGCTCGAACCAATTGGGCCCTGCATCACATCTGGAATCCGCTCCTCTACAGGTACAACAGCACAAAAGACCACCCCATAAACTCATGCATGAGATGGGCTGCTCGACGTGGTCTGCTTCGTCCAATGGAATACGCCTTGGCGGCCGGAGCCGACATCAATGCCACCGGTGCTCGAGGCAGGGTACCTGATCGTATCTATAAAGATGCTAGCGGACGACGCGACAGTTATGGCGCCCCATTACACTACGCTCTCTTCGGCGGCTTCCGAAAAATCGCTCTTTGGCTTCTCGACAATGGAGCAGATGTAGACACACCATCATACGGTGTTTGCGATTGCGACATTACAAAAAGGTGGACTAGGGGCGTATACGAGCCTTCCGGTAGTAGTAACCGCTACTACCCCCTTCACTACGCCATCTTTCACCAAGAGGACAAGATCCTAACAGATCGCCTCATCGAGCGTGGGGCATATTATGCACAACCACGGATTCCAGGCCTTCGGTGGGCCATCAGACTGGGATCCCGTTCCTTGGCCAGCTGCTTCCTTGGGCATCCGAGCTTCCACCCCGACGACACAGACTCTTGGGGGTTCACCACCCTTCACTATGTCGCCTCAAGTGTTTTGATCCTCTTGTTGCATGCGATCTGGTCCGCGAACTGGTTGGCCTTCGCGTACCGCTTGACGTCGGCTCCAGCCTGGGAACTGCACTGCAATGCATGGTCGCGGTCCTAAATTACAAGCCAGCAGTCGTATTGGTAAATCGCCATGCTGATTTATCTGTCGACTTCTACGGTCTGGGTACGACCCCTCGTGCTTGGCCCGAGGGGCCAGGAATATGGATTAACCCCCGCGTGGAAGACCACTTCAGTCTACTTGACATTGCCCTCTGGCCGGGTGACCTGACCCACCCCATGTTCAACGAGGTCGGAACACTTCTAAAGGATTTTTCCGCGGACGTTGCCGAAAAAGATCGACGATGGCTGGTCCACACTCTAGTCGGTCACGGTGTGGAGGTCAACAGGCGCTATTCTGGCCCGGTCCTCATAAGACCCCTCGCGCTGATGTTGTTATACACGAAAGATGCTGAGTGCGTCAGGGCTCTCCTGGACGCGGGCGCGCACATTGAAGCTGGCCCTGACCATCTATATCAGGATAGGGACGAAGAGTGGTGCTACGATTGGGGCGACGTGGATGAAATCAAGCCGAAACCCGGGGAGGACCTGGATATCGAGTTTGGTCCGTTTAGTGGCAGGGAGTTGCTCGACTGGTTTTTTCTTCAGCTTCATAACGACTTTACATATTGTATTGACGATTTTAGGGAGTATGAGGAGTCCTTGAAGCTGCTACTAGAAAGGGGAGCCCGGATTGATTCTCCCAATCTAGATAAGTCGGCTCTCGGTATGGCTTGCAAGGTGCCCACTACGCAATGGGCTGATGTGCGAGCCCAGGGCCCTTTTGAGCTGGAATTTCTGGCGAGGAATGCAACGCGTAAGAATGTACATGTTGAGTATGTGAGAGCTTGCTTGGATGTTTGGGGTGGAGATAGAGACGTTCACAAGTTACTTAGAGAGCTGGAACAGAGGCTGCTTTGAGGGGGAGTTATAGTACATAATTCATATCAAATTGCACTGGCAAACAACAATATCTAGCCAAGCGCCAAGGTTCCGAGTGAGTGCTGAACCAAGAGCACCGGGGAGCAACCACGTAGTACCAGCAGAATTCAGCTAAAACAGGATATTGCGAGTAGCGAAGAACCTATGCAGTAGGCACCAGCAGCCTGTCAACATCTGGACCCCAACCCTCCTCATCCGAGAAGACAACCGTGTTTGAACCGTCCTTCAAGTCACAATGCAGAGAGCTGCTCCCGGCCTCGGTAGAGTGATGCCTCGTGGACAAGAACGCCACCCTCTGAGACTTTCCATTGACAGTAACGTTTGCGTGCCGCGAGCCGACGTCCCCGTTGCGGTACCTGATGTTGATGGTATCACGGCCTCCAGAGCTCTTGACGTCTTCAAAGGTTAGTCTCCCGCCCTTGTCGCCTCCGATGTAGCCCGCCGCCTTGCCTCCGCTGCACTCGCCGCACGAGATGGCGACGGCGCCGTTTTCGAGGACGCCGCTCTCGCCCTCGAGGCTGGTCGAGCCCGATCGCTCGGACCATGTGCCCTTGGACACGTCGGGGGCCCAGCTGTCGCGCCACTCGAGGGTGACCCTTGTGCCGGAGACGGTGAGGGGTAGCCAGATGTAGGTGCTGGCTGCTAGGTTGGACGATACCCAGCGGTCGCCGATGTAGATTGCATTGTCCTTGCCGAGAGGCAGGATATAGCTGACTTGGCTTCTAAAGGTCTTTGATCCGACTGGAGCGAATTCTGTCCATTCGGACCACGGTCCGGAGAGGGACTTGGCGTAGCTGTAGACCTAGATGGAACTGTTAGATTCAGAGAATGCGACGTCCGGGAGGGAGCCTCACGTTGTCGTTGGGGTTCCAGCCCGTCAGGTGAGAACCAAAGATAAAGTAGTATCCGTCCTTCTTGAGCATTGCCGGAGACTCGGCAAAGTACGCCCACTCAAAAGTAACATTGGTAACGTTGAGGTAATCCTCCGAAAGCGCCATGATGCGGGTGCCAAACTCGCGCTGTAGGAAGTCGTCAGCACATGCCACACAGAGATATGCCATCACTCACATCTTCAGTCATCAGGTACGCAGACCCATCGTCGTCCTTGAAGAGCCCCATGTCTCGGCTCTGACGACCAAGAGGCCTGAAGCTGCCGCGGTAGGAATAGCTGCCGCACACGCTATCGCCCGTGGCGACTCCGACGCGGGCGTCCTTGTAGTCCTTGCTGTCAATGTGCAGATACAGGACGTACTTGCGCGTCTTGTCGTTGTAGATGACCTTGGGCCGCTCGACGACGCGTTCGGGGCCGAGGTCGGCGCCGGCCTCGTCGGTGCGGGAGAGGAGGGCACCTTCATAGGTCCACTCGACGAGGTTCTTGGAAGAGTAGCAGTTGACGTTTTGGAAGTAGGTGCCGTCCGTCTTGTCTTCGCCGATCATGTAATAAGTTCCGTCGACCTCACTGTAAACTGTGAGCTTCGAGCATCGTGCAGTGGTTTCAATCAACATACATGAGGCCATGGCCGTGAGCCTGAACATGTTCGCCGGTATTTGTCTGGAGTTTGTTAGTAGGAGCTTGGCAGAGTTGATGGGAGTTATGTACCGCAGTCCATGTTGCTCCTGATACAATATCAAGAGCCGCTTGGACTCGTAAAGCAGAGAGCGCAGCCAAAAGAATTGCAGAGAACCGAGCCATTGTCAGTGACTTGATACCTTCTTGACATCTTGGTCTTGATCTTTCTTGTAGTCGTGGTCGTTACTTATACTAGCCAACTTGCTCTGCAATTCCCCTCCTGTTCCTTGCACGGTCCAGTACGATGGTCTCATACGATGAGAGAAATACGGACAGTAGCATCGGACAGTAGCGCTCCAATAAGCTCACCCCACAATAGTCCCCTCCATGATTGTCCCTCCGCAATTAAGCTCGGCCTCGGGGGAGCCGGAGCGTCCACAAACTCCCCTTCTAGGCAGTTCAAGGACGATCGACGCCCTCCCCGCATCTGCATGGGCCAATGCTAGCGGGTCTGTTACTCAAACGGTCGACGGCTTTGCCCTTTGGAGCGGAATTTGCGGGGTAGTCGTGAACCCGATCATGGTCCGACGCTTGAGCCGACGTCCGCTGCACGAAGAGGCTTTGATGCGACGCTACACGGAGGGTCAAGTGAGGTTGCTCGGGCCGCTGCGGGCCGAGAACGAAGACATGTTTCTGCCAAGTGAAGTCTCTGTCAATATGATTAATGTCACCTTTACCAACATATGGCTGACACTGAGCCGGTACTCAAACGAGAACCACTGTCTCCTTCTGTGTGTAGATACTTTTGTAAAATAAGGACCCCTCCGTTGTCTTTGCGCTTGAAAAGCTCAAGTTCCATCCTGGTAGCACGTCCACAATCCCCAGCCGGCGATACATGGCCTGGCCAGCATAGTACTCGCCTGTTGGCTCCATGATTAGTCCACACACATCATGCGGCTTCGCAGCTGGGTTTTCTAGCCACTCTTCCTTGTCGTTTCCATCCAGATATACCTTGAGAAGCAAGACTCGCACTCCATCTTGCTTGACCATACCAGCAGCAGAATCTGCCAGCGAGTCGAGATAAAAGTCCACCTCGAGGTCATCTGGCACATCTTCCAGCAGGTGAATGGAAAACACCCATCCCTCCACGATGAGCATCTTGACCCTCGCATCTGCACCCGCACCCTGCCGGACAACTTCGACCAATCTCACATCATCAACAGAGGCAGTCCCGTCCTGCCAGATCAAAGGTTGATTCATGCAACACCACGACCACGACGGAAACTCGTCCGACTTGACTGTCGGCCATGACGGTTTCCCTCTCACCGGCACTCTCCTCCAAGTGAGACCATGCCAGAGATCCGACTCCCAGTGCCCGTCCAGATATTTCTCGTGGCTTCCGAGCAGCTGGTTGATCTTGGATGTGATGCCCGACAATGCAATGAGCTTGTCACTCTGCTTGGTGAGGCTCCGCTGCGAATACTCGCCGAGGATCTGATACCACTTATCCCGGATCATATCGTCACTGTTCCAGTCGTTTGAATGCGCCGCGTAAGCTGGAGACAGAGGTAAAAAGTAACTACCAAGCGATTCCAGCATGATGGGATTCTGGGAAGCGTGCTTCCCCCACCCAGCGCGACACCGAAACATGACTTCGTCACGGCCGATGAATACCAATCTTGAAGAGAGGAGCCTTTCCTGAAATGTCCAGCCTCGACTCGCCCACGGCGAGGAAGTCGCAGGACCAGCATCTTCGACTCTGCTGAAGGAAGGAAAATAAAACTGGAGGTGGTTCAGAGGACTGTTCCAGGGGATGATTTCCGAGGCCCACGGCGGTCTGTCTCTCAAGAAACCCTTCTCTGCTCCGCTCGAATCTATCGGGACGATTGTGAACTGGGCCATTTCGTAGTACTGCATCATCCGCTGGCTCTCGTAGATCCACTCCCCCGAGTCCTGCACGATGCACAGCGCGTCTATCCATATGTGCGAAGCCTCGAGACGGCGGGCGAGCGCGATGCTGTCCTGCAGAGTTTTTGGAAGCGTGTTGGTCTGGAAGCCTTTGAGTCTTTCTGGTAGGTTTGCCAAGATGGTCCTGGCATCGAAAACAACCTTGGCTGGGCCCCAGCAATAGCTCAATATGACGTATGGGATATCTTGGTTGTTGGTTTCCTCTAGCCGTATCATGTTTTCGTCCGAGATGTTTAACAGCCTTAGAGGGGCAGCGATTGTGCCTGGGTACGAGCACTCTGAGTGATGGGTGTCATGGTTCCGCACACAGGTGTTGAGGTAGGTCTTTATTCTCTGAACAGACTGGTCTGATAGGGGACTCGGGTCTGGAAAGGGAGTGTAACGGCCTAGACAGGGTCGTTAGTCAACTCCGAGTGGTCTCAACTCAAACTCACCATCTGCTCTGTGCTTGGCGAAAATCTTAATAGAGTGCGACTCGGCCCCGAGACAAAGAGTACCGGTGATTCGGTTGGGAAGCCAATCATCTCGTGAATTTGCAAACTGAACAGTCGCCAGGTCGGGGTGAAACTCGGTAAGCCGAAGCTGGATGTGACCAGCATAGTCCTGGCCTGCGGGCAGCAATTGCAGGTGCGTTAGAACGGCCTTTTTGAGAAAGAAGCACATGCGGCAGCCGTCCCCGATGGAACTTGTGAGCGCACGTAGATCCGGTAATTCATCCTTGAGAGTAAAATCGAGAGGAATGATGCCGTATTCATCAAGATCCAAGTCGTCTCGTCCAATATACTCTTGCGGGGGCGGTGCATCGACTATGGCGCTGGTGTCAAAAGTGAGCTTCAAGCATGACTTGCACAGCTTCTCGGCTCCGTTTATGCCAGCCGTGGATGAGGGCATGGCGAAGGTTAAACAGAGAGTGAAGAGGACGATGACTGGACCATGAATAAGCACATTTGCAACGCCTCTTGGTGTTGTCGGTCTCGGTGAGCTATTTTTCGCAGCAAGCACTGCCCCTCTGGTGGGACATGTCTGAGCAATCAGGACCCTGGTCAAGGCGGCCGCCAGCCCAGCGCTTAGGAATCTGGTAGTATTGTGCATTATTCCTCGCTCTTTTCAAGCCAGCCACTGTAAAAGATCTTATTATAACATTCAGTCAAGTCCAGCCGATTTCCAGTGTATCCAAGGGGTGAAAGGCAACCTCAATAACCTGCTTACACTATTCCCACAGAATCGAGCAAGGTGCTAATTTTAATCTCACCTGGTGGCAGAATCTCACTGCTGCTTCAGCTCTGCAGGGATTAGCAACACAAAGGAGAACCACCGTGTGGGACAATGATATAGATAACATGGCAAACTTGGGTGCCGTCAGGCTGTTTCGATAAGATAGATATTCCAATTAATCTTGGGTTTATGTTCCACTTTGAGTAGTCAACAATCGGGCTCTTTTAACCATTCGCATCATGTCTCCCGCACCTCTTGCACGATCAAGAATGGGCCACTCGTAAGCTCGTAGCTGCAGCCTGCAGATGCCATCGCCCTAGACGAATGAAAACACTCACCAATGCGTGATTCCACCTCTTGACTATTTATGGGTTAGCCCTACAACCTGCGCCTCGATTGCGCGTGTATAAGAACCGCCCAGTTCCCTGCAAATTGACGCCGCCGCAGAACCTCTGCGACTAACCGCCATGGGTTCGCAAATCCCACAATTCGAATTCACAACGTACGAATATGACCCTCTTCCGACTCCATCGTCTATCCGACTTCTCTCCTTGGCCAAGCAGCGGGACAACGGCCCCACAGTCTGTGGAACACCTCTCATCGAATGCACTCTTAGGACTGTAGATCTAAACATCTCGCCCGACTTTAAAGCGCTGTCCTACACTTGGGGCAATCCCTTTCACACACCCGACGATCCAGCACTCGACGAATACGCTAGTCGGCAGCAGTGGCCGCTGGCTGTAAACGGCAGGATCCAATTCGTCACCAAGAATCTCCTTGAAGCCCTGCAGCAACTGTTCCTCGACGGCGTCACCACCATCAACCAGCGGTTCACACCCTACAACAAGACCACGCTGATCAGGGCGGCCGAGTCGGACGAACTCGACAGGGTGCGTTACTGCCTGGAGAGGGGAGCCGATCTAGACTTGAAGGACTCGTTTGGGGAGACAGCGCTGCACTATGCTGCTGGGAATGGCCATCTAGAGGTTGTCGAGATCCTGCTGCGCTATGGCGCAAATGACGAGTCGCGCAACCGGAGGGGGCTCACGCCATTGCAGGGTGCATTGGAAAAGAGGCGCAGAAGGTACGAGGAGGTTGTCAAGGCGCTGCTCACTGCCGATCCGTTTGAGAAACGCAAAAAGGAAATACCAGTTCACGCCAAGCGGCC
Source organism: Fusarium virguliforme (assembly GCA_020883615.1). Taxonomy (NCBI): domain Eukaryota; kingdom Fungi; phylum Ascomycota; class Sordariomycetes; order Hypocreales; family Nectriaceae; genus Fusarium; species Fusarium virguliforme. Next base: position 413,518 of record JAJHJD010000009.1, on the reverse strand, counting down.
TCAAGACGGCATATCCGAGCTGTGGATCGACGCCATCTGCATCAACCAGAGAGATACAGAGGAACGGACAGCCCAAGTCACCCTCATGTCGCACATATACTCGACCGCCAAGTCCGTGGTGTCTGGCTGGGACGCGAGGATACCTATACTCAAGGCGCGGCCAGGGGTCTGCAGGAACATGCCATCTCAAAGAGGCAGATGGACAACCTAAAGTACCTGATCACGAGGTCCTGGTTCACACGAAAATGGGTCATTCAGGAATTCTGCCTCGCAAAGGAAATCGAGATGTGGTGCGGGCAGTTCCTCGTCGTCTGTGACCGACTGCTCGAGTATGACCTAGAGCATCTCCTGCCCGCGCTGGGCGGCTCTGCATCCCCCGCCACCAAGCTCCAGCAGGGGAGGAGAGGTCTTGGGATATGGGATGTGCTGACCCTGAGACGCTGGTTTGAGCAGATCCGCAGTGCTCCTCTGGACTGCAGCAGCCATCTATCGCCTCCGAGCTTGCCCGCCTTGATCGCCCTCACCTGGCACTTTCAGTCGGGAGATGCCCGAGACAGCATATTCGCGCTGCTTGGAATCGTCAGCAAGTTTCCTGCTGAAGGCACTCCCTGCGATCTTGCAGCCGACTACTCAAAGTCGATAGATGAGGTGTTTCTCGAGGCCGGGAGGCTGTTTGTCGAAGCCAAGGGACGAAACGAGATTCCCCAGTGGAACAAGAACCCAGAGATACTGGAGCCGCTTGAAGGTCTGTCGTTTGTCCAGCATGAATCACATGGACCTTCTTGGGTACCGAGTTTCCACCGGAGGCTAAGAACGGGGAGACTCTGGGACCGTCGCTTCTACGCCAGCGGCAAGGAGTCGCGCTGCACCATCTGGCCCTCGGATCCACGCGTCCTCCGAGTAGACGGACATCTGCTCGATAGGATAACGGAATCGGAGCACGGCGAGGGAGAACAAAAGGCTGCATCTACTCCGGACGTGGCGGCGTGGTTCCGCATGGTGCTGAATCTCGCGGTCCGCTACCAAGAGACGTATCACGTCAGTCGTGTCGAAGTCCTGTGGAGGACCCTAATGGCCGATGACATCTGGAACACGCAGCCGCAGATTGCCAGGGAGACGTTTAAGGAGTTTATCTGCGAGCACATGAAGAAAAGCGACGAGGGCGCACTCCAATTACTCGACAAGCTGAGAGCCGACGACGACTCTCAATCTCTTCCGACTCGCGAAAAGATCAGACAATTCAAAGAACCGAAGCGGGATGCCGATGCAAACCTGTACCACGTCAAGGAGCGCGTTTTCGACGCGAGCTTCAAGAGGTTCTCTCCCCATCGCCAGTTGTTTCGGACCGAGCGGGGGTATCTCGGGCTAGGACCTCAATCTACTGTAGCGGGGGATCAGATATGGCTGATTGAGGGTGCGCGTACGCCGGTTGTCCTACGTCCGGCGCAGGGCAAGGACTGTCTCAAGTTGGTTGGTGAATGCTATGTGCATGGCGTGATGCGTGGGGAAGCGGTTCATGGACATGGGGTGTCTTTCAAGCCTATTGATATTGAATAAATTCTGTGTGGAATAGAGGCTATGTGAGACGCGCCCATCCTCCTCTGAGCTTATGCAGGGCGGCGAAATGGCTCTGGCTGAATAATTCAAGGCGGCTCCAACGATCATCAGCTCATAGAGACACATTCAAGAACTTGTGCCTCTCCGTCTTGTTGGATAATCAATGGCATGAACATGAGAACGAAAAGAAACTAGTTCCGGACTATCCGCCCTCGATGCTCCGTATAATTGTCGTGGATGGATTTGTCAAAGCCTCCGAGCCCAACAGACAGCATCAATAGAGTTACGGATCAAAACGCAGCGCCTTATTTCCAAACCGGTTTCTCAGCAGCGGCGACTGTCATCTGCCATGTCATAGGCCAGCGGCGACGTGTAGCGTCAACCTTCGGAACGGGCGGAAGCTTCTCAACCCGTATAAAGACGGCACGGCCACGCAATCACCCTCATCACTCCAAAACTCACACATTACAACTACTCCACGATGCAGAAAGCCAAGGCAAAGCTTCCCTCGTGGGACAAGACCAAGACGCAGAGCAAGAAGGGGTTCGACAAGGTGTGGGGATGGGCTGATAAGCTGGGCGCGCCCGTGAATCGGCTGTCGAATCGGATCGGCAGCGAGGCTTTTTGGCCTACGACCCTGGACAAGGAGAGCGACAAGGCGGCCAGGATCTTGCGATCATTCTGCAGTGAGTGCCCTCCCTCGAAGTGAGACTCTAGCTGACGGATCACAGAGGATGGCTTCTACACTGAAGAGGAAAAGCCAGCCGATCAAGCCGGCCCCAAGCAAAAGCAGCGCGTCCTGAAAAAGATTCCCCAAAAGGTGATTGAAAACGCCGTCGGCCTAGCCATCTTCACCACCATGCGCACCGGCCTCTGGGTCTCGGGGGCCGGCGGATCCGGCGTCCTGGTGGCCCGGAGGGAGGACGGATCCTGGTCTCCCCCCTCGGGCATCATGCTGCACACTGCCGGCCTGGGCTTCCTCGTCGGTGTTGACATTTACGACTGCGTCGTCGTCATCAACAACCGTAAAGCACTCGAGGCGTTTACAAAGATCCGCGCCACGCTTGGCGGCGAGATCAGCGCCGTTGCTGGACCTGTCGGGGCCGGTGGCGTTTTGGAGAATGATGGCAAGTGGAAGCAGGCCAACAGGCCGGTTTTCACTTATCTCAAGTCACGAGGTTTCTATGCTGGAGTTCAAGTTGATGGGACTATTATCATCGAGAGGACGGATGAGAATGCGCGCTTCTACGGCGAGACGATAGGTGTCGCCGACATCTTGGCTGGAAAGGCCCGTCATCCGCCGCCCGAGATTAAGATGCTGATGGAGACTTTGAAGGCCGCTGAGGGTCGCACGGATGTTGACGAGGAGCTCATGGACGAGTTGGAGGGACAGCCTGCGCCAGGCGACGTTGACGTTGACGCTCCAGGTGAGGGCAAGATCTTTGGCGTCCCAGACCCCGAGGATCCAGATCCGTACGGCGTGCTCGCTCTGGAGAAGGAGGGTCTTGAGATCCGCGAGGCTGCAACGCACTCGAGAGCTTCGAGTCAGCAGTTTGAGTACAACCCCAGCCCGACGAGTCCCGTCTACAACAGATTCTACCGAAGGAGCATGGAGACGGCCGTGACCAAGAGCAACCGGAATAGCTTCGCCTCATCACCCAGGTCGAGACTAAGCATGGAAAGAAGCTATGCGTCCTCCGAGGCTGGCACGCAGACGGATCCTGTCATTATTACGCCGATTGCACACACACCCGACAGCCTCAAGCACGGGGTGCAGGACGACGAGCGGAGTATCTACGAGGATGTTGCCGAGATGGACCATGCCGGCAGTCCGTATCACCACGCTGACGGAAATCCGTGGGGCTCTCAAGAGGGCAACATCATTTATCAAGGAGAGTATCGCCTTTCGGGCAGCGAAGAAAAGGCTCAGCTCCCAGCCAACACCGCGACGAGAGTGCCGCCGCCACTACCACCAAGGAACGCTTCGGCGGTGAATCTCGAATTTGAGGACGTGAGTCTAAAGGACAAGTGATTGTTTCTGCTTCAGTCTGAGAGTGCGGTTGATAGATTCGACACGTTTATACAGAAATACACATTTACTCTAACTAGACCTCGTCAACATCATCCCCTCTCGTCGTCACCACAACCTCCTTTGCCCTCCATCTCTGTACCAGAGGCAACCCAACCCCAGTCCAAAGCGCCAAAGCAACCACCCAAGCCAGCGCGCTCCCCCACCCGTGCGTCTTCTTAAACTCGGGTGCCTCGCCGGACGCCAGCTGAATCTGCTGAAAGGGAATCACCACGGCCTGGCCGACAGACACCATGAAGCCGAGGATAAAGGCTCGCTTCTGCTGGTCGCCGCCGCACGCCTCGTTGGCCCAGCCCGCGAGGAGCGGGGTGAAGCAGCCGTAGCAGCCGTGCATGATAAAGACTGCCATGCGGAGCTTGTGGGGCACGTCCCAGGCTGTGAGCACGGCGTAGTTGAAGATCATGAGGCTTCCGACGGCGCCACAGACTAGCGCCCGGCCGCCGAGCTTGTCGGCCATGTAGCCTGTTGAGATCATGAACACAAAGTTGACGGCGCCGATGCAGGTTGGGATGTTGTTGATCTCGGGGACGGAATACCAGCCGGTTGACTTGAGGTAGATGGCAAAGTACTGCATGACGTAGCTGTACATGTTAACACACCAGACTAGAGCTGAACGATAGAAGTGTCTTACCTTCCGCAGGTCAATGTCCAGAACGAGTACGCAGCCGTGAATGAGTACACCTGCCAGGAACCAAACACGCGGCGAAGCACCGACCAGTCCATCTTGCCAGTTGGCTTGCGGCCCTCCTCCTCGATTCGCTGCTTGGAACGCTGCCTCTCCCACTCGTTGAGGTAGAAGGCAGTGGTCGTATGGGAGTATCAGGGAAGCAGAACTGTACAGTGTCAGTTTAAGTAAGCAACAAGGACCACCAGGTCCACTCACAAATCCGTAAACAGCAACAGGGAGACCCAGTATAAAATCAAAGACAAATAGCCACCTCCAAGCAGACATGCCTCCTTTGCCGTGCATACCAGTAAACAGAGCAGCCTGCAGATAGCCAGAAAACATCTGCCCAATGACGCCGCTCATGACAAAGAGGCCGCTCCGGCGGGACAGCTCGCTCTTCCGATACCACGAGCCGAGGCAGTACATGACGCCCGGCCACGCCGCCGACTCGAAGAGGCCGATGAAGAAGCGGAGTACGTAGAACTGGTACGCGTGGTTGCACCTGAACAGCGCCAGCACAAAGACGGACCAGATGAGGAGGCAGGAGGAGAGCCAGATGCGCGGTCGCAGGACGGTGATGATGAGGTTGGCGGCTGTTCCTCCAATAATTGTTCCTAGTGATGTCAGTACAAGTGGTATAAAGGGAGGAGATGCACATCGTTACCGATTGAAAAGTACGTGTTCATCCAGGAAAGCTCATTGCCGGGACCAAAGCCCAGCTCCTCCGCCATCCCAGACACGTACGCATTTGAGACGTTGTTCCCGTCGAGCTGGCACTATTAGCACTCATCGCTGGTAAAGGACACGCAACTAACCTGCTTGATAAAGAATAGCAAGCACGCAAAGCTCAGCAGGAACCAGTCGAGCTTGAAAATGAGCTTCTTCTCCTCCTTGGAGGTTCCGGGCTCGTGCCAGTGGAACCATTGCTCCCTGCCGACCGTTGTGTCATCCTTTGGGGTAGATGTAACTGAAGAGCGGTCCTTGGCGTTTACGGTGCTAATTGCATTGTCGTATTTAGCCGTGTGAGAAGCCATCATGACAAGACGGCTGTGCCGAGACGAACTGGTTTGGTTCTTTCAGCATCCGGAGAGCGGGGACTTATATCCAGATGCATCGGCGAGTCCGCTAAATAAGAAACGGCTGCACTACTCCGACTAACCATGTCTAATCTGTTCGGCCGATGGCGTGCTCGTTGGCCGAGCCCAGGGTCTTTCCCAAAGAGGGAATTTCTAGGTGTATCGGGGTGAAGCCGGGGTTCATAGGCTGACTCGACCCTGGCTAGCGCACTTTGGATGTGATGGCGGGAGGGGCACGAGCCATTTACATAGACGAGAAAGAAAGAACAGTGATAATGCAGTAGTGCTCGTGTCAGACACGGTGAACTTGACAACACCATCAGTCACCAACTCTTCCAGATTGACTAACCGCTTCTTTTCCACCGCTCCGTCTCCTTTTTACCGAAATGGTCAACTTTATCACCGTCAATGGGGCGAAACTGGCCTATGAACTGAGCGGCCCAGAAGATGCGCCGCTGATGATTACCCTCCACGGCGGAAGAGGAATGGGTAACACACTCGCCCTCCTTGAAAACCACAGCGCCTCTAACCAACTCAGGTGATCACAGATCTGATTACAGAGTCTACAGCCGCCTCAATGACCGTCTCCGCGTCCTCTCGTTTGATTACAGGGGACACGGACAGAGCTCTCGCACCAAGCCTTATAGCTTTGAGCAGCTGGTCGACGATATAGAGGGCGTGAGAAGGCATTTCCTGGGACAGGAGAAGCAGGTCATTATCTGCGGCGGGAGCTTTGGGGCTTTCTTGCTCAGCAGTATGCCATTACCTATGCGTCCAGGGTCTCGCACTTGATTTTACGGGGAACTGCACCATCTCATCACCGTGAGTGTCAGCGTCTCGATAACAAGCAGATTAAGCTCATGAGATTTCAGACGAGGAGGGCGCCATCAAAACCCTCGAGGCCAGGATCAGCAAGGTCCCCAGCTTCTCAAAGGAGATGCTGAGAGACAAGGTCTTTGGCGCGTTCCAAGACGACGAAGAGTTTAGACTGGTGCACTTTGCCATGATGCCACTGTACCGAGAGGACTTTGACGCAAACGCAGGACTCAAGGGCTGTCTTGATACGGTCTATGTTGCAGAATCTCACAGTACGTCGCCGCCGAGTATGAAGAGAGGACCTAGCTGATGCATTTCAGACGACCTCTACACGCAGCAGGAAAAGTACTTTGACTATACCGACAAGCTTGGAAGTATCTTGGCAAAGACGTTAGTCATTGTTGGCGATCAAGATTGGATCTGCCCACCAGGTAATTTATGTTGGCCTTTTCAATGTGACGTTTAGCTGACGGAAAAAGACAACTCAAGGATCATTGCGGAACGGGTCAAGGATGCGGAATTGGTTGTTGTGGCTGGCGCCAACCATAGTGTGCATATTGAGAAGTCTGACCTGGTTCTGGCCAAGATTCGAGAGTTTCTAGGCTAGTTGTCACTGCCTGATTAAACTTGTCATGAATCATGATAGAGAGCTGTCGTGGATTAGGCATGTGCCATATTAAGAACTTTTCATTTTTATCATCGTTTCGATATAATAATCAACGGCAGTCTGAAACCCCGGCCATTCCTCTCATGCTCTGAAAACACCCACAAGACAACTACTGCCACCGGGAAGAAGCCGTCTTTCGGCAACCTCCCTCGGCCGCTTCTCCCCGCAAGATGCCATTTCAACATGAACTAACATCCCAGCCCCAAACGAACCTTGAGCTCGGCCAACTGACTCGGGGAACTCAACCTTGAGCCGGTGGTGACATGGCCATCGGGGTCGGCCCGCCAGCGACATGCCCCAGATAGGTTAGTGTTGGTGGTTAGAAATACCAAAAACAGGGCCTTGCCGGGTACATCCCGACGTGGATCCATCGCTAGTCAATATTGCGCCATCGCAAAGGCAGTTTCACAGAGAGGTGGTTGTCTGATAGAATGGTTAAAAACCAGCATTCTATTGCGTTGCAGTTCAAGACGTGGTTGGTACACCCGAAACCATGGCAGACATTCGGGTTGCCATCGACAGGGGAGGTACCTTTTGCGACGTGATCGCGACAACCGACCAAGGGAACAGCCCTTTCATCTTTAAGCTTCTCTCGGAAGATCCAGCCAACTACCCGGATGCTCCGACTGAGGCTCTTCGGAGGATTCTGGAGAGGTTTGAGGGGAGGACGATTCCCGTCGGCGAGAAGTTAGATGCCTCGAGAATAGGTTTGTCTCTTTCTTCCAAGAACGCAGACGTATGGTGGCTCACTAGACTCAGCTTCATGCCGTATCGGCACTACGGTGGCTACGAATGCGCTGCTGACGGGAAACGGCGAAAGGTTTGCCTTTGCAACAACAAAAGGTGTGTCTTGGATCCTGGCAGTCAGTTCATTTCTAACAATGTGTAGGTTTCAAAGACGTATGTGTCATTGGGGACCAGTCGAGAGCCGAATTGTTCAACCTCAGCATCCAAAAGGCTTCTGTTCTCCACTCCGATGTCATTGAAATTGACGAAAGAATCACAATCGAGGATTACGATCTCAGCCCTTACCCACAAGTCCTCGGACAAGGTCCAAACCTCGTCAAAACGCCAAGCGGAGAGACGATCCGCATCATCAAGAAACCCGACCAAGACGCCATTCGAAAGCAGCTGTTGGATCTACGGAGAGATGGATACACGTCACTGGCAGTCTGCTTTATGCATGCCTACCTCTTTCCAGACCATGAAAAGCTGGTTGCTGAGATTGCCGAGGACGTTGGTTTTGAATTCGTCACCATTTCGTCTCGGACAAGTCCATCCATCAACTTTCTCAATAGGAGCAACTCGACCTGCTCGGAAGCCTACCTCTACCCCATCATCCGACGATATGTCGACAGCTTTGCCTCAGGGTTCAAAGTGCCGCCTGGCAGGGTAGAGTTCATGTGCTCCGACGGTGGACTCAAGCAGGCCAGCAAGTTCCGCGGCAACGAAGCTCTCCTGAGCGGACCAGCAGGCGGTGTTGTCGGCACAGCTCGGTGCTTCGACGGCACTCCCGTTATTGGCTTTGATATGGGCGGCACAAGCACAGATGTTTCCAGATACGACGGCAAGTTTGACTTTCTCCAGCAGGCGACCATTGCCGGGAGGACCATCAACCTGTCCATGCTCAACATTGCGACCGTGGCTGCAGGTGGCGGCTCGATCCTCTTTGCGAGGAACGGGCTCTTGACCATCGGGCCAGAGTCGGCTAGTGCCCACCCGGGACCTGCTTGCTACAGAAAGGGGGGTCCTCTGACGGTGACGGATGCGAATCTGTTCCTCGGCCGACTAGTCTTGTCTTCATTTCCGGCAATCTTTGGGGAATCTGGAGATCAAGAGTTGGACACGGAGATTGTGAGACAAAAGTTTAAGGAAATAACTGCAGACTTTAATCTCCAGGCGTCACAGAGCTTGTCTGCAGAGGAGGTGGCGTATGGTTTTCTCAACATTGCCAACGAAACAATGAGTCGACCTATCCGAAACGCGACGGAGGCGAGAGGGTACGCCCCGGAGAGCCACAACCTTGTCAGCTTTGGTGGGGCCGGCGGTCAGCACGCTTGCTCCATCGCCGACAAGCTCGGGATTAGACGGGTTTTGATCCACAAGCTCTCGTCTCTGCTCTCTGCTCATGGCATTGCGCATGCAGAGCTGCAATACGAGACGTATGAGCCATATGCAGCCAAGCTGGATGAAGACGTTATGGGAGGCGTCAATCAACTATTCGAGACTCTGAGGAAGAGAGTTGCTGCAGAGCTCATCTCTCAAGAAGCCGCGGAAGAAAGCCTTGTGTTTGACGAGTCGCTGGTGCTAAAGTATTTCGGCACCGACACAAACCTCTCGGTATCAAGACCAGATGACGGAGACTACGCCTCTGCCTTTAAAGACATGCACATGCGAGAGTTTGCCTTTTCCATGAACAGACCAATCATGATCGAGTCGGTCAAGGTCCGAGGAATAGGGAGCATGGGGGCTCAGGTGCATGAGCAGAGTGCCGATCAGGAGCTGACTTCGAGTACACGAACGCCCTACTCTAGCCAGACGGCAATCCAAAAGGTCTACCTCGATGGCTCTTGGCATGATACGAGCGTTTTCAAGCTGCAAGACATTCCTGAAGCAAGCTTGATCGACGGCCCCGCTATTATCATTGACCAGACACAAACGATTCTAGTTGAGCCACTCTTCCAAGCCCACGTTCTACCCAACTACGTCGTTCTCGACAAGACAGTTGGGGATGCAGAAAGGCCTTCTCATGCAGCTATAGACGATCCTACAGCCGAGACAGTTGATACGACCAACCTAGACCCTATCCAGCTCTCCGTCTTTGCGCATCGCTTCATGGCCATCGCAGAGCAAATGGGCAACACCCTCCAACGAACCTCCATCTCGAGCAGCATCAAAGAGCGCCTCGACTTTTCCTGCGCCATCTTCTCGCCCCAGGGCAAACTCGTCGCCAACGCGCCCCACATCCCGATCCACCTGGGGAGCATGCAGTTTGCCGTCCAAGCCCAACACCGCCATTGGCTGGGGAAGCTGAAACCAGGGGATGTCTTGCTCACGAACCATCCTTCATGGGGAGGCACTCATCTCCCGGATCTAACCGTGATCACGCCTGTGTTTATCGACGATGAGATTGCCTTTTACGTCGCGTCCCGTGGCCATCACACGGATATCGGAGGCATGGGCATCACCAGCATGATGCCCGAGTCTCGATCTCTGTGGGAGGAGGGAATCATTGTCCCTACCATGAAGATTGTAAGCGGCGGCGAGTTTCTCGAGGATGACGTCAGAGCCACTTTTGAAAAAGTGGGCACTTTTCCGGGATGCAGCGCGACACGGCGTATCCAGGATAACATCTCGGACCTGAAGGCGCAGACCTCGGCGAACCAGCGAGGCATCATCCTGCTTCAGAAGCTCTGTCATGAGTACACTCTTGAGGTTGTGCATAGGTATATGGAGGGAATACAGAGCAATGCCGAGCTTGCAGTTCGACGGTTCTTTAAGGAGTTGGCTCAAAAACACCCAAAACCACTAACAGCAACAGACTTTTTGGACGACGGTACTGTCATGAAGGTCAAGATCACAATCGACAAAGACACAGGCAGTGCCGTCTACGATTTCGCCGGCTCGGGGCCTCAGATGTGGGGAAACTACAACTGCCCCATCTCCATCACCCACGCCGCCATCATCTACACCATCAGGTGCTTAGTAAACCTCGAAATCCCCCTCAACGAAGGCTGTCTAGCCCCGTGCGACATCCGCGTGCCCGTGGGCTCCGTCCTCAACCCGACCCCTGCCGTGGCCATCTGCGGGTCGACGTTGGCGAGTCAGCGCGTGATAGACCTCATTCTCCGCGCGTTTGGTCGGTACGGGGCGAGTCAGGGGTGTGCCAATTCGTTTGGCTGGGGTATGGGAGGGAAGAATCCGCAGACTGGTGAGATTGAGCCGGGGTGGAATTATGGAGAGTCTATTGGTGGAGGGGTCGGTGCTGGGGAAGGGTACAACGGCGAGCATGGCGTACATGTAAGTTTTTGTTTCATTTTCGTTAATTCAGGGTTCTTACGGCATATAGGTTCACTCTACGAATACTCGACAGACAGACAGCGAGGTGATAGAAAAGCGAACGGCTGTTCTAGTCCGCAAGTACGGCATCAGAGATGGCAGCGGTGGACACGGCCGATGGCGCGGCGGCAACGGCATCACTCGTGAGATTGAGGCGAGGGCCAACCTCAAGTTTAGCATCCTAAGCGATAGGAGAGTATACCGTCCGTACGGAATGGCTGGGGGTCACCCAGGCCAAAAGGGTGAAAATAATGTCTTTAAATTCAACGAGGAGGGCGAGCTGGACAAGGTGAACCTTGGGGGGAAGGCTATTGTTCATCTCAAGCCGGGCGAGTATGTGCAGATCAACACCCCTGGAGGAGGAGGTTATGGGAGGCGAGAGGGCGAAGGGGAGGAGGAAGGGTTTGATGAGTTCCATCGCGGATTCGTGTAGGGCCTTCTATGAAGCATCGCTTACTTACCCATCTCACCTCATCTCAAGTCAATCCCTCTAATATCTTTTGACCTCGGGTTACTACCTCGGAGACAGAGTTTTCACCGACAGACAAAGATCTGCTCTTCATCCGTGTAAGCGAAACTCGGTCATCGATATAGTTGCTCGGAGCTCCGTGCATTACCGGTCTCGGCCCCACTCACCTCGGAGCTCCGAGTCGGAGGCCCGATGACCTTGTATCCGATAGTAATGCCAGCATGTCAGACACCAACCTTTATAAATAAACAAACGGTTCTACCTTTACTATCCATCACGACTATCCAGCTCATTCCAATCATCAAAACTCACGTGGCACCAACATGAACCCCTCAGTCAGACGTCATCTTGCGCGGTCCCTCTTCCAGCTTCACTCAACGCCATCACCACGATACCAGCTGAGGACCATGGCATCAGCCACCAAGGACACTTGGTCCGCCAATCAATACGCCAAATTCCTCAACGAGCGAACCCAGCCCTCTATCGATCTACTCTCGTGCGTACCTGCTACTTCGCCTAAGCGCGTCGTCGATCTCGGCTGCGGTCCAGGAAACTCTACCGCCGTATTGGCAGAGCGATACCCAGATGCCGATATCTCGGGCATCGACTCTTCGGCCGACATGATCCGCAAGGCAAAGGAGACCCTACCCGGGGTGGCCTTTGAGGTTGCCGACCTGCAGACGTACAAGCCCGAAGGACCCGTCGACGTGCTCTTCTGCAACGCCGTGCTGCAATGGATTCCAGCTGGCAGCCGTATACAAGTCATTCGTCAACTCCTAGAACACGTCGCACCAGGCGGCTCTTTGGCGTTCCAAGTCCCCTTCAACCTATCCGAGCCTTCGCACGTTTCCATGGAGGAAACAGCCTTTGCCGCCAACGCGCCGTGGGTGGACAAGCTCAAGGCTGCAAACCCCGTACGCGAAGAATTCCCCGACCCATCCGAGCTCTACGATGGACTTCGTCACCTCTGCGCCGACTTGGCCATCTGGAAGACGACATACATTCACACTATGGAGACTCACGACGGCATTGTTGAGTGGGTCGAAGGCACGGGTCTACGACCTTTCCTCGACCCTCTGTCGGAATCAGAGCGTGAAGAGTACACGAGACAATACTTGGCGAGGCTCATAGAGGCGTATCCCACTCAGAAGGATGGAAAGGTTCTGTTGCCATATCCACGACTGTTTGCAGTCGCCACCAAGGCATAGGTGAAAAATGTAGTGTATTCATTAACTGTAATAAAACGCCAACGCCGGTATCCTGAGTGAACGATATTCTAGGTCCATTTCCCATGCTCCGTCGATATAAAAAAAAAGATAGCTTACACGCTCTCAGCGTAGTTGGCCTCCTTGGCAGGCGCCTTGTTCTTCTTCTCAAATAGCTTCTGCCCCACCTTGTCGGTGATGGCATCGGCCTTTTCGCCCAGAAACGTCTTGAGGCAGCCGTACACGCCCGAAATCAACCAGAGGAACACGCTCACGAGGTCGATCCAGACAGCCACCTTCATCGGGCCCGTAGAAGCGCCCTTGTACTTGTCGTCGCTGTCGCGCCCGAGAAAGATGCCGGCAAAGATGCCAAAGACGACGAGCCACAGGACAAACAGAATCAGATCCCAGGCAAAGGCGCGGTACGTCTTGAGGAGCTTGAGCTTGCTGCCGACGTAGGGGAGAGCGCCCAGCGGGGTGATGGCGACAAAGAGCATGGCGGTGGCGGCTGACAGCCCGGCGACGGTGAGGGCAAAGTACCACTCGGGGGAGAAGCCGCCGTTGTTGTCCTTGTCGTTGTCGCTCACGCGGTGGCCGTAGAAGCCGCAGGCGATGAGGGCAAAGACGAACTGCAGGCCGCGGCAGACGAGGCGCGGAACAACCTCGAACGTCTTGAGCCAGGTCTTGCCCATGGTCTTGCCCGTCTCGGCGCCCTCGTTGAAGGCGTGGCGGCCGGCCTTGCGGCCGAGCTCGCCCTTGTCGGCGGCGCGGAGCTCCGAGGCGGCGGCGGCGATGCCCTGGACGTTGTGGCCGAGCTCGATGGCGGTCTGGCCGGCCTTGATGGCGGATCCAAGCTTGCCCATTTTGTGTAGAGAGTGAGGTTGGTTGGTTGAGTTGAACGAGATTTGTGAACCGGTATTATGAAAGAGAATCTGCCAGCAGAAAATGAGTGAAGAAAGGAAAAAAAGGTAAGGAAATGGAAAAAAGTCAGTGAAAGAGAGAGAGATGGTTTGCAGAGTGAATCAGAGAACCATCAGGCAGTCTTATAACCACGACAAACAAAGAAACACGCGACAAGACAATCAGTCCATCAAACGAGTCCACGCAAGACGGTTCCCTCAGGTCTGGGAGCCCGCAGCCAATAATGCCGAAACGCAAGCATTCGAGGCCGACAACAAAGCGGCCAAGGCGTTTGAATCGCCGTCAATCGGGCCCCAATCGTTTGTGTTTTGCCGCCCTTGCAGCGCGACCCAGCTGGCGCTTAGCGAAACCTGTTACGCGCCGCCGAAACAGGGCCGTTTTGTTGCCAATGGAGCGGTTTGATTGGGTAGAATTCTGCGACAAAGCTCGGGTCTTTTTGTTGTTATTATTAGATAAACGCTTCCCTCTTGGGGCATTATTCTTGTTTCGATAGAGGAATTTCTTTGTATTTTCCACTTTTGGCAGCTTGGGCCAGTGCTGGCTCGTGCGTTGAATGGCGGTTTTGCAACGACAAACAATAGGCGAGAATCTGACCTGATTGGCTCCAAGGATCCAAAAATAGAAAATCGTTGCAAGTGGGTCGTAGCCCGAATTCCCCAAACTTTTGAGAATGAGCGTACCCTAGAGCTGCATCAATCCGCACCGATATCTCAAGAAGATGGGGGTTTCTTTAAATTCGGTTTTTATAGTATGCAAGAAACTCAAGGGCCTGCCTTATAGACACATTGTTTTGCAGGGAGGATGAGTTGCTGACCTTGCGAGGATTTTGTCACTCTTTCACTAAAGTGGATGTGAGAACTGTTATGGCACACACTAAGCACATGACCATCCGTCTGGTCCAAAACTATCTCTGCAACTTACGCATAACTTTTCATCTTTCTATTTACCTATGCGCGACGCCTCAATGCACCTAGTATATTCCCGGGAGAGTTATCTACTTCTAAGACTTACGACGCTTCGCAGGTTGAGGCATGCGATGACACCGTCTCAAGTGGGGTGGATTTGCGACAAGCGGCTCAAATGATTGGCTTTGGTGTCGGGCATGGAAGAACAAATTTCCGGTCTACAAAAACAGCCCCGGAGTTCCCCCTCCCTCCCCGGCCAACACCTCAAAACACGTGCACCTACCACATGGCCGAACCAGAGGAAGACACGCCGGAGGCTCAGGGCTCCGATGAAGGTCCGCCTTCCAAGAGGCAGAGAGGCTTCATTGCTAGACAGGTGAGACATCCATACTTGTAGTCGATGAGTCTGACTCTCTAGGCCTGCGAGTACTGTCGCCAGAAAAAAACGAGGTGCGATGAAGACTTTCCCTGTGGCCTTTGCCGGTCGCTTGGCATACCATGCCGCTTCGCTCAGAGGAAAGCCACAAGGTATTTCATATTGGCAGCTGTCATTGAACTAGACTGAGACGTTTCTAGGAATGAAGCCTCTCTGGGCATGATTGTCAACATTCTTCGACGCATCGAGGGCAAGATCGACGAAGACAGAACCAGCGACAGAAATGTACCGACCGATAACCGTTTGAACGCTGCTAACCCGAGGACAATGATCCCGAGGTCTCCGGCAAACTCGAGCGAGATCCTGGGCGTGCCATCTTTTTTACAGCGCCGCGAATCAGTCGTCGCAACACCATCTTCAACCGCAGACCAGAGCCCACCCATCTCCTTCAGCGCCCACCAAGTCCTCTTCTGGCCCGCCATCCAATCCGCTCTACCAGAATCCGTCAAGCTCCTGTGTCAAGTCAACGGATCTGATTACAGCACGCGCCTGGAATCGTCCCGGCCGAATTTGCAGCTTCCGTCATCTTCAGGCTTGCAGTCCGACTGGCTTTCCAAGTTGAGCGTTGCGACTTTGAAGGAGCTGTCTGATGTCTACTTTTCGACTTTTAACCTCGCAAATCCTATCCTCGATCAAAAGACATATTTTCAGCGGACTCTGGGTGTCGCCATCGATGGCAACTTTGGCATCTGCATAGAAAGCTGTATTGTGTTGGTCGTCATGGCACTGGGTGTGATAGGACAAAAGGCGCTATCGCAAGGAGGGTTTTCACCAGCCGCGACTCCTGCCGCGTATGGACCTCCTGAGGCTCATGACGGAGACATGCCAGGACTTGCGTTCTTCAACGAAGCCAGAAAGCGATTGGGTTTCTTGATATGCGATCAAGGGCTTCAGGCCTGCCAGTTCTACCTGCTATCTGGGTATGACTCTGAAAAGTGTTTGCTGGGACGAGCTAATAGTCGGCAGTTTGTTTTACGCGGAAGCTCTGCGACCTATCGACTGGTGGGCCATGCTCAACAAGGCCAGTGCATGCAGCGCATATTTCTGGAACAAGTGGGTTTTTCTTGTGCCATGATGGTAGAATGTCTAACAAGTGCAGCCTCTCCAGGGACAGAGACGAGTGGATGCTCGATATGCAGTCACGGCTCTTTTGGATCACAAGCATGTTTGAAGCCGTCCTCACGCAGGAGCTAAACCTCCCCCCCAGCAACTCCCTGGAACTCGAGGAACATATCGCTCTGCCAAAGTTTATATCGGTCGAAGACATCCCCTCGTTTGGCTCTTTCCGCTATCCTGGGGATGACCCGTTCTTCCACTACCACTTCTTGTCGCAGCTTGCACATCGTCTTATCTTGACACGAGCCCGCAATAGTCTCTTTCACTCAAGTTGGAAAATATTTCTATTTTTCTGAAACATGCTCACACGTTTAGGTACAACCGCCGATTACCCCCAGAGCCCGTTGAGGATGAACTCATTCGCCAATTGGAGCAATGGCGGCAACGACTGCCCCCGATGCTGCAGTTTGACCCCAAAGCCCCGCTGAGCCGGGCAGATTCTCCTTCGGACATCCTCGTGACCGCTTGGCTTCACTGCAGATACTTTGTTGCCAGATATCACATCGGCCGCCCTCTGCTGTGAGTAACGCTACCCCGCGACTCGGAACATCACTGACCATAGTAGGCATCGCGCCCTGCAGCGCCCAGCGTCTCTGACGGAGGGCCACCTTCGGAAATGCCGCGACACAATAGCTGCGGTCTTGAACTGGGCCTCGATCCTCCAAGTCGCCAACTCGATGAAGAGCTGTAACCCCCTGCGGTTCTTTGTCAGCGGCCAGTATGGCACCTATTTTCCCCTACACGAATGCTCTTCTAACACGTGCTAGGCTCTTTGGCCAAATATGCGTCATATTCGCCCTGAGCGTCTCCCCATATCAACACATCCGGGATATTGTGTTGGACGTTGACCCAAAGTGGAAGTCGTTCGCATTGGGCTACCTGGAGGAGTCTGCTGCTCACAGCCCCACTATTGAGCAGGACTACCAGATTGCCAAGATCTTGTGTGAAGATATATGTAAAAACTAACTGATTGGTTTGGAAAAGGAACAATGAATGAAAAGCACTTGTCTTTGCACTTCCTTTCGCTTGCCAGGTGATTTCTCCCCTTTTCTGGGGCTGGGCCGAGTCAAGCTTCTCTGAGCGGAGTCACAATCAATCTACACTGACTCAAGTATAAATTCTATCGAGAGAACAGTTATCCCGATAGCATTGCCGGCATCTTTATTCCCTTTTTCTCATTCAAGATGACATCTCGCATCCCAGTCATCACCAAAGATGCACCCGCTCCGATGGGCGGCCTCCTCAGCCAAGGCATCGTCGCCAACGGCTTCGTGTTTACGTCGGGCGCCATCGCACAAGACCCAGCAACTGGTCAAGTTATCGACGGGGATATCGAAGAGCATACGGTAAGCAGTCTTCTCTCTTACGGTGTAATGGACGGTTCTAACCCCGATGATTAGCACCGGTGCATCAAGAACTTGGGCGCAATCCTGGAGACGGCTGGCTCCAGTCTTGATGACGTCATTGAAGTGACGATATACATGGCCAACTCTGAAAAGTTTGCGCGCATGAATAAGGTTCACAAGACATACTGGGGAGATGTCAAGCCTGCGAGAACGTACATAAAAGAATTTCCTGACTATTGAAAGCATATGCTTACCGGAGATGCATACGACTGTGTTCATGTCGGAGCTTCCGCCAAAGACTCTGCTAGAGATAAAGTGTGTTGGCCTGGTCACACGGCAGGAAGTGGCCAAGCCCAAGGCGTAGTCCACAACGATTTGAGCTGAGGGTCGATAAGTAGGATCATTTATGTAGGTGTAGAGTGAGCAGAAATATACATGTGATTATTTCCATTATCTTGGCCTGTTATTCCTAAAGGCCACACACATGCCCCCGTCAATTGTTCACCCCGCTGGCCAAGAATATCCTCGCACATAAACGAAGAGAGGGATTGGGCTGGTACTCCTAGTCAGTACTTGTAAGTCTAGACCGAGAAAGAATGATCGCCTTACGTTAGAAGTCGAGAAACAAACACCCGATTTGCTTCCTTGCGTGCTCAAGCATATCGCTGCCCCCCAGAAACGTTCCCAGCAGGCTTCTCTGGCCGAGTCTCCTCAGATATCCCCGTTCCATAGTGCGTCGCCTCCCCTGGCGCAAGAGTACCAGGCTCTCGGTGAAGAGTTTCAGCTGGTCTGTCACCCTCATGCTGCCCCGTCGACAGAGGCTGCGCATCCGAGGGCACAGCATCACCAGAACGCTCCAGATGCGCCGCCGGTGGAGCAGCACCCTTGCGCTCCCACTCATGACGCGCAATCATCTCATCAGCTCCTCGCATATCTCGTCTGCCCTTTTGCGTAATTGCCTCGTTCTCGGCCCGCGACTCTGCTGTCGCCGGATGGTTCGGGTTCTTCTCAAAGGCCCTGTCGGTGGCTTGTAGGACCTCGCCTCGGATGGCGTCGCCGGCACCTCGGATGCCTTTGAGGCCGGACTTGACGTCGTCGACGATTTTGGACATTTTGGCTGTATTTGATGATGGTTGAATGATTTTTGAGAGATGAATTTGGAGAGATTCTTGGCTTGGGCTAGAGGTGGTTTCAAGTTCGCGTGGATCGACGGAATGACGTCGTCGAGTGGATGACGTCGGTGTTGGCAACCTCGCGCAGTCCACCGCCGAAGAGTCTTCCATTGCTTCCTTCTCGATTACGCCCTTAGCTACCTATAAAAGCAGTCTTGCTATCTGTATCCTGGGCACTGACTAGTTAGAAGCTGTGTAATGGAGTTGACACTCTGCTAGCCGGCAGGCTTGGGCGCGTATGTCTAAGGCGCATACTCCGGATAGCGCCAGTAGCTGCTGAGAGCATTGTTGAGAGTCTTGTCAAGTGCTGGGGCATTCGGGAATTTAGCTCTGTCGACCCCCTTGCAATTATAATCCCTTCACAATCATTAGCACTCGATGCAACTATTCTGAAGAACCAAGACATCATACGTATGCCAAATGCAGCTAAACTTGTCGCTCTGACTCTGTCGGACAGAACTGATAACATCATTCCAGTCCTTGGGAATATTGTCTTGCCGGGGCTGTTAGTCCCCTTAGCAGAGAGAAGCAGAGTGGAGGAGTTTTCACGGCAATCGAAAAGCTCGACTTTGGCAGAGTGAAATTCGCCCTTCCAGTTGGCACCCTTGCAGTAAAGGGGTTGGCTGCTTGTAGCGGACCTTGAGGGTAGGGGCTCAACGAGAGCCGCGGCGGCGCCGAGGGCCTGGAGGGCAAGAACGCAGATGAGAGCCTTGATGGAGATCATTGTGGTGTCTTGGTCCTTTTTCACATCATTGGTTGTCAGTTGCACGTAAGCAGCATGGCGCAGGTGGGACCCCTACGCTGTCAGCGAGGCTCGCAAGCAGTTTCTTATCCGGGCTCAGGACTACATGACACAGACTGGGACTAATGGAAATGATTGGATAGGTCGGTTTTCGATTTCACGCGAGGACGTTCAAATCTTTGGTCAAGGACTCGCCTTGGTCCAGGCCTCTATTTCTATATTGCGAGCCGTGAACCAACATCAGTTCAGGTCAGGATGCGTTGAGCAGTGAGCTTTAACCAGGAACTCGGAAAGCTCATCTTAGGATTCTATAATACCATAATGTTTCCAAGATGCGTGAAGCCTCGCACTGATCCTGTACAATGAGGGAGACTTTTTGTACTGGCCATTATCTGAAATCATCCCATCAACATGTGCGGGAGAAGCTCCGTCAGGCTCCCAAACCGACTCGATTAAATTCCAATGGTATGGAGAAAGGCCGTGTTGCAAGAGTTGATATTGTTCTGGTCACCCACCCTCCAAGTGCTGCACAGATCCTCCCATGCGAGCCCGGGCACGTCAGGGACAGCATCAATCGTAACAATCCAGGGTGTAGGGATATTAAGATCCTTACACCCTGTAAAGCGGGACCCATACACTCGACTAAGAGGGGCCGCTGCGCCACCCGAGCCTGTACCTGGCAGTACCTGAGGATACATGCTAAGATCGACGCTAAGTGTATTCAATTATCGGGGGTGTGCCAAGTCATTGCCCAATCATGTCTAACTACCAGCACGGATCTGGCAGTTGATTTGTGCGGGGCGTTACCCAGGGGATTTACCAGCGCTGTCAACACATTAATGTACCTACTACCTATTTCCACGATGAACGATCAACGTGGATTCTTTCTTTATTATCTGCCACCACCTACTCTCATGGTATCGGCTATCCCTTGCATCATCTTGCAAAGTCCTGAGCTATTAGCTGCTCGTTTTCCTCTACCTAAGCACTAGTTTAAGGGCGTGGGCTGGAATTGTCATGCTTGCTCGTATGAGATCCGAACTATGTCTCGGCACTGCGCTGTGCAGAGCCTTTCAAATGTGTTGAACTGCATCGCGCCGTGTCGGGAGAGACTGGGCTTTCTCTGATAGCAAGTACAAGAGAAGAGGGTAGCAGGCTAAATGCCAACACAACTCACCGATCACCGTTTTCTTGCCCGGAGCAGTTATTCAAAATGGTAATCCATGAATCTCAAGCTATCGCTAGCTAGTTAACTCCCCGGTCGCCTATCTTAATTACGAGTAAAACCCCTAACGTGAAAACCTCGCGGGCTGTAACTCGACACTATAGCTAAATATTCCAAGAACGTGAATTTGCCCTAGCTCGGTTGCATGATTTAATCATAGGCCCGATGGCTTAGGTCCTACTTTCCCAAGAGTGGTTGCGGATCTGGTTTCCAGTTACCATGCTTTGAGTACAAGTGGTAAATCTTAGCTGGAATCTCGAAGCGGCTATTTTTGCCCCTGGATTCTTTTGCTTGAACCTCTTCAATCTCCTATTGCCTTGGAAAGTACTCGGCAGTCTCATCCCACTGCAGCTTTAGCAGTCATTTAGGGTAATTGATGACACCCTTGGAGTTATGCCCACATACACAACTCTGCATTATCTGAGCATCCGTTGCATCAGGACTGTCCCTGCACAAATACGTAAAACGTGGTAGTGTTCCTCAATCTGCCAGCGGCGCTCTTTCCCGACAATCCAACGCCAGCAGCCCGACGCGCGTGTCAGCTCTCGGAAAGGCATGCCGGCGCACGGATGTCGGATCTCGGCACCAGGGCGGGCCCTCGCCGGAAGCTTGTTCTGACCACCAAGTCCCGCAGGGTCAGAGTCTGGGGTTTCCGCGATAGCCGATGGTGGTTGGAGATGGCCTGGAACGCGTGTTGTGTGCCTGACTAGCACAGAGTCGACGTCAGTCTGGCCAAGCGCGACGAGGTGTGGTTGGGAACACCTCGACCTGTCCGTTTGAGTAGTATTATTCACGTTCAACTCTGGGCTCAATGGCTTGCAGATACGAGCTGCGGTCAACATTGAGCGCCAGGTCACTTCTCACATGCTGTTTCTTTGTTGAATAGCACAGATATCGCGCCAGGATAGACACTGGTCCCGTCTGGTGGAGTCAATCCCCGAGCGCAGGCCTTCAAGATTACTGTTTCCCAGTGGAAGTATGCATCATGGCCACTGAACATTTGGCCTTGGTTCCGTAATGCACCTAGCTCGCCATCTAAACTCGCACCTCTAGTCGGCATCTCGGCTGCTCAGCCATTCCCCTGGCTGATTAGGGCCTCCATTTATCATACGCTTTGATGCAGTTGCAAGAATGAAAAGCGTAATGTGGAAGAGATTGGTGCTAAAACGAGCCTATGGAGCTGGACGAATCAACATGGCATCCCCAGTTCTTGAGCGTCATACAGTCGCAGGTGTCACCCCTTGAAATAGCTACAGCTTGTCCCTCTCCACAGATTTCTACCACACCACCAGAACTGTGCATCTCCCCTACTCGTAGATGTTGATGGTGATGGGCATGTTGAAGTCAAGATCACCGATGCAGATCTGGAACTAAAAATACTGTCAGCCGAAGCAGGGGATGAATGAGCTGAGTTACCTACACCATTGTTGTTGTTGCAGCAGATGACGGTCTGCTCGCAGGTGGACGAGTTGGAGCAGACGTGGCCTACAGATCGTGAGTGACGCCACAGCATCAACTCTCGGGGCATCACTTACCGCCCTTGCCGTCGCCGGTGCAGCAGTACGGGTTGCCGGCAGAGCAAAGGTTGGACTGTTGGGTCGAACCACCAGCGGTGCAATCTCCGCCCTCGTGGACCTCTTGAGGGTGAAAGCATGTTAGAAATTGCAATCTACTGTTCACAGTTGCTCGACTTACTGGGCTGACGGGCGGGCATTCGAGGGAAGGGGATGTCTTTAGGGGTGGGGGCTCGACGCTCCAGAGCGCGCGGTTCAACCTGAACGGCCGGGCCAGGCTCGGCGACAGGAGACGTCATGGCTCCCTGGAGAAGGGCCAGACCGTAGAGGAAGGTAGAGGCATGCATGGTGCGGATTGGAAGCGACGGTGAAGTGGAATCAGAGACGAAGCGAGTGAAGAGTGTCTTGAGCCAGAAACGAGTGGTGATGCTAGGACAGAAGAAGACAGAGGCCTGATGGGCATACGGGCATACGGGGTATTTGGAGACAACCAAGACTGCGTACCCGCCGCTCTACTACGGTGAGCGGTATACGGGCTGGGTACAAGAGGCCAGGCTAGCAGCATCGGTACTGCATCGATCAGGTATGACGAAACATTACACAACGCTTGATGACTTTGGGCCCGAGAGATCCGAACCAAGATTAGAAACGATGCCGATCCGGACTCTGTTCATAAAGAACCTAACTTGGCGACCTCTAGCATCTTAGGCTTTGCTGCTCACAGGGGGAAGTCTTGCGCATGGATCTCGGGCTTGAATCGCAAGCCACCCTGCCTGCAGGAGAAGTCAGTGAGCGTGTAAGCTTTGGACGATTCCACCTCTCCCTGAACCTGAAAGTTCCCGGGCCGAAATATGGTTACAATGGATATGCAAGCTTCAGGCAAAACGCAGTGCTCTCACGGGGAGACCAGATATCCAGGAGGGCTCGGGTCTCGTCTTCGGAACGTCGGTGCCGCCCAGCGGCGCGTGAATCGTCATCTCACCGTGATTGACTTTGGCTCTCACCGAAAATGTCGGGGGCATCCAGACTGTGCGTGCATCCGGAGCGTCGCCGAATGTCGGATACGAGAACCCAGAGCCAGATCGTGAGTTGGATGGTCCGAAGGGGTGCCCTTGATGGCTTCATCATGATGTTTGGAGCCGTGAATGAGTTCAATAACCTCAGTTGAGGCTGAATTGAGGCAAAGGAATGGCCAATGTTGAGTATGGTCAAGGTTGGGAATGGAGCCCTGCAGAGTACACAGGAGGATCGAACCCGACATCCTGTGCCGCATTGACACGAAGGGAGAGGTGGCTAGGCGAGATTTGAGAGATTTGACTCAAGTTCTGTTTGCCTGATGAAAGACCAAGTCTCTCTGACCTCAAGAAAGGGATATAAGGAGCACACCTCTTCCCACCCAAACAACTGTCATCAGACACCCAACGCAGCTCAGCACATCACAAACTACTCTAAAAACAACCATCTGAGCCAACATGCACTCTGCTTCCGTCGTCGGCCTTCTCATCACCGCTGTCGGTGCCATCGCTGCCCCTGGCGGTCACCATCCTCCCCCTCCTCCTCCCTCCGTGGGCCCCGTGAACCAGATCCAGTCTATCTCGTGCAGCAGCGGCGCCGCCTACTGCTGCACCCCGGAGACGGACAAGTGGGGAAGCAACTACTTCCAGTGCTCCAACTACCTCAACTCTTGCGACAGCATTGTCGTCTGCTGCAACAGCCAGGCCAACCAGGCATGTGAATCTTGTGGATGGGCAGATGGCTGTGCTAACAGGATGATAGGGATCGACCTCTTCCCAGACTTGCGCTGCCTTTGGCGACACCAAAGTTGTCTACGTCAACTAAGCCAGAGACCGAACGTCTGAGTCAATGCGACAGCCTGTGGGTTTGGACTTTGCGCCGAGGCTGTCGAGCGAGAAGTTACACCGGCTTTGACAAAGATTTTCGATGGTGATAAGAGAGGTAAAGGTGTAGAGGGGCGATGGGGAGGGTGAAGAGGAGAGGGGGTCTTTCAATTCAGAATAGAATATATAGCTGTGGTTAACCTACCTCTGAAGTTGCCACCCACGGTCCTTATCGAGGAGACATAGGGCCTGCATGGGCCATCATAAATAAAAACAATAAGCTGGGTGCTGAATCTTGTTGTCAAATGAATAGGGGAGCGAAGTGATGTAGGCGACCACGAACAGGAAAGCTGCTTCCCACTGGCAACGTCTTGGATATATTCGATGGTTATCAGGAAACATGCATCAATGCTGGCAACACTCGTGTCGTTGTGTATGCGGCCGGATTGATCGGCTTAAGAAACCCAGGGGTCAAGAAGTTAGGTTTCCTCGGGGATTATATGGGCTAGGCCTACGAAGGCATAAGAGATGAAGACATTGATAGCACGACGGAGACACGGTGATGAAACATGGCGGAATGAAAGAGTTATGTGATATTGCGCTGAGATTAACTACACAGATAAGTACAAACAAAACCGAGTAATGACAAACTCCCAGGAATATTAGATCTTGCCAGGTGCGTCAGACTTGAAGCACTGGCTGATATCATTCGCCTCACCACACTTCTGACAATGATGGATGACAGGCTTGTTGATCCCAGTCTCTGGTGCAAACGAGACAGCAGATGGATTCTTGTCATGAGTCTCGACCGAACGCTCGACCTCGGGCTCAGGCTTGGGCGCAAGAGTTTCCCCTCGCTCAAGAGGCTCCTCCTTCTTGTCCTCATCCCGGGACAAAGCAGCTGCAGTACCCAGACCAGCGGCAGCACCCAGACCGGCAGCGGCACCGGTGCCGTAGTGTCTGTCCTTGCTCACCGGAGCGGCAATTTGCTCGCTCTGCGCAGGGCGGTTCTTCACAACATCGTCTTCAATCTTGACACCGGAGGGTGTACCCGACGCAAGAGTGCTGTACTTGCCCTCGTTTGCCTTTTGAGTGATGGAGGGAGTCTCCTCAGTTGAGCGCTGGGTAAAGTTGCCAGACTCTGGCAGAGGATCACGCTGAGCGGTTCCAAAAGCAGGAGTCGTGGTGCTGCTAGTGGTATGCGACTCGGTGGGCTGGGGCTGGAATCCCCTCTCACTGTGTTGAGTCGTGGCCGGTGTGTTTTCGTGTCTCTTTCCAAGCTCATGAGATGCAAGGGCGCCAGCACTGAGACCGGCAGCAGCTCCGGCGAGTCTGCCATCTCGGCTTGTGTCCTCTTGCTGGTACGACTGGGTTGGTTGGTAGGATGACGTAGGCTGCCCCAGCTGCGTAGGCTGGTATGACTGCCCAGGTTGGTGAGGCTGGGCAGTCTGGTCTCGGCTAAGCGCATCTGAAGGCTGGCTGCTCTGCGTACCATAACTCCTGTTGGGATCAACAGCGGTACTGGCGTACGCATCAGTGCCACGAGTAGGGGCGGGCTCCTGGTATCTGCTCGTAGCAGCACCCTCCTCAAGCTTCCTGTCATCGTCTCGGTCTCTGGTGGCAGCATACGCAACACCCCCCGGCTCCGGCTGCAGCAAGAGCAGAGCCAGCCATCGACCTGTGGTGCTTGTCCTTCTCGGCCTCCTCCTCGACCGCAGGCTCAGTCTCATCCTTGGCGCTCCGATGGAAAAGTCCACCCGTCTTGCTCTCGTGCTCAGGCTTGGGCTCCTTGGTGTGCTTCTCCTCCTTGACCTCCTCCTTGTGGCTTCGGTGGACCAGGGGAAACGACCTATGCTTCTTCTCTTCCGGCTCGGCCGACTTGGTACTTCCTCCGTCTTCTTCGGGGTCTCGTTAGCTTGACGCTCCTTGGTTAGCTCATGCGCCCCGACGCTAGCGGCACCGACGGCGGCCGCTCCACCTAGGCCCTCCTTGAAATGCGAATCCCTGGTTCGCTGCTCTGGGAGTTCCTGGGTATCGCGCTGGGATGAGTGGAGGTCGGTAGTCTCAGGGGACCGCTGCTGTGGGACGTTGGCGGCAGCACCAGTGTGACGCTGAGAAGGAGGTGTGGCCCTTTGGGCATCATAGGGATCGGAAGTAGTCGAAGTACCTCCCAGCTGAGACAGTTCTCTATCGTCGACCCCTCGCTCCTTGCCAAACCCATGCGCTTCAACACTGGCAATTCCTGCTGCTGTGGCAGCTCCTACGCCCTCACCGAAACGTGAGCCGAGCGCTCTCTCATGCGTAGACTGTTGGGTGTTGGGGTCAGTGCCTTGGGAGGCAAAGTCCAGTGGAGGGCCGCTCGTGGGAGCACTGCCCTCATGGGATTCACCAGTGTGAATTGCCCGATACCGTTGGTTCTCATCCTCGGGGCTTCCATGACCAGTGATTGTGTTGTAATCACCTCCACCTTGGGTAAGGTCTCCCCAATACGGGCGCTCATGAGCGGATGGTGCAGCAGTGCCGCTAGCCGCCTCTTGGGACGTCAGCTCAGTGTTGTCTCCCAATCGAGTATCGGCAGGATCGTTGGCGGCCCTCTCGACAGGTTCCTTGGGCTTCTCAGAGGCCACCTCGTGAGGCTTGGTCTGGGCAGAGTCATGAGGATCGGTCAGCCCGACTCCCGAGTCGGTGTAACCATGGCCACGAGCTCTCTTCTCCTCCTCGGACCATCCGCGAGGGTCGTTGGGCTTGTGTAGCTTGTTGTGTTCGTGGCCAGAGGAGGTGTTTTCGGGTGCCTTCATGTCGTCGACGGGAAAGGATCCAGGGGCGTGGTGGTCAGCGTCTCCTCTGGCGGCATCTTCCGAGCTCCCAGAGAAGAGTTCTTTGACCTTGGCTCCCAAACTCATTTTGTGATGGCAAATGCAGACGTGATGTAGGGGTAGAAAGGTCTAGGTGTTAATAGATGTTGAAGATAGTCACTGATTAGGATGATTGAGAACTTAGGTTGATATATGAATGTTCACAGGTATGAAACCTGCTTGGCCGCCTCGTCACCATCGCGATCCTTCACTCGGCTCAAGCAGATCGGTCGATGAGCAGCACCTGATCTTCCCTTGACGTAAACCAGATCCGGCTTTCCGGTAAATCAGTGGCAGCTGAATTCCCCCATGAGAGCTGAACCTTGAAAGTCCCTGCTGATCTTTCCAGGAAAAGAGAGCCAAGTGGGAAGCCATCCTCGTCATTTCCACGCCGATGATGCTCTAGGCCCAATTTTGGGGCCGACACCAGCCACTGGCGGGTAGCAGCGGACAGAAAACTAGTGGCTAGTCAACCGCCTCGGCTTGCCTTGATAATTTTGTCCCCGCAGAGTCGTTTGCGTCATTGTTCGTTGGCACCACTCAGATCATGGCGTGGCCGGAATATGGCTCTTGACAGGCACACCAAGACGCCTGTTGCATTATTTCAGCCTGCTTGGGTCTGACGCACAGCGAGGATAATTGGTTTCTCGGCGCGCACGAGCATGTCAAAGCAAGATTATCACCACTCGGCGGTCTGGCGTTTTCCAAGACTTGGTCAACGACAGGTTCGATTTCGATGGCATCAGTGCCAATGATTTCTTGCTTGAACAGAGCACCTAGCATACCTATTCGCTCGGTGAGACACCAAGCGACAAGATAGTGCCTGATGCTAGAATCTCCGCTCGGACGAACAACACTCGGCACATGATGCCTTGCAAGTGTGGCATCAAAGAGAATCTCACCGCCAATGCCCATGGACATTTTTCTAGGGACCTTCTGAGCATCCCTACATCGTCTTTGTCACGCCTCTAGACCGTCACTCTCTTCGCGTCTGTGGTGCTGAGAAATGACTATGCTGGTGGGAGATAATCGCTACGAACGATACGAATTCGTGCATCTGCTTTTCGAGGCTCGGCTTGCAATGCGCCGCCTCTATTTTCTCCCGCTGTCTGTCATACCTAGGATAGAACTTGAGGCTTGGGAAAGCAAAGTTGATAGACGAATGGCTCAGAATAGTGATGGAAGTCTACCATGTCACCACGAGACAAGAATATTCGTTGCAACCAGTTAGGAAATAGCCTATGTTCAACCACAGGAACATCATATATAATTTTGGATGATATGTCTGTGTGTCTAATGATAAAATAGATTTAATAGTCGCTTCGGCCATACTCTTTCCCTCGTCTTGGTGATACTACCTGCCTGGCTGCTGCAAATCTTTATAGCCGGTGTCGTGGCGGGAGGTCAATACATGACATTACGATGACTGATGTGAGTTAAGTGAAGCTGGTGATTGCTTTTTATAACATTAACTCTGTGTTGTGAAGACAGGAAGTTCAACATAACCCACCATCCGGTCGGGAATTGCACATGGGTACAGGGTAAGCTGACGTGACATATTGGCATACACCTCATTGTGGAAGCGTACAAGCCGGATCATTTTGCAGCTCACCGATACTCTTCGGTCTAGGTTTCTTTCCCCTTTAAACATTGCCGCTGACACGTCCTTACCAGAGGTTTGCCAATTTGCCTCAAATCCCCTTCTGTCCACCGGGTTGTGCTGTACTCAGTCTCGCCACTGGAGACGATCTGCGGCAGGTGAAAGCGAGACAGAGCTTGTGAGAAGCGATCGGGTGTGCCGGATCTTTAGATTGGGTTGTCCACTCAAGATAAGCGTCTGAAACTAGTGAGAGGGGATGCTCGAAATGATTCGTCGTTGGCAACAAGGTTGGCTTGTTGCGTCATCTAGGTCTTACCTGGTGCGAAGAGACTTGTGTCGATGATGTGCATAAAGAGGAGAGCAGGACCCAAGACATTTCCAGTTTCCAAATCCTAATCTTGCAGAAAAGTACGAACAAAGACACCTTACTACCTTCTACTTCCAATATCAACATGTCCGACCGTGTGGTAAGTGATGAATGCTCATGACTTCACCCCACTGTGTCTAACCTCACCCAGAGAGTCCAATACAGTTGCAGCGGCCCTGACAAGTACCAGCAGGTCCAGGAGTCTGTGCGAGAGTAAGTCTCATTCTACGAGCTGTCCGATGTGCCTGACACGTTTGATCACGTAGACTTATTCAGAATGACACTGGCCAGAGCGGCTGGATAGAGACCAGGTCTTTTCCCCCCATTGGTGTTCCTCCGTAAGTCCCCAGTGCCGGATCTGGCTTGAACGCGAGGAATAACTTGGCATGGCACAGGCCCCTGAGTTCAGAGTGTGTTGAAAAGCTGAAGGCTCTCGACGGTGTGCAGGTTAGGGAGATGAAGGATGACTGAGGCTGGGAGAATGGATATTGTGGTCTACCACCAAATTGAGATGTAGTCGTTTTTATGCTTCTAATCGAGTTACCATCAAGTGGATTTTGCCTCGTCCGAGGGTTGCTCGAGTGGCCGTGACGTGTTGGAGCTCTATAGCACCATTGATTCAATGATGCATCTAGCACGTCAAGTTGCAACATCTCTTGAGACATGTCTATCCCCGCCTCTTCTTAATAGCTCTGAGCAAATCATCCAACGCCCTCTGGTCCCCATCCTCGTTGCTCTTGGCGGGATTCAAAGTCTCCTCTTCTTTCTCGCTCTCCTCCTCATCATCGTCCCAGTCCTCGGCAAAATCCAGCTCTCCAGTACTCTCCGCCTCGATCCACGGGCTCGGGCACAAGCCCTCGCTGAACGCAGTGTACCGCAGTGGCGAAAGTGCATTGGTAAAGACTTGAGGCTCGCCGTCGATGGCTTTGATCAGTTCCTCGTGGAGAAGGAATTCGACAAGGTTGGGGAGCTTGGTGCGGATAGCGCCAAAGACTGTCTCCCAGGTGTCGGAAAATGTAAAGACTCTGCCGGCTTCATGGCCGAATGCATCTTCAGGCCATTTCGTCCAGTCGTCTGTTCGCAGGCCCCATCCCTCGGCGATCTCTTCGTCCACAAGGATGTGGGAGACGATGCGAACGTCTCTCAGTATCAGGGTCTTTAGAGCTTTCTGAGCGTAGATCCAGTCCAAGTGATCGTGATGCCCAATAATAAAGTTTCCCAACTTTAGAGACTCGAGCCTGGGGAATGAGAGGCCTCGGCCGTCGAACTGGCCTGGGGCTGTGCCCCATTCTTGATCGAACTTCAGGCTGAGAGCGGTGAGGTTATGAGAGATGGGTGCGAGCAGCTCTTTTTGCAAGAAGGGTTCCTGCCTAAGGTTAGTTCATGGAACGTATATCTCGGCTTGTTTTGCAAATCTTACAAAGTCCTTTCGTTCAGGTTTGTAGACGTCACCGTCAGGACCATGCTCATTATACTCGACCACGACAGAAAGATGCAGCTCCTCGATATCGCTCATGACTCTTCTAAACAGACTCGACCTTGTGAACTCTGGGATCGGGAGATTCTGCAGGTTCTCGATGGTGAGGGATCGAACGGGAGAATGACCAGGTATCGAAGCTCGCTTCTCCAGAGATGCAAAGACGGCCTTGAGTGTGTTGATGCGAGACTCAATCTTCTCGACTTCGTCTGACCACATAGACTCGCTATCAGCTCCTTGACATTGATCGCTGAAGCTGACATCCAGCGCCTCGAGGTGTGGGAGCTCGGTGATGCGGTCGATGGCGGCTTCAAAGGCGGGATAGTGACCGTCCTTCTCCTGCCAGCGTTGCCAGACATCGTCGTCTCGCCCTGAGATTAGATCATCTGGAGTTGAGTGGATGATGACGTGAGTGATATCTTGCGCAGCGCTGTCCTGGTCGAGGGATTGATGCCATGACTCGAAATCTTCGCCGTGTTCCTTTGTGTGCGCGAGGGTCACGCTTTTGCAGAGCGGCATGATGGGGTTGAAGAGCGCACTCACTTGCTGGGTCGCCGGGCAAAGGCCGAACATGTGGCCAGAATTGTTGATGTTGGACGCAGAAATGGACGGAGAAAAGTCTGAGCTGGGCAACGGGTTTTATCACCAACAGCGCAAGCTCTGGCCACGCTGTTGGTTCTGCCTGAAACGAGGTTGATGACGCTCCGCACCACCGCGGCCCGACTGGGGCGTCCGGCACTTGCACAATCGTTCCTGCAGCCATCGTGGGAATTCGGTGTTATTACGTGTCTTCTAGAAACCAGCTTGCATAGAAGTGGGGCCTTGAGTAGTGCAGCAGGAATTGGAGGTACAATGATGAGATCGGAAGCTTTTTTGCGTGTGTTTGACAACTTTAGTAGATATCTACTCCCTGTTTTGTGGTTGGCTGGATACTATTGTTGACATGTGCATCATGGAGGGAACAGTACTCAGGCTTCCTTTCCGAGATGTCCCCTTCAAGGCGTCATCACAACTTAGCCAGCAGGTTTCCTTTATATCGGACATATCATGTCTCTCCTTATCCCAGCTTAGTTAAAAAATTGCAACTCCGTTCGGCGGGCTGGCAACACCACCAGGAACCTATGCCCGTTAGCAACGCATCCCGTCAACGGTGGGCATATGGCACATACCTTCAGCGGCATGCTGGAAAAGAAAAACGACCACCTGCCACGTTTTTGACACTCTTGACTCAGTATTTCCAGATCAAACAGCTCACCAATTGGCATCCCCCAACCAGCCAAAAGCCACTCGTGTAGCCAAAAGTCTTCATTCTGACACGGCCAAGCCTCCATGGACGGATGATCGCCCGCCACGGCAGCAAAGGACTGATCCCACAGCCATCGCAGCGTTTCCTCAGAAGACTCGATACCGATGGCTGGCGGGGTTTGTAGTCGGCCAAGGTCTTGCACTCGTCATCGGATAACTTGTCGTAGGCGCGCGTCCAGCCGGTTCGGATAAAGAGAATGTCGCCCTCCTCAAAGGTGGTGCCCTGGCTGCTTGCAATCTCCTTGAGAGTTGTAACGGTTATCGAATTTGTCTCGAATGCCTCGACTTCAATGCCCTTTGCATCTGCCCATGCGGCGTAGTCCAGCAAAACTCCCCGACCGACGATGCCACCCCGTTCGACCCACGCTGCGTCAGTCAGCAATGATTCTCACCCGTAGGTTTAGAGTCGCACCTTGAATTCCGTTTACACTTGTCGAGAGCAAGTCATCAAGCGTCTTTCCATTAAAGAACAGCTTCTCTTTCTGGTACGCATAGTGGCGGAATCCATCCCACTGTGAACTGCTCTGCGTGTTGAATGTCAAAGTATCGTCATTGACAGCACGCGGGGCCTTGTTCTTGATGGCGTGCTCAAACGGTGCCCTGCCAAAGCAAGGTCTCGACATTCGATCCAGAGGCCAGTCGGTAGAGACTCGCACACCGTCACGGATTTCTGCAGCCGCCTTTGCCGTCTTGTCCGGGGTCAAGAGGTTGAGCATCCCGCACTCGTCGTTGTCGCCAAAGAGGCCCCAGGCATTCCCGTGTGGGCCATCCTTCCTCAAGGGAAGGGAATCGAAGGATGGTTTGGTAGGCATTTCTCGTATGTCGAGTTCCTTCGGATTATGGTGTCGAAAATAGGATCTTGCAGTTTGAGCTGGCTTGGAAATCAACGGCGACCCCGCCTTTTGAGGGGATCGCTTATCATATGACGATGATCGAGGAAAAGCAAGCCCCGCATTCATGAGGATAGGAAAATGCCCCATATCCGAGGTCCATATCCGACCAGCTAACCTTGGATACATATTAACATTCCAATCCTCATTTCGCATTTACCTTCGCACCTAAGTTGGACGAGGCCTTTTCCGTCCCATGTCCCTTTCATTATCGTCCTGCTCTATCCCCCGCCAAAAGTAAAACCCCTCATACTGCTTGTAGAGCTCCTTCAGGTCCTTGAAGGGCTTATCAAAGAAAGGGTACAGCGCAATGATCGAGTCCCTCTCGCTGGCTTGCAATCCGAATCGTTTGAATTCTCCATTATGGATCATCCCTGACGCCCAAGCCCCCAGACAGCGACAGCGGCAGACGGCAGGCAAGGATTGCGATGTGTTCCGGATAGCACAATCAAAGCAACACCGGACCCAAGGGTGGTGGGGTCCGTCAGTTCTCTGCCACTCAAGCGCCGTCTTGTAGATGATGAACTGGACCTGTTCAGGTCCTGGCCTATAGCGGGAATAGGCAGCACGGGGGTCGAACCACGGGCCCTGCAGACACTCCGAGACGCAAACAAAAGGAGATGAAGGGTCAAGGTAGATTTCTGGTAGTCCCTGTATTGTCAGAATATCGGGTCGACTAGGATCAGTAAAGGATGTAATCATTTCCTGGAATTCAAGGCCATTCCACGTCACCCCGTACGTCTTTTCGATATTCCACGGCGTAGAGGACTTGTCTGGTTGGATTGCATCCGTAATGGTTGAGTTCCCATTATCTCGGGTCGTGTGGTGAACGCCACGGGTTTCAAAGGCGTTGACGATGGTTCTGCACAGCCCGCTAAAATCAGGTACTAAGCGAGAAGGTTCGATGAAATATGCGCAAACAATAGCCTTTGATCTGTCGGGGTCTCTGGGACTGCATCTCGAGTAAACCAAAACGCATCCATCATCTGAAGCATGTAAAGGCTTGCACTTGCGAACCCGGGGAGGGGGATCTGCCCCTGGCCAGGTCGAATGTTGGTTCTCGAGGATTTTTGACACTCGGAGGAACGATTCATCAGGCTCCAGTACCCCCTTTTTGAAGAAATTGTAGAGGTTGTTGACAAAGTCTCTGGTTCCAGGTGCATTCTCTTCCCCAAGTGCCGAACCGGCCTCATGTCGTTCGAGGCGGAAAGCTGACCGGCGGATGGCAGCAAATAGGTTTTCGGGGACTGACTTTTGTTTGAGCTTCCTGACCATATCGATGATCCCCATGTAGGATGGCCGGAATTCGACACAATGGTGGCCTTCCCGACTGAAGCAGTTCTCTTCGTCACACCGACACCGTGGGAACCTGGAACTCTGAAACTCCTGCAACGCGTCCTGGGCGACCGCGATGACGTGCAGTTCGCGAACTATATGCCACTGAGGGGACAGGTAGGATGTATAGGCCAAGTTCACGCGGAACTTCGACGAGGGTGAATCTTGATGTATTGGCGGCCTTTCGTTCATCGTCCAAAGTCTTTCCACCTCGTTTATCGTCTTCAGATCCAGCAAGGCTGCATTATCCAGGTACAAGCCCGATCGAGATCGCAGCTTTGAAAGCCTGGTTGTGTCCACGGAGTTGAAGAAGCTTTGGATATTGTCGCGGGTTATGAAGAGGCAGCAGAAGCGTGTTTCGATGAAGGCAGCGTGGCGGATGACACCTTCGGGACGGTCTAGGTTCGTAAAGGCCTTCTGAGCTTTGAGGTACGCTGCATATGCGTCCTCTTCAGTCTGGTCATGATCGGACGCTCGAGTGTGCTCGGGCAAAGCAGAAGTGAAGACATCGGTGTCTATAAAGGTCACCGCGTCGTTCTCGCCGGAGGCAATAGTGCGCAGCTCGCTGATGATGGCATGCCGGTATTTATCTCTTGCCCAATCGAAAATGTAGTCAATGATCAGAAGAAGCTGAAGGGCGTCGTCTCGTTTCGTGATCGAGCCTGTCCAAGCTTCGACGATTTCCTAGATCAATCAGCACGAGGTATTGAAAGCAGCCCAGGCACCGCGACTTACACAACCACTGTCTTCGGCAGACTCCGGTGCGCCAGCTCCGTCAGATAGGTATGCCACTGAAACACTCCAAACCTCTCCTCTGCTCATCAAAAACCAAACCAGTGGCCCCGATAGCCATTTCGAGGACGCTCCAGCAGCCGCCTTGAGACGCTGCTGGGTCTGGAGGAATGTCCAGATTGGAAAGGCGCTCTGCAGGCGGATCGACTCCCAATCTGAATCAGATTTCCCAGACTTGGCTTCGAGAAGAAGGAAGGGATAATGGAGCGCCTCCCCGGTCTCGTCGAATGGCGAAGGCTGGACGACTTCCTCGATATGCGCGTCTTGGCTCGCTGTAGTGAACTGTGGCTTGAGGCTATCGTTGAGAAGGTTTTCGAGGTTCCTCGTAGGCCGCAGTCCATACATGGCGTCGGGTTTCTCTTGTTTGGGCAAGAGAGCTGCCAATTCTGGATCATGCTTTACGAATTCGTCTTCTCGGTGGCCGAACAAACGGTTAATACCCCTGGCTTCGAGACTGGCCAAGACGTGAGCTTTTCAGGTACCACATTTCCGTTTCAAGGCTTCTGCTGTTGACTCACTAATCATCAGGCCTATTGCTCCGGGAGCATCGGCATGGCTCTCGGTTTGCTTGGCGGCGTTGAAGAGAGTCGCCATGACTGCCGTCGCGGATAACCTCAATTTCCGAGCGCCAAAGCCGTTTTCTGCAGTTCCGGCTACAGCCCATTAGTACAGAGGGCTCAACTGAGAGAGCCGCAAAGTCAAACATACCAGACTACCTCGGATCTCAGCCTGGCGAGGACATGGTGCTCGCAGCCAAAGCGCCATGTCGACTCATTCCTGCGTCTGCATCTCTCTGCCACCTCAACTAGATTGAGGGCTCGCACCTTGAGGTCAAGTCTCCAAGGCGCCCCGTCACTTTCTTCGACTGCAAAGCTGTCGAACTTGGTCTCTCCCAATCGCTTTACTTGTCGTAGAGTATTCGCGTGTGCAGGCGGGTATTCGGATTCTGCCAAGTCCTGGATAAAGGTGATGCCCTTTTGCTTGCACAGTCGTTGCAAAGCATTGATCATCGGCGGACTCAGCGTAGGCATCTTTGCGTCGAGGGTTTGAAAAGTAGAAAATCTCTCAGAGGGCAGTCAATCCCAACTGCCATGGTTTTAAATAAGCGCCTGCAGGTGTGTGAGGCAGCGAAGCGCCGCCATATGGCCAATCATTGTCGCGATATACGGGTCGCCAAGAGGACGACCAATCCACACGTAACCTGGCAAGGGGGTTGAAAAAATGCCCAGTTGTGCTTAGGAAGCTACTATCTGGATGACGCAGGCCAGTATGCCAGCAGTTTTGAGCAGGGCCATGACCTGCAGGGTTTCCTCGCCGCCATGTGTGCTACAGCCGCGGAAGATTCTCTGACGGGGAAGCAGATTGACAATAGGCACGGGGTCCGGTGCGTGGGTGTTGTTTTTAGCCGTCGTTGTAGCTTCATGATGGTGCTGGATTTCTCTGTCCCTGTCTAAAGTGGTCATGGTTGAATTGTGCATCCCTTCGCGATGGAGACGCAGGAATATGAATCCACAAGCTGTTGAGTTGCACGCGGGGAAGACCGCGGCTGAGGTGGGAAGGGTATGGTAGTCACGTGACCTTACATGTGACCTATCTGTCAGTACAATAGGTACCTATATAGGTAGGTCGAAGTAGAATGCTAACTTGAAAGAGGCATAGGTATAGGCAGACACTTTTCTTAAGAGCCGAAAAGTTGCTCTCTGCTAATTATGAGTTGATTTCAACAACATTACGATCTTGGAACTTTCGGCACAATGCGGCCTCCAGCTGCCCCGTCACACATTGATGCATCATGTGCTCTCAAGGAGTCTCGGGAGCTTTGTAGCTAACAAGAGTCGGACCATGCGACATTGAGGGCTCTGGCACATTGCAAGCCCGTTTTCGGCACCCGAAGGCCCGAACCCCTCATTCTCTCATCAGGTAACCCCCTCAGTAGGGTAGCATCCCCGCGTTGTCACAAAGAGTATCCGCGGAACAAGGTTTAGCCAGTAACGCGTGTATTGGTGCGCATGTCTATCGCCGTCCTCGTCGGGCGATGCGGGGTTATCTGATTCGTGGAAGCTCTTGTGTCCTAGCAAAGTTCGCTTGGCCGAGGCTTCAACTATATCCATTCCCCCGTAGTCTCCAGATCTGCAAATGCGACATGGGCAATTACCGCCCAATGATTGTCAGTGTTCCTCAGGTGGGTCGGCAATACGAGTCTTCGTTACCATCGGCGAGTAGGCTTCATTCGGCCATAATGTAGCTATAATGAAAACCATCCACCATTGAAGTATAAACTATTTAACTAGGGCGTCCCCTGGTTCAATTAGCTTTCTCACGCGCCTTCTTCACGGTTGCCTTGTCAATCTACCTCCCTCATCATGGTCTTATTTAAACCCGCTGCCCTTGGTGCGGGCATAGCATCCCTCCTCTTTCCCCTCGGCGTTCATGCGGCAGACCCATCGACTGCCAAAGCCTTCGACTTGAACGAGGTGACCCTCACCGACAGTCGTTGGATGGACAACCAGAACCGCACCCTAACCTACCTCCTCTCCATCGACCCTGATCGTCTGCTCTACGTCTTTCGCGCCAACCATGGCCTCGACACCAAGGGCGCCCAGAAGAACGGAGGCTGGGATGCCCCGGACTTTCCTTTTCGCAGCCATATCCAAGGACATTTCCTCACGGCATGGTCACAGTGCTATGCGACTCTTGGCAATGAGGACTGTGGCTCTCGAGCTACCTACTTTGCCAAGGAACTTGGGAAATGCCAGGCAAATAACGAAAAGGCTGGCTTCAACGAGGGCTATCTCTCTGGCTTCCCAGAGTCCGAGATTACTGCTGTGGAGAAGCGGACTTTGAGCAACGGCAACGTTCCCTACTACGCCATCCACAAGACTCTTGCGGGGCTGCTGGATGTGTACCGCCATGTGGGCGTTGAAGAGGCCAAGGACGTGATGCTCGCTCTGGCTGGTTGGGTCGACACGCGCACCAAGAAGTTGACCTATACCCAGATGCAAACCATGATGCAGACCGAGTTTGGCGGCATGAACGAAGTCCTGGCCGATATCGCCTACTACACTGAAGACAAGAAGTGGCTTGAGGTCGCTCAGCGCTTCGACCACGCAACAATCTTTGACCCATTGGAAAAGGGTGAAGATAAGCTGTCTGGTTTGCACGCCAACACTCAAGTTCCCAAGTGGATTGGTGCTATTCGCGAGTACAAGGTCTCTGGCCTTCAGAAGTACCTCGACATTGGCCGCAACGCCTGGGATTTGACTGTTCACAAGCATACCTATGCTATCGGCGGCAACAGCCAAGCTGAGCACTTTCGAAAGCCCGACGCCATCGCAGCGTATCTAAACGAGGACACTTGCGAGGCATGCAACACTTACAACATGCTCAAGTTGACGCGGGAGCTTTGGGTCATGGATCCTAGCGATGCTTCGTACTTTGACTTTTACGAGAATGCTCTAATGAATCATCTCCTGGGACAGCAGAACCCGGAAGATCACCACGGGCACGTTACGTACTTTACGCCTCTCAACCCCGGCGGCCGTCGGGGAGTTGGTCCTGCCTGGGGCGGTGGTACGTGGAGCACCGACTACGACTCGTTCTGGTGCTGTCAAGGTTCTGGGATAGAGACCAACACCAAATTGATGGACTCTATCTACTTTCACGACGATGAGACCCTCTACGTCAACTTGTTTACGCCTTCGCGACTGGACTGGTCTGATCGCAAGATTTCTGTTACTCAGAGCACTGATTTCCCTGAGCGAGACACCACCACGTTGAAGGTGAATAGCCAAGGTCAGGACAATGAGTGGTCCATGGCAATTCGAATTCCATCTTGGACCTCAAAGGCCTCAATCAAGATCAACGGAAAGGATGCAGAGGGGATTACCATTGAATCCGGCAAGTACGCCATCATCAAGAGGAAGTGGTCCTCGGGCGATACCGTCACGGTGACACTCCCCATGAGCCTCCGCACAATCGCGGCCAACGACGACGCATCCACTGCAGCAGTCGCCTTTGGACCCGTCATTCTGGCGGCTAATTATGGCGACTCCAAGCTTGACGCTGTCCCGACGATTGATCTGGCGACTGTGGAACGACAGGGTAAGGAGGGGTTGAAGTTTGAAGCGACTGCGGACGGAAAGACTGTGGGCTGGGTCCGTTTTATGATGCGCAGGGCTTCAACTATAACGTGTACTGGAAGATCAAGGGCGAGTTGCCGTGAGTATGTGAGGTGTAAGAGGGGTTTGCGTTGTCCGTGTAGAGTTGAAACAGACACATGCAACGGTCGCCGCCGTCTCGGAATATGAACCACAGCTGAATATCATGATGTGAAATGTCTGGAATCACCTCTTGTCACATCTAGCAGCTCTGCATTGGCTATTATCAATCAGACGATTCAAGAAGGCTTCAATGGCTTCCTCTGTGGCGCTCCTCTAGCAGCCGTTTTACGGCAACAAACAGCTCTGGCGTTTTAACCTATGGCGCCACGCGTCCACCCGCCTCGGCGCGACAATTAATTTCCCAAGCTGAGAGCCAAATACGGAGCAATGCAGCAAACTATTGCCATTAGCCGGCAATAGTCTGGCCCGCACTAGCGACTCTGGGTATGGTCAGGGCGCCACTCGAGAATTTGACAGCAGGGGATGGGATGATGAATAAATAAGGATCTTCCCCTCGAGAGGCCTTGCAGCTACACAATCTGTCGCTGTCGTTCTTTTTGGCTGTTTCTGGCCTTTCCACTCATTTTTGCCATCTTGACCTTTTCTCCCTCGAAAATGGCTCGTCGATCTCTCTTTGCTGTGGCGACAATCGCCTTGAGCATCCTCGGAGCGAATGCTGGTCCTTGCCGACCTTCTACGACCGTGACGAGCGCCGTGGAGACGTCGTCGACCGTTGTTTCCGAGACATTATCGACTGTCGCATCTGAGACCTTGTCCACTGCTGTGGAGAGCTCGTCTACCACTCTCATTGAGACCTCCTCGACGACCCTGGCCGAGACCTCGTCCACTTCCCAAGCCCCGTCCTGCGTCGAGACCCAGGTCATCACCAACCCGGGCTTCGACGATGACGATGGCGCGCCATGGAGCGGTGTTGCCGGCAATCTAAACACCAATGGCGCCCGCTCGGCAAACAACTACCTGCAAGTTCCCCCCCTCCAGTTCCTATCCAGGGGCATTTCCATGCTGACACTCGCTTTTCCAGGCGCCTCGGATTCTGGAACGGCGGCGGTGACGTGTACACCTTCTCCCAGACCTTGACAAACGTCCAAGAGGGCAACTACAGATTCACCTACTTCAGCCGCCTGGTCAGCTTCAGTGGATGGAGCAGCGACTCTCCCTTCTCCTGCAGCATATACACACAGCTCAACGGTCAACTGCTCCCCTCGGGCTTCCTCTCCGAAAGCAGCTCGCGGGACTGGACCCCCAGCGACGCAGTCTGGCAGAGCCCCGTCGGTGGGGGCACCGTCGACGAGGTTGAGGTGGTCTTTACTGTGCAGTGCAGCGGCGAGTTCAACGATCTCTATATCGGCTTCGACGATG
The DNA here is from genome assembly GCA_020883615.1 of Fusarium virguliforme. NCBI lineage: Eukaryota > Fungi > Ascomycota > Sordariomycetes > Hypocreales > Nectriaceae > Fusarium > Fusarium virguliforme. The sequence continues at coordinate 373,537 of JAJHJD010000009.1, read as the reverse complement.
TCACCCTCGAGAGGGTGTGCGGTCCCCTCCAGAGCTGAGGCCGGGATACATGAGTATCGCTTCTCGGCTGCTTGGTGGCGCTTGGTTGGACAATGAAGCGGGGGAGACTTTTGGTATCTAATGGGGCAGTATCTATTCCATTCGAGATTTGCAGGGTATGCTTGCGTCTTGCCAAACACAAGCGAGTCTCGGTTTCGCAGCATTTACAAATACAGCTTCTAATCCAGCCCCAACCATGACCCTGCTTCACAGAACCCCCCACCCGCATCCATGGCAGCCCTCCGACGACCCCTAGCACCTCCATCTCAACCAGCCATTCTACGTTTGGCACGCCGTAAAATCCTCTAGTCCAGCATCTGGGACCTTGTCCTCTGGAAGACACAGATCAATATCCTCACCTTTCAAATCCTGACCGAAAACACGAACATGTTCTCGCTATATCTCGTCAGCTGCTGGTCGGTCAAGATGAACTGCATGCATACCTTTGTGATGTCCAGAAACTCTTTATAAATACCGTCAGATCGCATCCGCTCGCGGACAAGGTCTACTACGCCGCCAAGGAGGGCAACAACGGTGGTGACCTTGCTATCCCACGTCACAAGGGCCGAGACCAATTCGCCATCGACTCGAGTGGACTCTGTGCTTCCGTAGGGGTCTATCACCTGCGTTAACACTAATCTCCCAAGAACATAGGGTTAAACTCACTCTGCATCTTCTTGCCAATGATCATGTTTCTCCACCATGCCAATCCCACGGCCTTGTCGAACAAGACGACTGGAAACACGCCGTACGGGGTTATGACATCATGATACTGGTCCTTCTCGCTTGCGATCGATGGGATTCCGGCGGGAGAGATGTATCCGATAATGCTATCGGTTTCGGGGTCCGTCGAGTTATTCACAGAGGCGTATAGACCGGGTGACTTTGTGACCACCGAGTTGCATGTACGGGCCCGCTCCCCGTTCAAGAAGAGGCGACTAGACGGTCAGCTTGGCTTCTACTTTTAGCTAGTGGTACTTACCGAACAATGTCGACATCATAGTACGGAAGTTCAAGTTGTTCCAGATCTCGTGGCTTGAGAACCAAAAGCCTAGGATCGTCAGCGCACGTGTGGGAGACATCCGATTGGAAAACTTACCCTTTCGCACCGTGATAGGGCCAATCCCACCCTTGGAGTATTCAGTCTTCTCCAGCTTTGGCCTCTTGTACTCCCACAGCTTCTGCTTATCCGACTTTGACAGCTTGCTAAAGAAGTGAAGGAAATAGGTAAACAGTTCGCCCTCGTATGGGTCGTCGAGGTAGGTGGCAGTCTCGCACTTGTAAGACTGTTTGGCGTGGTTGACTGGGAGCGTTTGGTCCCCGATTTCGGTCACGGCGCAGACTCGCCCTTTGCCAATGTAGAAGATCTTGGCAGCTGTCGAAGCGACGTAATCGAGCCAGTCCTGCCAGCCGTCTGCAATCTTGTGGAATTTGGGCTGGGTGCTCTTCTGCAGGGCCTCAATGCAGGCGTAGACGGCCCAAACCAGTTCTCTAAATACTGTTAGTCCAGTGCCTGGTCGTCGATGGTGATACTTACCCGTTGTCGAGACCAGGAACTCTGTTGTCCCAGCCGTCCTGGGGCTTGATGTCTTGCACATCGGTCTTGATCCAAGGCAGATAGCCGCCAAAGCCCGGATAGCTCTCATTGAACTGCAGATAGGTCTTGAGTTTGGTCTCCATGATCGAAGCCGCAAACCTAGGTGCTGCGCCGAGGTCGCGTGGAGTCAGAAAGCGGGCAGCTTCCTTGGACCCAGAGATGGCCTGCGCGTAGAGCATGATTTGCAGGGCCTGTCTCATGTTAGAACCAACACTAAGAGACTCAGAAGGAACTTGCCTCTTTGCTCGCGGCACTAAACGTGTGCTTCTTTGTGCGCTGCCCAGTCTCCCAGTCAAGCTGCGTGCCATCGTAGGACATGCCATTGGCTGTGTTGCGACATCGTTTTGGTGGAACTTGCCTTCCCAGTACAAAATATCCCAGATAAAGTCGTCTGTACGGCCAAGGACATCTTTCTGTGTCCACTCGAGACCAAAGCGGCAGGATGGCTGGGTGTTGGCGTTGTAGCTTGGGCGAGCCTCAACAACATGCAAGGACGCCGTCAAGGCACACGCCAAAGCTACGAAGTGGCCTGCTGGATAAATCATGGCGACTTGGAGGGTAGCTGATGCAACTGAAGGAATCGTCTCAAGACATGGGAGGTTGATCGCCGTGACTTATATATATGCACTTGCTGTGCTGACGACTTCAATCCGTCTTGTCCCTTGCTTGAACCCAAGCTTCTACCCTTGACAGCTCGCTTCCCAGAATTTGACTCTAACCAGGGCCCCAGGATCGACCCCCGCTCGTGCGCTGCCGCTAACTCTTGAGGGGCAGATCGGCACGGAGAATAGGAGAAACAGGAATTGAAAGCGGGGGTGCAAGGCAATGCCTCGCGTATTTGACCGGAGCAAATCGCCGTCATGTCCAGAGAATCCTGCTTTACTGTCAATGCCTTGTTCTTGGTTCTTCCGTCTTCACAATGAACAGCAGCCCCACGCCAAGCTCTCCCCATTCCCCCGACACGAATCCACCATCCCAGAAGAAGCCGACAAGCAGAGCGTGTGACCGCTGCCGTCGGCGAAAGGCCAAGGTGCGACCCAGCATCGGAGAAACTCAACCTCAAACTGACAGTCCGTTCAGTGCGACTTTTCAGACTTGACCCGACGCTGCACAAACTGCCGAGACTCGGGCACCCAATGCCGCTTTGACATTCCCGTCGCGAGACGAGGACCCAAGGTCAGAAGGAAGAGAGCGACCTCGGCGGGAAAAGAAGTTCCGTCCTCGAACCCCACAGCGGAATTGACAGCGTCCACACCAACAGGCACGACCTCTGCGCAATGGGATTCTTCGAGGTCCCTGAATGTCGATCTTGGGCTGTCGCCGCCGACGATCCCGCGCTGAATGATGGCGCCGGCTTGTCGGCGGTTCAGAGGTGGCAGGACTTGTCAAGAGCGTTGGCTTTTGTCGCCGGTGACCTTGAGAGTCTGGTTACACGATGCTTCGACTTGTTTTTCGAGTATCTGTATCCACTCACGCCGTTGGTGCACGAACCCAGTCTTCGCGACTCGCTTTCCTACTTTACAACAGCATTCTCTACGTCGGAAAGCCATACTGGGGTCTTGGAAACATGGCCAGAGACGGCATTCACGCTGATAACAGCTGTCTGTGCCGAGGCGGCCTTTTTGCTTCCCAAGGATCTCTTTCCAGAGGGTCAGGCAGTTGCCGATTTGTTCCTCAATGCTTCTCGTTCCTGTCTGAGCCATTATCTTGAAGCAGACCTTGAGAACCCGAATGCCAACTCCATCACAATTCGATACTTTCACTCAAATTGTCTCCATGCTGCAGGAAAGCCAAGTATTCTTGGCACATCTTCGGAGAAGCGACGAGACTTGCGCAGGTCATGCAGCTGAATGAAGAGACGTCGCTAGAGGGTCTGCTACCTATCGAAGCGGAATTACGGCGCAGAGCGTTCTGGATTGTCTACATGGGCGACAAATCTGCTGCGATATTGAACAATCGCCCCATCACGATCCACAAGTTTTCGTTTGAGTCGGGGATCACCACGGCCTACCCTACTGGGATTGAGGATGAAGCCCCGATCCTCTCGCCTGGGAATTCCTCGACGAATTCCGAAGTGGTACGGAAGACCTGCATCGAAGGATTCAATGCCAACCTGCGGCTCTGGCAGAATGCATCCGACTTGCTGTTGGAGCTGCGACTACTTCAGGACCGTGAGCAGAGAGGCACTTTCATGCCCAACCAGGCCCTGCTCAGCGTCGAGGAAAGAAATCGCCTTGACACTATTTATATCCGCTTCATCACATGTCTCGATGATCTGCCCCATATCTTCAGTCCTACACGTTCGCATCTCTAGTGGAGGGTTCCAGGGAGACAGCCAACCAGTTTCTGATACAATGTGCCAACCTCCAAGTTTCGGTGCATTGCCTGAGAATGGTAATAACGCAGAAGCTGGAAGGGTTGCCGTATTTCAACTCGGGAATTGAGCACGCGGATATCCGCAAGACGGAAATCGCTCGAGACATGCTGCGGGTGATTCAAGAGGCGCCATTCTGGTCGTTGCAGGTGAATGGCGAACCATACGTAAGACAATGCCCAGAGTGTGAGTCGAACCAAAATCACTGACAAGATGCACAGGTCGAAAAGATACGATTGATCGGAGCAAGCTTGCTGGAAATCATGCACAGGAATGGAACCTCACCGATTGCTTCGCGGGCTCGGAGTGACTTTACTGTTCTTCTTGACTTATTGACGCGACTTGATTCCAAGGCTTCTGACGCTTTGCGAAACACTTCATCGCTTGCTACTTAGAGCTGTTAACTTGACTGAAAACAAACATTGATGTCAGTCCATTTAAACACATTCTCCAGCAGATCACACCTCCTTTTCCCTTCCAAACTCTTGCTCCTCCTTCTTGATCTCGATGACCTTGGCCATATCCTGCTTCGCATCCTTTCCTTCGAACAAGTAGGCGAGTTCCTCCAGCGTAGGACCCGACGTCTCAACAAAGAAGAAGTAAACCACCAAGAAGACGATGGCGACCCAAACACAGTAGTAGATGTAAAACTTCCAGCCAATGGCCTCGAGTCCGATGGGATTGACATAACCACCAAAGATGGACGCGACCTGAATAGTGAGCAGCACGAAAGCCCACGTCTTGGCTCGCATCTGATACGTGACAATCTCGAGGGGGTACGTGACGACGAGGTTGGTCCAGGCTGAGGAGTAGAAGCCCTGGAAGAGGAAGATGCAAGCGAGCACGACACGGCCACCTGCAAGAGACCCGTCGAGATACTGCTTCGCGGCAATGGTCCACATGATAAAGGTGATGAGGACGCCTCCGGATCCGAAGAGGAAAAAGGTGCGTCGCTTGAACCGGTCAACCAGCATAGCCATGGTGATGGCCACAATGTACTGCCAGAGCGTCACCATGCCGTTGATAAGGGTAATGTCCTTCTCCGCCTCGATGCCCGTGTCTTTCAGGATTTGTGTCAAGTAGTTGGACACGAGCAAGTTTCCAGAACTTTGACTGAAGAGAGCCGTTGCGAAGCAGAGCGAGATTCGCTTGAGGTTGGGAACGGAAGAGAAGAAATCCTTCCAGGTCATGTTTTGCTCGGCTTCCTTGGCAATGGCCTGTTGAATCTCGGCGCACTCGAATTTGACCAACTCGCTATCGGGATCGCATTCGCCGTGATACTTGATGAGGATATCGCGGGCCTTGTCGACCTTGCCTTTTGCAATCAGCCAACGAGGGGATTCGGGCAGAAAAAGATGAGGCCAAGTTGATACGCCGAGGGGATGATCTGGACAAGGGTGGGAAGCTTCCATGACCACTCGCTTTCGATGCGGAAGCAGCCGTAGGTTGCCCACGCGCCGATGACATAGCCCAAGACGATGTTGGTGTTGTACAAGGTCGTGATTTGAACTCGCTCCTTCGGGTGGGACAGCTCTGTGACGAGAACAGGGGCTCCCATCTGGATCAGCGACGAGCCGATTCCAAGGACGATCTTGCCTCCGATAAACATGTTGAGGGAGGTCGCAAAGAACTGGACGATGACTCCGGCGATGATGACGATCGAGCCGAGGGCAGTTGGGATTCGACGGCCTGCGACATCGCCGATCCAGCTGAGGAAGATAAAGGGGATAACACCGCCGATGGCATTGGAAGCACCGAAGAAGCCAAGCTTGGAGCCGGTAGGGTGGCCGAAGCGTTCTTGCCAACTCTCAAGCGTTTGGAGGGCGTTGGTCATGCTCCTATTGTCCCTGTTAGTAGCTCGAGCTGAGTGTTGATCAAAGGTGAGAACATACCCGTCAATACCTAGTGCCATGCTGGCGAACAAGGAGGACGTGAGTAAAAAGTACAACAGCGCTCCATTCTTTCTCTTCCAGAAGGGCGGGACTGCGGTCAAGTCGATGGGAGACTGGATGTCTTCAGTAGCGCGAGCAACCTTGGGAGCCATGGTGGAGAGGCGTGATAGGAGTTGATGCTTGGCCTGTTCAACAGCTGGAGATGTTGCATATTATATAAACACGACACAAGACCAAGTTGGAAGAACTTGAGTTTGTAGAGGATCAAGTTTACGGCTGAATGGCGTTCTCCACATTCGACTTCCCCATGGGGAATAAGCGAGTTGAGTGATGGTGTGAGGCAGCGGCGAAACGGGGAATTGGACAGTTGCTACCCCTCATCTTGACGGGGAAATGCCATCGGAGAATTGGTGATGTTCGGACAATGGTGGTGATCTACATGGACTCGTTCCGCTGTTGAACCAGCCCCATGACAGATTATCAATCGGCCCGAATTCCCCTGGTATAAAGAATCCTGGCTCTGAACGGAGCGGCTAGGCTTTCCGGGACTACATGCCCTCACCGTTGTGTTTCTCGTCTCATTCCCTTCCGTCTTCACAATGCCTTCTCTCCCCCAAGACTTCAAACTCGGCTTTGCCACCGCATCCTACCAAATTGAAGGTGCAGTGGCCGAAGATGGCCGAGGTCCTTCTATCTGGGATGTCTTTTGCCATCTTGAGCCCACCCGTACGAAAGGCGCCAATGGCGATGTTGCTTGCGATCATTACCACCGGCTAGAAGAAGACCTCGATCTCATGAAGCGGTATGGAGCGGATATGTATCGCTTCTCGATCTCATGGTCGCGTGTCATTCCTCTTGGCGGAAGGGATGATCCTATCAATGAAGCCGGCATTGCCTTCTACGACAGAGTCATTGACGGGTGTCTCTCACGAGGCATTACTCCATGGGTTACGCTGTACCATTGGGATCTTCCTCAAGCACTTCACGAGCGCTATGGAGGCTGGTTGGACGTGGAAGAGTCCCAAAAAGACTTTGAACGATACGCGAGGCTCTGCTATGAGCGGTTTGGCGACCGCGTGAAGCATTGGATCACACTGAACGAACCTTGGATTGTCTCGATATTCGTGAGTTGCCGCCAAGCTCATGTTCATTTTGGCTTATTGACTCGTCCCTAGGGCTATGCAACCGGTGGTAATGCTCCAGGCCGAAGCAGCATCAACCCCCAGTCAACAGAAGGTGACACGGCAACAGAACCGTGGATCGTTGGCAAAGCCTTGATCATGAGTCACGCACGTGCAGTGGCCGCATACAACCAGGACTTTCGTCCCTCTCAAAAGGGTCAGATAGGAATCTCCCTAAACGGTGACTACTATGAGCCTTGGGATAGTAGCGATCCACTAGACAGTGAGGCAGCCGAGCGTCGCATGGAGTTCCACATTGGATGGTTCGCGAATCCTATCTTGCAAGTTTTCCAGAGCTCTCACGGTGGCTTTTCCATTCAGGTTCTAACTCCCGGCAGCTTGAACAAGGACTACCCTCAATGTATGCGGGATCAACTCAAGGACCGCCTACCACCCTTCTCGCCCGACGACATGGCACTTCTTAAATCCGCTGAATGCGACTTTTACGGCATGAACTATTACACCTCCCAGTTTGCCCGTCATAGAACATCTCCACCGCCAGACACAGATTACATCGGCAACCTTGATGAGATTCAGACAAACAAAGCCGGCGACCCTGTTGGGCTCGAGAGTGGTCTGCACTGGCTTCGATCCTGCCCTGATCTGTTCAGAAAACACCTCACTCGCGTGTATCACCTCTATGGAAAACCGATCATAATCACTGAGAACGGATGTCCTTGTCCTGGCGAGGACAAGATGACACGCGAAGAGTCTATACAAGACGACTACAGGATCAAGTACTTTGATCTCGATGCCGCGGCAAAATCTGTTACAGAGGATGGCGCGGCTGTAGACGGGTACTTTGCTTGGTCGTTGATGGATAATCTCGAGTGGTCGGATGGTTACGGGCCAAGATTCGGCGTCACATTCACAGATTATGAGACATTGGAGAGAACGCCCAAGAAGTCGGCGTTGAAGTTGAGGAACTTGGTTGATGGCAAGAAGGGAACTACTAGAGCTTAGAGTGAACATGGAGATGTAGAAACGACACTGCCCTTGGCGATCCTGGGCTAGCCCTCCCTGATAGAAACTACTAGCCATTCCAAGACATGATTTGACTATTCTCACGTCGATAATCTCGCGAGGGAGTCTTGGATCCGCTCTCATAACCTTCAACCTTCCCTAGCCCTCACCGCAAGACGTCTTAGGTGTTGTTGGCTGGCTGGTGATACTCCTTGCCATCAAGCGTCGTGGTGAGAGTGCCGTTAGCCACAAGATTATTCTCTCTCACATTGATGACTAGATTCATTAAGGTTACGGTGTTATACGGCATTGGGTTTTGATGCTGTCATTATGGTCAAAATGTGTTCTTTTCCATCGTGTACGAAGGTGGCTGCTTCAAGCTGTCATCGGCAACTTAAAATCAAAAAAAAAGAGTAAGATAGGACTCCACGTTGGCCGCGGTGTTGAACGAAGAACGATCACTATTGCAGACGGGCAGGTATCACATTCGGGCGTAATAACGGCTGCCAGGCAATCTTACTTAACCGAAACCAACATCCAAGTATTTGCAATTGTCGTCCCCGCTTCGACCACTAAGATTGGTTCAAGAACTTATTATATCCCAGCAATATGAATGATCGAGTTGCGGAACTCGTTCCACCGGTGCGAATGGTGCGGGGCGGAAATGTCTTAGCAGCAGACATGCCTAGCGGTGGAGGAAGAGCGTGAGGAAAAGCATAAAGATCAGGCCAAGGGCCTACGGGGGCCAAAGACTATATATACCATCTGGAAGGCTTTTTTTGTGCTATCTATTGCTTCCTTAACTCCCTTGCTTCCTTGTGATTGCCCTAATAAGCCGAAGGCTGCGCCGCTAAGCTGTGCTTATCTCACTGCTAGAGCTCTATCTGTGAGACCGCAAAACTCATCAGTCCCTTGTTATCGCTCTATCGCGGATGATGCCGGAGACAATGACCATGCACACTTACCCTGTACTCTTGACTCTGGCTCATTTCACAACCTTCCTTGACCATGACAGTATTTGATGGACATATCATGCCCAGAAAAGAAGCTTGAATTCACACACATTGACATGCAAATCCAGACCTTTCGTCGCCTGGGTCGCACCTTGTCCAGCTCCATGTAACAATGTGGCTCGCGAATGGGTGTCTGCAAGAGTCCACTTCAAGCGTGGGGGACCTACAACAATGTTCTAGACGCGCCGATTGCAGATGGAACCCATTGATCGGAAGACTACTGTGATTCCATAATCAAGAGTTCTTGTCTTTCGATGCCCAGGCCATGGCTTGCTGTCACAGCCGCATATATGCAATTAATTCGCGCTATCGTGGACGCTCCCGTCTTGGCATCGCAAACTACCCTGCGGACAGCGGAAACTACTCGGAGGCTGATGATCGGCTCTTGGCTGCTCCAAAATCACTTGACTATTTAAACTTTACACCGATCCTATCCCATGCTACCGTGCCATCAGGCAAACACATTTCGTGTTCTCCACTCCACCCTTGCTACACCTGTTTTTCCTTGTCTCGTGGTATTTCTTCGGGCAGACTCTTCTCTCTCCACGGGACATGGTTGAAGAAAAAGGCCCTTTAGTCATGCCACCCTTGAAGAGATTGATGAAACGATTCGCGCGTGCCCCAAGGGGTTCGTCGGTGGAGATGAGCTAAGTTAGAGGAAGCCGGTCGAGCCTCGTCCGGCTTGCCGCGGCCGAACATGGTGGCCTCGTGACGTAGCAGAGATGACGTCGATCCACTCTTCGAAGGCTTCTGGAAAGGGGAGAAAAGACGGTCCGAGGGTGAAGATCCTTCGGGAGTTGAGAGGAGCGTGTTCTTTTAGTGACGTGATTGGATCTGATGCCGGGCCGACAACGGAGATGCCTGTTCCCGGTAAATGTTTCAAGGATCTTTTCTTCCCTCAACTCGCGCAATGGTTCGATGGGCAACAGATCAGCGGGTTGCATACATAGTAGGGATCATAGAGCAGCATCGAGTCAGCACGAGACGCGAAAAAAAATGTCTCACATTAAACAAGTGATTAGTGGCGCGTCACGTCCCCATGATTCGACGGCGCCGACAAGGAGTGTTGCAAACCGCCATGGGGATAAACCCACTAGAGGCTCCAGGACTCGGTTCAAGCGGCACTTGGTTCTATGGGGCTCCGGGTCCGTAGAGCACTACATGCAATACAATCCTCGGCCAATTCCTCGGTGCTATCGTCATGCGAGGTTTGAGAAGGACCAAGACGAGCCCACATTGCGAAGTGCGGGCCTCCTCAATGGGAGAGAATCTCCGGAAAAGCCTAATGGCATAGAATGCGGGTTGCCTGCGTTTATAAAACTTGGGGCTCCGGATCAACCGTCTCTTCCCCAGGAACCTTGTTGCTCTTGCTTTATCTCTTATCGAACACTTTGTTATCAGTGAGCGGCAGACGTTATCACCATGGCAAAGTCTGAGCGACAAAACTCGACCACGACGGTCGAGCACGAAAAGGATGCCATCCACAAGGCCATGGGCCACGAAAGGTCGAGTTCGAGGCCCTCGAGGTTGCCAAGGCTGGCGGCCGCGAGATTGACGACCTCGTCGACGAGATGGAGAGGCAGCTCGAGGCTGACGGAGGACTGAAGACGGGCTTCTTTCAGCTCAACTTTGAGAACCCCAAGCACTTTACCTGGCTGCTCGTCGCTTTTGCCAGTATGGGTGGTCTTCTGTCTGGTCTTGATCAGAGTCTCATCTCGGGTGCCAACCTGTACCTCCCTGATGACCTTGGCCTGTCGACCAGACAAAACAGTCTTGTCAACTCGGGTATGCCTCTGGGAGCTGTGGGTGGTGCTCTTCTCTTGTCTCCTGCCAACGAGTACTTTGGCCGAAAGGGCGCCATCATCATCTCTATCATTCTCTACACCATCGGCGCTGCGTTGGAAGCTGGTTCCATGAACTTTGGTAAGCAACCTGTGCCCTCGGCAATGAACGAAACTGACAACCCAGGCATGATCGTCTCTTCTCGAGTCATTCTCGGTCTTGGCGTAGGTCTTGAAGGCGGTACCGTCCCGTCTACGTTGCCGAAACGGTCGAGCGAAAGATTCGAGGAAACCTGGTGTCCCTTTACCAGTTCAACATTGCGCTTGGCGAGGTCTTAGGATATGTCGTCGCCGCCATCTTCCTCAAGGTCCCTGGCAACTGGCGCATCATCCTGGGCTCGTCTTTGCTTTTCTCGACCATTATGTTCTTTGGGCATGTCGTCTCACTCCTGTTTGAAGCATGTGTCGCTAATTGAACCCCGCAGCATGCTGTTCCTCCCCGAGAGCCCCCGATTCCTCATGCACAAGAAGAAGCAGCTCGAGGCTTACAAGGTCTGGAAGAGGATCCGTGGTACCAGCAGCCGTGAGGCTCGTGAGGAGTTTTACGTCATGAGCGCTGGCGTCAACCAGGAAGAGACCGAGGTCAGCGAGGGAGCTCAGAACCATCGTTTCCCGTGGATGGACTTTTTTACGTGAGTTAATTCGACAATGCAAAGTAATCAAGCTAACTCTCTGTCCAGCGTCCCGCGTGCCCGACGCGCCCTTGTCTACGCCAACATCATGATCCTGCTGGGTCAGCTTACCGGTGTCAACGCCATTAGTAAGTTCACGCTCGCCTACCGCCTACCCGACTGCAGCTTTCGCTAACCACCACCAGTGTACTATATGTCCATCCTCATGAACCAGATCGGCTTCGACAAGGAACAGTCCAACTACATGTCGCTCGTTGGCGGGGGATCTCTCCTCCTCGGCACGATCCCCGCCATCTTCCTAATGGAGCGATTCGGTCGTCGCTTCTGGGCCATCACCATGCTTCCAGGATTCTTCGTCGGCCTCGTCCTCATCGGCGTCAGCTACCAGTTCGATCTCAAGACGGACCTGCAGACTGTTGAAGGCCTGTACCTCACCGGTCTCATCATCTACATGGGCTTCTTCGGTTCCTATGCTTGCTTGACCTGGGTCGTCCCCTCCGAGGTCTACCCAACCTACCTCCGAAGTTACGGCATGACCACGTCCGATGCCCTCCTCTTCCTCGCTTCCTTTGTCGTCACGTACAACTTCTCGGCCATGCAGCAGGCCATGACCAAGACGGGTCTGGCTCTTGGATTCTACGGCGGCATTGCCTTCGTCGGTGAGATCTACCAGATCTTCTTCATGCCCGAGACCAAGAACAAGACGCTCGAGGAGATTGACCTTGTCTTCTCGCGCCCCACGATGGATATCGTGAGGGAGAACTGGGCTGGCGTCAAGGAGACGACGTCGCTTCTGTGCAGGGGCAAGTGGCACCAGGTCTTTGTCGAGCAGGCCATGTCTGATGACCCGAGAGACAAGACCGAGACTTCGACTGCTTGATTAAAGGATATGAAGGAGGGAGGATACCTACAAGGAGGATATTGTAACGCGGATAACACTCTAGTGTGTGCATAGTTATGATTGCAGTATACGAAACATTCCAATGTTCATATGAAGTTACGGATAAGGCCCCAAGCTCCAGTGTCCACGTTCCATCACCTCAACCCAACTCTTTGCCGGTTTTCGCAATCTTGTCGGATCCTTGTGGATTCAAGTTGCGGGATATTTCCCGTCGCTGACCGAAGGCTAACCCTGCCAGTACGTGCCAATCTCTCGTAGGTCGTCAATGAGGGCTGGCGGGTTATCAACACCCGGAAAATGACCACCAAAGCTATGGACTGAGGCGTAGAATTTTAGTAAACTGAAGAACCCTCATAGGGCGTCTTGACTTACATCGATATTGCACCAGGTTGCCGAGCTTTTCAAGCAGCTCCTTTGGCCAAAATGCAATGTTATACTTGAAAGTGCTAAACAGCATGGGTGCATTCGTTCGGGCCTTTGTGTACTCTGTCTTGAACCCGTTGGCATTTTGGGCGTACATGTAGACGGAAGATACAAAGGATTTAGTGAGATAATAGAGCGACACGCTTCGAAGGATCTCGTTGTGGTTCAGCACCGACGGCGAAGTGCCAGCACTTGGATCTGACCCTGATAGAAGTTAGCGATGGTGAGTGAGTCAACCTGGCTGCACTCACAGTTTATGAACTTCTCTCCAATCCATGCAAGTTGCCCCAGGGGTTATCATAGAGGGCAAGTCCGATAGTGTTGGGCTATCACCAAGATTAGCATGAGACCACACATATGTAGGAGGATAAGCATCTCTTCACCTTGTACGTGTGTTCCTGAAAATATCCTCCTTCGGTCGTAGACCAGCGAACAAAGTTTTGCTCGACAAACTCTTCTTTGGCCGACAATGTGACGTTGTTTGCCACAAGCCCGTCTGGAGTCAGGGGGTAGAAGGGCATGAAAACGAAGTGGCCTGCCCGTGTTGTAGTATTGAACGCATCGTAAAGATGGTATGCAATCGGAGCACCTAGGTCAGTTCCATGGACGGCAAATTTCTTGTATCCGAGCACTTTGGTCATCAGCGTGTTGAAGACTCGCGCTGTATCTTCGACAGTCCAATTTTCGGGAGGCGCGGAAGAGAAGGCATATCCCGGAAGGGAGGGAATAACGATATCAAAGGAGACAGGTTTTCCAGTAGATGTCTTGGCTCTCTTGGTGAGACTGTCGATGATTGGAACAAACTCCAGAAACGAGCCGGGCCATCCGTGGTTCAGAAGGAGGGGGATTGCGTTGGGGTCGTTGGACTTGTGGTGGACAAAATGGATATCAAGGCCTTCGATTCTCGCGATGTAATGATGGAGTCTGTCCGTGTCAGTATAGGTAAACCTTCTAGAAGAGCGGTATATGCAGACTTGTTCAGATCATCTTGCTCCTTCTTCCAATCAAAGCCGTGCAACCACTGCTGCCGAAGGCCCTTCAGGACATCCAGGTCAATCCCCATGGACGAACCGACGCCGGGGTACTCGGGCTTCTCTGGGAGACGAGAGTTGCGCACCAAGTCGAGCATTCGAGGGACGTTACGGGAGAGATCGATGTGGAATGGGCGGAGGTGGAAGGTGTCGTCCTTGTTCTCCGGGGGGGCTTTGGCCGATGTGATGGCGAGCAGGGCGCTGAGAGCGCTTAGTGCTTTCAGATGCACCATTTTGAAGTTGAGGTGGTCGAAGCTTGCCTGCAGAATACGGTTTGTTCTCAGATCTTGTTGGACGGATATGCGACCAGAGCCTGGCTGCAACTGGCAACTATATAGGGATTGGATCAAGGACCTATCTCTTCCACGCCATCACGCTCAGTAATCACAGTATCAGGCAACAACGGTCATATTTTAGCCCCGAGTCGGTACATAGGTAGGTATGGGCGAGCCAGTTGCTAGTCTCGCAAAAAGTTGCCCGTCTATCAAAGACCCGGGCAACTTACATACATAGGGGGCTGACTAACTAACTTTACCGTGCGTTTGTCAGCCCTTCGGGCATTCAAATAGCTAAGACGGGGAGATTTCTAAGCAATAATTAATAATGGTAGTTTGGAATGACAAGAGCTTGGCCACTGTATAGTTGTGATCCATACTGACCCAGAAAGGGACGAACGAGGTTACAAAGAGTGAGCGACAAACGTCACTCTTCCAAGAACATCTACTTAGAGTGATTGCAGGTAGTAAGCTTTCGAGAAACTAAGGGCCGCCAATACGATCCTTCGAACACGAACCCTCGCTACCACCTAAATCCCTAGAGCTAGGAGTAGTGTGGTGGCACTGGGCGTTTGCCAGGACGGGACAGAGATCAACCGGCCTTCAGTTCGCATATCACTGAGAAATCACTTCAAGGCGCATCCAGGCTGTTTACAGGACAGAATAGGAACCAACTGAGATCAAAAATAGAACCAGCTCCACTCCTCTGTAGGAGCATGAGGCAAAAGTAAAGCTTCTTCTCCCCACCCAGAATCGAACTAGGGACCTTTCGGTGGCAATTATACAGTTACAGCCGAACGTGATGAACCAACTACACCATGCGGAGATAAGATTTGATGGCCAGAGGTCTCGGCCATGTCGCTTAAGTGGGCATCACGACCAGTCTCAGTCTCCACTGGTTTAGCGAGGTTGAGTGCCGAGGTTATTAGGATGACTGGCGAAAGAAGCCGTGTCACTTCGGGTCTCAAGTCCTAGCAGAGTGAGCTATAGTCTTTTATGCGTTTCAATCACACGAGTTAAAGGGTTTCTCCTATCAAAACGCGAAGGGAGGGAAGATCATATGCAGTGTGTCCATCTTCACTGCCACCACCCGCCGTGGCTGTAAAAATACGAGTATGTTGAATGCAAGCCTCGGGGGGTGTTATGTCTACAAGGCCGTCTTGAGTCCTATGCGTCGACTCAGATCGCCTGCCATAGCAAGACGCTGAGAATCGCCCCCGCCAGAACAACACCCGACACCCTGACACTTCCAGCAGCGTCCTTGTCATCGGAACTTTCGTTGCTAGTCTTGTTGCCTTCCTCCGAGGTGGACTCCTTCAGCTTGGTGCAGACAAACTCGACGCTAATGTCGTCGGTGGTTGTGTTCCTCACGGCGTCATTCGTTTCGCTGTCTCGTGCGGGATAGCGCATCAAGATTGCCACGGCCGCCTTGCGCTCTTGAGATGTAATCTCCCTACTGCCATACAAGGTTCTTGAATAGGTGAATGACTTGTTTCCGGAGGGCAAGGCGGCATCGCGGTTATGCTGATCAAAGGAGCTGACGTTGGGTGGCGCTTCAGATGCGAGCACTGGGGGGGGTGATGTCAGCAGGTGAAGGGCTGCAGCTGGGACGAGACGACTTACGCATCGTGTTGAAGTCTGTATTTTGGTTCAGCGTGTCTATTCGAGGTTGCAGCTTCTCCCAAGTCGAGAAGAAATCTCTTGGGCAAGCCTCGAGGATTGAGTCTGCCTCACCGACTAGCTTGAGTAAAGGTGGCCCATATTGCTCATCGTCATCCCATAGCTCGCGAAGAGTACTGTTGATCTTCTCGAGACACTTTGAGCCAAGCAGCCCTTCGCATCCGTTGTATCCCCTCCGATCTTGTTCGTGGTGTTGGTGAAGAACACATCCATCTCGGTAAGCATGAGAAGGTCGGTATTATTCAACGATATCGAGTCGTATTCGAGCCACCATCCCACCAACGCGGCTTTTCTGTCCTTGACCTTGTCGGGGTCCATCAGGGGTTCAATGTCGGCGATTTCACTTCCATTGATTCCATCGACCGCGTAGACAAACTTGGCGCCTTTGGGGAACAGAGGAGGCCAGGTGAAGTCGGCCGAGACTGTTTGGTCGGGGCTGATGCAAGATGTTTCGCCATCATACCAGCTGTTCTTGCTATAGTCGCATGTTCCGGTTTGTAAGGCTGAAGCACCCACGGCAAAGAGAAAAATTAAGAGCTGCATGATAGCAAACTTGACTTGCATCTGCCAATTTTGCCAATTCAACGCAGCTGGTGCCTTGTTATTTATCAAGGTCGTTGTATCCACCCGCGCCAACGACGCCCCTGCAAGGCCCCAACCTGCAAAGCGACGTCCGTTTCAGAAACCAAGCCGAGTTTGGATGCAAAATAAGACGGACAGACATTGAGCCGCGCTGCCTGCCGCATCCTCTGTTTTCCTCTCCTGCCCAGTGTCGTGTAGCTGTGGATAGGTGCAATGCAATCCGTTGCTAATCTCCAGCATCCCAATGAGGCAAGTGGAGGATTGCCAAATTCGGAAGTGGTCGATAAATGACATGAAACGGCATAATGCAGGCGAAGGAGACTATCAGGGACTCGGGGCACATCCACGCCAATAAAAACCCAAATGTTGGGCTTCCGAGACTGAATGGCGTTTCCTCGTAGCGAGTGGTTGCCTCTGGCTTTGCTCTACCTCCCAGCGTCAGTCACCGTTTACAATCCTTCACCTGGGTTAAGTGGGCAGGCGAGGAGGTAGCGGGTGTGGGACAGCATCTTTTCCTACATTGCCAAAATACTCCAGATATGGCGATGTTCAAGAGCATTTCCTTTGTTCCTGGAGCATTATGCGATGTTCGGCGGTGAGGGGCTGCGTTATTGGCCAGCCTGAGCAAGTTTGGGTCGCAGGTCCGTCATGATCAAGGTGAGTACCTACCTTCAAATGGAGAAACAACGAGCTACTATGCAAAGCTGGTCTGAGTATGTGAGGTTCGTATTTCGCCAATATAAAGTCTCTATTTCACGACTGGGTCAAACATCTGTCAAAGTTGGGCACGTGTGGGAATACCTTGTCGGGTTAGAGGAATCGTTCGACAGAGAAGACAACGGCCCAATAAAGAACGGCATATCACTTCCCTATAGAGCTCGCGCGTGCTATTTGGGGACGTCTAGGAAGACACCTTGAGCTGTGCCAAGATGCTGCCAAGGCACCGGTGGGAGGTCGCCAAGATGCAACCTCGAGGGGTGTGAGGGTGACACTACGATACCCGGAACAAGGGTTCACGTGGCTTGCCAAGGGAAGGATTCTGCATGGAAGAGAAGGGCCAAGAATTCTAGTGCAACGTGGTCTAGGGACGGAGAGACGCCAGTTGCGGAAGCATCGGGATAGTCCTCTTGTGGCATCATACGCAGTCTCTGGGAGTCGCGCAACGTACTAGCTACACGGTGTAAATGGCACCACGTACAGAACTACGTAGCTAGATCACCTTACGATTCTCTCCTGTAGAGACGGGGACACCGCGGCTGAGTGGCTTGGTCACAGAATCAACTGATGAAAAGTCTAACCCAGCATGACGCGGAGATCTGATCCAAGAATCACCATCATTGGGAGCCATGTTGATCACAGAACCTTCAAAATACGCATTCGGGGTTTCAACTCCGTCAATTAAAGGTCTTAAAGTAAATACTAGCAACAAATTCCGACGGTATCTTTCTATGCATATTAAACCCGCTTTTCTAATTTCACATCGTAGGTACTTTGCCGCTTGCCCGTGACATTCTAAATGAGAGACCTGAGCTTCAAGCTCACACTAAAAACAGTTTAAGAGGAAGGGTTGTGAGGGTGTTTCGTTTAAAAGTGAGGGGCGTTGAGGGCGAGACCCATGAGGCAGCCACCGATGAGGCCGGCGATGGGGATGGTCATGATCCAGGAAAAGACCAAGAGGAAGACTCGCTTCCAGTTGACGGCGCTGAGGCTGCCGTTGCAGAGACCGACACCGACGGTGGCACCGGTGATGCACATGGAGGTGGAGACGGGGAGCTTGTACTGGGAGAAGACGAGGACGGTGATGGCGGCACCCATCTCCATGGAGGAGCCACGGCTGGGGGAGTGGTAGGTGATCTTGTTGCCCATAACTATTGTCTGTTAGTGATTGTTCAAGTTTGTAGTGGCAGTGATGCTTACCCTTCATGATGTTGTATCCGTAGGTGATGAAGCCGATGCAGATGGTAGCAGCGACAATACCAATCTGCCAGAGAGGGACATCGGCCTTCTTCTCGGCAGGCTTGCCTGAGTGCCAAGCAGCGTACATACCAGCCCAGACACCGACGGCGTTGCCGACATCGTTGGCACCGTGGGCGAAGGAAGCAGTGCAAGCAGTGATGATCTGGACGAAAGAGTACAGGTACTCGACCTCGTTGGAGTACTTGGGGCCTTGGCGTAGACGCGAGCCATGCGCTTACCCTCGGGGTACCCTCAATACCGATCTGAGCAGTGTGGATGTCGTAGTGGGCACCATACAGAAGAGCGCAGACGATCTGGGCGGGGACGCGCTTGACGATGGCGATCAGGTTGTGAGTCTCGTGGATGGAACCGGCACCGATGGGGTTGGCGTGGAGAGTGCGCATGGCCCAGCCGAGAGGACCACGGGACTTGCGGAGCTTGGCGTGGTGCTTCTCCTCGTTCTCACGGAGCATTCGCTGGTAGCCCTCCTGGGTAGACTCGGCGAGGTTGAGGGTGCGCTTCTCGTTGGTGACCTCGTGGGTGGGGTGGGCGGGGGAGATCTCGTCGTCGTTGCTGCCCTTCTTGGGGTCGAACTGGGTCTCGGACTCTTGGGTAGAGGCCTGGTCGTCCTCGCCGCCATGCTGGATGACGGCGTAGTCGGGGACACGGGCGTTCTCGGCGTCGGGGGAGAAGGACGCTTGAACAGGAGGGGTCCTTGCCAGGCATCCCACCAGCGGAGGGTGTAGTCGCGCTTGATGACGACGGCGTGGACGAAGGGGACGAAGAAGATGGCGGAGAGGATGAACAGACCGAAGCCGACACCCAGGGTGACGGAAGCAATGTACCAGGCGGGCTTCTCAGTGAGACCCAGGCGGGGGAACCCTTGTAGACGATCGAGAGCGTGCAGATGGTACCGGCGATCAGGAAGAAGAAGGGAGAGGTCCAGACGGCCCAGGGGACAGGGTTCTTGCGGACGTGGACGACGAGCTTGACGAGCATGAAGATGGCGGCACCGAAGCAGCCGGCGATGGTGGGAGCCATACCGAGACCGGCAAAGATGGCACCGAGACCCTGGCCGCCGTTCCATCCCCACTGGACCTTGGAGGCACCGACGGTGGCGATACCGACACCGGCGAGCGAAGAGATGAGAGAGTATGTCGAGGAGACGTGGGCGTTGTGCTTGGTGCACCACATGACCCAGAGGGAGGCACCGGCCGAGGCACAGGCGAAGGCGAGGAGCTGGACACCGGCGTTGTCGCGGAAGGCCTCCATGGGGATGATGCCGTTCTTGATGGTCGAGGCGGTTCGGGCGCCGACGGTCAGGGCGCCGAGGAGTTCGAAGATGCAGCAGAGGATCATGGCACCTCTGTAGGTGACGGAGCGCGACGAGACGCTGGTAGCCCAAGCGTTGGCGACATCGTCTGTGAGGGGATTGTCAGAATTGTCGCGATGGTGTGCGTCATAGGCGCGGGGAAGAGAGGAGGGGAACAAGACTTACTGGCACCGTTGTTGTAGGCCTCGAGCAGAGCGAAGCAGGTGCCTAGGGCAAAGACGTAGGTGTAATCCTCGAGCACCATCTTGACTGGTTTGGCTTGTTGTGGATTGGGGAGAAAGAAGGGAAGGGAAGCCAAGCAGTCGAATGAGAGTTTGCTGCTGATGGATTGATGGAGAAGGAAAGGGGATGCTCGAGCAGAGAGGAAACCAAACTGAAGGTCTCAGACAGCTTCTTTTAAACCTTCGGGGGCTTGCAGGACTTTGTCGATGCAAGCACTCCCCTCCCCTCCCCCCCCCCCACCTCGGACGCTTGCACAAGGCCCAGAAGCTGATGTGCTCGGTGAGACGATCTGGCTACCGATTACTTGGTGTCAACACCAGGCGGAAAGCCACGCAGCAGAGGGAAGCGTGCTGGTTTGCCGCATTGGGCGTTCCCCTGTCAGTGTGCTCCCGGGAGGTACATTTAAGCATAACCCTATGAGATTCGCCCAACACCCCACGTGCAGATCTGAGTTGTGGTTTACAGCCTGTGATTGGGTCAATGGCTGGAGGACAGAGGTGCCAAGGGGTGGGGTGTGGCTTCGCGACGGCGGACGCCATCAAACACCAACGCGAGGGTAGAGATCCAATCGAAGCCTGGGCATGCAGACAGTTCCGTCTGCCAAGTCGCGTGGAGCCGTCTTGGTAGAGTCTTGTCGATCGCCCAGAGTTGAGCTGTGTGATCCGACGAGCCGCAGCCCCTGCTGTCGTCGCGTGCGAGGGAAGAGAGTGCTGGAGCTCCCCGAAAGAGCTTCAATTTAGGCATGATTTGATGATGCGAGGCAAAAACTATGCTTAAAGTCAAAGAGCGCGACTCACATCCGAGAAATTGTGGGCACGTGGGTAGAGACACAGTCCAGTTGGTGATCTTTGCCAAGGCCGTTTTTCATCGTCTTTTTTTGCAGCTGCCTCAACCTGCCAATCGTACGTAGATTTCCGCACGTACATGTTTCGTTCGTGCCCAAATCTCCATCTGCTGGCTTGGCACCTTGGCACACACAAGACAGAAAAAATCTAGACACGGCCCATGCCCGTTACCAAAAACACCAACAAACCCATCTCCACCCGTCGGTCCCCGAGTTGGGTTTAGCCCGCTCCAGGCCGGGTTCCGTCAGACCTCCGGGTTAAGCTTACCCTGTTTAGGTTCATCCGTTGGCCCCTTCAAGACATTCCCTCCGGTAACAGAAAAAAAAAAGTCCTTGCTCGGTGGCCCGAAACGACGGGAGACGGTTGGCCACTTGAAACGGCCACATGGGGCATCTCTGCGATCTTATAGGAAGATGGACCGTTCGTTAGATCCCCCAGACAAGAGCTGGGGGAGCCAAGGTCGAAAGATGTGGGAAAAGGTCTCGCCACTTTTTTCAATCGGGAGCACGTGAATCCCATAGAGGCAGATACCTTTCACCGAGGAACCGCCACACAGAAGCCACCCACTTGATGAAGCTCTTCTCGTATACCGAGTACGATTCTGAGGGGAAAAAGCTTTGATCACGCGCCGTCTGCGGCTGTTCTTCTCAAGCAGCGAAAAACGGTCGTCGGTCCCCCACTCTGTCTAGAACATTGACTCTGTTCAACCGTCGCCCTCGCGTCGCCTCACATTCTTGAAGCCATTGTCACAATCAGACAGTTTTCCACTCATTGCCACAACCTCAAGGTAGTCGGCAATGCCTGCCGTGTGCCAAGCTGCTAATGTCGGGAAACCCGTTGTGCTGGGATTGTCTTTCGGATCGCTGGCCGTCTTGGCTGGTGTGCTGCCCGTTCAGATCTTGCGCTCCTTGGCCGTTCCTTGCACCCACGAGGACCAGAGGCGGCGCCTACTTGGGTGCAGCGACGCGCCCCAGACGCCAGCCGAGCTGACCACACGCATGACCCCCAGCACGATGGAGAGATCCCTCGTTTTGGTTTGACTCCACTGGTAATTCATGACGTGCGTTATGCATGAGCTATAGCGGGATAGCCGTCTTGAGTGCACGCTGTAGCGTCGAGTTGATTGATCAGCCAACAGGTCCACTGATTGTTGGTGATTACAGCTGTCTGCTGTGGGATTGGCAGCAGGCTGGCCCCTGTCGCCTGTCTAATCCGAGAGATGATTTCTACAGTGGCCATTCAGGGTTCAGTGGCTAGCAGGTGCCGCCATGGTGTGCAGATCTTGGGTGGTGGGTGTTGAAGCTATCGCCAACGCCGGTTTGAGCGGGTCGATGGTTGCCGTTTGGACTCCAATTCCGCCAACGCGACAAAAAAAAAAACGCGTTCAATAGTGCTACTTATCTTATTCTGCATAGATCTAGATTCTCGATGGATCGTCTCGGGGTTGTTTATGATATGCCGTCGTGATATTTGGTTCAGTAGGTGTCTTTTTTCAGTGAGGATCAATATCTCATCAGCACTATGACAGAATACCACCACAACGGAGAAATTGAAGTCAAAATCAGACTCTTGAGACTCTAAGATGCAAAGTATGCACTTTTTCCAGATTCCATGCCTTCATACTCGTCTCGACGATGCTCAACGATGCTTGACATGAGATCAGCCTGGTGAAGCACCATTACCCTACACTTTGATAAAACAGCTGAGAGATTGGCATTCCGTTGTGGATGCTACCCCCTGCCATCGGCTTCCCTCTGCATTATTGGCCATCCCGAGTTTAAAGCTGAAAAGCGGCATCTCCGCTCCCTCGCGACTTCGCATGAACCAATCCACCAGACCCGTGGGCACCCTTAGCCCGCCGGCTCGATCTGCTCACTGACGAGACTATCCTCTCCTTGGAATAGCTCCCGGGAGCTCCAGATTCTAGACGCATTTCATTCGCCAAGGCTTTCCTCAAACAGCCTCTGCAGGCGAGGACCCTCGCTGTCGGCCACTTCTGCGCTGGTCCGTACCGACCCGAACGGGTGATAGGGGAAGAGACTGGAGTAATCTTAGTCAATGTAACATGATCTGATGGTTCTTTGGCTTACCCGTATTCTGGGACAAATGTTATGACGCTGTCGGCGTCTCTCTCAGCTCTCGACTTGACGATGCGGACCCAGAGCTTCTCGAAGAAGGCGCGCTCAGCTTTGAAGACTGGGTTGAGCGGCTCTGGGCACTGCGTGGACTGTGTCGTTCCAATGCGTGCATGGATGTGATACACCTGCGAAACGTGTGAGATGGTTTCTCATGCGTGGCGATGCACTTACGTGGGGGATGACTCTGTCCAACAGCTCCTGGTCCTCTTCGGCAACGTCGAGCAGCCTCTCGCAGCCAACGATCCAGTGGGAAAAGTCGCCGGTAATACGAAGCCTGTCAAGAGTGAGTCAATTGGTATAGTGAGCTGACAATTCAGATGAAACAGTGCATACTCTGGTACTCTCTGGAGCACATGGTCTGTCACATATGGATTGAACAGCCCCCGGTTGCGATGGGTTTCGTGACAGACTTGCCCTTGGAAACCCATCTCCTTGTCGATCGGCAGAGTTCTCTCAAAGAAGTAGGCCGCTTGCTCCCACGACCAAAAGTCCCTTGAGGTGTCTTGTCAGTTGGGATCACCCTTTCGGCAGCGCGGTTACGTACGCTCCAGATTGCGCGTTGATCCTGACCGGGTCGAGGACCTGCGCTCGACGAAGTTCCTCTCTATATCCCTCAAGATGGACGTCTGGCGTGAGGTTGCGCGGTCGCGGGCCACGATATCGATGCCATGCGGAGAAGATTCTCAGAGAGTTATTGAGGCGAATGCGAAAAGAGCCCATGAGACCTACGTGATGCTAATCTTCAGGCCCAGGTCATCACACAGTCTCCGCACCTCTCGACGTTGATCTTCGTTCAAGTCATAAGGAACCATCTCGACGCCATCTATCCGCATCGTATTAATAACCCGAACATATGGCTGACAGGGTACAGGTCTAGAGTCATAGCTCGCAACATCGACGTACCGTATCCCAGCTTCTTCCACTCAACAAAGAGAGGCTTCCATACTTCGAAGTTGTCACCCGGCTCGACACCCCAGGTAGACCGGAATCGCTCGATGCGAACCATGACGGATATATGGTTGGGCAGATTGTGCGGTTGCGCGGCTGGTGTGTTGTCCTACTGAGGCTCACGCAGACGATGATGGCACCCCGGCTATAGATATGGCTGGGGCCACGCAATAAATACCAATCTTCCCTCTCCGAGACCGGGGCCTGAGCGGCGCGGAATCGCATTTACACACGCAATTATTGGCCCGGATAGATGCGCTCGGCATAGGACGGCCATGAGTCCGGGGATGGCGGCGGATTCCCTCTTTTGGGCCCGCAGAGAGCGGGCTGCTCTGATCCAGCGGCCCTGGACTCCAATACAGTGCCTTGAGATATATGAGGCAAAAGTACTTCAAAATAGTTGAACAAAGAATATTTTGAAGCCTTTTTATCAACTCTAAAGCTCAATTGCGAGCCCAGTTCTCGAGGTATTTTTCTCTTCCTTGCTCGCTAACCCAAAACCCGCCTTGAGCTCCGTCTATAGCCGTCGCAGGGCGGAGACTCCATAGAGTTTCATCGACATGCCCAAATTGAGTACTAGGAAAATGACGATGGAAACACACTGCACCTAGGGCAGCATACCAATAGCCATGGGCCCTGGAGAGTTGATCTGACCTTTGAGAGAGGCCGGGCGTCAAGCGTGGCATGCCCAAGGACAACATAACCGTGGGACCGAGGATGCTCGCCACCAAACAGTCTCTGCTGCAATTGATCCCCCTAATTCTACCAGAGGGAGACGACGCCGTCTTGTATCGCCCAGTGCTCCAGCACGACGATTTCGGCATTCACAACATGCTCAACTTGGTCGGCGAGGAGGGGCAGACAAGCTTCACGTCGCTTTTTGATTGGGAGACTGGGTGTGTTGTTCCGGCCGTCCTGTCCGAAATCGTATTCTTCGTCGCTGGCTGCAGCTTGATCATGGATGAGGATGGCCAGCCCTCGGTTCACATCCGATCGGAGTGGGCGTCCAAACCTGAAGAACGAGTCAAGAACCAAGAATACGCCACCGAGTTACTCAATGTAAGTTGCCCAAATACTGCCTGTTTTGACTTTAGGTGTTGTCTCTGACGTGGTTTAACTGCGAGAGTAGGACATTAAACGACAGGCCCCTTACCTGGAAGAAATCATCCCCAAGGCCAAAGATGCTCGCCATCTTTGGATCAAGCTCAAGACATGGAAGGGACGGGATCCTGAGGGGTTCTTTGGCGAACTTGGAAACTGGGCGGAGAAAAGACTGGCTGAAATCGGGCTAAGTGACTCCAGCAACCTGTAGGAACATGAGCAACTGCTCTAGGTATTCTAAGAAGCTGATATCATGTGGTTATGCTTTGAATCTTCAGTCGATAGGGCTAGTGAAAATGCTTAGATGCCCCATACCTATGATAGACAGTGTATGGCGGAGTAACACAACCTTTTGTTGAAGCAAGGGCGTGCCATGCCTCGGAATGTCAACTTCGGTGGAAAGAAACCCCGCCAGCGCAGATGTATGCACAAAAGTTGGACCGACCAGCGCCGAGCAAAGAAAGAAAGAGAGTTGATTGGCTCGGAAATCGCATCGGGTCCCAGTTGGAGATGCTTCTGGCGTCATCGACCGATATCTCCGCATCGTCCACCAAGCTCACTCAACACCAACATATTCACCATGTTTGAAGGATTCAAAACTTACAATGTTACAACCAAAGATAATGTCACCATCCATGGGATAGCGAGCGGCGACTCCTCCTCGCCAAAGCCTCCGTTGCTGCTGCTCCATGGCTTCCCCCAGACGCTGCACATCTGGCACCGCGTTGCGCCTCAGCTCCTCGACAAGTACACACTCGTCCTCATAGACATTCGCGGCTATGGGCAGTCTTCCAAACCAGAAGGTGCCGAGGCGTACGTCAAGAGTGCGATGGCCCGCGACTGCGTCGACTTTATGGATTCTCTCGGCTTTGGCGACTCTTTCTACGTCTGCGCTCACGATCGAGGCGCGAGAGTAGCTCATAAGCTCTGCGTCGACTATCCTGACCGAGTACGCAAGGTTATACTGCTCGATATCTGCCCGACTCTTTCCATGTACACAAAGAGCGACTTTAGCTTTGCGAAAGCCTACTTTCACTGGTTCTTCCTCATCCAGGACGCACCGCCCCGAGATGATGATAGCCGGGCGTTCGAGACAGTTTGCAGAGCTGTTTATGGAGGGCGACAGAAAGACGGCTTAAAGTTCTTTGATCCCGACTGTTTCGATCTCTACGCCAAGAACCTAGAGGATGAGGCGACCGTCCACGCAATGTGCAACGATTACAGGGCGAGCGCAACGTTGGATCTGGATGAGGCCCGGGCAGACTTGGAGCAAGGACGAAGGATTCGCAGCCCTCTGCTAGTTCTTTGGGGGAAGCACGGTGTTATTGAGAGGTGCTTTGATGCTGTGAAGGAGTGGATAGACGTGACGGAGCCTGGTGTGCCGGTTGAGGGACATAGTGTTGAGTCTGGGCACTATATTCCGGAGCAAGCACCCGAAGAAGTTGTCTCTGCCGTTATGGACTTTTTCAGGTAGACTATATGGGTTGTGGCTATTCAAACATCCTTTGCCCCGAATGCAGCCCCAGAAGTCCGTTTCTCAATGCGATGAAGTCCTTGATACATAATTCCCGGGCAAGCCGAGGCTGTATCTAAGAGCCAAGGACCTCTGTCCTCCTTGGATAACCCCAAATTATCGTATTTGGCTTCAAATCTTGGCTCCGGACATCGGACCCCGACTTCCGAGGCTGCATATCCTGCAGGCGGCCTTTTCTTTGGCCGAAGCCCCTCACCTCGGCTTCGAATCATCACTCCATTTAACACTGCTCGATAGCCTCCCAAAATCGTCAAACTACATCGACTACATTTCTACATCTTTAAAATATGGCCGGAAAAACACTCAAAATCGCCGTGATACCCGGTGACGGCATCGGTGTCGAGGTGATGCCGTACGGTGTCCGATGTCTCCAGGCCGCCGCGCAAAAGTTCAACCTCTCTCTCGAGTTTGAAGAGTTTGGATTTTCCAGCTGCGACTACTATGACAAACACGGCTCTATGCTTCCCGACGACTGGAAGGAGACGCTCACAAAGTTTGACGCCATCTACTTTGGAGCCGTGGGCATGCCGGACCACGTGCCCGACAACATCAGCCTCTGGGGAAGTCTCCTCAAGTTCCGACGCGAGTTTGATCAGTACATCAACCTGCGTCCTTGTCGTCTCATGCCTGGGATCCCTTCTCCGCTTGCAGGCCGCAAGCCGGGCGATATCGACTTTTGGATCGTCAGGGAGAATACCGAGGGAGAGTACAGCAGCATCGGAGGTATCATGTTTGAGGGTACGGAGAGGGAGACCGTTGTTCAAGAGACCGTCATGACGCGTATTGGAGTGGATCGAGTTCTTCGATATGCCTTTGACCTCGCTCAGAGCCGACCGCGCAAGAAGTTGACGAGCGCTACCAAGAGCAACGGCATCAGCATCACCATGCCGTACTGGGATGCTCGTGTGCGCGAGATGCAAAAGAACTACCCCGAAGTGGCTGTCGACAAGTACCACATCGACATTCTCACCGCGCACTTTGTTCAGCGGCCCCAGATCTTTGACGTTGTGGTTGGAAGCAATCTCTTTGGAGATATCCTGTCAGACTTGGGACCTGCCTGCACGGGAACCATTGGAGTTGCGCCCTCTGCAAACATCAACCCTACTGGAGGATTTCCCAGCTTGTTTGAGCCGGTTCACGGGAGTGCGCCGGATATCGCTGGCAAGGGGATTGCGAATCCGATTGGCATGATCTGGGCTGGTCAAATGATGCTCTCGCACTTTGGCTTTAGTGACTCTGCGGATGCCATGTTGAAGGCTATTGAGAGTGTTCTTGCTCGGTCTGATGCAGATGTGATGACGGCGGACATGGGAGGCAAGGGAAACACGCAGAGCTTGGGCGAGGCGATTGAGAAGGAGATTTTGTCTGTCTGAAGAGACGGAACCAGAACTTCGGTTAAATCGGTCATCTTATCTGAGCTAGCTGGTAGGGTAGAGCACGCAGAAACAAGACATGACACCGGCTGTGCTTGGCTGCATTGACGTGATCCTCAACGCGCTCCAAGAGCGTGCTTTGAAGATCAGGTGATGGGTTCGGGTAATCAACGCAGCCACCGGCACGTGCATAGAAGCGAACACCAGGGATTTATGTCAAAATAATGCGATTGGTGCCAAGGCCGATGCCCCTGACCATCATCTGTCGGCTCATCTCTCACCTTGAGGGTTGTGCCACGCCGTCGCCGGAGAAAACGCACGACTCTCCCCGGCTTTTGGGAATCAACGTCATTACTCCAGCTGACGGCTAAGCTACTTCTCCAGTTTTCATTGACGAGACGCGACTCGTGCGATGCCGGTGTCCCCGGCCACTTCCCCAAACTCGTTTCTTACTGTAGCAACGGAATCGATCCCGATGTGTCCTAAACTTGGGAGAAAAGTTTTTTTTTATTAAAAAAAGAAGGAAGCAGGGATTGAGGCCCTGGAAAACCCTAACTTGGCCCCTGAAAAGAATCGGCGAGGGCGCCGCAGATCATGCATTTGCGTTGTGTACAGACTCAAGATCATGAACTTGGACACGGCGCTTACGTTTGTAAACAACACGTCCAATAGAGACGTCACAAAATAATGACGGCGGTGGGCCATTGTTAGGTAATTGGTGCCATGGCTTCTCTTGGCGTCCCTGCTGGGATTATTTGCTCTTTTGCCGTCAGGACAAGTCGTATAAAGAGCTCATCAGGCAGTTGTCTTCTTCTCTCCCGCGCAGGCCCTCATATCTCGTCTCCTCTTGCACTGGTTGGTGCCGATAGCCTTGTAAAATCACCGGCCATATGGAACCTAGAATCACTCGCCTCCCCATTCCTCGTCAAGCTGCCCTCCCTCCAGAAGAAGGATACGTCACACGCTGAAAGAAGCCAAGAGTTTCGGTCTGAAACATGATGCATGTGTACATACAGGGAGCCAACTCGTGGCTGAACGAGCATGTCGAGGCATACATCCGCCGGCACGTGCCCGACGCAGTCTGCCACGACAAGTTTTCTTCCTTTCCCGAGGACGCCGATACTGTGTTTCAGCTTTGCGATGGATGGCACATGAATCGACACTTTGCCGCCTTGAACAAGGCGAGCAATGGACTCCTCAACGCGTACCCCAACAGCGACGCACTCGCCCGCAAAGACCATCTCGCCCGGGTCGTGGATTACTGGACCACCAAAAGACCTGACAGCATTCTCAAGGGCCACGTGCCCGCCACTGTTCGGCTTTCTCTGGACTACAGCGAGTATGTTGATGACGCCCTGGCCGCTGCCGACGACCTCACCCTGCTATACTCGCTGGAGGACAATGAGCAAAAGGATGCGAAAGAACGCGATTGGTGGATTCTCAAGCCGGCAATGATCGACTGCGGTCACGGTATCCGCATCTTTAGTACCATTGAGGAGCTCGCTGGCAATCTTGAGCTGGCTGCCAACATTTCCGAGGAAGAGGAGGAGGATACAGACGATGACGCTCAATCCGTCAGCATCAAGCCCGCTGCTGATGATGAGTGCGAACTCTCGCCTAGCCTGTCGATCCCTGGTCTGAGCTCTCTGGATGCCTTGATCACAGCCACCGGAAAGCTCTCGGTTGATGAGATGCCCAAGATCAAGGAGCCTCCGCTTGTCATTGACGAACACGAGCGCATCCCATCAGCCTGGATGCGCGAATTCGTCGCTCAGCAATACATCGTGTCGATTCCGCCTCTTGATGGTAGGAAGTGGCACGTTAGAGCCTACGTCCTTTCGATTGGCCGACTCAAGGTCCACGTCTTCCGAGAGATGCTCACCCTGCTGGCGCTGCAAGATTACGAGCCTCCATGGGAGAACCCAAGCCTCAAGTCGTCTCTCACCAACACGGCTCTTCAAGAAGAGGACGAATTCACGAGCAAGGAATCCATGAGAGAGTTTTGGACAATCTCTGACGACTTACTCCCCGGTGACTGGAAGAACAGCATCTTCAACCAGGCCTGCGAGATATCCGCCGAGCTCTTCCGCGCAGCCGCCCACACAATGGCCGACAAGTTCACGCCCCTGGACAAATGCTTCGAGCTCTTTGCTATTGACTTTCTCATTGACTCGAATGGTTGTGCGTGGCTGCTCGAGGTCAATGAGACACCCGCCTTTTACCAGCACGGGTACGCTGGCGCTTTGGCTAAGCGCCTGATGGAGGCGCTTGTGTGTGTGACGATGGAGCACATGGGCAAGGCGGACCTCGAGGATGAAGAGAATGCGGCTTCAAAGGAGCGGTTCGTCGAAGTCCTTGATGCGACTGATGAGCTTGCCAAGAGCAACATTGAGGAGATCCTGCCTGGAGATTGAGGTCATGGGGAGATGGGTATAGATGGTTTCACGTATTAGCAAGGAGTTTCTTGTGATAGGTGTACAAAAAGTTTTGTCGTTTAGATCTTCTTACTTGTTCATGTCTTAGTGAAATTCTAGTCTGTGTCTATGTTCTTCGCCCCTCCGCCGCAATGCTTTACAAATATGGTAACTTATCTACTGGAAGACTGATTATAGGCTGCAGTCGTGGCGATTCTTAGTATACCAGCAAGAAATATGACCGGGTAGCTGTTGCAATTGCGCCCAGTCAAGGTGCTGCACAACAAGACATGGCAGCATTTACGGATATTCTGGGCAAGTTACTCCTGATAGACTACCAGATGCCGGTTCTACTGGTCCTCGCAAAAACGACTTGATATAATAGGCTACTTACACTTGAAAGTTACTAATCACGATAGGAAAGCGGAGCCCAGTACTGCGAAGACTCGGCTACCCAACGTTCCCGTCCTCACCTGCCACGACGAGTACCTCCTCCACACAGCCTTCGACGTGGACGGTATGCTTGTCGGATACGGAAATACTGCGCCCGAGCCTCTCATCGAGCTCATCAAGGCCGGCAAGGCTCAGGATTACAAGAGGGCGCGCGAGATTCATGATCAGCTGCTCCCCGTGACCAAGGCCGTCTACCACCGCGGTTCGCATATGGAGGGTACTGTGGCTCTTAAGCATGCGCTCGTTGCTAGGGGAATCTTGAGTCACGCTACTATGCGATCTCCCCTGCTGCCGCTACCTGATGGTGCTGAGGAGGAGATCCACGCTGCTATTTCATCGGCGTCTCTGAGCAAGGTTGTATAGACGGGGTGTGTGACGGTACGGTTGGGTCTAAGGGATAAACCGGTCGTGCTAGGTTTATATTAGTAGTGGGGATAGTCGCGTGGTTTAAATAAAGGGTATTATTACGTCTAGTAATATACTTAAGGGTATTAAGTATAATTAAGTTATATTAATAGCTAAAGTAACTACTATATAAGAAAGTATAATAAATATATTCTATATACTTAAGGTTAATTAGATTAATATTCCTACTCTTTAGTCTAGGGTAAGACTATTATTCTTAGGACTTAATCTTTAGATTAATATAGGTAATATTTAATCCCTTTAGTCTTAAGCTTAATTAAAGCTTTTTTATTATTCTTCCCCGCCTAACCCTTATTATAGCTATAATATAAGGTCTCCCCTCTATTAATCTTATCCTTAAGGCTAACTTTAGCGATTAAATATTTCTAATAGATAACTCTAATTTATAAAAATCTCCTTTTATTATTAATATAATATTAAGCTAAGTTTTTAAGTATATTTCCTCCTATAAGCTTTCTAAGGTATAAAGTCTTTTTACCTATATTAAGGCTTTTAATTTCGAAATTATACTTTATATTTATTATTTCCACTAAGGCTTATTCTATAAAGTTATTTTTAATTATTTTAATTATTATTTTAATTATATTAATATAAAGGTTATTTATAATAGAGCTAATATAGCTTCTTTTTATAAATATACCTTATCTTCCCCTATAATTAATAATTAATACCTTAAATAATAATAAAGAATATTTATAAGTATAAATACCTAAAAGATAAAGAGGCTAAAGTAGAGGCTACTTTAGAGGAGATAATAGCTAAGCTTATTTATATCTATAAGTAAAAGTAATTATTTAAAATATAAAGTAATAAGGCTTTTAAATATAGTCTTTCTACCTTAGAGGAGTTAGGTAAGCTCTAGGAGGAGTTATTTATTATTATAGAGGTATATTCCTTTAGGGTTATTAATTTAATTAATTAAAATACTATTAATTTTAATAAGCTTATATTTAGTATTATTAATAAAAGCTCTTTAAGAGGTATTATATATTAATAAGATATTTTAATAATTCCTATATATTTTCTAAATTTAAGTAATCTTTTTATTTAATAAGATATATTATTTTATTATTAATTTTATTTATATTAAAGATAGCTTTTATAATATATTTTTCTAATTTATTAACTTTTATTTTTAATTTATTATTAATTTTAATTTAGATAATATCTTTTATTAATTTAAATAATAAAATATAAAAGATTAAATAGAGCTTAACCTTTAATAATAAATCTAATTTATAATTATTTTATAAGATTTTCTTTTTAATTTTATAGGGTTTAATATATTTATAATTAAGTTTTTTATTTTATTATTTTATTATAATATTTTTTATTATAAGGTAGATTATATTTCCCTTTAAGAAAGTTAATCCTTTAATCCTTTTTTTATTAATATAATTACTTATTTTATTTCTAATAAATTTAAATTCTATTTATATTTCTTTATATAGATTCTTTAATTAATTATTAATAAAGATTACTTTAGGGTTAATAACTATATTTTAAGCTTATCTATAGATATCTAGGGTAAATCTAAAGTTAATATAGGCTAATATAATCTTTATATTTTATTAATTACTATATTATAGGCTAATTATATAGCTAATAACTTCTTAACCTAATTATTTTATTTATAATTAATATAATATTAAAGGTATTATTTTAATATTTAGTTTATTTATTTTATTTATTTATTAATCTCTTTATAATATACTATAGAGAATTTATAATTAATCTTAAGGTATTTAATTAATCTCTATTAAAACTTAGATATAAAGGGTAGTTTTTAATCTAAAATAATCTTAAGTAATAGCCTATATATCTTAATAATATTATAATAAAAGAGATATATAAATTCTTTTATATTTATTAATTTATTATAAGGGATAAAATAGGAAAATTTTATAAATCTATTTATAATAATAAAAATATTATTATAGAAGTTTTTAATAATTAATTCTTTTAATAGAGGTAGCTTAATAATAAAATCTATAGTAATTAATTCCTAAGGTTATTATTATTACGGATGCACGGCCAAGGAGGCATAGTTACTAGGTAGGCGCAATGGTTAATTAATGACTAAAGCTTAATGAGATTAAGCTAGGGTAAGCCCCCCTAAAAGCATAAAGACTTATCCGTGAGACCGGCCTAAAAGGGCCCAGTTATATAGATCCCTTTAAACCTTATTTACTATAAAGCGCTATAATAACTATCCTCCCTCCTAAAGGTAGCTATCCTTAGTTACTATAAATGCCTTAATGAATACCTTAATAGCCTTTAACGGTTCTTAATAGTTACTAAATAGTAATAAATATACCCCGCGCTAGTAGAATAAAGGCGGTATTACTTTATTTATTATTATTATAAGGCTTATTATTATCTCTATTTCTATAGTATTTCGGCCTCTAGATATTAATAATAATAATAATTTCCTATAACCTATTTTTCTTTCTCTTTCTCTTCCTTATTAATATTATACTTTCTCCTGCGAAATAACTATAATAACCCTATAATTCCCGGTTAAGATACCCTCTACCGCGCACTCTCTTTAGCCTAGTGGCCCTATAAGTATTAATTAATAGTATATATATTATTTTTATTTAGCGATTTAGGCTAAAGGTAAGGCTATTAATACCCGCTATATTATTAATCGTCCTTTTAAGTATATTTAGATTAATTATACCTTTCGCGATTCTAACTTCTCTTACTATAAGTACTATAATAGCTCTAATAGTTCTTATATACTATAAGTATTTTATATTTTATACTTTATTCCCTTTAATAGCCTTATTAATCTATAATAAAGCCCTCTTATTATTCTTAATAGGGATATAGGTAATCTCTTATATTAATTTATATTTATTAACTCTATTATTAATTAGCTTATAAATAGCCTTAATATTAATAATAATATTATTAATAGCTATTTCTTTAATACTAATATCTTATATTTATTTATAGTGGCGGCTAATTGCCTTTACCTTATATTTAGTGCTATAGAGAATACCTACTATATATACTTTAGCCTAACTAAAAAAAAAGGATAACTATATAAGTTACCCCTTTTTTATTATATTTTTATTCTTATTTTTAATCTTCTTAGATATAGGATACTATTATATTATATAAGGTTCTTATTGCCTAATAATACTAATAGCTAGTAAGTACCTTCCCTACTCCCCCTTTTAATATTATAAGTCTTTACCCTTTTCTATTAGATTTTGCTAATATTTTATTAGACTAATATTTAATAGAAATAATAATATTATATCTAGTGGCTTTTAGTTAGGATATTAACCCTAGTATTATCGCCTAATATATCGCTTAGCTAGCCTTTTATAACTCGCTTTATTATATAATTAATTAAGACTCTAATATTAATTAGTATTTTATATTTCTTATCGGTATTTCTATATAGAGCTATAGAGGGATAAACCCTTATAGGGCTTAAGTCTATTCTATTTCTTATAGTTATTATTAGTATTTTAGCGTAATATAATACCTTAAGTATAGGTTTAATTTATATATTTTATTTAATAGATTTTTTCTACCTTAATATAATTATAGGTGCCTTCTTTATTTAGGCTACTTTAGCTTTTTAGGCTATTTTCGCTTTTTTTTCTTACTTTCTTTTTATTACTCTTAGATAGCTTTCTATATATTTATTATTTTATTTATATCTATCTATTAATTATATTCTATTAGCTAGCCTTTTTATTTAATAAGAAAGTAAATATCTCTTTTAATCTTTTTTTTTACTTTAATTTATTTAATTTCTTATTTTAATTTATCTACTTTTAGGTCTAATATTAAAAGGGTTTTTTCTTTATTCCCTTCCCTTTATACTTAAGGCTTTAATAAAATAATATAAAAGATATTATAAATCTATAAGTATTTATTTAATAAGGCTAAGCGATAGGCCTATAAGCTAAGCTTTTTAAGACCTTAAAGGGTTTAATAAAATAAGGAATTAATTTCCTCTTTTCTTCTTTAAACTTTAAGTTCTTTATTAAGAGTATTATTAAATCTCTTTTTAATATATAAATAATTTATAATAGGAATTATAGTATTTTATCTACCTTTTAATTACTTACTTTTAATATTCTTATAATTATTAATAGATTTCCTAAAGTTTTTATAAGCGCGCTTTAACTTTAAGTATACCCTCTCTTAGGTTTTTATCCCCGAAAATTAAATAAAACTCTAGCTTATAGCTTATAAGGGCTATATTAAGAGAGATATTTATTATCTTATTTATTATAGAGTTATAAATAAATTAAGTAATTAATAATAGCTTTAGTTAATATTTAGGATAATTACTTATAAATTATTATAGGTAGTAACCTAAGGTTTAATTTATTTATTCTATTTAATTATTAATTTAAGGATAAAAGGTAGTTAAAAGCCTTTACTTTATTAAAGAGATAAAATATAACTTTAATTAAATTTACTTATAAATATAGGTCTATAGTTAATAATAATACCCTATAGTGCCCTAAATTATATTTAACCTCTTAATAAAAGAGCTCTATTAGGTCTAATGCCGTTATTATAGTATTAATAGTAAGAAATAGGTAGTATTTTATAAATCAATATAATAATTAAAATTATATCTACTTCTTAATCCCTTAATATAATTAATAATAGACCTATAATAAAGTCTATTAATAATTCGGTTATAGGTCCTTAGGGAATTAAGAGGTTATTAAGCTTACTATAGGGGTAATACCTATATAAGACTATCCCTTAATATATTAGGTAGGTATATTTATATTCCTTAATATTAGTTTTAAGAGCTTCTTAATAGAACTTCCTTTATAGGAGGTCTTTTATTCTTTTAATTCTAAAATAGCTAGCTAAGGGGTTATTATAATATAAGCTTAAAATCTTTTTTTATAAACCTAGGTCTTATAGAATATAGATATAATTTCTAAAGAATAATAGATTATCTTTCTTAATATTCTATACTTTAGGGTTTCTTATCCCTTTTAATAAGGAAACCTAGGTCTTTTATTAGGTATCTTTATCTCTTACCTAGGCTAATTTAATTAACTTAAGTAAGGGATTTAAGACTTAGGATTATATAGGGTTTTCCTATTATAACCCTACCTTTATTATTAGTCTTAGAAATAGGTCTATTATAAATAGCTTCTCTTTAACCTATTCTTTAAATTTATTAAGATACTCTTTTATTTTAGTACCTTTTTATAGTTATTAAGTGGGGGTTTTTACTCCCCTTAAGGATAATTTATCTGCCTTATTTAAATTAGAGGCTAGGGACTCTATTACTTTTATTATAGGCTCTATACCCTACCTTTCTTTTATCTATAACTATATAATAATTATAATCTTAGCTATCTTTTAATTTAATAAATTAATTAATTCTTTAGTTAGGTCTAAATTAAGGATATAACCTAGTAATCTTAATAGTATATCGGCTAGGTTTATCTTCCCTTTTTAATACTAAATAATAAAATTATATAGTATTAAGTAAATATATTACCTTACTTACCTCTTATTAAGCTTTAGGGTCTTTATAAAGGACTATAAGTTCTAATAGTTACTTAATACTTTAATTTAGGTTAAGGCCTTTTTAAGGTATTATCGCTAGTATTTAAAGGATTTTATAATAGCTATTAATTTATATTCCGGGGTATTATAATTTAATTTAGATATATTAAACTTTTTAGATTAAAATATAATTAGATATTATCTACCTTTATTATCTAGCTAAGAGAGGATATCTACTATAGCTATTTTAGAAGTATCTATCTCTACCTATATAGGTTATATTAGATTAAAATACTATAGAAGAGGTACTTTTTAGAAGGCTTAAATAAGCCTCTAAAATACCTCCTTTTCCTCCCTATTTAGGGATATATTCTTAGGCTTTCTTTTATCTTTTATTTCTTTTAATAAATCTATAAGTAGTTATGCTATTCTTAAGTAAATATAGATAAAGTAATAGTAAAAGTTATAAAACTCTAGGAAAATCTAGATATCTCGGTAGGTAATTAATAATAGCTATTCTATAATAGCCTTAATCTACTTAAGGTCTATTAATATACCTTCTCTAGAGATAATAAACCTAAGGAATTCTATTTATTTTTAGTAAAAGGTATATTTTAATAATTTAATATAAAGTTTAGCTTTTTATATTCTCTTAAATACCTTTTAGATAGCCTTTATATATAAATCTCGATTTTTTAAATAAATTAAGATATTATCTAGATAGGCTATATAAATAATATTAAGAAGTCTATATAAGGCTTAATAGATATAGTATTAAAAAGTTATAGGTATATTAATAAGCCTAAATAATATAATTAAATACTTAAAATGCCTATATATATATAAAAAGCCGTTTTCTATTTATTTCCCCCCTTAATATAAATATAATAATAAATATCTTTTATATTAATCTTAAAGAAATACTTTACCTTTTATACCTTATTAAGAATCTCTAAAATAAATAAGAGAGGGTATTAATTCTTAACTAAAAGGGTATTAAGGCCCCTATAGTTAATATAAAGGTATAGGCTTTTATCTTTCTTTAGTATAAAGAGAATTAGGGCCCCTATAGGACTTTTTAATAGTTAAATCCTCCCCTTCTTAAGGTTATCTATAAGGTATTATTATAGCTTTTTAAGCTTAACTTATAAAAGAGGATAGATCGGCCTATATAGAGGTTCTTAATCTTTAATTAGATTAATTATATAATTAGTGCCGCGGTATTGCGGTAGCTACCTAGCTTTTTTATAGCTAAAGACTTTAATATAGTCCTTTAACTTATCTAGTAAGGGGGTATCCTCTATAGGTTTTAGGGGTTCTTCGTCCGGGAGAAGGTAGGGTTCCTTATATTATATAATTCGGAATACCTTATTTAGATTTTCTAACTTTTTATAAAACTTATATATTAAAAGAACTTTAATCTTATTTATATTTTTCTTAAATTATTAATATTATTTTTTTATTAATTATAATTAAAAGGTCTTTAATAATAGATATTAATAATAAAAGAGGGTTTCTAGAGGGTTTTATGCCCTCTTTAATATTAATATAGATTTACTTAAAGGAGTAAGTCCCTCTAGTAGTTAAGTATCGTTATTAAGACTCTTTATTTATAGTAAATTTAGAGATTACCCTTATTAATAACCTAATATAGTATTATAACCCTATTAAGTTATTTAAGGCCCTACCTTTAGGCGAACTTCTTACTTATATAGTTAGATATTATTACTATATTAAGATAAATAAATATTTTAATTATCTTTTAATTATAAATTAAGAGGGAAATATTAATATTAAGCTTAACCTATATATACCTTTCTTTAGCTATAGCCTAAGCCGCGCCTATAGCTTAATTAGGTTTTTTAGCTAAATAACTTAATTAATTATATTTAGGTTAGATTTTAGGTAGAAATATAAGAGGTAATATTTATTTAATAATAATAATATTAAAGGGTCTTACTTTTTTTACCTTTAGGGTTTTATTTATAATTTATAAAAGTTTCCCCTATAGTTTATATAATAATTAAGGGAGTTTTATATTTTTTTTATTTAACTTACTTTTTAATAAGGTAATTAATTAACCTTAACTTTCTCTTCTTTTAGATTATTATATCTTAATAATAAATAGTTAATATAACTATCTTATTATAGGTCTATAATAGAGAAGGTAAATTAAGGTTAATATAGTTATATAGTTTATTATATAACTTTATAAAATAGAAAAGAGCCTATTACCTTTTAGCTTATCTTAAGAAGTATTTCTTAATAGAATTAAGATAGATATAGAAATCTTAAGGAGTTTAATCTTTCTTTTATTTAGCCTTTTTTAATTATAATATTAAAAAAGCCTCTCTATTTTCTATATCTTTAATTAATAATAAGGTCTACCTTTTAAATATATCTTAATCTTCCTTTAATTTATACTACTATTCCTTAATATATTTACTTAGGTATTAGTCCTATCTTAATTATCCCTTATAATCTATATAATCTAAGGTAAAAAGGATCTTCTTATAACTTTTTTAATATTAATAATATACTCCCTAAAAAATATACTATAGGTTATTAAGTTAATTATCTCTCTTTTATATAGTTATAGGGAGGGTTAATTCTTTAATATTCTTAATCTTAACCTCTCCCTCCTTAAATAAAGAAGAATTAGATAAGTATTAATAATATTTCTAGCGTCTTTTAGTATCGATATAATATAATAACTTAAGTAACTCTTACTCCCTCTTCTCTAACCTCTTTAATTCTTTTAATTACTTTATATATTCCTTAACCTTCTGCTTTTACTCTTAAATCGCCTATATTTCGGTGGATTTATTATTAGGTTTAGGTTATTAAGGAGTAATATTAATAACTTCTATGGTCCCTAAGGATAATAGGTTTAGAGTGCCCTTATGGGCTAACTTTAAGAAAATTATTACCTAAGTAGCCTAATAAGAGAAGCTTTAGAATTATTATAGATATATAGCTAAGGAGGTATAATTACTAGGTAGGCGTAATAGTTAATTAATAATTAAAGCTTAATAAGATTAAGCTAGGGTAAGCCCCCCTAAAAGCATAAAGACTTATCCGTGAGACCGGCCTAAAAGGGCCCGGTTACGTGGATCCCTTTGAACCTCTGTTTACTATAAAGCGCCGTAATAATTATATAATTAAGAGTATTTATAATTTCCTATAGGGTTTATAATATTATATCTTTATTTTTATATATAAATTATATTTCTTTATAACTTATATAATTATTTTTTTTATATTAAGAAAATTATATATTATTTTAATTTATTCTAGGGTTTTATTAATTCCTTAATATCTATATAATAGGTATTTATATATCTCGCGTATAAAGTTATATTATAGTTTATCTAGGATTTATTATTTATTTATTTTTATCGTCCGGGAGTTATTTATTATATTTTAAGATCTATTTTAATAATAAATTACCTTATTCTACTATATAGGTTACTCTATTAATCTAAAAGGGTATTTTTATAATTTATATAATAAATTTCTATTTAAGGTATCTTTCTAAGGTATATTATAGTAATTATTTATTTACTTTAACTTTCTCTATATTAAGGTCTAATTATTTATTAATAGTATTAATTCTTTTATTTTCCTTTCTCTCTTTATAGATTATAATATAATTAAACTCTAAGAGGTATTTAATATAATATAATTACTAGCTATTTAATTCCTTAATAATAGCGAAATATAAGATATTCCTATAGTCTATATAGACCTTAATTTAATAGGGGCTCTTAATAAGGTAATATTAAAATTCCTT
Organism: Fusarium virguliforme; assembly: GCA_020883615.1. NCBI lineage: Eukaryota > Fungi > Ascomycota > Sordariomycetes > Hypocreales > Nectriaceae > Fusarium > Fusarium virguliforme. The sequence goes on along the minus strand of JAJHJD010000009.1, from coordinate 333,066 downwards.
AAAAGTATTAATAATAATAAGGAATTCTTTATTATAGATAAAGTAATTAAGTTCTATTTTATATAGTTTATAGAAATAGAATATAATTAAGTATAGAAGTCCTTTATTATTTTATTATCTAATCTAGGCGCCTAATATAAAGTCTAAGGTATCTATTTTAAGCTTAATTAATTAAGATAAATTAAATATCTTAAGGATTAATTAACTTAAGATAAATTCCTTAATCTCACTAAAAGCTTCTTATACTTTATTCCCTATTATAATAATATATCCTTTTTTATTAAATCGGTTAATAATATCGCGATTTTTTTTAAATCTTTTAAGGAACTTATAGTAATAATTAATAAAACTAAGGAAGGCCTATACTTCCTTAATATTTATAGGTTCCTTTTAATCTTTTATCGCTATAACTTTCTTAAGGTCTATATATATCTTATTATAAGAGATAATATACCTAAGAAATTCTACTTTTAAGGTATAGAACTTATTTTTCTTAGGTTCTATTAATAAATTAGTATCTTATAGTATTATAGTACCTTATAGATATATTTTATATATTCTTTTTTATTTTAGAGAAGATAAAGATATTATTTAGGTAATATATAATAAATATATCTAGGTATTCTTATAATATATTATTAATTATTTATTAAAATATAATAGATATATTAATAAGTCTAAAGGGTATAATAAAATACTTAAATAATTTATATTTAATATAAAAAACGGTTTTTTACTTATATCCTTCCTTAATTTAAATTAAGTTATAGGCTCCCTTAAGGTTAAATATTAATATTCTTAACTTTATTATAGCCTATAAAGGCGATTAAAGGTGCCTAATATTTATTTATAATTAAAATAATAAAGGCCTATACCTAGATTAGGGATCTTAATATACTATATTAATAAGAGTTATTACTATATTATATATAGCTATAATAATACTATAATCCATTAAGTTAAGCTATTTATAATAAATAGTAATTTAATAGTAAGGCTTCCTACCTTAATATACTCTCTAAAATAAAGAGCTAGAGATACTAGCTATTAGCCTTAATAAACTCTCTAATAAGAAGAGCTAGAGATATTAATAGCCTTACTTAATTAACTCTATTCTAAATAAATAAGCTATCTCTTAATTAAATAGAGAGTATAAGAACCCTAAGGGGAGCTATAATTCTTTTAGTCTAATTTTCTAATTATTAACCCTTAATAATTAATAAGATCGGCTTATTAAAATACGAATTCTAATAAAATAACTATCGATATAATAATAATAAGAGCTCTATAATTAGACCTTTAACTAAATAATATAGGTAATATAGCTAGGTCCTATAGGACCTTACCCCTATATAGCGATAAAGAGCTTAATAATATATTACTAAATATACCTATTAATATATAATAAAGACTTAAAGAAAGAGTTAATAATAGGTTCCTTAAGTATATTTAGTATAAGATATTATACTTTAGGGATAAATACTATATTAACCTTATAATCTTTAGGGTTAAGATTATTATTATATTTTAATTTCTATTAGTATTCTATTACCTTACCTTATATAGGTAGGTTAATAGAGAGCTAGACTTATTATATTACCTTATAGAGAAGCTAGAGTAAGGCTAGGAGCTTAATAACTAGGAAATAAGGTTCCTCTAGGATCTTAATATTAATATCTATACTATATAGTATATAATACTAGCTATCTATCTTAATATAGGGCGAAATACTAAAGTACCTATATAATAATATATTAAGCTCTATAGCTAATTTAAAGATAATAAGGAGGAGGTCTAGAGGGGTTAGTTTTTAGGGGATTAAGATAGGGTTAGAGTTTTAGTGATTTAGAAGGATAATTATATAAAGGCAGAGGCCTTAGTAGGTAGAAGAGATCTATTTAATTAAAATATTATTAGCTGAATTTATAGTTAAGATATATAATATATATAGTTTATAAAAAAGTATAATATAAGGTTAAAGATAATATATTTAATTAAAGCCGGGGCTCAGTAAGAGCCTTAAAATGCTCCTTATATAAGTACCTATTATATAAGCCCGCGGGTTATATAACCGTCGAGCCTATAAGTTAGTCCCCTCGCTCTAGGCTAATAATAAAGTATCATATAGAGACGCAATAAGTAATAATTAGTAAGGTAAATAATAATATAAACCGGAGTTAAGGTTAAATATAATAAAGTATTTTATTCTAAAAAGTTAATCCTTTAGCTCGCTAATAAGAGGTAGTAATATATAATCCTTAACTATAATAGTATTAAGTATTCTAAAGTTAATATAAAGGTAAAGCTTTCTATTTTTCTTTAGGACGAATATAATAAGGTATCTAATAAATAACTTATTTTCTTTAATATATCCTTTCTATATTATCTCTTTAATATATTCCTTTAATATTAATAATTATATTATATTAAGTAAGTAAAGTTTATTAAAGTTAAATTACTTCCTATTAATAAATTTAATTTTTAAATTATAATATATATATAATAATAAGTTAGTCTTAAGTTCTTCTATAAAGAGCTTTTTATAGATCTAATACTATAATAAGATATCCTTAAGCTATTTATCCTATAGTTTCTTCTTAATTTATTTAAGGTTCTTCTCTAGCTTATAGAATTATTTTATAATACTTATAATTATCTATTAGTCTTATTACTTCGATCCTTTATATTATTTATATTATATCCCTTTAAATAAAGAGGTATCTTATATTTACTTCTTTCTAACTTCTCTATAGTCTTAAGTAGAAATTTAAGATCTTATATCTAATAAGTTATTATCTCCCTAAGAGGGTATCTCTTTATAAAAGGAGATTACTTAACTAATCCACTAATTAAAGTATAAATTAAACTTATATAACTATAGGTACCTAAGTACTAAATAGTATCTTAATATAGGTATAATATTAAATAAGATTCCTTAATTTTTTCTATTAATAAAGACTATAAGGTAATTAATCTTATATTTAATAATCCTATTATTATAATTAAACCTTTCTCCTTTAAGGTTATATATTAAATAAAGATCTTTCTTATACCTCTATAGTAACTTAAGCCTATTTATTATTAAGTTAAAGTAATTCTATTTAACTCTATTATCTATTAGAGTATTTATTTATTCTCTTTTAACTTATATTCTTAATTTAAAGTATTTTAGCTATTAACTATTTATAGTTATATATAAAGCTCTTTATAGAAATTATTTCCTTCTTTCCTCTACTTATAGCTCTATAGTAGGTAGGTATCTTAGTTTTTTAATAATATCCTCTTAAGTAATCCTTACTATATTCGCTATTATTATAGGCCTTATAGTTATACTTATTATCTTAGCTATAGAGTAATTCTTAGTATCGCTACTCTTCTTTAGCGCCTAGATCTATCTAAGGTATCTTTAACTTAATAAGGTATTCTATATACTCCTATAGCGTAATTTCTTCCTATATAAATAAAATCCCGATATATTATTATTACTAGAGATATTATTTTTAGTCCTTTATTATACCTCTTATTTATATAGGGGTATAAAAGCCTTCTTTTATTATCTTAATAATTTTATCTAAGGTAGCTCCTTTTTCTTTATTATTTTATTTTATTTCTAGCTTTACTCCTCCTACCTAAATAAAGATACTTATAAATTATTCTAGGGATATAATTTATTATAGTAATCAATAGAATTAAAATTATATTATTTTAATTCCCTTATATTATTATTTAATATAATAGTCTTTTACTTTATATAAAAAGTAGGGTTATATATTTAATTATAAAAGCGGGATAGGGAAATAGTCTTATTCCCTCTTCTTATATAGGTATATCTTATAATAATAGTCTCTATAGGAGACTTATGCAATTTTATAGTATTATAGGTATCCTAATAATATCCTATTATTATTATATAGGTTATATTAAGGTTTTAATAGATAAAGGTTTAGTGCTATCTCTTTATAATAGGCTTAAATATAGATATCTTTTATATCCTTTACTTTTTATTATTCCTAAGTTAATTAGATATATATATTAGTATTATTATTTTAATATTATATTCCTTATTTATTAGTCTAAATATTATAGTCTTTATTCTATATCTATTAATATTACTTAATATTTTATTATATCTCCTTAAGCTCCTATTATACTTATTATATCTATTATCTATAAAGATTATATTAAAGTTAGATTAACTTAAATTCTCTTTATACTACTATACCTATTGAGTAATTACTATAGCTTATAGGTTTATAGTATCTATTAGGTCGCGTTACTATAATAGTAACTTATCTAAGCCTAACTCTCTATCCTTCTATATCTTCTTCCTTCTTTATTAATTTAGGTAGGGGGATATAAGTTTAATTAATTTTATCCTCGGGGTTTTAAATACTTATAATAATATTAATATATCCTTTTATTAGGGGTAATATAACCTTATATATATATTCCTTATAATATAGTCTATAAGCGATATTATACTTTACTTATTCTTTAGCTAGGTATACCTATATATATAGTATAGCTATTTATCTTAATATAGCTATAATTAGGTTATACCTAGATTATATTATTATAATAGTCTTAATTATTTAGATCGCTATTTATATATTACCCTATTAGTAAGTATAGTTTATATATTTCTTACCTTCTAGAAGTAGCTATTATTTTTAATACTTCTCTAGCTAATATTTTCCTTTAGTGATATCTTATACCTTCTTCTTATATATATTCGCCTTATAGTTAGGTTTATAGTAATAGAAGTATTTAATTAGTTTCTTATTATACTATATAGCTCCTAGCACTATAGGTCTAGCTTTAATACTATATAAAGTATTATAGTATCTCTTTCTACCTTAATTTATATTAAAGTAAGGGGTATTAGCCTTATAGTTATTAAATCTTAGGTTTTATAGTTTCTTCTATAAAAACTATTAATTATTAATCTTAATTATTATTCTAATATAATTAATAAGGGTCTTAGGCCTATCTCCTTTATATAATTTAGCTTAGATATCTTTCTTAAGTCTATTAAAGAAAAGTAATATTAAAATATCTTAATCCTATAGTAATTTAAATATAAGCTAGAGGTACTTTATTCTATACTTAGAGGCTAATTAAGTTTATTTAAGTACCTTAATCTCTCGCTCGGCTTATACCTTCTCATTAATAATTCTAAAGGCCTATTAAAGGGCTCCTTTAAATATATTATAGTTTATATAGAGGTTAGTAATATATAATAAGAGATTAATAAATAATATTATAAGGTACTCCTTTATTATTAGCTTAAATTATATAGCGGTATACTTTATAAGATATCCTATAGTATATTAGACCTTATTAGATTTAGTAGTAAATTAAGTTAGGTAATAGGTTATAAAAGCGTATTTTAGGTGAAGAATATCTATAGTCTATATAAGGTTCTATTAAATAATTCCGGTAGGTTTAACTTAAGAATTTCTCCTATATCTCTTCCCTATATAGCGGTAGTTATAAGGTTATTAATTATCTAGGTGCTATTTAGGTATTATTTATTCTATACCTACTAAGAGGTAGCTATCCGCTCTATAGTTATATAGAGGTTATCTATTTCGGTATTTATAGTAGTAATCTAAGCCTTAAGCTATTTAACTTCCTCATTATTACTATTAATACTAAAAGTATCTTCTATCTCTATATTAATTAAGTTAACTAAAGTAGGCGTAATAGGTATAGATAGGCCTTATTATTAGTTATTTATAGGGGTAATAGGAGTAGCTATTATATTTAATATTATTTAAGGTATTGTAAATAATGTACTAAATAAGAGCTATTAATGTATAATAATATAGTTAGATCTAAGGGATAAACCGGTTATATTAGGTTTATATTAGTAATAGGGATAGTTATATAATTTAAATAAAGGGTATTATTATATCTAATAATATACTTAAGGGTATTAAGTATAATTAAGTTATATTAATAGCTAGGGTAGCTACTATATAGGAAAGTATAATAAATGCATTCTATATATTTATAATATACCTTAGGAGCGCTAGGAGCATTAGGAGCGCTAGCAGTTTAAGCTATCGCTCCTCCTATAATTTATTAGGCTAGCTAACTTATTATCCTATATCCCTTATGGCCTTAGATAACGTAGTAGGGTTCTACTATGTTTTACCGCCTATTATAGCTTAGGCCGTATTATTTTAGTTCTATAAAAGCTTTAAGGTAAGTTAAAGGTATTTTATTCTATATTTAGATATAGATTAAGTCTACTTAAGGGTCTTAATCTCCCTTTTAGCTTATTCTCTTTTATTAATTATTCTAAAGGCTTATTAAAGTATAGCCTTAAAGGTATTATAGTCTAAGTAAATATTAATAGTCTAAGGTAAAAGGTTAGCGAAGGGTATAATAAGGTATTATTTTATAATAGGCTTAAATTATACTATAGTATATTTAGTTAATTACCTTATAGTATATTATACCTTATTAAATATTAAGGTAAATTATATTAAGTAGTATATTATAAAAGCCTTTAGCTAAGTAAGGAATAAAGGTAGCTTATATATTATTTTATTAAAGGGTTTAAGTAGGTTTAGCTTAAGGATTTCTTTTATATCCCTTCCTTTTATAATAATAACTATAAGGTTATTAATTATCTAAGTATTATTTAGGTATTATTTATTTTAAATCTACTAAGAATTAACTATTTATTCTATAGTTATATAGAGGTTATTTATTTTAATACTTATAGTTATAATTTAGGCTTTAAGCTACTTAACTTGCTTATTATTACTACTAGAGCTAAAAGTATCTTCTATCTCTATATTAATTAAGTTAACTAAAGTAGGAGCGGCAGGTATAGATAGGCCTTATTACTATTAGTTATTTATAGGGGTAGCGGGAGTAATTATTATATTTAATATTATTTAAGGTAATATAAGTAATCTATTAAATAAGAGCTCTTAATATATAATAATATAATTAAGTCTAAGGGATAAATTAGTTATATTAGGTTAATATTAATAATAGAGATAATTATATAGTTTAAATAAAAGGTATCATTATATCTAATAATATACTTAAGGGTATTAAGTATAATTAAGTTATATTAATAGTTAAGGTAGCTACTATATAAGAAAGTATAATAAATATATTCTATATACTTAAGGTTAGGTAATTAGATTAATATTCCTATTCTTTAGTCTAGGGTAGGACTGTTATTCTTAGGATTTAGTCTTTAGACTAATATAGGCAATATTCGGTCCCTCTAGTCCTAAGCTTAGTTATAGCCTTTCTGCCGTTCTTCTCCGCCTGACCCTTATTATAGCCGTGATAGGGTGTATATAAAACAAAACTATTATATTTAAAGTTAATATATATTAGCTAAAGTTTAATAATTAACTTTAATATTATATTTAAGCTCTACTTTTATTAAATCTCGCTATTACCCTCCTCTATAATTTAAACCTTTCTATCTTTATAATTAAAACTTTCTTACTTTCTATTAACCTATCTTAATAACTATAACTTAAACCTATTAAAAAGTAAGGTTAGACTTATTAAGTTATAATATATTAATTACTTCTTTCTAGCTAAATTCCTTACCCCTTAAGGTAATCTTTTTATAAGCTAAGGCTTTATTAAGGTCTATAAAGGACTGAAGGATATAGACTATAAAGTCCTCGTAAGGGGTAGGGTAGGTAATAGAGATAGGAGGTAAATAGGCAGTGGAATTATATAAGTATATTAGGCCTTAAAGGCACGATTAGGGTAGAACTATAGATAAAGGTAGGTCTATATTAATATATAGACTTTAACTTATTAGGTTCCTATAGAGGGCCTAGCGAGAAGAGTTTTAGCTAGCTTAATTATATAATATAAGCTAGGGTTTATCTATTATCTACCTTTATCGGTCTATTTTATAATAACCTTATAATTACCTCCCCTCTAGAGGCCTTAGTCCCTAAGGCCTTTAATAATTATTTATTCTTAAAATAGCTTCCTTTAATATCGCAGAAGCTTTTATATAATAAGGATAAATTTCCTTAAAGAACTTCCTTATTACCTTTATTAAATATATCTTTATTATATATAAATAAAAAAATATATTATTAATCCTTTAATAGCTAATTATTAATATTTACCTTTTATAGCTATAGCCTTTCTATAATAATACTTTATTATTACCTATATAAATATTATAATCTCCTTTATACTTCCTAGTTATTATTAACTTAACCTTATTATTTTTTATCTCTATCTCTTTATTATTAATAATAATAATAATACCTATTTTATAATATTTCTATCTTAACCCCGCGATATTTACCCTTATTTCCTATATCTATATCTTCTAAAGTAATTAATTTAACTTAAATTATAGCTTTAAGGATTTAAAGCCTAAATATAAGCCTTACTTTAGTTATATTTATAACCTATATAAAGATAGCTAGCTACTCTATATAACCTATATAGATAAGACTAAGAATTAAGGCTATTATATTTATTATAATTTATAGAATATTAAATATAGTAATATAAATCTTACTCTATATCTATTAATATACCTATTAATATTCTTCTAGATCCCTTATAAACTTTAAGGTATTACTTAATTTTATTAGAATTTTATTATTATTTTTTACTCCTATAACTCTATAATATCTATAAATCTAATAAATACTCTTACTTTTATTACCTATAGTTATATTATCTAGGCCTTAAATAAATATTATATTACTTAAAATACCCTCACTAAATACCTAGAGAACCTTATTATTAATATTAAGAAGATAAATATCGCCTTATATAACCTATAGGAGTAATAATCTTATTGCGAGATTATAATTACTCTTACCCTCTATAAGATATATTATTTAATATTTACCTAATATTCCCTTATTAATCTCTTCTATAGGTTAATATTATCTAAGACTTTATTAACTTTAAGAACTATATTAAGGCTATTTAGCCTCCCTATATCTATAATAATATTAAGGCTTAGGCCCTTAAGTAGGCATTAATTCGACTAAAGACTATTAAGATTATTACTATTTATAGTAAGAAGGCCTATATTAATCTATATATTAATTTCTCTATTACCCTTACCGCTAAGATCTTTAATAATTAAAGTAAATAGTCTCCTTTAATAACTATTAAATATATTAATATTATATTAATTAGGCGCGGAAGTAAATATAAGGCTAATAATAATTAAGATAATAATAATAATAATAATAATAATAATAATAATAATAATATAATAATAATAATAATAATAATAATAATAATAATAATAATAATAATAATATAATAATAATAATAATAATAATAATAATAATAATAATAAATAATAATATAATAATAATAATAATAATAATAATAATAATAATAATAATAATAATAATAATAATAATAATAATAATAATAATAATAATAATAATAATAATAATAATAATAATAATAATAATAATAATAATAATAATAATAATATAATAATAATAATAATAATAATAATAGCATTAATACTAGCGGTAGTAATATAAATACTCCTTCTACCCTAGCTATTTAGGCTACTCTTAAATACTAATAGCTTACCTCTTATAGCTATAGTATTAGCGGTTATAGCTATAGTATCGGCGGTTATAGTAATAATAGCTCTAGTAGTTATAATAATAATAATAATAATATTAATATTTAATACTATTACCTCTTATATTAATACCCCTTAAGTTAGGTATATATTCTATTATTACTTTATAGTTATTTACCTCTATATAGAGGTATTTTATTCTATCCTCTTATATTCTTATACTTTATAGGTAGTATTTTTATAATTTTAATAAAAGGCTTAATTACCTTTTACTCTTTATTAACTCGCCTAAATATTATCCTATTTCTTATATACCTTCTTTATAATCTTATAGTATTTCTTAATTATTACTTATATATTTTCTAGGTAATAATCTAATTCCTAGGTATTATATTCTATAGGCTAGCCTTTTTACTTTATAAGGTAGTATTTTTTATTATTAATCTCTTTATAATTAATAACTTCTTCTATCTCTTATTTATTAGGCTTATCCTTAAGCTTTAATAAAGTAATAATATCTTTACCCTATATTCTATAATCTTTCTATAGTTTTAGGAGTAATATATAGAAAATTTATATATCCTCTTATAGGGTTCTAATAATTTAATACTATATATCTATTTACTATACTTCTTAAGGATCTTAACCTTAATAAATTAGGGAGCTAACTTATAATTCTTAAAATATTAATTCCTTATAGAGATATTAATATATTATCTATAGGTATATACCTATAGCTTATATTTTATATTATAGTATTTAGCCTATAATTTAATTACTTTCTCTTAATATTTATATATTTAGTCTTTAATCTATTATAATATTATAATATATCCTATAATACCTTATACCTATAAAAGACCTTTATTATATAAAGGGAATTTACAAATAATTCTAGCTAAATTAAGCTTATAAGATATAACCCTAGGATTTTATAACTATATTATATCGGGTTAGCGCTATAAAGCGCAATACTTATCTAAGCAATATATACTTATATAAGTAAGATATTAGAGAGTTATATTTTATATTATTTAGCTATTTTCTAGCTTTATTACCTATTTAGGTAAGTCACGTAACCTCGGCCCTTAGGCTCTTTAAAGAGCCCGATTAGCCCGATAACCTCATATATGAAATACAGCATACTAAAGTCCGGTTTCAAATATCCTAATATAAAACTACTGGAGTTTCTAACTTCATTATGCCATAACACGGCATCTAGCTATCCGGTATGAGCCTACCCTATATGGTTAGATAGCCCGGAAATAGGGCTATCCGACGGTATGACTTTAGGCCGAGTCGGACGAATAGATCCCGAGTTATCTCTATAAAAGAAGGAGGACTCCCTTAGAAATAGAACCTCTCTTAGATCTATATCCTCTCATACAATACAACCAATAAGACCACTAATCAGAAGCTCTCTTTTTCCTCTTTAACCTTATTTATCTTTTGACCTACTTTTCTGGCTATATGATTCCTTATCTAGCTAATCAGCTTTTCATAAGGACTGATTCCACCGCCTATTCACCTCCTATCTCTATTACCTACCCTACACCTTACGAGGACTTTATAGTCTATATCCTTCAGTCCTTTACAATACCTTAATTAACTTAATAATTATAATAGAGTCTATATATCTTAGGTAATACCTAAAGAGTATATATATAGGTAAGACCTTAATAATAGATAATAGCTATTATTATAGGTAAAGGCTATATTAAGTAATTAAATTACTTCCCTATATAGCTTATTAATAATATAAGCCCTTAAGTATTTAATTAATATTCTATAGGTTTATTTAATTTAGCTATTAATCTATAGATAATCTATAGTAGATAATTAGCGATATATCTCTTTTATCTCTATAAAAAGTCTCTAGAATTTATATAATAATTTATCTCTATTACTAATAATACCTTTTAGTATATTAAACTAGGCTTTTATATATATAATAATATATAGCTAGCCCTATAGCTCTTAAGGTCTTTATAGTCGGGATAAATAATATATATTTAATTATCCGATATATAATTACGAGGATTATATTATATACCTCTCTATTATTTCACTAGTGTGAGGTTATCGCGAGATAGACCGATAAGGGCAGATAATAGATAAACCCCGGCTTATATTATATAATTAAGCTCGCTAAAACTCTTCTACTAGGCCCTCTATAGGAACCCGGTAAGTTAAAGTCTATATATTAATATAGACTTACCTTTATCTATAGTTCTACCTTAATTATACCTTTAAGGCCTAATATACTTATAATTCTTTAATTTCTACTCTTTATAGAAAATTAATATAGAATCGAGATAGATAGGTCACCTAAAACTATTTTAGGCCTTACTTAAGAGATACTTAAGTAGCCTTCGCTAGTAATTACCGAGAAGTATATATATAGCCTCCTGAGATTATTATATCTATTAATATACCTAACTTAATAGACTTAAATAAGCTAATCTATAGGAGTAGCTATCCCTATATATTTAAGTAGGGTATCCCTATTATATTTAAAGGGTATTTCTTAATATTATTATTAAAAGAGATTACCTATTTATTAAATTAGGACTAATAATTATATTATTTAGAGTTAATATAATTAATTATACCCCTTAAGAGAAGATATTTATATTATATCATTAATATAATTTATTATTATTTTTATTATTAAGCTTAAGCTCCTAATTTAATCTATCCTATTAGTTAAGCTATTAATTAAGGTAATTAAGATAATAATAAAAGATAAAAAAGGTAAGATATTTAGGCTAATATACTTACTAAATTCTTAGCTAATTAGGCTAAGATATAAATAAAGATACTTAAGGTATTAATAAATCGCTTAATAAATACTAACTAAAGTAATTAAGATAAACCCCTAATATATAACTATAAGTACCTTAAAGAGAATACTAAGGTAATTAAGATTATAGATTAACTTAAAGCTATTAATATTAATAATTAGCGATATATTAAAGCGACTAATATATAAAAGATTAAGAAGGCTAATAATAAGCTATATTATACCCTATAAACTATATAGAGGACCTATATTAATTATTTATTTAATAAAAGGGAGCTAATATAGAAAGACTTTAAATACTTTATTATAAAGTAATATATTAATTTAAAACTCTAAGAGAAAGAAGTAAGGGATAAGCTTAAAGTAATCTAATATAAGGAAGGAGAGTCCCCTATAAAGTACTTTATATAATAGAGAGCCTTCTATATACTCTTACTAGAGAAATATAAGTAGGAAGAGAGTACTTTAATAGCTTATTATTACTTCTATTAACTTCTTCCTTAAGTTAGGAAAGAGCTATAGAAAAGCGATATTAATATTAAGATAATATAAGATATTATTTAGGCCACTAAATATACCTAGGGCTAGCTAATAACCTAATTATAGAGATAGTAATAAAAATAATCGCTAAATACTATTAAATTATTAACTAAGAAAAGCTTATCCTCCTATAGGGGAAGCTATAGAGTAAGCTATTAAGAAGGTAGCTCCTCTAGATATAATACCTTATTAGGATATTTATAAGGCCTATTAGGTTAATTTAGCTAATTAGGCTAAATACCTAATTAATACTACTATAGTAGATAGATAGCTATTAAGTACTTTAAATATAGAAGATTAGGCTATAGGTTATTAGAGTACTATCTAGGCCTATAGGTTAATATTACTTCTATAGGGGAAAGTACCTTAATAACGAAGATTAGCTATATTAAGGCTAAAGAGCTAGACTTATTAAAAAACTAAAGTATATAGAGGTTAAACTTAAATTATTTATACCTTTTATTTAAAAATAAGTCTTAATTAAAAAAGTTATTTATTTTCGCGTTAATTCTCTATAGGCTTATAGAAAAAGATATTATAGTCTTTATAGATATTACCTCTAAAATTAATTTAATTAATATAAAGCTAATAAAGAGGCTAGGACTTAAGCCTATTATAGATTATATAGCCTTTAATCTTAAATCCTTTTAAGGTAATAAGACCTATATAGGTAATATTTATTAGATTACCTACTTCCTTATTAATTTATATAGCTAACCGTAAAAGGTCTAGTGAATATATATTAATATAGAAATAGGGAATACTAAATATAACTTTATTATAGCCTATTATTTTATAGGCTAGAAAGGAATTATAATAGATTATATAACTAATAAGTAATATTATACTATAGTAATAGAAATAGACTTTTTATCTTTTATATAAGAGATTATTAAAAATAAAGAGAGGGTATATATATTATATATTACTTCCTTCTTTATACCTAAAGAGCTAATTAATAAAAAGCTTATTAAGTCTAAAGACCTAATATTAAAGATACTTAAAGACCTCCTAAAGGAACTTAATAGACTTAAGAGGTTTTTTAATAAATAAATAATAAAAAATATACCTATACTTCTAAAAGTAATATATAAGATTAACTTAATTAAGGGTAAGAACTTACTATATAGCTTAATCTACCCTTTAAATATAGTATAATATAAAGCCTTATATATATATATTATAGAGAATCTAATAAATAGGAGGATTTAATACTCTATAAATATAATAGGAGCCTTAATCTTCTTTATTCTTAAGAAGGATAAAGGGTTAAGGCTTTATATTAATTATAGGGGACTAAATAAGGTTATAATTAAGAATTAATATCCTCTTTTATTTATTAATAATCTCTTAAATAGATTTAATAATATTAAGTAAATCTTAAAGATTAATATTTATAAAGCCTATTATAAGATTATAATTAAGAAAGCTAATAAATAAAAGACTACCTTCTATATAAGATATAAATACTTTAAATATATTATTATACCCTTTAGATTTATTAATATACCTATTATATTTTAAGACTATATTTATAGAATACTTATTAATAAGTTTAATACCTATTATATTATATATATAGATAATATTATTATTTACTTTTAGATTAATAAGGAATATATAAAGTATTTATATAAAATCCTTAAGAGGCTTATTAAAGCTTAACTCTATAGAAAGCTCTTAAAATATAAATTCTTTTAATAAAGTATAGAATTCTTTAGATATATTATTATATAAAAAGGTATTAAAATAAAGCCTTTATATATTAAATTAATCGCTAAATAATAAACCCTTAAATCCTTTAGGGATATTTAAGTATTCCTAGGATTCTATAACTTCTATAGGAAGTTTATTACTTATTATTTAGCGATTATTAGGCCCTTTATTAAGATATTTAAAGGGAATAAGAATAAAAAGTAAATTATTTTATTTTATTAAATAAAAGAGGCTAAAGGGGTATTTTAAGCTCTTAAATAAGCCTTTTACTCTATAATTATTCTTTAATATTAAGACTTAATACTAAAGATTAAGGTTAAAATTAATATATTTATTAAAGCTATCTTAGGTATCTTTATATAATTTATAGGTAATATATAGCGCCTTATTACCTATTAATTAAGGAAGCTTAAAGACTAAAAATAAAGATAGGCTATAGGCTAATAAGAGCTCCTTATTATTATAAAGAGCCTAAAGTACTAAAATTACTACCTATAAAGACTCTTAGATAAATCTTTTATCCTAATTAACTATTAAGCCTTTATTAATATTATAGATATATTAATAAAAAGGCTTAGAGGTAGACTTATAAGATAGATATATAAGCTTTCTATCTTTAATTTTAATATTAAATATAAAGCTAGCTTAAAGAACTTTATTAATAATCTCTCTTAAAGATTAGATTATATAAAGGGCGAGATCTTATATAAAGATATCCTCTCTACCTTAAAGAAAAAGCTATTATTAATATAGAAGCTTCTATATTTTATTTAATATTATATTACTAATATTAAAATTAATAAGGATATAGATAATATTACTTAAGTATATATCCTAGAAGTTAGGGCTATAATAAGGGGCCTTATCCCCTCTAGTAAGCCTATATAGAAGTATTATATTTTTATTATATTATTTTTATTATTATTATTTATAGATAAATAAGCGAGATAAGAGGTTAACCTTTATAGAATACTTAAAAGGTAAAAGATTTAAGCTAAGCCTCTATAGAACTATCTAAAGCTAGGGTTATTATACTAAAATAATATATCCTATATCCTATTATAAGATAATTTATAAAGAGTAAAATAATATTTCTTTTATAATTAATATATAAGCTTAAGGTATTAATTAAGGAATTATAGAGCTAAAATTAATATTACCTTAAGATTATAGGAAAGGTATATAGAGCTATTAATTAATATAAAGGGTATATTATTAAGGACTTTAGGCTATTAAAGTATAAGAGATAATTTATTATTTTAAAATAAGGGGTATTAAAATTAAAAGTCTTTTATTAATATTATAATAGCCTTAGGGCTAGGTATATAAGATCTAAGAAGATATTAGACTTAATAAAGAGAAAGTTCTATTAGCTAAGTCTCGCCGATAATATAAGAGAGTATATTAAGAGTTACCTTATATATTAAGGTATTAAGGTACTAAAGTATAAACTATATAGTAAGCTATAATTACTATTTTTATTATTATACCTATTTTAAGAGATTAATATAGACTTTATTATTAAATTACCCTTAAGCCGGCGAAATAATAGGGAGGTATATAATATAATCTTTATAATTATATATTAAATAATTAAATATATATTATTTATCCCGATTATAAAGACCTTAAGAGCTATAGGGCTAGCTATATTACTATATAAGTATATAGAAGCCTAATTTAGTATACTAAAAGGCATTATTAATAATAGAGATAAGATTATTATAAGTAAATTCTAGAGGCTTCTTATAGAGATAAGAGAGATATATCGCTAGTTATCTACTATAGATTATCTATAGACCGATAGCTAAATTAAGTAAATCTATTAAACCTTAGTTAAATACCTAAGGGCTTATATTATCGATAAGCTATATAGGTAGGTAGTCTAATTACTTAATATAGCCTTTACCTATAATAATAGTTATTACTTTATTATTAAGGTCTTACCTATATATATACTCTTTAGGTATTACCTAAGATATATAGATTATATTTTAATTATTAAGCTAATTAAAGTATAAGGTATCGCAGAATATATTATAATACTATAATAAATTAGAGATTAAATATATAAATATTAAGAGAAAGTAATTAAGTTATAGGCTAAATACTATAATATAAAATATAAGCTATAGGTATATACCTATAGATAGTATATTAATATCTCTATAAGGAATTAATATTTTAAGAATTATAAATTAGCTCTTTAATTTATTAAGGTTAAGATCCTTAAGAAGTATAATAAATAGATATATAGTATTAAATTATTAGAACCCTATAAGAGGATATATAATATTTTCTATATATTACTCCTAAAACTATAGAAAGATTATAGAATATAGGGCGAAGATATTATTACTTTATTAAAGCTTAAGGATAAGCTTAATAAATAAGAGGTAGAAGAAGTTATTAATTATAAAGAGATTAATAATAAAAAATACTACCTTATAAAGTAAAAAGGCTAGCCTATAGAATATAATACCTAAGAATTAGATTATTACCTAGAAAATATATAAATAATAATTAAGAAATACTATAAGATTATAAAGAAGGTATATAAAAAATAAAATAATATCTAGGCGAGCTAATAGAGAGTAAAAAGTAGCTAGGCTTTCTATTAAAGTTATAAAAATACTACCTATAAAGTATAAAAATATAAGAGGATAGAATAAGATACCTCTATATAAAGGTATATAACTATAAAGTAATAGCGGAATATATATCTAGCTTAAGGGGTATTAATATAAGAGGTAATAATATTAATATTAATACTATTATTACTATTACTATAACTATTAGGGCTATTATTATTATAACCGCTAATACTATATCTATAACTGCTAATACTATAGCTATAAGAGGTAAGCTATTAGCGCTTAAAAGTAGCCTAAATAGCTAGAGTAAAAAGAGTATTTATATTATTATTATTAATATTAATATTATTATTATTATTATTATTATTATTATTATTATCTTAATTATTATTAGCCTTATGCTTATTTCTACGCTTAATTAGCGTAATATTAATATATTTAATAGCTATTAAGGGAGATTACTTATTTTAATTATTAAGGATCTTAATAATAAAAATAATAAAGAAATTAATATATAGATTAATATAGGCCTTTTTATTATAAATAATAATAATCTCGGTAGTCTTTAGGTAAATTAATGCCTACTTAAGGGCCTAGGCCTTAATATTATTATAAATATAAAGAGGTTAAATAGCCTTAATATAGTTCTTAAAGTTAATAAGGTCCTAAATAATATTAGCTTATAGAAGAGATTAATAAAGGAATATTAGGTAAATATTAGATAATATACCTTATAGAGGGTAAAGGTAGTTATAATCTCGCGATAAGACTATTACTCCTATAGGTTATATAAGGTAATATTTATCTTATTAATATTAATAATAAGGTTCTCTAGGTACTTAATAAAGGTATTTTAAGTAATACTATATTTATCTAAGGCCTAAATAATATAATTATAGGTAATAAAAGTAAAAGTATTTATTAGGTTTATAGATATTATAGGGTTATAAAAGTAAAAAGTAATAATAAAGTTCTAATAAAATTAAGTAATACCTTAAAGCTTATAAGGGATCTAGAAGAATATTAATAGGTATATTAATAGATATAAGATAAGACTTATATTATTATATTTAATATTTTATAAGTTATAATAAATATAATAGCCTTAATTCTTAGTTTTATCTATATAGGTTATATAGAATAGCTAGCTATCCTTATATAGGTTATAGATATAATTAAGGTAAGGCTTATATTTAGGCTCTAAATCCTTAAAGCTATAATTTAAATTAAATTAATAGCTTTAGAAGATATAGGTATAGGAAATAAGGGTAGATATTATAGGGTTAAGATAGAAATATTATAGAATAGGTACTATTATTATTATTAATTATAAAGAGATAGAGATAAAAATAATAAAATTAAATTAATAATAATTAAGAAATATAAAGGAGATTATAATATTTATATAGATAATAATAAGGTATTACTATAGAGAGGCTATAGCTATAAAAGGTAAATATTAATAATTAGCTATTAAAGGACTAATAAATATATTTTTATTTATTTATATATAATAAAGATATATTTAATAAAGGTAATAAGGAAGTTATTAGAGGAAATTTATCTTTATTATATAAAAGCTTCCGCGATATTAAAGGAAGCTATTTTAAGAATAAATAATTATTAAAGGCCTTAGAGATTAAGGCTTCTAGAGGGGAGGTAATTATAAGGTTATCGCGAGATAGACTAATAAGGGTAAATAATAGATAAACCCTAGCTTATATTATATAATTAAGCGAGCTAAAACTTTTCTTATTAGGCCCTTTATAGGAACCCAATAAGTTAAAGTCTATATATTAATATAGACCTACCTTTATCTATAGTTCTACCTTAATTATACCTTTAAGGCCTAATATACTTATAGCTAGCTTAAGGGTAATCTAATAATAAAGTCTATATTAATTTCTTAAAATAGATATAATAGTAATAATAATAATTATAGCTTATTATATAGCTTATACCTTAATACCTTAATACCTTAATATATAAGGCAACTCTTAATATACTCTCTTATATTATTAGCGAGACTTAATTAAGAGAATTTTCTCTTTATTTAATTTAATATCTTCTTAAATCCTATATATTTAGCCCTAGGGTTATAATAATATTAATAAAAGACTTTTAGTCTTAATACCCCTTATTCTAGGATAATAAGTTATTCCTTATATTTTAATAGCCTAAGGTCCTTAATAATATACCCCTTATATTTATTAATAGCTCTATATAGCTTTCCTATAATCTTAAGGTAATATTAATTTTAGCTCTATAATTCCTTAATTAATACCTTAAGCTTATATATTAATTATAAGAGAAATATTATTTTACCCTCTATAAATTATCTTATAATAAAATATAAGATATATTATTTTAATATAATAACTTTAACTCTAGATAATTCCCTAGAGGCTTAGCTTAAGTCTTATACCTTTTAAATATTTTATAGAGGTTAACCTTTTATCTCCTTTATTTATCTATAAATAATAATAATAGAAATAATATAATAATAAATATAATATATCTATATAGGCTTACTAAAGGGGATAGGGCCCTTTATTATAGCCCTAATTTCTAAAATATATACTTAAGTAGTATTATCTATATCTTTATTAATCTTAATATTAGCGATATAATATTAAGTAGAATATAGAAGTTTATATATTAATAATAGCTTTTTCTTTAAGGTAAAGAGGATATCTTTATATAAGATCTCGCCCTTTATATAATTTAATCTTTAAGAGAGATTATTAATAGGATTCTTTAAGCTAGCCTTATATTTAATATTAAAATTAAAGATAGAAAGCTTATATATCTATTTTATAAGTCTATCTTTAAGCTCTTTCGCCAATATATCTATAATATTAATAAAAGCTTAATAATTAATTAAGATAAAGAATTTATCTAAAAGTCCTTATATATAATAACTTTAATACTTTAGGCTCTTTATAATAATAAAGAGCTCTTATTAATCTATAGCCTATCTTTATTTTTAGTCTTTAAGCTTCCTTAATTAATAGATAATAAGGTATTATATATTACCTATAAGTTATATAAGGATACCTAAGATAGCTTTAATAGATATATTAATTTTAACCTTAATCCTTAATATTAAATCTTAATATTAGAGAATAATTATAGAGTAAAAGGTTTATTTAAAAGCTTAAAATACCCCTTTAGCCTCTTTTATTTAATAAAATAAGCTAATCTATTTTTTATTCTTACTTCCTTTAAATATCTTAATAAGGGGCCTAATAATTACTAAATAATAAATAATAAATTTCCTATAAATATTATAGAATCCTAAGAATATTTAAATATCCCTAAAGGATTTAGGGGTCTATTACTTAATAATTAACTTAATATATAAAGGCTCTATTTTAATACCTTTCTATATAATAATATATCTAAGGAATTTTATACTTTATTAAAAGAATTTATATTTTAAGAGCTTTCTATAGCATTAAGCTTTAATAAGCCTCTTAAGGACTTTATATAAATACTTTATATATTCCTCTTTAGTCTAGGAGTAAATAATAATATTATTTATATATATAATATAGTAGGTATTAAGCTTATAAATAAGTATTTTATAAATATAGTCTTAAAATATAATAGGTATATTAATAAATCTAAAGGGTATAATAATATATTTAAAGTACCTATATCTTATATAGAAGGTAATCTTTTATTTATTAGCCTTCTTAATTACGATCTTATAATAGGCTTTATAAATATTAATCTTTAAGATCCATTTAATATTATTAAGTCTATTTAATAAATTATTAATAAATAAGAAAAAATATTAATTTTTAATTATAACTTTATTTAATCTCCTATAATTAATATAAAGCCTTAACTCTCTATTTTTTTTAAGAATAAAAAGAATTAAGGCCTTTATTATACTTATAGAGTATTAAATCCTCTTATTTATTAGATTCTCCGCGATATATATATATAGGGCTTTATATTATATTATATTTAGATAGTAGATTAAGCTATATAATAGGTTCTTACCCTTAATTAAATTAATCTTATATACTACTTCTAGGAGTATAGATATATTCTTTATTACTTATTTATTAAAGAACCCCTTAAGTCCCTTAAGTTTCTCTAGGAGGTCCTTAAATATCTCTAATATTAAGTCTTTAGACTTAATAAGCTTTTTATTAGCTAGCTCCTTAAGTATAAAGAAGGAAGTAATATATAGTATATATACCTTCTCTTTATTCTTAATAATCTCTTATATAAAGGATAAAAGGTCTATTTCTATTATTATAATATAATATTATTTATTAATTATATAATCTATTATAGTCCCCTTTTAGCCTATAAAATAATAGGCTATAATAAGGTTATATTTAAGATTCCTTATTTCTATATTAATATATACTTATTAGACCTTCTATAGTTAGCTATATAAATTAATAAGGAAGTAAGTAATTTAATAAGTATTACCTATATAGGTCTTATTACCTTAGAAGGACTTAAGACTAGAGGCTATATAATCTATAATAGGCTTAAATCCTAGCCTCTTTATTAACTTTATATTAATTAAATTAATCTTAGAGGTAATATCTATAAGGACTATAACCTCTTTTTCTATAAGCCTATAGAGAATCAATATAAAAATAGATATAACTTTTTTAATTAAGACCTATTTTTAAATAAAAGGTATAAATAATTTAAGTTTAACCTTTATATACTTTAATTTTCTAATAAATCTAGCTCTTTAGCCTTAATATAGCTAATTTTTACTATTAAGGTCCTTTCCCCTATAGGAATAATATTAATCTATAGGCCTAAATAATACTTTAATAACCTATAGCTTAATCTTCTATATTTAAAATACTTAATAGCTATTTATTTATTATAATAATATTAATTAAATATTTAGCTTAATTAATTAGATTAATTTAATAGGCCTTATAAATATCTTAATAAAGTATTATATTTAGAGGAGTTACCTCCTTAATAGCTTACTCTATAGCTTCCCCTATAGGAGGATAAGCTCTTTTTAGCTAATAATTTAGCGGTATTTAATAATTATTTCTATTATTATCCCTATAATTAAGTTATTAATTAGCCTTAAGTATATTTAATAGCCTAAATAATATCTTATACCCTCTTAATATTAATATTATTTTTTTATAACTCTTTTTTAACTTAAGAAAGAAATTAATAGAAATAATAATAAGCTACTTAAGTATTCTCTTCTTCCTTATATTTCTTTAGTAAAAATATATAAAAGGCTCTTTATTATATAAAGTACTATATAAGGGACTCTCCCTCCTTATATTAGATTACTTTAAGTTTATTCCTTATTTCTCTCTTTTAAAGTTTTAAGTTAATATATTATTTTATAATAAAATATTTAAAGTCTTCCTATATAAACTCTCTTTTATTAAGTAAGTAATTAATATAGGGCCTCTATATAGTTTATAGGGTATAATATAGCTTATTATTAGCCTACTTAATCTTCTATATATTAATCGCTTTAATATATCGCTAGTTACTAATATTAATAGCTTTAAGTTAATCTATAATCTTAATTACCTTAATATTCTCTTTAAGGTCCTTATAGTTATATATTAAGGGTTTATCTTAATTACTTTAGTTTATATTTATTAAGTAATTTATTAATACCTTAAGTATCTTTATCTATATCTTAGCTTAATTAGCTAGGAATTTAATAAATATATTAGCCTAAGTCTCCTGCCTTTTTTATCTCTTATTATATTATCTTAATTACCTTAATTAATAGCTTAACTAATAGAATAAATTAAATCGAGAGCTTAAGCTTAATAATAATAATAATAATAATAAATTATATCGGCGATATAATATAGAGTATCCTCTCTTAAGGGGTATAATTAGCTGTATTAACTTTAAATAATATAATTATTAATCTTAATTTAATAGGTAAATAATATCCTCTAATAATAATATTAAGGAATACCCTCTAAATATAATAGGAATACCCTACTTAAATATATAAGGATAATTACTCCTATAGATTAATTTATCTAAGTCTATTAAGTTAGGTATATTAATAGGTATAATAATTTCGGGAGGCTATATATATATATTTCCTAGTATATTATTAGTAAAGGGCTATTTAGGTATCTCTTAAGTAGGGCTTAAAATAGTTTTAAGTAACCTATTTATCTCGATTCCGCGTTAATCTTTTATAAAGAGTAAAAGTTAAAGAATTATAAATATATTAGGCCTTAAAGGTATAATTAGAGTGGAACTATAGATAAAGGTAGGTCTATATTAATATATAGACTTTAATTTATTAGGTTCCTATAGAGGGCCTAGCGAGAAGAGTTTTAGCTAGCTTAGTTATATAATATAAGCTAGGGTTTATTTATTATCTGCCCTTATCTGTCTATCTCGCAATAACCTTATAAATCAGTCCTTATAAAAAGCTGATTAGCTAGATAAGGAATTATATAGCTAGAAAAGTGGGTTTAAAGATAGATAAGGTTAAAGAGGAAAAAGAGAGCTTCTAATTGGTGGTCTTATTGGTTGTATTATATGAGAGGATATAGATCTAAGGGAGTTCTTCTTCTTTTATAAAAATAGCTCGGAACCTATTCGTCCGATTCGGCCGAAGGTCATACCGCCGGATAGCCTGATTTCCGGGCTATCTAGCCATATAGGGTAGGCTGAAACCGGATAACTGGATCCCGAGTTATCGCTTAAAGATGTATGTAACTATAGAGGTTTTATATTAGGGAATTTAAAACCGGATGGAAAATACCCGTATTTTAAGCCCGGCTTTTAACGGCGTTATCGGGCTTATAATAAAGCCCTATGTCTGAGGTCACGTGACTTACCCTATAGGGTAATATTACTAAAATTATATAATTTTAGGATTTTTATGTAACTCTCTGATATCTTGCTTATATAAGCAGATATTACTTATATAAGTATACCGCTATAAAGCGCTAGCTTTATACTATATAGTAGTAAATTCTTATGCTTATATCTTATAAGCTGGATTTACTAGAATTATTTATAAAGTCCCTTATATATTATAAGGTCTTTTACAACTAAAGATCGCATAAGTCTCCTATTGAGATTATTACTATAAAATATACCTATATAAAAAGAGAGAATAGGACTATTTCCCTATCCCCCTCTTATAATTAAATATATAACCCTACTTCTTATATAAAGTAGAAGACTATTATATTAAGCGATAATATAGAGGAATTAAAGTAATATAACTTTAATTCTATTTATTACGATAATAAACTATATCCCTAGAATAATTTATAAATACCCTTATTTAGGTAAGAGGAATAAAGCTAAAAATAAAATAAAATAATAAAGAAAGAGGAGCTACCCTAGATAGGATTATTAGGATAATAGAAGGAAGCTTTTATACCCCTATATAAATAGGAGGTATAATAAAGGATTAAGAATAATACCTTTAGTAATAATAAGATATTAGAACTTTATTTATATAGAAAGAAACCGCGCTATAGGAGTATATAGAATACCTTATTAAGTTAAAGATACCTTAAATAGATTAAGGCGAAAAAAGAATAATAATACTAAGAATTACTTAATACCTAAGATAAATATAACTATAAAGCCTATAATAATAGCGAATATAATAAAGACTATCTAAGAATAATATTATTAAAAAACTAAGATATCTATCTATTATAGAGCTATAGGCAAAAGAAAAAAAAAAGAAATTCCTATAAAGAGCTCTATATATAACTATAAATAATTAATAGCTAAAATACTTTAAATTATAAATATAAATTAAGGGAAAATAAATAAATACTTTAATAAATAATAGAGCTAAATAAAATTATTTTAACTTAATAATAATAAATAAGCTTAGGCTACTATAGAGGTATAAAAAGGACCCTTATTTAATATATAACCTAAAAAAAGAAAGATTTAACTATAATAATAGGATTATTAAATATAAGATTAATTACCTTATAGTCTTTATTAATAGAAAAAACTAAAGAATCTTATTTAATATTATACCTATATTAAGATACTATCTAGTGCTTAGGTACCTATAGTTATATAGGTTTAATCTATATCTCGATTAGTAGATTAATTAAATAATCTCCTTAAATAAAGAGATACCCCCTTAAGGAGATAAACTTATTAAATATAAGATCTTAAACTTCTACCTAAGATAATAAAGAAGTTAAGAAGAAATAAATATAAAATACCTCTCTACCTAAAGGGATATAATATAAATAATATAAAAGATAAAAGTAATAAGATTAATAAATAATTATAAGTATTATAAAATAATTCTATAAGTTAGAGAAGAACCTTAAATAAATTTATAAGAAACTATAGGATAAATAGCTTAAGAATATTCTATTATAATATTAAATCTATAAAAGACTCTTTATAGAAGAACTTAAGACTAGCTTATTATTATATATATATTATAACCTAAAAATTAAATTTATTAATAGAAAGTAATCTAGCTTTAGTAAATTCTACTTACTTAATATAATATAATTATTAATATTAAAGGAATATATTAAAGATATAATATAGAAAGGATATATTAAGGAAAGTAAATTATTTATTAGATACCTTATTATATTTATCCTAAAGAAGAATAAGAAATAGTAACTTTATATAAACTTTAGGGTACTTAATACTATTATAATTAAGAATTATATATTATTACCCTTAATTAGTGAACTAAAGGACTAATAATTTAATATAAAATACTTTATTATACTTAATCTTAAAGGGGCTTATAACCTTATTTAGATTAAGAAAGGATATAAAATAGAAAACCGCTTTTTATATTAAGTATAAACTCTTTAAATACCTTATTATACCTTTTAGACTTATTAATATATCTATTATATTTTAATAAATAATTAATAATATATTATAAGAATACCTAAATATATTTATTATATATTACTTAGATAATATCCTTATTTTCTCTAAAATAGAAAAAGAATATATAGAATATATCTATAAGGTATTATAAATATTATAAGATCTTAATTTATTAATAGAACCTAAGAAGAGTAAGTTTTATACCTTAAAAGTAGAATTTCTTAGGTATATTATCTCTTATAATAAGATATATATAGACCCTAAAAAGGTTATAATAATAAGAGATTAAAAAAAACCTATAAATATTAAGGAAATATAAGCCTTCTTTAGTTTTATTAATTATTATTATAAATTCCTTAAAAGATTTAAAAAGATTATAATATTATTAATTAATTTAATAAAGAAGGATATATTATTTATAATAGGGAATAAGGTATAAGAAGCTTTTAATAAGATTAAAGAATTTATCTTAAGTAAATTAATCCTTAAGATATTTAATCTATCTTAATTAATTAAACTTAAAATAGATATTTTAGACTTTATATTAGGCGCCTAGATTAAATAATAGGATAATAAAGGATTTCTATATTTAATTATATTTTACTTCTATAAGCTATATAAAGTAGAATTTAATTACCTTATCTATAATAAAGAATTCCTTTTTATTATTAATACTTTTAAGGAATTTTAATATTACCTTATTAAAAGCCTTTATTAAATTAAGGTCTATATAAACTATAAGAATATCTTATATTTTATTATTACTAGGGAATTAAATAGCCGGTAATTATATTATATTAAATACCTCTTAGAATTTAATTATATTATAATCTATATAAAGAGAAAGGAAAATAAAAGAGTTAATATTATTAATAAATAATTAGACCTTAATATAAGGAAAATTAAAATAAATAAATAATTATTATAATAGACCTTAAAAGGATACCTTAAGTAAAGACTTATTATATAAACTATAAAAATATTCTTTTAGATTAATAAAGTAACCTATATAATAGAATAAAGTAATCTATTATTAAAATAGATCTTAAGATATAATAAATAACTCCTAGATAATAAAAAAATAAATAAATAATAAATCCTAAATAAACTATAATATAACCTTATACACGAGATATATAAATATTAGCTATATAGATATTAAAGAATTAATAAAACCTTAAAATAAATTAAAATAATATATACTTTTCTTAATATAAAGAAGATAGTTATATAAGTTATAAATAAATATAACTTATATATAAAAATAAAGGTATAATACTATAAACCCTATAGGAAACTATAATTACTCCCGGTTATATAATAACCTTAGGAATTAATTACTATAGATTTTATTATTAAGCTACCTCTATTAAAAGAATTAATTATTAAAAATTTCTATAATAATATTTTTATTATTATAGATAGATTTATAAAATTTTCCTATTTTATTCCTTATAGTAAATTAATAAATATAAAAGAATTTATATACCTCTTTTATTATAATATCGCTAGGATATATAGAGTACCCCTTAAAGTTATCTTAGACTAAAGACTACCCTTTATATTTAAGTTTTAATAAAGATTAATTAAATACCTTAGAATTAATTATAAACTCTCTATAATATACTATAAGGAGATTAATAGATAAATAAAATAAATAAACTAAATATTAAAATAATACCTTTAATACTATATTAACTATAAATAAAATAATTAAGTTAAGAAATTATTAGCTATATAGCTAGCCTATAATATAATAATTAATAAAATATAAAGATTATATTAGCCTATATTAATTTTAAGTTTACCTTAAATACCTATAGATAAACTTAAAATATAATTATTAACCTTAAAGTAATCTTTATTAATAATTAATTAAAGAATCTATATAAAGAAATAAAAATTAAATTTAAATTTATTAAAATAAAATAAATAATTATATTAATAAAAAAAAATTAAGAGATTAACCTTTATAGAGGGAAATATAATCTATTTTATAATAAAAAATATTATAATAAAAAGATAAAATAATAAACTTAACTATAAGTATATTAAACCTTATAGAATTAAATAAAAAATCTTATAAAATAATTATAAATTAGATTTATTATTAAAAATTAAGCTTTATTTAATTTTTATATTTTATTATTTAAATTAATAGAAAAATTATTTAAATTAAGATTAATAATAAATTAAAAGCTAAAGTTAATAGATTAAAAGAATATATTATAGAAATTATCTTTAATATAGATAAAATTAATAATAAAATAATATATTTTATTAAATAAAAAGATTATTTAGACTTAAAAAATATATAGGAATTATTAAAATACTTTATTAATATATAATACCTCCTAAAGAGCTTCTATTAATAGTATTAAATATAGGCTTATTAAAATTAATAGTATTTTAATTAATTAAATTAAAAGCCCTAAGGGAATATACCTCTATAATAATAAATAACTCTTCCTAAAGCTTACCTAACTCCTTTAAGGTATAAAAGTTATATTTAAAAGCCTTATTACCTTATGCTTTAAGTAATTATTTCTATTTCTAGATATAAGTAAATTTAGCTATTACCTCCTTAAGAATAACCTCTACCTTAGCCTCTTTATCTTTTAGGTATTTATATTTATAAATATTCTTTATTATTATCTAAGATATTAATTATTAGCTATAGAGAGAAATAAGGTATACCTATAAAAAGAAGCTATATTAGCCCTATTATAAATAACCTTTATATTAATATAATTAAAATAATAATTAAAGTAATTAAAAATAACCTTATAGGATAAGCCTTAATAGAAATAATAAATATAGAGTATAATTTTAGAATTAAAAGCCTTAATATAGGTAGAAAGACCTTATACTTTAGAGAGCTTATAGGAGGAAATATATTTAAAAATTTAGCTTAATATTATATTAATAATAGAAAAAGATTTTTATAAATTAAAGTTACCTATTAAAGGTATTTAATTATTAAAGTTAGCCTTAAGGATAAAACTAAGAAAGGGGAGACCTTATATTATTAATATTCTTAACTTTATTATAGCCCATAAAGGCGATTAAAGGTGCCTAATATTTATTAATAATTAAAATAGTAAAGGCCTATACCCGGACTAGGGATCTCAATATACTATATTAATAAGGGTTATTACTATATTATATACGGCCGCAATAATACTATAATCTATTAAATTAAGCTATTTATAATAAATAGTAATTTAATAGTGAGGCTTCCTACCTTAACGCACTCTCTAAAAAGAAGAGCTAGAGATACTAGCTATTAGCCTTAACGAACTCTCTAAGAAGAAGAGCTAGAGACACTAGCGGCCTCACTTAACTAACTCTATTCTAAATAAATAGGCTATCTCTTAACTAAATAGAGAGCATAAGAACCCTAAGGGGAGCTATAGTTCTTCTAGTCTAATCTTCTAACTATTAACCCTTAATAACTAATAAGATCGGCTCGCTAAAGTACTAATTCCAATAGAATAACTATTAATATAACGATAATAAGAGCTCCGCGATTAAACCTTTAACTAAACGATATAGGTAATATAGCTAGGTCCTATAGGACCCTACCCCTATATAGCGACGAAGAGCTTAGTGACGTATTGCTAGATATGCCTACTAATATATAATAAAGACTTAAAGAAAGAGCTAATAGTAGGTTCCTTAAGTATATCTAGTACGAGACCTTATACTTTAGGGATAAATACTATATCGACCTTATAATCTTCGGGGTTAAGATTATTATCGCGCTTTAATTTCTACCGGTATTTTATTACCCTACCTTATATAGGTGGGTTAATAGAGAGCTAGACCTACTATATCGCCTCGCAAAGAAGCTAGAGTAAGGCTAGGAGCCTAATAACTAAGAAATAAGGTTCCTCTAGGATCTTAATACCGATACCTACGCTATATAGCGTATAATACTAGCCGTCTATCTTAATATAGTGCGGAACGCCTAAGTACCTACGCAATAATATATTAAGCTCTATAGCTAGTTTGAAGATAATAAGGAGGAGGTCTAGAGGGGTTAATTCTATTTAGGGGATTAGGATAGGGTTAGAGTTTTAGTGATTTAGAAGGATAACTATATAGAGGCGGAGGCCTCAATAGGTAGAAGAGATCTATTTAATTAAAATATCGTCGGCCGAATTTATAGTTAAGATATATAATACGTATAGTTCGTGAAAAAGTATAATATGAGGTCAAAGATAATGCGTTCAACCGGAGCCGGGGCTATTCTCAGTAAGAGCCTTAAAATGCTCCTTACGTAAGCACCCGTCACGTGGGCCCGCGGGTCACATGACTATCGAGCCCATAAGTCAGTCCCCTCGCTCCAGGCCAATAATAAAGTATTATATAGAGACGCAATAAGCAATAGTTAGTAAGGTAAATAGTAATATAAACCGGAGAGACCTTATATTATAGCTATAATAAGGGCTAGATAGGGAAATATAATAGAAGTACTTTAATTAAGCCTAGGATTAAGGGGACTAAATATTACTTATATTAATCTTAAGATTAAGCTTTAAGAATATTAATCCTACCCTAGATTAAATAATAGAAATATTAATCTAATTACTTAACCTTAAGTATATAGAATATATTTATTATACTTTCTTATATAATAGCTACCTTAGCTATTAATATAACTTAATTATACTTAATACCCTTAAGTATATTACTAGATATAATAATTACTTATTATTTAAACTACGCAATTAATCCTATTGCTAATATAAACCTAATATAACCGGTTTATTCCTTAGATCCTACCTGTTACGGCTTGGTCCCCCGTAATGGCGCTGTAAGCCCTATAGGCAGTGAATGCACCTTCTGTAATTGCTATAATAGCGATTATGGCCTAATCTTTTGCCCCGTGGCGCAGCGGCTAAGGTGCCCGCAGCTGTGACCGTGCCGTCACACAATAATCGCTATAAGCGGGTGACCCGAAGCTCGTAGGTTCGAGCCCTGCCTTCGGCATAGTTGCTCACAGGCTTGCCTGATGCACATAAGGGCATGTGCGGGGCTTGCACTCGGGGTTGGTTAGCTGCTACCCTATAGGGCTTGATGACCCCTATACGGGATGGCTCTATAGTGGGCTTCCGAGGCGTAAGCCCCTGAGAGAGGGCATCGTGTTACGGCTTGGTCCCCTGTAACGGCGCTGTAAGCCCTATAGGCAGTGAATGCACCTTCTGTAATTACTATAATAGCGATTATGGCCCAATCTTTTGCCCCGTGGCGCAGCGGCTAAGGTGCCCGCAGCTGTGACCGTGCCGTCACACTACCGCACCATTATATAGAGAATAAAAAAATAATTACCTAGAGAATAATTAATTAATTAATAGAGAAATTATTTATATAATTAAAGATAGGCAGCCTAAACTAAGTTAGGCATCTAGCATCTAGGCTAAGCACGCAATCTTATTAGCTTTAAAATATCCACACTATAATTAAGCGCTTTTAAAATAGGGGGGCCTTATAGGGACATAGGTACCTATAGCTCTAAAATTTCACGGTTATATATAGGCATTATCTAAGCGTGGATGCGCTAACACTGCGATAACTACAATGAGATATAGCTATAGGCTTATGTAGATTGTGTTAATAAGGAGGGATCGCAGCCGGATTGGTGTATTAAGTGGCCCTATAAGGATGTACTCCCGGGCGTAATAAATTCTACTGCTACTACTACTACTCCTGCTCCTATGACTATAGGGCTGAACAGGAGACCGGTCCCCTACGAGGCCCGCCAATGCCTTTCGGAACAGGCCTGAGAAGCAAGGCGCTTGCCTTGAAAAAAGTGCAAAAAGAAAAGAGCCTGACACAAGCACTTATCTTATGAAAAAATGTGAAAAAGAACGATGCCGACAAGCACTGTCTTCCAGGTAAGTCGCGACGAAGCCCGAGGTAGGTATCGCCTGATGGCCTTAGGCAGTTGTGGGCGTCTTTGCAGGTGTCTGTTTATAGGCTTGCGACGGCGCATGCGCCATGGCTAGAGGTGGCGCGAGGGTCCAGGCGAAGTTAAGGTGGATATGTTCGTTTCGGCGTGAGTCTTTCGGTCGGCTCGTTGTCATTCCCTCGATCTAATAGGTCCGAAAAAGTCTGTGACATGGGGGTCGATGCATGGCCAACCCCACGTGCCCTGCAAGAAAAGCAATGATTGGCCGTACTGCACCATTTCGAGTGGGTACTAATGGAGATAAACCAAGTAGGTCAGTCAAGCGAATAAACCTATGTGCTGTCTTGAATCTCCAACTTTTCAGCATTCAAGCCGTTCTGTACCAATTCTGCTGCCATCGACAAGAGCTTCAACACAATCCTACACTATTACCAGGATGGCTATTCGACGCTGGAGAGGCGGGCAGCCTGTTAACATCGGGGCCAAGTTGTGGAATGCCATCCACACTAATTACCATCTTGGGTTTACCTCCTTTGGTGGTCCCCCAGTGCATTTCAAAATCGTGAGCTACAGCTTTGTTCTTATGATCATGTTCCATCGTGGCGTATATTGCGTCTCGGACAGAGCGACTGCTGACGAATGCCCTCACCTTAGTTTCATGACAAATTCGTCCAGAAGCTGCAATGGATCGACGAGCAAGTGGTAGGTCGAGTTTTCCGTGGTATCGTTGGGTAACGCAGCATTACTAATCAGTATGCAGTATCAAGAGCTGTTCAGTGTATGCCAGGCTTTCTCTGGCCCTGGTAGCACCAAAATGCATTACTGTATCAACCTCATCCATGACGGTTTCCCGCCTGCCTTGCTGAGCTTTTTTATCTGGAGGTAAGCAGCTATGTCCAGTCCAAAATCTCGCATCGGCGCTGCTAACTTGCTTCACTAGCTTACCTGGCGCCCTCGGAATGTACGGCCTCTCCATTGGCATCTCTAACATCGGAGACTCACTCCCCGGTCCGGTTTATGCACTCCTCTCCGGCCTCAACGCCTCGACCGTCGGCATCATCGCAGCCGCCGCTGTTCAACTGACAGAAAAAGCCATTACCGATAAAATAACCCACGTAATCGTCTTCCTCGGAGGCACGGCCGGCATCCTATATAACGCGCTGTGGTACTTTCCCCTTCTGATGTTCCTGGCCGGCGTCGCAACCGTCGTTCATGATTATCGCTGGCTTCACGGCCCCGTCAAGGCCGTCGTGAGCGTGGTGAAGAACCCCAGAAGACGACGCCTGGCAGAAGAGCCGGAATCCGTCGAGCTTTCGCAGGCGCAGTCTATCAATCAGCACAATCAGCACAATCAGCACAATCAGCACAACACTGCTACCGCCACTGCTACTTCTTCCGATGCTGCGACAAAACGGAATGAGGCAGGGACGCGCTCAAGCCGAGACAACGATGCGGAAACTCTTCCGGTTACTGAGAACGGGCATCCAGAGACCGAGTCGGAACCCCGCGTCGTCCCACCAGAACGCAGCCTCAATTTCTCTTGGACCTTCGGCCTCGGCATAATTGTCTTTTTCCTCATTACTTTCATCGTCATCATGGTCCTGCGCGGCGTGTTGCCTGTTAAATCGCTCCTCTTCAGCTTCTTCGCAAACATGTACCTCGCAGGAACTATCATCTTCGGCGGAGGTCCCGTTGTTATCCCCTGCTCCGCGAATACGTCGTCGCCGAAGGCTGGGTTAGCCCGCGAGACTTCCTCATCGGCCTAGCCATTCAGCAGAGCTTTCCCGGTCCCAACTTCAACTTCGCCGTGTACCTTGGCGCCCTGACTGCGATCAACGGGGGTTACAACTCGGCTGCAGGGGCTGCACTCGGATTCATTGGCATCTTTGCCCCAGGCCTCATCACCGTTCATGGCACCATGGGCATATGGAGTGCTATCCGCGGCCTTAGATGGGTAAAGTCGCTCCTCAGAGGCGTTAATGCTGGCGCCGTCGGGCTCATTTATACCGCAGTCTACCGCCTGTGGCAAATCGGTTACATAGACGAAAATTTCCAGCAGGGGACAAGTCTCGCACAGGAACCATGGTGGGTTGTCGTGACGGCATCGAGCTTTGTCTTCGCCTACTCTTTTGGCGTGAACCCTCCGGTCGCTATCATCATGGGCGCTGTGCTGGGCCTAATCTGGTATGGGGTTGTCAGGGCTTAATTTAATGTAAGATGGACGATAGTCTCCATTTTAACTTCACTCCAGGGGAATAAGTACAGCACCTCCGCCCTCCCTACTACCCATCCTGAAGGCTTTCCAACCCGCCTTGGGGAGGTCAATCGCGTCGTCCTCAGCTAAGAATTTCATAAACACACCATGAGTGACAACAACCACATTCGTCCTTCGCCTCTCGTCATCCTCTTCTCTATCCTTCTCGAGTGAAGCAATAATCTCACCCAATCTCTCGCGGAATCGTTGCGCTCGTTTAACGACCGCAGCATCATCCGCGGCGTACAACCCCTCTTTGATGAACCATTCATGCCCCAAGTCCCCAAAATCGAGACCTGGAAAGGCCTTGTTCAGTTCAGCACGTCCAGACCCGGTGTCACAAGGAAGGTCGCTGCGCTCCTGAAGGTCGGGGTCGATAATGAGCTGGGCGCCGCCTGCTGCATCTTTGCGGAAGACTTGAGGGAAGCCGGCGGTCGTAGTTTGCAACGTGCGTGTAAGTGGAGATGTGAGAACGACGGCGATTGAGGCTGGGTCAGGGAAATTTTCAGTCAGATTCGCTGCCTGGGCCAAGCCGCTAGCGGTAAGAGGTGGATCTCGTTGTGTGAAGTCTTTCGAGATGTTGTGCTCCGACTCGGCGTGGCGGACGAGGTAGATGACTGAAGACATGGCTGTTCTTTGCAGTTTTTCGTAGTTTACCCTTGTGAAAGGGTTCGTAGATTGTTTCTATGCCATCGGTGCTACGATGTGCTGATAGCATTGTTATATAGGTAACCATAGAAAATTAGATAAAAAAGAACGCCATCAGTACCTAATATGACACCATCGACTACTAAAGCTGTCTCCACTCTGTGAATGGCTCCCGCAGGTTTTTCTAATATTTATGACCGCTTCTGCACCGAGAATTCCTCTCCTCCTTTCTTACAGAATAGGCCACGTTTTGCTCCTTTTGATGCCTCGATATTAGTCAGTATGGATGGATACATAGGTTTTATTTCACCTGAGATCATCCCTGGAATGGCAGAATTTATTTTGAATGTAATATGTTATATTTCGGCGCAGCCGATCTAACTCAAAGAGGAATTTCCTAACACATCATAATCCCAATTCCACCCCGTCCTGCAAGCAGGCTTATTGGGCGCGGCATAAAATCCGGTCTAACCTGTTTGGGGGGAAACCGTGGCGAAACCTCGGACGAAAACCTTCCCACTTTAGCTAGCCATAAAAATCCGCGGGGCGACACAGAGGCCTCAATTCCACTAATCACAATCGTCCTACAGCAACGCCCCTTGCTGAATAAGGGCCGCAGTCAGCTCCATTCGGCGGCAGCTCTCCGCGACAGGTCGATCACTGCGGCGGCCCTAGAGCCGGCTCTAGGGGGTTAAAATGGTGCCCTACGGGGTTTCGAACCCGGCACCTCTGTGAGGCCTACCTAGGCGGTAACCACTCCGCCATCGGGCGTAGAATTTATTTCTATGAATTGAACGTATAGGCACCTGATGCTCTGATTGACCAACTTACAGAGCCCGCTGGCTGAGGTTAGTAGCCAGACTGGCGCGGGGAAAAAAAGTGGTGCAGGAGGAAAGAAGGTAGCGCAGGGATTGAGGTGAAGCGATTGTGGTGTAGGCGGCTCGCATGGACTATTTAGTGGCCCGAGCTTGATTTTTGGACCGCCAAGAGGGCACGGAAGGAAGAACCTTTCGGAACAAGTGCCTCAAGGAACGAAAGGTTCTTCCTTCCGTGCCCTCCTCGAGGTCCAAAAAGGAAGCTCGGGCCACTAAATAGTCGTATCTCTCAGCCAGCGTGTCAAGGTCCTCCCAAGACTGGATGAGCTCAGCAACCGCCTCTGTCCCGCCAGCTTCAAACGTCTTGCGGAGTCTCTTCAGCATCCTCACCAAGAAAATATCCCGGAAGCCCTCGGTCCGAGGGAGCGTGGCCGGGCGACTGGTGAGGTCTTGGTCGTGAATCAATGTCCGCCAGAAGGCTTCAACAGAGGACTGCCCCGTGGGGAGGTAGACGGGGTCCATGCGGGCCAAGATCTTGATCCAACCCTCCACCTTTGACTCCCTGATTTCTTCAAAGGACTCTCCCGTCAGCTCGACCTGGCCGAGGGGGATGCCTTTCAGGCGAAGCGCAGAACCCTTGATTCCAAGTGAAAGCTGATCTAGCATCTCCTTCATGTTCCCGCCTGCGTTGACCTGGGCCACAGATTTGAACTTGGGGCCGCAGAGGGGATGGCTGTCGAGGATTGGTGAGAAATCCGGGCATCAGGAGGGCAACCCCTCGGTTCGGCGTCGGGACGGATCCTTGACCAGCGCGAGGAGCATCAGGGTACCGGATGTTTCCAGGATCTCCCTTGCCACCGCCTCAAGGAGTTCCGCGGCACCAATGTCGTAGTTTGGACGCAGATGAGTCGGCATCTCGATGCCTTGGGCATTGGCCATATGCTGAAAGATCCCCCAAAGCCCATACACAATGTCGCGGTGATCGGTAGCACTAAAGCCAACCGTCCATAGGAGAAGCTTCAATAAAATAAGGCCAGCAGTGCCGCCCTTTCCGGGACGGTTGATCAGCTGCTCATCTTCCATGCCAGCCGTAAAGTCTATGAGCGGGATGACGTCGAGCCAGCTGCTCCGCTCCCCTTTGCACCATTCACGAAGAATCTGAATTCTCTCGGCTTGGTAGATATAGACATCATCCATACCATTAGAGTCGGGGCGAATGGGTGCCGCTGCGTCAACGAGAGCCAGACACAGCGTGCTCAGGTGTAGGAACGCTGCTGTGGCCCCGACCTTGTCGAACGGGATGATGGTGTCGCGGTAGAAGACGCCGACCTCTTTGGCGAGAGCTACTTCCTGTATGACCCAGACTCTGGCGAACCAGTTGCTCTCAAACAAGACGACCAGTGCCTCTACCTCTTCCATGGTGAAGGGTGCCAGGCCGTAGTTCCGTGGCATGTCCTCAAAGCTCATGCAGACGTTGTATTTCTGGTTCGAGATGATCCTCTTCGTCTCGCGGGTGGCCTGCTCGCCGAGCCGGTCCACAATCTCCAACCCAAGCTCAAGCTGGGTGAATGGCTTCCCTAGCCAGATGAGCACAACTTCTGCCCCGCTGTATATCCTATTCATGGCCGAGACTTGGAGCTGGCGTTCGGACATGTTGCTTTGGTCGATGCACAAGGCGTCGATCCATACGGGCTTTGACGGGCAGTATTGGCACAGATGCTGCAGGGCGTCGTAGAGGTTTGTTGTGACAAAGAATGGCTCTCCATTCAAAAGAATAGGCCAGTCATCTGACTGTGCAAACTCGGGGTCGCTGCTCCTGGGCGGGCCCCAGGTATACGAGAGGGCATAGTAGTTTGGGGTCGTGGCGTCCGAGATGTGATGGGTTGTCAAGGTGACGCTCGGGATCTGACGCTCATTCTTGTTGTTTTCGAGGCTGGATACCAGCTCAACAGCAGCAAGCCGGAACAAGGTGTAGTCCAGCGTGCTCGCGTAGGCGGACATTGCCACGGATGCGCTGGGAGGATGCGTATGAAGGAAGATAGGTGTGGCGAAATTGAGGGGGAAAATACTTGAGCAGTGGAGAGTCTCGGCCCACTGGGATGATGTACTTGTCTCTCAGGTCGAAAAGAGACAAGCGTGGCAGGTAGGGGGTCCTACACCCAGCTTCTTTGCAATCTCACCAATGAGAATCTTCAACTCACGTCATCTGCCAATGCCTAATGAGCGACTAGATCACCAAAGAGCCGTCCTCAAGAGTTGATGCTGGTCTTTGAATGGATATCATATCCAAAGATAGTAAGTAATACTTTTTCTGGGAAGATGCTGGCCGACGTTTTCCGAGGTAACTGTTGAGATAGCTATGGTTGTTACACAAATGACTTGATTAAGCATTTTCTTTTCTTGCGATTCCTACCATATATATCTTGGCATTTTAGATCAACATCTATGATCCACATGCCCGAGTTTTTGAGGTCGCCAAGTCCTGTAGGTCAAGTGCTGTCGGTTGAGTTGCACACGATCTAGCCGCATCGGATAGACCCTCGGCTGCCTCTTAGCTGCATTGCACACAGGAAGTACACATCTACCATTGCCTGTATCAAATTAAAGATGATGCAATACTGATTACAAATAGACCAAGAAGGAATCGCGATGTAAGCAAGCGATGCTCCGACTTCAGGTGACGTTGCTCCTCGCTTATTCGGACTCTCGGATTGCCTTAAAGAATGCGAGAGTCGCAGGAATTGTGCCGAATTCCGCGCCTATCGCCCAACAAGATTTGCGCTAATACAACGCCTCTCTGGTGCAGGGCTGATAGATTCGACAGTTAAGCGAAACCGAGGAACGACGGGCGGTGCATGAATTGTTAGCGCGTGTCACCACTCGACAGCCACCTAGGTCAGTGGCGTTGGAGACGCTCAGCCCTATTGGCCCTTTCCTGAACAGGCAATATTTTTGAGAATTCCGAGTGCGAGTGCGAATAGGACGCGAGAGCGATGCGAGACAAGTAATCATTCAAGATGAGCGGGCCAACTTGTACGCCTCGAATAAAGGTTATATATTGCCTGCCAAGTCGGCCTCAACTCCCTTGGTTGCTCATCACACATCTCATTCAATCTCAGAAAATGCACTCAAACAACTTCAAGGTCATCGTGGTCGGTGGTGGTCCCGTCGGACTCACAGCTGCCCACGCCCTCACCCAAGCCAACATCGACTGCATCCTGTTGGAAAGTCGGCCGAGTGCTATCATCGATGCCGGAGCCAACCTCGTCCTGATGCCGATAGGTATACAAGCCCTCAGTCAGCTTAGTCTACGCGACTCTCTTGAACAAGTCAGCACTCCGCTTGATTGCACGCAACGCCAGGATCATCAGGGCCAAGATATTGGCAGTGCGCAGTGGTTCTTATACTTCAAGAAGCAGTAGGTTCCGCCATGTTATTGACTGTCAGTCCAATGCTAATTATGCCAAGTTTCGGCGTATCACCTCGAGTCGTGAGTCGCCATGACCTCACCAAAGTACTCTACGAGTCCCTTCCGTCGAGAGTGCAGGATAACATCTTGCCTGGGAAGAAAGTCAAGGATGTCATCACACTCGAAGAGGGCATCCAGGTTACTTGCACCGACGGCAGCTCTCACAAAGGCTCCATTGTCATTGGCGCAGACGGCGCCCATAGTCTCGTTCGGGAACAGATGCGCAAGCTGGCCGTGGAAGCCAACTCGACCGAGATGAATGAGGAAGAGCCCTTCTTGACAACTTATCGATCACTCTGGCTCCGAATGCCTACATCCGAAACCGGCCTGCAAGCCGGCGTCACCTCTGAGACACACGGTCCTGACGCCACCACTCAGCTGTTTTCTGGCCCAGAGACAACCGTGATGGGCTTATATGAGAAGTTAGACAAGCCGACACGGAACCGAGTGCGATACACTGAGGAGGATCAAGCCGCATTGGTCGAACGATGGGGTCACCTCCCGCTTGCGCCTGGAGGCAAGCTCAGCTTGAAAGAGGCATTCTCTCATCGAACCCAGTCAGGAATGGTCAACTTGGAGGAAGGCGTTGTGAAGCACTGGAGCTGGGACGGGCGGATTGTGCTTGCCGGTGATGCTGCTCACAAATTCACTCCCAGCACCGGAGCGGGCTGTAACAACGGCATCGTTGATGTCTTGGTTCTCGTCAACGAGCTGCACCGGGCTGTCCAGGAAGCAGGAGCACCAGACAGAACCCAACTGTCGGAGGCCTTTGAGAGGTACCAAGCTTCACGGCTGCCAGCCGTAACCAAGGCTTGTGAGGGGGCAGGCCAGGCGACGGCGAGTGCGACTTGGCAAACAGCGGTGCACAAGTTCATCGACAAACGAGTCTTGTCGAGTCATTCCGTGCAAAGCTTCTTGTTTAGCCAGGGGGCAAAGAGGATGCCACAGACACCGAGGCTGGACTTTGTCAAGGAGACAGGGTGCTTGAGCGGAAGGTTGGTTTAAGGGAAGACGGTAAAACAATTGGTTTCTATTAGGCGTGTTTAGAGGTAGAATGGTATGATAGAATAGACTAATGCTTTCGGCTAAGTGTAATATCCAGCTGACATTTCCCATTCCACGTCATCTCGTGCTCTTCTCCGGCTTGTATCCTTCTCAGCGCGTCTCAACCAGGTAACCCGGAGGAAACAGGTCCGCCTGATGCAACTCTTACACCCTTCAGGGGACGCGTTGACACGATGGACTATATGCCCAAGAACGCTCCTGCTCGTGGAAAATACTCTCCCCTGCTCGGCCACCATGTCACTGAGGTTTCCGCAGGGTGACGTTTGGGTCCGGCCAAGTTATTCCTCCAATCGCGTGGCTCATCCTACTCCAACCTCGTTACATCAAGGATGCCACTGAAACAACATTCCAATGATTCGAGGCATTATTATTCAAGGAGAATTGTCGTCGAATAAAGTTGTTTCACACCAGGATACAGGTCGGCTTTATTATCATCCCTCAGGGGGTTTTATTTGTATATAGGAGCAGTGTTTGCCTTTAATCTTTGAGAACAAGACAGATTAAGGCATTGACTTGACACTTATTTGTCTTTTGTACATACAACATGCAGCTGCTTCGCTTCCTCTTTGTCGCCGGGCTTGCCGTTGCGTCTCCCGGTCCCTCTCTGTATCGCAGGGCTGCGGCTACTGATACCTGCACCATTGGATACTGCACACAGAATGGCGGGTATGTTTGTTCCCTACTGCAAGAGAATCTGCCAACGAGGTTTACAGAACTACCGGAGGATCGGGCGGAAAGCAAGTTACCGTCAGCAGCCTCAGCGAACTAACTGCTGCGGCCAGCGCTGACGGTGCTGCCATCATCTTTGTCCAGGGCAGCATCTCAGGTGCCGCCAAGGTTCAAGTCACGTCAAACAAGTCCATTATTGGCAAGACGGGCAGCTGTATGTCATTATCCAAGTGCTTTATATGAAGCTGGCCAACACTCCTTCAGCTCTTACTGGCATCGGCCTCACCATCAATGGACAAAAGAACGTCATTGTCCGCAACATGAAGATCTCCAAGGTCGAGAATGCCTACGGTGATGCCATCACCATCCAAAAGTCGACCAACGTCTGGGTCGACCACTGCGATCTCTCTGCTGTGAGGTCGGGCGACAAGGACTTCTATGATGGACTTGTTGACCTGTCGCACGCCGCTGACTGGGTGACCATCTCGTACACGTACCTCCATGACCACGTAAGTCGGGCTTGGCATAAGAAACATCTCCAAGTTTACTAACCATATCGCCTCTTTCAGTCCAAGGGAACGCTGGTCGGACACTCCGACAAGAACGCTGCTGAGGATACTGGCAAGCTCCATGTGACGTATGCCAACAAC
Source organism: Fusarium virguliforme (assembly GCA_020883615.1). Classification (NCBI taxonomy): domain Eukaryota; kingdom Fungi; phylum Ascomycota; class Sordariomycetes; order Hypocreales; family Nectriaceae; genus Fusarium; species Fusarium virguliforme. Next base: position 291,508 of record JAJHJD010000009.1, on the reverse strand, counting down.
CACTTCAACAACGTCCGCAGCCGCGGACCTCTTCTCCGATTCGGCACAGCCCACCTCTTCAAGTGAGTCTTTGCCTGTCTACTTTATACTTCCAAGACTAACTTGACCATAGCCAATACTACGACACCATGGACACCGGCCTGAACAGCCGCATGGGCGCCCAGGCCCTCATCCAGTCGTCTGTCTTTACGAATGTCGGCAAGAAGGCTATTTTCAGCGAGTCGAGCTCGGAGATTGGCTACGTCGTTGCCGAGGATGTCGTGCTCGGCGGTGAAAGCCAAAACACGGCCAGCACGGGTACGCTGACTGCCAGCAAGATCCCGTACAAGTACACCCTTCTTGGATCGGGCAAGGTGGCTTCGACCGTTCCTGGCGAGGCAGGCCAGAAGCTTAGCTTTTAGTTGGGTTCAGGGGTTTTATGGGCAGACCACAAGCGGATGCGCCCCTTACTGACGTAAATGACGGTCGTATTTGCGAAATATACTCTTGATATGCCTCTTGAAATCAGTTTTCTTTCGCCATGTCGCAGTCCATGTTCTCTCTCTTGTAGTTGGGCAGATGAGGCCATGCCAGATTTGCAGGATCCCGTAGAAATGCGCCCGGAAAGGAGTGGACGGCTTGCGCGATTTGACTCAATCTATGACCCAGTTTTCCAGCTCAGTGATAATTACGGAAATACGGTACTAACGAATGTTGTTGGTTGATGAACAACCTGAGACCCGGCGTCGGCCAAATTGGCCGCTGTCTCCACCACCACCAACATCGAGTTAGTTGTGTACCGGCGAATCTGGCCTGCGACAAACACAATTCTCCAAAAGGAGGGTCTTGATCATTAGTAATGACGGCGAAATTGTCGCTCGTGCTACAGTGACGGCCAAAATGTCCTGGAAATGTAGGTTGGGAGAAGGTTACTCCACTGCACTTCTCACAAGTATAACTAGAGCTCAGTTCCAGAGAAGTACTCTCTCATCATCGACAACAATCATCAGCTCCCGAGCAACACATCTCTCAAGCATATCAAGTATTTACTCTCACATTTTACGGCTACAAAATGTCTTCTCCTCTCCCTCTTGCGCTCGTCACTGGTGCCAGCCAAGGCATTGGCCGTGCCGTGGCCCAGATCCTCGCCAGCAAGCACAACTACCACGTCCTCCTCGGTGTTCGGAACCTGGAGACCGGAGAAAAGGTGGCTGTTGATCTCCGCAACGCAGGCCACCAGGCTTCACTTGTGCAACTCGACCTGACCTCGCCAACATCAATTGAGGCAGCCGTCGAGGACATCAAGACCAGATTTGGGTACCTCGACGTTCTTGTCAACAACGCCGGTATTCTGATCGACCACCATGAGGGCCTCAGCACTTGGGACCTCTTCAGCAGGACATTCACGACCAACGTCATCGGCACAGCCACTTTGACTGAGGGCCTCGTCCCGCTTCTTCTCAAGGCCAAGGCCGGACCCCCTCGCGTCATTTTTGTCACCAGCGTCATGGGCAGTCTGGAACGGTCGACCGATAAGACAACACCCTACTACCCAATCGACTACAAGGCGTACGATGCGAGCAAGGCGGCTGTCAACATGCTCATGCTCAACTATGCGCGCATCTTGGATAGCGCTGGGGGCAAGTCCAACTCTGTGTGCCCTGGCTTGGTCAAGACGGCATTGAACGGCTTTAGCGAGTACGGCCATAGCCCTGAAATCGGAGCTGAGCGCATTGTCGAGATGGCGACTCTGGGCGAAGATGGGCCAACCCGGACCATTAGCGACCGAAACGGTCCGCTCCCTTGGTGAGGTGCACGTGTAGGGGAATGGAGGGCCATAAATAGAAGTTGGTAGGAAGTTATCCAGGCGAGGAGACAGAGAATGTACCACAGTTTGCAGTTTATAATCCAAGTCAAATCAGCAAGGATGTTGTGGAGATATGCATCTTAACTCCGGCAGGGTGACACGTGACCACGTAATTCCCAGTGCGACAATTCCTGCGACTCCATCACAATGTAACAGGCCTTTTCGTCCCAAGGACACACTATTGTCGACCGTTGCTACTTTGCATATGAGCTTACAGAGCTCTATCCGCCATGGAAGTGCATACCGAACTTCAATTCCTCCAGAGCTGCTCTCTCTGCCAGAAGGTCTATACCCAGGGTTCGTCCACTCCAATTCTTCACACTTCTTGATCTCGAGTTCTGACTCTTCATAGAGCACACATATAATCGCCATGTCAAATACTGTCAGCGTGCTCAGACCAGGCGTAAAGGTCGTCCCAGATCCTGCCTATCATGCAGCCAGGCCAAGGCCAAGTGTAGCTTCGGTCAGCCCTGTTCCCGTTGTGGAAAAAAGGACCTGCCATGTGTTTATGACCAGGCCCGCCGACGCCAGACTATGAGTGCATCAAACGAAGCGCCTCAACAGCTTCTCTGGGCTGGGAATCAAGACCATCAACAGTCTTTGGAGACCCTCGTGCCATCATCTAATCCCATGGAGATATCGTGTGAATTTGATTTCAACACACCTAGCTCCAATCTCGACGGAAGCTTCTTTGCCGGTTTCCCAATGTCTTACACGACTATCTCACTCCAAACAATGGCCCAGTCACATTTCTCAGGTCTTGACAATATCCACCAAGACTTACACGCACAAATAGGCGCCAAAAGCCTCAGCGCTAAAGCAGATCTCACTCGCTTACCCTACCAAACCCAGGCCTCGCACCATGCTGCAAAGATCGTATTGCAGACCCTGTATGCTTTCCCACAGATGATGCTTCGTCGAAAGACATTTCCGCCTTTTATACACCCTCACTGGCACGAGGACTGTCTTCCAGAGACATTGGCCAGCTGCATGAGTATTGCGCAGCTTTTCGCGGCTAGGACACCAGAGACGCGGCCGTTTCTCTGGCGGACGATCGAGGCTGAAGAACAGCGGTTTAGAGACAAGGTACAAACATCAAGGGAACTGTCGGGAGGGAAATCTGACTTGTCACAGTTCATGTCCTTTTCTGCACGCGAGATACAAATGGCTGTCCAAGTCTCCATTATCTACATGATAATGGCCATCATTGATCAGGATGGACAGACTAAACAACGTGGCAGGAGGCTACTCGATACAGTCGAGGTGAGCATCCCATTGGAGTTGAACCGGGAATTATTGGCTAACACTCAAGTCAGATTCTAAGCGCGCGGTTCCTCACCTTTGTCGGGAGCTATTCAAAGACTGAGCAAGCAGAGCCAAGCCTGACATGGGAAGACTGGATCTTTGCCGAATCACGAAGACGGTAGGCGCTCACTTCCCCCTGTCAAACTACATGCTGACATCTATACCCAGCATGGCCTGCCTCTGGATAGTCATCAGCTGCGTCATTTTCATCGACAACGACATCCCCTGCTCCGGGTGCGGCGCCCTCGAGGACCTGCCTCTTCTGTCAAACAAGATGCTCTGGGAGGCGCGAACAAGCGAGGAGTGGCAGGTGGAAAAGGCGATGCATGATGTCGGCAACTCGGCCTCGACTCTGGGTGGCCTTGTCAGGGCCAAAAGGAACCCCGAAGATCCGTTGCATGCGCAGGAGCTGCAGGGTTGGGAGGCGGGGACTGACAAGTTGGCTATTATGCTTAATATTGCGACGGAGTTTGTCTGGGCACGATCGCTTTAATGCCTGCTGGGATAGAATACTTTTCAAGTCGTCGGGTTAATGGGGAACCTTGAAGAATAACCTCAATAAACGATCACATCCTTCTGCTGTTCCTGATTGTAGACTTTCCTCTGCCAATAGGTGCCACCTAAGAAGATATCTCAAAGCAGTGCTTTGAGATAAAGCACCGATCAAGGTGTGATGCTTTCTTGATAAGCTTGAGCCTTGGGCACCAGAACCAGAGTGAGACAAGACAGCACACCTATCACACTCCTCCCCTGGAGGAACCCTGCATGACGGCTTCGGACATGGCGGATAAGAATGATGGCCAGACAAAATTCGAAAGGTCTTCCAGAATGGGAATGTCGCCGATAGTCCGGCCTGTTGCAGTCATAGATAGACGCTCTCCAACCAGAATAGCAGTCACAGTTGCACGAAATATGCCGGCCAGGGCAGCTGAAGTCTCTTGATCACCGCCGATGGAATGCTACCCTGACAAGGCTAGAGACATCCCCGCAGGGACATGCGACGGAAGACTGCACGTTTAAGTGCTGTACCCGGGCCAGAGAGTCGTATCCAACGGCTGCAGTGGCCCAACCCGGAAGGTCTCACAGCGGCCGGGGTAGCAATCAATTATCGGCGGACCAAAAGAACCTCGGCTAGTGTGAAAGCCAAGAGACGCAGGGGTTAGCCCACGCGCTCTCACAGGGAACGGTAGAGCGCCTGGAGTCTTTACCACCAAGATCGAATAGGCAAGAGATTCGTGGGGTTATAGCTCCCTATAAGCCCGACTTTCGAGCTTCCCCTTTAAGATAACCCACGTGAGGTTGAGCGCTCGAATTTGTGTGAAGAGAATCAACTGGCTGCCTCATTGTAACCCCAGCAGACCATGAGAGAGCTCAGGTGATGCCCAAATCTTTAGCTCTCCAATTGACGAACTGATACAAATGATCAATAGACAATGAGAGAGGATCTCACCGCAAAAGACACAAAGGCAATTGAGCTAATGAATAAAGATTCACTAGTGCCCCTGATTCGACCATCTGCCGTGAGCATTCAAACTATTCCGATTAGGTTATTACTCCGCGAAAAAAGGTCCACCCTCGACAATCTCAGCTATGGCCCGTTCCGATGCTACCCTGTCCCCAAGACCCGACCTTCCCCTCTGGACAAGGCCGCGAGCGTGCCTGGATGACGTGCTGTCCCACACCAATTCAAACATATCAACCTAGTCGCAGAGATAAGATCACAGCTTGACCACCATCGTGGGCCTGATCAGATGATTCCACCTCGGATATGGCTCTGACTGCGGACAAAAGTTCCTCGTTGCTGCGAGAAACAAGAAGGTGAGACTATAGTCGGCGCGGGGGCCTTGAAGACGGTGGACTCTGTCGTGATGGTAGGTCTTGGCTCTGATTGAAAGCTGCTTCTCTTGGCATAGAGGTTGTATATAAAGCGGCCGTGGTTCTTTCCACAGCGACTCGCCACGACCTGAAGCTCCAGACTTTACTCAAAGTCGGACATCATCTACTAGCTTCAGTACTCGTGATTCCCTCTTTCTATCAAGCCGTCTTGGTTGCCTGTCTCAAGCAATGCGGTACACCGACTCCCTCTTCCTGCTAGGCCTCGCCGGCCTGGCAGCTGCCCACCCCAGCAAGCGCCAGCCCAATGCCTCACCTCTGACCAAGAGAGGTGTTGATCTGGACTCCTTCCGCCTGCCCGAGCTCGCCAAATACGTCCCCCAGGATGGCGTCACCGAAAACTCTGTTGCCAAGTTCACTCAGAAGGGTGACTACACCGAGACTGCAAAGGAGTTTGTCAAGTCTGTGGTCCCAAAGGCCACCTTTCGTTTGGTTTCGGACCACTACGTTGGCTCCAACGGAGTGGCCCATGTTCGGTTCAAGCAGACTGTCAATGACATTGATGTTGACAATGGCGACTTTAACGTGAATGTCAGTCATTTCGCCGAAGTTATTTGCTGAGAGCATTGCTGACTATTGCTACCAGATCGCCGGAAATGGAGACATATTCTCCTACGGAAATAGCTTCTACACGGGCAAGCTCCCCGGCCCCTTGGTCAAGAGAGAGGCATCGGACCCCGTCACTGCCCTCAAGAGCACCGTCGAGGTTCTTGATCTCCCTGTCGATGCTTCTGATGCCAAGGCTCAACCCAAGGGTGAAGAAGAGCATTACACCTTCACCGACACCTCTGGCACTGTTCAGAAGCCAGAGGCGAAGCTGGTTTACCTCATTGATGGCGAGAAGAACCTGAAGCTTACTTGGCGTGTTGAGACTGATGTTCTGGACAACTGGCTTCTGACATACGTCGATGCCGACAAGACCGACAAGATTGTCGGTGTCGTTGACTATGTTGCCGATTTGGCTACCTACGAGGTCTTGTAAGTTGCGGAAGCTCCGAGAATCTATTTCAGCACTGACCCATGTCTCATACAGCCCCTGGGGAGTCAACGACCCTCAAAGGGCTCTCGAAGCGTTATCGAGGACCCCTGGAACAGTGTGGCGTCCGAGTTCACTTGGGTCTCTGACGGCTCCGCAAACTATACCACTACCCGCGGCAACAATGCCATTGCCCAGGCGAACCCGTCTGGAGGAAGTACCTACCTCAACAACTACCGCCCAGACAGCAAGAGCCTCAAGTTTGAGTATGCTTTCTCTACTTCTGACACTAACCCAACCAACTACCGCGACGCCTCGATCACGCAGCTGTTTTACACGGCCAACAAGTACCACGACCTTCTGTACCTTCTGGGCTTCACCGAGGTTGCTGGAAACTTTGAGGTCAACAACAACGGCCAGGGCGGCCGTGGTAACGATTTTGTCATTCTAAACGCTCAGGACGGCAGCGATACTAACAATGCAAACTTTGCCACGCCAGCGGACGGCTCCCCCGGCAGGATGAGGATGTACCTCTGGACTTATAGCACCCCCAGGAGGGACTCGAGCTTTGACGCCGGAGTCGTCATTCACGAGTACACCCATGGCCGTGAGTAGTTCCCCCTGACTTGTCTCTCAGACGCTTATCCCATCTAGTCTCCAACCGTCTCACTGGTGGACCTGCCAACTCTGCCTGCCTGTCTGGCTCCGAATCAGGAGGAATGGGCGAGGGCTGGGGCGATTTTATGGCCGTGGCGGTCCAGCTCGGTGCTCGCGACACCCGATCTACCAACCACATCATGGGCGGCTGGGTGTACAACAACGCCGCTGGCATCCGAGCCTATCCTTACAGCACCAGCCTGACCACGAACCCGTACACGTACCGCAGTGTCAACTCGCTGTCTGGAGTCCATGCTATTGGAACCTACTGGGCTACCGTCCTGTACGAGGTTCTCTGGAACTTGATCGACAAGCACGGCAAGAATGACGAGGATGTTCCCACGTTCAACTCTAACGGCGTTCCTACCGACGGCAAGTACTTGACCATGAAGCTTGTTGTCGACGGCATGGCCCTGTAAGTCTTTTGCCCACGTCATAATGGAATATGTACTGACCGCGTTAGTCAACCCTGCAACCCCAACATGGTCCAGGCCCGAGATGCTATTCTCGACGCCGATGTGGCCCTCACTGGTGGTGACAACCAGTGTGACCTGTGGAAGGCGTTTGCCAAGAGAGGACTGGGTTCCGGCGCGAGGTACAGCAGCAGCAGCAGGACCGAGAGCTTCACTCTGCCCAACGATGTGTGCTGAGGGGCGCGATGAGCTTGGTGGGGAGGGGGTCGCAGGCCGTTGGATAGGCAAGGAGTCTTCATTCTTGGATTATTTAAGCTTTTTACCTTTCTCGAAGGGGTTTTTATTTACTCTCCTTAAGAAAATGAGATTATCAATTGTACATGACTTTGAAGGGTTGCAGTCGTCCTCTAGTTGCATGACCTCGTGGGGGTCGTACGTTGCTGAGAATACTAGCACTTTGAGTATCAGCCACAATACCAAATCGATACCAAAAGAACCCATGCACCTATGAGACACGACCCTGTTTGATCAAGAAAATCTCTCAGAGTGATACTGGGGGAACACAATTGTTGGTCGGTTCGCGCTATACCCAAAGGAGTCAATACACCATCTGCTGATCGCTGCAACTCTGTCTCGGCAGCCTGTAATCAGGCCCTGGATTGCGAGTATAAGAGGAGCCAATGCTGCTCTGATTTTTTTGGATCAGGTTCTTTTCTCACACGACAGCTTTTGCATCTTCTTTTGACTGCCAAAATGTGAAGAGTCGTTGTGTTTGAGCCCAAGGCTCTGCCGCCGTCCGACACGTCTTTCAAGGCCCAGAGCCGCCCAAGTTGTCCACTCTACGGGCCGTCACCCAAGAGTTGGTGTCCTTTTGAGCAAGGGACCTTGGGCCTCAAGGGATCGATGTTGTCGCCGACGATGCCACAGATAAGTCTCTTCTTTTTTCTTGTACTCCCAGCGCTGTCGTGCGACCCCAGCCCAGCCGGACAAGGGCATCTCATTGCCGGAGAGACCGGCTAGGTTTGTGGCTGCAATCCTTGCCGGGCCAGCCAAATACCAGGCAAAAGGGTCTTGACGCTGTCCTTGGTGGAAGGGCAGGCTGGAGTCATTGCTGCGATGGCAAGGAAAGGTGCCGCATGATGCTCTGGAATGTTTTCAGAACTCTCTTGCCCAGCAACGCCAGATGCATCAGTCACTCGACACGATACTATCCCGGCAAGATCCGGGTACTACATGCCCCAGAGCGAGGTAGGAGCCGCCTCATCGTGGAGAGCAGGACCCGACGTGCCTGGAACCAACTCTCCTCCCTCACTCAGTCTGAAAGCATCGCGTGTCTCGGAGATGGAATCACAAACAGCCGAGACTCGAATGATGCATGCCAAGCTACAACCAGTTAGTCAGCATGTGCCAGCGGCAAGCTCCATCACGAGACCCCTCTTTGCCCATCTCCTCCGCCTCGTCAGATCCACTCCCACTCAGGACACTTATTATATGGACCACCTACACCAACAAACGACATGGTCACGTCTGGCGATGACGGCTCCAGCTCCAGCGAGGACTCCTCCCTCTGCTTCCTCCCCGTCGTGACGATCCGCTCCAACTCGCGCCGCGATGTCGAGCTCATGCGCTCCAGCGCGCGGTCACATCTGGCCAAGACCATGCACCGTAAGAAGCAGTTCAAGACGGGCAAATCCAAGGTCGCAGACGACACCAAGAAATCGGCTCTCGGGAGAGTGGAAGCGTCATCTATCCCTCGCTTGACCCGCGAAAGCTGGTGCGATACCAGCAGGTCACCGACATGACTGTCGATCAGCACACCAGCATGCTGCTGCACTACTCCAGGACATGTTTCTGGCCTGGTTTCGGTATTGGCGCGGCGACCTTTCACATCCCGCCCTTTGCTCTCAGCTACGGCGGCCTCGTCGCTCAGGGCCCTGCCCTGTACCACGCCATCCTCTGGCAGTCAGCAGTCAACCTCAACTTCAACAGAGACTCCCGTGTCACCGACGTGGGCAGCATCAAGCACTACAACCAAGCCCTGAGCCACATCGCCCGAAACATTGACAAGCCCGTCTGTGAGATTGGAGAGGACACCATGTACGCCATCCTCAGTCTTGTTGGGCCCGAGTTTAGCTTCAACGGGCAAAAGATTAGAGCCACGAGGGCGTTCGACCCGCCTCTGTCCAAGCTGACCTGGATCAACGCGTTTGGCAGGCAGCCTCTGACGGACATGCACGCTGATGCCCTGTTCCGTCTGGTTGACATGAAGGGCGGCATCGACAATCTCGTGTCCTCGGGTTTTCGCGCTGACCTGAACTGCATGGATCTCATACGGTCCACGCAGAAGCTGAAGAGGCCCTACTTTCATGTTTCTAGTATATATCAAGAAGTTATAGGGGAACATAGCAGGCAGCGGTTTTTCGGCCACACGTCCGACTTTCGAGCCAGTGGTTCAAACGAGGGCGCCTCGGCAGAGGTTGACCGTCTGGCTCGGCTTGGGCTACCTGAAGAGATATTCCAGGTGATGCTCGATATGCGTGTATGGGTCAGGGTCCTGGAAGCGTATCAGAACCGCCGCTTAGCCAACCCAGACCTGTCACTCATCGGTTCTCACCGGGATCTGATCCAGCATCGACTTCTTAGCACACTTCCCGAACCCAACAAGTTTAGGTCAAAAATGGCTTCTCAATTCGACCTGGGCGATCTCGTCCAGACAGGGTTGCTCATCTTTTCTCTCGGGGTCACGTTCCCCATCACCTACGAGGTCCCGCATCAACTCACCAGCCAACGTCTGAAGGTGCAGCTAGACAGGGATTTCCACCTCCTCATGAGGCTAGGCCTGCACGACATGATGCTGTGGCTTGGCATGCTCGTTGCGCTGTGTGCCGAGCAAATAGGTGACGGTGAGCTCGGAAGTTGGTGTACCGGCTTCTTATGCGACGTGGAGGGCATCCGATGCAAGGGGTATTTGTCCGAGGATGGTAACCCCGCTCCAAGATCCTGGCAAGAGGTCAGGGATCATTCTCTTGCTCCTTTCCTGTGGTCGAGTGTGGCGTGTGATTACGCAGGGGGTCGATTTGGGGGCAGGTCCAGGGGTTATCGAGGAGGCCAGTCCAAGGGAGCACGACGATTATGTAGCTAAAACTGCACAAGAGGAAGAAAACGGTGCATATTGGACACATCTTTTCACCCACAGGGCCTGTGATGCATTTCCCGTTTGAACACCCACCTCTGACATGGGATTCTGCCCAGCGTGTCGCTCTTTTGCTCCCAGGAGAAGCAGCCTGGCACTTCTCGCCAGGATGACCCTATTCCCGCATGGCAATCGCATTGGACTAACGTAGCAAGGCGTGTTCACACCATGCCATTTCCGGACATTACACTAGCAACCATGTTGCCAGCCTGCATGAGTTGGTCCACGCCCTGTCTTTGATGAGCGACTTGGCAAGCGACAGGACGCTTCTAGGGCTGTACTTGCTCTCTTCGATATGGCGCTTCTGTCTGGACTCGTCTGTCTCTTTCCGCCATATGGATTCTCGCCTCCAGGGATCTCTGCTCCAGTCCGGGCTTAGCACCCATCCTCATCAGGCTCGAGATCGAGATCTGTCGATCCTGATGCATTCCTGAACACTTCCAAAGCGTGTGAAAGTCTTTTTTTGGGCTCCATACGCTTTCATGTTCATCTTGGCGGATGTCTTGGGTTAGCCAAGTTCAAGTCCAGATACTCTGTAGATGTCGATAAAAGCAGTCAAATCCTCCACTCCATCAGATCTCTTCTCTTTCTTTATGTACTATCACACCCTCAGTATTCTTCTCAATTGAAGCGCCCTCTAAGCCATGAACGCCTATGCTCCGCCATAAACAGGCTTCTCAATTCAATCGACATCGGTGAAGCCATCGCGGCCCTCCTGTCTAACGTCCGTTGTTTCCTCTCCCAGGAGCCCGATAGTTAGCCCACACTTATAACAGCACCTAGAGATATTATTACCAGGGCCCGTTGTTCACCAAAGCCGCAGTCGCACACGTATTCAATCTGTGCACCTTCATCTGGGTGCACCAGAGTCATCATCATCAACGATAGCCATCCTCGGTTTACGCACCATGCCCTCACCCGTCACTCAAAGAAGGGCATATCGTAACAGATTACGTATGCATCAAGAGCTCACCTCATGCCACGATTCTGTCAGCAAGAAAACATCGAGTCTGTAACATGAGTGGCTATACCAAAGGCCGATGGGCGGCTGAGCCACTGCAGTCAGACACTCCGCCACAGTGTGGGTCGTCGAGGCCTCTAGGCACCAGCCTATAAATACAGAATCAAGCAAGAGACGAATTTTCTCTTGCATCATATACTACACTTGAGATAATTCCCAGCCATGGCGCCTTATACTTACAAGCCAGTAACCCCCTCCCAGATCCGCCTGGTTACAGTCACGCAGACGGCACAGGACGGCCCTCTAGAGGTAACCATCGAGCACGTCGAACTCAACCCCGAGGACCCCATCAAATACACGGCTCTTTCATACTGCTGGGTGATCAGAGCAGTCTAGTCGAGGTACCTTGCGATGGCGGAGTGCTCAACATCACCACCTCGTTGCACGAGGCGCTTAGCGAGATCATCAAGTTCAGCCCCCACAAGGCCCTGTGGATTGATCAAGTCTGCATCAATCAAAAAGACATGGAGGAAAAGTCGGAGCAAGTCTCCAAGATGAATATGATTTACGATAGTAAGCCCAACGCCATGCGTCTCGGCATGCAACATGCTCACTATCCGCAGAGGCAGAAACCGTTCTCGCATGGCTGGGACCGGCTATAGCTTCTACTCCTCTGGGCTTCGACTTTGTTAAAAAGGTGGCCGAGATTGCCCTGCCTACTGCTACAGACATGTTCCGATGGGACTCGTACGGAGACGAACACGAAAAGACCAAGCTTGAGCGAAAGGAGGAGTATACCCAAGAGCAATCTGCCGAGTTGGGTATCCCTTTCGACGACACCGACAGCTGGGACGCCTTCTCTGAGTTCTTTGACCGGCCTTGGTTTCAGCGCATGTGGACTGTACAAGAAATCATTCAGGCCCGCAAGGCCATTGTCGTGTGCGGACCGCACAGCCTCCCCTGGGAACACGTCAGCGCAGCAGCCCGGTGGTTCTGCTACAAGGCAAAGGCCATACACGACAGGAACACCCGCGAGGTGGATGGCATGTGCCTCGTCACCCAGATGGTTGCAATTCCATGGCGTTCCAAGATGGGCAGTGAATACCTGCCACAGCTCTTGAATCAAAAGACGCGGCCTACATGCAAATGGTCATTGCAAGACCTCCTTGAGCGTCTACGACCTCGTCAGGCCACGGATCCTCGGGACAAGGTATTTGCCCTGGTCGGCATCAGCGACTCGGACAGACGCTTCTGGGGCGATAAAGGCTTGGACATTGACTATTCACTCTCTGTCGAAGAGGTCTACGCCCAGGCAACAGAAGAAATCATCAAGAACGAGATCCGCGATGGTCTAGAGGTGATATGGTCCGCCCGACGACGGAGTGAAGTGCCAGGATGGCCAAGCTGGGTCCCTGACTGGCGGATGGAGATAGGATACGGCTGCAACTGGGGCATCGGTCAGCCGTTCAAGACAACTGAGCGTGAAACTGGCAAACACACCTTTATCCCCACGACGAGCCCCTGACTCTGGCGGTTCAGGGCAAGGTCGTGGGGCGAGTAACATACAGGGGCGAGTATAGCCATTTCGGAGAGCTATTCCAGGGCGATCGACTGCGACAAGTACGCCGCGACTGCACGGATCGACTCATGTCATACCCAACTGGAGAAACCGTCGAAACTGCATTCGGCCTCACACTGATCGGCGGTCTTCCGTTGCCTGAGCCGTTGCAAAAGGCAGAGACCACGATAGAGCAGTATACGGAAAATTACATGGGCTTTTACGACGCGCTTCTACTGCCCAGGGAGACGCCGGAAGAAATCGCTGCTCGCCAGGAAGTAGCGAAGCCAATGTGCGACCTTGGGTTCGACATGGCTTGGATACGGGAAGTGCTGAATGCGTGCTGCGAGCGGAGGATTTTTGTCACCGATAGTGGATACATGGGACTGGGTCATCACGACATGTTGGAGGGGGATTTGATCGTGGCGGTTGTTGGTCTTGGGTGGCCTTGCGTGCTTCGACCCAAGAGTGACAGCCCCGATGATGGATATGAGTTTATTGGGTGAGTAACACTGAGATTTTCAGGCTGTCTCTGAGCATGTGCTAACAGAATCAGCGAGGCGCACTGTCATGGCTTGATGAAGGGAGAGGCGATTCAAGAGCTTCCCAAGGATGAGGAGGTCTCCTACGTTGGTCAGGTTTTCCTTCTCAAGTAAACCACGAGTCACAGAATATGCCTCTATTCGGGGATAGACTTGCACTGCACAGCAACAGCTCTCTAGCTTCGGACGATGCCACCTCAGTCTTGACACTAGACTCCATTCTCGCTTTTGATGATTCCTGACACATCAGAAGATCCAAAACCCCTGCTCTCTCCTCTATAGCTTGCGACCCCAGAGCACCCTGATCCTGAAATACGGGTGATTTCTCCGATCCCGAATCTCACGGCGGAACTGCGAGATGTACACGTAAAACTTCTCCTTGGACCAACCCAGTGCATTGGCGACAAAAGTCAACAGACCTTCGGTGTCTTGGGTAGCAAAGAGCTGTCCGAATTGGCCCATCTCCTTCAGCTTGGGGTCCTTTGGCCAAGGGCTGATAGGGCACTTGAACAGGCATGTCAGTAGGGACTTCGACAGATGCAGCAGGATACTCATACCTTGAAATTCCACTCCTCAATATCCACAAAACCAGCCTCCTCCATAGCAGTTCTCTGCAGGTTATCGGCAAGGACAGTAAAGCTTCGGCCGCTTGATTTAGATCCCTCAATAAAGATCTTATCCCACTGTCCCATGGCGGATTCCGGTGTCACCGTTCCATCGTCACTCTCAATGGTCGGTGACGCCTCGAAGCTCTCTAGCCATCCGCCAGACTTGAGCGTCTTGTGCGCCTGCTTGAATAGTTCCGTCCAGTCGGGGATGGTGCCGACGAGATATCGGATGTGGACGTAATCGAATGTGGCAGGGGCAAAGGTCCATTCTTGAGTGCAGTCGTCGATCTCACTAAGGGACTCTATGTTAGAGGATGATATTTGGTGGCCATGGATGAACCAACAATTTCAGGTTTGGGGGGATCCAAGAGGGTTGGATTGGCGAGATGTCGGTGCCGATGACTTCACAGGAAGGGAACTGGTCGGCAAAGTCACTATTTTTCATGATTAACTTGATGTTGGCGATTACCCAGCAGGCATGAACTTACATGGCCCAGATGCCTATCAAAAGGTTAGCTTCAGCCATGGCACATGATGCGATTGATTCATGGGGTCACCTACCAGTTCCGCACCCGATATCAAGAGCTTTCTATACTCATCGTCAGTAAAGAATACTCCATTCTCTTCCAAACTTCGTACCTCGATGTCCTTCTCAAGAGGCGCGAGGTAAAGCTTTCCGTCCTGCGCTAGGGTCCACATGTGGTGGCTGCAGGGTGTCAGCTGAGCCGAAGAATGAGGTCGGTGCTTTTACATGATATCCATGGCTTCGCTTTGAGCTTCATCATTAGATCCCCTATAATTCGTCAGTAAGTAAACTCGAGAACAAGCGTTCAAAAACGGATACCAATAAAACGCATTTCCTCTCTCGCTGTGGTAGGTCCGTCCCTGAATGGTCCTGTAATGGAGAATACTAGATGTAATCGACGCGGTCGAGCTCTCAGCATCTTGTCCCAATGTCGAGTCAATGTCGCTCTCTGATCTGATATCGTCGTCTGCCTCAATGACCTGCTCGGGAGCGTGCTCGGACACGGGCGAAGAACGACCCTTTGGGCTGCTTCCAGTCATTGTGGTGTCGGAGATGGGAGAACAAAACACACAGAACCTTTTCTCCAGGCTTGGGCGGCTAAGGGATTTATTGATTGCCGCCGGGGGCGGGGAGACCCGGTGCGAGACAGGACTGGGACGGGGGAACGTCCTGTTGTCATGCTCTTATTGGCCTCCCCCGACGATATTACTTGTTCTCTGCATGAAGGCGGACCCTGGTCGTCGCCCGTTTCGTGTCAGAGCTGCATGGAGACGGCCAAGGAAGAACTACGAGTTAGCTGGTAGTCGACATATGGAACAGGGTTTAAGGGAGCGGGGGGAGGCTGGTGTTCGCAGTTGGTGAATAAGAGAGCCATTCATACTTAGATTGCTTCACTCGGTGCTACATGGCTCATGCTCTCGAGAGCCGGCGAAATCACTTCGTGGGCCGTTTGGCTGTGGGAGAGGTTGCACCACTCAGAGACAGGGGACAAGAGGTTGCAACCAACACCCGCGGCCGGCTCAAGGACCCTGTCTTGGGCTAGCAACGATTCTCGTATCTCTTCCGGGCCAATCGTCTGCGTGGTTTCGCCCGATTCACGTTGCATAACCCCCACAGCGACGGCACCTGTCCTCTTTGAGGCCTCGAGTAGCGCTGGGGGCTGCATTAGCCAAAGTCTAATCTCTCCACGACGAGACGACATTGCTGATCTTGTCTGCTTTCTCTTTCTTGCACATGAAATGCGTCCTTGGGCGCCTCGGCTGTTGAATCCGAGCCCTGTCTTGCTGAGGCAGGGACTTGAGACGAGATGGCACGACGCGCGCTACGTCATCCCACAAACACGACTTGATGGCCAGTCAAGGTCTTATAAGGCCAGGTTCTCGCTTATGAATGGACCGAGGACGAGACCATTGCACCGAAGACGACGACGCGACCGGCGTCCAAGGGCCTCAGCAGCGCCAGCCTCAAGTCCAATTGCGGGATCCCACTGAAGATAATGATACCCAGCACAGCCACTCTCATGCAGTCTATGCCTCCTTGACCTAACAATCACAGACGGTACACCAAGCGTGTTTACGTTCTTATAGGTTGAGCTGGCCATCAATTCTTGATGAAGGTGACGTTGCCTTCAATTGATAGTCAAGCAAGGCAGGCCCGGTTGGGAACTGCACTTCATCAGACACTCACTCGGCAGCGAAGGACGCGATAGTTGAGCTTCGTTTGGAGCAAGGCCTTGTTGGCAGTTGCTGATTAGTCTAAGGTATTATTACAATCGATTTTCCCCCCCAACAGTAACTTCGACGCCATCGCCTACTCCGCGCGCTGTCGCTTTCGGGACTCGCCATTGCCGTTGGTGCTATTGCCGTTGGTGACCTCTCCCTCAGCGGCAAAGTACTCGAGGCTGCCCTTGGGGTCGGCCTTCATGGTCTTGCCGCCCTCCTGCCAGCCGGCGGGGCAGACCTCGCCGTGCTCGTCGGTGAACTGGAAGGCCTTGACGAGGCGGATCGTCTCCTCGACGTCGCGGCCGACGGGGAGGTCGTTGACGGTGATCTGTCGGAGGACGCCCTTGGGGTCGATGATGAAGAGACCGCGCAGTGCGACACCCTCATCCTCGATCAGGACGCCGTAGCTGCGAGAGATCTTGTGCGATTTGTCGGCGACGAGGGGGAGCTCCAGGTCGGGACCGAGGCCGCCCTGCTTGCGGGGCTTCTCGACCCAGGCAAGGTGGGTGAAGTGGGAGTCGGTCGACACGCCGAAGACGGCGGTGTTGATGGCGCGGAAACGGTCAAGCGCGTTGTTGTACTGGATGATCTCGGTCGGGCAGACAAAGGTGAAGTCCATGGGGTAGAAGAGGAGGACGACCCTGGAGATGAGTGGGTTAGACGCGATTGAGGACGTCACGGATGCCAATCGAGCCTCGTCGGGTCGACTAGCAAAGGGAGAGGCACTCACCACCATTGTCCCTTGTACTCGGACAGGGAAATGTCCTTGAACTCGCCTCCGGGGAAGAGGGTAGTGGCAGTGAAGTCGGGCGCAGGGCGCTGAACGAAGGCGGCAGACATCTTGATGCTGTTGATGCGACGGAGGCTGTGTGGATGGATGGAGGAAGCAGACGCAGATGCTAAGAGTCAGTGATTGTTATGAAGGGAAGAAAAAGCTGCCCGTGGCACAAAAATTCCCCGGCAACAAACACTTTACGAGTGGGCCCTCGTTATCAGGGGCCCCGCGGAAAGGGGTGGAATCTCACAGTCTAGCGCCATATTGCTTTTTCGATTGCCAGAGAAACAGGTGTTGTTTCTAGATATCTCGCATTTTTCACGTCTCTTTGGCTCATTCAAGTGCCATATTAATTAATTGGCGTCCTAGAGAGTGAGGATTTGACTCAGCTCTCTCGATTGATGTCGAATTCTTAGCTCTTCACGATCTTTTTTTTTCCGCTGCAATGACGCAATTCCAGGACCCTGAAACACGAAATCACGAAAGCGAAGTCACGTGGACGCTCCACATGATTCTGGTGTTGTTGCCTGAGGCGGTAATTTTAGGGCATCAGGCAGTTAGAGCACTATCAGACGCTCCGGGGAGGTTGGCGTGTGCGCGCTATTACTTTATCGCGAGCCGAGCGCCACAGGACGAGCTCCCATCACCGTCAAGAAAATACCTACCCTACAGCGACAACTTTATCAAGACTTCTTGTTACAATAACTATAATTCCAGAGTAAATAGCAACCTACGACGTGTATTTGTTGCCTGCAAATATTAAATATCCTCCCAACATCATCATGTGACGCGAATCTTGCCCCCTCTATTTAAATTTCCCTAGAGTACCTCTTTGCCAGCCGATTTGCATCCCTGATGATACCACCCATACTGTCCAGTGTCAGCTCGGGACTCAACGCGCAAATCCGCAACGCCGTCTCGAAGATAATCCCCTTCGTTAACAAAGCTCTTTACAAGACTGGCCCTATCCTTGACGATCAGGAGCCCACAGCTGTATGTTTGGAATAGCCATTTGTGGGCATCCCAGGACAAGCTGTCGGCAAACTTGAGCTCATCAGCTGCCTCATATCGAGTGGCTGAGAGAGCCGAGGACGCGCCATAAGCACCGTCCACATGTAGCCACAGTCGTTCCTCTCTGCATAGCTCTGCGATCCGCCGCAGTGGATCCACGGCTCCGGTATTGGTTGTACCGCATGTTCCGACGACGATAAAAGGCAACAGACCTTGTCTGCGATCATTACGAATCGTCTTTGCCAAGGCTGTGGGGTCCATTCGGAAACACTTGTCGGCGGGCACACGACGGACTTGCTCACTACTGAAACCAAGCAGGCGAAGAGCCTTGACAACAGAGTAGTGTGTTTGGTCCGACATGTAGGCGACGCCCAGGTGCTGCTTTCCTTGGGGAAGACAGTGGTCGCGGGCGAGGACAATGCCCATCAGATTCGCCATCGACCCTCCTGAGACGCAGACACCACCAGCGGTCGAGGGGAATCCGGCACGGGAAGCCATCCACTCTATCAGGGTCTTTTCAATAACGACTGGACCTGAAGAATGAAGCTTGGAAGCTCCGAGGGCGTTGAAAGCACTGGCCACGACATCTCCAAGCCAAGCAACGGGGGAGGTCGGGGATGGGATCAAACCCATGAAACGAGGATGGTTGACGCGCATGCGGTAGTCGAATACCGTAAAGGCCTCTTCAAGGACCAGCTCAATGGAGCGTGCTGGGCCAGGAGTGGCGATCTTCTTGAGGTAGGGAACCTCGTGGGGCTCAGCGACTTTGATGATGGGGTCGTTGATGACATCTTGGGTTGTTGATCCCAAGCGCCTGGCCACGTCTTCAATGGCTGAGCACACAGCATCAACCTCACTCTGTCTGTCGAGGGGACTCATGGTTGAAAGTGATCCTTGCTGGATGAGGCATGATTCCCCTAAAGACGTGTCCCCTCAGCCCCTCTTATACTTGACGATGTCTGGACTTTACCAGCGACCCGGCTTGGCCGGATGTGCCGCCTTGCAGTGCGTGGATCATGTTGATTCATTGGGGCATTTCAGCTGCGCCTTTTTTCCCTCCTTGAGCTGAGATCCCGCATGCAGGTGGCTCTTGGAACTGTTTCCAAGTTGTGGAGTTGTGGCTACCTCTATGGCGTCGATAGTGAGGCTCTATTGATGCACTCTCATTGAACACTACTTTGTGCCTGATTAGATGAACTAAAGCAATTTTTTCCAGCATATATTTCCAAAGTAGCCTCCGTATCATTGTTCAAGCGACCCGATTTTCAGGCAGATCGGTGGCTTCTTCACATGCTCCAACCCGTGTTTGTGGAATCGCCTCAAACCCTCAATGTCTTAGTTGGATCACCCACTTCTTGCCAGAATAGTAGAATTGCGCATGAATTCCAACTGCCATCTCCACAAGATCGGAAAAGGACGGCTTGATAGATCATGGGAACTCACACACATGACTGTGTCATGTTCCCCCATGCAGGATCTGCTTCTTGCTCCGTGACCCGATAGTGGCGACGATCCCACGCATGTTCTAGATGCTGATATTGCTGCCACCTCAGCCACGGATCCGGGAATGCGCTTGGAGTCAGAGTCGGGGCTGAAAGGAAAACACGGAGCATGTCCCATTAACGTCTGCGTGTCTTGCATTGCCACACTAGGGTTTTCGTGGCTGAATGGCCAAGTCAGGGGGGCTGGCTGAGCTCAAGTTGAGGAATTGGAGTGATATTAGGCCTATCAAAGGTCCAAATCCTCCTTATACATCCAAACGATTTAACCCAACAGTCCAACTAAATTCACGAGGCCAAAAAGGGTCAGGAAAAACCGGCTGGCGAATCAAAAACCTGCCCCCTCTGCCTCGATCCTCAGAAACACTAACCTGTCTCCCCCGTTCCCGCTTCCCTAGTTGGTCACGTTGGCGCGGGTGGTCCAGCTCTCGTTGTCATGGTCCAAGATGTTGTAAAAACGTCTAGCTTCTCGTTCTCGCGCTGGTAGTAGACCTTGAGCCGAATGCCGTCGTCGCAGGTGGACACGACATTGGCCGTCAGGCCGCTGTTCTCGGAGATCTGGTACTGCTGCTGGTTGAAGACTCCGTCACGACAACTAGGTTCAAGTAGGTGCCTTATTGAACTAGTCTCATAGACTGCTTCAATGCAGGTTGAAGAAACAGGACAGCTTCAGCCAGCCATTGCCATCGCTTACGCGTTTTACGTAAACCGAGGTTTTCTTGATCGCAACGCCAGCCCTCGATCGTAGTCACACCATAGACGGCGGGCACCTAGGTATTGTAGAAAGGGAAAAGTCATGGCTGGCTACGATGAACACACGCCTGCATCACGGACTTTCAGGGATTACGAGACTCGTGCAAGGTAGTTATATATGTCTCGGTTTGGCAAGTTCCCGAGCGCGTCAAGTCTCGGCAAGCTCGCCATGCGCAGGGCTGGGTAGAGTTGAGGGTAGCAGTTCTTCGCGGAGGGCACTACTCTCTTGACATGGCACCTGAATACACTACTGAATATCAAGGGCCTATAACTTGCTGCCTGCCTTTGCAGAGCTAGTCGGAACTGCAGGAGGTTTGTCATGCTTTTCAACAGATTTCGCCTTCCCAGTAGACCAATCGTAGGTGTCTAGATACCTGTGAAAAGGGCATGAGTTGTTTGAAAGAGGACCAGCGAGAATGAGAGAAGAGGTCGTGCTTACATCATTGTGCCGAAAACGTTGTATGAGTCGGCGTTGAAGAGGCACGCTTCTGGCCCGGACCCCTTGGCGGCGTTCTTGGAGTTGAATTTTTTGGCGAGGTTGAGGATGTTGTTAAACCGGTCTATCCATCGTCAGTTGCAAATCCCCAACTGGATGGTGGTGGCGGTTGAGTTTCAACTCACAGGTAGTAACCTCGTCAACCCTTGCTTCTTACGCTCCTCGTCGCTCAATGGGACTTTTTGTGGTGAATCTTTACCCTTTTTGTCCTTGTAAAGCCACAAGCCGTCCTTGTCGACAGCGTATTGGTCCCGGACTTTTCAACGAGTCAGCTGTATGTCTCAGGCAAGTAAGGGGAGCAACTCACCGCGTCTGTCGGTTTCTAACCCTTTTCCATCAGCTCCGAACCAGTGAGCAAACTCGTGGAAGAGAGTGTTGGTCAGTGTGATGCTCCACTGGTCCAGCTTCTGGTCCTTGAGTGTGCCGGATGCCGAGACTGGGGATCCCTTCATAGCCTTGTCGTCCTTGAGAAGGCCATCGCAAAGCTGTATCACGTCCAACTTGGTCATGGTGTAGCCCATGGCGCCTGATGGTTTACAGGCTGGAGTAGGAGTCCCGCTCTGTTTGCGCCACCACAGCCGCCCTTCCCAGTAATAGGCGCCGCCCCACTGCACTCCCTCGTCCGATACTGACTCGGGCCGGTCCTTCAGCTTCTTTCCCGTGCCTGGGAGTAAGGGGTCCTCATCCTCTCTGTCTTTCCACTCCCGATCATCGCTGCACAAGAGGGTAGGCTGTCTAAGGCCATAGCCGGCCTTCAAGGCCTCATCCCCCTGGAAAGCCTTGTTCATTCGGTCATAAACGTCTAGTAGATCGGCAATTAGTCAACTGCTCGAGATGGCTATGGAGTGCAGTTGACTGCTCGACTTACACCAAATCTCTTTCCAGTACTCGCTGTCTTTCTTCTCTTCCTTTTCGGGATCAGGGACGAAGCCAAACATGGGGCCCATGGCTCTCCCAATGCGATCCCAATTCTTCTGATTCTTGATGGGCTTTTTACCAGGGCGCTTTCCCATAACGATCTCAAGATCCTTAACAGTCTTGGCCAACATGTCACCCACGTGACCGTAGGCCCTCTCGATGTCGGTATAGTATGGCGCACAGCTGGGGTCGAGCTTCCAGATCCCCAGCTGGAGGTCTGGCTGCGGATTTGGAGTTGGGGTGTCTTCAGCATGACCAAGTCCTGTCAAGAGGCCGGCGATGAGCCCGGCTAGACCCTGCGGACGCATCTTGCAGAACGGGTGACTCGAAGAATTGAAGAAGGAAATATGTGCATATGCCAGTCCAAGTGTGAAATGAAAGGGCTGTGTCTGAGGAAGACAAGACGGAGAAGGAACGATACATAAAGAAAACAACAGGCTAGGTATTATATAGAGACGCCTACTGAAAGACCGACGTCCGGAACATGAAGCAACAGACGAGGGGCATGTTCCCTGCAGTGGAAGTGCAAGCAACACATGATCCACTGCCAACGTAAGCGGCGGCAAGGATAGAGTGGTCAGAGGTGGTCGTGATCATTTGCCTTGCATGAAGCCGAAGTGTATGTGTCTAAAGAGGAAGGATAGATTGATATCCGGCATCCAGACATCATGGCGTGTTGTCGTGTCAAAGCACACATACACAGCCACCTTGTCCAGTAACACTGCCCGGCCCAAACCCTGAACTTCTATCCAGGGGATATATGCGCGATAAATGATGGAACTTTCGTGCCCAAGGTGCAAGGGTCGTGCGCGAGATGTTTCCAAATGGGGAGAACAAAGCTGACAGACAGCCTCTTGGCTCCGTGGTTGGCAATTACCTCCAGAGTCTTTTGAGGAACCTTTGGTAAACTAAAGATCCAACAGTCTGACGACCTGCGTGTTGAGATTGTCGAGCTGTCCGCTCGGTATTTCTTGATTGGTGATTCCCTCACGCGATTATGGTTGCTGGGCTTGCAATTACTGGCCGAGGATGGCCAATTCAAGTGGTTGATCTTGAAGACTCTATATTCTAGTTTACTCACGTTTCGTTCTCCTGTCTAGTTGTCTACCTTGGCTCTGATGAACTGCCGAGCCACCTTCCAGGTGCCGGCCTATTACTCCTCAACGAGCATTTGTCCCCGAGGAGCCTATCCCTGGAGGGGGGTTGAATTATGAGCCGTTGCTTAGTGAAACTGATCTCTGTTACTATATAGAAGGCCACTCTTTGAGACGAATGTATAGTTATAGAATGCGCTAGGGTCTTTGCTATATTACCCCCTCTCTAATAAAGGGAGGGGCAGCCGCCTATGCCTCGTTACTTAGCCCCTCGGGTATTCCTTCAGCCTTCTAAAGGCAGTTCAATCCTCCGCCTAGCGGGGCTGTAACCGAGCGTCAACCCCTGAACTTCCGTCAGCCGGGCCGTTCCATTTAAACCCTGAAGCCGCCAAGCCCGGAGGAGAATTTGCAGCTGGTCTGTGGATTACCCACCGATAGCTCATGCCTGTAGGCATTGTTCTTTCAGCCTTCCAAAAGCAGTTTCATCACGCGCTTGGGAGTGCCGCAACCGACGGACTTCCGTAAGCCGGGCCGTTTTCTTGGTGTTCTGAGCCGGCCAGCTACTCGACCCCTCGTAGGAGATTTGCGATCAGCAGTTGGGTGGATGCCTTCTTAGCTGCCGTTGTGGTTAAGCAGTCAGCATGAGAGGAATATAATCCTCCCGAAGGAGATTGTGGCATCACCATGCGTTCAGTGGTGATACGACCCGGGCTTGACTCGGGGCTATACCCTTAGACATTATCGGCTACGGAGCAAGCGCTGAGCGTAGTCGATACTTCGTGCACCCTTTTTAAATCTCACCATGTTTCTACTCTTGTCTTTCGCCATCTAGCAAAGGACATACATATAGGGAGCGTGGCACCCGGGAGCCCTCTTTGCCTGTGACAGCCTCCTATGCAACTCTTCCCTCGTTTCCCACCTTCTCAATCCTCTGTCCCAAGAATCATTCTCTTCATCGTTATACCTCCTTGGCAACATGGCTGTACCATGGAAGCTTTGCTTCCTGGCGCTGTCACTGTCGGTGTCAACTCCGCTCTGCGTGGCAGCCCCAAACCTCTATCCCAGACAGAACCACCCGAATCCGGCAGATCCCAGTGTCGCCCCAGAGCAGGCCTTTGTAGCCGACGCCAGCACCAGCGAGCTACTCGCCGTGTCGGAGACTGTCTCAGCCCTGATGTTGAGCGCTGAGGAGACTCAGGGCCCAGAGCAGACTGGCACTCCCCTTCCTGATTTTCCTGTGGACTCGTCGCTGCCTGTTAGCGAGCCCGACTTGCCAGCATCTTCGGGGCCTGGGGAGAAGACCGAGACACCGAGCACTGGCGATGTGGCCGAGACCACACAGTCCGCTGGCCCGCCAGTTGCTGAACCGCCCCCAGACCCAAGCCTCCCTCCAATTCCACCAACTACGGACCCTGGCACTCCCGCAACTCCTCTCATTCCTCCACTTCCTCCAAAGCCATCAAACTCGGAGGCTCCCCCAACAATTACGCCTCTGCCCTCAGATCCCATCGACCCACCGGTTCAACCCCCATCCTCTTCCGGCCCGGGTTCCATCGAGCCACCGGTTCAACCCCCATCCCCTTCCGACCCGCCAAAGACAACAAGCTCTGAAGGGCCGGGCCTTGTTACCGTAACTGGAACGGACAGCGGGGTCATCACCTACAGTCCAACCAGGTACACCGAGTACGAAACTGTGACCGAGACAAGGACAACTACTCGGGACGACGGCCTCATTCTCATCATTTTCCCAGGCGGTTGGTCTTGGATCCCGTTCGGTCCCCCCGGCCCTAACCCACCACCTCCTCCGCCTGGCCCTCCAACGCCCGGCCCTGACAAGTCGGATCCCTCAACAGCAAAGTCTTCTGGATGCACTCTCACGAAACCACCAGAGTGTACTCGGACCGTGTCTTTCATCTCGCTTGAGTCGGGATACAGTTCCACCGTCTTTGGCGAATGCTCGTACGCCACGTCTTGCGCGACCGGCGAGCAGAGCACCACAACGACCGTCATCGACGGAGAAGGCCAGGCCGACAATGCGTTTGACGAGCCCGAGGAAGAGTGGCCTGCCGAGTCTGGGGATCCTGATCAATCGTCACTCGACTTTTTCCAGGCATGGTACGAAGAACTCGGAATCTCATTTAATTCCATGAGTGCTGCCGAGGCCGAGTGTGAGGGCGACGAAGCCCAAATAGACTCCATATGCCTTGTGCGGGCCTTCCTCGACTTTTGCAGCGAGGTTAACAAGGATAAGAACAAAGAGCTCTCTATCGAGATCCCCAGCGGCGGCAGGGAAGAGCAGAAGAGGTCTATCGTCCGACGGGACGTCGAGTGTGACGGATGGGCCTTTGAGTTTGTCTGGACGGGCTCAGGCGGCGGCGGACAGTGTCTTGACAACTGCAACGGAGCCATGGCCGAGATTATTGGACAATGTGCCAACAGCGACCCATTCAGCGTCCCGGAGAAGGGCAAGATCGACGCCGGGTGCGGCACGTACTCGTACAAGATCAAGCCCTTCACTAAGCCCACGCCGACTACCTCGAAGCCCGCCGAGCCCTCCAAGACGAATGCTCAGCCGGTCCCGCCGAAGGCTAGCAACTTCAAGTGCAACAACCCGGCTGACTTTATCGGCCACATTGACGTGAGCGAGGATTCGGTATGGGATTCAGCCTGGTCTGCCTGCCACCGGGACATTGCCCCCGTCGAGTGGGACACGGACGAGTCCAAGAAGATAGGCATGTTTGACCAGTGGGAGAAGAATCGCGGTGTTGGGTTCCGTTACTCCATCTCCTGGATCGAGGGCTGCAGAGTTTTGCCCGACAACAAGCAGAAGCTCTGGTACCCGGAGGCATTCCTCCACAATTACCTATGGGACTGCCGACTTATTTTCGTTGACATCTGGAAGTATTGCAGTAAGTACCTTGCCATATCCGGTTATATCTATTAAACATGATTTTCGTAGTGCTAACGAACAATAGAAAATGAGGGCGTGGGAGGAGCCATGGACTATGGTTGTATCCGCTATGAGATGAAGGCGGGAGTGTGATATAGCACATCCGTAGTAGGATAGCCACACGAATGCTATGTGGCGCGCTGAAATATATCCTATTCTATCTCCTAGAACTATTGAGCATGCGCAATTTGAAGAGTTGCCGTCATGGATGCATCTGACAAAGCTGCAGCAAGAGATCGAGCACTTGGGTGTGCTAGATCAAGCAGTTTAGTATGTGCCAAAGTCACCCACAGCTGATCAGCGACTAACTTCTACAAGCCTAACCTTCGAGAAGCGATTATCAAATTATCACTCGTTGATGCGGCATGCCGATGCTGCTCTTGGAGTATTGCTCGACATCAGCGAGCATTTCGTCATAGACTTGGAAAAGGCACTGGAATCGCCGACAGGGTGCTTTCAGCAGCTGATTGGGGAGCTCTGGGACTTGGCGAGGTGGAAACTGGACCCTTTGTTCTTTGGGAAATATCCGCAGGAAGTGGACTTTGGCACGATAAAGCTATCTAGCTAGGCCCGAGTGTTCCGCTCGCAAACATCATGATCCTCTGGAAGCGAGTCTTTTCTTTTTGTCACCCAGTGGAACGGAGCAGGTGAGGTGCCACTCTCGCCTTGATGTCGCCCTTGTTCTTGGTCACTTGCGCGGTACTGAATGGGGAAAGCATGGAGAGGATCTTGATAGGCGATTCCGTAGGTGGAAGTAATCTTGGATGTTGCAAGGCAGAGGAAAAGTAGTGTATTAACTTGAATCCAATTTTATTCATCATTTAATGATGCAGTGCCTCAACTGGTCTTGTCTTGCGAGATGTGACGTTGGAATGAGACGTGTTTAATGTGGTCACTACCCGGGTCACTCACTAGATTGTCTCGACCGTCTGTGTTTCGGCCGAGAGGATAAAATTGGAAATCTGCATTACTTTGACACTACTTTTGCATCCAAATTCCGCCTGCATTAAGTTGTTCTAAGACGCCTCCGCTACCTCGAGCAATGAAGGGGTTCACGTGGGTAGTATGAGCACTGTTAGGGGTTGCTGGCTGGTTCTACTCTTCATCGTTGCTCAAAAGAGTACTACCCAGTA
The DNA here is from genome assembly GCA_020883615.1 of Fusarium virguliforme. Classification (NCBI taxonomy): domain Eukaryota; kingdom Fungi; phylum Ascomycota; class Sordariomycetes; order Hypocreales; family Nectriaceae; genus Fusarium; species Fusarium virguliforme. Next base: position 264,680 of record JAJHJD010000009.1, on the reverse strand, counting down.
TCAAACCCATCTTCGAGCTCAATCCCATCAAGGACCGGGCCGCAACTATAATAAAGAACACATTTCCAGTATTAAACAAGCTCCTCGAACTGGTCTTGATCTACTCTTGGGCCTCTGTTCATTTTTACGAGCCATTGAATCCTTGCTGAGACATCAGGCGTTGATATACCGGCTTCGTCACTCATCATTCGACGTCAAAACTAGGTATCTATTGACTATTTCTCTAGTTCACGACGCAAAGATACCACCTCCATATTACGGGACTCCGACAGCCGCTGGCGGTTGCATGATCTAAGCGGAAAGACACTGGTGGTAGTAATCATTGTGCTGGACACAGGTGAAGCCAGAGCCGCACTTGGTCGCACCAGTCCAGTTCATACCGCCACACTGAGCGTAGGCGGAAGCCTGAGCACCGGAGTTGCCAGAGGGAACGGAAGTGGCAGAAGGAGCCGCCTCTTGCTGCTCAACTTCCTTGGTCTGGGCGGGGGCTTCAGCAACGGTGGTCTCGGCGACAGGGGCCTCGGCGACGGGGGCAGCAGAGGTAGCGGCGGGCTTGGAGGCGCTGGAGGCGGGAGCAGCAGAGTCGCTGCTGCTGGAGCTGCCAGTGGCCCAGCCGTTCTTCTCGGACAGGTAGTACCACCAGTTTCGGTACATCCAGCCGTCAAAGTCGGTGATCTCCATGGCAGAACCGGCAAGCATGATGAAGTTGGTGACACCGGTGGGGGTCCAGTCTATGAACGGTTAGCAGGAGTCTCAAGGTCAGTTGAGTCGGCAGTGGGTAGTACCATAGACTAAGATGAATCGTTAGCAAGTGAACAAGAACAAGTGAGGTCAGAGCACTTACAGTCATCCAGTCCAAAGCTGTGGCCCATCTCGTGCAGGAGAATGTGGATGGAGTCAGAGTCGAGGTTGTTCAGCATGTACTCTGATCCAACCTGCTGTCCCCAAGAGTATCCGAAGCCGCCCTCGAGGCCGTCGGTCAGCCAGAGAGACTGGTCAAAGTGGTTCTCGGCACCGGCAGCGCAGCCGCTGTAGTCGCCGTCAAGGTGAGCATCTCGGGAGCATCCGATGGCGCACTCGGGGACACCCTCAGCATCGAGGTCGGTGTAGACATTGAGACCGTCGGTCGAGCCCTGGAGCAGGCTCTTGTCCTTAACAGCCCAGCCCACGACGTTGACCTTGACGTTGTCGTAGGGGAAGCCGTTGTAGCCGTAGAGCCACTTGAACCACTTCTGGTACTGCTCGGCGTGCTTGCTAGCGATCTTGGTTCGCTGGGCGGCAGTCACGCTCTTGCTGGAATCCCATCGGACACAGATGTTCAGAGATCTGCGATGTGTCAGTGGCTGTCTCCTATATGTCTCGGTAATCTAGATCGTACCCCTTGTTGGCCATGATCTGGTGGAAACCCCAGTTCTTGTTGGCATCGGGGCCACCGTTCTCGTAGGTGGACTCATAGTGCTTCCAGACCTCCTCGAGGGGAGCCTTCAGATCCGACGGCGGGTTCCAGCCCGACTGACGCTTGAAAGGGCGGTTCCTGGGGAGGTCGGCAAAAACGCGCTTGGAGTGAGGGAGGCTTTCGAGGTTCTTCCAGACGGAGGCATCGAGATCGGACTGGGCGGCGGTTGAGGCGACGAGGCCGGCAAGGACGGTGGAAAAGGCAGAGACACGCATGTTGACAAGGTGGATAAGTTGGTAAGGGTGTGTGTGAGTTATGAAAGAGTGAATACGAAAATAATGAATGTACAAAAATTAAACGAAAGACTCCGACCTTGGCAGAGCGAGCGAACGAATGAAGAAGCTTGAGTCGAACCAAAAGAGAAGCTCAAGGCCTATAGGCTCGCATTATATATATCGAGTCATACGCGGCAACTTGAGAATATGCGCGGCAAACCGCCCGTTCAGGATAAACGGGAGACTGTGGATCTCGAATAAATTAAGGGCGATCCGCTGCGTCGGATTTTCATCTTCAAGGGGTGGAAAAACTGTCCCCGGCGCGACACCCTGGCCACGACCGGGTTCCATCAGGCCCAGCAGCTCGTGTTTCTTTGACCATCGCTTTCAGATCCTGGTCAGTTTCACCCTTAGTCTAGATTTGGCGATAAGATGGGATGAAGGGCAGGCTATGATGATTGGAGGAACGGAGTCGGAGTTTTGATGTCAAACACCGGGATTATTCCATGACGAACAAACGTTCCACTGTTTTAGCCCCGGAGGTCAGTTGGCTTATGGATATAATACGCCATGCCCCTTACTGATTATACGAGAGGAACCGTTACTCCCTTGATTGAAAGACCCGACTGCTCAACTCCTTGATCCAACACTTGCATCGAATGCTTGCCAGCGGGAATATCTCCTGTCATTTGCAGCGTTGTGATCGATAATTTTTCCGGACTCCCACTAGGGAGAAAGGCCACGTTGTGTCGAATACCGTTAACCGCGACGACAAGACTTTGCTCTTCTTCGCAAGAGCTGCTGTACTGGGTGGCCAAGGTCAGCCCATTTGTCTTTGCTTTAGTTTCAAACGTGGCCTTGATGAGATTTTCCGCGTCCTTGTTGATGCTGTAGGTCGTGGATGAGAGGGCGCTCCTGGTCTCGCCGGCCGCAGCGTCGAGGACGAAGCTATGGACATTCTTCATCGCAACAGTCCGGCCATCAATCTGTAGCGGCAGCCAGACGTATGTACTGCGAGGCAGCGGAGGATACTCCCAGCGATCTCCCAAGTAGAGCACTGACGTTCCGAGCTGCAGAACAAAGGTGACTTGGGAGCGATAGGTCGCGGTGTTGGGCTCTGCAAACAGCTTCCACGGCTCCCAAGGGCCACTTGGCGAAGCCGAGGTTGTACGCATGTTTTCATCAAGCTCCCAGCCTGCTAAAAGTATTAGATAAATAAATGCAGAGAAAAAGACGGTAGAGGTACTGACCGGTGAGCTGAGACGCAAACAAGTAATAGATGCCGTTCCGCTTGATCATGGCCGGGCTCTCTAGGTGTTCTGGGAACAAGTGAAGCATCTTGGTTACCGATAGTCGTCAGACAGCTCGAAAAAGCGAAGGCCGTTGGGACGCTGATATTCTAGGTTAGCGACGACCGGGTCCAGGGTAGGATACTCACGTCTTCGCTCATCAAGTAGGCTTTCTCATTGTCGTCAACAAAAACGCCAATGTCACGGCTCTCAAAGCCCAAGGGCCGGAAGCTTCCTCTGTACTCAAATCGACCAGTGACGCTATCACTCGCCGCGACGCCCACCTTAGCGTCTCTGTACTCTTGGTCTTCGATATGCATCTACATGACACACCGGCCGGTTGATTTATTGTAGATGACTTTGGGTCGCTCGACAAGCCGGCCAGGACCTAGGTCACCAGACTCCTGGTGGCTCAGAACAGGGCCCTCATATGTCCACTCGACGAGGTCATGGCTGCTGTAGCAGTTGATGTGTTGAAAACAAGTGCCTTCAGTCTTGTCTTCGCCGTGCCAGTACCACGTGGATCCGACTTTCAGGAACCCCCTCCGCCATGAGCCTGAATGTGTCGTCCGTTGCTCGCAGTCCAAGTGGCTCCTATTGATGTTGGGCATGGTTCCGGCCGGGAGATCAAAGCGACTTACCTGGGAATATTTGCATGTCAGTTTTGCCAACCATCTTGGGTAACGTGCAAAACAAAGTGGATGATATCACGGAAGAATGGTACCAAGATGAGAAGCGAACTTGACTTCATTGATGCTTCGTACTGCGTTGTTGCTTCTTAACCCCTCTTGGACGTACGTTTGGAGGGGATGATTGATCAAGAGATTTACGGATTCGGTACGAATACTGGGCCTCCGAATGCGCGAGGAGAGACGAATAATAAGACCGTTCGCGGCGATATGTACCGAAAGGGCGAATGCCCACATAAATTAGGCTAACAGGGCCTTGTAGCACCCTCATCGAGACCAGATAAAAGCAGCTGGGCGAGGCTAATTTACGGAATGGGTACGAAAATACTAAACTGATCTGGGAGCGTGACGATGCACCGCCGGGCTTGGCGCGTCACGGCCGTGACTCGCTTACTATCCGCCACAGGAACTAAAAGGCTCGCCCTTGGGCTGAGATGAGCTAAACAGGCCCTTGTCGTTCCAAAGAGTGCGCTTAGGACTGCCAACACCGCCTTTGAAGCCATCACAGAATTTGAGCGCGACTAGTTTCCAGTTCAGGGGTGCAGAGCAGCCAGTATCTCGAGTGCTATCCTCTGCTGCGCGGGGAGGCGTGATCAAACGCGTCTTGAGCCTGCCCGTAGACGAAAGATGCTTCCATTTTGTAGCCTCGAGAGGAGACTCGTGCTAGATTCGCGTCGGCCAAAGTGTCGTGTCAAGAGACACGCAAATTTCAAGACCTTCAACCTGCCGTAGATGGAAGGTTAGGCCGCTCTCGTGGTATCTTGGCCGTGGAGGGGTGAAGAACCAGGGTCGAGATTGCTCACTCGAGTCATGTCTGACCTGAGCCTTCGGGTCTATGTTCTCGGCAGACTTTATGGCGAGGTGCTGCTTCTCGGCCTAACCAAGCCCTGGTCAAGTGATTCCGACCACTGCATGCTGAACTGGGCTGATCTCACGGTTCGGGATGCGCGCTAAAAGGGACCGACGACGCACCGATTCTCGGGGCATTTCGCTACGCGTATAGGCCGAGGGCCGGGAACCGTCCGTTTGGTACCTCGTCGTGCTGCCTGTCCCCTGGGGCCCCGCGTGTTGACGCGGGGAATTGTCAAGTGCCCGTATTATTAGCATTAAGCTTGTCTCTTGTCATATTAGAAGGCGGAGAAAGTCCGGGGTAGTCGGATGACTTCAACGCTCGGACGGTTCATCCTGTTCTGGCTAAGCTGAGCATGGGTTGTAGAGATGCCGTTTAACATGCGATTGGAGCGGATTCGTCGGATCTCCCCCTAGAATATTGCTTGGCTCTAACAATAGGAGAATTCGTCAGCAATACGACAAATGCTAGCTGCACGCTTTGAGCCCAACGGCAAGTATAATAGACTGCTGAAAGAACGCGTTAATCACGTTCTGTTTGATTCATCCCAAGCAGCCCTTGGTTTCCGTTTCTTGGCATTTCCCATAAACCGTCTCATCCCTTGAGTCTACTGCTCACTCACTCCGCCTGCAACCATGTTGCCTCCAACTGCGAGGCAGTTGTGGTAGGAGATATCTGTGTCTATTTTGTCCAGCGTTGCTCACACTCATAAGGTCTCTTCTCTATGCCGCCTCCGTCTTCCTTGGAGGAGTTGAGGCCCTCGCATCGCCTATTATCGCCACAGGCCCCAACTGCGAGACCAAGAACGGCGCTGTTCTGGTGACTCCTGACTGCGTTGATGCTACCTATAAGACGGTCATCATCGACAGTGAGACGGAAGTTGCCACTCCAATCCCGCACCGCAGGATCTCAGGCCACTTTGACGGAACGACCATCGACTTTAACATTTACTTCCCCAAGACAGGATGGGGCGGGAGATTCTTCCAGCTTGTCTACCCTACGCAAAACTCGACATCTGATGACCGAACCATAGGCTTTGGTGCGGATAGCGGCGCGTATACTAACCACGTTGCTGGAGGAGGTGGTTACCGCGCTGATGCCGCTGTGGCCAAGCTGTCGAGGAGACTCGCTGCCGAGTACTACGAAAAGCCCAACGCCAAGATCTACGGCTACGTCTATGGCCCCAGTGGCGGCTCCATGGTCACTATCGGGGCTGCCGAGAACACGTTTGACGTCTGGCAGGGCGCTCTAGCCATAGTCCAAGCCATCACAGTCTCCAACCCCAACAACTTTTGCATGCGGGCATTCTCTGGGCTCGTGCTGGAGGCGCAAAAGGACAAGCTCATCTCTGCTGCCCGGCCCGGAGGAGACTTGGACCCTTTCAAGGACCTCGATCCCATGAGACGGGAGGTTCTCACCGAGGTCACGGAACTTGGAATGCCCCTCGTGGCATGGGAAGACTGGGAGGGCGTCACGCAGAACAGGACCAACTTCTTGCGCACCTTTCGGCTTCTTGTTCCTCCTACCATTGCCTCTTTTGATCCGACTTACTTTGATGACTTTTGGACAAAGGAGGGCTATGTGGGAACGGAAAACTCCAAGCTCGGCGATTTCTACCGGAACTCGGTCTACGAGTTTGATGCCGTCGTGCAAAAGGTCGACGTCGATGCAGGAAACGTCCCAGTGTCTGTCACCTTGAACAAAGTTCCTTCACAGCCACCTGCTTTTGGCCTTCAGTTCAAGATTCAGTCTGAGCAGGGCAAGGGTGGTGTTTTCACGGCTCAACTCGACAAGGGCACCAAGACGGCTATCATCGACCCCCGGCAGAACTCGACAATCCTCTCTTCGCTTTCGAAGGGCACCAAAGTTCGTGTTGACAACCGAGCATGGCTGGCTGCCTCTCTATGCCACAGGCACCAGGTGCCTACCAGGCCCGGCTTCTACGGATACGACTATCTCCGCACGGCAGATGGAAAGCCCAAGTACCCCCAGCGAAGCACGCTCATTGCGGAGACTATCGCACGCGGGGCCAGCGGTGGCAGCTCCTTCAGTGGGAATGTCACGGGCAAGTTGATGGTTCTGGACACCCTCAAGGACTTTGACGCCATGCCGTGGCATGCAGACTGGTACAAAGAGCAAGTACGAAGCGCACTAGGCTCTCGTTTTGAGGACAACTACCGCCTGCATTACGCCGAAAACGCCGATCACTTCATTGAACCGGTTGAAGTGTCTCAGGCCACTCGCATCATCAGCTATGTAGATATTTACGAGCAGCATCTCAGGGACCTGAGTGCTTGGGTTGAAAAGGGAACGTCACCACCTGATGGGACTTCATATACGGTTGCGCATGGACAAGTCAAGGTCCCCACCACTGCAGCCCAGCGTAAGGGTATCCAGCCGGTTGTGAGCCTTACTTCAGGCGGAAAGACCTCGGTCACGGCCAAGGTTGGACGGCCTGTCTCTTTCAAGGTTCACATTGAGATTCCTGCTGGCACTGGATCGGTCACCTCCGTTGGCTGGGATTTTGAAGGAACCGGAACGTATGTCAACAAGGACTTTGGAGAGGCCAAGGATGTCATGGATGTGAGTGTGTCTCAGACTTATAGGAAGAAGGGGACCTACTATGTCGCGGTTCGTGTGGCCTCCAACCGCAAGGGGGATTCCAAGACCCCTTATGCTCAGGTCCAAAACCTTGGCCGCATCAAGGTGGTTGTCAACTAGTGCCGACGTGGTGGAACAGGACAACCTTCGCTGCCGGCTATGAACAATCTGACTTCTCTGTGAGGAAGTGGACGGAGATGTTGGGGAGTTGAGGACCTAGTGTTCAGTGAACTATCATGGGTTGAGATTGCTGAGAGCTTGTGTTTTTTTGCTGGGGGTTATTAGGTGTATAGGTTTTGCTCTATACGAGTCAGAGTAGACTAGCTATTATGTAGCTGTAGCAATGCAAGATCACGGCTGATGGAAAAGGTTTCTCTTGAATCGCCTGTAAGTAGTTATTCAGCGCTAATATCTAACATAATAAAGTGCTATGGGTATATCCTTCATTCAAAGCTCCTCTACAGCTCGTTCTGGCAGCCCTTGTCTCTCGCCCGCGAGAGTGTCTTTGCCTGTTGTATCGTATCCTCCCAGATCGGCGGCCTGCATCGCCTCTCACTTCCAGCAGCCTCAGCATCAACGCCAAAGTCAAGCAGGGCCTTCTCGCTGCACCACTCGCCAGTCGCCATCAGGCCAATAGGCACCTTGCCTTCGGTGTTCTCATCTGCTTCCTCACCCGCTCGGTCTTGTCCTTCCGGGACCACGAACCCGGCTGGAACCGAGATGGATGGTAGCCCGCAGAAGTTGGCAAGCCACACGTACGTCATGCTCTCTATCGTGAGGTTTCCATCGCTCACTCCGTACTTTAGCTCGCTCTCTCCACCTCGGATTGGGGCTCCTGCACACGCTGTGGTGGGCGTGACGATGAGCATGCCTGGATACATCTTCCACAAATGTGCAAGATGCTGCATCAAAAGATTACGGAGCTTTTGAGCAAGGAGATAGTCTGTGGCTGGCGTTGTGCGTCCAACAGCCAGCAAAACCTTCGTCGCGGCTGTGATGTCCTTTGTGTTTGGCAAAAGGGAAGCCGCGTCAGTCAAGACAGTCATGGCATGTGCAATCTGTCCCTCCTCTGTGAAAGGAATGCTGATGGGCACGATAGTGTAGCCATAGTCTGTGCAGAGCTTGGCCACTAGACTTCTGGTCAAGCCCTGGACGCCAGGTGCAGCGCAAGAGAACCATGGCTCATAGACTCCGAGAAGTTTCGTCGAAGGCCTCGAAGGCTCCCGACAGAGTTGAGGAAATGGCGAAGAAGGATGGGGATCTGCTATGGCTTCATAGACAGCGGTGAGGGAGTACATGTCAGCTGCCATGGGTCCTTGAACGGAACAAGTCGGGGCAGGGTTGGGTGTTGGGTATGAAGAGAGACGACCGTGAGTGGGCTTGAGACCGAAGACAGAACAGTATGCGGCTGGGACACGAAGGCTTCCACCAGCGTCACCGCCAAGGGCGATCGGGATAAGACCGGCGCCGACTGCGTATCCGGCTCCCGATGAGCTCCCGCCAGCATAGTAACCCGGATTGAAGGGGTTGAGGGGTGTGCCGTGGTTGGGGTTGTTTCCGGTAGTGTCTTGGGTCGAAAGTTAGAAGGGCCGTGACAGTGTATCACAATGATGCTAGACACTTACCCATACCGAACTCATGCATCGTAAGCTTCCCCAAGATGATAACCCCAGCTTCCTGCAGCTTCTGCACACTCCAGTTTGTAATAGAGCCACTCTTGACTGCTCTTCCGGCGTAGTTCATGTTGGAGCCCATCGTCATATCATAACCGTCGAGGTCAAAATCGTCTTTGATTGACGCGGGGACACCATCAAGCGGACCGAGGGATCGGTTTTGGCGGTATCGAATGGTCGATTCTTCGGCAGCCTTGGGGATCAACTCTACCCGAGTATCTATCCAAGCTGTTGAATGTTTCCCTCGAGGGCTTATATCGCGTCGGATTAACGGCAGTAGGGCGTGTGCAACATCTGTCGGCGTGGCTTGGCCTGAGAGGTACATCGCGCGGTAATCGGAAATCGAGTAGAATGGCGGTTCGGTCATCGTTTCTGATGGGACAAGGGTCGGTGATGAGGGCGTGCCAAGGCCGGGCTCGTCGTCTGAAGGCTTTGGATCGCATGGAATAGGAACGACTGTTGGATCGTATCGTGCTTCGTAGCACTCGAGCGCCTCCCGAAGATTTCTTAGGGAATCGAAGCGAGCATTGTGCCAAACTGCCTCTCGGACCAGCCGAATCCACTCGATCCTACGATTATTAGCAGGCTTATAGAAACAGTCAAGCAGTGACTTACAGGAAAGCGAAAATGATCAGCAATGGCCCTCTCAAAACAGGGTTTGCCAGCTTTGATCTGTTCAGAACGCTCCCAGGTCTGTCTGGGGTTAGCACGACTCTGCAGCTCCGCTGATCGTCGCAACTGACCCTTGTGTGGGCTTCGGGTAGTTGAGAAACCCGGTGGGTGCACTCTGAGTGGCTTGAGTATCCATCGAAGGCGCTGATCGACAGGGTTAAAGTGGCTTGTTTGCGATTGAAGTGAAGATGACAAAGAAGGAAACAGAGAGAAGGAGGAAAGAAGTCAATCGCCAAGAACGCTCAGATTGTGGAGTGAATGAAGAGTCGATTGAGGACATCTTGACGGCCTCGACGCTGTGGTTTATAGCAGAGCGGTCAGGGTCATCCAGTACCAAGAATACCAAGACAAAAAGCGAGATGAAGGCAGGACAGCCAATTAGGAGAGTAATCCTCCGTGTTTACCAACGACACACGACCAAACAGGCTAGTCCATCGATGTTGCTATTCTTTCAGATGCATCTTGAACCAGGCTATCGGGTCAGGCATGATACCACTGGTGGGTTTCAGCCAGATTCCGGCAAGCCACTCGCGACGGGGAAGCTGAAACTGGAAACAAGTCCGGCAACGTCTTTGCTGATGGCGTCGGAGATTTCTTGGACGGGCGGTGGTGGCTGGCCTTGACTGCAGAGCCGCAGGGCGAAGCGAGAGGGCCACCTCCATAGACCATGCCTCCGGACCCGAAAGCGTGCAGTCGGCGAGGCCGAGAGGGAGCAGACTATCGAGAAGCGGTTGGTAAGATCTGGCGGCTCCATCAGCTTTGTTCGTGGCATGGCCTCAGCTGCGCCACTATTCGCACTAACGCCGACTAACTTTGCATAACGCTTCGCTTCTGCAGCGGCTTTTCCGTTTTGGACCGTTGGATATCTGCGACGGGATCTCTGTTGTGCGAAACGCGCGGTTCGAGATGAATTATTATTGCTTCATTGTGTTCTCCGTGACGTGGACGTTGTTCTTACAGCTTGACCAGCGAGTTAGCTCTAGGCCAGGGCCACAATCGACCACTGGCGGTGACATGGGGAATCTGGTCTGCACGGATTCTTTCAGAGATCTAGCTAATGATACGGGGATCTCGATGATTTCTCCATCTCTGGAAGATTTCAAGCAAACCTCTCATTTGACTGGTTGGCTTGGAGGCCTTCCGACACCAACCTCGTTTGCTGTTTTCATGTCCTCGACCATTGGATCACGGGCTGTTGGTCCCCCTAGCGCGACCAAGCACACCAATAGTCTCCCGCTATCGGCTTGGCGGCTGAGCATGGTCTCACTGCGCTGTCCAGTCTCGACCGCAAGATGCATAACCGAGCTTGCTTGACCCGTAGTCGACTGGGAGAACCTTCACCAACAGTCGGTTGCGCGGTGAACAATGGAGCAAAGGAAGAGGCGGGATCAGCTGAGGTTGGCATCTTGATCGGGGATGCGCGCAGGGTCTTCAGCCCTAGCAGGCCCAGGCTGGAATGGTCAGCCGGCCCTGGTCCAAACAGAGCGAATCTGTGGCTTGCGTAGGGCATTGGTTTGCCGTGTTTGGAGAGCTTGTTCCGCAGATGCGGTAACGACAGGCTCCTCTTGGTTACCTCTACGCGCTCCACGCGCCAGGTCGGCCGATGGCAGCACGGATGCCGCAGATGGCGAGCTCATTGGCGGGGAGTTCTCTTTTGCGTCTTGCTAAAATTCTATAGAAAGCCTCTTTCTCTCAGGCGAGTGACGTCTTCAGTCCAACCGCTTGTCTCGACGGTCTACAAGCATGTTTGACAAATATGGGTAGAGCAAATTCGCATGCCGTACAACAGAAATGTTGTAACAATTGAAAACGGACAAAGGGAATATAGCAAAGATCGACTCTCGTACAAATGCGATGGTGTCGATTGAGCAGGTGATTGAGAATGTGCCAGTCCAAAACAACATGCTCATGCTTCCGATAACACAGACTGCCATGTTACACATCAATCGACCACGGCTAGCCAACCTATGGACCGCCTACAACGCTGCCAACCACTCACACAATCCTAGGCTCTATGCCACCTCCAGATCGCAATGAGACCCAGCCTCAAGGTTTTGCACTATGCAGGGCGCTCACGATGGCATCATGATTAAGCAGGTTTTGACGACGCTTGAAAGAACATAACCCAGCGTAGGTAGACGTAGGTCGTTGTTCTGGGGCCTTGGTGGCTAAATAACGGCTTCTTTGGTGATGTCTCGGCTGCTTCCGCAGGTGACCTCTTGTCTTTGTCACCCTGATAAGTCAGCATTTGTGTCACGTCTCATCTATCCCAAAGTCATGCGACAACTGACTTTCTATGACGTATTCGTGATGACAGTCAGCTCGGCAACAAAGGAAAAGAAAGAGTTCTAAACCCGACTCCTCGTCCTAGACCAAGCGAAGAAGGACTCAGACTTGTCACTACTCATGCGTCTTCTATTCGTCTCCCTTTTATCGTCGATAACGCCCGAGAACATGTCAGGAACAGCGCCATCTGACCCCTCGCCTGGAAGCCATGCGCGGGGGGTCGAGCAGACGCCCTTGGACTCTGATCAACATGGACAAGCCCAGTAAGCGACCAAGCCTAGTCCTGCATGTCAGAAGATGCCATCCCTGGCTCGACCGCAGTCATCAGCTGACAGCTGCAAAGAAACATCATCGACGAGACGAAGGATACGTATGGCCCGACCACTGTGGATGCAAGCATTGGCTACATGATCGATGCTGGTGAAGTAGGCGATGGGAAAGCAGCTTTCCCAAACCGTCTTGGTGAGATGTCAGACAAGCCCAAAGTCGAGGGTGGGAAGATTGGAGCTGAACGCAAAGCTGCGACGCTGGATAAGCGCGGCTTCAAAGTTGGCGAGAAGGCGGATCTCCACGACTTGGCGCAAAAGAAGCAGCCGTGAGTCGTTAGATTTGCATCTATTTAAGATCAACGGTTTCTCTTGTCGATTTAATTCTACCAAAATTCGGCATTTTATGAAGGTGACCACTTAAAATTGGCTGAAGTGGTTGGGAAGCGTGGTTGAGAAGACCAATGGCTTTACTTCCAATAACGGCGATAGTGACTGGACATGTGTAATTCCGCATTAGGAAGATAACCACGGCGCCGGCCATCTTTGTCACCATCAGGAAGATCCTCGCTGACGAAGAATCTGTGGGCAATCATGATTCGCCGGTGAGTGCCGATCAACTCCGCCATGCAGCTCACTCAGCTTGGGTATCATCTTAAGCTTCCCCTCCGTGCCTGATAAGTGACAATTAACGCGTTTCCTATTGCGATTTCACACTGATTCTTACACCCGATATCCGATTCGAGCATCATGACGGACCTCAGCTTTCCAGAGAGGCACCCCAAGCTGCAGGCGGCCATCTCTCAACGCCCATTCCCAGGCTTCCCCTTTGTCCCCGAAAACCGCGCAGCCCGACGTCAGCACCTCGACAGCTTGAAACACATGCTTCCAATGCCTGACCCGATACCCGAAGTCATTGAAGATTCTATTTCGATAGAAGCACGGGATGGTTACCAAATTCCGACCAAGTATTACCGACCCGCTGCGAATCTGGAACAGAGGCCGCTTATGGTGCTCTTCCACGAAGGTGGATGGGTCATGGGTGACGTCGCGGATGAAGACTCCAATGCCAGGCACTTCTCAAGAGACCTAGGCATCGTCTGCCTCAATGTCGAGTACCGACTGGCACCAGAGCATCCTTTCCCTACCGGCGTTCTCGATTGCTGGGATGTTCTCAAGTGGGCTGCTGCCAACGCTTCTCTGGTCGGAGCAGACCCAACGCAGGGCTTTCTAGTCGGCGGATCATCAGCTGGCTCAAATATTGCGGCGGCATTGGTTCATCTCTCCATCAAGGAGCAGCTGCAGCCCCCCATCACTGGCCAGTGGCTCTGTGTACCCTACCTTCTTCCCCCGGAAATTGTGCCCGACAAGTACCGACTAGATTACACCAGCATGTGGACAAGCCGATCTGACCCGGTGTTGGGGGCTCTGCTCGAGGGGCCTGAGGACACCACGGCTGGCAGCTTTATCGACACGCTCCTGAAAGTGGACGTTCACTCGCCTCTCTTTTCTCCATTCGCGAAAGAATGGTACCCGCCGAGTGAGGGTTCCGCTAAGGAACGGATGAAACTACCCAAGACCTTCTTCCAGGTTGCAGGGCTGGATCCTCTTCGTGATCACGCCCTCATTTACAGGCGGGCTTTGGAAGAAGAGTGGGGGGCTTCCACCCGGCTCGAGTTGTATGAAGGATACGGACACATGTTTTGGACCAACTGGCCTGAGCTGGACAGGTGTCAAAACTACTGGAGAGATATGATCAAGGGCGTCGAGTGGCTGTTGAGCACGTAACTGACTTGACTTTATATCCGGACCGGGCATCTCTGTTGGCTTGCTTGTCTCAATTATACTAGAATTATAGACTTGGTTGGTTAACTGGACCCTAACAAGGAATCTCTACACTCTGTTTCCGTCCCCCCTTGACACAATCTTGCCATGCCCCATCTGGTAGTCCAAGCTGACATTCGTGTTCCTTGCCACCTCTGACAGCTTCCCAGAGACTGCCGCCTCCTTGAGCCTTTCTCTCAGCTCCCCATCAGGAGAGTACGCAAATGTAGCCAAAGCACTATCTTTCCACACCGGACGCTTCGAGTTGCTTGATTCCCACATGGAAAGCGCTGCAAACATGAATCCCACGAGGAGTGTCACTATGGGATAAGCCACATACGCCCATCGAACCTTTGTGATGACGATTGACCTGGTTTCCTCGCCTGCCACCGGAGACTCTTCCATCTTGCGATCCCGCATCCATTTCGTCACGCTCGTCGCCACGTTTTCGATCGTTGCGGGGATATCGTTGGATTCGCCCATGGCAAACATGAAGCCCGGTGGCCCATCACCTGGTAGGGACGGATAGATGAGGAGTTGGTCCTCAAATTTGTTCTTGGTGCCGTTGCTGTTTGTCGTGTAAAACCCGTCCTTGAGGCTGTCGATTAATGAGATAACGGTGGTCTGCGAGACGTTGAATGCCTGCTGCGTGAGGTTTGAGCGGGAGCGAAAGTCCTTGTCCGGGATATAGATCTGGAGGTCTGGCAGCACTACATAACCCGGGCCTATATCCAGGGTGTGGTTCAAGTACTTTATGTACTCGTTCGTGTTCATTGCGCTCGACGTGTACGAGTTGATGGTCTTGTCCGCCCATGAAGCCAGTACCCTCTCCTTCAGGGCACCCTGCTGAACAATTGATTCGTACTCTTTGACGCAAAAGTAGAGGCCACATTCTTTTGCCGTGATCGGGGTATCCTCCCACGTGGTTTTGTTGTCTTCCCAACTCTTATCCACAGAGAAATACTGAATGGCAAGCAGTAAGGTGCGGAGGTCGCGGAAAAATACGGTCTTACCGGGGTTGGTTGTGAGTGTTGTTGTGAGGTAGGTGTCGGGATACGATTCATCTTCAGGCCCTCTCTGTGTCTTTCCATTGTAATTTGATATGTTGAGGTTGATTTCCGGGACCATGTACTTTGTGTAGTCCACTGATTTGCCAACCAGGTGCGTATTGGCCTCGGGAATGGTGTTGCTGACATCCGGCAGCTTTTCGCCCTTTTTAAGTTCCCATCCGCTTGAACTGAGTCCTTTGGGTACGTCGGTAACACCAGATGTTTTCTTGACATGATCAGAGAGATCGTGGCACTTGGAACAGACGGCCAGCGAGGTAAAGTTGGCCCACGTGCAATTCCCAGACCTGCATGAGAAGGATGGCGAGAGGTTCTCTGCTGTGACGAGGTAAGACCAGCCGCTCCAAATAGCTGCGGTCATCCCCATGTCGACACGGACTCTCCGGCCCATAGTACCTGCATAAAGCATTTGTTTGCCGTTCGGGCCGGGGAAAGGGGTATTGGCCAGGGCGATCTGATTCGTGCCGGTCCAACTTCCCGCATCCAGAACTGAACAGCTTCCGATTGCTGGCTCATGCTCGCCTGGGGTACTGAAATCTACTCCGATGGTGTGGTCCTGGAAGGTAAGAATGGCTTGTAGGAAAGGCTCGAATGCAAGCAGGATGAGCGCTGCGAGAGCGCCTAGGGACGCCCAGTGACTGTATGCCAAGTCAGTTGTCGCCATCTCAACAGTAGTGCAAGCGGGCAGAGAAGAGAT
Source organism: Fusarium virguliforme (assembly GCA_020883615.1). Taxonomy (NCBI): domain Eukaryota; kingdom Fungi; phylum Ascomycota; class Sordariomycetes; order Hypocreales; family Nectriaceae; genus Fusarium; species Fusarium virguliforme. Next base: position 249,095 of record JAJHJD010000009.1, on the reverse strand, counting down.
ATAGAAGAGCAGACTTACGGATGTCGTATCATGGATAAGAGAAGGCGCCCACTCCCCCAAGGCCCTCTGCTTGCGGCATCAAACCGATCAAAGTCCACCAGCGGCTCAGCAAAGTTTCCAACCCAGTTCCATTTGCATTGAGAGAGACACATGCTCACAACAAATGCCAGGCACGCTTTCGATATGGTACCGAGGATGGAGATGACGGCGTTTAACGAGAGGGGAAACTTGGTCCATTTCGAAATCGGCTCGCGGTCGTATACAACGAGTAACGTGACCAGACAAGCAAACGATGAGAGACTCAGGATAAGCGATCCGAGCTCCAAGGACCACACAGTCCAGATTATTTTGAACTTGCTCTTCTTGCCCTTTGTCGAGTCGAGAGGATTGGCTGGATGCGTCGAGAGAAGCGGGGAGATTGGGGCATCTCGATCGCCGGGCGAGACTGGCTGCACCGCGGGCCTAGGAGCTTTCGGAAGTAGCTCGTACTGGGACTCAGACGCCATGCTGACAGTTTATCGACGAACTGAAAGCTGTCTAGGATGTTAAAGACGAGAAATCGTGAGTCTTTTCGCGATCGACGCGGAAATAGCAAGTGGCAACTGTGGGGTTATTTATGCGTCACGGGAACTCCTACTAGGCAGGCAGGGTTGTGAGTTGGCAGATTCTATGTTTAGAAGGGGGCTGAGTTGTGACACAATATTCAATGCAAGTCAGCAACAGCTTTCTTACCTGCTTGTCTTACCTATCTTATTTCTGATAGAATATAAGAGGACGGTTCTTGAATCGGTTCTTGTCATGTTAATATGAGACATAAAATGGTTAACAAAAACTCGTGGGTGTCGCATGAGTTGCAGGGATATGCCTCCGTCACGCCAGTGCGCCAGAACCCAAATCTCACTCGCCTTTGCCACTGGCCCGGAGGTTTTTCGGTGCACTGGGAAGATGGGTCAGGAGGAAGAGTTAGCAGCGCAACATAACTCCAAAAGCGTGCACTTGTTTGTTAAAGCCCTACTACAGCTTGTGACCGCCCAGGGATAAATACGTACTCGAGCTTTCAACTCTCTCAACTTAAGAATCGATGCATCCCTTTTCTAAGATCGTTGAACATGTTTCCAAAGAGCACTAAAGAACAACAGTACCCCTCTTTGATCATTTTGCGGGCTTGGGCTTCCTCTTTATCTACCCGTGAATTCCCTCCGCCGCCTACGCTTTCAGCGCCTTGGCCACCCGCCACCGTGGACGAGGCAGCTTCAACTAATAAGAATACAAAAAGTGCATTCAGGCGATTTAAAGAGCTTGATTCTCACAGCATGAACAAGTCGGGGCAGTTTCGGTCCATCGGCAACGGGATATGCTGCGCCGGGGTATTTCGCCCAATCGGGCCACCACTGCAAAGGCATCGGTATTACCGCATCAGGTAATCGCCGGACTGTACTGAAGACTATATTGCAGGACAGAATTTGCATTACTCCCGAGGGCAGAGGGCCGACTAGATTCAGATTTAATGGTTCAAGGGATGTCCAGTGGCTGTGGTTGCGACGTCAATTGGGCTGCTGCACTTATCCAAGAGTCACGATTAGATGCCACGTAGTTTAAGGGTAATGTCAATGACTGTATTTATTTTAATAGGAGGTTTAAATGCACGACAACGGCGTCAAGATAAACGATGTTGCGCTAGATGAGAGCCTCTGAACGGATAAACTCGTTCGATCCACTGCCATCCAGCGGCCCCTCGAGTTGAAGATCCTGAAGAACCTCGTCAAGAATCGCCTCTTGCTCCAGCCGATACGCCTCAGCTCGTCGCTGCCTTTCATTTTCGGGAACACCCAGGGTCTTGGTATGTCGTTTCATCTCCCCCAGCGTGGTGCGTAACCATCGGGACATGAACTGCACCGTGGCCCGGGTATTCCTCTCGGAGGGGGTCTTCTGTGCCTCCAGTCTCATGGTCGCTCTTTCGGCCAGATTCGCCACTCTGAAGGACACCATAGACACAAACATGGGGTCGAAATGCCTCAGCCACGGCACCGGGTGATCTGGGTTGATCGGACCGCGACGGTCAAGAGAGGGAGACCTCACAGTGACGAGTGAGAGGTATTTATCAGTAGCTGCCCAGTATGAGTCGTCAACGGTTGCGGGAGAGCTGAAAACACAGTGGTCCGGGTGCATTGGCTTGGTGAGGTCGAAAGGAAATGGCAATGATAGTTCCGCGGCCTCGTTATCGGAGAGTACGAACCCAAAGTCTCTCAACACTGTCCTCTTCCTTAGCAACAGTCGATCTTAATGTCAGACGAGGCTGGTACTTACAAAGCGTGTTGTTGAATCTCTGAGTCTCCTTATCGTAGGCAATGTACAGCGGATCGCCCGTTCTCAGCTCGATGGTCTTGCTCACAGACAAACCTTTCTGGCCCAGGCTGTGCTCGGTGTTTTCTTGCTGGGCGTGGTTCAGAGTCTCGAGAATGGGGAGTAGGATCTTTGGCGTATCGTCCAGATTCACGCCTGCCTTGACCAGGTGTTGGAACTCGGGCTTGAAACTGTCAACGTCGGGCTCCATGACGATGGACCAGAAATGCCGGGAATAGAAGCAATAATGCGCCCAGAGGCCAAGCTCGCTGTGCCGTATGTCAACCACCTGACCTTGGATGCCCAAAACCGCCATCTGTTCAGACCTACAAGGTGTACTTGGATGTATCCCAACCGCATCCCTGTAGGGTCTCCATGGCGTCAGTCCACCGCTGCTCGTGGTCTGCTTTCTGCTTTGCTACTGCCTCCTGGAGATGTGTGCCTTGAAGCCACAGACAGTCTTCTTCCGACCACAGCAGAGGAATAGTGCTGTCATCGGCATCATCTGGCTGAGGAAGGATTTGGAAGTATCTAGAGTTCTTGGTCAGTCTGCGAAGCCCCAGCGGTAAGGGTCTACTCACGGGTACCAGAAGCTCTTGTCGCCCAAAAGGTACTGCTGGACCAGGAAGATGGCATTGATCGTATCATGGTCAGCGGTGTTCTGAAGGTACTCTTCCGGCAGCGGGTCTGAGCGAGGCTGATAAGGGGATCCAGGAATGCCAGCGGAAACAGCATTGAAGTACGATAGGCTGATTGCGTACGGGGTTGTGAACACGGTCTCGAATGGCTTGATAGCTTCGCCGGTGACTAGAACTTCAGCACCCCGGTTCGGGTGACGACGAATTTCAGAGAAGGGTGAAAGTACGCGCCATTCTGTCTTGCCCATTCGATGAATCTGTCATATCTCTTCTCAGCATTAGTTGAGTGTACACTCTGCTCTTGCTGCGAGGAAACCACAGTCATCGTGGCTGGATGGGGGGTGCAAAGATTGAAGGCTGGGTGGCAACAAAGGCAATGGGGGCTGTGGCAAGTAGCAGGATAGATATGTCGTAGAAGTTGAATAGTAGCTTGTTTGTGTCAGTTCTCGAATCTTCGACCTGCTATACGAGAACCGCCAAGTCGCAGTCCTGCATGACGACAATAGTAGAGTCTGCTGCAGACTCGGGATCAACCAAGACAAGGTGGATATCAACGCAGCGGCAAGGCACGCAGCGGCAAGGCACGCAGCTCGGTCTAAAGAGTATTATGCATGATGCAAGAGTGATTCACAACTATACGTGTGAGATGATGATAAGATGACGAGGGCTGGAGGCTGGCTGCAAAGGGTCTCCCGGTGAGCTTTGCTACGCGTACTGTGTCACCTAGAGTCTCATCTCCTCGCTTCTCGCGTTGGTTATCTTGCTGCCGGTGGTTCCCCTTTCTCTCAAAGACCCTAAAAGCTGCAGGGACGTCGCACATCGCCAGGTGTCGTGCATTGCGGGTTGATCGGATAGGATCGATGATCATCATTGATTGATTTTAAGTTGCCGATGACAGCTTGAAGCAGCCACCTTCGTACACGATGGAAAAGAACACATTTTGACCATAATGACAGCATTAAAACCCAATGCTGTATAACACCGTAACCATCATATCGCACAGCTTGCGTAGCCCCTGCTGTCGACTATCACTTTCCGGTAGCGCCAGCTCAAGAACTACTAATTGCCGGAGATATGAGAGAAGAATTCGGGTCCCGAGCTCCCCGAGTCACTGTTATCAAAGCCGGCCGGCGGACCGGCGTGGCGTTAAGCACAGGTCCGGGCTGGTGGGCGTTGTACGCTGAGCCCTTTTGCTGTGCAATTGCCGCCTATCACACCAAAGATACTGTAGAGCAACATCTCACAAGCATCTGTGTGAAGGCGCGGCATCATACCCGATCGGTGAAGGTAGACTCATGCGGAATTTTCGTCAAGACAATGCATATCGCTGCTGGTTGAGCTTGTAGATGACATAAGATTTGGAATGGCCGACTTGCCTACTTTAAGTCCCTAGCCGCGAATGGTAAAGGGATAGCTATCTTGAGGCCGCTCAAATAACTCGTTTCTCATACAGCACATCCCCTCTCAACAATCTCAACGCAGTAATCGCAACAATGGACAAATCTACCTTCATCGTCTTCATCAAGGCTCTGAACAGATACTTCGATACCATCAAGTATCACGACGACATCTACGACCATGAGACGCGTGTGGACTACCTTCGCCATGTCTATGCAGAGACGGCCAAGTACTTTGATCAGCCTCTGCAGAAAGCCGCGGTAGAGGCTCAGCCTGCGAGGTTCAAGGCCATCATGCGAACCAGCGCGCAGGTCGTGGTCTACTGCTGGCCAAAGTGTTCTCTCGACGTCATGGTTGCCATCAGCGTCTACTTTGTCCACATTGTCCTTCTTGACGACAGCACGAGCAACCCGAGCCCCTTGATGTCTACCTTTGGCAAGGACCTCATCAAGGGGGAGCCGCAGAAGCACCCGTTCTGGTCGCTCATGAATGCCCATCTGACAAACTTCCTCGGTCACTACGGTGGCTTCTGCTCCCTCTCGATCCTCAGAAGCACCTTTGATTACTTTCAGGGGTGCTGGGTTGAGCAGCACAACTTTCACGGCTACCCGGGCTCTGAATACTTCCCGGGATTCCTTCGCCGCTTGAACGGGCTCGGAGGCATCTGTGGCGGAAGCCTGTTCCCTCGCGCCGATTTTGACGAGGATGCCCTCTTCCCCCAGATCGCAACCGCCATTGCCGAGCTGGAGATTCCCGTCGCCTTCATCAACGATCTCATGTCCTTCTACAAAGAGTACGGCAACCCAAGAGACGAGGTGAACCTTGTCTCCAACTGGTGCACCACTGAGGGACTCACCATCTCCGAGTCCTTCGAGCGGCTCACCGATCAAACCTGCCGCGGCTCCAAGCGTGCCATGGGGGTCATCGACAGCCTCGACGACAAAGATCCCAAGATCTCAGAAACCATTCACGCCTTCATCCATGGCTACGTCACTTGGCACTTTTGCGACGAGAGATTCCGCTTCAAGGACGCGTACGAGCGATGCGGTGACAGCCCCGAGGAGCTCAAGTTCCGCAAGTACTACGAGAAGGCCATGGCTGTTGGAACCATTGACTTCAAGGAATGGGCGATCTGGCCCCCGGCTAATGGGACTGAAAAGGTGGCCGCTACTAACGGCACGAGCGATGACGTCTCTAATGGAGTCGGCAATGGTATTCATGATGATGAGGCAGACGGGTTGGAGAATGGTGTTTCGCACGGGCTGGGCAATGGAGAACTGTTGAATCTGTATGTCACGCCATGGTGGCCAAGTAGGGAGGCTGGAATAGTCTACACTGCTCCCCATTACAGCAAATAGTTGAATCTGACTTGTTTTCACGGCTGTCGAGCATCGAGACCATATCGACGCTCTTTGTGTGATGTTCCGAGGTCCGGGTGACGTATCTGCGTTTCCGAGTCTTGAAGGTGAAGTGAGCCAGACTGCCATGCTACAGAAGAGCCGGTTGTTCATTGCATACTACGGAGCTAGGACCGCCACGTATGCCTGACCCTTAGCAGAATGGCGAAACTAAAGAGTGCTGCATCTTGGCCTCTTTGCCCAACACAGCAGTTCATCTAGACTATTGGCTTAGTCCCTGGGATCATTTCACATAATCACATTGAACACGCCAAGTTCTAGTAACATTACAGCCATTAGATCACCGTGTTACTTGGCACAGCATCAGGGGCTCCAGGTCGGCGTAAACCCATTTGTCGTTTTGCTCGCCCAGTCGAGAAAGAATGTGCGCAGGGCGAAAACCGGCGATATCAGCCGGAAGCCGATATACCAAAACACCCTTGAAGGTATGAGCTGGCCTGTGGAGAAATGATTATTTATATAAACGTGCATTTTCGCATGGATCGCCAGAAGAACTGGTGGATTCTCAAGTACACGACACCAGACTGATCGCAAACCTGGTTCACGCTTTGCTTTCCCGTTCCCCTACCACGTCGATTCCCCTACTCCAATCACGGCAGCAAACAAGCCCCGTCTTCCGTCTTTCACAACATGGACAATCTCATACAGCGAATCGTCGACACATACGCCGAATGCGCCCCCACGTATGATGAAGAGGTCACCCAGTTCCCGTACTACCAGACCATGAAGAAGCTCGTCTTTGGCTTTGATTGGGCCGGCTCCGTACTCGACCTCGGATGCGGGACTGGCCTCCTCGGTGAGCTCCTCAATGAGAAAGGCGAACCGTTCACCATCATGGGGGTCGATCTGTCGCATGCCATGACCGCGAGCCCCTCTATCCGCAAGTACTATAAGACACCCATCACCATTGGAACGATTCAGGACGCCATTGCCCAGCCCCTCAGAGTGAACCACGTTGCCTGCTTTGGGACCATGACCTACCTCGACGACGACGAGTTCCTCAACTTCTTGGAGCGGACTCTTGTGGTGGCACAGAGGTCCATCACCTTTGACTTGGAAGACGTGTCCGAGAAGTATCGGGAGAAGATGGCGGCGGACAGCACCATTCTCCCGTGCTACAATCACACCACAGCGTGGAATATGTGGAAGGAAGCCAAGATGCCCGCTGGTTGGAGAGTTGTCTATGACGAACACGGACTGCAGTATCATGATAGCCATGCTACGGGTTGTGATATCAACGATACCATGGTCCGGTTGGAAAAGGTGGTGACTTGAGTTCCGCTTTGTGTTCACTTAGGGGCCTCGGCAAGAAGAAACTGTTTCGAATCGGAATCCAATCTCCCATTGATTAGTGATGTATCATAAGAGGCCTATTTGCGGGCGTTCCAAGCTCGATTGGGTGGGGACAATTCTTGGACTGTAGTATCATTTTGCACTAGAACGTCGTACGGACCCTTATTCTCCCTGTGATCTACCGTGTGCCCTGAGAAGCCTGTCAGGCAACCGATCCGCGTCTGTTACCTTGCCTCAACTTGTGCTTCGTACGCAACGAACTCGTACATGCTTCCCGTAGTACAGTGCCTGAAAACAATCCCTCCACTTCAACACGGGGTCGTTGTCCTCTTCCGAGTACTCCATGCGAAACTGCCTCAACAGGGTCGCAAACGCAATGTACAGCTCGCACCACGCCAAGTTGATGCCGGTGCAGCTTCTCTGCCCCCTGGAGAAAGCCACCAGATACTTGCCGAGACTCGATCCACCCTTTTCCGATGACAAGTCCAACCAACGCTGGGGCTCAAAGACGTGGGGGTCCTCGAAGAGGCTGGGCGATAGGTGGACGAAGACGTGAGACACGCCCACGCTCGTACCACCGGGCACAAAGTAGCCAGCCACCTGAGCCCCTCCTTCAGGTACGATGCGCGGAAGGGGGGAAACAACTCCATGGGTAAGACGAAGTGACTCCTTGATGGAGGCGGTAAGAAGCGGTAACTTCTCCAGTACTTCCAGGCCGGGAGCCGGATCCGAAACGTTCGGCCAAGCGTTGATCAGCTCGGCTTGGAGGCGGGGTAAAGATCTGGATGGCGTAGTACACCGTGGATCCCGAGGACCATGGCGCTCGCCACTGTCTCACCTCCGCCCACGATAAAGGCCTGTAGCTCTCCAATCAGGCTTTCAGTGTTGAGTTTGGCCTTCTCGGAGCGACTGATAAGGTACGGAAGCATGGTGGCGGGTGGGATGCTCTCGAGGCTGCTCGGGTCCTCGATGGCCCCCTTGACGTGATTCTCAACCATTGTTTCGTAGTTACTCAAGACCTCCTCTCCAGGTGTCAGGCTGGGGGGAGGGAATACATGAGGTGCCGGAAGGTCGGGAACGTCTTCATGGGGACGAAGAACCGCAGGTTTTCGTCCATTGCCAGGATCAATGGCGACTCGTAACCGGGAGCGTCAAGTGTTTTGGACGAGATACCCAAGCAAATCTCCGTCATGACGTCCTGAGCCAGACAGCGGAATGCCAATGACAGGTCGGAAAGACGACCCCCTTGCCCGTCCTCAGCGAGTTTGGCCACGAGAACTTGCACCTGGGTAAGTTAGTGGTCTCTCTCGGAAAGAATCGGGGCATGAACGAGGTATGAGGGCCGTAAACTCCGTACCTGTCTGTTTATGGCGTCTTGCATCTCCAGAATGCTCCTGCGCGAGTAAAACGGCTGTACCACTTCGCGTCTCTGCTTTGCCGCTTTGTGTGACGTCATTCCAAAAGACGAGTTTTCCTCCATGACGGCTGCGTACACTGACTTGTCCTTGTCCCATCTCGAGTTCTGGTTGTAGATGTCGCAGTGGGCTTGGAAGGTTGAGAAGTGCAGCTGTACATGGCATCAGCTAAGCTCTCGAGTTTCTGCCAGCCACCCAACTTACTAGGTTCGGTCCATATCGCACCACGGGTCCTTCTCGGGGTGAGTGCATGGTAGGAGAGCGGGGGGTAGGCCAAGCTCACCATGTGTGTCGTGGAGACTACGAAGAATGTCTGTCAAGGACTCGCCTCTGATCGCCTCCCGGTAGGAGAGCCACCATTGCGAGCCGGCTGCAAGTTTAGGTCCTGGGAATCTGGCCAAGGGGTGCAGGAAAAGGTTGAAGAGAAACGTTCCCAGCCAGCATGCCACCAGGGTCCCCACAGCAGCCACTGCCAGAGACTTGTAATGCGCACATGCGAGCGCTGTGGCGAAGCTCAGCGTCTCTTGGGTGCCCATTTCAGTTTGAGGGGAAGGTAATCGTCAGATATGGTTGGAAAATTTGCTCTGGAACAAGGCCGAGTTTCTGCTGGGGGAACACCTTCTTCGAGCTCAGGTATCCCATCAAGGGCCGGGCCGCAACTATAATAAAGAACACATTTACACTAGTTTAGGGGGGCTGCAATGTAGTTCGGCCACTTCCCCATGTCAGACAAGTGATTCCATCAGTCCTTCAACCACGGCTCTCCGAAGACCAAGCGACGGGGGGCTGGGCCGATCTCCAGATTAATGACATGCGGTACAACGTGGACGGAACCAGGATCTGATGGTTACAGACCTAGAAGGTTACTTGCCATGGAAACTGGCTTAGGGACTGAGGCATTGCTATTTCTTCTTCTTCCGCTGAACTTGGCTACCCAACAAAGGCACATGGTGTAGCCCAGGCTTGTGACTCCTAGTCTAGGGGGCATTTCCAACCTCGAACCCACCCGGCATGAGATGGTCGGAATCCTGAACACTGTCAAACCACACGGCGCCCTCTCCAAGCCTCTTATCGTAGTACTCCAGATAGCCCGCCTGGTGCGGCGGGTGGTGACGGTACGTAGTGGCGCACCAGATGGCGAATCCCGTGGCGATGGCTTCCTGGCAGTCGAACCACTTGCGCAGATCCTCAGGGAGGCTCCCGAACGGGTTCTTGGCCAAGTACGCCTTCTTTAGCCCTAGATACTCTCCCTCGCACTCAAGGCACTTCTCCCTCAGCCACCCCTTTGCGTCATCAACCGACAGCCCTTCAAGGCGGCCCAGGAGCGCAATCCCGTTGATGATGTTTCGGCCCTCGCCATGGCTTGCAGCAATCTTCAGCTCCTTCTCCCACGTGTAGTAATCGTATACGCAACAAGAATGGATCCACAGGGGCCGAAATATGGCTTCGACAGACTCCTTTTGCTCCGCCGTCAGGTTGAGGTTGGCCCCAAACTCTGCGCAAGCGAAAACCGATCTTTGTCACCGCGCCCGTTCCTGTTAGCCCGGGTTTTCTTTGTCCTAGGACAGTTCGATGTGTAAGAGAAACTCACGGCCATGCAATGTCATCAATGCGTTCGGTCAGGTAGTCGTCCATAGTCTTGTAGTGTGGCATGCGGGGCGAGAGGTTTGGTGTCTCAGTGAGCTCTTTCATGGACTGGATGGTCCTGGGCCCGAGGGTCTGATCCGCCACCCCGATGGTCTTTACAATCTTGGGGAGCACATGCTTGAAGTTTGCTTGCCACTCTGGGTTATTGAACTTGGGGTCTTTGGGGACCGGAAAGTCGATGGTCGCCCCCATCTACGGCATTGTGATGCTGTCAGAGGCTATAGATTTATGGAAGGGCTCAATACTACAGCGCAGACTCACCATTTCAGCCATTTCTTCTTCAAACGCTAAAGTGTGTTAGCCAAGTACTCAATGTTCGTTGTTTCTGTTGGTGTACCTACCCTCGTAGAAGCTGAGGATCTCGTTCAGATACGCGAGAATGGGCAAGCGGTCAGGCAGGCTCTCAGCGTAGATGGTGGCCGCAAAGTTGGCGGCGCTGGCCAAGCTGCCCTGAATGATGCCTACATTGTCCCTACCGAAAACATCGATCTGGGTCTGTATGCAAGCATCGTCGGCACACTGCGCATGTTTACTGACGCGAGGAGGAATCGTCTTGAAGAAGTATCTGGGGTTCTCCTCCCAGTGCTTGGGGTCGAGGAGAACAGAGATGCGCTGAGATTCCATTGCGGCAGGAATTTGAACGTAAATTTCAGGTTGGTGAGGTGTGTAGATCACGGATGAAGATGCAGTCGAAACTTTATGGGCAGGTTCAGTGCTCTGGAGCTTCCCCTAAGATAGGTTTGCGGATCTAAAGGTCTTGTATCTATACAGGTTACTATAAGGGTTGGGAAGGGTTGGCTCGGCCCTCCAAGTTCTCTGCAGTTGAGCGCAACACCTCGCCGCTCCATGTGGCCTCCGTTTGACGACTCTGTTCGTTGGATCCAGGGCTCGATAGACTACTAGCGTCATGAGACGGAGAGATCACGGGGCAGAATAGCCCTGGCATGAGCCATCATGAAGCTAGACGCAACACCCGATGCCGATCTAAACGCATTGCAGGCCGAACCCACCCAGTATCACTTGGCATTGACTCAGTTGATCCCCGTTTCCGAGGATACGAGGACCCCCGCACATTGAGTCAAATTACTTCTGTATCCTGCAGCTGCCACGTCAGGCAAGCCCCCTGGAGTTTCGGTCGGCGAGGAATGGATATCACCAGTCCTCAGACAAGGCCGTTGCGTGGCGGTGCACGGTGCATGTTGCTATCACAACATGCCACTGAGACATCAAAGATAGATACTGAGACTTGCTCATGGGCCCTACCTTGGTAGCTACATCATGAAACCGGGGTCTGTCTTGCAGTGTCTCGGTTGAGGCTGCCAAGCCAAATCCCCGACGAAAACGGGAGAACAACAGGACCAGGCGGTTGCCAGTGTGACCCGGGACTTCACCCGAGACAGGCGGTGCCACGACGATGCAGATATCGGAATTCCATCTCTTGTCTGCCGAGGAAGATCTTCTTCTCTCATCTTCTCAAGCAGAGGCTCCGGCCGAGTCGGTGGTGGAACGTATCGCATCCATCCACATGATGCAGCTACCGCGTTGCCCTAGCCGACGGCCGGCCGATATTATCGCACGAATACTAAACCATGGTCCCTTGGACTGAAACCGTCGGACAGATCTTTGAGCAATGCGAACACACATGTTGTGTAACTATCCACCGCCGTCTGACCAAAACCATATGTATGTTGACGTGTACCAGTCGTCGGAAGCTATGGGAGGACTCATGCTTCTGTTTGGGCAGAACGAAAGAGGGTATGCAGGACAACAGAAGTGAGTCGAAAGTTTCTCATACGTAATGGAGAAGAGATTGGGGACAAATGCACCCGACGCATGAAGGACGTACGCGCGTCGACCTCAACAGGTCGATCTCCTCCTTACTGCTTGAGTTATAGAGCTAGCTTGAAGGACAGGGCCTCTTTCGTATCGATTCCTAGACTCCCCATACTATCCAGCATTAGTATTCTGCTTGCAACATCATCTTACCACCAGCTATGATTGAGACCATTTTTGGGACAGACAGGCTCGCCGTTGCCGCAGCATGGGCGGCTATGCTGTTCTGGGTATCCTTCCTGGCGTGCAAGATCATCTACAATCTCTTTTTCCATCCACTCAGCAAGTTTCCTGGGCCCAAGATTGCCGCCATCGGGACATACTGCGAGTTCTATCACGATGTGATCAAGGATGGCACATACTTGTGGAGGATTGAGGAAATGCATCACAAATATGGTAATCCTAGAGCTGTCGCCTGCTGGCAGACTGGCATCGCTAACCGGCATTACACAGGCCCAGTCGTCCGGATCAACGCCAACGAGTTGCACATCCATGATCCTGACGCCTACTCCAAGGTTTACGCAGGTGCTAGGCGAGTAGACAAGTACGGTCCCGCCGTTGCCGCCTTCACGGTTCCAAGGGCGACGTTAGCCACGGTCGAGCACGACCTCCACCGTCTGCGACGCAACATGCTCAACCCCTACTTCTCCAAGCGTGCTGTCACTATGCTTGAGCCCACCATCAACAGCAAGGTCGATCGGCTTTGCGGTCGCCTCGGCGAGTCTATAGGCCAAGGCACGCCAGTGGACCTCGATGCCGCCATGGCAGCCCTGACCGCCGACATTGTGAGCCTCTACTTCTTTGGGAAGGATTTTGACTACCTTAGGGGCAAGGACTTCCAGTTTACCGTTAGAGATGCCATCTTGGGCCTGATCGGATTCTACCACGTCACACGCTTTGTCCCCACGGTGGCCAACTTGATCAAGGGTCTACCCATCCCCATTATCCGAATGATCCAACCCGGAGCCGCGGCTCTCCTCAAGTCACAAGAAGAGATCAAGGCCGAGATCCAGAAGTCACTTACGGACAAAAACAATGTTAAGTCCAAATCAGTCATTGTTGGAGCGCTGGAGGACCCTGAGGTCCCAGCCGAGGAAAAGTCGTTGGACAGGTTGGTTGATGAAGGAGTGACTGTGATCTTTGCCGGCACCGAAACAACAGCCAGGTCCATCAGCGTTGCCATGTTCCACATGTTGCGGGACAAATCTCTATTGAGGAAGCTTCGGGACGAGCTGAGCACAGTACAAAAAGGACCTGACGGCCAGTGGGCCTATAACCAGCTCGAGCATCTCCCGTACCTGGTAAGTCTTTACCACTTGGAGCCTGATAATATCACTGACACCTCTTGCCATTTCTTCCAGACTGGGTGCGTCCAAGAAGGCCTGCGACTTGCCCATGGGCCGGCCATCAGGCTTCCTAGGGTCTCTCCGAATGAACCACTGCAGTACGGTGATTGGCTTATCCCGGCCGGTGTGAGTGATCCCGTCAATACCCAGCTGTTCAGCGCTAATACGAGAGCATCAGACTCCAGTCAGCCAGTCCACTGTGCTTGTTCACCTCGATCCCTCAATCTTTCCTGAGCCCAACACATTCGACCCCGACCGTTGGGTAAGAGCCGCTGAGGAAGGTGTGCACTTGAACAAGTACATATGCAGCTTCACAAAGGGAACGAGGCAGTGTCTGGGGATCAAGTAAGCAGCCCCAACACCGTTTGTTTTGCCCTGTTGCTAACCTTGAGTCCTTGCAGCCTGGCGTACGTGGAGATGTACATAGCCATTGCAAAAATCGCGACGTCTTTTGAGATGGAGCTTTACAACACAAGCCTAGAAGATGTGCAAGTTTATCATATTCGTCTGACGGGGTACCCAAAGAAGGGGACGGGAGAGATCAAGGCGACGATCAGCTCAAAAGCTTAGATAGATGGATCATGCCAGTTGAGAATCACGTGTAGATGATCTTTTTGAGTGCGTTGAGCCTGCAAAGCAATTCTATGAGAAACAATCCATGAGAAACAATGCGTAAGAAGGAGAGACTGGACATTGCATTGAGTTGCTGGTTTTGCGTTCAACTTGATTGGGCGCGTCGAAAAGTAGTGATTGTGCAAGTTGTTGTCAATGGGGTGAAGCGCGCCCTACGTTGATAGGACAAGCATTTCAATCGCGAAAGCGGCGCCAGATCACGTGAACACCAATCACTTGTTTCTCCATAGGGTAGGAGCTTTGTTAACTGCACTCATATGATCAATGAGATATCATACAAAAGGCATAATATTTGCGTGCGTACCAGAGAAGTGAGCAAATTCTGCAATTGAATTACAGGTAAAGAAGAAAACAGAATTGTTCTACTCTGGAAGTTGCTAACTCACTCGTTTTTCTGACGCAATTGCATCTTCGCTTCTGTGGTTCTCGTGCTTCGGCACAATGGTGGAACCTTATCGGCGATACCGGCTTCTATCGGCTTATATCGGAAGCCTGTTTGGAACATTTGATTGGTTGTTCTAATGAGAATATCTCAAATCAGAATCCATCTTTGACACCATCCGTAGCCATATGTAGCCCCTAAGTCCCCTCAGGCCTTATAGTATGTTTACTGTCCACAGACCCTTCCGCACTGTTCTGGCCAGGGTCTCTGCCTGTGCCACTCCGGTTTCCATTCGTTGAGACTGAGCTCCGCTACCCTGGCAACCAGTATCGTACAAGGAGCTTTGCGGAATTCGTCGCAGCAGATAAAGAGATCGTAGAAACTTCTTCGCCATCCACTGCTTCTGCCCCTGCCGCAAAGCCTGCGCTGCCACCAAGCTAGGCTGCCCAGGAAAGGACCCGAGGAGGTGAGATAGGATAATCATACAATGTAAGTGGCCTTGGAGGAGAATATGGCGTGAATGATCAACTCTGGAAACATAGTGGTCGCTAGTATGATACCTCAGATACGCTTCATCTGACTGGGGCAGGTCATGATAGCTGGGGAATATTATGTTTGGGTTTTCCATGTCGGACAACATGGGAGGAGAAGTGCAGTTGCCGAGATAGAAAAGGACACTGCAGCAGATGGAATCGACAAGTTCTTGGACCTCATCGGCGTGCTGAGCTCTGACTATCATGTTGCCGATGTCGTCGTCATCTTGTGCGGTAAGCTCTTGGCTCTGAATAAGTAGCCGGAACGTGATTTGTTGAAGGATAAGGCAATAAATTCGCCACCCATTCCAAATATTCGCGATCTGGATGCTTGGGTAAACATCGCAAGCACCTTGATATGTGTCGACAGATGTGTCGATGTCCTTTCCACTCTGCACCCTATTGGGGTACCAGTGCTGTGGCACAGCTTCCACCCACTTTCGCAGTTGGGTATCCACGTCCCGAATCTTGTCTGATAGGTCGCCTGACCCATACGAAGATAAGTCATTTCTGGAGGCCCATGACTCGTAGAAAGTATGCTGAAGGTTGGCAATGGAAATACCGACATGATCGAGTAGAGAGCTTAGGTTGAGTGGTGCGGTTGGAATGCCTTGGATCTTGAGCCATTCGACCTCACCCGGCGGTAGTGGCCTCCTCTCTCTGATACATAAGAAGGCTTTGGAATGTAGAAGATTTCCAACGAGATTGGCGTGGTACTTAGAGCCCAGCACACCATCACCTCGTTTTAGGAGTAGTGCCAAGGCACCGTCGCGGTGTGTCCCATGAGCTTTTTGCTGGCCAGATATGGCCGATAGAGTGTCATATACCTGGAGCATTAGGGCTGCCAGCACGGTGGCGTCATGCTGCCGCTCTTCGGGATCTTGAACAGCTTTTTGCAGCCGTACCAAGGCTCGGCTGTGCAGTTGGATAGGCAGTTGATCCGAGGGACCATAGTTTCCTAACAGAGTCCATAGTTTGGCGGCTGAAGCATTGACGGTGGTAAACAGGGCTGAGTCGTGGTGTTCGGTAGCGAGAACGGGGCGGACAAACTCGAGGAACCCGCGGGTCGATTCTAAGCTGCGGCCTATGTTGGTGACGTAGTTGAGAAAGAAGGGTACGGCAAGATCTTGCTGACGAACCGTGAGGGAAGGCAGGATTGTGTAGTTGTGACGTGTTGTTGGTGTGGTTTGCGCTTTGATGTTATCGTTGCTGGCCGGTGGTTGCCCTTGCTGATCCCTGTTTCTTTGGCGGGTGGTGTTCCGAAGTATCGAGCAGTTTCGTCTTTGAATCTCACACGGAGACTTCTTTTTCCATAACCCTTGCATTCGTGTCCAAGTTGAAGGCACTGCATGCACAACGGCTTTCCCTCGTCACACTTGGTATGGCGTTGTAGGCATATAATGCAGCCGCGCGAGGCCCCTCGGTTAACCATGATTGCGTGACGTTGACAAGAACCCGACCAAGAAAGAGTTTTGCGGCTACCGGGAACCATGCAACTTCTTTGCGGCTGTTGCGCATTGTTCCCTGCCGTTTGGAAGATAATAAATGCCCTTCCAGGCACATTGAAGGTAAGCAGACAAGGGTATGACGTATGCGTAAGATGACGGCGACAACGTTGTGGCTGTGTCCGGCGATCACGTACAAACACGGCGAGTGTTTTGCGGCAGCGGCAGCGAGTAATTGAACTGTACGTAAGCTATGACAAGCAAATGGGCATTGGTTCTGCAGTTGCCGCAAAAAACCTTCCAGAATATCATGGGTCCCTCAGCACTACAGACTTTTGCAGCATCAACCAGCCCTGAAATGATGTCCGGCTGTCCCGCTTGTCTTTGAATTGGAAATATGAGATTGCAATTGTGGCACCAAGGCCGCGTAGAAACGCGTAGACGGATAGCAATCACATTACCTTGGCCATGCTGACACAAACGCTATCACTCTTCGTCTTTGGATGGATATAAAGGTCTGTCCTGTTCTTTTGAATTGAGTTTTCATCTCATCAGCTACGCATTCTTTCACAAACCAACCACGAGCTACTCATTATGAGGTCTTCATCTTTCACCGCCACTGTCATCGTGGCTGCCCTCGCTCACGCAGGCTTGGCAATTGCCGAGGCCGAAGAGCACCCTTTTTTGAAACTCAACGACGACGAAAACATCAACTTTGATATCCTCACTGGCCTGGGCCAGATGGTAAACGACGGCGCAGACATCAACCCTGTTCTCGAGGTTGCAAAGAAAATCACCCCAGGAGACTGGGACAGCTACACCGAGGCCTGGTTTGAACTCGCCAATCAGACAAAGGCCAAGGCACTGGACCCCGAAATCGCCTACGACCCCGCCAACGTCAGGGCGAGTTGGTTCTCCGTGGCCAACTACTTTCGTCGTGCGGATGTGTACAATCGCGCTGACTGGGATGACCCACGGATCAACGACTACTGGGACGAGCAGTGTGCGGCCTTTGACAAGGCCATCGCCGCCCTGCCAGTCCCGGCCAAACGCGTGCAAATTCCCACCGAGAACTTTACCATTGAGGCCATCTGGTATCTGCAGCACCCTGAGAGTAACCACACTCGACGTGTGCCAACCTTGATCCTAGGTCAAGGTTACGACGCCGCTCAGGAAGACCTGTACTCCACGATTGCTGCCCCGGCTTTGGCCCGCGGATGGAATGTCTTGTCCTATGAGGGCCCTGGGCAGCCGATCGTGCGCAGAGACCAGGGCGTAGGATTTATTCCAGACTGGGAACGGGTTGTGACACCAGTTGTCGATTACCTCCTTTCGGAAAAGAATACATCTGTCGACCCTGACCGACTGGTCCTGTTTGGAAATTCGCTTGGAGGGTATCTCAATGCCCGCGCCGCTGCCTTTGAGCCCCGACTGTCGGCACTCATGCTTGACGGTGGAGTTTGGGACGTGTATGACGGGTACATCAAGTATTTGTCTCCAGAGCTCGTCGAGCTGCTCGAGTCCGGTCAAAAGGAAGCGTTTGATAAGGCAGCACATGAGATGCGAGATGGCCCAGACGCATCAACCACTGCCAAATGGGGCCTGCTCCAGGGCCTGTGGGCTTTCAAGACCAGGTCACCTTACGAGTTCTTCCAGTTGACCAAAGAGTACACGCTAAAGGGCGGCATCACGGACAAGATTAACATGCCAGTCTGGATTGCCGACGGCGAGTATGAAACCACCCTGCCTGGTCAATCACAGCTGGTGAAGGATGCTTTGGGCGATCGGGCCGAGCTGCACCTCTTCAAGGGGGCGGCCGGATTTCACTGCCAAACTGGCGCCCCGCAGGAGTTGGGCAGGGTCATGTTTGCCTGGTTGGACAAGACTCTAAACAAGTCTTGAGCGGAGAGGGACTGGTGGAGTCATGCGTGACAAAGTGCCGTGAGGCGAGAGTTGAGACTCCGTGGTGGAGAAGGGAGAGGGGCGGATGAGAATGTTGAAGATGAGGTTAGAACAGGACTGTGCCGAATGACACCGAGCAATAGTCTTTGAATGCGGCTCTTGGCTTTACCCGACCTTTGTCACCCAGACCTGAAAGAAAGGAAGAGGAGATTGCTATGAAGACTCGTCGACTGGACCTGGCGCGGGCCGAGAAGGAAAGTTCAGGTGTCGGGCGTATGGTGAATCAGTGAATCATCAAGCTTTCTCCCCTTCGCCAAACTTTCTAAGCCACCGTCTTTAACAGCCTTCATACGCCCATCACGAATTCAAATTAACACACCCAGAGGCTTGTACGACTTTGTGCTGTGCACATTCCCCATGCTTCTGGCACATTCAGGCTGACAGCGGAGATGTTGCCTGACATCATCATATCAGCAAATGACCAAGGGCTACATAGCGTCTTGAACTATAAGAGAGATAGGTTTTGGAAAGAGAGTCAAAGAGATTTTCTTCTTCCTTCATCCCACTCGGTGCCCCGCGAGTTAGAACCTCTACCCACAGATCGAACTCGCGCCAGATTATCGCAGCGAACAATTCATCGGTTATTTGACCAAGTCAGTGTCTAATAAGTCCGACTTCAACTTTCATACCAAGACTGGAGCGTTGCCTAATACCAGGCCCCGCACTGCTACGCATTGCGCCCAATATGTCACAGGAAGATGTCTTTGTGACGACACCACAACCGGAGTACGTTCAAATGTTCAACAAGCTCTTCATAAGCCAATTAAAATCCTTCTTGATCTTCAATATGATTTCGCATTCTGTTTCTACCTTGACTTCCCTCTGTCCTCTCACTTCCAATACTGATCACCGCTAACATGAGTCGCCTCCTACAAGGGCAACTGCGTGTGACAGAGATGTTTACACCGTATTTGCTAAGCAAGATTCGGATACCGCTGCGACTGAGGAGTTCATCAAGCCAACAGTAACATATCGGGGCCTTCGCTGCCAGATGGTTGTCAAGTACCAGCCCATGTCATGGACAATGAAGGCCTCGCCAAGCCAAATCGCTCAGCTGGAGGGCCATGACGGCATCGATCGCGTGGCCAAGGTTGAGAGGCCAGCGAGCTCCAGCACACAAGGGCAAGATGACCCTGCAAAGGAAGAAAAGTACTCGATCTACCCCGTGGATCGCGAGAATCAGGACCAGTGCAGCGCAACCACTGTCTCCCTCAAGGCTCTTCTAAATGGAAAGGTGACTGAGAGGATCTGGCATGATGTCATTGAAAAATGGGCAGCATTCTTGACCAATGCCCAAGTTAAACAGGTTGAGGCCATCGAGGGCGTGAAAGCTGCGCACCGAGTTCATAGGGGGAGACGAGGCACGGCTCGAAGGCCTCGAACATCGCCAAATTCTCAGAACCAATAAGGCCTGTTGGGAAGGCAAGATTGAAGTAATGGGGATGAAAGAATTCGAAACAAAGAAGTACTTGGCAGACTCTCACTGCGTGGTTGGGAGCCTGGATGCAGCTACCTTCTCAAGACCCTATGACTGAGACAACTTGTCGCGACGGAGAAGAAACTCACCGGCTAAGTTGTATCAAAGATAGCGGGTTGATGTATCTTTGGCATTCCACGCTGTCCACAACATACAATCTCATTCATATGGCTCTCAAGCCCCATGGTAACAAAGGTATATCATGAAATGACTTTGTGGAGTTTCTATTTGTTTCGATGGACTAACCCACTGCCTTTACCACTCTGGCCGCGACCTTCCTCTCGACCCTGAAGGCACCATGTACTCGAGACGGGACTTTTCGAGCTTGAATGCGGGGGCTAGTATGGTGATGTCCTCCTCCTCCCCCAATCCCCACTCCTTGCTGGACATTTTCCAGAAGTATTCCGGGTGCTTGAAAATGTCAGGGCGGACCTTTTGAATCGCCGTGTGGGTTTTTGGTATCAGTGTCTGCATGTCATCAAAATGCCTGACTTGAAAACCCTGGTTACGCTCCAACAGCTCCCTGGATTGTTCCTCGTTGTACAGGCCAAGTCTGTAGTACCAGATGTTATACTGAGTCAAACTGACATCAATATCATATGTCTCACTGTTCTTGGTTCGTTCCAGAAGGGCCTGCATCACGGCGATGGCGCCGACGAGACCGACCTGGTAGTCCGAATTCGCTATTATCGTTAGTCGAGTCCCCGATAAAACGGATGCTGCCGGATGGCGAAGAAAATGGCAAGAGATGGACATGGGTGTGGGAATTGACATACGCAACAGGGGAACCACGGGTTCATCAAGCCCTAGAAACTGTCCTTGAAGCCAGGCGATGCCCACCAAACAGTCGCTGACCTGTTGCCACCCAGATCGATAGGCCAGGGGGCCCTTGAATCCGTAGCAGTTTTCACGGACGTAAACTAGTCTCGGGTTGATCTCTCGGAGACTTGCAGAGTCGAACCCA
This sequence comes from Fusarium virguliforme, assembly GCA_020883615.1. Classification (NCBI taxonomy): domain Eukaryota; kingdom Fungi; phylum Ascomycota; class Sordariomycetes; order Hypocreales; family Nectriaceae; genus Fusarium; species Fusarium virguliforme. Next base: position 228,368 of record JAJHJD010000009.1, on the reverse strand, counting down.
AGCCTGGCCAGCGCCCCTGGGCGATACCCATCAATGAGAACATCGGCCCCTTCGATGAGCATCTTGAAAGCAGCTTTTCCCGAGTTGGTTTTCAAATCGAGATTGGCATCGCGCTTCCCGGTGCTAAGGTCAACCCAGAGGGCTGACAGGTCCGGGAGGTTCTCGTTGGTGATTTTGATCACTTCAGCGCCCAAGACGGCCAGGAGCTTGGATATCACAGGAGCTGCGATGACCCGGGAGAAGTCGATGACGCGGATCCCTGCTAGCGGCTTGTAGCTATCAGTGTCCTCCTTGGGCCACTGACTTTGTGGTGCAGGTACTGCGGTCTTGTTCCAAAGGGGTTCGGCGCCAATGATCTTGCCGTGCTCAGAAGCAAAGAACTCATCAGGCGTGAGGCATGTGACGCCTGCCTGCCTGAATTCATCGTTGGCCTTCTTTTCGAGATACTCGACGTCATGTTGGGCCACTTTTTCTGCGTATAGGTTGATTGCGTCTTCTTTCGTAAGGTCATCTCGTTCTTCGATGCCCATCATGCGCATAGTAGGGCCGGCGTTCATGGAGCCATGGAGGTGATAAAAGCGGCCGCTCTTGGCTTTGTACACATTGGTGGCAGCCACATGGACTGGCTTGTTTGTGTCATACAAGTCGCCCTTGTTGACCTCTTGCATCAACTTGGGATGTTGAAGAAACGGCTTGCCGTTGACGTGAGGCAAAAGGACCGATTCTAAGAACAAGGTCGCAAGGTCGCTAGGCTTCTCAGCATGCCTGACGCTTCGAGTGGTTAAAAGTTGACCTACGTGTTGACCTCGATCTCTTGGTAGTCGATGCCATAACGGTCTGCCGCCACTGCGCTGGCTGCCGATGCAAGTAGGGCAGTTAGGGAGGACGAGGACTCGGTAATCTTGCATGGCGTTGGGATGAAGGGCTTTGGGTCATCTCCGATGAAACGGACTTTCTTTGCCGCTTCCGTGAAAGGCGGCGGAAGAGAGAGTCCCTCGTCATGAAGAAGGGACTCAAATAGAATTCGCTGACTTTCTTGCTGCACAGAATAACTCTCCATGGCTGGAAGGGCAATCGAATCACGTTGTTTTCTGGATGGGTGATGGAATTTGTTCGCTGCTCGTAACCACATTATATTTTGCTGGACCTCTCATTTTGCAAAACTATGCCTTTCTGGCCGTGAGTTGACAGAAAACTACACTAGAAGCATCACGGTTGATGGATGCATTGAAACCGTTGTTGGATCTCCCTGAGTCACATTTTTCTGACAACCGGGGTTGTGGGGTAGCCTCGGCATCCCAACAGACTGTCCACCGTTCAACGCTGGTGTCATGATGGCCTTTGATGATTGGACTTTATCACTTCCACTGGTCATGGATATGATGATGGCCGGGGAGTGTGGAGGCATATAGACAGCCGTAGTAAGTTCTCGACGAGCCAACTACACTTGAAACTGAAGCGGTCAACAACTGCAAAACACTTCGACACCTATCCGGCAAAAGCGAGACAGCAAGCATCATGGCAGAAACATGGAGAGAGGGAGAATTTGGGAAGCGCCCTCCTCGAATTGCAAACTGCTCGGGTTATTGTGGTAGGCTGATCAGTCCGGAATGCATCATGTCAATTATCTAACTGCAAATTCAGGCGACCCTCCAGAGGAAATGCTCCAGCAAGCAACTCTTGGAGATGTCGACTTTATCACCGGTGATTATCTGGCAGGTGAGTACTTACGTGTTGAAGGACGAGGATGTAAGCATTAATACAAATACAATCGAAGAGATGAATCTCGCTGCTAATGCCAAGGCTTTCGCCGATGGCAAGCACCCTGGCTATGAGGCCAATGCCTTGGAAGGGCTTAAAATGTCCTTGGAAACACTGGACGCCAAAAGAATCAAGATTGCCATCAACGGCGGCGCCCTCAACCCCAAAGGGCTGGCTGAGGTTGTCGCGCAACTGGTCAAGGAGAAGGACCTTGGCCTGACTGTGGCGTACATCTCAGGAGATGACGTTCTCTCCGATATTCGTGAGAATGACCGGCTTGCGTCTCTTCTACATCTTGACTGCAATAACCAGCAAGTACAGAATGCCTCGAAGCCCATCGACGCGCGGCGCGAGGACATTGTCTCAACCAATGCATATCTCGGCGCACGGGGCATTGTTGCTGCTTTCAGAGGTGGTGCTGACATCTTCATCGCAGGACGTGTATCTGATGCTTCTCCTGTCATCGCTGCAGCGTGGTACTGGTGGTCCTGGCGAGATACAGACTATGATCAACTTGCGGGGGCGTTGGTCGCCGGCCACCTGATCGAGTGTTCTGCCTATGTCACGGGCGGAAACTTCGCAGGATTCACTGATGAAAAATACGGCGGCTGGGAGAGATTCGTCAAGCCCGGCTTTCCCATCGCTGAAGTGAATGCGGATGGGTCGTGCGTGGTGACCAAGCATCCCGGCACTGGGGGAATTGTGAACGAGGGCACGGTCAGGTGCCAACTCCTGTACGAGCTGCAGGGGGACGTCTATCTGCATAGCGACTCCAAGGCTGTGCTTGATGGCGTCAAAGTCGAGGAGATAGCTGCTGATCGGTGAGTCTCTTATTTGTGCTGGGCAGAAAGTGGTGGCCTTTTGACTGACTCGACAATCCTAGGGTCCTCGTGAGTGGCATCCGTGGTCTCCCTCCGCCACCCTCAACCAAGCTGGCGGTCTTCTATAATGGAGGATATGAGTCTCAGATGTTACTCAACACCCCTGAGTACAACTGGGAAGCTAAATGTGATCTTTTCGAGCGTCAAGTCAGACTCCAGCTCGGGCCCGCTCTCGACAAGCTCGACTTTTTTGAGATCCAAAGGTGAGTTTGATGCTAGATAGTACTGGGAGGACCTTTGCTGAACTGGAATAGAATCGGAGTGCCAGCCGACGACCCGAGAAGCCAAAACAGCAGCACAATGTACATCCGAATGGTAGCACAGGCTCAAGATGCCAATGATGTCTTGGCTATTCCAAAGGCCGTCTACGACATCTCCCTTCGACACTTTCATGGTAGGAATTGCGATTGAATGGGCTCATCAAGCAGCTTGCAGTTGCTGATCGTTGTCACAGGTTTCCACTCCTCGCTCGATATGCGTACAGCACTTCCGAAACCATTCGTGGCCTATTACCCTTCTCTTTGGGAGCAGCATCTGATTCAAGAGCAAGTAAATTTTGTCAATACGAGACCTGGGGAGCCTGGTCGCCCCCCGATTGATGCCGGCCACCCACCTGCCTTCGAACCCCTTTTAGGCCGAGACACCTACGACACCGCAAACCCTGTCGCTTTTGCGGGACCGACCAAGTCTTGCAAACTGGGTGACCTAGCTCTTGCAAGATCTGGCGACAAGGCATCGAATCTCAATGTGGGTGTCTTTGTTCGCACCGAGCGGCAGTGGGAATGGCTGCGAACGTACCTCTCAAGGGAGCGGATGTGGCAGCTCCTTGGTGACGATGCAGATGACAGTTACTTCATCGAAAGAGTAGAGCTGCCGCATATTTATGCCGTGCATTTTGTCATCTACGGCATCTTGGGTCGGGTGTGAGTAGCTCGACAAGGCTGGATGCGCTGGGAAAGGGGTTTGCGGATTATTTGAGAGACAAGGTCGTCGAGGTGCCAACAGAGATTCTTTAGAGTTTAGAAACCAGGGCACACCGTCCCGGCCCACCGCGCAGCTTCATCAACCTGGTCCTGGCGAGCGAGTGGGAAGGCTAGACAGGGTTGGTTAGCTTTGGGCTCGGCATCGGGCTTCCGTAGTTCCCCGTCGCTCCGTGTAGAGATCTCCCAGTACCCCAGATTCCCCGCAAAACGTGCATCTCTTGATCTGCCGACTTATCTCACTACTTCCTTATCTACAGTTACTCTCAATGCCTGCAACCTCCACCAGCAACAAGCCTTCGCGTCGACCGGCAAAGAGGAAGGCCTCTGCGCCGGACGCGTCCGAACGAGAGCGCAAGAAGGCTCAAAACCGCATCTCGCAACAGTGTCTACGAGAGAAGAACCTTGCTCACGTGCGCAAGCTCGAAGATGCCGTGTCCCTGCCACATCAAGCAGCCAGTGATGCTCAGGGTAAGGATCATCACGACCGGTATGCCGTCTTGCTCGAAGCCCATCTCAAACTGATGGACGAGAACCGGCGGCTGGAGGAAGCGCTTCTCCGTCTCCGAAAGAAGCTTCTGAGCCTGAGCAATGCCGCCTCGAACGCAGCAGGCATGTTGAATTGGAAAACAATAACTTTGGAGCCATATTGACATCTGGTAGATGACGAGATCTTTGATTCGATACTCGGGCGGCCTGAAGGCTCTCCAGGACCATCCAATGATGGCAAGGCTCGAAATGGCCCATCTGAGTCGCCATCAGAGTCGCAGGCACTTTCCAAGTCCCCAGCTCGTTCCGGTATCCCTGAGACAGCCCCTCCTTGTGCCGTCGGCACCGCCGAGGATCTTCGGTCCAATGGCATCCACGAATCTCACCCGGCGCTTCAGGATCCCTTCGGCGCGTATCTTGACTTGAACCTGGGTACTGATGCCTGGCTTCTGGATCACCCCCATACCCTCGACCAAGAACAGATCTCTGATGCAGATCAAGTATCCCTTCCCATGGACCCCTCTCTGGGAGAACATTTGACGATGCCCTCGCCGGCAGCACCGATTTCCTCCAAAGACCGCATCGTAGTGACATCCATGACAGTCTTTGGACAAAAGTTGTTGGATGCTTGTGGCCAGTACCTCAAGCGCAAGCGTCTTCATTCCCTGCCAGATCAGGTGGATGAGCTCAGCCGGAAGCTTGTGTTCGCTGCCGTCCGATTTTCCACTGATTGCATTGGCCTGGAGCCTTATGTCTATGGAGTGGTAAGTCGAACCTCGTCATCCCCAGGTTTGCACACTGGGCTGTTCCATAGACTGACTGGCATCTTGCTGTAGAATGGAGCTCGGGTTATCGAGCAGGTTCTGGGTTGGCGACTAGGTATCGATATCAAGGATAACGTACCGCCGCCCTTCAGGCCCACGCACCCTTCAATCGAGCCGCCCTACACACTATTGGGGTATTGATCTTTTCAACTGGCCCGAGATACGAGATCAACTGGTTCTGCAACAAGATTCTTTGGACTTTGATGCGCTGATGAGGGATCTCGTCCTCCATTCTGTCATTGAGCATCAGCAGCGCGGCGTGGCTGTGAATGTGCTTGACGTCTTTCAGAACCAGATCCTTAGTAGGGATAAGTCGAGCCTCGTTCGAGCCGACCCTTCTCGGAACTATCTCTGTGATGGATCTTGGATCCTCTACGAGATCAACCCTGAGAAGCAGCGTTTCTACGGCCTCGGCGCGGATCCACTAGAGGAGGCAATCATAGCCGAGCTAGATCGACGGATCCAAACCAACCAAGTGGGAGGGCCCTTGAGTCATGGGACGCCAGGCTCAGAAGGCCGCCGAGGGAATGACGTAGCCCGTTTCCTGGGACTCGATAACATGGTAGAATGGAAGCTGAGCAAGGAATTTGCAACAAAGTATCCTTCCCTGGACTGCTCTTCTGGTAAGTCGTTCATGGCAATTGAGCTCTCAGATCAGACTGACTGACAATGAATCGAATCAGCCGCCTCCCAATGCCAGCTGGCGCCATCGGCTGCGGTATTTTGCTGGTAAGGTCAGGGGAGGGGCAAGGGGGGTGCCGGTGCATGTGTGTCAGAAATCTCTGACACAGAAACCGAGGCGTCTTGTAGTCTCTTGCTAGCGCACACCATGGTCCACCACGGACTGTAGAGCGCCTAGTTTGCCCTAATTACTACCGGCATTCATCTTGAGTGCCATTCTAGCAAAGCTCTGCCACCAGAGCACCTGTTCTTTGTTGCCCCTGTCACTACGTGCACTATGGCTTGCTGTGTAGTTGGTGCATATGTTGTCTATCGCTTCCTCAAGGCCCACGAGGTCATACTGGGGTCTTTGACGTTCCGCCAAAAGACAGATAGCGGGCAAAGGGCCATTCCTGGCCTTGCTTCGCCGACCCCACGCCAGGATTCTGCCCCCCAAGCCCCAGTCGAAACGTGTGTATACAAATTAGGTGGACTCACATGCGGCTCTTGCGTTGGAGACGTCCAGGGCATTGTTGAAAAGGTCCCAGGGGTCTTGTCAACCACCGTTTCCCTTGCCTTGCTGCGTGCGAGTGTTACTTTTACTGGCGCTGCAACCCAGGATAGGATCGCCCAAGATATTCGGCTTGCAGGCTATGAGGCTGTCCTATCAACTGCAACTGATGCGGACAGTTGGACGTCATTAAAGCCCGCGATCGAAGAACCCTCCTGTAGCCGCAAGCGAGAGATAGAGTCGTGGCGCCGCGCATTCATATGCTGCTTGTCAGCGTCGCTGATGGTTGCTGCTATATCTCACGCCCTGCCATTCTTGAACTCCGGAACAGTCCATGCCGCTTCTCGATTTCGCCAAGTCTTGATTGTGATAAGCCTAGCTTCTGGATATAGAATCCATGTGGAAGCTATTCGCACGATCTGGAATCTTCGAAAGCCTGGCATGTCCGCCCTCACCTCCGTTGGCATCCTTCTCGCGGTAATACACAGTTTCTTGGACGCGACTATCGAAGAAAAGGCTGTCCAAAAGTCGGCATTGGATACCATTCCCATCATGTCCACAGCTGTTGTTGGCGGGCGCCTTCTCAAAGCAGCGTTTTCGCAACATACACTTAACCCCGGATCGTCATTGCTCGACATCTTTCCCGACGAAGCAACTGTGGCAGATCAGCAGGGGAAAGCTTTAGACAAGGTTTCAACGTCTATCCTTGCTCCCGGGGACAGCCTCCTTGTTTGCCAAGGCGAGAGAATCCCAGCGGACGGCATCGTCAAGACCCAGGAGACATTACTTGTGTCTGAAACATGGATGAACGGACACATCAAACCGAGAACTGTTCGGCTGGGAGATGCCATTTATGCTGGCAGTCGGGTTGACCATGAAGCTCAAGCTTGTGGACGAGCCACCAAGCTTGGGAGGATTCTAGAATCGATTGTTCATGCCGAGTCGACGCCTTCTCCAAGCTCTACGGACACCTTTACTCAATACTTTGCTTCTGGGGTACTTGTACTTGTCGGCACGGTTGTTCTTGGGCATGTTTATACCCACGGCAATGCGAATTGGACCAAGTTGCTAGGTCAAGCGTCTACCATGATGCTTGCAGCCTGTCCCTGTGCCCTCAGTCTGAGCGTACCAACTTGCAAGCTACTGGCAACCGGTATGTCGCACCAGTCATATTGATTAGGGATGAAAGCTAAGAGAATGTCTGTTGCAGTCCGCGCCTCGAAAGAGAGCATTAGACTCACGACAAGCAACGATCGCTTGAAGACTGCTGCTGCGGCACGTACTGTGCTGTTCGATAAAACCGGCACGCTGACGGAGGGCTGCTTGCGCATCGCACATACTAGCCTTTCGCCTGCTTGGACTGCGTCGCCTGAGAGAAGCGGGATGCTCTGGCGAGCACTTGAAGCGCTTGAACGAGATGATCCACACCCCGTTGCGCAAGCCTTCGTCAAAGAAAGCATGGAGCAGGCCAAAAAGACAAAAATTGATGGGATGCCAGATATCAGTGCCTGTGAGATTGAGAGGAAGATTGGTCAAGGTGTCTAGGGACGGGTCACTATCCACGGAGAAGTAACTGAAACCTGGACACTGGCAGTGGGCAGCCGCGAGTTCACCCAGTCTCTAGGTGTTCGAGTCGACGCAACCGAGGTTCCAGTTAAGCTTCGTCAGGCTGTGGCTACGACAGTCGTCTTGGCTGTGGACGGCATCCAAGCTGGCATCATTATCTTGGAAGATTCCGTGCGGACAGCCGCCTCATCAACCATCAAGGCGCTGAAACAGGATGGAATCAGGGTTGGGATGATCACCGGGGATAGCCACGCGTCCGCAATGGCCGTGGCGCGCCAGGTAGGCATAGACGCAGACATGGTCTTTGCAAACTGCCTGCCTGAAGCCAAAGCCGACATCGTCAGCGGATTTCGCTTAGAAGGATCTACGGTAGTTGTCGGAGACAACCTCAACGACGTTCCATGCTTCTCTGCAGCGTCTTTCAGCATCTGTGCCCCTAGTCACCGGGTGTTGTCCACGACCAATTTCCACATGGCGGACGCGACCCTGACGCCAGCCACACCAGGAGATGACGCAACAACTCCAGACTCCCTAAACCGCATCCTGTTCCTATTCAGACTGGCAAAACGGATGGACCGGATCGTCAATCAAAATCTTTACTGGGCGGTCGCATACAACACGGCGTGTCTTTGGGCCGCTGCTGTCTTTGGTGACAGACATTTGCTATCCTCGTGAGCTTCTTCCCACACTGAACCGGAATATTCTCAGTCTAACAGCGGACAGGACATGGCCTAGTGTAGGGATGGGTCTGAGCAGCGCGGTTGTCCTCTTCAACAGTTCAAGGATCGAAGAGGAGAGGTTTGCCTGAGGGCTGATTTGGTATTATCAAGACTTGAAAACTTACGTATTGCCGTTTGCCGCGTCTTTCATTTTTGAAAGCTCCGGAGTCCGTGTCTAGGAATAGGGAAGGGTGCGCAGGGAATCCGGCTTCAGTGTGCCGCAAGCCGGCTTATAGTCTCTCGTTCCACGTGACTGGAAGTGAGGGAATGTCAGTAAATCTACTTTCACCAATTGCAATATTGACTCCATGATAGAGTAGGTTTCTACTCGTAGCTTCTGACTGCTGAACTTGTTGAATTGTTTCTCCGGGGCTGTCTAGAATGGGTGTTAAGAAGCAGAGATAACTCGAGGTGTCATGATTATGTAAGAACAGTCACATCCATGAACTTCTGTTATCCATGCACACTGATAAAGGAAATAGTGATATTGAATCTACTTCCAACTGTCAATGAAATGACGGCCCCAATCAATCACTCACTGATCTTTCAAGGGGTCATGGGGCTTAAGAGATGTGAAGGCGTCAGCAGCAGTGTCTTGACTTTTAACTCCAACCCAGTCTGGGAGAACCCGAATCCAAGGAGAGATGCTAGCAAGTGCAGGCACCAAGCTAAAGTAAGCCTGGCCACTGTACAGAACGTCCGTGATGGTTTGGGCGAGGTAAGCGGGCGTCAAAGTCGACATGCCTGGCACGGACTTGATTCCCGTGAACATGGCGGTCTGTACGTGGCTGGGGCAGATGCAAGAGATTCGTACTGCTGGTGCTTTGTACACATGCTTAATTTCGGTGTGTAGTCCCTCATAGACCGATATGGCAGCAGATTTGCTAGCAGAGTAGTCGGTCACACCAGCTGTTGTTGCGTAGCCGGTCTGCGAGGCAACGATGAGGAGGTGACCATGGTTTCGAGCCACCATGGCTGGCAAGAAAGCTTTGATTGTCCAGATGAGGCCTAGAGTGTTTACGCCGAACGTGCTACGTTTGATAGATATTAGATCCTGCTTCATGGACCTGCGATGGGGGTTGGATGGGACTCACAGCTCAACGTCCCGTTGAGACGCTGCCAAAAGTGGCTTGCCCCGACACACTCCAGCATTTGCAACAACTACTGTAGGGTCTCCGACTTCTCTGAACAGGTTTAATAGTGGTTAGCGCCGCTTCTTAGGCGGATAGCTGAGAAGACAAGTAGATCTCGGGACTGACTTTGAAATAGTGGCCGCCGCTTGCTGCAGCTGAGCGTAGTTCGTCAAGTCGCATTTATAATAGTGCACATTCGAAGCTATGGTAATCAAGGTATCAGCAAGTGCTCGAATGTTGGGTATGGAGCCGGACAGAAGCAGATTATCGACAACTTACGGGCCTTGTATGTCAGGGGCAGAACATCCAGCACGATGACTCGAGTACCCTTTTTAGCCAACTGCTGTACCGTAGCGCCACCAATACCGCCAGAACCTCCGGTGACAAGAACAATCTCGCGCTTCCAGTCAAACGTGGCCTTCTGGCCGTGGTTCAGAGCACGTCTGCTTAAAAGACGATTGAGAACATAGGCTAGACCGAGGCCTGAGAGAACAAGACCTCTTGATACCCAGACCGATTCGAGCTTATGACTGATCAGGGCATTGTATACCTCTAGAGACTTTGAAACAATAGTCTCAGCAATTGCAGAACCCTGGGATGCCATCTCGGATTTCGACTGGACCGATTGCGGAAGTTGATATTGAGGGCGTTGGGGTTGCCAGAAGTAGATAACCGGGTAAAGACCTGAGTTGCTGATCATCCGACTTTGTGAACAGCCCGCAATGAGACGTATTAGTAGCTTCGGGTTTCTTTGATTGGCCCGTCCTCGAGATCAAGGGTCGTCTTGGAGGTCGGACCATCGTGTCAGGAATATCTGACAAGGGAGGTAGTTCGCTCACATTGAGAAAATGACTTCGATTAAATGCCGGCATTCCAAAATCCCACTTGATTATCACTGATGACTCACTGAAGAGTCACAAAATGATGAAAAACATAATTATAGCCGTTTGAACAAGTCTACGAGCGAGTAATATGCTACGATGCCTGCTAGATGTGATCACGCGCGGTCACTCAAAGCCATGGTGCCGGAAGCCGTAACACTAGATGAATAGACAGGACATATGCGTAGCAAAAGTAAATCTTGGTTATGTACAGAGGTCCCGAGGCGCTGGGAGGAAATGAGAGAGAAGAAAATTGCTCGTATCGAAAGGAAGCTTGAGAAATCAGCTTGTCCTCAACTGAAGGACTGCCATGCCCTTACTGTGTGTAGGATGCATATGAATACTCTAGATAACCTTCTCCTTGGCTGCGAATGCATTGAAAACTCTGTCATATTTCTAGGATACACTCATCTTTAACTATCCTATTGGGATAATCTTCTCCCATGTGGTCAGAGTCTTATGTCTGCCCGACGCCCACCAGCCAGGAGTTGAGACTTCCAACTAGCTGCTGGCCGGGCCAGTTGTGCCTTACGGGTCCTATAGCAACGCCAGCCAAAATCACTAAAGTAATCCATCTTGCCGCCCCCAGGTTGTGACCAATGCTCTGGTCCTCCATCGTCTCGCCTCTGCGAAACCCCAGGTGGTTCTTGACAACCAACTTACTCTTGTTCTTCAAGTCGTATGGGGGATACGTGAATGCAATGAGCTTGTCAAACCACGTCGGCATTTCCAGGACAGTGCTCTTGTGCGTGAATGCCTCGAACCCATACTTCCCGTGGTAGTACCGCATTCCTGAGTCGCCAACACCGCCAAATAGCGCTCCGGGAACAGCATAATGCATAAGGACGTCGTTGACAGTGACTCCACCAGAGTTTGTGCTTTGAAGGACTAACAAAGGGGTTAGTGACAGAAACAAAAGGTCGTGCTGGCAGTTGAGTCCTTACGCTCGTTCATTTCAGAGCGGTCCCCGCTGAAGAGATAGATGGCAAGAGGGTGAGGTAGGCTATGACAGAATGAGAACCTTGCACACAAACATGATCGGAGTCTTACGAGTTGATGCTGGTGATCGCTTCTTTGTGGGTTGCTTTGATCACTGGACAGATGGGCCCAAAGAGCTCTTCACGGAGCAAAGAATCTAGGACGTCCATCAGCATGTTGCATCGTTGACCATGAGAAAGTACTAGAGCTACCTTGCATCGTGACATCTGTCACAATAGTAAGGCCGAGCTCCCTTTCTTGTGATGCTGACTCATGGGTCTGGAGTATCTTCCCATCTGTATCCTTCAACAGAGTGGAGAGCCTGTCGAAATTGCGCCGGTTGATGATCTTGCACATGTGACTCTCCTTGCCTCCGACCGCGAATTGCTTGGTCCAGTAGATCAGCCTTTCAACGAACTCGTCGTGGATACTCGGATCGACGAAAATGTGATTCACCGACAAGCAGATTTGGCCGGCATTGAGGAACTTTGCGTACGCTATCCGTTTGGCGGCGTGGTTTAGATCGGCTTTGCTTGTCACGATGGCAGGTCCTTGGCCACCAAGCTCGAGCACGGTCGGTACCAGGTCCTTCGCAGCGGCAGCGGCGATGAACTTGGCCACCTTTGTTGACCCAGTGAAGAATATGTGGTTGAACTTGAGCTCGAGCAGCTTTGTTGTTTCTTGAGGGCCTCCTGTGATGAGGCGGATGGCGGCGTTGTCGAGATAACGTGGTACCAGGTCTGCCATCAGGTTCTGAGAAGCCTCGGCCAGCTCGGACGGCTTGATTACGACGCAACATCCAGCAGAGATGGCGGCAATGACAGGTTGAAGAGTGAGAAGGAAGGGAAAGTTCCAGGCACCGATGATCAAGACAACGCCCAATGGTTCCTTTCGGATTCGAGCCCTGCCCAAGGTCCCAAAGATGAGACCTGCACCAGCGACTCTTTCGTCTGCCGCCCACTCTTCCAAGTGCGACACATGCTTGAGGATATCGGTCTTGAGCCCGACCAGATCGGAACTCAGGCTCTCCAGCTCATGTCGACAGAGGTCCGCTGCGAGAGCTTCCGTGATGGCCTTTTCGTTGTCTTCGAGCATCTACCAAAGCTGCTTGAGCTGCCACTTTCGCCATTTGAGTGATTTCGTTCTGCCAGTTGCAAAGGTTTGTACCAGAGAGCTGTGAGCTTCTTCGCGTTCCGCATCCGTCGAGAATGCCTGGGGCTGATGTAACTTGGGAGAAGGAGCCATTCTCCTGTGACAATGCGTGTAGGAAAGATATCGAATAGTACGGGTATTGACACGGCCGCGGTCCCCACAAGGGAACCAGCTGATAGTCTTAATAGGCATCATAGGGGCCTGTGCAGGAGTTGAGTCTTTCCACCAACTTATGAATGTCACCTTTGTCTGACGAAGCCAAGCTTGGTTGTGATGGGGCACCGATGAATGATGGGGGCCGAGGCAGCTTGTCAGAAATTTCCATGTCAAGGGCACGAATAGTACGAGGAAGGCGAACCGGAGCTTCAACCCACCCATTGAGGTATCGTTTGCTATTTGATGGAATTAAAAAGCCTTGCAAGTGGCACGGATCAGCTCTTTTGAGAGACTACGAAGCAAAGGAGGATACGTCACCATCGCTATTCCAAAGCGCAGACCAGCATTCCATCGTAATGGGGCCCTCAAGAGCTGATGCACAGAAACTTCAAAACGATGCCGTCTTAAATGGCACCAAAGTTCATACCCAAGGCGTGGGAATAAGAGGTATGTTCACTCTTCGTCATAGTTACGGCGCCATAAGCCCGCTGGCTTGTCTTGGTTGCTTCAGGACCCTACATTCGCGAACTCATTCCGCCCAACGCCGGTACGGGGCCTTATCGGAAAATTATTCAAGCTCGTACCCTGGCTGTCTGGTCAGCTGCTGCGTTGTTGGGTGCTGCAGTCTTCTATCAGCCTTTTGTCGATATTGAACCCCAGAACAGGGCCGCCGCTCTGGGTTTGGTCTTTCCTGGTGCCGGGTATCTAGCATCTGGGACATGGCTGGGTGTCTTTCTACTTGTGTTAACAGTCGCAGCGCTCCCGCCTGCTCTGTTTGCTGTGAGTTCGAGATGAAAAGATCTTATGGCAGAACTGACTGGTGTTTGACAGTGGTTTGGGGCTGGGGCGATCGTCTTCCCCTTGCTCGTGTGGGCCCTCTCTATTCTTGGCGCTCGTGCTACGGTGCAGGGTGCTGTGTGGCAACCCGCTGGCATCTACTCCCTGGTTACTCTTTTCAGTGGATTTCTTTACGTGAACCGGTCGGCATCTGCAGAGAGGGTAGCAGCCCAGGAGCATCGTCAAGTACGGAATGGGTTCCTCCAGCGTGAACTGCAAGAGATCGACGAGGCTGCCTCGGAGGCTGCCGTCCCGGAAGAGGACCGCGAGCTTGATATCGACGTTCTGAGGAGGCTCCAGTTTGTGTTTGATGCTGCGTTCCAGAATCTTGATGACTGGTCCAGCTTCAACAGGATTGACCAGTTCCAGACTGCTGCGCTGCGATACCAGATCTATCAGATGATGTACTGCCTAGGCCTCTACCAAACAACATACGCACCCAATGCCCACGGCTTTGTCAAAGAGGCTTTCGAGAGGATTATCGAAAGATCCTTGACTCGCGATGTTCTCAACTTTTGGAAGTGGGAGAGGCTCATGGGTAAGTTCTCTCTGGACTGGGATCCTGTGAAGCAGGACAACATCATGGTCACCGGCTTCCTCCTCCAGGGTGTCATGCTGTACACGGCGATCACGGGCGACTTGAGATACACCAAGCCGGGGAGCCTGGTCTTCAATGTTGACGACGGTTTGAGCTACAAATACAGCGTTCACGATCTGCAGGAGACGCTGGTTCGGCAATGGTCTGCCAGCCCATATTGCCTCATCCCCTGTGAGCCAAACTGGATTTACGTCATGTGCAACCTGCAAGGCATCACAGGTGCCTTCATCTATGACCGTTTCTTCAAGACGAACACAACCGAAGTTTTGCTTCCTATTTTCGAAGAATCCCTCAACACCAACTTCACCGACCCAAGTGGCAGTGTCCTGCCCATCAGGTCCGAGCTGACTGGCTTCACCATTCCGGGGCTTTGCGGGACTGTGGGGGATCTGGCTGCGGTGATGATGGGTTCTGGACCACTCAGAAACTTCTCACGCAGACTCTGGGCCATTGTGAGACATGAGAATATCCAGTATGACGAAGCATCTGGAGAGATATCTGTGTCTGGCCTCGTTGGGGCAGACAAGATTGATCAGGGGAATTATCGCTCTTCTGAGTGGGCCATCTACACTCAAATTGCCATGGCTGCTGGCGAACACGGCGATATTGCCTTGAAAAAGGCCGCAATGGAGAAGGCCGAGAGAGGCTTTGGCACGATAACGACTTCGACAGGAGCCAAATGCCTCAATCTGTCCAAAACTTCCACGCTGATCAATCTTGCCGCCCTTACGGCGTCGCTGATCCAACCAGGAGACTATGAACGCATGGTCAAGAGAGTGAGTGTCCGACCACTTGCCAAGAAGTGTCTCTGAGCTAATCGAGCTGCCAGGGCCTTACCGAGGCCGCTTTGAGCGGCCCCATCCTGTCAGAAGTTCCATATCCCGGCGTGCTTGTGGTAAATGCCAGATCCCACACGTCTCGAGACCTCGAGGTCGTGCTCTACCCATCAGAGGATGCTGGTACATTCTCCCTTGTAGTGTCAAGGCTCACACCTGGTGTGCAGTACAAGGTCCAAGGAGGGGTTGTCACTGCTGATGAAGATGGCAAAGCGTCATTTTCTGTCATAATTGACGGCAGAACTCGTGTACACATTCAACCTGTGGAGGAGTGAACATCTTTCTTTTTGAGGCCTGGATTAGGTATTGTGTCTGCTCCGATTGAAGACGCATAGTAGAAAGAATTTTACAAGTTGCACCATCTTCACACCACCGAAGGGACCCCGACGCGAGTGACAACTGACGCCTGTTTTCAATCTCGATCAGCAGCCTACCCATCTTCGAGCTCAATCCCATCAAGGGCCGGGCCGCAAATATAATAAAGAACACAATTTTAACACACCATAGCATCATAACCCGATGCTAACACAGTGGCCTTTTTTCCTCTTAACCTTTGGCTGTGCAGCTGCCTGCGGTCAAAGGGGAGGCATATATGATTCTGTCTTGAGTATCAAGGAAGCTTATGAGACGGCTGAGGGTCATGGTGCTTTCTCATGTGCTGACAACTCTCACTCGTAAGGGGAGTTGGTATGCATATAGCAGTAGAGTCGGCAGAGGCCACCTAACCTTTGGGCTACTCTCTTTCTTTGGGGCAAATAGCACACATAAATAGTTCTCTACCTCAACTTCTGACTACAAGCTTGTCGTGTCTTGGTAAGGGCTTAATCGAAACTCGCGGGACCCCCTGCCTAGACTTCAGCTTTGACCTTTCCACCAATGCTCTCGCTCGCACCCTTCCGGGTTTCAACTCCCAAGACAATGTCACCGCCCTCAAAGGGCGTCTCCTCACCAAGACCTTTAACTGGGAAGAGAATGTTGAGACCCCAGAATAGCGTAAAGCTCCAGAAAACGCCGACCAAGAAGGTTAGGTTGTACAGTCGGATCCAGCCCTGATACTGCGCTCCATCATATTCGTTGACGGTGCCTACCAATCCGGCTATTGTCTTATTAGTATTTCTTCGAGATGAACTGTATGGTGTCAAGGTACTGACGGAGGAAGGGCCACATGGCCATGACAAATACCACAGGGGCACGCCAGTTCAACCCCCTTGATACCAGTAAATCGATGAGGCATCACCGACATAGAGGTCGTTCAGCTTGAGCTTCTGGCGCCGAACGACAAGGTAGTCGGCAAGCATAATACCAGTTGCGGGAGCCATAAAGATGCCGAAACCGCTAAGGACCTGGAGGAACTTGGTGCCAGTGGTCAAAAGCTGCCAAGGTCTACCGAGAGTGATTAGCTTCAATGTTTCCTAAAGCAAGTCGAGGTGAAGCTTACTGAACAGCTATGCCAATGACAGCCACGATGTATCCGCCGCGTCGAATGTTGATGTACCTGGGCCAGAGGCCGGCCATGTCCATTCCGCAAGAAACCGAGTTGAGCACAACGGAGATGGAAAGCTGAGAGGCAACAAGGCCCAGGCTGGCGAAGAAAACAGCGGCTCGGACACCAGAGCTGTTGTTATAGTAGCCCTGAATCTCACCCAGGAGCGCGATGGGGCTCCATATGATCTCACCACCCATAACCTCGCGAGAGGCACTCGTGACGACGATTCCAATTATGGCCGTCACAGTGATAGTCATAGGGGACGCGACAAGTTGAGAGAGGATAGGAGCGTTCGGGGTCCTGGCGTAACGGGTCCAGTCAGACTGCCCAAGAGTTCCACCACCCCAGGCGCCGAGGATGGAGGTTATTCCGAAGAGGAATGCCCAACCGACGTTTGGTGCGGTGCCGGGTTGGTGGAACATGCTGCCAGAGCCTCCAGCCTGAGACACAGCCCTGTGGTAGTGTTAGAATGCGGTCATGCCTGGCTAATTACAATTCTTGATCTTTACCAAACGAGGAGGCCTGTGCAAGTGTCGCAAAATAAAACGAAGCAGGTGACGAATGGGATCTGCAGCTTCTCTGGCTTGACGAGGACGAAGGGGACAAAGACAAACATCCAGATAATGAGACCAATGAAGTCCTTGGTCTCAAGATGTGAGCTCTCGGCAAAGTAATTCTTCATATTAGCGAAAGCTACATGAATAATCTGTCAGTCGTTTTCCTAATCTTTCCCGCTTGAGGAGGCAACTCACATGGGATGATGGCGCCGATCAAGACTCTTGTAGCTTGCCCACCCCAAAAAGCTTGGATTCCGAACCAAATTCAAGATACAAACACTCTCAGAATGACGGGAACTGTTTGAATTAGCCCATTAGTTTCAAGCACACGTTAAAGTTGTCAGACGAGTTGCGTTGGAAGCCAATCATGGCTACCGGTGCGAAAGTGGAAAACACTACGCCTCCAGGCACAGAATCAAGCACTCACAATATGATCCCCTCATGCCCCAGCTGAAGCGGCTAGACACGGTGAAGCCAATATGATGATGAGCACCCATCCAACCACATGCAACGGCCAAAAGTCCAGTCAGCACGGCACCGAGAATCTGCAGCACTCGTTAGATCCGCCAAACGACATGATCAAGTTAGTAAATCACTTACCACGCAGCCAATGGCCTGCTGCGGGCTCAGACCAAACTCCAGCAGCGTGCTGCCCGTCGTCCAGGCAGACACGCAAGAGCCAGAGACAGTCCAGTAGCCTATGGTGTGATCAGTTCAACCAGAGAGCTTCTCAAGGGGTACATCTCCACATCCCGACATAAGACCACTGTCCGTAGGTCTGACGCTTAGGAGGGATGGGGATTAGATCCCGATTACACCACTGTGTATTATCGTAGTTCTCTTCATCATCTTTGGGGCTGTGAGGCTCGAGTTAGCCAAACTAGATGCGACACTGCCATCGACTGACTCTAGTTAACGGGACGCTTACCACTCAAGCTTTCGCTTGTACTTTTCCCAGTCAATTGCCATGTTGGACGAATGTGGGTATGTTGCTTCTGCTTGGGAACAGTCAAAGTCACCCCCGCGGCGTGTGCATGAAACTGGGGAAGTGGGTTATCTGTGTGTCCTTGCTTATTTCAAGAGTCGATCAATCATCTCCATTCTTATTTGGCTCGTCTTCTCACGACTGGATGCAGAAGAACGGCCAGCTGATGATGTAATCCCGTGGATTGGTAGCGGTAGCACCAGGTGGGCCGAATCCTTGGCGTGACCGATAGGCCGATCAATCTAGGCCGACGCCAGACAGATAGAAGATTGTGCGTCGGGTTACTGCTGATCTGTGACCAACACAAGGCGGTTTGCCGAGAGCCACTTGACAAGGTTCACAGATCGGAAACGTAGTCGGCATGTCAACCCGATGACAGGTTGATAAACATCCGTCATGAGCCTCACAGCATCTCGCTGGTCGAGCATCCTTTATCGACGTATCATCTCATTTCCAACTCCAAATAACGCCACGGACATCATCCAATACGAGTCAAGATGGATGCCAAGAACGCAGCCTCCACCACCTTCAAGCTGAACACAGGTGCCTCCATCCTGGCTGTCGGTCTAGGTACTTGGCAGTCTGCCGACGATCAGACTCGAGATGCGGTCGAGTATGCCTTGCAGAACGGGTATCGTCGCATCGATACCGCCTTCAACTACAATAATGAAAAGGAAGTTGGAGATGGCATTCGCGCCTCTGGCATTCCCAGAGAGGACATCTGGGTGACAACAAAGCTGGACAATCACTGGCATCACCGTGTCAGTGAGGGCCTGGCATCCTCCTTGAAAGACTTGGGGCTTGACTACGTCGACCTATTCCTAGTGCACTTCCCCTGCTCGACAGATCCGACAGACAGCTCCAAACACCTCCCAGACTGGGACTACGTGAAGACATGGTCAGAATACTGAAACCCTCTATAAGTTGAAAGTTGACCCAACCTGCAGGCAAGAGATGCAAAAGTTGCTCGATACTAAAAAGGTCAAGAACATTGGCGTGTCCAACTTTCAGATCCGTCATCTCGAGAAGCTTCTCGGCGACCCATCATGCAAGGTTGTTCCCGCAGTAAACCAGCTTGAGATATGTCACCATTCTAGATATCAGTGAGATACTATGGACTACCAGATTGACTTGTACATCTTCAGCTGCACCCTTACAACCCTTCGTGAGGTTCCTTGGCCATCGTCTGGCTCAAACTTGTGTACTGATCAATGTGATGCACCAGGCCTAAGCTTGTGGAGTACTGCAAGTCCAATGGAATACACTGCACTGCATACAGCTGCCTGGGCGGTAACTCGACGTCACCTATCAACGGCCATACGGATCTTGTGAAGAATACCACTGTGGCAAAGGTTGCAGAGGCCAAGGGCAAGACAACCGCTCAGATCCTGTAAGATGACGGCGAAGAGCCACTCGATTGACCCTGGCGTTAACAATATACCTAGGTTGAAATGGGGATTGCAGCGTGGCACGAGTGTCATTCCCAAGAGTGTGACGCCCTCGCGCATTGCTTCCAACTTTGACTTGGATGGGGGACCCTATCAGAGGATGAGCTCACAGAGCTTACCGGTCTTAAGACACGTTCCAAGGTCGTCGGTGACAGCTGGATGCCTATCAAAGTGTTTTTCGGCGATGATGAGTAGACTGCTAGTTGATACTCCAAGTTCGTAAACAATAGAACATGACGAAACGAAAATTTCAGTCTTTGAGCCTGAAGTGCCACCTGCACTAGTTTCATCCATTCATATACTGGCATTGACATCTTGCTGATGTGCGAGTCGAGGTTGAC
The DNA here is from genome assembly GCA_020883615.1 of Fusarium virguliforme. Lineage (NCBI taxonomy): Eukaryota > Fungi > Ascomycota > Sordariomycetes > Hypocreales > Nectriaceae > Fusarium > Fusarium virguliforme. Next base: position 208,589 of record JAJHJD010000009.1, on the reverse strand, counting down.
AACGCCCTGCAATTTGTGCTCGTCAACGAGATACAAGGAACCTTGACACAAGGGACATGGACAGACTATCCATACATAGGCTTCGAGATAGAACAATCACGACCCGACCCTGTTGATCAAACAGGGCTTCGCATTAGGTGACAGACCCTGCGGTTTATAGATCATCGGATTGTGCCGGAGCAGGCAGGACAGGTTGCGGCAAGAAAGATCATCATTTCCGTCTCACTTAGCGATAGCAGCTATCTCGATAACTAGCGATATCTTATTGAATAGCCAGTTCGCGAAATACTGCATGTGAGTGCGGTAGTTTTGAACAATCAGCTGCCTCCCATCGGCCAACTCGCCTCACCCAGATAGGCCGATCGCGTGATCTCGCCCAAGTGGTCGGGAATGATTACCCCGGGGGCTGGCAGGGCAGTTTGCGTCCCAGAAGGAAGAGTAGTGCGGAGTCGAGCGCTCCCCGGACTCAATTCTGAGGCCTGTGATTCGATATGACCCCTACCAGGTCCCTTGTTGACGCCTGCTCCATGTTTTGCCGACGTCCGCCCCAGAACCCATCCCGATTAGCGTGGCTCTTGGCAGGACACTGCTGATGACGGCATATCAGCCGATCCAGGCATCGGGTTATTGAGCTTTGGTTTCGTGTGGCTAGTTATTGATATCGGTTTTCGGTTCTGTAGCTGGACGATCTTGGGCCGTGATACCACAGAAGGGTTGATCAGCCTATCATGTCGGTAAGAGCGACACCATTACCTATCAGACCCAGTGTGTAGAGACGCCGCACGTACTCACCATCCTGCGATCTCAAGTGATGCCTATCGAGATAGCAGCGGGGGGCTTGCTGTTCAGTATGAGAACACCCTTGAAGAGGTCATTGACAACAATGGCAAAGAGCCCAGTTATCAGCAGATGTCAGCTTTGAAGTCCGGGTTATAGGTAACACGATCATGACACTGTGAAGTAGTGACTACATTTTCGGCTGCTGACTACTCAAACTAACACACACGTAACTAATCACATGCCTCTCATGTTCACATCGGCTAGCCCCTAGTATGTCGAGTTGAGCCGCATGTTGACGTAGTCCATGGCATTGACAGGCTCGTACTTCTTCGGCCGATCGGGCCCCCAACAGCCCGGCACACAGTCAATCGTACGCTCGGCATCAGCACACACAAAGTATGGGATGGAGTAGCGCTCCTTGGTCATGCGCACCTGACTCTTATCCTTGGGCTCCTCTGCCGCGGGTGCACGCACATGGTGCATCGTAGACCGCAACTCGTCGTTGCTCCAGCGCATCAGGAAGTCGCCAATGTTGACCACGATGGTGCCAGGGATGTAAGGCGCCTGGATATATGTGCCGTTGTTGTGAATGTCCTCGACCTCGAGACCACCGACCTCATCCTGGAATAGCATCGTCAGCGTGCCAAAATCGGTGTGCGCTCCGATGCCGTCCAGCTTGCCCGTGGCCATAAGCTCTTCCACGGCTGGAGGATAGTGCAACAGACGGATCTGGTTGTTCTTCTCCTTGTGATAGTCGACAAAGAAGTTCTCATCAAGACCCATGCCCACGGCGATGGCACGGAGTAGCTTCAGCTCCATCTCATAGCACGTCTCGTAGAACTTGAGGAAGAATTCGCGGAAGCCCGGGATCACGTCTTCTGCCGGCCAGATGTTGCGCAGTGTCGCAGTGTTGTCCTCGTGTCCCAGCTCAAAAGACTCCTTGAAGTCGGGCTTCTTGCGCTCCTGTGCAATGCCCGCCTTATCAAAGACCATCTGCGTGACCTTTTCACGGCCAATGCCAGAGTAGCCACGATGGTACCACCCTTCGGGGGGTGGGGTACCTTGTCCTTCTCTTCCTGCGGTAGATCAAAGAACTTTTTGCTCTGGCTCTCAGTTAGCAGGGTAATATGTTGGCGCGGGGTGTCAGCTTACCCATCCAAATGCCTCGTCTACCACCTCTTGCGGCACTGAGTGGTTCTTGATGTAGGCAAAGCCAACATGCTTGAAGGCATAGAAAATCTCCTTGCCGGCCTTTGCGTATGTCTCATGTTGGGAGTCGTCGCTGAGCAGCGGTGCAAAGTCAATGACTGGGATGCCCATTGTCTGATCTGGCAGAGAGACCATTGACCAAAGTCGTGTTGAAGGTGAAAGAGATTGCATCTGAATAGAGAACTTTAAGAACAAGCGAGGCAGTCAATGACGATGCTGACACTGATGGTGATAGTTTGGTGGCGCCGAGTTTGACGCTGGGTCAAGAGCTATTCTTCCGGCGTTACAGCACTATTTAGCGATGGCTCAAGTCGCACACTCCCTTCCACTCTCAATGTCGTCGGGGCCCTCCGGCTGCTGTACTCTCTGCACTCGGCCTGTCACGATGTAGCAATTGATGATTGACGATGTGTTGGCCATGTCACACATCCAATTCTGCGATATCAACCCCGCGATACCGGCCTACCACGGAGCAGGATGCGTTGCCCGACTACTGCCCAACCTGTCTCGGAGCCATGCTTCCCCTGTCTGCAAGATAGGCCGATGGCTGCACCCCGCAAAGAGTCAATGCGTTGGAATGCTCATCTGAGGAGCCCAACCCTGCCGTGTCTGCTTGCGGGGAAAGACATGGTGGACCGATGACAGTAGACGTGTCGAATCGGATCACTTCGCGGCGCAAGTGATTGTTCGGTTATGGGTAATGAGCGAATGGGGGTTGGCTGGCCCTGTTGTATCAAGGTGATACAGCCCCATCGGCCTAGATATGGAGGGCATTGTTCGGATGATACGATCGGCCTACTTCACTTGGCCGACGACAGTGGAGACTAATGGAGGAAGGGCTCTGCTGCACTACGCTGTGCGGCAGTCTCATTCACCACGATGACCTTGGAGCTTTTACACTACCGCTTGTGGGAGTGAGAGCAAAGGGCGAGCGCATTGCTGGACTCTGCGTTTGCAAAGATGCCACGTTCTTGCACATAAATCTGGCTTGACCCTGGATGCTGCGTATCATGAGCTATCGGCATATCGAACTTTGTACCACTTGATTAGGCCTCAACCATGTCACCATCACGAACTGTCGGGCAGGCGGCCACGTACCGCATTGGTGTTGATGTAGGAGGTAAGATATGACATGGGTACCGACACGTTTAATCAGACCACTAATATACATGTGCAGGAACAAACACCGATGCAGTTCTTGTGTTTTTCAACCCCGTGCGTATACTTGCCTCGCACAAGGCGCCGACAACTGCCGACATCACCACTGGCATCAACAACGCTGTCCGAACCGTCATAGATGCCTCGGGTGTGCCCCTCTCTTCCATTGGCTGCGTCGTGATTGGTACAACGCACTTCGTTAACGCCGTCATCCAGAGATCCACGACGCTGCAGCGCGTGAGCGTGGTACGACTATGCGGAGGCCCTGACGAGGGCTTTGGCCGCGACTTGCCGCCATTCATCGACTTCCCCGCCGATTTACGAAACAAGATCGAGGCTCCATCTTACTTCTGCCATGGCGGCTACCAGATATCCGGCGACGAGATCAGTCCCCTTGACGAAGCCGAGATACAACATGTCGCGGAGCTGCTGGTCAAGGCGGGAGAGACAAATATCGTCATCTCAGAGATGTGTTCGCCAATGGACCACACACAAGAGTCGCGAGCGGCAGAGATCATCATGAAACGCATGACGGAGCTGAAAGGCGGGAAGCCCAAGCCTCGTGTCACAATGTCTCACCAAGTGTCCCAGCTTGGTTTCCTTGCTCGAGAGAACGCTGCAATTCTCAATGCGACTCTGCGACCTTTGGCTGAGCAAACAATCCGGGGCTTCCAGACTGCCATCCGAGACATCTTCAAGAACGAGCCCTGTGTTCTCTACCTCACGCAAAATGATGGCAGTGTCTTGAAAGCAACAGGCGCAATCGAGCTGCCCATTCGCACCTTCAACTCGGGTCCAACCAACTCCATCCGCGGCGGAGAGTTTCTATGGCGCGCGGCCTTGGAGAGCGAGGGGAACGGAGAAGCAAACCGCCAAGGCGCTCTTGTTGTTGTCGACATTGGAGGAACCACATCGGATAGCGGGTTGCTTCTTGCCAACGGCCTGCCCATGATGAGCTCCGTGACCAGTTTTGTTGGTGGCGTTCGCACCAACTTTGCGTTGCCAGCAGTCGAGAGCATCGGCCTTGGTGGTGGCAGCATTGCTAGAGACGTGGGCAATGGAGAGGTTACCATTGGTCCAGACAGCGTCGCTCTCGAGCTCCTGACCAAGGCCAGGATATTCGGCGGAGAGTACCTCACCAGCTCAGACATTGCTGTTGCCTCCAACCCTGGAAAGAACCCATTCAAAGCCATTGGCGGTGACATTGCTCGCTTGTCAGATATCCCCAAGGAACTGATGGACAAGGCTCAAGCCACAATGCGACAAAGCCTTGAACAGCTTATCGACAGAACCAAGATCCAAAAAGGCGCAGTGGATGTACTGATTGTGGGAGGCGGTGCACTCATTGTCGACACCAAGCAGGAGTGGAAGGGTGTGCGAGCCATCCGTACCGTCGAGGGTGGTGAAGTTGCCAACGCTGTTGGGGCTGCCATCTCGAGGGTATCTGCCGTCGTTGACACAGTCGTGGAAACAACTAGCCGGACTGTGAAGGAGTCCCAAGAAGAGATTAGGGCTTTGGCGATCGAGAAGACGATGAGTCAAGGTGCCAAGAAGGAGACTGTGGATGTGGCCGAGTTCACCATTCTCCCCATTCAGTATGCGGATGCCAAGGCTCGCATCATTGCTCGAGCTATTGGCGAGTTGGATGTGGTAGTGGCAACATCGACGCCAGATGAGACGATTGGCAACTTTGAAGAAGCCGTCGGCCCCAGCACGCATACAGTCGAGACTACGGTTGCTCGGAACCGAAAGAGGGAGGTGGCGATCGAAGAACATGTCGATGTATAAACCTACAAGCCAACGATCCAAGGCCGGGAGTGGATCATCTCGGCTACTGATCTGGAGTTTATCGCCGCTGGCTGCAAGGTCCTCGGCTGCGGTGGAGGCGGCGATCCCTACCAAGAATACCTCAAGGCCAAGTCCATCCTAGCCAGCGCGCCTGGCTCCATTCGAGTTGTCTCTGCGTCGGGCCTTCCCAAAGATAGTCTCGTGGGCTGGACAGCCTGCATAGGCAGCCCCGAGGTTAGCATGGAGAGGCTGGAGAACAACGAGTGCCTACAGGCCCACGAAGAGTTGATCCGGGCCACTAGCAGCCCAGAGGTGTCTGGGTTTCTCGCAGCCGAGATTGGCGGTGGCAACGGCGTTGTCAATCTCGGCGTCTCGGCACAAAAGGGTGTACCGTGTTTGGATGCTGACCTCATGGGCCGGGCTTATCCTACCATGTGGCAGTTGACATTCAACGTCTACGGCCCATCAAAGGGAGACGCGTTGGTGCCAACGACCATAGCCAGCGGTGACGGGACGGTGGTGACCACGGGATCCGGTATCTGACGCCTCAGGACGCCAGATTCGTGACGCTGCTGGAGAACTTCGGCCGCAAGGACAAGACGTTTCCACATCGGCGTATTTCTCTTTGTCGCCTAGTTCGTGATGTAAAATACCATGGCAAGGCCCTTGACCTTCAAGATGAGCGAGATGTCGTGGTTGTGGCGATGGCCGACCGTGTCGCACGACGCGATTGTTTTGCATAACTGTACGACGATCGGGAGGAAGATCCCCTGTGAATCGGGCAACGAAAGACTCTTGATTTCCTATCTAAAAGAGCGGAATTGACCTGAGCTAAATGCACGATGGAGATACTGCTGCCTTGCAGGCAGCGGTATAATGACTGGCGGTAGCCTGCCAGGCAGTGACATTGTTGTCTACTGTATGAGCGAGCGGCTTGATGTTGACATCTTCGTTTAATAACTTGTGGCTCTTTGGCTCTTCAGTTGTTACTCTTGAGGCTTGGAAGTGTGGCCTGTGAATTTGGATTGTGGCCTGTGTGTGGCCCTGCTGTTGTGGCTTTCATGGCAGAGAGTTGAGAAGGCGCGGAAAAAGAAGCCTTTCGTTCCTCAAGGCAAAGGCGCACACGAGCCCTTTTTTCACGTCGATTTAGTTCTACGTTTTCGCGATGGCCAGAGCCTTGGAAGCGGAGATGATTTCCGGCGCAATCAGCAGGGACAGGAGCGGCGGAATTTTGACCTCTTCCGGAATCGTAAAGAGGCGCAGGCGGATGGTAATATGGCTGAGACGCGGCGATGCGGTGAGGACAGCAAAGGGCATGGCCAGACAGAGGCCGGTGACAAAGGGCAGAGCCCACATCTGCGGGATGGCATCCTTGATGGTGAGCAGGCCGACGATGCCAAAGCCGATCAGAGTTTGCGGCCACAGGACACGGAAAGTGTCGCGCCAGCTGAGGCCGAGCCGGTCGCGGTTCTGGCCGTCCCAGGTAATGGACTTGCCCATGAGCAGGCCGCAGAGAAAGACTGTTATGGACACGGCGGTGGCGGGCCCGATGAGTGTCATCAGGATGAGTTCCAGCAAGGCGGAAACGATACAGCGGAAGCCGCCGCCGTAGACCTCAAAGGAGGTTCCCGCAATATTGATAATACCGGCGATTTTAGGTAATAGGTTGACGCTGATGATAATCAGCTGTGGGGTGGATCTGAAGTCAACTTCGGTGTCGTTAAACCCGCCCAGCAGCCCTTTAGCGACGCCGGCGAAGGACAGCAGAGCCCAAGAAGCCGGAGCCAGATACGAGATAAGGATCTGGTACACCTGGAAGCGACTGACAGGCTTGAGGCCGGGCTCCTTCAGCATGAACCAGTACTGCATGCTGCCCTGGCACCATCGGTTTTCACGGCGCAGGTAATCGAGGAAGGTCGGCGGGTTGGTCTCGTAGCTTTCGGTCTCGATGGGAATCATTCGGACTTCGTAGCCACCACGGCGCATGAAAATGCCTTCCATGACGTCGTGGCTGAGGATGTAGCCACCCAGCGGCGGTTTTCCCGGGAGAACCGGCAGCATGCAGTTCTTGTGGAAGGCCTTGGTGCGGATGATAGCGTTGTGGCCCCAGTAAAACGCACAGTCGTTGACCCACCAGCTGCTCCCTATGTTGTATGCACGCAGGTTACAGCGCAGGCCAAACTGGAAGAGGCGAGTAAAGGTGCCGACGGCCGGCATGCTGGAGAACTGGGTTTGCAGCAAGCCGATCTGAGGATGTTTTTCCATACTAGAGACCATACGGACCAGCAGGTCTCCACTCATAGCGCTGTCGGAGTCGAGCACAACGAAGAAGTCGTCGCCTTCGGAGTAGTTATCGAGATAGTCCTTGATGTTACCGGCCTTAAAGCCGGTGTTCTTATCGCGGCGGCGGTATACGGTGGCTTGGGACATGCCCCCACCGAGGCTATTTTGAAGGCGGGCGAAGCCTTCATCTTCCATCTGCATCACATCCGGACGGCTGGTGTCGCTGACCATGACAAACCGGAAGTGCTGAAGGCGGCCAGTTTGGCGCAGGCTGTCGCGCATGGCGTGGAGGCGGTCGAAGATCGGGGTCGGGTCTTCATTGCGCATGCAGATGGTGAGGGCCGTTTTGGAGGTGATTTCTGGGAGGGGACCGTTGGCGTCAAAGTAGGGGTAGATGGATTTTTCTGCTTTGCCGAAAGCATTGATGCATAGACCGATGATGTAGTTCCAGGAGGTAACAATGTAAGGGGGGGTGCAGATAGTGGCGCAGAACAAGATGAAGCCCTCGAGGAAGGTGATGCCGCCCGGTTTGAACATGGTGAAGATAGTCCACAGGGTAGAGAGTATCGTGCTAACGTTAAGGACCATGACCAGCAAACGGCGTTGGAATACCGGCATGCCGGCAGTTTGAATGGGTGTAATGTTGCTCATCTCGTGTATTTCTCGGAAGGACCTGTTGCTGTTTATCAGGGTTGCGCTCATGTGAACAAGGAATCTCTGTCAGTGTAAGCAATATGAAGGTGGGAGTGTGCCCTTTTTAAGGTCGGAGCTTCAGGAAAAGATACTGAAGAGCGACGTTGAAGCCAGGGCGGTCAAGTACCAGGAAGACTTATTCGATCCATCCCCCAACGACTAACCTAGCGGACGAAGGCATCCAATTGCACAGACTCTCTCCGACCAGGGTGTGAGCGTTGCTATCGGCGCCGCCCTAAGCAAGTTTTAGTTCTTCCATGGGGGATACGACGGCAAGGGCGAGCGCGTCGAAGTCTAGGTGAAACTCTCTGCCGACGCGTACGCAGCAGCGGCAATCACTCCTTCGACTAGTCGCTTATCCGCGCTACAGGAGTACCTGGAAGAAATCTACGAAGACAAGGGCGATTGTTGCCGTTGCAAATGAAGGTGCTACGAGGTGAATCGACGACCAATAGAAGAGCGACCAAGGTGAATGGATTGTCGAAAGTTCAAAGTGAGAGAAGTGGTGAATCACAGGGACGACGAGCAATGGACCGAAACGCGAGCTTGGCCGTGGAAGAGTTTCTTTGCCTCTCACTGGAGGCCGGTCCTACCAGGAGACGGTATACGAAGATTAGCAGATTAGCACACTTTGGGCTTGGTGTTTGGTGGCTATCTGCTGAGAGTATAAAGGATGATGTTACTGCCAGGTGATGGGTAGAAGACACTTTGCTGTGGACGAGACGTCTCTATTTATGTTGGTCGTTGATCTAGTCATTCGTGCCCTCTCGACTGAGACCCGAGTCAGTTGCCACGCACCGTAAAAACTCAACAAATTAGGATGCTCAAGCGGAGTATTTCTTTACTAAGAATAGTTACGGTAGGTATTCCCCCATTCTCGATAATAGCTATCAATAGTTAGAATTGGATATGGTATCGTATTCACGGTATTCTAATTACTTGTACTTGTGATTAACAAGGGTGAGTCCCACTATCAAGGGTTAGCAAGGTCCCTTGCACAAACCTTCCTGTTTAACACAGAATTATCCTAAGTACTATAATAATGCTAAACAAGGGTGAGTCACACTAACAAAGCTTAGCAATCGACTGAGCCCTCGAATGCGGCTATTCGGGATTTCGTGAACTCGCAGATCAAGCAACCAGTGGCCGGCCAGCGAGGTAAGGGACAAAAGCTTATGCTCGCTGATGCCGAGAATCCCGCCGGCTACTTCACAGCCGCGGACCTAACTTCAGATGATATCCATCCAGGTCATGGCAAGTTTACGGCCGTCTTCGTCTGGGCTATCTACGGGCCAACGCGGTGGGTTCTCTGCCTAAGCCAAAAGACACGGGCATCAGCGCTAAGGCGGGTCACATCGATGAGAACGCAAATAAGTGCGAGAAGAAGTATGGTTCAGGCATTTTTCAGGGCCCCTTCAAGTAATTGCAAATCTTTGGCGTTGTGGCCTCGGCGGAGAAAAATTATATCTTCCCATGGGTGCTGAATGCCGAAAGGGCGTTCTGAGGTAGTGGTGGTCTAACACGGCAGATGTACGGCCAGATAGGTGGAAGGGCGACTGCCGAGCCAGCCGTCACTGTTGATAGGTGTGCCTGAGATGGGGAGAAGCTAGGGAAAGGTCTGGGATGGGTGACATTGCGGGTGTAGCGAGTCGGGGGGGAGCGCGTGCGGGAGCTCGGTAGGGGCCCAACAGTCGATGCAGTCCGCGATTACGAGTATAAATAGGGTTAGACTTACATTGATGACGTGGGGGCGAAGAGAGAGGAGGTAGGCCATAGTGGGAGTGGAAGTGATGAGGCAAGGTGGAGTAGCTAGGTCATGGCGGCGGCTGTGGTGGTGAGTACCCTTAAGCCTATATGGCGTGCCTGCATCGGACAACTTCATCGACAGACCATCCGACAAGGCCGAGCTCGAACAATACCTCCTGCCACAGCGATCTCAGACCGAGGGTTACGTAAAAGGGGGCCCCTTCTTATGCCTGATACCGTAGTAGATGAGGCACTTCGGCATTGGCGAGCTTTAGTAAACGTTATTAAGTGGATGGATTGCGTGGGAAGCCAATCGAAATCGATACTTTCTTGTCGCAACATTTCACTCGATGGCTGCCGGCACGCCCGGATACGACGCTCTGTCATATAAAAGTACTTAGGTCTCTATAATATGGGTCTGTAATTTCCAGTCCAAGACAAGCCTAGCTATGAAAAACTTCTCTCTTGTGTCGTATGATCCTGAGTATGTGATAACTGGGATCTTTAGTAAAGCCTCGCCTAAAACGCTGATCACAATACTTATTAATCTTTTCATATAATTAAGGTTTATTGATCCGCCTTTTCACAGTCCAACTTCGGGCTTGCCGGCGCTTATACCCGTGTCGTCCGACGTAGCATAGTATATACTTTTGCCGAATGCATACTAGGATTATTACCTTTTATTACAGGTTGCAAGGGTAATAAACGTTAAGCTGGGGTCCTCCTGCTGTAAATAATCGCAATTATTGGCTAATGCTGCTAATAGGAGCCAATTTTCCCACCATGACCCTCTGTCCCGAATAGATATCTAGACCTTAGCTCTGGAACTTTATAAACTAATTAACGTTTATGACCCTTGCACCCTATCCTACGGGCATTAAGTCGGTGACCTTACGGGCCCCGAAACAGAAACTGGGATGCGGTGAGACGTGCTGCTACAGACATCCCCAGAAATGATATAGATATAGTCCGGTCTGCCCCAAGGCCAATAACATCTTGGATCAAACTCAACAATATTGCCTTTACATCTGCACCGACCCCAACCATTATCCATCCCCCCGACCCGGCAATCCAGCCATAACATCTCTGATCTGATATACAATGCGGTCATTTGGCATCCTCGCGATTGTAGCGGTCTCTGCGCCATTTGCCATAGCAGAATGCTTTGATCGAAGTGTTGACTGCGTAAGTAAATAGAACCTCACGAGCAGGTTTCACTCACATACTCTAGTCCCCCTTTTCGGTCTGCCAGAATTTGGTGTCTGGCAAGCAAGTTTGTGGTTCAACTGAGAGGCCTAATGGATGTACAGCACTGAAGGGTGCTGGGACTGATTCCGGAAATGTTGTCGTACGTTGAGTCTCCAGTTGTATTAACAAGCCAAATTACCTTATCCTGACTTTTGCAGTGTAACTGTTGTCGTTAGAAGTTACGTGTTTCTGCCTCTTGCAACAGTCTCAAAACCACGGTGTATACCCTGAACCGAGCTGCATGATGGGATGCTTCGAGGGCAAGAGCGACAGGCGATACGGGTTCCTCAATCTTGTCGGTGTGAATTGGTAGAATCGGGGCCTGTCAGACTTAGTATACGCGATACAATTGTGTCGGATATGAGGGTGGTCAGTCAAGATGAATGATGATCTCAAGATGGAGAATAGATCAGTGATTGATTTAACTCTCTCCCCTCGTCTTCGTCCTTCCTCGTCCTCATTATATTTGACGAGACGAGGCTATAATATAAGACCTGCCGAACCTACAATAGATCTATAATACTACTGTGACTCTGATAGTGCACTCTTATGATAATCTAGGTAGAGGTATATGCAACAAGAACATGCCTTCTTCTGCACCCGTCGAGATACCAGCCCGCTTGCTAAGAAGCTCACGGAAGTGATGCAACTCGGCGCTAGGATCTGGTCGGCAGCGAGTATATCCATTACATGATTTCATCGCAGTCAGGCGCCCGTATTTTCGGAAACAAGGTGACGATTGACCAAGGTATCAAGCAGATATAATGAGTTCACCAAGCTAGTGAGGGGTTTCTACTGCTATATATCACGGCTATAATAAGGGTCAGGCGGGAAAATATAGCAGAAAGCGCTCTAATTAAGCTACGCCTAAAGTATCACGGTCTAACATATACATATTATATATATAGACTACCCCATAAAATCCTCACTAATTAAGGAGTAATTATATCTAAATACTAAACGATTATAATAATTATCTCTTTATTTACTATAATTAATTATATTTACCCTAAGTAAGACCCTAAGCTATAGTAATTAGGCACTATACCTATAAGTATATAGAATACCTTTATTAATGCTTTCCTATATAATAGCTACTTTAGCTATTAATATAATTTAATTATATTTAATACCCTTAAGTATATTATTAAATATAATAACCCCCTTATTATTAAAACTATATAACTATACCTATTATTAATATAAACCTAATATACTGAATTTGTCCCTTAGATCTAACTATATTATTATATATTAGTAGCTTTTATTTAGTAGATTACTTATATTACCTTAAATAATATTAAATATAATAGCTACTCTATCACGGAATTAAGTGGTATGCCGATTAAGCTAATAGACTAAAAGATTAACTAGTTTAGGCACTTTATGCCGGAACTATACTACACCCTCGTACATAAGGTCTTCTACTGCCGGCTCCTATAGCGGGCCCTTATAGGGGTCTTCGCCGGCCTCTATAAGATACCTTATAATTACCCCCCTTCTTTATATAACTCATCCTAAGTCATTACGTGACTATACTATATAGTTAGGGCAACTATATAGGGGTTAACCCCTAAGGCTCGCCGCAATAGGTAACTATATACTGCCTTATGAGCCTAATATAGGCTATATTATCGCTAAGAGCCCTCTATGCCGCCGCTATATCGTATATATTTACGCGCTAGGGATCAAACCTATAACTCTTAGCTAGGAGACCTATAAAGTACCTAAATAATTATTATAGAATTAGGTAGTATATAATTAAGTTAATAGACTAAAAGATTAATTAGTTTAGGTATTTTATGCCGGAATTATATTATACCCTTATATATAAGGTCTTCTATTGCCGGCTTCTATAGCGGGCCCTAATATGGGTCCTTGCCGGCCTCCATAAGATGCCTTATATACTCCTATAACCCCTATAAATAATTAATAATAATAGGGCCTATTTATATTTATTATATTTACTTAAGTTAACTTAAGTAATATAGAGATAGAAGATATTTCTAGCTTTAAGAGTAATAATAAGGAAGTTAAATAGCTTAAGGCCTAAATTATTATTATAAATATTATAAAAGACCTTATAATATATAAGGGACTTTATAAATAATTCTAGTAAATTCAGCTCATAAGATATAAGCATAAGAATTTACCACTATAGAATATAATGCTAGCGCTTTATAGCAGTATACTTATAAGCAATATCTACTTATATAAGCAAGATATTAGAGAGTTACATAAAAGTCCTAAAATTATATAATTTTAGTAATATTACCCTATAGGGTAAGTCACGTGACCTCGGATATAGGGCTTTATTATAAGCCCGATAACGCCGTTAAAAGCCAGGCTCAAAATACGGGTATTTTCCATCCGGTTTTAAATTCCCTAATATAAAACCTCTACAGTTACATACATCTTTATGCGATAACTCGGGGTTCAGTTATCCGGTTTTAGCCTACCCTATAGGGCTAGATAGCCCGGAAATCAGGCTATCCGGCGGTATGACTTTTGGCCGAATCGGACAAATAGGTTCCGAGCTATTTCTATAAAAAGAAGAAGAACTCCCTTAGAATTAGAACCTCTCTTGATCTATATCCTCTCATGCAATACAACCAATAAGACCACCAATCAGAAGCTCTCTTTTTCCTCTTTAACCTTATCGATCTCTTGACCCACTTTTCTGGCTATATGATTCCTTATCTAGCTAATCAGCTTTTTATAAGGACTGATTCCACTGCCTATTCACCTCCTATCTCCATTACCTACCCTACACCTTACGAGGACTTTATAGTCTATATCCTTTAGTCCTTTACAAATATTAAAATAAATAACGTACTTAATAAGTAAGTGAACCAGTTAAACAAGTGAACCACTATACTATATAACTAGAAATTACCTACCCTATACTACTTTTACTTTCTTAATAAAATAGCTATGAGGTTAAAAATAGTATTTTTTATAAACCTTATTTTCTATAAAATCTAAAAATATTTATTATATATTTTTAGAAAAATCCCTTTATAGAGAAATAGCTAAATATATAGTGCGAATAGACTTTTCTTATACTAGCTTATAAGAAATTGAATTAGATTTTTTAAAAATGTATATAAATAAAATAATATATAATAAGCCTAAATATAAAGTTTTAGCTACTTTAAGCTTAATTCTAATTTTAGAGGGCTTTTTAAAAAACCTCTTTTAAGGTAAAAATACAAGTGGTTCACATGCTTGACTGGTTCACTTTTTTATCATATACGTTAACCTCTATATAATTATAAAATTAATAATTAATTCTTAATAGGTTTAAAATAAATAATATTTAAATAATACCTAGATAATTAATAACCTTATAACCGCTATTATAAAAGGTAAAGATATAAGAGAAATCCTTAAGCTAAATCTATTTAAACCCTTTAATAGAATAATATATAAATTACCTTTATTCTTTATTTAGCTAAAGGCTTTTATAATATATTACTTAATATAATTTATTATAGTATTTAATAAGGTATAATATACTATAGGGTAATTAATTAAATATATCGCGATATAATTTAAGTCTATTATAAAGGAATACCTTATTATACCCTTTATTAACCTTTTACTTTAAATTATTAATATTTAATTAATATTCTTAACTTTATTATAGCCCATAAAGGTAATTAAAGGTGCCCAATATTTATTAATAGTTAAAACAATAAAGGCCCATACCCGGACTAAGGATCTTAGTATACTATATTAATAAGGGTTATTACTATATTATATATAGCCGTAATAACGCTATAATCTATTAAGTTAAGCTATTTATACTAAATAGCTAGATAATTTAATAATAAGGCTTCCTACCTCGATATACTCTCTAAAAAGAAGAGCTAGAGACGCTAGCTATTAGCCTTAATAAACTCTCTAAGAAAAAGAGCTAGAGATATTAGCGGCCTCACTTAACTAACTCTATTCTAAATAAATAAGCTATCTCTTAATTAAATAGAGAGTATAAGAGCCCTAAGGGGAGCTATTATTAATTCTTTTAGTCTAATCTTCTAACTATTAACCCTTAATAACTAATAAGATTAGCTTACTAAAGTACTAATTCTAATAAAATAACTATTAATATAATAATAATAAGAGCTCCGCGATTAGACCTTTAACTAAATAATATAGGTAATATAGCTAGGTCCTATAGGACCCTACCCCTATATAGCGATAAAGAGCTTAATAATATATTACTAGATATACCTATTAATATATAATAAAGACTTAAAGAAAGAGTTAATAATAGGTTCCTTAAGTATATCTAGTATAAGACCTTATACTTTAGGGATAAATACTATATTAACCTTATAATCTTTAGAGTTAAGATTATTATCGCGCTTTAATTTCCAGCAACTAGGAAATAAGGTTTCTCTAGGATCTTAATACCAATACCTACGCTATATAGTATATAACGCTAGCTATCTATCTTAATATAGTGCGGAACGCCTAAATACCTATATAATAATATATTAAGCTCTATAGCTAGTTTAAAGATAATAAGAAGGAGGTCTAGAGGGGTTAGTTTTTAGGGGATCAGGATAGGGTTAGAGTTTTAGTAATTTAGAAGGATAATTATATAGAGGTAGAGGCCTTAGTAGGTAGAAGAGATCTATTTAATTAAAATATCGTCGGCCGAATTCACGGTTAAGATGCATAATGCATATGGTTCACCCGTCACGTGGGCCCGCGGGTCACGTGACCGTCGAGCCCACGAGTCAGTCCCCTCGCTCCACGCGAATAACAAAGTGTTATATAGAGACGCAATAAGCAACAGTCAGCAAGGTAAACAGTAATATAAACCGGGGAAATTATTAATATTTATTTAAATTATAATACTTTTAAGGCTATATTTTAATAAACTTTTAAAATAATTAATTAAAAAAATAAATTAAAAGGGAAATTAAGACCTTTAAGTAGATTCATTCTATATCTAAATATAAAATAAAATACCTTTAATTTACCTTAAAACTTTTATAGAATTAAAAGCCCTTAATATTATTTTTCTTTAATAGATTTAAGAAAGAGATATAAGCTAAACTCTATAGAAAAGATTAACTTAATAACCTTATTAATTATATTAATAAAGTAATTAAAATTAATAATTAATAATTCTTATAGAAAAAACTATAAAACTTAAGATTTAATAATAATTAATTTTATACCCCGTACTTTAATATAAATTAAAGTAAGAAAAAATATATATAATACCTTATATAATATTAAAGCTAGATCTATAATATTAAGAGCTATATAATATACCTAAAAGCTAATTAAATACTTTTATTATTATAAGCTTAATTATAAGGTAGATATCTATAGGAAAAATATATAAGATATTATTAAGGGAAAGTATTAATTAAGAAGAAAATAAAAATAATAGATACTCCTAGAAGGTAAGTATCACGGCTAAGGTAGGGCGCGGGTCACGTGGCACGTATATACTATATCACTCTATAAAACCCCCGCCTATTATAATATAATTAATACTAAGATATTATAATTAATATTAATTATAAGTAATTAATATTAATTTAACTATAAGGCTATTAATCCTATAAAGTATTATAAGTATATAGAATATACTTATTAGTATTTTCCTATATAATAGCTACCTTAGCTATTAATATAACTTAGTTATATTTCATACTATTAAGTATATTACTAGATATAACTTATACCTCTATTTAAGATAACGCTAATAATCCTCTATTAATATAAACCTAATACGACTGGTTTTATAACGATCGTGTGTTTCCCAAGGGATAAGCCAGTCGTACTGGGTTTATATTAGCAGAGAGTATAGGGCATAATCTAAGTAAAAAGGATATAAGTCACATCTAGTAATATACTTAAGGGTATTAAGTATAACTAAATTATATCAATAGCTAGAGTAGCTATATCTATCTAATATACTAAATAAATATATTTATATACTAGCTACTTCTATAAGTCAATTATAGTCGACTTAAGTTAAACCGACCTAATTTAACTTATATAATCGAGCTAAATTAAACCGACCTTATTTAATCTATATATAGTATAGTATACTTATAGGGTAGTTATTATAGGTTCCTTTAGTTCTGCCGGGGTCGACCGCCTAGTCCCTTATAGGGTTATAATAAGGGCTATAATATAATATCTCCCCTCTATTAGTCTTACCCTTAAGACTATATAAATAGGCTAGGTCTTCTATAAGTTAGTTCCTTAATTAACCTACCCTTATTTCCTTACTTTTCTAGCTAATAATATATTAGGTTATATTATTAAAATTATTTTATATCCGAAAATTATAGCTAAGAGATATAGTAATCTTACTAAAGTAATTAAGAAGTTTAATTTTAAAATATTATACTATTCTATTTATTTTAAAGCTAATTATTACCCTTATATAGTAGCGGAGGGTAAATAGCGATATAATTTCTATATAGAGAAGAAGTATACTTAATATAACTTTAATAATATTACTTCCTAAGTATATTTATAAAGTAAGTATCTAATTAATTTTTTATTAATAGTTTATAGTTACTTATATTTCGCGAGAGAAGGATTATCTAGAGGAGTAGAAAGAGTAGGCTAAGGCTAATTTATTAAAAGCCCTAGCTTATTTATAGTGGCTATATCACTAGGAGAAGTATTTATAGGAAAAAGCGGTAGAGATAATTTATTAAGGTTATAAGGATTTAGATAAGTTAGAGGAATTAGAGCATTAAGATAAAGAGAAGCGCTATTCTACTAAAGTAGGGGCTCTTTTTGAGATTTAGCTCTTAAAGGACTATAGGGTTATTAATTAAAGTATAGTCTCTTCTAAGGCTATATTTACTTTTAGCGCTTCGAGTAAAAGTCCTTTAATAGGCGCTATATATAGGTAAGGTACTCTAGTAGTTCCTATATACTCTCTAAGTCTAGGTAATCCTTCTATTTAATAAGGTATATTATTTTATTATCGATTTTATCTATATTAAGGACGGCTTCTATAGTATATTCCTTTAGTCTATTAATTCTTATTTCTAGTTTATTATTAATCTTAACTTAAATAGTATTTATTATTAATTTAAGTAATAAAATATAAAAGATTAAATAGAGCTTAACTTTTAATAATAAGTCGAATTTATAGTTATTTTATAAGATTTTCTATTTAACTTTATAGGGTCTAATATATTTATAGTTAAGTTTTTTATTTTATTATTTTATTATAATATTTTTTATTATAAAGTAGACTATATCTCCCTTTAAGAAGGTTAATCTCTTAATCCTTTTTTTATTAATATAATTACTTATTTTATTCTTAATAAATTTAAGTTCTATCTATATTTCTTTATATAGATTCTTTAGTTAGTCGCTAGTGAGGATTACTTTAGGGTTAATAACTATATTTCGGGCTTATCTATAGATATCTAGGGTAAACCTAAAATTAGTATATATTAATATAGTCTTTATGCTTTTATTAATTGCGGTATTATAGGCTAGCTATATAGCTAGTAGCTTCTTAACCTAGTTATTTTATTTATAGTTAATATAGTATTAAAGGTATTATTCTAATATCTAATTTATCTATTTTATTTATCTATTAGTCTCCTTATAGTATACTATAGAGAGCTTATAGTTAATTTTAAGGTATTTAATTAATCCTTATTAAAACTTAGATATAAAGGGTAGTCCTTAATCTAAAATAATTTTAAGTAATAGCCTATATATCCTAGTGATATTATAATAAAAGAGGTATATAAATTCTTTTATATTTATTAATTTACTATAAGGGATAAAATAGGAAAGTTTTATAAGTCTATCTATAATAATAAAAATATTATTATAGAAGTTTCTAGTAGCTAGTTCTTTTAATAGAGGTAGCTTAATAATAAAATCTATAGTAATTAATTCCTAAGGTTATTATATTACCGGGAGTAATTATAGTTTTCTATAGGGTTTATAGCGTTATACCTTTATTCTTATATATAAATCGCATTTATTTATAACTTATATAACTATCTTCTTTATATTAGGAAAAATATATATTATTTTAACTTATTTTAAGGTTTTATTAATTCCTTAATATCTATATAGCGGGTATTTATATATATCGCGTATAAGGTTATATTATAGTTTATCTAGGATTTATTATTTATTTATTTTTTATTATCTAGGAGTTATTTATTATATTTTAAGATTTATTTTAATAATAGATTACTTCATTCTATTATATAGGTTACCCTAAATACTTATCTAGGGTTATATTTCTAGTAATATTATATTATACCTTAAATTTCTTCCTTAAATAAGTAGTTATTATAGATATAGTTTATAGCTCTAAATATCGGCCTATAGTCTCTATTATAAGGGAATTAATTATAATAATAATTAAAGATCTTTCTAAAAACTTTATTAAGTATAATAATCTTCCCTTTAAATATAAAGAGTCTATCTTTATAGTAATTATATCCTTATATATAATTAATAAAGTCGATAATCTATCTCCTATAATCTTAGATAAGCTTAAGGTATTCTAATAAGGGTATTAATTTCTATATTTATATAATAAGTTTCTATTTAAGGTACCCCTTTAAGGTATACTATAATAATTATTTATTTATTTTAACCTTTCCTATATTAAGGTCTAATTATCTCTTAATAATATTAGCTCTTTTATTTTCCTTTCCCTTTATATAGATTATAATATAATTAAACTCTAAGAGGTACTTAATATAATATAGTTATTAGCTACTTAATTCTCTAATAATAGCGAAATATAAGATATTTTTATAGTCTATATAGACCTTAATCTAGTATAGGCTTTTAATAAAGTAATATTAAAATTTCTTAAAAGTATTAATAATAATAAGGAATTCTTTATTATAAATAAGGTAATTAAATTCTACTCTCTATAGCTTATAGAAGTAAAATATAATTAGATATAGAAGTCCTTTATTATCTTATTATTTAATTTAGGCGCTTAATATAAAGTCTAAGGTATCTATTTTAAGTTTAATTAGTTAAGATAGATTAAATATCTTAAGTATTAATTTATTTAAGATAAATTCCTTAATCTTATTAAAAGTTTCTTATATTTTATTCCTAAATATAAATAGTTTATCTTTCTTTATAAGGTTAATTAATAGTACCGCGATCTTTTTAAACTTCTTAAGAAACTTATAGTAGTAATTAATAAAATTAAGGAAGGCTTATACCTCCTTAATATTTATTAATTCCTTTTATTCTTTAATTACTATAACTTTCTTAGGGTCTATATATATTTTATTATAAGAGATAATATATCTAAGAAATTCTATTTCTAAGGTCTAGAACTTATTTTTCTTGGGTTTTATTAGTAAGTTAGTATCTTATAATATTTATAGTATTATATAGATATATTCTATATATTCTTCTTCTATCTTAAAGAAGATAAGGATATTATCTAGGTAATATATAGTAAATATATCTAGATATTCTTATAGTATATTATTAATTATTTATTAAAATATAATAGGTATATTAATAAGTCTAAAAGGTATAATAAAGTACTTAAATAGTCTATACTTAATATAAAAAGCGGTTTTCTATTTATATCCTTCTTTAATCTAAATAAGATTATAGGCTCCCTTAAGGTTAAATACTATAAAGTACTTTATTTTAAAAAATTAATCCTTTAGCTTATTTATAAGAGGTAATAATATAATCCTTAACTATAATAATATTAAGTATTCTAAAGTTAATATAAAGGTAGAGTTTTTTATTCTTCTTTAGGATAAATATAATAAGGTATTTAATAGATAACTTACTTTCCTTAATATATCCTTTCTATATTATTTCTTTAATATATTCCTTTAATATTAATAGCTATATTATATTAAGTAGGTAGAGTTTATTAAAGTTAGGTTATTTTTTATTAATAAATTTAATTTCTAGGTTATAATATATATATAGTAATAGGCTAATCTTAAGTTCTTCTATAAAGAGTTTTTTATAGATTTAGTATTATAGTAGGATATTCTTAAGCTATTTATCCTATAGCTTCTTCTTAATTTATTTAAGGTTCTTCTCTAGCTTATAGAATTATTTTATAATATTTATAATTATCTATTAATCTTATTACTTTTATCCTTTATATTATTTATATTATATCCCTTTAGGTAGAGAGGTATTTTATATTTACCTCTTCCTAATTTCTTTACTATCTTAGGTAAAAGTTTAAGATCTTATATCTAATAAGTTATTATCTCCCTAAGGGGGTATCTCTTTATTAAAGGAGATTACCTAATTAATCCGCTAATCGAGATATAGGTTAAACCTATATAACTATAGATACCTAAATATTAAATAATAGCCTAATATAGATATAATATTAAATAAGATTCCTTAGTTTTTTCTATTAATAAAGATTATAAGGTAATTAATCTTATATTTAATAATTCTATTATTATAATTAAACCTTTCTCCTTTTAGGTTATATATTAAATAAGGATCCTTTTTATACCTCTATAATAGCTTAAGCCTATTTATTATTGCTAGATTAAAATAATTCTATTTAGCTTTATTATCTACTAAAGTATTTATTTATTCTCCCTTAATTTATACTCTTAGTTTAAAGTATTTTAGCTATTAACTATTTATAGTTATATATAGAGCTCTTTATAGGAATTATTTCCTTCTTTTCTCTACCTATAGCTCTATAGTAAGTAGGTATCTTAGTTTTTTAATAATATCCTTCTTAAGTAATCCTTACTATATTTACTATTATTATAGGCCTTATACTTATATTTATTATCTTAATTATTAAGTAATTCTTAGTATCACTATTTTTCTTTAGCGCTTAAATCTATCTAAGGTATCTTTAACTTAATAAGGTATTCTATATACTCTTATAGCGCGGTTTCTTTCTATATAAGCGAGGTTCTAATATATTATCGTTATTAAAGGTATTATTCTCGGTCCTTTATTATACCTCTTATTTATATAGAGGTATAAAAGCCTTCTTCTATTATTCTAATAATCCTATTTAAGGTAGCTCCTCTTTCTTTATTATCTTATTTTATTCCTAGCTTTACTCCTCCTATTTAAATAAAGGTATTTATAAATTACTCTAGGGATATAGTTTATTATTATAATAAATAGAATTAAAGTTATATTACTTTAATTCTTTTATATTATCGCTTAATATAATAATCTTTTATTTTATATAAAAAATAGGGTTATATATTTAATTATGCGAGGGGGGTAGGGAAGTAATCCTATTTCCTTTTCTTATATAGGTATACCTTATAGTAATAGTCTCTATAGGAGACCTATGCGATCTTATAGTATCGCGGGTATCTTAATAATATCCTATTATTATTATATAGGTTATACCGGGGCTCTAATAGATAGGGGTTTAATATTACTTCTTTATAATAGGCTTAAATATAGATATCTTCTATATCTTCTACTTTTTATTATTCTTAAGCTAATTAAATATATATATTAATATTATTATTTTAGTAGTATATTCCCTATTTATCGGTCTAAATATTATAGTCTTTATTCTATATCTATTAGTATTACTTAATATTTTATTATATCTCCTTAAGTTCCTATTATACTTATTATATTTATTATTTATAATAATTATATTAAAATTAGGTTAACTTAAGTTCTCTTTATACAACTATACCTATTAAGTAATTACTATAATTTATAGGTTTATAGTATCTATTAAGTCGTAATACTATAATAGTGATTTATCTAAGTCTAACTTCCTATCCTTTTATATCTTCTTCCTTCTTTATTAATTTATATAGGGGGATCTAGGTTTAAATAACTTTATCCTAAGGGTTTTAGATACTTATAATAATATTAATATATCCCTTTATTAGGGGTAGTATAACCTTATATATATATTCCTTATAGTATAGTCTATAAGCGATATTATACTTTACTTATTCTTCCGCTAGGTATACCTAGGCATAGGGTATAGCTACTTACCCTAGTGCGGCTATAATTAGGTTATAACTAGGTTATATTATTATAATAATCTTAGTTATTTAGGTCGCTATTTATATATCGCCATATTAATAAGTATAGCTTATATATTTCTTACCTTCTAGAAGTAGCTATTATTCTTATCGCTTTCCTAGCTAATACTTCCCCTTAGCGATATCTTATACCTTTTTTTATATATATTCGCCTTATAGTTAGGTTTATAATAATAGAAATACTTAATTAATTTCTTATTATATTATATAGCTCTTAATACTATAGGGCTAGCCTTAGTACTATAGGAGGTATTATTATTCCTCTTCTTACTTTATTTTATAAGGTTCTTTCCTCCCTAAATCCTTCCTTTATTAGATTTCTCTATATATTATTTAAATTAATAATTATCGATCTTAATAGCTATATCGATATAGTCTTATTAGTTATTAAGTTTATTTATTTTATAGAGCTTATCCTTAACTTCCTCCTTAAGCCCTTTATAGAAGGTAATCTAGAAAGTATTAATTCCTTAATTAAGGAATAAAATAATCTATATAAACTTAATAATATAGGCGGATATAGCCTTACTCTATTATAGGTTTTTAAGTTTTTATATAGCCTATTATTCTTTATTAATAATTCTAAAGTTCTATTTAATTACTTCTTTAAAGTTTTTATAGTTAATAAAGAGAAATTAGGTTTCTTCTATAGGTTTATTTCCATAATAGTTATATAATTTAGGTTTAACTTAAATAAATATACTACCGATAAGGTATTTATTAATATAGAGGACCTTACTTTTAGTAGTAGCTATTTAGGTAGGGAAATATTAATAATATACGCTAAGGGATATAAGGAATATCTTAGTATAAATAGCTTATCTATTAAATAGCTCTAGGTCCTTTAGTTTAATAATTTCGCTAATATCTTTATAAATTATTCTAGCGGCATTATATTTAAGTATTAAGTTATTGAGATTATAGACCTATTATTATATTAGGTTATTTTATTATACTTAAAGTATAATAAGTTAATTAATCTTATTTTATTACTCGCTAATAATCTATTAATATTATTATTATTATTATTCTATAGTTATATAGAATTAATCCTATATTTCCTATATAGATTATTTTATTATTTTTAGGCATTCTTAAGTAATTTAGGTATTATTATATACTCTATCTAAGAGGTTATTATATTACTTACTTAAGTTATTATATTTATATTAGAGTTTCCTAACCTAAGCCTTATAGGATATATGGGCGATCTATCTTAGTTTATCGTTATTTATATCTATAGGGATAACCGGCTCCTATAAGGGTATCTATATTACCTCTAGCTATAATATAATTATTCCCTTACTATAGCTAATAGAGGGTACTCCGGTATTAGATACTATAGTAATAGTATTACTTAAAGTATATAATATACTTACTAAATAAGAGCTATTAATATATAACGATCGTATATTTCTTAAGGGATAAGCTAGTTATATTAAGTTTATATTAGTAGAGAGTATAGGGCATAATCTAAGTAAAGAAGGTATAAATTATATCTAGTAATATACTTAAGGGTATTAAGTATAACTAAATTATATTAATAGCTAGAGTAGCTATATCTATTTAATATACTAAATAAATATATTTATATACTAGCTACTTCTATAAGTCGATTATAGTCGACTTAAGTTAAACCGACCTAGTTTAACTTATATAGTTAAGCTAAGTCGAACCGACCTTATTCGACCTATATATAGTATAGCACGCTTATAGGGTAGTTATTATAGGTTCCTTCGGTTCTGCTGGGGTCGACCGCCTGGTCCCTTATGGGGTTATAATAAGGGCCGTGATAGGTTTATCCCTTAGGAATATACTTAAGTATTATATATTAATAGCTCTTATTTAGAGGATTACTTATATTACCTTAAATAATATTAAATGAAATAGCTACCTAAGTAGCTCCCGTGAATAACTATTAGTAGGTTCTACCTATTAATTATCTACCTACTATACTTATATAGGCCGCCCTAACTAATAAAGAAATAGATAATATAGATAATTCTAATAATAAAGAAGTTAAGTAGCTTTAAGCCTAAATCACTACTATAAGTATTAAAATAGATAGACTTCGCGAACTTATTAAAAGAATAGACTAAATATAATATACTTAGAATATATAATACCTAAATAATATTTAAGAACTTAATAATATAGCTATTACCGCTATAAAAGGTAAAAATATAAGAGAAATCCTAAAGCTAAACCCACTAAAGATATTTAATAGGACTATATATAAGCTGCTAATATTCCTTATATAGCTATATACTTTTATAACTTATTACCCTACTTAATTTACCTTAGTAGCTAATAAAGTCTAATATACTATAGGAAGACTTAAGGGTTACGCTATTATATAATTTAAGCTAGTTATAAGGGAGTACTATATAACCCTATTTGCTGAACTCTCGCTATAAATTAATAACCTCTACTAAGACTATAAAGCTTTTAAAGTAGTACTTTAATAAACCTTTAGTACTATAGATAAGAAAGTATAAGCTAAAAGAGAAATTAAAAGTCTCTAATAAACTTAATTAGCCTTAGAATATAGAATAAAGTATCTCTAACTCGCCTTAAAGCTTAATTAAAATTAGGAACCCCTAATATTTTTTTTTTTAATAGACTTAAAGAAGAGGTCTGGGCGGAACTCTATAAAGAAAATCGACTTAATAACCTTATTAACTAATATATATAATAAGCTTACGATATATATAAGTATATAATATATTTTTTATTAACCTTAGAGATTAAAATTGCTATAAAAATACTATAAATTATTTAACTAATTAAAATTATTTATTATATTCTTCCCTAAATATCTTAATTATTATTTAATAGGTCTTTATATTATAGCCGGGCTTACTATAGATATTATAATACTAAATACCTAATTATATTAACCTCCCTTAATTATTACTCCTTAATAATTTAACGTATATAATAAGCGAAATAATTAGATAAGTGAAATAATTACTTTTCCCTTAATCTCTCCTCTTTTTATTTAATTAATTATTTCTTAATTACTTAATATACTATAATTAATTAATAAGGTAAATATTATTCTTATATATTAAGCCTATTAGAATAATCCTAAATTAAGTCTCTAATATATTATAAAGATCTATAAAATCTACTATAATAATCTCCTTAATTAATATAATAATATTCTTATTTAATATAATATAATACTTAATTTATATAAATTATTTAATCTAGAGGAATAGACTCTTATTTAGTTTATTCTTAACCTAGATTTATAAGGATTTCCTCCTTAATTATATAATATAAAAGAAATAGCTAATTAATTACTTATTAACCGCGATATATTATTAATTAATATATATTAAGCTTTAAACTTTATTAAGTAATACTTAAAGCTTAAGATATTTTTTTTATAAATATAATTACTAAAGAGCTAAATATAAAGATCTAATTATTATTTATAATTAGTTTTAACTTATAGTAAATATAATTATAAAGTATAATATTTAATTAAATAATATCTATAACTTTAATAAGATTAGCTTTATAATAGGTATAATTTAAAGTAAAATAATTATTATAGGTATAAAAAGGTATAAAAAGCTAAAAGTAATATAGCCTAAAAATTAAAAATAGATTATAATTATTTAGGTAATTAATATAGAAGGTTAATTAATCCCGCTATTTATTATTAATATAGGCTAATATTATTTTATTAATTAATATTAAGAAAATAACCTCTTAGGTAATTAAGCTATTATAATAACTTAAAATAATTAAATTAATAATAAAATTAATTTTAAATAGCTTAAGTACTTTAATTAATATATAATTAATTAATTAATTAATATTTATTATCTCTTAATCCTTAATAGCTATAAAAATTATTATTTTATTAAATTTAAGAGATATTATAAAGAGAATAAGATTATTAGGCTTTATATATTATATTATTTATTTTATTTACTTTAGCCCCTTAATATTAAGTATTTTAATATACTTAAGAATACTTATAATTAAGAAATAAAGTATTTAATTAAATACTCTATAACCTATATTTTAAAGACTAAATTCTTTTTAGCCTTCTATATTATATTTTAAATTATTATAATAGAATAAAATATTAAAGGGGCTTTTAAAGAAATTAGGCTTATTTCTCTTAATATAGAAAATATAATCTTAAAGCTTAATATATAGCTATATATATTAATATTAATTAAAGAGGTAATTAAATTATTAACCCCTTAGGCCTTAAGGACCCTAAAGATTATACTTAAGGCTAGATCTTAATCTAAATACCTTAAAAGATAAATTAAAAGGTATAAAAGTAGCTCCTTAGAGTTAATTTTAGGAGCCCTAAAGTCTCTTATTAAGGGAATAAAGGTAATTATATATAAGAATACCTTATTAAGATCTAAGAATTAAGACCTTTAATAGGTAAATAATATATTAAGCTAGCGCTAAAAGGTAAAAAATACCTAATTATAGAAAAGAGAGGTAATAATAATAAAGGAAGGAAGGTAAGTAATTAATTAAATAGATATTAATATATAAATAATAGCTAAATTATTAAGGAGTAATAATTAAGAAAGGTTAGCGTAACTAAAGGTTTAATATTATAATATTAATAATAAGCCTAATTATAATATAAGAACCTATTAAATAATAATTAAGATATCTAGGGAAGAATATAATAAATAATTTAATTAATTAATTAATTTATTATATTTTTATTATAATTTTTAGTTTAAAGCTTAAAAAAAGTAATTATTTTGCTTATTTAATTATTTCGCTTATTATATATATTAGCTATTATTTATATATTAATATCTCTTTAATTAATTATTTCTCTTCCTTCCTTTATTATTATAACCTCTCTTTTCTATAATTAGGTCTTTTTTACCTTTTAGTGCTAGCTTAATATCTTATTTATCTATTAAAGGTCTTAGACCTCTACCCTTATAAGAGCTATTTTATATATAATTACCTTTATTCCCTTTATAAGAGATTTTAATACTTTAAGAATTAACTCTAGAGAGTTATTTTAATACCTTTTAATCTATCTTTTAAGGTATTTAAATTAAGATTAAGCCTTAAGTATAATCCTTAGGGTCCTTAAGGCCTAAGGGGTTAATTAATTAATTACCTCTTTAATTAATATTAATATCTATAGCTATATATTAAGCTTTAAGATTATACTTTCTAGATTAAGAGGAATAAACCTAGCCCCTTTAAAGGATACCTTAATATTCTTTTCTATTATAATAGCCTAAAATATAATATAAAAGGCTAGAAAGAACTTAATCTTTAAAATATATATAATAAAGTATTTAATTAAATACTTTATTTCTTTCCTATAGGCCTTATTAAGTATATTAAAGTATATAATATTAAGGGGCTAAAGTAAGTAAGATAAATAAGGTAATATATAAAGCTAGATAATCTTATTATTATTATAATATCTCTTAAATTTAATAAAATAATAATTTTTATAGCTATTAAGGATTAAGAGATAATAAAAATTAATTAATTAATTAATTATATATCGGTTAAAATATTTAAGTTATTTAAGATCGGTCTTATTATTAATCTAATTATTTTAGGTTATTATAATAGCTTAATTATCTAAGAGGTTACTTTCTTAATATTAATTAATAAAGTAATATTAGCCTATATTAATAATAAATAATAGGATAGATTAGCCTTCTATATTAATTACTTAGGTTATTATAATCTATTCTTAATTTCTAGGCTATATTAATTTTAGCTTTAAATATTTTTTTAAGCTTATAATAATTATTCTACTTATAATTATACCTATAAGGAAGTTAATCTTATTAAAGTTATAAATATTATTTAATTAAATACTATATTTCGCGATTATATTTATTATAAATTAAAACTAATTATAGATAATAATTAGATCTTTATATTTAGCTTTTTAATAGTTATATTTCTAAAAAGAAAATATCTTAAGGTCTAGGTATTACTTAATAAAGTTTAAAGCCTAATATATATTAATAAGTAGTATATTATAGTTAATAAGTAATTAATTAGCTATTTCTTTAATACTATAAAGCTAGGGGGAAATCCTTATAAATCTAGGTTAAAAATAAACTAAATAAGGATCTATTCCTCTAGATTAGATAGTTAGCGTAATTAAGGGATTTAATTAAATTAAGATTAAATACCTTACTTATAGTAATATAGCCTAGGCTTAGAGATTATATAGAGTTTTATAGCGTATTAAATGCTTAACTTTGGGTTATTTTAAAGGGCCTAAAGAGTAAGAAGGGTTTTAGCTTTAATAATTATAATTAATATCTTAGGTTATTAAGAATTAATTAATTAAATAAAGAGGTTAGTATAGGAGGGAAAGGTATATTATATACTTGCATACGTCGTAAGCTTATTATGTATATTATATTAATAGGGCTATTAGGATCGATAATTAGTAGTTCTTATAGAAGAAATTATAAAACCCTAAGTTTAGTAATAATAAGGCTAATAACCTATAGTTTAATATTAATTAAAATAAGAAGAGAAATAGTAATACCTCCTATAGCACTAAAGCCGGCCCTATAGTACTTAGAGCTATATAGAAAGGTAAATAGGACTATTATAGCTTTAAATGCCGCTACTATTATAAAATAAACTATATTAAGAAGGTTTACTATAAGAAATAGCGAGATATTAAGGAAGGATACTACTAACTAAATTAATAGTAATCCCTTCCAGAAGGTAAGAAATATATAAATATAACTCACTAAATATATAAAAAGATAATAAACTATAAACTACGATATAATTAATTAAACTTATCGCGATATCGTAAAGTAGCTATAATATATCGGTAGGAGAAGATAGAAATAACCCTAAATAGAAGTTAGACTAAGGACCGATTTATAGTTAGGTAAGATATACTATTAAGCTGCCGAAGGCTAATTAAGACTAATAATAGTAACTACTTCTAGAACTAATAATATAAACTAACTTAATATTAAATATTATAGATAGGCGGAAGGTCATTATTATAATAACTAGGAAGCTTAAATAAAAGGATAAAATAATATTAATAAGGCGAAAATAATAGGTATCTCTAGTATTAGCTAAATAAATAGACTTTAAAGAAGCTATAGCAAAAGGTTTTAATTATAAGAAATAGGTTATAGGGTATAACGATAAGTAACTCCTTATACCCTCTATTATATACTGAAGGGACTATTAATAAAATAACCCTATATAATATAACTGTAACCTATACCTATAATACTAAACTAAAGTATTACGAGAATATAATAAAACCTATAAATAATAAAAATAAAAATGCCGCAATAAGCTATAATAAATAGACTAAAGTATAAAAATAAATAGCGCTAGTATTAACTAAATTAAGTTTAAATATAATGCTAAAAAACTATAGAAGGAATTACGCTAGGAATGCTCTTAATAACGGAAGTACCGAAAGAGTAATAAAGAACTATAGAAAGAAGAAAATTACCCCTAGCTCTATAATAAAAAAGATAATAGGTATTAAAATAACCTATAAGAAAGGTATATCTAGACCGCACGGGAATATATAGATACCGCATATAAATAAGAAATCTATATCCGAGCCTATTATAGGGAATTAGCTAAAAACCTATAATACTGAGAAGTATTATTTAACCTATAGGACGATATATAAATATACCTAATATATAGGGAATATCTTAGTATCTCGTGGATATCCTATTGATATTATTAATATAAAGAATACCGGGAAGAGAAATAGGAATAAGATTATTTCCTATTGCCCTATTAGCTTAACCTAATAATAAACCCTATATATAGTATGAAACGGAAGGCTACTAGGTATTCCACTAGTATGACGCTATTGGTATTATATATATATATATATTATAAAGACCTCTATTAAGCTATATAGAAATATAAGCAGACTATTTATAAGGTTAAAGACTATAAAATAGATTAGCTAGGAAGAATAAGAGAAATAAAGTAATATACCCCGATATAATAAAGATAGAATAATAGAAGAAAGCTATTAAGAGTAGTAAGATAGTATAAGGGATAACTATAATTATAAAGCCTATATAAATAGCGAGTGTAAATATAACTATATTAGCTATTATTATTAAAAAACTAGGAAGCCTATCTATAAAAGGGCTATAGGCGGAAGAATAGCCTATAATACTATAAAGGCCCCTATATACTATAAGAGGAGGTAATAACCTAAAATATTTTAAAATACTAGTATAAATTAAGGGAGAATAGCTATACGCTTTAATAGATAGTAGAGCTAAATAGAATCTTTTCGACTTAAGGATAGTAAATAGGCTTAAGCTACTATAGAGGTATAAGGCAAAGCCCTATATAATAATTAACCTTAAAGGGAAATAATTTAACTATAATAATAGAGTTATTAATAGCGAGATTAATTACCTTAAAGTTTTTATTAAAGGAAAGAATTAAGGAATCTTTTTAATATTATATCTATAGAAGGCTATAACTTAATACATAGGTACCTATAGTTATATCGATTTAACCTATATTTTAACTAGAGAACTAGCTAGGTACTTTTATTTAATAATAAAATACCCTCTATAATAAAAAATAACTTAAAATATAATATAGGATCTTAAACTTCTATTAAAGACGCTAGAGAAATTAGGTAGAGGTAAATATAAGATACCCCTCTACCTAAAGAAATATAATATAAATATTATAATAAATAGAAATAATAGAATTAGCGAATAATTATATATATTATATAATAATTCTATTAATTAAAAGAAAATCTTAAGTAAATTAAGAAGATACTAGAGGATAAATAACTTAAGAATATCCTACCTTAATACTAGATCTATAAAAAATTCTTTATAGAAGAACTTAAGATAGGCCTATTACTATATATATATTATAATTTAGAAATTAAATTTATTAATAGGAAGTAACTTAGCTTTAGTAAACTTTAGCTAGTTAATATAGTATAATTATTAGTATTAAAGGAATATATTAAAGAAATACTATAGAAAGGATATATTAGGGAAAGTAAGTTATCTATTAAATACCTTATTATATTTATCCTAAAGAAGAATAGAAAACTCTACCTTTATATTAACTTTAGAATACTTAATATTATTATAGTTAAGGATTATATTATTACCTCTTATTAATAAGCGAAAGGATTAACTTTTTAAAATAAAGTACTTTATAGTATTTAACCTTAAGGGAGCCTATAATCTTATTTAGATTAAAGAAGGATATAAATAGAAAACCGCTTTTTTATTAAGTATAGACTATTTAAGTACCTTATTATACCTTTTAGACTTATTAATATACCTATTATATTTTAATAAATAATTAATAATATACTATAAGAATATCTAGATATATTTACTATATATTACCTAGATAATATCCTTATCTTCTCTAAAATAAAAGAAGAATATATAGAATATATCTATAAGGTATTATAAATACTATAAGATGCTAATTTATTAATAAAACCTAAGAAAAGTAAATTCTATACCTTAAAGGTAGAATTTCTTAGATATATTATCTCTTATAATAAGATATATATAAACCCTAAGAAGGTCTTAATAATTAAGGATTAAAAGGAATTAATTAATATTAAGGAAATATAAGCCTTCCTTAGTTTCGCTAATTATTATTATAGATTCCTTAAATAATTTAGGAAGATTATAATATTATTAATTAACCTTATAAAGAAGGATAAGATATTTATATTTAGGAATAAGGTATAAGAAGCCTTTTATATAATTAAGGAATTTATCTTAAGTAAATTAATACTTAAGATATTTAACCTATCTTAATTAATAGAACTTAAAATAGATACCTTAGACTTTATATTAGGAGCTTAAATTAGATAATAAGATAATAAAAGACTCTTATACCTAATTATATTTTACTTCTATAAGCTATATAAAGTAGAACTTAATTACTTTATTTATAATAAAGAATTCCTTATAATTATTAATACCTTTAAAGAATTTTAATATTACCTCCTCGGAAGTAAGTATTAGATTAAGGTATATATAGATTATAAGAATATTACTTACTTTATAAAAACCTAGGAATTTAGTAGATAGTAACTATAATATATTAAATACCTCTTAGAATTTAATTATATTATTATCTATATTAAGGGAATAGAGAATAATAGGGCTTATACTATTAGCCGATAACTTAACCTAAATACTAAAAAGATTAAAGCTAAGGAATAATTATTATACTTTATGCTAGAAAGGTACCTTAAATAAAGATTTATTAGATAAATAAAAAAGTTAGTACCCTTATTAGAATACCTCGCATTTATTAGGAAATATAGATAATAATCTATAGACTTTATTAATTATATATAAGGGTATTAATAAAGAAAAGATAGACTATAGATATATAGGGGAAAGCTCTCTATCCCTAATAAAGTATTTTAAATTATCTTTAATTACTATTATTATTAAGTTATACGATATAGTGACTTAAGGGAAATAGTCTAAGCTATATAATAATACTATAATAACTACTACCTAGAGGATATAGTATAAGGAAGGATATATTAATATAAAAAATATTATAAAGAAGTTAATTAAGTAATAAAGAAATAAACCTACCTCTTAAAAGAAGAATATAAGGAATAGTTAGTCGCTCTCTTTTATAGTAAAAACTATAGAACCCCGAGAGACTAATAGTATATATTAATAACTTTTTTAATAGCGACTTTATAGAAGAATACTGAAAGTAAATAAAGGATTATACCTCCTATTAAATTAAATGAAAATAATAAAGGTATCTTAGAGTAACCTATAAATAATTTAAGAGTTATAGGAATACCTTATTAAATTAATATAGCTATCTATATAATAGAATTATTAATATAGTTTATTCCTAAAGCTACCTATCTAAGGTATCTAAAGGACCTCTCTTAGGGGTATAATTAAGAGGTAGGCTATATATAGAGGAAAACCGCTTCTGGCAGCAGACCTACCTAAGACTAAATAAAAAACCCCTACCTACGTTAGCGCCTAAGCCTTCTATCACTTAAGGTTACCGTATTTAGCCGTCCCTCTATATAATACCGAGGCTAATCTCGGCACCTTCCGTCTCGGCATACCTAGCCTAATCGAGTTAAATCACCCATTAATTAAGTCAATTAACCTAATAATTAGGCCTAGGTTCCTTTAGTCGCGGCCCTAGCTTATTATTAATAATTTTAACTATTAATTTAATTACTTCCGCTAGAGCTAATAGCTCAATAATAATAAGGCCTATTTATCTCATAAAGTAGGGGTTTAATTCCCGGTAATATATAGTATATAAGGTAAGCCTCTTTTTATATATAGCGGCCTTTACCTTATTATATGACTATAGCTAGTTATATAGCCGGCTTTAGCCGGCCCTTTAGGCTCGCGGCCGCTAGCTAGCCTGCACTACGGTCCCTTATATACGAAGAAGAATTATACCCCCGGCTAGATTTAAACCAGCGACCTTTATACGAGACGATCAGTCTTCTATAACGCATAACTACTGCGCCACGGGGGCTATATAATAGAATAAGGTAATCTACTCTTAGAATAAATCTAGTAGTATAATAAATAACTCCTAGATAACGAGAAAACTAATAAATAATAAATCCTAGATAAACTATACTATAAACTTATATGCGAAATATATAGCTATTAGCTATATAAATATTAAGCAATTAATAAAACCCTAGAATAAATTAAGATAATATTTACTTTTCCTAATATAAAGAAAATTATTTTAATTATTATTAAATAATATAACCTTTACGTAAAAATTAAGGTATGACGCTATAAACCTTATGGGAAATTATAACTACTCTTAATTATATAATAGCTATAGGACTTAATTACTATAGACTTTATTATAAAATTACCTCTATTAAAAGAGCTAGCTATTAGAAATCTCTATAATAGTATTCTTATTATTATAGATAGACTTATAAAATTTTCCTATTTTATACCCTATAGAGAAGTAATAATAGCTAAAGAATTCACCTACCTCTTTTATTTTTATATCGTAAAAATATATAGTATATTACTTAAAATTATTATAGATTAAGGACTATTATTTGCTTTAAAATTCTAATAAAGCCTTATAAGATACTTAAGAATTAATTATAAGCTCTCTACTATATACTATAAGGAAATAGATAGATAAATAGAATATATAAATTAGATATTAAAATAATACTTTTAATATTATATTAACTATAAATAAACTAATTAAGTTAAGAAGCTACTAGTAGTATAGCTAGCTTATAATATAGCTATAAATGAAAGTATAAAGATTATACTAGCCTACGCTAACTTTAGATTTATACCTAATATATACCGGCAAATAAGAAATATAATTATTAACCTTAAGGTAATCCTTATTAGCGATTAATTATATAATCTATATAAAGAAATAAAAATAGAATTTAAATTTATTAGAAATAGGATAAGAAATTATATTAATAAGAAAAGAATTAAGGGACCGATCTTCTCGGAGGGAGATATAGTCTACCTCATAATAAATAATATTAAAATAAAATAGTAAAATAAGAAACTTAACTATAAATATATTAGACTCTATAGAATTAAGTAAAAAATAAAATATAACTATAAATTAGACTTACTTTCTAAGGTTAAGCTCTATTTAATCTTTTATATTTTATTACTTAAATTAATAGAAAATATTATTTAAATTAAAACCGGTAATAAGCTAGAAATAGTAGTTAATAAACTAGAAGAATATATTATAAAAGCTATCCTTAATATAGATAGAATTAACGGTAAAATAATATATTTTATTAAATAGAAAAACTATTTAGACTTAGAAAATATATAAGAACCCCTAGAATACCTTATAGGTATATAATACCTTCTAAAGAACTTCCACTAGGAATATTAAAACCGAAATTAATAATTAACTTAAGGAAGGTAACCTTTTATAGGCCTATTAGGCCTTAGCGGTTTAATCCTAAAAAACCCCCTTAGAATAAGCCTACTCCTTAATAGCTATCTTATTATGCTTTACTTCCTTTAGTTTGTCTATTAATTTTAAACCCTAGCGAAATATATTAAAACCTTTTATCTTAACTTAATAATATTATTAATATAGCCGGGTGATTTTCGTAAATATTATATTTATCTCATTATAAATAGAGGTAGACTCCACCTAGAGAGCTACTAATGCCTCCTTAATATATTCCTCTTTTACTTTTAGCTAATACTTCTTAGAAGCTACCTTCCGCGCTAAGACCTATTAAATCGCGTAACCTAGATACTAAAAGGAGTAACTCACCAGCTATAATTAATAAAGCTTAACTATAAGAATAGCCCGCCTTAATATAAGTATTATACCGACTAAAAGCTATAGGATTTACTATATAAGTAATACCTCGCTTCTTGTAATTTAAATATAATATAGTAGCACTACTAAATATCTCAATAAGTAACTATAATGCTTTTCGGTTTTAAGTAGATTATTTCTACTTCAATATATAGTTAGATATAATAATAGAGTATAAGAAGGGAAAGGTTAACTAACGACTAGAGAAATTTAAAATAGGTCTACTTATATAGCCTTAGGGATAAGACTAATAAAGGGGAGATATTATATTACGGCTAAAGTAAGGCGCGGGTTGTATAGTACCTATATACTATATTACCCTATAAAACCCCCGCCTATTATAATATAATTAATACTAAGATATTATAATTAATATTAATTATAAGTAATTAATATTAATTTAATTATAAGGCTATTAATCCTATGAAGTATTATAAATATATAGAATATATTTATTAGTACTTGCCTATATAATAGTTACCTTAGCTTTTAATATAACTTAATTATACTTAATACTATTAAGTATATTACTAGATGTAATTTATACCTCTATTTAAGATAACGCTAATAATCCTCTACTAATATAAACCCAGCACGACTGGTTTATCCCTAGGAATATACCCGACCGTTATAGTAAGAAATAAATAAATTTTATTTATTTTTAAAATAACCTTTAAGCTATAACCTAAATAATAAAAATTATTATTATAATATAAAGTAGCTATAATAAAATTAGATTATAAAAGAAAAGTTAATATACTTAATTAATATATATACCTAGAGAAAGAAGAAATAAAATAATATTACTTATAATATATATAATAAGCGAAATAATTAAATAAGCGAAATAATTACTTTTTTTAACCTCTAAATTAGAAAATTATAATAAAAATATAATAAATTAATTAATTAATTAAATTATTTATTATATTCTTCCCTAGATATCTTAATTACTATTTAATAGATTTTATATTATAATTAGGCTTATTATAGATATTAATATTAAACCCTTAAATATTAACCTTATTTAATTATTACTCCTTAATAATTTAGCTATTACCTATATATTAATATCTATCTTATTAATTACTTACCTTCCTTCCTTTATTATTATTACCCCTCTTTTCTATAGTTAGGTCCTTTTTACCCTTTAGCGCTAGCTTAATATATTATTTACCTATTAAAGGTCTTAATTCTTAGATCTTAATAAGGTATTCTTATATATAATTACCTTTATTCCCTTAATAAAAGACTTTAAGGCTCCTAGAATTAACTTTAGGGAGCTATTTTTATACCTTTTAATTTATTTTTTAAGGTATTTAGATTAAGATCTAGCCTTAAGTATAATCTTTAGGGTCCTTAAGGCCTAAAGGGTTAATAATTTAGCTACCTCTTTAATTAATATTAATATATATAGCTATATATTAAGCTTTAAGATTATATTTTCTATATTAAGAGAAATAAGCCTAATTCCTTTAAAAGCCCCCTTAATATTTTATTTTATTATAATAGCTTAAAATATAATATAGAAGGCTAAAAAGAATTTAGTCTTTAAAATATAAATTATAGAGTATTTAATTAAATACTTTATTTCTTAATTTTAAATATTCTTAAATATATTAAAGTACTTAATATTAAGGGGCTAAAGTAAATAAGATAAATAAGGTAATATATAAAGCCTAATAATCTTATTTTCTTTATAATATCTCTTAAATTTAATAAAGTAATAACTTTTATAATTATTAAGGATTAAGAGATAATTAATATTAATTAATTAATTATATATTAATTAAAATTCTTAAGTTATTTAAGATTAATCTTATTATTAATCTAGCTATTTTAAGTTATTATAATAGCTTAATTACCTAAGAAATTACTTTCTTAATATTAATTAATAAGGTAATATTAACCTATATTAATAATAAATAATAAGATTAATTAGCCTTTTATATTAATCGCCTAAATAACTATAATCTATTCTTAATTTCTAGGCTATATTACTTTTAGCTTTTTATACCTTTTTATATCTATAATAATTATTCTACTTTAAATTATATCTATTATAAAGCTAATCTTATTAAAGTTATAGATATTATCTAATTAAATATTATACTTCGCGATTATATTTACTATAAGCTAAAATTAATTATAGATAATAATTAGATCTTTATATTTAGCTCTTTAATAATTATATTTATAAAAAAATATATCTTAAGCTCTAAGTATTACTTAATAAAGTTTAAAGCTTAATATATATTAATTAATAATATATCGTAATTAATAAGTAATTAATTAACTATTTCTTTTATATTATATAATTAAGGGGAAATCCTTATAAATCTAAATTAAAAATAAATTAAATAAAAGTCTATTCCTCTAGATTAAATAATTTATATAAATTAGGTATTATATTATATTAAATAGGAATATTATTATATTAATTAAGGAGATTATTATAATAGACTTTATAGATCTTTATAGTATATTAGAGACTTAATTTAGGATTATTTTAATAAGCTTAAAGTATAAGAATAATATTTACTTTATTAATTAATTATAATATATTAGGTAGTTAAGAAATAATTAATTAAATAGAAAGAGGAGAGATTAAGGGAAATATAATTATTTCGCTTATCTAATTATTTCGCTTATTATATACGTTAGATAATATTATATATATAAATTTATATCCCTTAATAATTACTAAAGAGGTCTTTTATTAATATTATTATTAATAATAAGAATCTATAAAATAATAATAGATTATCTTAGGTATTATTATTAAAACCTAAAAGTAAGAGAATAATTAATAATAATAGCTATAAGAAAATAATTCTTAGTGCTACTTAGCGATATAATAATTAGCTTATAAGGCTAGCGGCCTAAAATAATTATATACCCTAAGAATATTTACTATTATAAATATAATAAGAACTTAAGGAAGTTTAATAAGATAATAAATATTATTAACAGATATAAGATAAAGTAATATATAAATTAATAAATAAGAGATATATTATTAAAATAATAATATTAATATATATATATAATTAACTTAAGAATAATAAAAAATAAAAGATATAAAGATATCTATATCTAAGTATATTATAAAGAAATAATATTAAACCTCTATCTATTAAAAGCTTAATATAGCCTATATAATAATAATAAGATATTATTAAGATATTTAATACTATTAAATTATATAGGTCTTATATAGGGATTATTACTATAAAATATACCTATATAAGAAAAGGGAATAAAACTATTTCTCTATCCCCTATTTATAATTAAATATATAACTCTATTTTTTATATAAAGTAAAAGATTATTATATTAAATAATAATATAAGAGAATTAAAGTAATATAACTTTAATTCTACTTATTATAATAATAAATTATATCCCTAGAATAATTTATAAATACCCTTACTTAAGTAAGAGAAATAAAGCTAGAAATAAAATAAGATAATAAAGAAAAGAAAGTTACTTTAGATAAGATTATTAAGATAATAAAAAAAGGCTTCTATACCCCGATATAAATAGGAGGTATAATAAAAGACCGAGAATAAAACCTTTAATAATAATAATATATTAAGACCTTATTTATATAGGAGGAAACTATACTATAAGAATATATAGAGTACCTCATTAAATTAAGAATACTTTAAATAAATCTAAGTACTAAAGAAAAATAATAATATTAAGAATTACTTTATAGCTAAGATAATAAATATAACTATAAAGCTTATAATAATAATAATATAATAAGGATTATCCTAAAAGGATATTATTAAAAAATTAAGATACTTATTTATTATAAAGCTATAAGTAAATAAAAGAGGGAAATAATTTCTATAAGAGCTTTATATATAATTATAAATAATTAATAGCTAAAATACTTTAAATTATAAATATAAATTAAAGGAGAATAGATAAATACTTTAGTAAATAATAAAACTAAATAGAATTACTTTAATTTAATAATAATAAATAAACTTAAACTATTATAGAGGTATAGAAAAAATCCTTATTTAGTATATAACCTAAAAAGAAAAAGGTTTTTATAATAATAAGATTATTAAATATAAGATTAATTATTTTATAGTCTTTATTAATAAAAAAAATTAAGGAATTTTATTTAATATTATATCTATATTAAGATATTATTTAGTATTTAGGAATCTATAATTATATAGGTTTAATCTATATCTTAATTACTAGATTAATTAAATAATTTCCTTTAATAAAGAGATACCTTATTAAGGAGATAAGAATTTATTAAATATAAGATCTTAAATTTCTACTTAAGATAATAAAGAAATTAAAAAGAGGTAAATATAAGATATCTCTTTACCTAAAGGGATATAATATAAATAATATAAAGGATAAAAGTAATAAAATTAATAAATAATTATAAATATTATAAAATAATTCTATAAATTAAAAAAGAACCTTAAGTAAATTAAGAGGAAATTATAGAATAAATAGCTTAAAAATATTCTATTATAATATTAAATTTATAAAAAACTCTTTATAAAAGAACTTAAGACTAACTTATTACTATATATATATTATAATCTAGAAATTAAATTTATTAATAAGAAATAATCTAGCTTTAATAAACTTTACTTATTTAATATAATATAATTATTAATATTAAAGGAATATATTAAAGATATAATATAAAAAGGATATATGAAGGAAAATAAGTTATTTATTAAATACCTTATTATATTTATTATAAAGAAAAATAATAAATAATAACTTTCTATATACTTTAGGTTACT
Organism: Fusarium virguliforme; assembly: GCA_020883615.1. NCBI lineage: Eukaryota > Fungi > Ascomycota > Sordariomycetes > Hypocreales > Nectriaceae > Fusarium > Fusarium virguliforme. Next base: position 167,497 of record JAJHJD010000009.1, on the reverse strand, counting down.
TAATATTATTATAATTAAAGACTATATATTATTACCCTTAATTAATAAGTTAAAAGATTAATTATTTAATATAAAGTATTTTATTATATTTAATCTTAAAGGAGGCTATAACCTTATTTAAATTAGGGAAGAATATAAATAGAAAATCGCTTTTTATATTAAATATAGACTATTTAAGTACCTTATTATATCTTTTAGATTTATTAATATATTTATTATATTTTAATAAATAATTAATAATATATTATAAGAATACCTAGATATATTTATTATATATTACCTAAATGATATTTTTATTTTCTCTAAAATAGAAAGAAAATATATAGAATATATCTATAAGGTTCTATAAATACTATAAGATATTAATTTATTAATAAAATCTAAAAAGAATAAGTTTTATACCTTAGAAATAGAATTTCTTAGATATATTATCTCTTATAATAAAATATATATAGACCTTAAAAAGGCTATAGTAATTAAAGAATAAAAAAAATTAATAAATATTAAGGAAATATAAGCCTTCCTTAGTTTTATTAATTATTATTATAAATTCCTTAAAAGATTTAAAAAGGTTATATTATTAACTAACTTAATAAAAAAGGATATAATATTTATAGAGAATAAGGTATAAAAAACTTTTAATAAAATTAAGGAATTTATCTTAAGTAAATTAATCCTTAAGATATTTAATTTATCTTAATTAATTAAACTTAAAATAAATACCTTAGATTTTATATTAAGAGCCTAAATTAAATAATAAGATTATAAAGGACTTCTATATTTAATTATATTCTACTCCTATAAGCTATATAGAGTAAAACTTAATTACCCTATTTATAATAAAGAATTCCTTATTATTATTAATATTTTTAAGGAATTTTAATATTACCTCCTTAAAAGCCTCTATTAAATTAAGGTCGATATAGACTATAAAAATATCTTATATTTCGCTATTATTAAAGAATTAAATAGCTAATAATTATATTATATTAAATACCTCTTAGAATTTAATTATATTATAATCTATATAATAGGAAAAGAAAATAAATAAGTTAATACTATTAATAAATAAGTAAACCTTAATATAGGGAAGGTTAAAGTAAATAAATTATTACTATAATATACCTTAAAAGAATACCTTAAGTAAAGACTTATTATATAAATTACGAAAATACCCTTCTAGATTAATAAAGTAATCTATATAATAAAATAAAGTAATCTATTATTAAAATAAATTATAGAGTATAATAAATAACTCTTAAATAATAAGAAAATAAATAAATAGTAAATCCTAAATAAATTATAATATAACTTTATATATAAGATATATAAATACCTATTATATAGATATTAAGGAATTAATAAAACCCTAGAATAAATTAAAATAATATATACTTTTCTTAATATAAAGAAGATAATTATATAAATTATAAATAAATATAATTTATATATAAAATAAAGATATAATACTATAAGCCCTATAGAAAATTATAATTACTCTCGGTTATATAATAACCTTAAGACTTAATTACTATAGATTTTATTATTAAATTACCTCTATTAAAAGAACTAATTATTAAAAACTTCTAACGTATATAATAAGCATGTGCACCAAGCAAGTATATACACCACTTGAATTTCTACCTTAAAAGGTGATTTTAAATAAATTCTTAAAATTTCAAATTAAGCCTAAAATAGCTATAAGCCTGATATTATATCTATTATATAATTAATAATAAGTAGGCATTTTTTAAGACTTTTTAAGAAAATTATTTATAAGCTTTTTAAGAAAAATCTTATTTATACTATTCTTTTAAGGTTTTTTTAACTTTCTAAGCTATATAATTTTTTTAAAAATTCATAAAAATCACTATATTATGACTTCTTTCTTAAAGAATCTAAGTTTTAATTTTTAGGTATATAGAAATTAAATAGCCCGTTTTTAAAAATTTAAGGTTTGCCCTTTTCGCTATATAGTATAAGTGGTGCATATACTTGCTTGGTGCATATACTTATTATATACGTTATAATAATATTTTTATTATTATAGATAGACTTATAAAATTATTTTATTTTATTTTTTATAATAAATTAATAAATATAGAGGAATTTATATACCTCTTTTATTATAATATTATTAAGGTATATAGATTATTACTTATGATTATCTTAAATTAAGAGCTACCTTTTATATCTAAATTTTAATAAAGATTAACTAAATACCTTAAAATTAATTATAGGCTCTCTATAATATATTATAAGGAAATTAATAAATAAATAAAATAAATAAAATAAATATTAAAATAATATCTTTAGTATATATTAATTATAAATAAAATAATTAAATTAAAAAGCTATTAACTATATAGCTAACCTATAATATAATAATTAATAAAAATATAAAGATTATATTAGCCTATATTAACTTTTGATTTACCCTAAATACTTATAGATAAGCCTAAAATATAATTATTAACCCTAAAGTAATCCTTATTAATAATTAATTAAAGAATCTATATAAAGAAATAAAAATAGAACTTAAATTTATTAGAAATAAAATAAATAATTATTTTAATAAAAAAAAGATTAAGGGATTAACCTTCTTAAAGAGGGATATAATATTTTATAATAAAAAATATTAAAATAAAATAATAAAATAAAAACTTAATTATAAATATATTAGACCCTATAGAGTTAAATAGAAAATCTTATAAAATAATTATAAATTAGATTTATTATTAAAGGTTAAGTATTATTTAATCTTTTATATTTTATTATTTAAATTAATAAAAATATTATTTAAGTTAAAATTAATAATAAATTAGAAATAAAAATTAATAGACTAAAAAATATATTATAGAAGCTATCCTTAATATAGATAAAATAATAATAAAATAATATATTTTATTAAATAAAAAGATTACCTTAATATAGAAAATATATAGGAATTACCTAAATACCTTATTAATATATAATACCTCTTAAAGAATTTTTACCGATAATATTAAAATTAAATAAAAGGTTAAAATTAAAGCCCCTTAGGCTAAAGGAGTCTTAATCTATATTATTAAGATTTAAAGATTATAGCTCTTTAGAAATTACCACCTCTTAATAACTTAACTCTTTAATTAGGTAATCTTTACCCTCTAAGCCTTAAATCTCCCGCTAAAATTTAATAACTTAATACTCTTTAACCTTATTTTTAGTCTTATATAGCTTAAATAGGTGGCCTATAGCTAAAGCTATCCTTACCTAAAGTATTATTTATTCTTTATAAAGCTTTAGTAAATCTTTATTAGCTTTCTCTTTATTTTTCTTTAATTTCTTTTCTTAAGAGATAAATTTATCTATTATTAATATATTAATAGAATTATTAAAATAATTATTAAGCACTACATATAGAAGTTCGCGATATATATATTATTATAAGAATAGCTATAATAAATATATTTATATAATATAATAAACCCTTTAATATTAAATACTCTTTTTAATATCTAAAGTAATATAAAAATATATTAATAAATTTATATAATAATTTAATACTCTCCACTAGGAAATTATATTTTCAGTCTTTTAATTAAGATATTTAGAAATATAGCTAGATATTATATTAAAATAATATTCTAGATAATTATAAAACTAGGTTAGATTAATATATAAGAAGTTATTAAATAGCCTACTTAAATAGCCTTAAGGATAAGACTATTAAAGGGGAGATATTATATTATAAGCCTAATATATATCTATTATATACCTTAGCCTTATTTAATATTTCTTATTAATTATAGGTAGATTATTAATTAAGTAGGATTATAATACTCTAGGATCGCTATACTCCTAGATTATTATAATCCTATAGAATTATAATCCCCTTATAAGGAACCTAATATATATAGTATATTTTATTAATGCTTTCCTATATAGTAATTACCTTAGCTATTAATATGATTTAGTTATATTTAATACCCTTAAGTATATTATTAAATATAATAAACCCCTTATTATTTAAACTATATAATTATCCCTATTATTAATATAAACCTAATATAACCAGTTTATCCCTTAGATCTAATTATACCGTTATAATAAAGATAATTAAGATATATATATAAACTATACTTCTTATTACCCTCGACTATCTTATAGATAGCCCCCTAAGCCTAGTAATAAGTATAAGGTATTATTATAAAATTAATATAATTAATAAATTCTATAGAAATATAGTAATAATAAGTTAAATTAGTAATCTTAGAGTTATTAGATTTCTTTTACTTTTCAGAAATATAGCTAGATATTATATTAATATATATTAATAAAAGATAAAGAAGTAAAATAAAAGAATTAATTAATAAGGGAATAATAGCTACTTATATAGCCTTAAGGATAAGACTAATAGAAAGGAGGTATTATATTACGACCTAATATTAAACTAGGCGGTCTAATTTGGCATAAACCCTATTATATAATAAGGTACTATAAGAGTAAGTAAGACCTACTATAGGATAAAAAAGCGCTTCTATATAATACTTACTCTTAATAACCTTAAAGCTATAAATAAGAGAGTACTATTAGTTTAGCCTAGATAAGCGCCTAAGTATATAATATATAATTATTAATATATTCCTATATAATAGCTACCTTAGCTATTAATATAATTTAATTATACTTAATACCCTTAAGTATATTACTAGATATAATAACCCCCTTATTATTTAAACTATGCGACTATCCCTCTTACTAATATAAACCTAATATAACTAGTTTATCCTTTAGATCTAACTATACCATTATGTTCTATATTTAGGTATTTACCCGGGCTAAACCTATAGCGCTTATTTACTTATAGTTCTAAGGTTATTAGGAGTAAGTATTATATAGAAGCGCTTACTCGGTTTATAGTAGGCCTTACTTACTTTTATAGTGTCTTATTATGTAGGGGGGTTTTTATTAGGCTAGACCGCCTGGTCTTAATGCTGGGTCGTGATAGCGATTATATTCTCTATAAGCAAGAACTACTTCTTAATAATAGCTAGTATTATGGATGCACGGCTAAAGAGGCATAATTACTAGGTAGGCGCAATAGTTAATTAATAACTAAAGCTTGATAAGATTAAGCTAGGGTAAGCCCCCTAAAAGCATAAAGACTTATCCGTGAGACCGGCCTAAAAGGGCCTAGTTATATAGATCCTTTAAACCTCTATTCACTATAAAGCGCTATAATAACTATCCTCCTTCCTAAAGGTAGCTATCTTTAATTACCGCGAATACCTTTAATAAATACCTTAATAGCCTTTAACGGTCCTTAATAGTTACTAAATAATAATAAATATACCCCGCGTTAATAAAATAAAGGTAGTATTACTTTATTTATTATTATTATAAGGCTTATTATCCCTATTTCTATAATATTTTAGGCCTCTAGATATTAATAATAATAATAATTTCCTATAACCTACTTCTCTTCCTCTCTATTTCTTTCCTATTAATATTATATTTTCTCCTATAAAATAACTATAATAACCCTATAATTCCTAGTTAAGATACCCTCTATTATATACTCTCTTTAGCCCGGCGGCCCTATAAGCGTTAATTAATAATATATAATTATTTTATTTAGCGATTTAGGCTAAAAGTAAGGCTATTAACGCCCGCCGTATTATTAATTATCCTTTTAAGTATATTTAGATTAATTACGCCTTTCGCGACTCTAACTCCTCCCGCTATAAGCACTATAATAGCTCTAATAGTTCTTACGCACTATAAGTATTTTATATTTCTATATCTTATTCCCTCCGATAGCTCTATTAATTTATAATAAAGCCCCTTTATTATCCTTAATAGGGATATAGGTAATCTCTTATATTAACTTATATTTATTAACTCTATTATTAATTAGCTTATAAATAGCCCTAATATTAATAATAATATTATTAATAGCTATTTCTTTAATATTGATACCTTATATCTATTTATAGTAGCGGCTAATTACCTTTACCTTATATTTAGCGCTATAGAGAATGCCTACTATATATACTTCGGCCTAACTAGAAAAAAAAAGATAATTATATAAGTTACCCCTTTTTACTATATTTTTATTTTTATTTTTAATCTTCTTAAATATAGGATATTATCGCATTATATAAGGTTCTTATTGCCTAATAACGCTAATAGTTAGTGAGTACTTTCCCTACTTCCCCTCTTAATACTATAAGTCTTTACCCTTTTCTATTAGGTTTTATTAATATTTTATTAGATTAATATTTAATAGAAGCGATAGTATCGCACCTAGCGGCTTTATAGCTAGGATATTAACCCCGGTATTATCGCCTAGTATATTACTTAGCTAGCCTTTTATAACTTACTCCACTATATAATTAACTAAGACTTTAATACCGGTTAATACCCTATATTTCTTATCGGCATTCCTATATAGGGCTATAGAGAGATAAACCCCTATAGGGCTTAAGTTTATTCTATTTCTTATAGTTATTATTAATATTTCGGCGTAATATAATACCTTAGGTATAGGTTTAATTTATATATTTTATTTAATAGATTTTTTCTACCTTAATATAATTATAGGCGCCCTCTTTATTTAGGCTACCCTAGCTTTTTAGGCTATTTTTATTTTCTTTTTATCTACTCTTCTCGCTACTCCTAAATAGCTTCCTATATATTTATTATTTTATCTATATCTACCTATTAATTATATTTTATTAGCTAGCCTTTTTACTTAATAAGAAAGTAAATATCTCTTTTAATTTTCTTTTTTACTTTAATTTATTTAATTTCTTACTTTAATTTATCTATTTCTAGGTCTAATATTAAGAGGGTTTCTTCTTTATTCCCTTTCCTTTATACCTAAGGCTCTAATAAAATAATATAGAAGATATTATAAATCTATAAGTATTTATTTAATAAGGCTAAGTAATAGGCCTATAAGCTAAGCTTTTTTAAAACCCTAAAGGGTCTAATAAAATAAGGAATTAATTTTCTCTTTTCTTCCTTAAACTTTAAGTTCTTTATCGAGAGTATCACTAAATCTCCCTTTATAAATATAAATAATTTATAATAGAAATTATAGTATTTTATCTACCTTTTAATTACTTACTTTTAATATTCTTATAACTATTAATAGATTTCCTAAAGTTTTTATAAGCGCGCTTTAACTTTAGGTATACCCTTCCTTAGGTTTTTATCCCTAAAAACTAAATAAAACTCTAGCTTATAGCCTATAAGGGCTATATTAAGAGAGATACCTATTATCTTATTTATTATAGAGTTATAAGTAAATTAAGTAATTAATAATAGCTTTAGCTAATATTTAGGATAATTACCTATAAAGTATTATAGGTAATAACCTAAGGTTTAATTTATTTATTTTATTTAATTATCGGTTTAAGGATAAAAGGTAATTAAAAGCCTTTACTTTATTTAAGAGATAAAATATAACTTTAATTAAAATTTACTTATAAATATAAGTCTATAGTCAGTAATAATACCCTATAGTACCCTAAATTATAATTTAACCTCTCGATAAAAGAGCTCTATTAAGTCTAATATTATTATTATAGTATTAACGGTAAGGAATAAATAATATTTTATAAATCAATTAATAATAATTAAAATTATATCTATTTCTTAATCCCCTAATATAATTAATAATAGACCTATAATAAAGTCTATTAATAATTTAGTTATAGGTCCCTAGGGAATTAAGAGGTTATTAAGCTTATTATAAGGGTAATACCTATATAAGACTGTCCCTTAATATATTAGGTAGGTGCGCTTATATTCCTTAATATCGGTTTTAAGAGCTTCCTAATAGAACTTCCTTTATAGGAGGTCCTTTATTCTCTTAATTCCGAAATAGCTAGCTAAGGGGTTATTATAGTATAAGCTTAAAATCTTTCTTTATAAACCTAGGTCTTATAGAATATAGATATAATTTCTAAAGAATAATAGATTATCTTTCTTAATATTCTATACTTTAGGGTTTTCTACCCCTTTTAATAAAAAACCTAAGTCTTTTATTAAGTATCTTTATCTCTTACTTAGGCTAATCTAATTAACTTAAGTAAGGGACTTAAGACCTAGGATTATATAGGGTTTTCCTATTATAACCCTACCTCTATTATTAGTCCTAGAAATAAGTCTACTATAAATAACTTCTCTTTAACCTATTCTTTAAATTTATTAAGATACTTCTTTATTTCGGTACCTTCTTATAGTTATTAAGTAGGGGTTTTTACTCCCCCTAAGGATAATTTATCCGCCTTATTTAAACTAGAGGCTAGAGACTCTATTATTCCTACTATAGGCTCTATACCCTACCTCTCTTTTATCTATAACTATATAATAACTATAATCTTAGCTATTTTCTAATTTAATAAATTAATTAATTCTTTAATTAGGTCTAAATTAAGGATATAACCTAATAGTCTTAATAATATATTAGCTAGGTTTATCTTCCCCTTCTAATATTAAATAATAAAATCATATAGTATTAAGTAAATATACTATCTTACTTACCTCCTATTAAGCTTTAGGGTCTTTATAAAGGACTATAAGTTCTAATAGTTACTTAATACTTTAATTTAGGTTAAGGCCCCTTTAAGGTATTATCGCTAATATTTAAAGGACTCTATAATAGCTATTAATTTATATTTCGGGGTACTATAGTTTAACTTAGATATATTAAACTTCTTAGACTAAAATATAATTAAATACTATCTACTTTTATTATCTAGCTAAGAGAGGATACCTACTATAGCTATCTTAAATATCTATCTCTACCTATATAGATTATATTAGATTAAAATACTATAGAAAAGGTATTTTTTAGAAGGCTTAAATAAACCTCTAAAATACCTCCTCTTCCTCCTTATTTAAGGATATATTCCTAGGCTTTCTCCTATCTTTTATTCCTTTTAATAAACCTATAAGTAATTATACTACCCTTAAGTAAGTATAAATAAAGCGATAATAAAAGTTATAAAACCCTAGGAAAACCTAAATATCTCAATAAGTAATTAATAATAGCTATTCTATAATAACTTTAACCTACTTAAGGTCTATTAATATACCTTCTCTAGAGATAATAAACCTAAGGAACTCTACCTATTCTTAATAAAAGGTATATTTCGATAGCTTAATATAAAGTTTAGCTTTCTATATCCTCTTAAGTACCTCTTAAATAGCCTTTATATATAAATCCTAATCTTTTAAATAGATTAAGATATTATCTAAATAGGCTATATAAATAATATCGAAAAGCCTATATAAGGCTTAATAGATATAATATTAAAAAGTTATAGGTATATTAGTAAGCCTAAATAGTATAATTAAATACTTAAAATGCCTATAATATATATAAAAAGCTATTTTCTATTTATCCCCCCTTAATATAAATATAATAATAAATATCTTTTATATTAATCTTAGAGAAATACTTCGCCTTTTATACCCTATTAAGAATCTCTAAAATAAATAAGAGAGGGTATTAATTCTTAACCAAAAGGGCATTAAGGCCCCTATAGTTAATATAAAGGTATAGGCTCCTATCTTTCTTTAGTATAAAGAGAATTAAGGCCCTTATAGGACTCTTTAATAATTAAATCCTCCCCTTCTTAAGGTTATCTATAAGGTATTATTATAGCTCTTTAAGCTTAGCTTATAAAAGAGGATAGATTAGCCTATATAGAGGTTCTTAACCTTTAATTAAATTAATTATATAATTAGTGCCGCGGTATTATAGTAGCTACCTAGCTTTTTTATAGCTAAAGACTTTAATATAGTCCTTTAATTTATCTAATAAGGGGGCATCCTCTATAGGTTTTAGGGGTTCTTTATCTAAGAGAAAATAAGGTTCCTTATATTATATAATTAAGAATACCCTATTTAGATTTTCTAATTTTTTATAAAACTTATATATTAAAAGAACTTTAATTTTATTTATATTTTTCTTAAATTATTAATATTATTTTCCTTTATTAATTATAATTAAAAGGTCTTTAATAATAGATATTAATAATAAAAGAGGGTTTCTAGAGGGTTTTATACCCTCTTTAATATTAATTATGACGGCACGGTCACAGCTGCGGGCACCTTAGCCGCTGCGCCACGGGGCAAAAGATTGGGCCATAATCGCTATTGTAGCAATTACAGAAGGTGCATTCACTGCCTATAGGGCTTACAGCGCCATTACGGGGGACCAAGCCATAACATTAATATAGATTCACTTAAAGAAATAAATCTCCGCCTAATAGTTAAGTATTATTATTAAGACTCTCTATTTATAGTAAGTTTAGAGATCACCCCTATTAATAACTTAATATAATATTATAACCCTATTAAGTTATTTAAGGCCCTATCTCTAGGCGAACTTCTTACTTATATAGTTAGATATTATTACTATATTAAGATAAATAAATATTTCGGTTATCTTTTAACTATAAATTAAGAGGGAAATATTAATATTAAGCTTAACCTATATATACCCTTCTTTAGCTATAGCTTAAGCTATACCTATAGCTTAATTAGGTTTTTTAGCTAAATAACCTAATTAATTATATTTAAGTTAGATCTTAAGTAAAAATATAAGAGGTAATACTTACTATAATAATAGTAATATTAAAGGGTCTTATTTTCTTTACCTTTAAGGTTTTATTTATAATTTATAAAAATTTCCCCTATAGTTTATATAGTAATCGAGGGGGTTTTATATTCCTCTTACTTAGCCTACTTCTTAATAGAGTAATTAATTAACCCTAACTTTCTCTTCTTTTAGATTATTATATCTTAATAATAAATAGCTAATATAACTATCTTATTATAGGTCTATAATAGGGAAGGTAAGTTAAGGTTAATATAATTATATAATTTATTATATAACTTTATAAAATAAAAAAGAGCTTATTACCTTTTAGCCTATCTTAAGAAATATTTCTTAATAAAATTAAAATAAATATAGAAATCTTAAGGAGTTTAATCCTCTCTTTATCTAGCCCTTTTTAATTATAATATTAAAAAAGCCTCTTTATTCTCTATATCTTTAATTAATAATAGGGTCTACCTTTTAAATATATCTTAGTCTTCCTTTAGTTTATACCGCTATTCCTCGGTATATTTACTTAGGTATTAATCCTATCTCGACTATCCCTTATAATCTATATAATCTAAGGTAAGAAGGATCTTCTTATAATTTTTCCGATATTAATAGCGCGCTCCCTAAAAAGTATACTATAAGTTATTAAGCTAATTATCTCTCTTTTATATAGTTATAGGGAGGGTTAATTCTTTAATATTCTTAATCTTAACCTCTCTCTCTTTAGATAAAGAAGAATTAAATAAATATTAATAATATTTCTAGCGTCTTTCGGTATTAATATAATATAATAACTTAAGTAACTCTTGCTCCCTCTCCTCTAACCTCTTTAATTCTTTTAATTACTTTATATATTCCTTAACCTTCTACTTTCGCTCCTAAATCGCCTATATTTCGGTGGATTTATTATTAGGTTTAGGTTATTAAGGAGTAATATTAATGACTTCTATAGTCCCTAAGGACGATAGATTTAAAGTGCCCTCGCTAGCTAACTTTAAGAAAACTATCACCTAAATAGCCTAATAAGAGAAGCTTTAGAATTATTATGGATATATAGCTAAAGAGGCATAATTATTAAGTAGGCGCAATAATTAATTAATAACTAAAGCTTAATAAGATTAAGCTAGGGTAAGCCCCCCTAAAAGCATAAAGACTTATCTATGAGACCGGCCTAAAAGGGCCCGGTTACGTGGATCCCTTTATGTGACGGTACGGTTAGATTCCTAAGGGATAAACCGGTCGTGCTGGGTTTATATTGGTAGTGGAGAATATTGCGTCGTAGTCTTAAATAAAGTATTACGTCTAGTAATATACTTAAAGGTATTAAGTATAATTAAATTATATTAATAGCTAAGGTAGCTATTATATAGGAAGGTATAATAAATATATTCTATATATTTAGGGTACTTATTAAGGTAGAACCTATAGTACTTACTTACTTACTATCCTTATACCTTTATGGGTAAGCGCGATATATAAATGCTCACTTATATTATAGTGGGTCCTACTTACTTCTATTGTGTCTTATTATGTGGTATTTTTCTACCTAGCTAGACCGCCTAGTCTTAATATTGGGCTATAATATGAGGTCCCCCCTCTATTAGTCTTATCCTTAAGGCTATATAAATAGCTATTATTCCCCCGACTTAATTAGTCTTATATTCTTACTTCCTTAACCTCCTATTAATATATATTAATATAATATCTAGCTATATTTCTAAAAATAAAAGAAATCCGATAATCCCGAACCTATTAATTCTACCTATTATCGCTATATTTCTATAGAGTTTATTAAGTACGCCGGTTTTATTATGATGCTATATACTTACTATCGAGCCTATAGGGCTATCTATAAGATAGTTAATAGTAGAAAGAAATATAGTTTATATACCCGCTTAGGTTATTTTTATAATATAATAGGGGTTCTTTTATATTCCTATAAGTACCCTCCTATAGTTATAATATAGGCGCTTATAATTAACTTATTTCTAGTATCGAGAATTATTTCTAAGGTGAAGCGGATTAACGCTGAGGAGCTTACGGCGGAGGAGCTTCTATAGGCCCGCTATAAGTCCTTAGCGTAAATATAGAAAGAGTTAGTAGTTCATTAATAAGAGCTAGAGGAGTCTTTAGCTCATTTATCTTAATTATATATATAGCGTTATTCTCTAATTTCGAAAGGGATAGAGATAACTTATTATAACCTTAAGTCGATAGACGATCTAGATAAGCTAGAAATAGTGGAGTCTAAGGCTATCCTAGATATATAGTCCCTAATATATATAGATCTTATTAATTAGGGTTCCTTAAGTCTTAGGGATTTTTTCTTATCTTCTTCTAAAGTTACCGGTGGAAGTCCTTTAGGAGGCGCTATATACTAATAAGGTACTCTAATAGTTCCTATATATTTTTAGAGTCTAAGTAGTTCTTCTATTTAATAAAATATATTATTTTACCGTTAATTTTATTTATATCGAGGATAGCTTCTATAATATATTCTTTTAGTCTATTAACTTTAGTTTCTAGTTTACTTTTAGTCTTAATTTAGATAGTTTTTTCTATTATTTTAAGTAATAAAATATAAAAGATTAAATAGAGCTTAACCTTAGGTAGTAAGTCTAATTTATAATTATATTTTGAGATTTTCTATTTAATTTTATATAGTCTAATATATTTATAGTCGAGTTTTTTATTTTATTGCTTTATTATAATATTTTTTATTGCGAGATAGACTATATCTCCCTCTAAGAAGGTTAGTCCCTTAATCCTTTTCTTATTAGTATAATTACTTATCCTATTTCTAATAAATTTAAGTTCTATCTTTATCTCTTTATATAGGTTCTTTAGTTAATTACTAGTGAGGATTACCTTAGGGTTAATGACTATATTTTAGGCTTATCTATAAGCGTCTAGGGTGAACCTAAAGTTAGCGTAGGCTAGTGTGATTTTTATGCTTTTATTAGCTACTATATTATAGGCTAGCTATATAGTTAGTAGCTTTTTAACTTAATTATTTTATTTATAGTTAATATAGTATTAAAGGTATTATTCTAATATTTAGTTTATACGTTCGGTCTATCTATCTATCTCCTTATAGTATATAGTGGAGAGTTTATAGTTAATCCTAAGGTATCTGGCTAATCCTTATTAAAATTTAGATATAAAGGGTAGTCCTTAGTCTAAGATAATCTCGAGTGGTAACTTATATATCCTAGCGATATTATAGTAGAAGAGGTATATAAATTCTTCTATATTTATTAATTTACTATAGGGAATAAAATAAGAAAATTTCGTGAGTCTATCTATAATAATAAGAATACTATTATAGAAGTTTCTAGTAGCTAGTTCTTTTAATAGGGGTAGTTTAGTAATAAAATCTATAGTGATTAAATCCTAGGGTTATTATGCGACCGAGAGTAGCTATAATTTCCCGTAGGGTTTATAGCGTTATGCCTTTATTTTCGCGTATAAGTCGCATTCATTTATGATTTATATGACTATTTTCTTTATATTAGGAAAAGTATATATCGTCTTAACTTATTCTAGGGTTTTATTAATTCCTTAGTATCTATATAATAGGTATTTATATATTTCGCGTACTAGGTTATATTATAATTCATCTAGGACTTATTATTTATCTATTTTTTTATTATCCGGGAGTTATCTATTATACTCTAAGATTTATCCCAATAGTGGATTACCTTATTCCACTATATAGGTTATTTTGAGTATTTACCTAGGGTTATATTTCCTTATCTATATAATGAATCTCTATTTAAGGTGCCCCTCTAAGGTATATTATAATAATTATTCGTTCGTTCTGACCTTTCCTTTATTAAGGTCCGATCGTCTACTAATAGCGTTAGCTCTTCCGTTTTCTTTTCCCTTTATATAGATTATAATATAGTTAAACTCCGAGAGGTATTTAGCGTAGTATAATTACTGGCCGCTTAGTTCCCTAGTAGTGGCGAAGTATAAGATATTCTTATAGTCTATATAGACCTTAATTTAGTATAGGCTTCTAATAAGGTAGTATTAAAATTCCTTAAAAGTATTAATAATAGCGAGGAATTCCTTATTATAGATAGGGTAGTTAAGTTCTACTTTATATAGCTTATAGGAGTAGAATGCGATTAGGTATAGGAGTCCCTTATTATCTCGTTATTTAATTTAGGCGCCTAATATAAAGTCTAAGGTATCTATTTTAAGTTCGATTAATCGAGATAGGTTAAATATCTTAAGGACTAGTTTACTTAGGATAAATTCCTTAATTTTATTAAAGGCTTCTTATATCTTATTTCCTATTATAAATAGTATATCCTTTTTTATTAGATTAATTAATAGTGCTATAATCTTTCTAAATTTTTTAAGGAACCTACAGTAGTAATTAATAAAACCGAGGAAGGCTTATACTTCCTTAATATTTATTAGTTCTTTTTAATCTTTAATCGCTATAACCTTCTTAGGGTCTATATATATCTTATTATAAGAGATAATATATCTAAGGAATTCTACTTCTAAGGTATAGAATTTACTTTTTTTTAGTTCTATTAGTAAGTTAATATCTTATAGTATCTATAGTACCTTATGGATATATTCTATATATTCTTCTTTTATTTTAGAGAAGATAAGGATATTATCTAAGTAATATATATAAATATATCTAGATATTCTTATAGTATATTATTAATTATTCATTAGAATATAATAGGTATATTAGTGAGTCTAAAAGGTATAATAAGGTACTTAAATAGTCTATATTTAGTATAAAAAGCGGTTTTCTATTTATATCCTTCCTTAATCTAAATTAGGTTATAGGCTCCCTTAAGGTTAAGTATAGTAAAATACTTTATCTTAAAAAGTTAATCCTTTAACTTACTAATAAGAGGTAGTAATATATAATCCTTAACTATAATAGCGTTAAGTATTCTAAAGTTAATATAAAGGTAAAGCTTTTTATTCTTTTTCGGGATAAATATAATAGGGTATCTAATAGATAACTTACTTTCCCTAATATATCCTTTCTATATTATTTCTTTAATATATTCCTTTAATACTAATAGCTATACTATATTAAGTGGATAGAGTTTACTAAAGCTAGATTACTTTCTATTAATAAATTCGATTTCTAGGTTATAGTATATATATAGTAGTAGGCCGGTCTTAAGTTCTTCTATAAAGAGTCTTTTATAGATCTAGTATTGCGGTAGGATATTCTTAAGCTATTTATTTTATAGTTTCTTCTTAATTTTCTTAAGGTTCTTTTTTAATTTATAGAATTATTTTATAACTCTTATGATTATTTATTAATCTTATCGTTTCTTTTTATTATATTATTTATATTATATTCCTTTAGGTAGAGAGGTATCTTACGTTTACCTCTTCCTGACTTCTCTATTGCCTCCGGTAGAAATTTAAGATCTTATATCTAATAAGTTATTATCTCCCTAAGGGGTATCTCTTTATTAAAGGAGATTACCTAGCTAATCTATTAATCGAGATATAGGTTAAACCTATATAACTATAGGTACCTAAGCACTAGATAGTATCTTAGTATAGATATAATATTAAATAAGATTCCTTAGTTTTTCCCGTTAATAAAGACTATAAGGTAATTAATCTTATATTTAATAATCCTATTATTATAGTTAAACCTTTCTCCTTCTAGGTTATATACTAAATAAGGATCCCTTTTATATTTCTATAGTAGCTTAAGCCTATTTACCGTTATTAGGTCGAAGTAGTTCTACTTAGCTTTACTATCTACTAAAGCGTTTAGCTATTCTCCTTTAACTTATACTTATAGTTTAAAGTATTTCGGCTATTAACTATTTATAGTTATATATAGAGCCCTTTATGGGAATTATTTCCCTTTTTCCTCTACCTATAGCCCCGCGATAGGTAGGCTTTCTAGTTTTTTAATAGCATCCTTCCTAGATAGTCCTTACTATATTCGCTATTATTATAGGCCTTATAGTTATATTTATTATCTTAGCTATAGAGTAATTCCTAGTATCGCTACTCTTCCTTAGCGCCTAAGTCTATCTATAGTATTCTTAACTTAATGAGGTATTCTATATACTCCTATAGCGTAGTTTCTTCCTATATAAGCGAAGTTTTAATATATTATTATTACCGGAGGTATTATTCTCGGTCCTCTATTATGCCTCCTATTTATATAGGGGCATAAAAGCCTTCTTCTATTATCTTAATAATCCTATCTAGGGTAGCTCTTCTTTCTTTATTATCCTATTTTATTCCTAGCTTTATTCCTCCTGCTTAAGTAAGGGTATTTATAAATTATTCTAGGGATATAATTTATTATTATAATAGGTAGAACTAAAGTTATATTACTCTAATTCCCTTATACTATCGTTTAATATAATAGTCTTCTACTTTATATAAGAAATAGGTTATATATTTAGTTATAAGAGGGGGATAGGGAAATAGTCTTATTCCCTCTTCTTATATAGGTATATCTTATAGTAATAGTCTCTATAGGAGACTTATGCGATCTCGTGGTATCGTAGGTATCCTAATAGTATCCTATTATCGCTGGGGGTTATACCGGGGTTCTGATAGTTAGGGATTTAGCGCTACTTCTTTATAATAGGCTTAGATATAGATATCTTCTATATCTTCTACTCTTTATCGTTCCCGAGCTAATTAGATATATATATTAATGCTGCTATTCTAATAGTATGTTCCTTATTTATCGGTCTAAATATTATAGTCTTTATTCTATATCTATTAATATTATTTAGTGGCTTATTATTCGTGACGATTACATTAAAATTAGATTAACTCGAGTTCTCTTTATGCTATTATACTTACCGAGTAGTTACCCTAGTTTGCGGGCTTATAGTATCTATTAGGCCGCATTACTATAATAGTGATTTATCTAGGTCTAACTTCCTATCCTTCTATATTTTCTTCCTTTTTTACTAGTTTAGGTAAGGGGATCTAGGTTTAGTTAACTTTATTTTAGGGGTTTCGAATATTTATAATAATATTAATATATCCTTTTATTAGGGGTAGTATAACTTTATATATTTATTCCTTATAGTATAGTCCGTAAGCGATATTATGCTTTACTTATTCTTCCGCTAGATATACTTATATATATAGTATAGCTACTTATCCTAGTATAGCTATAGTTAGGTTATATCTAGATCGTGTTATTACGATAGTCCTAGTTATTTAGATTGCTATTTATATATCGCCCCATTAGTGAGTATATTATATATTTCTTACCTTCTAGAAGCATTTATTATTTCTAGTGCTTCCCTAGCTAATATCTCCCTTCCGCGATATCTTATGCCTTCTTCTTATATATATTTACCTTATAGTTAGGTTTATAGTAATAGAAGTACTTAATTAGGTTTTTTCTATACTACGCGGCTCCTAGTATTATAGGTCTAGCTTTAATACTATATAAGGTATTATAGTATCTCTTCCTGCCTTAATTTAGGTTGAAGTGCGGGGTATTAGCCTTATAGTTATTAGTTCTTAGGTTTTATAGTTTCTTCTATAAGAACTATTAATTATTAATCTTAACCGCTCTTCTAATATAATCGATAAGGGTCTTAGGCCTATCTTCTTTATATAGTTTAGCCTAAATATCTTTTTTAAGTCTATTAAAGAATAATAATATTAAAGCGTCTTAATCCTATAGTAGTTTAGATATTAGCTAGAGGTACTTTATTCTATACTCTAAGGTAGATTAGTTTATTTAAGTGCCTTAATCTCTTATTTAGCTTATGCCTTCTCGTTAATAGTTCTAAAGGCCTAGTGAAGGGCTCCTTTAAATATATTATAGTTAGTATAAAGGTTAGTAGCTTATAGCGAGAGGTTAATAAATAGGGTCATAAGGTACTCTTTTATTATTAGCTCGAATTATATAGTAGCGTGCTTTATAAGGCGTCCCGCGGTATATTAGACCTTATTAGGCTTAATAGTAAATTAAGTTAGGTAGTAAGTTATAAAGGCGTATATCTAGGTAAGGAATATCTATAGTCTATATGAGGTTCTATCGAATAATTCTAATAGGTTTAGCTTAAGGATTTCTCCTATATCTTTGCCTTTTATAGTAGTAATTATAAGGTTATTAATTATCTTAGTGCTATTAATATATTATTTATTCTAAATATACTAAGAGTTAGCTATCCTTTCTATAGTTTTATGGAGGTTATTTATTTCGGTGCTTATAGCGGTGATTTAAGCCTTAAGCTACTTAACTTCCTCGTCGTCGCTGCTAATACTAGAAGCGTCCTCTATCTCCGCATTAATTAGGTTAACTGGAGTAGGTATAATAGGCGCGAGCGGGCCCTACTGCTAGTCGTTCGCGGGGTAATAGGAGTAGCTATTGCGTTCGATATTATTTAAGGTAATATAAGTAATCTACTAAATAAGAGCTATTAATATATAATGGTATAATTAGATTCCTAAGGGATAAACCGGTTATATTAGGTTTATATTAGTAATAGAGAATATTATATTATAGTCTTAAATAAAGTATTATATCTAGTAATATACTTAAAGGTATTAAGTATAACTAAATTATATTAATAGCTAAGGTAGCTACTATATAGGAAGGTATAATAAATATATTCTATATATTTAGGGTGCTCACTAGGGTAGAACCTATAGTGCTTACTTACTTACTATCCTTATACCTTTATGGGTGAGCGCGATATATAAGTGCTTACTTATATTGTGGTGGTCCTACTTACTTCTGCTATGTCTTGTCACGTGGTGTTTTTCTGCCTGGCTAGACCGCCTGGTCTTAGTGCTGGGCCGTGATACTTTGAACCTCTATTTACTATAAAGCGCCGTAATAGCTAGATCTCTATATTTAGCTCTCTAATAATAGTATTTATAATTAAATCGCGTCTTAAGCTCTTAATATCGCTTAATAAAGTTTCTAGCCTAGCGCTTACTAACTAATAATATATTACAGTTAATAAGGAATTAATTAGCTATTTCTTTAATACTATATAGTCGCAGGGGAAATCCTCGTGAATCTAGGTTAAGGATAAACTAAATAATAATCTATTCCTCTAGATTAGCCAACTTACGTGATTTTAGGATCCAATCGCAGCGCGTAATAACGCTATTCTCTCGATTAAAGAGAGTATTATAATAGACTTAATAGAGCTTCACGGCGCGTCAGACTTAATTTTGGGTCGTTTCGATAGGCTTAAAGTATAAGAAGGATATTAGCCTCTGTATTTAATTGTGATATACTAGGTGGTTGAGAATTAAATGATTAAATAAAAAGGTTGTAGGTTGAGGGATCTTTGACCGGCATACTTATCTGACCGGCATGCTTATCAAGTACGTTAATTGACCTTGTCTTATCTAAAGAAATAAGGTAATACATAGGTAGGTACGTTACCTAAGACAAGCTTCAGGTTTATTCAATGGAAATCTGAATACTCTTCTCAAATTTGGTCAAGATAATATGGGAAAGACAATCCGGGAGTTATAACAAGAGGCATCGAGATAGTTACCAGTAATCCTTCGAGCTGGAGCGCCATCACTCCCGAACTCAACTATATAACCACCATGTTTCCCCTGGGAGTTAAAGGTCGGCCAATCCACAGTATACACCATGTCGGCCCCTCTTGAGAAAAGCGAGAAAGTAATCCTGCATAGTAGCAGACGTTTCGACCTCAGCCTGAGGAGTGTCGCCGGCCATCTTCACATATGTCCCAAAGATCATGAGGAGATCTGTCCAGTGATAGGCACCCAGCCACGGCTTGGGGCTGATGTTGGAATAGTTGCCTACACACCCCATTAGTGAGATGAAGTGTTATTAGGCATATAACCAAGACATACCAACGTAAAAGTAACGGAAGCTCTCTAATCCAGCAGACTCACGCAGTTTAGAGTCGGCCAAGGCGAAACAGTTAAAAGCGCGGGCAACCTCGGCAGTATGAGTCAAGTTCGGCGAAGGTTCCAGTTCGGTTGCTGTGGTCGAGCGTATGGCAGGTCCCTGTGCCACAAGGTTCTTGGCATATCGATCAGATTTGTTGGAAAAGATGTATACCTCGTCAGCTAGAACAATGTGGCAAGTCAGCACAGACTTTTCCAGTCAACGCCAGATGTTACAGACCAATATAGTTTGCAAAGTCGACGCCTGGCTTCTTGTCATATCTGTTTATGAATTCCTCGATTTGTACCCAAGAAATCTGTCGCATACACTCAAGCTCCGCTTCGTAGTCATTACCGTAGTTGCAGCCGAGACTCTTGGCTACAACGTCAAAGTCGGCATATGGATCCGGGATTTCGGTGGTGTTGATGATGTAATTTGGGCCATTGGAAATTATGCCGAACTTGGCAACGAGTGGTTCTTCCCAAAAGGCCATGGTATACATGTCGACCAATCTGGCACCTTGGGATTCTCCCCACAACTGTACATACATGTTAGAAGAGTCGAATCATGTTGAACTTTTGAAGATAACTAACAAGAATATTGTCTTTGACGCCTCCAAAATACTCAATATTCTCGTGCACCCATTCGACAGCAGCTCTCACGTCGAGCAAGGTCAACGACGTTTCTTTCAAAGCACGGGATTTGGGATCTGGTAACAAATTAGCTCGCCAGCAATTAAACCATGCAGTGAATGAAACCAGCTGAGGCTTCTTACTTCCAAATATGTTTACACGGTAGTTAATGGTGACAACTATGTGCTCCTGAGAGCGTGATACCCACTGCTCCGGCAGCTGCGAGGGCACGTTGATCCCACCAATGAGACCACCGCCACCTGTGATAAATAAGGCAACAGGAAGCTGGGACGACTTGTTCGCGTACGAAGGAGTCCACACAGCGAGGGTGAGGCAGTCTTCAGACGAGGACCACGCCACAGCACCCTGATCACGCCGCTCGCCCAGACTCATTAAGGGGTTCGGCGGTGCGTACTGGTTCCAGAAGACGTGCTGCGAGGAGACGTACTGTGGGCAGGCTACGAGTGCCCCAAGAGCTATGTTTAGCGATACAGATCTACCGAGAGCTCGATAGGGATCTATTCAACGTACCAGGGCCGATGTGAGTGGAATCGAAGAGTTTAGATGAACGGGGGAGCTTCTGGGGTGGCTCAAATCGAAGATCACCAATTGGTGGCTACTGGGAGTAAGTAGGAAATGAAGACTAGGTGCAAGAAAAGACATGGTACTGGTGATGGTTTCTGGGACTTATTTCTTCGCGTACCTGGGCAAAGGGGATGCGCAGGAACTGGCGCACGTTGGGATATGTATCATTATACATTCCGATAAAGGTTCCCGTATTCGTTTCAACAGTGAGATTATCCCAGCCATGACGTATGGAACGTGGCTGCTGATGGCTAAGATCCACAAGATATGCGTCAAACTGTTTTGCCTGGGCGATGGCCCACAACCACAACGCCGCCAGCAAGGTGTAGGATTTCATGGTGAAAAGAATTGATCAAAAATCAAGTGATGTTTTTTAAGCTTCTCGGTTCACGAATGACCATCCTAACGACGTCTAATTATACTACAACGGACCGCCAGCGTGGTATAACGATTTCTCCATTCAACGTCCTCACTGATCCACCCCCAGCTTTGCTGATTCCCCCGCAATACCGAGTCCACGGCTCATGACCACCTCCACAAGAGTTTTCGGTCCGAATATATAGGCTAATCCTGAAAATGTCTGGAGGAAGTCTTCGTGATAGGGGTAGTTCAGTCGTGATCCGGGCCAATATCGGTGCTACCGGTGCAACAGATTAGTCTAATGTAGCCATGGTCTTATTAACACCGCTTCCCAGCTGGGCTATGTCCTGATCTAGTCGTGTGGTCTAGCCAAACGGCCCGTTTACAAGTTTGTTCGTTCATGAAAGTGGTTCTGCGGAGCGGGTATATCGGGTACAGCGGCTACAACGGTGCGACAGAAATCGAATCCCATGTCCGAGCCCCAGTTCATGCGCATGATTGTGGAAAGTTTGAATGGCTCATGAAAGATATCTCCGCGGAGCAAGTACGTAGTTTTGGCTTCCGACCTGGCGTACTGATGCGCCAGGCACATGCGAAGGACTTGGAAGAGGTTGAAGAAGTTGAGGATGTATATAGGATTAGTACGACCAAAACATTCACAAGTTTGGGCAACTTGTTACTCCTGGTCTTCATCTTTCGACTATTGAGAATGAAGTTTATTACTACTGTTCTGAGTCCTAGGGCTTTACTAGCATCAGCATTGATCCCTCCAACTACCTCATGCCCTACTTCTGGCCATGGGCCCCCTACTGTCGACTTATCCAATGGCACATACAGAGGCATCTACAACCAACATTACCATCAAGACTTTTTTCTCGGTATGCCATACGCCAAATCTCCCGTCCATGACCTCCGACTGCGGGTTCCACAGCCTCTTAACAGCACCTGGACAGACGTCCGGCAAGCAACGGAATACTCACCGTCGTGTATTGGCTATGGAAGCGACACTTGGGTCCTGGGGAATCACGTGTCTGAAGATTGTCTGACTATCAATGTCGTTCGCCCAGCCGGCTTACCTGATGGTGCCAAACTCCCAGTTGCTGTCTGGATCCATGGCGGTGGTTGGGTGAACGGTGGAAGTTCGGATCCCCGATACAATCTCTCGTTCATGGTCGAACAATCTGCCGGGAAAGGCATGCCCATCATTGCCGCGAGCATGAACTATCGCCTCCACGCTTGGGGATTTCTTCACAGCGCCGAGCTTGCTGCCGGAGGATCAACAAACCTTGGTTACCGAGATCAACGACTGGCCCTACACTGGCTCAAGGAAAACATTGCTGCTTTCGGCGGAAATCCAGAACGGGTCACCATCTTGGGCGAGAGTTCAGGTGCTTTCTCTGTTGGGTCCCAGCTCATCGCATACGGGGGCCGAGATGACGAGCTCTTCAGTGCGGCCATCCTCCAGAGTGGATCACCTTTAACCTTTGGACTCAAACCTCAGACCTCAAAGACTTGGGAGCCATATTGGGCTAAGCTCCTGCATGATACAAATTGCTCTGGCGCAGAGCCAGTTGCATGTCTGAGAAAAATCCCCACAAAAGAACTCAGCGCGGTCTTTAACAGCTCGTTTGCTTCGCCGCCAGGTTGGGGCCAGGTGGTTGATGGTGACTTCATCACGGCAAGCGGAAGCACACTACTGAAGCAGGGCAAATTTGTCAAGGTGCCTATTCTTATTGGGACTAACTTTGACGAGGGCACGGAGTTTGCTCCTCAAGGTATCAACACAATGGCTCAGTTCGCCCAATATGTCAGATCCGTTGGTGTTTCCAAACAGGCAGTTCGCACCATCGAGAAGTTGTACTCTGATGACCCTACAGTCGGCATACCAGCTACACTCAAGAGCAGACCTGAAAGAGCCCTTGCGCATCTCGGAAAGCAATACAAACGTGTTGCTGCCTTCAGTGGTGATGTATATCAGCACGCCGGTCGAAGATTTACGACAATGTCGTAGTCTAGACGGCATGTGCCTGTGTGGAGCTACCACTGGAATGTTCTCGTGGAGAATGTTTCACCAGCCAGGGGCGCAGGCCACTTCCAAGAGGTTGTATTTGTTTTTGATAATATCAACGGCCAAGGCTATGAAACCGTAATCTCCAAAAACCCAATGGCTGGAAAACCCGCCAAGCTGGTCCAGCTGGCGGATGTCATGTCGACAGCTCGGATTAGCTTTATTGTTAATCGAAATCCCGTTAGCCATGGGAAGAGTGATCTATTCACGTGTATTTGCTGAGCTGACCAGTTGCCTTGATGTAGCTCAATCTCTTACCTGGCCTGAATATCGAGATGGGCGTGAGAGAAATCTGGTGTTTGATGTGAACGTAACAGGGCTGGCTTATAGCGAACCGGATACATTCCGCCAGAGACAAATTGCGTATATTATGGACAACCTGTATTGAACTGGAAACTTGTCGTTTTTCTTTACTTGGACCTTGTCAACGAGACACTGATTTAGCTACTGAAAGAATACCTAGTCAAACAGACATAGTCTGGTCAAATCAGAAGGCGTAAGTGGGGAGTCCGAGGTGCCCAGATGGACTGATTAGAGCATCAAGTGCGCTGACAGAAAAGCTGACCACATGAACGTGATTCCTTCTCCCAGACAGTGGTTGAATCTGACCTGACGCGGACTCTGCCCGAGCCATGACTGAGTAGGAGCCGCATGGAAGATCCAATTCTATCTTCCACTTCTGCCAGCTAAAGTCTTTTCTTGTTTCAACTTCAGTTGCAATCCAGTTTTCACCATCATCAAAAGAAATGTGGACAGCTGTCACCGCTTCACAGCACCACGCCCAACCCTCTATCGCCACTTTTGGCCCCACGAGCACGGCCTCAGGCTCAGGCCGCACAACGATTGAGTTGACTTCAACCTCCCAAACCGGCCGTTTTTTTATCCCTTCAGGGTCTTCGGGATCAATTTCGTTATAGAAAGTCGTAGTATATGGTCCTTCTGCCCTTCTGTCTTCCAACGTCAACCGGCAAAGCCATTTCGTAGAGTTCGTGCCGAACCACCCAGGAACGACGAGCCTAACCGGGCCTCCTCGCTCTTTCGTTAGCGGCTCCCCGTTCATCATATAGGCTACCAGAACTTCTGTACTTTGGGCTTTGTCCAATGGTAGGTCTTTTTGGTAGCGATCTGCTGCAACATCATGGAAGCTTCCGTGCTCGAGTCCATCTGACCATACAAAACGAGCCTCGGGGAGCGGTGAAGCAAGTAATAAAAGGGATGCAAGAGGGACACCTGTCCAGATAACGTTCCCTATACGCCATACTGCCTCTACTGGAGGCTTGATTGGGCTGCCGTAGCATTCGTGAAACGATGTAACCGATTTTTGTGGTAGGCGTTTGAGCTGATCCAGTGAAAGTGCGAAGGGATTTTTCACTAGTCCAGTGACTATCAAGGTCCATTTGTGAGGGTCCACGACCGCCGCTCCCATGTGAATAGTATGGAAGAGTAGGTCGTCTGGGGTGATGAAGTTGTTCAGTATATGTGGTTTCGGAGGATGCCGTATATAAAATCCACGAGGGCTAATGGCAACAAGAGCATGGCGCTCATCGCCTTCTGCCGGCACGGAAGATATGTCGTGGTTTTCCAGCGGCAGCATGATGTTGTTCGATTTGCATTGATTGCAGAGCATTGTGTATAAGGAAAGGGATTAAGGGCCATCAAGCTGCCACGGTTTCCCGAATAACAGCGAAGCCCGTCAAGGTATAAATGCGCCGGGGATGATTCGTGCCTCATGTGCTGGCTTTATGGTGACAGGCTTGGGGCCACTCCTCTATCCACTTGTGAAAGTCAAACGCCCGGCTGAGTTCCACGCCACAATTCAAGGATTAGATTCTCCACTTTTCAAGTGCCCGGTGTGTTGACGGGCTGCAAAAGTGCGCACCGACTAAATTACTCCGGACACTTCCGGCTCTGCTTCAGGGTATATATATATAGCGCGACATTGACACATCCAAGTAAAGATCTCGCTCACTCGACAATGTACTTTCTACAAATGCACTTATTGCATAGCTCTCTTTGGCAGTTTCTTATTCAACATGAAGCTCTCCGGTCGTGGCCAAGCGACAGCTTCCAACAAGGGCGGATCCCTCCTGTGGGAAGTGACGGCAAACCTTTGGGACGCTACAACGAACCCTTCAGGCTACGTAAGCCTGGGCATGGCTGAAAATGTTCTTATGCAAGATGAGCTGTTGCAGCACATCATTGACAACACCTCCCTTCAGCCGCAAGCTTTAACCTATGGCGACGGTACAACGGGATCAAAACGTTTAAAGCTTGCCCTTGCACATTTCCTCAACAAATATTTAAATCCTCACAAGAAAATCGACTTGAGCCACATCACCATTACCAACGGCTGTAGCGCAGCTATCGAACACATCGCCTGGGCAGTTGGAGATGGTGGAGATGGTTTCCTCATCACCAAGCCTTTCTTTCGCGCCTTCATTCCAACCTTCGGCCTTCGCGTTGATACAGAGGTGATACAGGTGCCATGCCATGATGTCGACCCTTTCTGCGAGGATGTCGTCGAAAAGTACGAGGCCAGGCTGCAAGAAGCCAAAGCACAAGGAAAGAAGATTGCCGGCATTCTTCTCTGCAACCCGCATAACCCCTCGGGCGCTGTTATCCTGAGGGTACCTTGGTTCGACTCATGGAATTTTGTCAGAAACACCAACTTCACTTGATTAGCGACGAAGTCTACGCAATGTCAACTTGGACAAACCATGAGTCACCAACTACGCCGTTTACCTCTTGTCTATCCATAGACCCTACAGGAATCATCGACCCGTCTCTGATACACGTGGTGTGGGGAGTCTCGAAAGATTTTGGATCCAACGGCATCCGACTTGGAAGCATTATTTCCCAGAGCAATCCTCTGTTGCACAATGCACTTGTTCCAGTAGCCTTGTATAGTATGTGTTCTTCCCTCGCTGAACACGCTTTTGCGAACGTATTTGAAGACGATGCCTGGGTTGACAGCTACCTGGCCAAAAACAGGGCAAAGCTCGCCGAGCATTACAGGCTGATAACATCGTGGGCAATAGAGCATAACATCCATTACGCAAGGGGATCAAATGCGGGCTTTTTCTTGTGGGTCAATCTTGGAGAGGCCTACTGCCGAAACCATCCTGAACAGGAGCATCTGCAAGCTGAGGATCGGGTAATGAAGCTACTCCTCGAGCAGAAAGTCTTTGTAGCTCCTGGAGCAAGTTTTGGAGCTGAAGGCAGTGGATGGTTCAGACTTGTCTTTTCAGTTGACAAGACGACTCTCTTAGAAGGGCTCACTAGAATTAATAGCATTTTAGAGTAGGGTATTTTTTAGAATATAAAATCAACAATTTCTGGAACAATACTGTTTTACTAGAATCTACATATACTAGTAAGTGAATGAGACAAGGTTCTGTTAACTTCTTATTACTAGGCTAGGGTTCCTTTACACGATCAAGTTGTTATTGTTAAGTAGGAAATTGTAAGACGCTATAAACAGAATCAACGGGTAGGACCGGGTTACACAGCTAGGACGGGTGACACGGGTAAGGCGGTTGACACGGGGAAGACAGGAGAGATGGGTGAGACGGATGAGATGGATGAAATAGAAACGGGGCGAAAAGACGCCGGGGAAGGACCGACAAGCAGTAGTCGGCCGCAAAGCCTAATGCACAAGAAGTTTACGTTCTCCTCGGAACATTTCTTGGGCCACTAAGTTGAAGCGTTATACAACCTCATGGCGGAGACGAGGATAAAATATAAACAATTAGTTTCTTGATGGGCAAAGGCATTATCATCCTTTTCCATACACAAACTCAATTCATTATGGCATCATCTTTTGAACTATTGGTGAATGAAGCCATCAAAAATCTCGATGTCCCATCAATAGCAGTTGAAGCTATACGGCGTGATGGTAACTGCATCCTTCCCGCAAGCACCTACCAATCGCAGCTAATATATCGGTTGAGGATCTTGAATCCTTTCCACGTATTTAGGATCGCCTTCACCACTATTCACTTCCCAAAACGCCATCGGGAAGAACACTCTGTTCACCTTGGCTTCTTTGACCAAACTTCCTACATCGATTGCTGCTCTACAACTGGTAGAAAACGGCACCATCGGGCTTGACGATGATGTGACTGACTTCCTCCCAACCCTCAAGCAACAGCGCATCTTGAAAGGGTTCAAGGCAGATGAAGAGCCGATCCTCGAGGATCGCACAAACCCCATCACACTTCGTCACCTGTTGACCCATTCAGCAGGCACAGGCTATGATTTTTCAAATGAAGTACTTCGCAGAGTCCAGTCCTTCCTTGGGGAACATTTGAGTTCCAAACCAACCATCGAGCAGCGTTTCAATCTGCCGTTATTGTTTGAGCCTGGGGAAAGCTGGAATTATGGCTGCTCCATTGATTGGGTGGGAAAGCTTGTCGAGGTACTTACGGGCTTGAAGCTCGAAACGTATATATCAAAGTATATATGGCAGCCACTCGGAGTTACAAGCTTCACGTTTTGGCCGCATCGACAGGACGTCGCAAAGAAAGAGTTGGCAATCCTGGCAGAACGAGACGAGGAGACAAAGAAGCTGAGACCAGTTCCTGAAGGTCTCTCTTTGAATATTGGCGTCACTGACTGTTTCGGTGGGCAAGGCGGATATGCCACAGTTCAAGACTTTCTCCAACTCCTCTATTCGCTTCTGGTCAACGATGGCCGCATACTGAAACCTGAGACAGCGGACCTTTTGTTTCAGGGCCATCTGACCGCAACGAGCAAATCTGTGCTGAACCGCAAGATGGAAGATCCATCTTGGGCAGTCGGCGCCTTTTACCCTGGAGAAACCTACGATTGGAGTCTAGGAGGATTGCTCATCGAAACAGCTGGCCATGGCTGCCCGCCGTCGCGGGGCTCTAATACACTAGTTTGGAGCGGAGCTGCGAACTTGTTCTGGGTAACGAATCTCGGGTCTATTTTGACTTCAAGGCCAATCAATGCTGATTTGGCGAATAGTTTATTGATCGTCAAAATGGCTTATGTGGATTATTCGCCACTCAAGTCATGCCTCCTGCTGACCATGTCTCGCAAGCCTTGATCAAAGCATTCCACGAGGAAGTGTATAAACAAATTTCGGAAGATGCAGCGCGGCAATGTTAGTTCCCAATGGATTAGCTAGAATTTCATCAAGATCACATCGGCGCAATTGGTGCGTTCCCCAAGCCAGGAATTTTATCTGGAGTACATCAATGCAATGGACATGTCGACTTGCATCGTTACCAACCGTTGGTCTAATGGGGTCCTTACAAGACATGAAGCCGTGCACTTTCATGCATTGCGCCCTTGTATCATAGATGATCCTTTAACCACGTTATCAACGCTTATGTATCAATACACCTTGTTCTACATAGCCGTCGCTAAATATCTTTAAGCCTCAATCTTCTGATTTGTCGAGTTCAAGGAGGATTCTCTTGCTTCAAGGCCGCGTGACTTGAATGCTAAAGAGAGAGTAGAGAAATCCCTGTTACAAGCGTCTAGGAGCCTACTAAGGACTGGATCTTCGAAGCCACACCGAGAGCTCGTTATATTTCATAAGTTTTCCAAGTATCTAGTTGCTTATAGAACACGTGTAAATGACTTTCATCGTCATCGGACCTTTGTCGCGTTGCAATGAGCCATCGAAGTGGACGATCTCGATGGCCGCTGTGAGACCTGAAGTGAACGGGTAGTTGACAAGCCAATACCGCGGGAACGAATAGCGTGGGGGAAATCTCCACCTATGACGACCCCGGCTGCAAGACCCCAAGTTTTGGCTAAGGATGTAGTACTTGAGCATATAAAAGCAATCTTTGCGGAAATAGCAAGATGATTTCCACTCCCTGTTGTCCCAGCTGTGACGTCGATGATACCGGCAAGAAGCTGCCAGGTGATCATACTAGCTGCTCCAAGGAGAATGAAAGGACGTCCGCCAAGCCTTTCGATAGCCCAGAAAGATATTCCAAAAAGATATGTTGTATCCCTCTTCGCCCATTACAGCCTGGACGTCCGATTGCAATCAAGTAACGCCTTGGCCTGCTTCCTTACACGCCGGACAATCTCGGCAGCGGGAAGTACTTCCTTCACAAGACCGACGGCGGTGCTTGCAAGGGTATTGATTCGACCATTGACACCATACTTTACCTGTGCGTTCTCCAAGTCTTGTTGATATTGCGAGAAGCTATCGGCTTCAGTCACCTTTCCTTGTGCGAAATCGGAATACGTCCTGTTAATGACGCCGCGTGCCGCGTATTTGGGGGGCCAGAAAATGGTGCCGCGTGCTTTATCGAAGATTGGGGAGCGGATCGTGGATCTACCGCCATCTTGGGTGTCGACAACTGCCTTTTGGTATTCTTTGGTGATCTCTGACTCGAATGACGCTAGAAAGCGCGTGCCCATGGCAACACCTTCAGCGCCGAGCATAAGCGCAGCTGCGATGCCACGTCCGTCCACTAAACCTCCAGCTGCGACAATTTTGGGAATAGGAGCGCGGAGTGGATCGTCGAGATTCCTTGCCACAAGCCTGTCCACCATCTCTGGCACAAGCGCCAGGATACTGGCAGAGGTAGCGAGTCCGTGGCCCCTCCATCAGCGCCCTGAAGAACCAAAACGTCAGGTTGGAGATGCTTCATGGCATCAGTCGCATCTCCAATATCTCCGACCATGACCCAGATTGATACATCGCCGTCCGTCTGGTCACGAATCCGTCGTACCCATGGGTGCTGGTCAGCAGCGCCATCGCGAGGGGCAAAGAGCCACACCGCTACGGGGCGGTGCTTGACGATGAGTGGAAGTGCAACTTCGATATCAGCACCCCAATTAAGGAAGCCTACTCCCACAGGAAGCGTTGATCCGGTGTGGAGCAACAACGCGTTCTCTTCCGGGCTTTCAGACTGAGCCTTTTGTTCGGCAACAAGGCGTTTGGCCGCTTCGAATTTGCCTTCTAGGGTTGAAACGTCGTCGCCGCCAGCAATGAACCCAAGCCCACCACCTGCAGATACGGCGACGGCCAGAGCCGCGCCAGAGACGCCACGCATGGGCGCTGAGCATATCAACGGTGCCTGTGTCCAGGGAAACATTTGCTGCAAAGTTAAGCTTGATGCCATGGTGAGATGGTGACTTTGTAAAGTGAGGTAGGTATAGGGAGACAAAACTTGGCCGGTTCCAGTTTCAGAAAGCAGGTAGTTACTTGTTACTAAGAGGGACTATGGGGAACGACAGCGCAATTCATGCATTATATCCTGTGCGCTTTAGCCTGGTAGGTGTCATGTTCCGTTCGGACAACGGGGACGGATGAAGCGGTTGGATCGGGATGCAAGTACTGAGGGGATCACCAATAGTGCCCAGGGCAACGAATGTGCATGCCACGGTTTCTAAGCAATCCTGTACCGGTAGATGTGAGCAACCGCGGGAGATCTGAACTGATGATTCGATCGCCTCCACTAGCGCCATCCCTCTTTGGGCTCCACAGGCCTCTGCATCCGATTCGACGTGCTTACGGTCACATTTCTGCGAACTAGGGAAGTGTGGGGGAAACCTAAGCTAGGCGGATATGCCGACACCACGGTTAAAACAACCCATTAAAACATGCTGGATCTTTCAATCAGACAGCTTTGCATGTCAGACGGCGTCCGAGGACACCCTCCATCTTTCTTAGCCTATTTACAAGTCCTCTGCATCTTGTCCTCGACGGTATATTCTATATGCAAGAACTAACACCATGCACTTGTCTGTAGTGCTTTGCTCGTGATATTACAAACGGCCTGTCAAGAACTGAGCCTCTCCATTCCCGAAACTCCAGTCTGCCCGTGTGTTCTCCAAACAAGAGATGATAAGATCATCTCCAGACACCCCGCAGTATCGAGACAGGCTCTCAAACAGCTGCTTATATGTAGTCTTCTTTTGCTCTTCAGTCCGGCCTTGTTGGAAGATTTGAATGACCACCAATTCGCGAGATCTCGTAAGACCTAGATTTGTGTCCTCGCAAATGAGCTCGTAGTCCTCGTGCTGAGTGATGATCTGACAATCGTTATTGTCAATACTTGTCCACTTTTATTCCCCCCCCCCCCTTTTTTTTTTTTCTGTCCAAAAGGGGAGATGAGTGTTGGAACGGAATTTTCGAGGCCACAGCTTCAACAAACATACCTGGTAACGATCGCGAGGGGGAGCATTGAAATGATCAAGCAACACCTGCTGAACCACATCGGCAAGCTTCTTGACTTGGTCGGGTGACCGCACCCCTTTCACGACATCGATTCTGACGAGAGGCATGGTTGAAACGTACGATGGCGTTGGGGATGAGAGAGTACGTCGGATGCGTATCGAGCTTGCATCAAGACGCTCGGGAAGGTTGTCAGCAAGGTGTTCGAAGACTCAAATAGTTTCCTCCCCTTGCTGCTGTCGGCAGTCTATCGGACTCACTGGACAATGGGCTACGCCGGCAAGTGGTGATATCATTGTCATAGCGTCTAGAAAGTATACATAGATCCATTTTGAACGGGTAATACGGCTACGTCGGGATTTGTGGGGCTAGGCTTTGACCCCTCATTATCCCATTGGGTCGTTGCACGTAGTCACTCGAGCGGGGTATTTCTTATCCATCGGGTACGGTCTATAAGCCTCCGGTCACCCTATCTCCTGAGTGCGCGTAGCCCTCCCAAGATGTCACGATGAGGGGTTAGGTCCAATCAGAAGGCGCCGAATAAAGGATACTTAATTCCTCTGCTAAATTAGGTGGTGATAGAAGCCCCAACAATATTGGTCATTACAAATCGCAACCTTGCAAATACGGCAGCCATGAGAGGTCTGACTCCGTATATTGGGCCTCTTCTTCTTATTACCGCTGGTCTCCGTAAGAGGGCTCCAAGCCTCAATTTTTGCTCTTAGCCGCCCCTGCCGATAGCCCTAACAGGCTAGGCAGTCTAATTTGATATAACGGTCAATATAATTGATCTCATGGTTAATGTGTTCCCTCTGTAATTCGGGGTTTTATAATCACGCTCGTCTCCTGGTCGGTATCACTGCCTCGCCTGACTATCATGACCATAGGCTTTCCATAATTCGATATAAATACATTCTCGCTATTCCCTTTAATTAGTATATCTCTTCTCATTTAGCTGCAGTCTATGAAGTTAAGTAATATAGCTATTAACAAGGGCCACGTCAAGGAGGAAAGTCCATATAAGTGCCTACCACGGTCCACGGCGTAGTATAACGGTCAAGTTTCCCAACGTAGTAAACCGTAACCTAATTAATTTATATTAGCAGTTACAACGGGGCGTGGTATACTAAGCGTAGGGTGGCAAATCATATCTAATAATATTAAGAAGTATTCTTAAGTAATTAAGTTATATTAAAAGCTAGAGAGGTAAGTAGACGTAAGATTATGAAACGAGCGACTCGATATATAATACGTCTCGTTGTATAGGAGCGACGTTGAAAAGTCGCTCCTTCTTCGACGGAGCGACATCGTAAAGTCGCTCCTCAGGGTTAGAGCGATTCTGGGTCATCGCTCCGTTCATGACTGGTTGCTGACCTTGGGTCACATGCCGTGGGGACTTCTTGTGTGGCGGCGTTGTAACACCATCGGGTTCTTCTAGCTGTTAATGACGCCGTTTCTTTAAGCCATATGGTCTATGAATTGGTGTAAGATACCTAATTCTTAAAGAGTGATATAGGTAGGAAAAGCTAGAATAGTTATAGAGGCGTTAGAGGTAGTGGGCTAATGCGAAAATTGCATGTTTCTATATAGAAAGGCCTAAAGTTAGTGCTATCACGGCTATAATAAGGGATAGGCGGGAAAGCACGGCAGAAAGGGCTTTAATTAAGCTACACCTAAAGGGACCAAGTACTATTTATATTAATCTAAGGACTAAGCCTTAGGGATATTAATCCTACCCTAGATTAAGTAATAGGAATATTAATCTATAAGAATTATATAAATATATAGGATATACTTACTTTTACTTTCTTATATAATAACTACTTTAGCTATTAATTATAACTTAATTATACTTAATACCCTTAAGTATATTATTAGATATAATAAATACCCTTTATTTAATTATATAATTATCTCTATTATTAATATAAACTTAATATAATTAATTTATTCCTTAGATTTAATTATATTATTATATATTAAGAGCTCTTATTTAATAGATTATTTATATTATATTAAGTAATATTAAATATAAGAATTACTTTTATTACCTCTATAAATAATTAATAATAAAATTAATCTATATTTATTATTATATTTACTTAAGTTAATTTAATTAATATAGAGATAAAAGATATTTCTAGCTTTAATAATAATAATAAGGAAGTTAAGTAATTAAAGGCTTAGATTATTATTATAAATACCGAGATAAGATAATCTCTATATAACTATAGAATAAATAGCTAACTTCTAGAAAATTTAAAATAAATAATATTTTGGTAATATCTAGAATATTAATAATATAGTTATTATTATTATAAGGGGTAAGAATATAAGAGAAATGCTTAAGTTAAATTTATTAAAACTCTTTAATAGAATTATCATAGCCTTAAGTAAAGATACCAGTATATAATATAAAAGGGCCTTAAGTTAACTAATTATAAATAAGATTGCTAGAATCGTGCTATAATCTAGGTAATTTAAATTAATAGTATTACTAGGTAATCCTTATAATCTAGCTTAATATAAAATATATAAAATATATTTATTATACTTTCTTATATAATATCTACTTTAGCTATTAATTATAACTTAATTATACTTAATACCCTTAAATATATTATTAAATATAATAAATACCTATTATTTACTTATATAATTATCTCTATTATTAATATAAACTTAATATAATTAATTTATCCCTTAGATTTAATAATACTATTATATATTAAGAGCTCTTATTTAGTGAATTACTTATATTCCCTTAAATAATATTAAATATAGTAGTTACTCCCGCTACCTCTATAAATAATTAATAATAATAGGACTTACCTATACCTATTATATTTACTTAAGTTAACTTAATTAATATAGAGATAGAAGATACTTCTAGCTTTAATAATAATAATAAGGAAATTAAATAGCTTAAGGCCTAGATTATTACAATAAATATTAAGATAGATAAGCTCTATATAATTATAGAATAAATAATTAATTTATAGAGAGTTTAAAATAAATAATATCTTAATAATATTTAAAATATTAATAATATAGCTATTACTATTATAAGAGGTAAAGATATAAGAGAAATCCTTAAATTAAATATATTTAAGCCCTTTAATAAAATAATATATAAGCTACCTTTATTCTTTATTTAGCTAAAGGCTTTTATAATATATTACTTTATATAATTTATTATAATATCTAATAAAGTATAATATATTATAAGGTAATTAATTAAATATATTATAATATAATTTAAGCCTATTATTAAGGAGTACTTTATTATATTCTTTATTAACCTTTTATCTTAAATTATTAATATTTACTTAAATTATAATACCTTTAAGGCTATATTTTAATAAACTTTTAAAATAATTAATAAAAAAAATAAACTAAAAGGTAGATTAAGACCCTTAGGTAAATTTAATTAATATTTAAGTATAAAATAAAATATCTTTAATTTACTTTAAAGCTTTTATAAGATTAAAAGCTCTTAATATTACTCTTCTTTAATAGACTTATAAAAGAAATATAAGCTAAACTCTATAAGAAAGACTAACTTAATAACTATTAATTATATTAAGAAAGTCCCTAGTTTATATTACTATTTACCTTACTAACTATTGCTTATTGCGTCTCTATATAATACTTTATTATTAGCCTAGAGCGAGGGGACTAATTTATGGGCTTAACGGTTATATAACCCGCGGGCCTATATAATAGGTGCTTATATAAGGAGTATTTTAAGGCTCTTATCGAGCCCTAGCTCTAGTTAAATATATTATCTTCGACCTTATATTATACTTTTTTATAAACTATATATAATATATATCTTAACTATAAATTTAGCTAATAATATTTTAATTAAATAAATCTCTTCTATCTATTAAGGCCTCCGCCTCTATATAATTATCCTTTTAAATTATTAAAACTCTAACCCTATCTTAATCCCCTAAAAATTAACCCCTTTAGACCTCCTCCTTATTATCTTTAAACTAGCTATAGAGCTTAATATATTATTATATAGATACTTAAGTATTCTATATTATATTAAGATAGATAGCTAGCGTTATACTCTATATAGTATAGGTATTAATATTAAGATCCTAGAGGAATCTTATTTCCTAATTATTAGGCTCTTAGCCTTATTTTAGCTTCTCTATAAGGCGATATAATAGATCTAGCTCTCTATTAACCCACCTATATAAAGTAGGGTAATAAAATATTAATAAAAATTAAAGTATAATAATAATCTTAATCTTAAAGATTATAAGGTTAATATAGTATTTATCTCTAAAGTATAAAGTCTTATATTAAATATACTTAAGGAACCTATTATTAGCTCTTTCTTTAAGTCTTTATTATATATTAATAGGTATATCTAATAATATTATTAAGCTCTTTATTACTATATAGAGGTAGGGTCCTATAAGACCTAGCTATATTATTTATATTATTTAGTTAAAGGTTTAATTATAGAGCTTTTATTATTATTATATTAATAGTTATTTTATTAGAATTAATACTTTAATAAGGTAATTTTATTAATTATTAAGGGTTAATAATTAAAAGATTAAATTAAAAGAATTAATAATAGCTCCCCTTAAGGTTCTTATACTCTCTATTTAATTAAGAGATAGCCTATTTATTTAGAATAGAGTTAATTAAGTAAGGCCGCTAATATCTTTAGTTCTTTTTTTTAGAGAGTTTATTAAGGCTAATAGCTAATATCTCTAGCTCTTTTTTTTAGAGATTATATTAAGGTAAGAAGCCTTATTATTAAATTATTATTTATTATAAATTACTTAACTTAATAGATTATAGCGTTATTATAGCTATATATAATATAATAATAACCCTTATTAATATAATATACTAAGATCCTTAGTCTAGGTATAGGCCTTTATTATTTTAATTATTAATAAATATTAGGCACCTTTAATTACCTTTATAGGCTATAATGAAGTTAAGAATATTAATATTAAGAAAGTAATAGAGATTAATAATTAATAATTCTTATAGAAAAAACTATAAAACCTAAGATTTAATAATAATTAATTTAATACCCTTTATTTTAATATAAACTAAAATAAAAAGAGGTATAATATTTTATATAATATTAAAGCTAGATTTATAATATTAAGAGCTATATAATATATCTAGAGATTAATTAAATATTATTATTATTATAAGCTTAATTATAAAGTAGATATATATAGAAAAAGAGTATAATATATTATTATAGGAAGATATTAATAAAAAAAGAGATAGAAATAATAAATATACTTAAAAAATAAATAAATTTTACCTATTTATAAAATAACCTCTATATTATAATATAAATAATAAAGATTATTATTATAATATAAAATAACTATAATAAATCTAGATTATATTAAGGAGAAATTAATATACTTAATTAATATATATACCTAAAGAAAGAGGAAATAAAATATAATATTACTTATAGATAGTATTATATTATATAAGTCTATATCCTCTAATAATTATTAAAGAGGTTTTTTATTAATATTGTTATTAATAATAAAAACCTATAAAATAATATTAAATTATTTTAAATATTATTATTAAAATCTAAAGGTAATATATATATAATAAGTATACTAAATAAATAAATATATTAAGAAGTTTAACCTTTTTAATAAAAAAAATAATAAAAATACTATAAATTATTTAATTAATTAAAATTATTTATTATATTCTTCCCTAAATATTTTAATTACTACTTAAGAGGTCTTTATATTATACTTAAGCTTATTATAGATATTATAATATTAAATACTTAATTATATTAACCTCCCTTAATTATTACTCCTTAATAATTTAGCTATTATTTATATATTAATATCGATTTAATTAATTATTTACCTTCTTTCTTTTATTATTATAACCCCTTTTTTCTATAATTAAGTCCTTTTTACTCTTTAATATTAGCTTAATATCTTATTTATTTCTTAAAGGTCTTTAATTTTAGCTCTTAATAATATATTCTTATATATTATTATTATTATACCCTTTATAAGAGACTTTAGAGCTCTTAGAATTAACTTTAGAGAGCTATTATAATACCTTTTAATTTATCTCTTAAGGTATTTTAATTAAGATCTAGCCTTAAGTATAGTATTTAGAGTCTTTAAAACCTAAGGGGTTAAAGGCTTAGCTTCCTCTTTAGTAGGTATTAAAGTCTATAGCTATATATTAAGCTTTAAGACTAGACTTTAAAATATAAGTTATAAAGTATTTAATTAAATACTTTATTTCTTAGCTATAAGCCCTCTTATATATATTAAAATATATAATATTAAGGGGCTAAAGTAAATAAGATAAATAAGGTAGTATATAAAGCTAGGTAATCTTATTATTATAATAATATTTTTTAAATTTAATAAAATAATAATCTTTATAGCTATTAAAGATTAAAAAATAATAAATATTAATTAATTAATTAATTATATATTAATTAAAGTATTTAAGTTACTTAAGACTTATTTTATTATTAATTTAGTTATTTTAGGTTATTATAATAGCTTAATTACCTAAGATATTACTTTCTTAATATTAATTAATAAGGTAAAATTAACCTAAATTAATAATAAATAATAGGATTAATTAACCTTTTATATTAATTATTTAAATAATTATAATTTATTCTTAATTTCTAGGCTATATTAATTTTAGCTTTAAATGCCCTTTTAAGCCTATAATAATTATTTTACTTATAATTATATCTATAAGGAAGTTAGTCTTATTAAAGTTATAGATATTATTAAATTAAATATTATATTTCGCGATTATATTTACTATAAATTAAAATTAATTATAGATAATAATTAGATCTTTATATTTAGCTCTTTAATAATTATATTTTTAAAAAAAATATATCTTAAGCTCTAGATATTATTTTATAAAACTTAAAGCCTAATATATATTAATAAAAAGTATATAATAATTAATAAGTAATTAATTAGCTATTTCTTTTATATTATAAAGTTAAAGGGGAAATCCTTATAAATCTAGGTTAAGAATAAACTAAATAAAGATCTTTTCCTCTAGATCTAAGAGTTTATATAATTTTAGGATTATATTATATGAAGACTAGATATAATTATAGTAATAATATAAGGTATAATAGTTAATTTAATAGAGCCTTATAGTTAATTAGAGCTTTAAATTTAGGTTATTCTAAAGGGCCTAAAGTATAATAAATAATCTAGCCTTATAATTAATAGATAATATATTAGGTAATTAAGAATTAATTAATTAAATAGAAAAGATATAGAGTAAGGGATCTTTAATATATTTACTTATTTAGTATACTTACTATATATATATATTAAGGGAATAATTAATAATAATAGCTATAAGAAAATAATCCTTAAAGCTATCTAGCGATATAATAATTAACTTATAAGATTAATAACTTAAAATAAGTATATAGCTTAAGAATAATTAATATAATAAATAGAATAAAAACTTAAGGAAATATAATAAAATATTAAATATTATTAATAAATATAAAATAAACACTATTATATTTAAATTAATAAATAAAGGATATATTATTAAAATGATAATATTAATATATATATTTAATTAACTTAGGAATAATAAAAGGTAGAAGATATAGAAGATATTTATATTTAAGTTTATTATAAGGAAATAATATTAAACCCCTATTTACTAAAGCCTTAATATAGCCTATATAATAATAATAAGATATTATTAAGATCCCTATAATACTATAAGATTATATAGGTCTTATATAAAGATTATTATTATAAAATATATCTATAAAAAAAGAGGGAATAAAAATATTTCTCTATCCCTTTCTTATAATTAAATATATAACCTTACTTTTTATATAAAGTAAAAGACTATTATATTAAGTAATAATATAAAGGAATTAAAGTAATATAACTTTAATTTTATTTATTATTTATATTCTTAACTTCATTATAACCTATAAAGGTAATTAAAGGTACCTAATATTTATTAATAATTAAAATAATAAATACCTATACCTAGACTAAGGATCTTAATATACTATATTAATAAAGGTTATTACTATATTATATATAGCTATAATAATGCTATAATTTATTAAGTTAAGCTATTTATAATAAATAGTAATTTAATAATAAGG
Source organism: Fusarium virguliforme (assembly GCA_020883615.1). Classification (NCBI taxonomy): domain Eukaryota; kingdom Fungi; phylum Ascomycota; class Sordariomycetes; order Hypocreales; family Nectriaceae; genus Fusarium; species Fusarium virguliforme. The sequence goes on along the minus strand of JAJHJD010000009.1, from coordinate 127,029 downwards.
CTTCCTACCTTAATATAATCTCTAAAAAAAAGAGCTAGAGATACTAATTATTAGCCTTAATAAACTCTTTAAGAAGAAGAGCTAGAGACGCTAGCGGCCTTACTTAACTAACTTTATTCTAAATAAGTAGGCTATCTCTTAACTAAATAGAGAATATAAAAACCCTAAGGGGAGCTATTATTAATTCTTTTAGTTTAATCTTTTAATTATTAACCCTTAATAATTAATAAAATCGGCTTACGAAAGTATTAATTCTAATAAAATAACTATTAATATAATAATAATAAGAGCTCTATAATTAAACCTTTAACTAAATAATATAGGTAATATAGCTAGGTCCTATAAGACCTTACCCCTATATAGGAATAAAAAGCTTAATAATATATTATTAGATATATTTATTAATATATAATAAAGACTTAAAGAAAGAGCTAATAATAGGTTCCTTAAGTATATCTAATATAAGACCTTATACTTTAGGGATAAATATTATATTAACTTTATAATCTTTAGGGTTAAGATTATTATTATACTTTAATTTCTATTAATATTTTATTACCCTACCTTATATAGGTAGGTTAATAAAGAGCTAGACTTACTATATTGCCTTATAGAGAAGGTAAAGTAAGGCTAAGAGCCTAATAACTAAGAAATAAGGTTCCTCTAGGATCTTAATACTAATACCTATGCTATATAGCGCATAACGCTAGCTATCTATCTTAATATAGTGCGGAATACCTAAGTATCTATATAATAATATATTAAGCTTAGCTAATTTAAAGATAATAAGGAGGAGGTCTAGAGGGGTTAATTCTATTTAGGGGATTAAGATAGGGTTAGAGTTTTAAGAATTTAGAAGGATAATTATATAGAGGTAGAGGCCTTAATAGGTAAAAGAGATCTATTTAATTAAAATATTATAGGCCGAATTTACGGTTAAGATATATAATATATAGTTTATAAAAAAGTATAATATAAGGTCGAAGATAATATATTTAACTAAAGCTAGGGCTATTCTCGGTAAGAGCCTTAAAATGCTCCTTACGTAAGTACCTATTATATAGGCCCGCGGGTCACGTGACTATTGAGCCCATAAGTTAATCCCTTCGCTCCAGGCTAATAATAAAGTATTATATAGAGATATAATAAGTAATAGTCAGTAAGGTAAATAGTAATATAAACCGGAGATTCTATTTATTATAATAATAAATTATATCTTAAGAATAATTTATAAATATTCTTACTTAAGTAAAAAAGGTAAAGCTAGAAATAAAATAAGATAATAAAAAGAAAGGAGCTACCTTAAGTAGGATTATTAAGATAATAGAAAAAGGCTTTTATATCTCTATATAAATAAAAGGTATAATAGAGGACTAAAAATAATACCTTTAATAATAATAATATATTAAAGCTTATTTATATAAGAGGAAATTATATTATAAAAGTATATAGAATACTTTATTAAGTTAAGAATACCTCAGATAGATCTAGGTATTAAAGAAGAATAATAATATTAAGAATTATTTTATAATTAAAATAATAAATATAACTATAAGGCCTATAATAATAATAAATATAATAAGGATTATTTAAAAAGGATATTATTAAAAAATTAAGATATTTATTTATTATAGAGCTATAAATAAAGGAAAGAAGGAAATAATTCCTATAAAAAGCTCTATATATAACTATAAGTAATTAATAGCTAAAATACTTTAAATTATAAATATAAATTAAGAGATAATAAATAAATAATTTAATAAATAATAAAGTTAAATAAAATTACTTTAATTTAATAATAATAATAAGCTTAAGCTATTATAGAGGTATAAAAAGGATCTTTATTTAATATATAACCTAAAAGGGGAAAGGTTTAATAATAATAATAGAATTATTAAATATAAGATTAATTACCTTATAGTCTTTATTAATAAAAAAAATTAAGGAATTTTATTTAATATTATATCTATATTAAGATATTATTTAATACTTAAGTATCTATAATTATATAGATTTAATTTATATCTTAATTAATAATTTAATTAAATAATCTCCTTTAATAAAGAAATACTTTATTAAAAAAATAATAATTTATTAAATATAAGATCTTAAATTTCTATTTAAAATAATAAAGAAATTAAAAAAAGATAAATATAAAATACCTCTTTATTAAAAGGGATATAATATAAATAACATAAAGGATAAAAATAATAAGATTAATAAATAATTATAAATATTATAAAATAATTCTATAATATATATATATAGTAAGTTCACTAAATAAGTAAGTATACTAAAAATCCCTTAACCTATATCTTCTTTATTTAATTAATTAATTCTTAATTACTTAATATATTATCTATTAATAATAAGGCTAGATTACTTTTTATACTTTAGGCCCTTTAAAATAACCTAAGTTTAAAGCTCTAATTAATTATAAGGCTTTATTAGGTTAGCTACTATACCTTATATTATCGCTATAATAGTATTTAATCTTAAGGTAATATAATCCTAAAATTATATAAACTCTTAGATCTAGAGGAAAAGACCTTTATTTAGTTTATTTTTAACCTAGATTTATAAGGATTTCTCCTCTAGCTTTATAATATACAAGAAATAATTAATTAATTACTTATTGACTATAATATATTATCTATTAATATATATTAGGCTTTAAACTTTATTAAGTAATACCTAAAGCTTAAGATATCTTTTTTTTAGAAATATAATTATTAAAGAGCTAAATATAAAGATTTAATTATTATCTATAATTAATTTTAATTTATAGTAAATATAATTATAAATATAATATTTAATTAAATAATATTTATAACTTTAATAAGATTAACTTCCTTATCGATATAATTATAGGTAAATTAATTATTATAGGCTTAAAAAGGTATTTAAATCTAAAATTAATATAGCCTAAAAATTAAAAATAGATTATAATTATTTAAGTAATTAATATAAAAGGCTAATTAATCTTATTATTTATTATTAATTTAGGCTAATATTACTTTATTAATTAATATTAAAAAAATAAGCTCTTAAGTAATTAAGCTATTATAATAATTTAAAGTAATTAAATTAATAATAAAATAAATCTTAAGTAGCTTAAGTATTTTAATTAAGATATAATTAATTAATTAATTAATACCTATTACCTCTTAATCTTTAATAATTATAAAATTATTATTTTATTAAATTTAAGAGATATTATAATAATAATAAGATTATCTAATTTTATATATTACTTTATTTATCTTATTTATTTTAGCCCCTTAATATTATATACTTTAATATACTTAAGAGGGCTTATAGCTAAAAAATAAAGTATTTAATTAAATACTTTATAACCTATATTTTAAAGATTAAATTCTTTCTAGCTTTTATATATAATATATAGGGCTATTATAATAAAAAAAAATTAAGGTATTATTTAAAGAGGTTAGGCTTATTCCTTTTAATTTAGAAAGTATAATCTTAAAGCTTAATATATAGCTATAGACTTTAATACCTATTAAGGAGGAAGCTAAGCTTTTAACCCTTTAGGTTTTAAAGACTCTAAAGATTATACTTAAGGCTAGATTTTAAGTAAAATACCTTAAGAGATAGATTAAAAGGTATTATAATAGCTCCCTAGAGTTAATTCTAAGGGCTCTAAAGTCTCTTATAAAGGATATAATAATAATAATATATAAGAATATATTATTAAGGGCTAAAATTAAAGACTTTTAAGAAATAAATAAGATTATAAGCTAGCGCTAGAGGGTAAAAAGGACTTAATTATAAAAAAAAGGGGTTATAGTAATAGAGAAAGAAAGGTAAATAATTAATTAAATAGATATTAATATATAGATAATAATTAAATTATTAAAGAATAATAATTAAAAGAGGTTAATATAATTAAGTATTTAATATTATAATATCTATAATAACCGTAGATATAATATAAGGATCTATTAAATAATAATTAAGATATTTAGGGAAGAATATATTAAATAATTTTAATTAATTAAATAATTTATAGTATTTTTATATTATTTTATTAAGAAGGTTAAGATTTTTAGTATACTTATTTATTTAATGTACTTACTATATATATATATTAAGCTAAAAAAAAAACTTTAAATAAATTAAGGAAATATTATAAGATAAATAACTTAATAATATCTTATTATAATATTAAATCTATAAAAAACTCTTTATAGAAGAATTTAAGATTAGCCTATTACTATATATATATTATAATTTAGAAATTAAATTTATAAATAAGAAATAACCTCACTTTAATAAACTTTATTTATTTAATATAATATAGCTATTAATATTAAAGGAATATATTAAAGATATAATATAAAAAAGATATATTAAGGAAAATAAATTATTTATTAAATACCTTATTATATTTATCTTAAAGAAAAATAATAAATAATAACTTTATATAGACTTTAAGGTATTTAATATTATTATAATGAAAGAGTATATATTATTAATTACTTAATATAAAATATTTTATTATACTTAATCTTAAAGGAGCTTATAATCTTATTTAAATTAAGGAAGGATATAAATAGAAAATTACTTTTTATATTAAATATAGACTATTTAAATACCTTATTATACCTTTTAGACTTATTAATATATTTATTATATTTTAATAAATAATTAATAATATATTATAAGAATAACGTATGTAATAAGCAAGTGCAACATATAAGCGAGTGCAATAGCATTACTATATACCTAAAAATCACTCACTTTAAACTTCTAAAAACAGCTATAAAATAGCTATAAGCTTAAAAAGAGGTTTTCTTTAAATCTAATTAAAAAAGTCATATAATTATAATTTTTCTAGATTTTTAAAAAATCTAATTAATATTTAAAAAACAAAAAACTATAAAAAAACAGTGCGAATAAGACTTTTATGAATAACTTACTAAGGAATTTTTTAAATTTTTTAAAAGAATTCTTTATTATAAGATAATTTTTAAACCTATATTAACGCAAATTTTTAGCTATTTTAGGCTTAGTCTAAATCTATAAGAACTTTTTAAAGTATTTTTAAAATAAAGTATAATTACTAAGAAATAGAAAACTATTATACTCAGTTAAGTATTGCACTCGGGTGATATATATATTACCTAAATATATTTATTATATATTGTTAAAATAATATCTTTATTTTCTCTAAAATAGAAAAGAATATATAGAATATATCTATAAGGCATTATAAATACTATTAAATCACCATAACTCCATAATACCCAAAGGGATCAAAGTCTCCCAATATCACCCAATAAAATCAATAATAATAGCCTATACCTAGACCAAGTATCTTAATAACTTGAAATATTAATTAGTATTATTACTATATAGTATATAGAGTTAATAGCTCTAACGGCAAGCCTACTTACCTCTATAAACTTTATTTAAAAAGAAGAGCTAGAGGTATTAGCTACCTCTCTTAACTAACTATATTCTAAATAAATAATATATCTCTTAATAGGATAAGAAATATAATAACCCTAAGGACTCCTAAGGGGATACTTTATCTATCTAACCTTCTTAATATCCCTTAACGCTAATAAAGAGGATTACCCTCTAAGTATACCTTTATAACTATTATAACTATTATAATTAAAAAAAATAACTATAACCTAAATATTAGTCTAGGTTAATCTATAAAGCGCAGATTATATTAATACTACTATTTTATATAGAAATAGCTTCTATTATAATGAAATAGATCTAGCTATAATCCTTACGGTAATACCCTAGAAGGCGCGCTAGAGGTTCTAGAGGAAATACCGTTATAAAGCCCTTAGAAGGATTAGGCTAAACCCTATAGCGATAACGGATAACTAAAAGGTCTCGCTTATTAAGTTTAGCTATAAGCTCTTATTTATTATAAACTTTATAGCCCTACCGCTATAGCTATATTATAACTTAGCGCTTAAAAAAATTTTATTATTAATAAAATTTACCTTTTTAGCTGCCTTACTTAAAGGGTCTTAAATTGTAAAGGACTGAAGGATATAGACTATAAAGTCCTCGTAAGGTATAGGGTAGGTAATAGAGATAGGAGGTGAATAGGCGGTGGAATCAGTCCTTATGAAAAGCTGATTAGCTAGATAAGGAATCATATAGCCAGAAAAGTGGGTCAAAAGATAAATAAGGTTAAAGAGGAAAAAGAGAGCTTCTGATTGGTGGTCTTATTGGTTGTATTATATGAGAGGATATAGATCTAAGAGAGGTTCTATTTCTAAGGGAGTCATCCTTCTTTTATAGAGATAACTCGGGATCTATTCGTCCGACTCAGCCTAAAGTCATACCGTCGGATAGCCCTATTTCCGGGCTATCTAACTATATAGGGTAGGCTCATACCGGATAGCTAGATGCCGTGTTATGGCATAATGAAGTTAGAAGCTCCAGTAGTTTTATACTAGGATATTTGAAACCGGACCTTAGTATGCCGTATTTCATGTATGAGGTTATCGGGCTAATCGGGCTCTTTGAAGAGCCCGAGGGCCGAGGTCACGTGACTTACCTAAATAGGTAATAAAGCTAGAAAATAGCTAAATAATATAAAATGTAACTCTCTAATATCTTGCTTATATAAGCATATATTGCTTAGATAAGTATTGCGCTTTATAGCGCTAACCCGATATAATATAGTTATAAAATCCTAGGGTTATATCTTATAAGCTTAATTTAGCTAGAATTATTTGTAAATTCCCTTTATATAATAAAGGTCTTTTACATAAATAGACCCCTCTCGGCTATTAAATAGGCTTTTATAAATAATATAAATAATAGAGCCTATAACCTATAGCTCATATAGTTAGTAGTTAAGCTTAAGGCGATCTAAGTAATTTAATAACCATATAGACCTATAGGAACCGAAGATATAAATGGGAAAGAACTATTAATTATAGAGGAGTAGGGGATTCTAGGTTCTCGGGAGGATTAACTATAGCATAGGGACTATAGTATTAGATTTTAGGGACTAAATAGGATTAATACCTATAGTCGGATAACTCTTAGGCAAAGAGTTAATATATTTAATTAAATCATTAATTAAAAAATATAATATTAAATATATAATATATATAGCCCGTGAAAAATATAAGAATATAAGGTGCAAGATAATATATATAACATAGAGGTTATCGCTACCCTCGGCGAGACCTCGTCCGAAGATAGCGTCAACTCTCTTACGTCACGTGACACGCATCAAAATGCGAGATAACCACTCGGCAACAGTCAGTAATTTCAATAGTGATTTCAATAATAATTATAAATACTATAAGATATTAATTTATTAATAAAACCTAAAAAGAATAAATTCTATATCTTAGAAGTAGAATTCCTTAAATATATTATCTCTTATAATAAGATATATATAGACCGTAAGAAAGTTATTATAATTAGAGATTAAATTGAATTAATAAATATTAAGGAAATATAAGCCTTCCTTAATTTCGCTAATTATTATTATAGGTTCTTTAAAAGATTTAAGAAGATTATAAGATTATTAATTAATTTAATAAAAAAGGATATATTATTTATAATAGGGAATAAAATATAAGAAGTTTTTAATAAAATTAAGGAATTTATCTTAAGGAAATTAATCCTTAAGATATTTAATATATTTTAATTAATTAAGCTTAAAATAGATATTATAGACTTCATATTAAGAGCCTAGATTAAATAATAAGATAATAAAGGACTTTCATATCTAATTATATTTTATTTCTATAAATTATATAAAATAAAGCTTAATTACTTTATCTATAATAAAGAATTCTTTATTATTATTAATACTTTTAAGGAATTTTAATATTACCTTTTTAACAGCCCTTATTAAATTAAAGTCTATATAGACTATAAGAATATCTTATATTTTATTATTATTAAAGAATTAAGTAGCTAGTAATTATATTTTATTAAATACTTTTTAGAGTTTAATTATATTATAATCTATAGAATAGTAAAGAAAAATAAAAGGGTTAATATTATTAATAGATAATTAAACCTTAATATTAAGAAAATTAAAGTAAATAATAATTACTATAATATACCTTAAAAGGATACCTTAAGTAGAGACTTATTATATAAATTATAAAAATACCCTTTTAGATTAATAAAGCAACCTATATAGTAAAATAAGGTAATCTATTACTATAATAAATCCTAGAATATAATACATAACTCCTAGATAATAAAAAAAGAAAATAAATAATAAATCCTAGATAAACTATAATATAACCTTATATATAAAATATATAAATATTAATAATATAGGTATTAAGGAATTAATAAAACCCTAAAATAAATTAAAATTATATATATTTTCTTAATATAAAGAAAATAATTATATAAGTTATAAATAAATATAACTTATATATAAAAATAAAGGTATAATACTATAAACCCTATAGAAAACTATAATTACTTCTAATTATATAATAACCTTAGGAATTAATTACTATAGATTTTATTATTAAATTACCTTTATTAAAAGAACTAATTATTAGAAATTCCTTAAAGCCCTAAAGTCTCTTAAAAAGGGAATAAAGGTAATTATATATTAAGTTACTTTATTAGCTATTAAAGATAAAGACCTTTAGGAGGTAAATAAAAGATTTAATTAATATTAGAGGGTAAAAAGGACCTAATTATAGAAAAAGGGGTTATAACGGTAAAATAAGGAAGGTAACTAATTAAATAGATATTAATATATAGATAATAGCTAAATTATTAAAGAATAATAATTAAGGAAGGTTAGTATAATAGGGGGTTTAATATTATAATATCTATAATAAGCTTAGGTATAATATAAAGATATATTAGATAATAATTAAGATAGCTAGGGAAGAATATAATAAATAATTTTAATTAATTAAATAGTTTATAGTATTTTTATTATAATTTCTAGAAAAAAGGTTAAGAAAAGTAGCTTATTTAGTTAACTAGCGTACTCACTTATTATATATATTATTAAAATAATACCTTTAATATTATATTAATTATAAATAAGATAATGAGGTTAGAAAGCTATTAGATATATAGCTAGCCTATAATATAGTAATTAATAAAAGTATAAAGATTATATTAGCTTATATTAATTTTAGGGTTATATTAAATATCTATAGATAAGCTTAAAATATAATTCTTAACCCTAAAGTAATCCTTATTAATAATAAACTAAAGAACCTTTATAAAGAAATAAAGATTAAATTGGAATTTATTAGAAATAAAATAAATACCTATATTAATAGAAAAAGGATTAAGAGATTAACCTTCTTAAAGGGAGATATAATCTATTTTATAATAAAAAATATTATAATAAAAAGATAAAATAAAAAACTTAACTATAAATATATTAGACTCTATAAAATTAAAAAAAAATCTTATATAATAACTATAAATTAGATTTATTACTAAAGGTTAAGCTCTATTTAATCTTTTATATTTTATTACTTAAGTTAATAAAAAATATTATTTAAATTAAAATTAATAATAACTTAAAAGTAAAAGTTAATAAATTAAAAAAATATATTATAGAGGCTATCTTTAATATAAATAAAATTAATAATAAAATAATATATTTTATTAAATAGAAAAATTATCTAGACTTAGAAATAATAGAATTACTAAAATACTTTATTAATATATAATACCTCTTAAAGAGCTTTTATTAATAATATTAAATATAGGCTTATTAATGCTAATGATATTCTAATTAATTAAATTAATCGCCCTAAAGGAATATACCTTTATAATAATAAATAACTCCTCCTAAAGCTTACCTAACTCCTCTAAAGTATAAAGATTATACTTAAGAGCTTTATTACCTTATGCTTTAAGTAATTACTTTTACTTATAGATATAAATAGCTTAGCTATCGCCTCCTTTAAGGTAGCCTCTACTTTAGCCTCTTTATCTTTTAGGTATTTATACTTATAAATATTCTTTATTCTTATTTAGGATATTAAGTATTAGCTATAGGGAGAGATAAAATATATTTATAAAAAGAAGCTATATTAGCCCTATTATAAATAACCTTTATATTAATATAATTAAAATAATAATTAAAATAGTCTAGAATAACCTTATAGGATAAGCTCTAGCGGAAATAGCGAGTATAAGGTATAACTTTAGAATTAAAAACCTTAATATAAATAAAAAGACTTTATACCTTAAAAAGCTTATAGAAAGAAGTATACTTAGAAATCTAGCTTAATATTATCTTAATAATAAAAGGAGATTTTTTATAAATTAAAGTTACCTATTAGAAATATTTAATCACTAAAGCTAGCCTTAAGGATAAGATTAATAGAGGAGAGACCTTATATTATAGCTATAATAAGGGTTAGGTAGGTAAATATAGTAGGAATACTTTAATTAAGCTTAGGACTAGAGGGACTAAGTATTACCCCCATTAGTCTAAGGACTAAGCTTTAAGAGCGCCGGTCCTACCCTAGACTAAATAATAAGAATATTAATCTTACTACCTAACCTTAAGTATATAGAATATACTTACTATACTTTCTTATATAGTAACTACTTTAGCTATTAATATAATTTAGTTATACTTAATACCCTTAAGTATATTATTAGATATAATAACCCCTTTATTATTTAAACTACGTGACTATCCCTATTGCTAATATAAACCTAATATAACTAATTTATCCCTTAGATCTAACTATACTATTATATTATATATATAACCTATATATATTAGGCCCTCATATAACTCGCTTAACTATCTAACTTACTTATTATATATATTATATTAAAAAAAACTATAACCTTATATTATAGAGTTATAAATAAGGAAGCATAATAAATAAAAACTACTTATTATTAAGGTAAGATAGAGATTTAAGCTAGACCTTACTTATCTTTCTACCCTTAATACCTTAATTTAAATCTATTATTTCTTCTTAATTAATCTAAATTCTACCTATAAATCTATTAAATAAAAGGCTATTTAGCTATCTATAAGTAATAACTAAAATAAATAGTATAAAATAATAACTACTTTTTTTATTAAAGAAAATAACTAGGAAAAGCTATAATAAGTTCTTCTATAAATTAAGATTTTTACCCCCGCTAGGCCTATTAACCCTAACTTCTTAAGCCCTCTTTAATAGATTTAATATCCTTTTTAATAGCTTAATATATAAGCTAACTATATTAATCCTAAAAAAGAGCTATTTATATAGTTAGAATATCCCCCTTAAGAAGCTAGAGATAAAGCTTATTAAAGATAAGACCTTTATTAAGGAGGAAGATAGCTTCCTAAAGAGTCTTAAAGGTAAATACTAATAGTAGCTTTATAAGCTATTAGCCTTAATAGAGGAGCTATAGCTATAAAGATAGTAATAAAGAAGTTAGTAATAGGGTTTAGTAGCTTAAGGAGGAGTTATATAGGAGGAGTTATTTAGGGGGGTTATTTAGTTAGGGGAGCCTATTAGGCTAGCTCTATAGTTTAAGATAGCTTAGTCCGGCCAGAGTTAGGAGCCTTAAAGATGGTTAGTAGACCGGGTATATAAGTCTTTAATTTTATAATATATCTAAATATACTAGAGATAACTATCTCTCTACCCTGTCTCAATAGGGCGCTTGTGTTTAGTTAGAACATTCACACTATTATTGACCTCGCACAAGCACAGGGCAGTATAGTGAGAGAACACAATACGAGATAAGGGTATAAAGGCGAGACCCTTCCCATCCTCCGCACATTGGATTTCCTTTCCTTCATAATCTATCTTCCAACGTCCAAGGCCGCATCTCAACTCCCTTCCAAGCTCCTGTTGGCCCCATATATTAGGCACTCGATGAATCTGACATGTCTCCTCTTGACCCAAATGAGTCCGTCAGTTCCCCAAACTCGTTGCCTCGGGGCTCCTAGGGTGAAGATGGACCCAGCAATAAACTCTGGACATCATGGAACAGGATTTGGGCGGATGGAAGGAGAAAAACGAGGAGGAAGCCAACTGACAGGAGAGCGCGGAAATTCTTTCGCCGAACTTCGAAGCCGAGCGGGCCTGTTGCCGCTGACCCGGATGCCTCCGGTACTCTGCGAGCGTCATCCTCGGATTCGGCACTAGATATGCAAGATATTCGGCCGGGATCGCCCAAGGACTTCATTCCGGGATATTTGATACGCAATATAGCCAGGTAGTCTGGCTGGTCTCGGCTGTTGAGTGCGAGATGCTAGCCTACCCGGAACCAGCTAGGCTGTTCATGCACTGATTAGTCTGATCAAACACCTAAGCTCAGCCAGCCGGAGGGTGCTACACACCCTTCCGACTACCCGAGATAGTTTTGAGGCCGCTCCGTGCAGCCGCGCTAAGAGTCTCTCCCCAGTCCCCTTATAAGGACTATTTAATATAGCGGCTTCACCACGCCTAAACATCCCGCTGACGGGCAACAGGCTCGACAAGGAGCGCCCTGAGCCGATGCCATGCTGGATAGGGATTTTCCTGCACCTTACGGGGACTTGTTGCTCACAGGTAGCATATATCGAGGGCAATGATCACAACCATCGTGAATAGCTTCACGGTCAGCGTCAACGCTACACCACAACTAGCATCAGGCAACAGCCTGCTGCCTATGAGATCGGCAGACTGAACATAGGTATAAGAGACCGACTCTCGTCACTCCTTTAGATAGAAAATCAAGCGGTCATTTGGTCCTCGATTCCTCATGGCCCATCACTACCTACGACAGCATGTAGATATTAGACTCTAGCTTAGCACGTCCTGTGCTTTAGGAGGGGACCTGCCTGGGCGAAAAATATACACACACACACACACATACATACATACATACATACATGCACCATTGATGGGCACCTAGGTGCCCATGTATTGGCCGACGTTCCATTGCCCACAAAGTTCCCGTCCCTGAAGTGGTCAATCTTCATTCCCATAGCCGCTTCAGTCTTGCCTGAACGCATTCAGAATCAAGCAGACCATTTCTCATAGGGATTCCTTCTTTTTTATCCCCTTTTATTTTCTTCGAACTAAGGATTCTAACTCTTTATCTGGCTATTATGTGTCGCACTGAGCGTGCTAAAAGGATTAAGGGTTAGGTAAATAATAATGAGCAGTATTAATATATTAATTGATTATTATCTGAGGTTATCTCTTATGCAGGGTACTCTATCCTGCAGAATTCCTTAAAGCATATGGCTAGATTACTAACGCAGTTATTTCATAAGGCCGTGAAGATCATGCCTACCCTGCGATATTATGTGACTGCTTGCTGTGGCTTCTGCAACCCGTTGATGGCTTGCGTCACGTGGACAATGTGTGTTGGTAGGACTGAGCCTTGCCAACCCCGCACGAGGGTCAGGCCACTTTTGTCATCTTCCAACAGATCTCGGAGTGCAGTAATCCAACAAGGAGCCCGCCGTGTCCAGCTCGCAGGCGAAGAGTCCCGCAGTCCAGCTGGAAAATCCTCCTCCTGGGGCAACCGGCCGTTACTCAGACTCAAGTCCATCGATAATACCAGCCGAAGGTACAGGTTTGGATTAGAGCTGAAAATGTCTGGCCACCCAAACGAGTCATTCGTTCCCGCATCCGTCGTTGGCTGTAAGCATTCTAGCTCAAGGAAGCCGGCAATATGTTGCACTGCGCGGATAACAAAATCGGCGCTATCATACTGTCCGTAACATGTCTTGATAGTTTGGATGACAGCTTTTAAGCGCAAGTTCTTCTCCAGAATCTCAGAATTCGACGTCGCCGAGCCCGAGGATGTCGACAACCCGGCGAGCTTGACATCCAACATGTGAAGAACCACCGGCGTTGCGATGCACGCAACAGCACTGTTGGGAAGCCATCGATCAAGGTTCATATGGTGCAGCGTCTGGAGTGACTGGGTCACTGATAGGGCAGGATCCTAAATCTCCCATTGGTTTTGAGATCCTGCTGGCCACCCGCTTGGAATGTAGTCGCACGGTAGACTGGTTTGGCTTGCCAGGCTTAGAGCCTCGTAATGACAGAGAGCAATCCACGATGAACTAAATCTCAGTCAGTCTTGCTTGTGAAGTTGTATACGAGTCAGGCTTTTCGTACTGGTAGTATATATAAATCAGGTTAATGTACAACGTTACCGAATAGTGAGGGACCTCGGTGTTATTCGACACTGCCAGCGTCTCTGTGCGTCTGCCGAGCAAGAAGTGAAGAGAAAGAGAGGTTTTCTTGTCCCATTCCCTTAATGCATTCTTGGTATCCGAGATTCTTGTTAATATTGCGGCCAGGTCTGGTCCATATAGACGTTGCTTATCCATTGGGTAGACCAGCGTCAGGACATCAGTCAGAACGACACAAAGGTCGGCAAACCTCTCCAGAATACTATTTAGGCATGTCTTTGAGGCTTCGCAGTATACTCTGCTATGCCGGATCTCGTTTTCTAGGTCCGCCGATCGTAGTGGTGCGTAGAAGGCAGAGTCAGTGAGCGCTGGATCGATCTGGGGTGGTCTCCTGAGACACAAAGAGAGCACCCTGTCTCGGATGATGCAACACCACCACAGTCTTTTCAGAACATTCTGAAGATCCGAATTGTCCGTTTCGATGGGGGTTGAGGAGGGCGCGTGCCAGGCTGCTTCTGCGATTTGAGCGTGTTGAATAGCGGTGTTTAGCCAGGTGATATTGACCTCTTTGATGCCCAGGTAGGTTGAAGAGGACCTAAAGGAGAGCAAGAGAGCGGCTTGTGCAATGCAAATCGGCGATGATTCACTTCTGAAATCATACAGAAGCTGCGAACTACATGAGCGGGTAGGACTGGAGTTTTTTTTTAGAGGGAATCACCTTCGCCTTGCTGTAAAAACCAGCCTTTGCTTCCCTTAGACTTGAGAAACCAAGATTCTCGAGCGTTTCTAAAGGTACAAACTGCTCAATCTTTAGCAATAGCCCTTTCTGAAGTAGAATAGGCAGACCTACGTTGCAAGCTGCAAATAACAGCGCTTGGAAGACCAGCAGAGATATTTTCGGACCTGATGCATCTGCGGCCGCCCACCGCCGAGAATACATATCCCAGAAAGATCTTTCATCTAGTAACGGGAGAAGAGGATGGACATAGAGGAAGTACTGCTGCACGATAGAATCCATGGTTTGCCGTCGCGGGACAAGAAGGCAGCCTTGTACGTCGAGAAAATTTATCTCTTCGGAAGGCATGTTGGCAAAATTGCCGATACTGAGGAAGTGATAGTCCAGATAGAGCACCGAGTCTGCGGCCGGCTCTACGCAAAACGAGGGTTCGAAGGAGGCAGGGGTCGGGGGGTGAGCGCATCTGTGGCATGCGGTGATGTCCCTGCGTCTGGTGTGATCTCATCAGCATGTGGCGAGTGATCCCACACCGACTTCAATAGCCGGACCCTATTCTTGAAGCTTCTGCTGAAGCCGGATGGTTAGCGTAGCCAGGCCTCTGGGCGTTGGGAGCGGTACACTCACACTCTTTTGGCGGAGGGCAGAGTTGTGCAGGTTTTGCCATGCAAACAGCAATTCGTACATGGCCCGTCTTTCTTCGAGACATCGCAGCGGACCTTTCTCTCACGGCACCGTAAGCACGCCCAGGGTGCTTTCAGCTGTGGTCGGGAGGCCTTGGACTCGGATGGAGAGAAGTCTCCCGGGCCGAGTGGCTCCATGATTGACATGCTCGTGGTAGTGTTCCACGAGAGATCCTACCTAGAGGTATTGGGCAATGTCCCGAGCCCTTCAAACCGTCTGAGCGGCTTGCAAAGTAGTGAGGTTGGAACTCGTCTGACTCGATGACTGCACGGCAATGGTAAAACGAGAAGAGGAAAATGAACAAAGAATTAGGTGGCGGTTGCTGTCGATGGGCCCGCAATATCAGAGATATGGAGAAGAAAAAAACAGGTTCTTGATCATGGTGGAAGCAAGTCCCAGAGGGAGCCGCACTACTTAGAGTATGCTGTCGATGAGTGCAGCTGATGCGGTGGAGAGCCCGCAGAGGCTTGTTGATGCGTGACCGTGTGTCCTCGGATCCGACATTCGCAAAAGTGACCTCGGATCCGTCAAAGATTGGTCAGTCGCCTCGACCCGCAGATCTTCACCACAGACATAACCACCTTACTGTCACGTTGCTACCATCTTTGGAGACATGCAGCACCATTGCAGTAAGCTAAATTTTGACAGGTCCGAGCTACCGATGATCCTGTTGTATTGGCACGTCGCTTAGAAGATCCAGCCACAGCTGATTCTTGGGAACAAGGGTTATATCGGTCCAAGCTGGTTCGTCTGACTAGATCCCCCTCCTTTTATTAGCCGACTTGCATTACCCGCAGTTTTTGTCAAAGCGGTTTGCAGGGCTTCTGGATATCCCTATTCTCCTTTCCCTTATTGGGTGAGTTTTCACTCTGCTTGTTCGGCGAGCAGACGTTGAAGGGCTTGGATGTTCTTAAATTCCAGCCCTACGTTGCCACCGTGGCAATTTTCCAGCCTCCCCCCTGCTCCCTGAGCATCGGTGTTCTAATACTAATCCGCGTACTAAGAACAGCAGTACCCAGTCGCCCAAGGCTAATGCTCTGAGTCCACCGTGCTATACCCAATATCTCATCATTAAAACATTGTTTGATTGGCACTGGGCTTGAGCCAGATCTGTAGGCATGCCATGCGAACAACTCCTTGCCTTACCTAGCATCCTACCAGGCCTAGTCCCGCTAGTCAGACCTAGAAGAGCGCTTCCATTCCGTGATTGCAGATCGTCCGACCAAGTCATTTGATACAGCCCGCCGTCCAGTAGGTAGTAGGAATAGCATAACTTGAGACATCAATCACGCTCTGCTTCTCTAGTAGACAAGACAGGGCGCTCCTCATAGCGCAGCTAAAATAGAGTAAAAAACAAGCCATAGTATTATTAGCTCTAGTAAAAGAAAGATATGAGCTGGAACTATCAGATATGCCAAGGTGAGAGCCCAATCTGCCCAGCCCGTTGTTTCAAGGCGATAAAAAGAATAACGAACCTAGCCATAGGGCATATTCTGATCTATCACCATAAATACCGCTCCTTAAAGTATATACCGGAATCTCTTTAGCTCTCTAATAGTCTGCCTACTAGCTATAGTGCACTTATTTACTCTAAAAAAACTTAATATCTAGCGCTAGGGTAATAAGAATAATTAAGCTACTAATAATTATTATAGTATAGATTCCTAGCTAATACCTAGGCGCATCTTAGTTATAGAATATAGTATTATTAATAATACCTCTAATATCCCTTATCTTAATTAAAGTAGTTAAGTAGAGAGCTCTCTTTTATTAGCTGTGAATATTATTAGCTTATTAAGTTAAGATATAGGGGATATTAATATTATAAGTTATAGTAGTAATAAAGGCTCTAAAGTATTATATATCTATATTAATAATAAAGCTAAGTAATAGTAGCCCTATAGAAGTAAGTTAGCGCCTAGAACTTAAATAAGTTTTATAGGGAGTTAGTTATCTTATATTAATAAGGAGCAAGTAGTTATTAAATATAATAAATAGTGAATAAATTTAATATTTATCGCTTAGGTATATTATAATATATATAGTAACTCCTATAGTAATATATAGAGGTATAATAAGGTATTAAGATATAATAATATTAAATCCTAGATTATTTTTTAAAATTAATAAAAGAAAATAAATAAGACTATATATATAAATAATAGGAAGACTAAAGAGTGCGGTAAAGCCCTAGATTTTAAGGTTATAAGTATTTATTATATACTCACGGAAAGAAAAGTTATAGGGCTTAAATTAATAAGAAAGTTAGGGATAGATATTTTAGTAATAGCTTATTATTTAATAGTAGCGTCCCCTCTATCTAGTTTAATTCTTATTATAATAAAGTCGGCCTCTCTTTTATTTAGCTTAAGGCCTAAAATATAGCTTATAGTATTAAGGAAGCTTAAGATAGTAAGGTAGGTAAAGCTAGCTATAATAAAGGTAAGTACTCTCTATAGGATAGAAATCTACCTTTATCTTAATATTTTATTTTATATAGTAATAGTATGAATCTCTTCATTAATTATAACTTAGCTTTATTAGGAAGGACTAACGCTATAGCTATTGAGCTATAAGAAGCTAAGGGCTAAGACGCCTAAGAATATTATAATAATATAGTTAGTTCTAAGGGATAAACTAGGTATATAAGGTTTATATTAATAATAGGGATAATTATATAGGTTAAATAATTAAATTACTATAACTCTATAATACCTAAAGGGATTAAAGTCTCTTAATATTACTTAATAAAATTAATAATAATAGCCTATACTTAAATTAAATATTTTAATAACTTAAAAGATTAATTAATATTATTACTATATAGTATATAGAGTTAATAGCTTTAATAGTAAGCTTATTTACCGCTATAAACTTTATTTAAAAAGAAGAATTATAGGTATTAGTTACCTCTCTTAATTAATTATATTTTAAATAAATAATATATATCTTAATAAAATAAGAAATATAATAACCTTAAGGACTCTTAAGGGAATTATTATTTTATAAATTTAATTTTTTTATTATGCCTTAATACTAATAAAGAAGATTACCCTCTAAATATACCTTTATAATTATTATAATTAAAAAAATAATTATAACCTAGATATTAATTTAAGTTAATCTATAAAATATAGATTATATTAATATTATTATTTTATATAGAAATAACTTTTATTATAATAAAATAGATCGAGCTATAACCTTTATAGTAATACCCTAGAAGGTATATAAGAGGTTCTAAAGAAAATATTATTATAGAGCCCTTAAAAGGATTAAGCTAAACCCTATAATAATAATTAATAATTAAAAGGTCTTATTTATTAAATTTAGCTATAAGCTTTTATTTATTATAAACTTTATAGCTATATTATTATAATTATAATATAATTTAGTACTTAATAATTTTATTATTAATAAAATTTACCCTATTAATTATTTTATTTAAAGGGTCTTAAATAAACCCCTTTTAGCTATTAAATAAACTTTTATAAATAATATAAATAATAAAGCTTATAACCTATAGCTTATAGAATTAATAATTAAGCTTAAGGTAATTTAAATAATTTAATAAATATATAGACCTATAGGAATTAAAGATATAAATAGAAAAGAATATAAAGGAGTAAGGCATTTTAGGTTTTTAGGGGGATTAATTATAATATAGGGACTATAATATTAGATTTTAGGGACTAAATAGAATTAATACCTCTTAAGGAAATAATTAATATATTTATTTAAATTATTATTTAAAACATATAATATTAAATATATAATATATAATATATATAATAAGCGAGTATAATAGTTATATAAGTATAATAAAAATCCCTTACCCTATATTATCTCTATTTAATTAATTAATTCTTAATTACTTAATATATTATAAGGCTTTATTAAGGGTAGAATCCTTCTTACTTTTTAGGTAATATAAAATAGCCCTAAGTTAAGCCTTTACTAAGTAATAATTATCTATAAGGTCTATTATTAGACCATATATTATTAATAGTAAGGTATTTAGTCTTAATATAATACTATCCTATAATTATATTAGCTCTTTAATCTAGAGGAATAGATCTTTATTTACTTAATTCTTAACCTAGATTTATAAGGATTTCCCCTCTAGCTTTATAATATAAAAGAAATAACTAATTAATTACTTATTAATCGGGATATATTACCTATTAATATATATTAGGCTTATAACTTTATTAAGTAATATCTAGAGCTTAAGATATATTTTTTTTAGAAATATAATTATTAGAGAGCTAAATATAAAGATCTAATTATTATCTATAATTAGTTTTAGCTTATAATAAATATAATTATAAAGTATAATATTAAAATAAGGGATATCTATAATTTTAATAAGACTAACTTCCTTATAGATATAATTATAAATAGAATAATTATTATAAGCTTAAAAAGGTATTTAAAGCTAAAATTAATATAGCTTAAAAACTAAAAATAAATTATAATAATTTAAGTAATTAATATAAAAGGTTAATTAATTCTATTATTTATTATTAAGATAGATTAATATTACCTTATTAATTAATATTAAGAAAATAACCTCTTAAGTAATTAAGTTATTATAATAACCTAAAATAATTAGATTAATAATAAAATTAATCTTAAGTAACTTAAATATTTTAATTAATATAATTAATTAATTAATTAATTTCTATTATCTCTTAATCTTTAATAGCTATAAAAATTATTATTTTATTAAATTTAAGAGATATTATATTAATAATAAGATTATCTAGCTTTATATATTACCTTATTTATCTTATTTACTTTAGGCCCTTAAAATTATATATTTTAATATACTTAAGAGGGCCTATAATTAAGAAGTAAAGTATTTAATTAAAGGGTCTATTATATATATTTTAAAGATTAAATTCTTTTTAGCCTTTTATATTATATTTTAAGCTATTATAATAAAAGAAAATATGAAGGTATTATTTAAAGGGGCTAAATCTATTTTTCTTAATTTAATAAATATAATCTTAAAGCTTAATATATAGCTATAGATATTAATATTAATTAAAGAGGTATTTAATTAATTAACCTTTTAAGCCTTAAGGACCTTAAGGATTATACTTAAGATATAATCTTTATCTAAATACCTTTAGAAATGAATTAAAAGGTATTAAAATAGCTCTTAAGAGTTAATTCTTAAAGTATTAAGGTCTCTTAAGAAAGAAATAAAGGTAATTATATCTTAAATTACCTTATTAATTATTAAGAATAAAGACCTTAAGGAGGTAAATAAGATATTTAATTAATATTAAAAGGTAAAAAGGATCTAATTATAGAAAAGAGGGGTTATAATAATAAAGGAAGGAAGGTAAGTAATTAAATAAATATTAATATATAGATAATAGCTAAATTATTATAGAGGAATAATTAAGGGAGGTTAATATAATTAAGTATTTAATATTATAATATCTATAATAAGCTTAAATATAATATAAGGATTTATTAAGTAGTAATTAAGATATCTAGAGAAGAATATAATAAATAATTTTAATTTATTAAATAATATTTATTATTTTTATTATAATCTCGAGCTTAAAAGTTAAGATTTTATTATATTTATATAATTATTATACTCGCTTATTATATATATTATAGCCTATAAAAAATATAAAAATATAAGGTATAAAATAATATATATAATATAAAGGTTATCGCTTAGTGAGACTTCATTAAAAGATAGTATTAACTCTCTTATATTATATAATATATATTAAAATATAAGATAATTATTTAGTAATAATTAGTGATTTTAATTGTAATTTTAATAGTTCTATTATAAATAATATATCTTTTTTTATTAAATTAGTTAATAATACCGTAATCTTCTTAAATCTCTTAAGGGATTTATAATAATAATTAATAAAATTAAGAAAGGCTTATACTTCCTTAATATTTATTAATTCTTTTTAATCCTTTACCGCTATAACCTTCTTAAGGTCTATATATATCTTCTTATAAGAGATAATATATTTAAAAAATTATATTTTTAAGATATAAAACTTATTTTTCTTAGGTTCTATTAATAAATTAATATCTTATAATATTTATAATATTTTATAGATATATTCTATATATCTTTCTTTTATTTTAGAGAAAATAAAGATATTATTTAAGTAATATATAATAAATATATTAAGGTATTCTTATAATGTATTATTATTTATTTATTAAAATATAATAGATATATTAATAAGTCTAAAAGGTATATTAAGGTACTTAAATAATCTATATTTAATATAAAAAGCGGTTTTTTATTTATATCTTTCCTTAATTTAAGTAAAGTTATAGGCTTCTTTAAGATTAAATATAATAAAATACTTTATATTAAATAATTAATCCTTTAGTTTATTAGTTTAGGGTAATTATATATAGTCTTTAATTATAATAATATTAAATACCCTAAAGTCTATATAAAGTTATTATTTATTACTTTTCTTTAAAATAAATATTAATATTCTTAACTTTATTATAGCCTATAAAGGCGATTAAAGGTACCCAATATTTATTAATAATTAAAATAATAAAGGCCTATACCTAGACTAAGGATCTTAATATACTATATTAATAAGGGTTATTATTATATTATATATAGCCGCAATAATATTATAATCTATTAAGTTAAGCTATTTATAATAAATAATAATTTAATAATAAGGCTTCCTACCTTAATATACTCTCTAAAAAGAAGAGCTAGAGACGCTAGTTATTAGCCTTAATAAACTCTCTAAGAAAAAAAGCTAGAGATATTAGCGGCCTTACTTAATTAACTCTATTCTAAATAAATAGGCTATCTCTTAATTAAATAAAGAGTATAAGAACCCTAAGGGGAGCTATAGTTCTTTTAGTCTAATCTTTTAATTATTAATCCTTAATAATTAATAAGATTAACTCACTAAAGTATTAATTTTAATAAAATAACTATTAATATAATAATAATAAAAGCTCTATAATTAGACCTTTAATTAAATAATATAGGCAATATAGCTAGGTCCTATAGGACCCTACCCCTATATAGCGATAAAGAGCTTAATAATATATTACTAAATATACCTATTAATATATAATAAAGACTTAAAGAAAGAGCTAATAATAGGTTCCTTAAGTATATCTAATATAAGACCTTATACTTTAGGGATAAATATTATATCGTCCTTATAATCTTTAGGGTTAAGATTATTATTATATTTTAATTTCTATTAATATTTTATTACCCTACCTTATATAGGTAGGTTAATAGAGAGCTAGGCCTATTATATTACCTTATAGAGAAGGTAGAGTAAGGCTAGAAGCCTAATAACTAGAAAATAAAATTCCTTTAGGATCTTAATATTAATATCTATATTATATAATATATAATATTAGCTATCTATCTTAATATAATATAGAATACTTAAGTACCTATATAATAATATATTAAGCTCTATAGCTAGTTTAAAGATAATAAAGAGGAGGTCTAGAGGGGTTAGTTTTTAAGGGATTAAGATAAAGTTAGAGTTTTAGTAATTTAGAAGGATAATTATATAGAGGTAGAGGCCTTAATAGGTAAAAGAGATCTATTTAATTAAAATATTATTAGCTTAATTTATAGTTAAGATATAATATATATAATTTATAAAAAAATATAATATAAGGTTAAAGATAATATATTTAATTAAAGCTAGGGCTTCATAAGAGCCTTAAAATACTCCTTATATAAGCACCTATTATATAGGCCCGCGGGGTATATAACTATTAAGCCTATAAGTTAGTCCTCTCGCTTTAGGCTAATAATAAAGTCTTATATAGAGACGCAATAAGTAATAATTAATAAGGTAAATAATAATATAAATTAGGGTTTAAAATAAATATAATAAAATATTAAATAAATAATTTACTTTCCTTAATATATCCTTTCTATATTATATCTTTAATATATTCCTTTAATATTAATAATTATATTATATTAAGTAAATAAAGTTTATTAAAATTAAGTTATTTATTATTAAGAAATCTAATTTCTAAGTTATAATATGTATATAGTAATAAGTTAGTCTTAAGTTCTTTTATAAAGAGTTTCTTATAAATTTAATACTATAGTAAGATATTTTTAAGTTATTTATTCTATAACTTCCTCTTAATTTATTTAAGGTTCTTTTTTAATTTATAGAATTATTTTATAATATTTATAATTATTTATTAATTTTATTATTTCTATTTTATATTATTTATATTATATCCCTTTAGGTAAAGAGATATATTATATTTACCTTTATTTAATGTCTTATTATCTTAAGTAAAGATTTAAGATTTTATATTTAATAAATTATTATCTCCTTAATAAAGTACCTTTTTATTAAAAGAGATTATTTAGCTAATCTATTAATTAAACTATAGATTAAACCTATATAACTATAAGTACTTAAGTATTAGATAATATCTTAATATAGATATAATATTTAATAAGATCTCCTAGTTTTTTTATTAATAAAGATTATAAGGTAATTAATCTTATATTTAATATTTCTATTATTATGATTAAACCTTTCTCTTTTTACCTTATATATTAAATAAGGATTCTCTTTATACCTCTATAATAGCTTAAGCTTACTTATTATTATTAAATTAAAATAATTTTATTTAATTTATTATTTATTAAAGTATTTAATTATTCTCCCTTAATTTATATTTATAGTTTAAAATATTTTAGCTATTAATTATCTATAGTTATATATAAAGCTCTTTATAGAAATTATTTCTATTTTTTATCTACCTATAGCTCTATAATAGGTAGATATCTTAATTTTTTAATAATATCCTTCCTAAATAATCTTTATTATATTTATTATTATTATAAGCCTTATAATTATATTTATTATTTTAGCTATAGAGTAATTCTTAATATTATTATTTTTTCTTAGCGCCTAGATCTATCTAGGGTATCTTTAACTTAATAAGGTATTCTATATACTTCTATAGTGCGGTTTCTTCTTATATAAGTAAGGTTCTAATATATTATTATTATTAAAGGTATTATTCTTAGTCTTTTCTTATACCTTCTATTTATATAGAGATATAAAAGCCTCCTTTTATTATCTTAATAATCCTATTTAAGGTATCTACTTTCTCTTTATTATCTTACTTTATTCCTAGCTTTATTTCTCCTACCTAAATAAGGGTATTTATAAATTATTCTTAAGATATAGTTTATTATTATTATTAAAAATTACTATTAAAATCACTAACTATTACTAAGTAGTTATCTTATATTTTAATATATATTACGTAATATAAGAGAGTTAATACTATCTTTAGATAAGGTCTCGCTAAGAGTAATAATAACCTCTATATTATATATATTATCTTATACGTTATATTTTTATATTTTTCACGGGCTATATATATTATATATTTAATATTATATTTTTAATTAATAATTTAATTAAATATATTAATTCTTTACTTAAGAGGTATTAATCCTATTTAGTCCCTAAAATCTAATACTATAGTCCCTATATTATAATTAATCCTACTAAGAACTTAAAATCCCCTATTCCTCTATATTCTTTCCTATTTATATCTTTAATTCCTATAGGTCTATATAGTTATTAAATTATTTAAATTACCTTAAGCTTAATTATTAATTATATAAGCTATAGATTATAGGCTTTATTATTTATATTATTTATAAAAGCTTATTTAATAATTAAAAGGGGTCTATTTAAGACCCTTTAAATAAGATAATTAAAAAGGTAAACTTTATTAATAATAAAACTTTTAAGTATTAAATTATAATATAGCTATAATAATAAGGCTATAAAGTTTATAATAAAGAAGAGCTTATAGCTAAACTTAATAAATAAGACCTTTTAGTTATTAATTATCGCTATAAGGTTTAGCTTAATCCTTTTAAGGGCTTTATAATAGTATTTCCTTTAAAACCTTTAGTATACCTTCTAAGGTATTACTAAAAGAGTTATAGCTAGATTTATTTAATTATAAAAAGCTATTTCTATATAAAATAATAATATTAATATAATCTATACTTTATAAATTAACTTAGATTAATATTTAGGTTAAAGTTATTTTTTTTAGTTATAATAATTATAATAATTATAAAGGTATATTTAAAGGGTAATCCTCTTTATTAATAGTAAGGGATAATAAAAAGGTTAAATAGATAAAATAATAATCCCCTTAAGAATCCTTAAGGTTATTATATTTTTTATTTTATTAAGAGATATATTATTTATCTAGGATATAATTAATTAAGAGAGGTAGCTAATACCTCTAGCTCTTCTTTTTAAATAAAGTTTATAGAGGTAAATAGGCTCGCTATTAGAGCTATTAACTTTATATACTATATAGTAATAATACTAATTAATATTTTAAGTTATTAAGATATTTAGTCTAGGTATAGGCTATTATTATTAATCTTATTAAGTAATATTAAGAGACTTTAATCCCTTTAGGTACTATAGAGTTATAGTAATTTAATAGTTTATTATTATAGTAGATAAAACTAAAGTTATATTACTTTAATTCCTTTATATTATTCCTTTATATAATAGTTTTTTATTTTATATAAAAAGTAGGGTTATATATTTAATTATAAGAGAGAGATAGAGAAATAATCTTATTCCCTCTTTTTTTATAAATATATTTTATAGTAATAGTCTCTATATAAGACCTATATAATCTTTTAGTCTATTAGCTTAATTAATATACTACCTAATTCTATTATAATTATTTAGGTACTTTATAGGTCTCCTAGCTAAGGGTTATAGGTTTAATTCCTATTGCGTAAGTATATATAATATAGCGGCGGTATAAGGAGCTCTCGGCGATAATATAGCCTATTTTAAGCTTATAAGGTAGTATATAGTTACTTATTATAGCGAGCCTTAAGGGTTAACCCCTATATAGTTACCCTAATTATATAGTATAATTATATAATAACTTAGGATAAGTTATATAATGAAGGGGTGTAATTATAAGGTATCTTATAGAGGCCGGCGAGAACCTCTATAAAGGCCCGCTATAGGAGCCGGCAGTAAAAGACCTTATATATAAAGGTATAATATAGTGCCGGCATAAAGTGCCTAAATTAATTAATCTTTTAGTTTATTAGCTTAATCGGTATACTACCCGATTCTATTATAATAAGCTTAAATATAGATATCTTTTATATCTTTTATTTTTATTATTCTTAAGTTAATTAAATATATATATTGATATTATTATTCTAATAATATATTCTTTATTTATTAATCTAAATATTATACTCTTTATTCTATATCTATTAATAATATTTAATATTTTATTATATTTATTTAAGTTTTTATTATATTTATTATATTAATTATTCTTAAGGTATATAATTATTTTAAGCTATTAATCTTATAAGTTAATTATTATATTATTAAGTAGCTCTAAGGATTATTTTCTTATAGCTATTATTATTAATGATTCCTTTATTCTTAGGTTTTAATAATAATACCTAAGATAGTATAATATTATCTTATTAGTTTTATTATTAATAATAATATTAATAAAAGACCTCTTTAGTAATTATTATAAAATATAGACCTATATAATATAATACTATCTATAGGTAATATTATATTTTATTTTCTTTTTTCTTAAGTATATATATTAATTAAGTATATTAATTTCTCCTTTTAATAATCTAGATTTATTATAGCTATTTATATTATAATAATAATCTTTATTATCTACATTATTATCTAAAGGTTATTTTATAAATAAATATAGTTTATTTATTTTTTACCTTTTAAAAGTATTTATTATTTTTATTTCTTTTTTAATTAATACCTTCCTTTAATAATACCTTATACCTTCTTTTAATATATATCTACCTTATAATTAAGCTTATAATAGTAATAATACTTAATTAATCTCTAAGTATATTATATAACTCTTAATATTATAAATCTAGCTTTAATATTATCTAAAATATTATAATACCTCTTTTTACTTTAATTTATATTAAAGTAAGGGGTATTAAATTAATTATTATTAAATCTTAGGTTTTATAATTTCTTTTATAAGAATTATTAATTCTTAATCTTAATTACCTTATTAATATAATTAATAAGCTTATTAAATTAATCTTCCTTATAGAGTTTAGCTTATATTTCTTTCTTAAGTCTATTAAAGAAAAATAATATTAAGAGTTTTTAATCCTATAAGAGCTTTAAGGTAAATTAAAGATATTTTATTCTATATTTAAATATAAATTAAGTTTACCTAAAGATTTTAAGCTCTCTTTTAATTTATTTTCTTTTATTAATTATTTTAAAAGCTTATAAAAATATAGACTTAAAGATATTATAATCTAAATAAATATTAATAATTTAAGGTAAAAGGTTAATAAAGGGTATAATAAGGTACTTCTTTATAATAGATTTAAATTATATTATAATATACTTAATTAATAACCCTATAATATATTATACCTTATTAGATATTATAGTAAATTATATTAAGTAATATATTATAAAAGCCCGTAATTAAGTAAGAAATAAAGGTAATTTATATATTATTTTATTAAAGGGTTTAAATAGGTTTAATTTAATTATCTCTTTTATATTTTACCTCTCATAATAATAATAGCTATATTATTAATATTCTAGATATTATTAAGATATTATTCCTTCTAAATTCTCTATAAATTAATTATTTATTCTATAGTTATATAGAGGTTATCTATCTTAATATTTATAATAGTAATTTAGGCCTTAAGCTATTTACTTTCTTTATTATTTTTATTAAAGCTAGAAATATCTTTTATCTCTATATTAATTAAGTTTATTAAAATAAATATAATGAGTATAAATAAGCCTTATTATTAGTTATTTATACAGGTAATAAAAATAGCTATTATACTTAATATTATTTAAGGTAATATAAATAATCTATTAAATAAGAGTTATTAATATATAATAATATAATTAATTTTAAGAAATAAACCGGTTATACTAAGTTTATATAAGTAATAGGGATAATTATATAGGTTAAATAATAAGGGGGGTTATTATATCTCATAATATACTTAGGGGTATTAAGTATAATTAAATTATAAAATTAATAACTAAGGTAGCTAATATAGACGAGAGTACTAAAGAATATATTCTATATATCTAGGACCTCCTTAAGTAGCTTATGCTAATATACGCGAGGCTTATACCTAGAGACCTAAGGCTTACCCTTAAGATTATAAAGCTTATATTTAAAAGAGTAAGTAACCTTATAATAGGCTAGCGCCTTTCGGGAGTTATAGGGCTTCCCTGCCTACGTGATATAAGGCTTATTAGGCTGTAATACTTTAGATTTATACTAGATATTTATAGGATAGAGAGAAAAAGATTAATTAATTATAAAATTATTATTACTAATAATTATAAGAGCTTAAGCTCTATAGTGTAATGCAGTGCTATTAGCACTATTCGCACTATAGGGTTATATAATAGCGATTTCTCTCTCTTCTCTAAAATTTAGAACTTAGACCTTTAATTATCTTAATTTATACTCTTTCTTTTAAGCCTCTTTTTTACTTACATAAGCTATCTTTACAAAGCCCCACTTTTCTAGCTTACTAAGCAGATTACTAAGTAAGGTTCTTTTCCTTCCTCTTTAAGCTTAAGCTATTTATAGCTTCTGCTTAGTAAGCAGCCTTTTAGGTAGCTTATATAAGTGTTATTCCCTTATAGTAATTAACTTAAAAACCTATATAAAGAAATAAAAATAAAACTTATATTTATATAAATATATAAAGACTTATTATAATCTTAAGTAATTAAAGGAGCTAACGCTTAAGGAGGGAGAAATAATTTACTTAATAATAAAAATATTATAATAAAATAATAAAATTAAAATCTTAATTATAAATATATTAGACTCTTTAAAGTCCTATAGAAAATTATAGAAAATAATTATAAATTAAATTTACCTCCTAAGGTTAAGCTTTATTTAATCTTTTATATTTCTTTATTTAAAAATACTAAAGATATTATCTATATTAAATATTATAATAAACTAAAAGAAATTTATTACGGTCTAATATATATACGTTACATGCATAAGCTACCCCTATAAATACCTCACTAATTAAGGAGCGATTATATCTAAATACTAAATAATTATAATAATTATATCCCTAAGTACTATAATTAATTATATAATTACCTTAGTTGAGACCCTAGGCTATAATAATTAGATATTATACCTATAAGTGTGTAAAATATATTTATTAGTACTTCCCTATATAATAGCTACCTTAGCTATTAATATAACTTAGTTATACTTAGTATTTTTAAGTATATTATTAGATATAACTTCTTAATTTATTTAAGGCTGTATTATTAACCCTCTATTAATATAAACCTAATATAATTAGTTTATTCTTTAAAAAATAAACTTAATTATTATATATTAATAGCTCTTCTTTAGTAGATTATATATATTACCTTAAATAATATTAAATATACTAGCTACTCCTATTAACCCCGTGAATAACTATTAATAGGTCCTACTTATAAATTACTTACTTATACCTATATAAGCTAATTATAGTCATAAGGAGATAGGCAAAGTATCTAGCTCTAATAGCGATAATAAGGAAATTAAGTAGCTAAGAGCCTAAATTATTATTATAAGTCTTAAAATAAATAACCTTCGCGATATTATAAACTAGATAATTAGCTCTTAATAAGTCTTAAATAAATAATATTGAAATAATATCTAAATAATTAATAATCTTATTATAATTATTATATAGGGAGGAGATATAAGAGAAATCTTTAAGCTAAACTTATTAAAATTATTTAATAGGACTATATATAGACTTTAGATATTCCTTACCTAGATATATACTTTTATAATTTATTACTTTACTTAATTTATTACTAAGTCTAATAAGTTCTAATATATTATAAGATATCTTATAAAATATATTATTATATAGTTTAAATTAATAATAAAAAAGAATTTTATAATATCTTTTATGAATCCATTATTATAAATTATTAAACTCTATTTATATAATAATATATTTTAAGGAGCCCTTTAATATACCTTTAGAATTATTAATAAAAAGGTATAAACTAAATAAGAGATTAAGGTACTTTAATAATCTTAAGTTACCTTAGAATATAAGATAAAATACCTCTAATTAATACCTAAATTACTATAGGACTAAGATACCTTAATATTACTCTTCTTTAATAGACTTAAAAGATATATTTAGGCTAAATTATATAAGAAAGAAAGGCCTAAGACCCTTATTTAATATATTAAAATAATAATTAAGATTAATAACTAATAATTCTTATAGAAGAAGCTATAAAACCTAAGATCTAATAACTATAAGGCTAATACCTGTTACTTTAATATTAATTAAAATAAAAAGAGATATTATAATACTTTATATAATATTAAAGCTAGACTTATAGTATTAAGGGCTATATACTATAATAAAAAATTAATTAAGTATTTCTATTATTATAAGCTAGGCTATAAAGTAAATCTATATAGGAAAAAGGTAAGGGATATTATAAAGGGAAAATATTAGCTTAAAAGGTATTAAGAATAATAATAGCTTCTAGAAGATAGAAAATAAGCTAACCTTACTTATTAAGAAGATAAACCTTAAATTATAGTCTAAATAATAAGGATTATCGCTATAATATAAAA
This sequence comes from Fusarium virguliforme, assembly GCA_020883615.1. Lineage (NCBI taxonomy): Eukaryota > Fungi > Ascomycota > Sordariomycetes > Hypocreales > Nectriaceae > Fusarium > Fusarium virguliforme. Next base: position 95,764 of record JAJHJD010000009.1, on the reverse strand, counting down.
TAGCAATAATAAATCTAGACTATATAAAGGAGAAATTAATATATTAAGTCAGTATATATACCTAGGGAAAGAGGAAATAAAATATAATATTATCTATAGATAATACTAGATTATATAAGTCTATATTCCTTAGTAATTACTATAGAGGTTATTTATTAATATTATTATTAATAATAAGAACCTATAAGATAATATTAAATTATCTTATGTATTATTATTAAAACCTGAGAATAAAAATATAGCTAAAAATATAAGATATAAAAAAATAATCCTTAGGGCTAACTAATAATATAATAACTAGCTTATAAGACTAATAACTTAAAATAACTATATACCTTAAGAATATTAAGAATAATAGATATAATAAGAACTTAAGGAGATTTAATAAAGTATTAAATAATAATAATAGCTATAAAATAAAGATTATAATATCTAGATTAATAAATAAGAGATATATTACTAGAATAATAATATTAATATATATATTTAATTAGCTTAAGAATAATAAAAAGTAAAAGATATAAAAGATATTTATATCTAAGCTTATTATAAAGAAAGGGTATTAAACCTATATCTATTAAAACCTTAATATAACCTATATAATAATAATAAAATATAATTAAGATACTTATAATACTATAAGATTATATAGGTCTTATATAGAGATTATTATTATAAAATATATCTATAGAAGAAAAGGAAATAAGATTATTTCTCTATCCCCCTCTTATAATTAAATATATAACTTTACTTCTTAGTTAAAGTAAAAGACTATTATATTAAATAATAATATAAAGGAATTTAAGTGATATAACTTTATTTTTATATCTTATAATAATAAGTAATATCCCTAGAATAATTTATAAATACCCTTACTTAAATAGAAGAAATAAAATTAAAAATAAAATAAAATAATAAAGAAAAAAGGATTACCTTAGATAGGATTATTAAGATAATAAGAAAAGGCCTTTATACCTCTATATAGATAAGAGATATAATAAGAGACTAAGAATAATACCTTTAATAATAATAATATATTAAAACCTTACTTATATAGGAGGGAATTATATTATAGGAGTATATAAAATACCTTATTAAGATAAGAATACCTTAGATAGACTTAGGTATAGAAAAAGAATAATAATATTAAAAGCTACTTTATAGCTAGGATAATAAATATAACTATAAAGCCTATAATAATAATAAATATAATAAATATTATTTAAGACAGATATTTTTAAAAAACTAAGAAATTTAAGTATTAAAGACCTATAGCTAGAGGAATTATAAGAAGAATTCCTATAAAGAGTTCTATATGTAATTATAAATAATAAATAATTAAAATACTTTAAACTATAAATATAAATTAGGGAAAAGTAATTAAATATTTTTATAGATAATAAAGCTAAATAAAATTACTTTAACTTAATAATAATAAATAGGCTTAAGCTATTATAGAGAAATAAAAAGGACCTCTATATAATATATAACCTTAAAAGAGAAAATTTTAATGATAATAATAGGATTATTAAATAATATATATAATAAGCGAGTATAATAGTTATATAAGTATAATAAAAATCCCTTACCCTACATTATCTCTATTTAATTAATTAATTCTTAATTACTTAATATATTATAAGGCTTTATTAAGGCTAGAATCCTTTTTACCCTTTAAGTAAGATAAAATAGCCTTAAATTAAGCCTCTAATAAGTAATAATTATCTATAAGGTCTATTATTAAACTTTATATCGCTAATAGTAAGGTATTTAATCTTAATATAATATTATCCTATAATTATATTAACTCTTTAATCTAAAGAAATAGATCTTTATTTATTTTATTCTTAATTTAGATTTATAAGGATTTCCCCCTTAGCTTTATAATATAAAAGAAATAAGTAATTAATTACTTATTAATCGCGATATATTACCTATTAATATATATTAGGCTTATAACTTTATTAAGTAATACCTAGAGCTTAAGATAGATTTTTTTTAAAAATATAATTATTAAAGAGCTAAATATAAAAATCTAATTATTATCTATAATTAATTTTAATTTATAATAAATATAATTATAAGTATAATATTAATATAAGAGATATCTATAACTTTAATAAGACTAACTTCCTTATAGATATAATTATAAGTAGAATAATTATTATAGGATTAAAAAGGTATTTAAAGCTAAAATTAATATAACCTAGAAACTAAAAATAAATTATAATAATCTAAATAATTAATATAAAAGACTAATTAATTTTATCATTTATTATTAATATAGGCTAATATTACTTTATTAATTAATATTAAGAAAGTAGCCTCTTAGGTCATTAAGCTATTATAATAACCTAAAATAATTAAATTAATAATAAGATTAATCTTAAGGAGCTTAAATATTTTAATTAATATATAATTAATTAATTAATTAATTTTTATTATCTTTTAATCTTTAATAGCTATAAAATTATTATTTTATTAAATTTAAGAGATATTATAATAATAATAAAATTATCTAACTTTATATATTATCTTATTTATTTTATTTACTTTAGCCCTTAATCTTATATATTTTAATATATTTAAGAGAGCCTATAATTAAGAAATAAAGTATTTAATTAAAAGATCTATTATATATATTTTAAACCCCAGTTTATATTACTATTTACCTTACTAACTATTACTTATTGCGTCTCTATATAATACTTTATTATTAGCCTAAAGTAAGAGGATTAACTTATAGGCTCGATAGTTATATAACCTATAGGCCTATATAATAGGTGTTTATATAAAGAGTATTTTAAGGCTCTTATTAAGCCCTAACTCTAATTAAATATATTATCTTTAACCTTATATTATATTTTTTTATGAACTATATTATTATATATCTTAACTATAAATTTAGCTAATAATATTTTAATTAAATAGATCTCTTTTACCTATTAAGGCCTCTACCTCTATATAATTATCCTTCTAAATTATTAAAACTCTAACTCTATCTTAATCCCTTAAAAATTAATCTCTCTAGACCTCCTCTTATTATCTTTAAATTAACTATAGAGCTTAATATATTATTATATAGATACTTAAGTATTTTATATTATATTAAGATAGATAGCTAATATTATATACTATATAGTATAGATATTAATATTAAGATCCTAGAGGAATTTTATTTTCTAATTATTAGGCTTTTAGCTTTATTTTAACTTCTCTATAAGGTAATATAATAAGTCTAACTCTCTATTAACCTACCTATATAAAATAAGGTAATAAAATACTAATAGAAATTAAAATATAATAATAATCTTAACCCTAAAGATTATAAGGTTAATATAATATTTATCCCTAAAATATAAAGTCTTATATTAGATATATTTAAGGAACCTATTATTAATTCTTTCTTTAAGTCTTTATTATATATTAATAGGTATATCTAATAATATATTATTACGCTTTTTATCGCTATATAGGGGTAGGGTCCTATAGGACCTAATTATATTACTTATATTATTTAATTAAAGGTCTAATTATATAGCTCTTATTATTATTATATTAATAATTATTTTATTAAAATTAATACTTTAGTAAGTTAATTTTATTAATTATTTAGGGTTAATAATTAGAAGATTAAACTAAAAGAATTATAGCTCCCCTTAAGGTTCTTATACTCTCTATTTAATTAAGAGATAGCTTATTTATTTAGAATAGAGTTAATTAAATAAGGCTATTAATATCTTTAGCTCTTCTTCTTAGAGAGTTTATTAAGGCTAATAATTAGTATCTCTAGCTCTTTTTTTTAGAGATTATATTAAGGTAGGAAGCCTTACTATTAAATTATTATTTATTATAAATAGCTTAACTTAATAGATTATAGCATTATTATAGCTATATATAATATAGTAATAACCCTTATTAATTTAATATATTAAGATCCTTAGTCTAGGTATAGGGCTTTACTATTTTAATTATTAATAAATATTAGGTACCTTTAATCGCCTTTATGGGCTATAATAAAGTTAAGAATATTAATATATATTTTAAAGATTAAATTCTTTTTAGCCTTTTATATTAAATTTTAAGTTATTATAATAGAAAAAAATATTATAGTATTATTTAAAGAGGTTAGGCTTATTCCTCTTAATCTAGAAAGTATAATCTTAAAGCTTAATATATAGCTATAGATATTAATATTAATTAAGGAGGTAATTAATTAATCTCTTAGGCCTTAAGGACCTTAAGGATTATACTTAAGATATAATTTTAATTTAAATACCTTTAGAGATAAATTAAAAGGTATTAAAATAACTCCTTAAAGTTAATTCTTAAAGTATTAAAGTCTCTTAAGAAAGGGATAAAGGTAATTATATATTAAGTTACCTTATTAGCTATTAAAAATAAAGACCTTTAGGAGGTAAATAAGATATTTAGCTAATACTAAAAGGTAAAAAGAATCTAGCTATAGAAAAAAGAGGTTATAATAATAAAGAAAGAAAGGTAAATAATTAATTAAATAGATATTAATATATAAATAATAGCTAATTATTATAAAATAATAATTAAGGGAGGTTAATATAAATATTTAATATTATAATATCTATAGTAAGTCTAGATATAATATAAAGATCTATTAAATAATAATTAAGATATCTAGGGAAGAATATAATAAATAGTTTTAATTAATTAAATAATTTATTATATTTTTATTATAATCTCTAGCTTAAAGGTTAGGATTTTTATTATATTTATATAATTATTATACTTACTTATTATATATATTATAAGATTAATTACTTTATAATTTTTATTAATAAAAAGAATTAAGGTATTATATTTAATCTTATAATTATAATAGGATATTATTTAGTACTTAGGTATTTATAATTATATAGGTTTAATTTATATCTTAATTAATAAATTAGCTAAATAATCTCTTTTAATAGAGAAATACCTTATTAAGGAGATATTAACTTAATAGATTAAACATCTTAAATTTTTACTTAAGATAATAAAGAAGTTATATAGGGGTAAATATAAGATAGTTTTTTCCCTAAAGAGATATAATCTAAATATTATAATAAACAGAAATAATAAAATTAATAAATAATTATATATATTATAAAATAATTTTATTAATTAAAAGAAAACCTTAAATAAATTAAAAAAAAATTAAAAAATAAATAAATTAAGAATATTTTATTATAATATTATATTTATAAAAAACTCTTTATAGAAAAACTTAAGATAAAATTATTATTATATATATTATAACTTAGAAATTTAATTTATTAATAAGAAATAATTTAGCTTTAATAAACTCTATTTACTTCATATAATATAATTATTAATATTAAAGAAATATATTAAAGATATAATATAGAAAGGATATATCAAGGAAAATAAGTTCTTTATTAAATACCTTATTATATTTATTTTAAAGAAAAATAATAAATATAGGCTTTATATAAACTTTAAAATATTTAATATTATTATAATTAAAGATTATATATTATTTCCTTTTATTAATAAATTAAAGGATTAATCTTTTAAAATAAAATATTTTATTATATTTAACCTTAAGAGAGCCTATAATTTAATTTAAATTAAGGAAGAATATATAAAAAATTACTTTTTATATTAAATATAGATTTATTTAAATACTTTATTATACCTTAAAGACTTATTTATAAGTATATTAGGCCTTAAAGGCATAATTAGGGTGAAACTATAGATAAAGGTGAGTCTATATTAATATATAGACTTTAACTTATTAGGTTCCTATAGAGGGCCTAATAAGAAGAGTTTTAGCTAGCTTAATTATATAATATAAGCTAGGGTTTATCTATTATCTACCCTTATTGGTCTATCTCGCGATAACCTTATAATTACCTCCCCTCTAGAGGCCTTAGTCCCTAAGGCCTTTAATAATTATTTATTCTTAAAATAACTTCCTTTAATATTATAGAAGCTTTTATATAATAAAGATAAATTTCCTCTAAGAATTTCCTTATTATCTTTATTAAATATATCTTTATTATATATAAATAAATAAAAATATATTTATTAGTCCTTTAATAATTAATTATTAGTATTTACCTTTTATAGCTATAGCCTCTCTATAGTAATACCTTATTATTATCTATATAAATCTTATAATCTCTTTTATATTTTTTAGTTATTATTAACTTAATTTTATTATTTTTTATCTCTATTTCTTTATAATTAATAATAATAATAATACCTATTTTATAATACTTTTACCTTAACTCTATAATATCTACTCTTTTTTCCTATATCTATATCTTCTAAAGCTATTAATTTAATTTAAATCGCGGCTTTAAGGATTTAAAGCTTAAGTATAAGCCTTACCTTAGTTATATCTATAATCTATATAAGGATAGCTAATTACTTTATATAACCTATATAGATAAAACTAAAAATTAAGGCTATTATATTTATTATAACTTATAGAATATTAAGTATAATAATATAAATCTTACCTTATATTTATTAATATATTTATTAATATTCCTCTAGATCCTTTATAAGCTTTAGGGTATTCTTTAATTCTATTAGAACTTTATTATTATTTTTTACTCCTTTAACCCTATAATATCTATAAACCCGGCGAGTATTCTTATTTTTATTACCTATAATTATATTATTTAGGCCTTAAATAAATATAATACTGCTTAAAATACCTTTATTAAATACCTAAAGAACCTTATTATTAATATTAATAAGATAAATATTACCTTATATAATCTATAGGAGTAATAATCTTATCGCGAGATTATAACTACCCTCGCCCTCTATAAGGTATATTATTTAATATTTACTTAATATTCCCTTATTAATCTCTTCTATAGACTAATATTATTTAAGACCTTATTAACTTTAAGAACTATATTAAGGCTATTTAGCCTCCCTATATCTATAATAATATTAAGACTTAGGCCCTTAAGTAGGTATTAATTTACCTAAAGATTATTAAGATTATTATTATTTATAATAAGAAGGCCTCTATTAATCTATATATTAATTTCTTTATTACCTTTATTATTAAGATCCTTAATAATTAAGGTAAATAATCTCCTTTAATAGCTATTAAGTATATTAATATCACGTTAATTAAGCGCGAAAGTAAATATAAAGCTAATAATAATAATAATAATAATAATAATAATAATAATAATAATAATAATAATAATAATAATAATAATAATATTAATATTAATATTACTACCTCTTATATTAATACCCCTTAAGCTAGGTATATATTCTATTATTACTTTATAGTTATTTACCTTTATATAGAGGTACTCTATTTTATTCTCTTATATTTTTATATTTTATAGGTAGTATTTTTATAACTTTAATAAGAGGCTTAATTACTTTTACTCTTTATTAGCTCGCCTAAATATTATCTTATTTCTTATATACCTTTTTTATAATCCTATAGTACTTCTTAATTATTACTTATATATTTTCTAGGTAATAATCTAATTCTTAGGTATTATATTCTATAGGCTAGCCTTTCTATTTTATAAGATATTATTTTTTATTATTAATCTCCTTATAATTAATAACTTCTTCTACCTTTTATTTATTAGGCTTATCCTTAAGCTTTAATAAAGTAGTAATATCTTTACCCTATATTCTATCGTCTTTCTATAATTCTAGGAATAATATATAGAAAATATTATATATTCTCTTATAGAGTTTTAATAATTTAATATTATATACTTATTTATTATATTTCTTAAGGATCTTAACCTTAATAAATTAAGGAGCTAACTTATAGTTTTTAAAATATTAATTCCTTATAGAGATACTAATATACTATTTATAGATATATACCTATAGCTTATACTTTATATTATAGTATTTAGCCTATAACTTAATTACTTTCTCTTAATATTTATATATTTAGTCTCTAATTTATTATAGTATTATGATATATTCTATAATACCTTATACCTTAATTAGCTTAATAGTTAGGATATAGTCTATATATTTTAGGTAGTACCTAAAGAGTATATATATAGGTAAGACCTTAATAATAAAGTAATAGCTATTATTATAGGTAAAGGCTATATTAAGTAATTAAACTACCTACCTATATAGCTTATTAATAATATAAGCCCTTAGGTATTTAATTAAGGTCTAATAAATTTACTTAATTTAGCTATTAACCTATAGATAATATATAATTAATAATTAGCGATATATCTCTCTTATCTCTATAAAAAGCCTTTAGAACTTACTAATAATAATTTTATCTCTATTATTAATAATACCTTCTAATATATTAAATCGGGCTTCTATATACTTATATAATAATATAGCTAGCCCTATAGCTCTTAAGGTCTTTATAGTCGGGATAAATAATATATATTTAGTTATTTAATATATAATTATAAGGATTATATTATATACCTCCCTATTACTTTATTAACTTAAGGGTAATCTAATAATAAAGTCTATATTAATCTCTTAAAATAGGTATAATAATAATTATAGCGATTATAGCTTACTATAGAGCTTATACCTTATTACCTTAATATCTTAATATATAAAGTAACTCTTAATATACTCTCTTATATTATTAATAAGACTTAATTAATAGAATTTTCTCTTTATTAAAGCTAATATTTTCTTAGATCCTATATACCTAGCCCTAGGGTTATTATAATATTAATAAAATACTTTTAGTCTTAATACCTCTTATTTTAAGATAATAAATTATCCCTTATACTTTAATAGCCTAAGGTCCTTAATAATATATCCCTTATATTAGCTAATAGCTCTATATACCTTTTCTATAATCTTAAGATAATATTAATCTTAACTTTATAATTCCTTAATTAATACCTTAAGCTTATATATTAATTATAAGAGAAATATTATTTCGCCCTCTATAAATTATCTTATAATAGGATATAGGATATATTATTTTAATATAATAACTCTAGCTCTAGATAATTCCCTAGAGGCTTAGCTTAAGTCCTCTATCTTTTAAGTATTTTATAGAGATTAACCTCTTATCTCTCTTATTTATCTATAAGTAATAATAGCGGAAATAATATAATAATAAGTATAATACTTCTATATAGGCTTACTAAAGGGGATAGGGCCCTTTATTATAGCTCTAGCTTCTAGGATATATACCTAGGTAATACTATCTATATCTTTATTAATCTTAATATTAGCGATATAATATTAAGCGGAATATAAAAGCTTATATATTAATAATAGCTTCTTCTTTAAGGTAAAGAGGATATCTTTATATAAGATCTCACCCTTTATATAATCTAATCTTTAAGAGAGACTATTAATAAGGTTCTTTAAGCTAGCCCTATATTTAATATTAAAATTAAAGGTAAAAAGCTTATATATCTATTTTATAAATCTACCTTTAAGCTCTTTCACCGATATATCTATAATATTAATAAGGGCCTAATAATTAATTAAGATAAAGAATTTATCTAAGAGTCTTTATAGGTAATAACTCTAGTACTCTAGGCTCTCTATAATAATAAGGAGCTCTTATTAGCCTATAGCCTATCTTTATTTTTAGTCTTTAAGCTTCCTTAATAAATAGGCGATAGGGCACTATATATTACCTATATATTATATAAAGATACTTAAGATAGCTTTAATAGATATATTAATTTTAACCTTAATCTTTAGTGCTAGATCTTAATATTAGAGAATAATTATAAAGTAAAAGGCTTATTTAATAGCTTAAAATACCCCTTTAGCCTCTTCTATTTAATAAAATAAAATAATCTATTTTTTATTTTTATTCTCTTTAAATATCTTAATAAAGGGCCTAATAATCGCTAAATAATAAGTAATAAACTTCCTATAGAAGTTATAGAATCCTAGGAATATTTAAATATCCTTAAAAGATTTAGGGGTCTATTATTTAGCGATTAATTTAATATATAAAGGCTCTATTTTAATACCTTCCTATATAATAATATATCTAAGGAATTTTACACTCTATTAAAAGAACTTATATTTTAAGAGCTTTCTATAGAGCTAAGCTTTAGTAAGCCTCTTAAGAACTTTATATAAATACTTTATATATTCCTCTTTAATCTAAAAATAGATAATATTATTTATATATATAATATAATAGATATTAAGCTTATCGGTAAGTATTTTATAGATATAGTCTTAAAATATAATAGATATATTAATAAGTCTAAAGGGTATAATAATATATTTAAAGTACCTATATTTTATATAGAAGGTAGTCTTTTATCTATTAGCCTTTTTAATTATAATCTTATAATAAGCTTTATAAATATTAATCTTTAAGATCTATTTAATATTATTAAGTCTATTTAATAAGTCGCTAATAAATAAAAGAGGGTATTAATTCTTAATTATAACCTTATTTAATCCCCTATAATTAATATAAAGCCTTAGCCTTCTATCTTTCTTAATAATAAAGAGAATTAAGGCCTCTATTATACTTATAGAGTATTAAATCCTCCTATTTATTAGATTCTCCGCGATATATATATATAAAGCTTTATATTATACTATATTTAGAGGGTAAATTAAGCTATATAATAGGTTCTTACTCTTAATTAAATTAATCTTATATATTACTTTTAGGAGTATAGGTACAACGTACATAATAAGTAAGCGCCGCAGATAAATAAGCGCCGCACTTTTCCCTCCTATATCTAACTTTTCATTTAATCAATTAATTCCTAACCACTTAATATATTAAACTCGAATATTAAAGCTAGAACCCTTCTTACCCTCTAGGCCCTTTAAAATAACCTAAAACTAAGCATCCGATATACTATAAATACCTATATAGTCAATAAGCGATAACTATATCGGCGATAGAATAGTATTTAATCTTAACTAAATACTATCCCTAAATTATATAAGCTATCTAACCTAGAGAAATAGATCCTTATTTACTTTATTCTTAACTTAGATTCATAAGGATTTCCCCCCTAGCTATATAGTATTAAAGATATAGCTAATTAATTACTTACTAACTACGATATATTATTAATTAATATATACTAGGCTTTAAACTTTATTAAGTAATACCTAGACCTTAAGATATATTTTTTTCGGAAATATAATTATTAGAGAGCTAAATATAAAGATCTAATTATTATCTATAATTAATTTCAGCTTATAGTAAATATAATCGCAAAATATAGTATTTAATTAAATAATATCTATAACTTTAATAAGATTAATTTTATAATAGGTATAATTTAAAGTAGAATAATTATTATAGGTATAAATAAGTATAAAAAGCTAAAATTAATATAGCCTAAAAACTAAAAATAGATTATAGTAATCTAAATAATTAATATAAAAGGCTAATTAATCCCGCTATTTATTATTAATATAGGCTAATATTACCTCACTAATTAATACTAAAAAAATAACCTCCCGGGCGATTAAGCTATTATAATAACCTAAAATAGCTAGACTAATAATAAAATAAGTCTTAAATAGCTTAAGTATTTTAACTAATATATAATTAATTAATTAATTAATACCTATTATCTCTTAATCCTTAATAGCTATAAAAGTTATTACTTTATTAAATTTAAGAGATATTATAATAATAATAAGATTATCTAGCTTTATATACTACCTTATTTATCTTACTTACTTTAGCTCCTTAATATTATATACTTTAGTATTCTTAAGAGGGCTTATAGCCGAGAAATAGAGTATATAATTAAAAGCTCTATAATATATATTTTAAAGATTAAGTTCTTTCTAGCCTTCTATACTATATTTTAAGCTACTATAATAGAAAAGAATATTAAGGTATTATTTAAAAGGGCTAGTCTTATCCCTCTTAATCTAGAAAGTATAATCTTAAAGCTTAATATATAGCTATAGATATTAATATTAATTAAGGAGGTATTTAATTAATTAACCTCTTAGGCTTTAAGGACCTTAAGGACTATACTTAAGGTATAATCTTAATCTAAATACCTTAAGAAATAAATTAAAAGGCATTAAAGTAACTCCCTAAAGTTAATTCTTAAAGCCCTAAGGTCTCTTAAGAAAGGGATAAAGATAGTTATATATTAAGTTACCTTATTAGCTATTAAGAATAAAGACCTTTAGGAGGTAAATAAGATATTTAGCTAGCGCTAAAGGGCAAAAAGGACCTAGCTATAGAAAAAAGGGGTTATAATAATAAAGGAAGGAAGGGAAGTAATTAATTAAATAGATATTAATATATAGGTAGTGGCTAAATTATCGCGGAGTAATAATTAAAGGAGGTTAATATAATTAAGTATTTAGTATTATAATATCTATTAATAGCCTAGCTATAATATAAGGACTTATTAAATAGTAATTAAGATATCTAGGGAAGAATATAGCGAGTAATTTTAATTAATTAAATAGTTTATAGTATTTTTATTGCGATATCTTATAAAGAGGTAAGGAAAAGTATGGCGCTTACTTATCTGTGGCGCTTACTTATTATATATGTTATTCTTTATTATTTATTTATTAAAGAACCCCTTAAGTCCCTTAAGTTCCTCTAGGAGGTCTTTAGGTATCTTTAATATTAGGTCTTTAGACTTAATAAGCTTCTTATTAGCTAGCTCCTTAAGTATAAGGAAAGAAGTAATATATAATATATATGCCCTCTCTTTATTTTTAATAATCTCTTATATAAAAGATAAAGGGTCTACTTCTATTATTATAGCGTATTATTATTTATTAATTATATAATCTATTATAATCCCCTCTTAGCTTATAGAATAATAGGCTATAATAAGATTATATTTAGTATTCCCTATTTCTATATTAATCTATATTTATTAGATCTTCTATAGTTAGCTATATAAGTTAATAAAGAAATAGTTAATCTAATAGGTATTACCTATATAGGTCTTATTACCTTAAAAGGACTTAAGATTAAGGGCTATATAATCTATAATAGGCTTAAGTCTTAGCCTCTTTATTAGCTTTATATTAATTAAATTAATCTTAGAGGCGATATCTATAAGAACTATAACCTCCTCTTCTATAAGCCTATAGAGAATTAATATAGAAGTAGATATAATTTTTCTAGTTAGGACCTATTTTTAAATAAGAGATATCAATAATTTAGGTTTAACCTCTATATACTTTAGTTTTTTAATAAACCTAGCTCTTTAGCCTTAATATAGTTAATCTTTATTATTAAGGTCTTTTCCCCTATAGGAGTAATATTAATTTATAGGCTTAAATAATACTTTAATAATCTATAGCTTAATCTTCTATATTTAAAATACTTAATAGCTATTTATTTATTATTATAATATTAATTAAATATTTAGCCTAATTAGCTAGATTAACTTAATAGGCCTTATAAATATCTTAATAGAGTATTATATCTAGAGAAGCTACCTCCTTAATAGCTTACTTTATAGCTTCCCCTATAAAAGGATAAGCTCTTTTTAGCTAATAATTTAGTGGTATTTAGCGATTATTTCTATTACTATCCCTATAGTTAGGTTATTAATTAGCCTTAAGTATATTTAATAGCTTAAGTAATATTTTATCTCCTCTTAATATTAATATTACTTTTCTATAGCTCTTTCTTAACTTAAGGAAGAAATTAATAAAAATAATAATAGACTATTAAAGTACTCTCTTCCTATTTATATTTCTCTAATAAAAGTATATAGAAGGCTCTTTATTATATAAAGTATTATATAGAGGACTCTCCTTCTTTATATTAAATTATTTTAAGCTTATCCTTTATTTCTCTCTCTTAAAGTTTTAAGTTAATATATTACTTTATAATAAAGTATTTAAAGTCTTTTTATATTAGCTCCTTTTTATTAAGTAAGTAACCAGCATAGGTCCTCTATATGGTTTATAGGGTATAATATAGCTTATTATTAGCTTACTTAATCTTCTATATATCGGTCGCTTTAATATATAGTTAATTATTAATATTAATAGCTTTAAGCTAATTTATAATCTTAATTACCTTAGTATTCTCTTTAAGGCGCTTATAATTATATATTAAGAGTTTATCTTAATTACCTTAGCTAATATTTATTAAGTAACTTATTAATACCTTAAGTATCTTTATCTATATCTTAGCCTAATTAGCTAGGAACTTAATAGATATATCGGCCTAAATATCCTATCTCTTTTATCTTTTATTATATTATCTCGATTACCTTAATTAATAGCTTAATTAATAGGATAGGTTGGATTAAGAGCTTAAGCTTAATAATAATAATAATAATAATAATAATAATAATAAGTTATATTAATAATATAATATAGAATATCCTCTCTTAAGAGGTATAATTAGCTATATTAACTCTAAATAATATAATTATTAATCTTAATTTAATAGATAATATCCTTTAATAATAATATTAAGGAATACCCTTTAAGTACAATAAAAATACCTTATTTAAATATATAGGGATAATTATTCCTATAGATTAGCTTATCTAAGTCTATTAAGTTAGGTATATTAATAGGTATAATAATCTCGGGAGGCTATATATATATACTTTCTAGTATATTATTAGCGAAGGGCTACTTAAGTATCTCTTAAGTAAGGCTTAAAATAATTTTAGGTAATCTATCTATCTTAATTCCGCGCTAATCTTCTATAAGGAGTAGAAGTTAAAGAATTATAAGTATATTAGGTCTTAAAGGTATAATTAAGGTAAAACTATAGATAAAGGTAGGTCTATATTAATATATAGACTTTAACTTACTAGGTTCCTATAGAGGGCCTAGCGAGAAGAGTTTTAGCTAGCTTAGTTATATAATATAAGCCGGGGTTTATTTATTATCTACCCTTATCGGTCTATCTCGCGATAACCTTATATTATTAATATATTAATTATATTTTAATAAATAATTAATAATATACTATAGGAATACCTAGATATATTTATTATATATTATTTAAATAATATTTTTATCTTTTCTAAGATAAAAGAAAAATATATAAAATATATCTATAAGGTATTAAAAATACTATAAGATATTAATATATTAATAAAACCTAAGAAAAGTAAATTCTATAGCTTAAAAATAGAATTTCTTAAATATATTATCTTTTATAATAATATATCTATAGACCTTAAGAAGGTCTTAGTAATTAAAGAATAAAAGGAATTAATAAATATTAAGGAAATATAAGCCTTTTTTAGTTTTATTAATTATTATTATAGATTCCTTAAGTAATTTAGAAAGATTATTATATTATTAATTAACCTTATACAAAAGAATAAAATATTTATATTTAGAAATAAAATATAAAAAGCCTTTTAGCCTATTAAAGAACTTATTCTTAATAAATTAATACTAAGAATATTTAATTTATCTTAATAAATTAAATTTAAAATAAATACCTTAGATTTTATATTAAAAATATAAATTAAATAATAAGAGAATAAAGGACTCTTATATTTAATTATATTTTACTCCTATAAGCTATATAAAATAGAATGTAATTACGCTATCTATAATAAAGAATTCCTTATAATTAATAATATCTTTAAGGAATTCTAATATTATCTCCTTAGAAATACTTACTAAATTAAGATATATATAGACTATAAGAATATTTTTTATTTCATAAAAACTTAAGAAGTTAGTAAATAATAATTATAATATATTAAATTCCTTTTAGAATTAAGTTATATTATTATTTATATTAAGGAAATAAAAAATAATAAAGCTAATATTAATAGCTAGTCACTTAACCTAGATACTAAAAGGATTAAAGCTAAGAATAATTATTATATTTTATATTAAAAGGATAATGTGCTTAATAAGCAAGCGCTATAGTTAAATAAGCGCCGCACTTTTCCTAACCTCTCTTATAGAAATCGCAATAAAAATACTATAAATTATTTAATTAATTAAAACTATTTATTATATTCTTCCCTAGATATCTTAATTACTACTTAATAGGTCCTTATATTATAATTAATCTTATTATAGATATTATAATATTAAACCCTTAATTATATTAACCTTCCTTAATTATTATTCCTTAATAATTTAGCTATTACCTATATATTAATATCTATTTAATTAATTATTTATCTTCTTCTTTTATTATTATTACCCCTTTTTTCTATAATTTAGTCCTTTTTACCCTTTAGCGCTAGCTTAATATCTTATTTACCTATTTAAATTCTTTAACTCTAGCCTTAAGTAAGATAACCTTATATATAATTATCTTTATTCCCTTAGAAGAAGACTATATAGCTTCTAGAATTAACTCTAGGGAGCTATTTTTATACCTTATAATTTATCTCTTAAGGTATTTTAATTAAGATTAAGCCTTAAGTATAGTCTTTAGGGTCTTTAAAACTTAAGGGGTTAATAATTTAGCTACCTCTTTAGTTAATATTAATATCTATAGCTATATATTAAGCTTTAAGATTATACTTTCTAGGTTAAAAGGAATAAGCCTAGCCGCTCTAAAGGCTAATTTAATTTTCCTTTTTATTATAATAGCTTAAAATATAATATAAAAGGCTAGAAAGAATTTAATCTTTAAAATATAAATTATAGAGTATTTAATTAAATACTTTTTTTAGCGATAAGTATTCTTAAATATATTAAAATACTTAATATTAAGGGGCTAAAGTATATAAGATAAATAAGGTAATATATAAAGCTTAATAATTTTATTCTCTTTATAATATCTCTTAAATTTAATTAAATAATAACTTTTATAGCTATTAAGAATTAAAAGATAATAATAATTATTTAATTATTTAGCTATATATTAATTAAAGTACTTTAGCTATTTAAGATTAATCTTATTATTAATCTAGCTATTTTAAGTTATTATAATAATTTAATCACCTAAGAAGTTATTATCTTAATATTAATTAATAAGGTAATATTAGCCTATATTAATAATAAATAGCTAAATCACTTAGCCTTCTATATTAATTACTTAAATAGCTATAATTTATATTTAGTTTTTAGGCTATATTAATTTTAGCTTTAAATACCTTTTTAAGCCTATAATAATTATTCCGCTTATAATTATATCTATAAGAAAGTTAGTCTTATTAAAGTTATAGATATTATTTAATTAAATATTATACTTTATAATTATATTTATTATAAGCTAAAATTAATTATAAATAATAATTAAATCTTTATATTTAGCTCTTTAATAATTATATTTCCAAAAAAAATATATCTTAAGTTTTAGGTATTAGTTAATAAAGTTATAAGCTTAATATATATTAATTAATAGTATATTATAGTTAGTAAGTAATTAATTAGCTATTTCTTTAATATTATAAAGCTAGGGGGAAATCCTTATAAATTTAAGTTAAGAATAAAGTAAATAAGGATCTATTCCTCTAGATTAAAGAGCTAATATAACTATAGAATAGTATTATATTAAGATTAAATACTATACTATCGATAGTATAAAGTGCGATAGTAGACCTTATAGATAGTTATAGCTTATTAGATATTTAATTCAGGGGTCTTTTATATAGCCTAAAGGGTAAGAAGTATTTTAGCCTTAGTAAATATTTATAATATATTAAGTAGTTAAGAAATAATTAATTAAATAAAGAAGATATAAGTTAAGGGATTTTTATAATACTTATATAATTATAATACTCGCTATATATATATATTATAGTTAAATAATATATAATTTTATTATAACTTAAATTAATAGATCTTCTTTTATTAATATAACTTAATATTATTATTAGCTTAAAGGAAAAAGTATATAAAGAAATAAATTAAAATTAATTAATTAACGATAATTTAGCTTAAGAAATAGTCTTAAAGGTAAGAATTAATAAAAGGGGAGAGATTATATTATAGCCTAAAATATCCTCTATTATATATTTAAATATTCCCTATATTTCTCTTTTTTATTATATTAATTACTTAGACCTTACTTCTATAAGTGCGAGGCCCCTTATATATATATAATACCTATTATACCTTAAATAGATATTTTAGCTTCTTTAGCTCTTAACTAGACTTTAGTTATATTTAAGACCTTCTTAACCTATTACTAAGATATAATAACCCCTCTATATAGTAATGCCTAAATGCCCTATTAATAATAAACCTAGTATACCTAGTTTATTCTCTTAGAAAACACTAGACGTTATACCCCCTGTTTTACTTTAATTAATATTATTAATGCGGGCTACTTAAACTTATAGCATTTAAAAACGAAATCTTAGTGTTATTGCTTTCATCTTATATACTCACTTAAGCAAGCTTTAATACTCGAGTCAGTCTGCAACCAGCTAATGCTTGCCAGTTGGTCTCGACTCATAGTCACGTGCCCAGTTTTCAACGAGTCTTGCGAGTTCACGCTAACTATGAATCGGCCAAGTCCCGGCTGAAAGGGTCGGCGACTGGGGTCATGAGCTGAGAGCACGCACAGAGAACAAACAGCTCGCAGGGGTTAGGGCCATGCAGATTAAAATGAGGCTTTTTTCTTCCCCTCCGTCTGGTCTGTGAATGATGACACACGGCTGAAAAAGCAAACCTCTCTCAAAGCGGCCGACCCTGCATCTGCCCTCAAGGGTGAAGCCAAGACCACACCACCACACGATAAATGCGGGCAAGGCATGGCTTCTCCGTCACCATCCCCCTCCCCAGCAACCTCCCTCCCGCATTCCTCATTGGCTGGCTGCAGCGCTACACGCCGACGTTGGAGCACAACTTCTCCGTCTTCCGCTTCTTCGAGATCCCAACGGACCAGAGCTCGATCGACGACGACCCTTACATGGGACCCTGCGACGCTACTGTCCGCACGTTCCACTGCCACGAGCTGTACGTGCTGAACCCGGGTCTCACAACGAGCATGGACTGGCCTATCGCCTATCGATCGGTTCCCAACGGGATACGCCTGCGCGTGTCGGCGCCAAATGGGAATGTCATCCGGTCGCAGTGGATTGTGCGCCTGGCTCAAGATCAAGCTGTAGCACATTCCACCAGCGAGCCCCCCTCAAATTCAACTGACAAGTGGGAGCTGTACGACGAGGGTTATTTGGAGGGCAATAGGTTGATAATGGCCTTTTCCAGCAGGTATATTGACATGGTACATGACATCCAGTCCAAAAGCATTATCGAGGCGGCGCTGCATGATTATGTGACTGGGCCACCCACGTAGGTGGTAGAATGACGAATACAATATTGATCAATATCGCTGTATGGAGTGTGCTGTGGTAGTAGGGGAACTTGGAGTGATGCTGGGGGCCTTGTAGGCCTGATTCGTATGAACTGACGGATAAGAGCTCAAGTATCTCAACAGCACAGATGCGTTACAACGGGTGCGGCAACAATACGCGGATAGCAAGACAACAGGAACTTCGGCAGGCCTTATGAATATCAGAGATCGTGGTCTTCCTCTCGATCTCATCGTCTAGTTTTGGTTGTTTTTAATCAGGATAGCGCTTTGAAGAAATCATCAATCTTCATCCTCCCAACAGAGCCCCTCGGTCATAGTGCCGCGAGTGCCCAGTCTCAATCCATCCCGATGAATAATCGCCTTCACGACCTAACCATGCCAATTATCAGTATCCATTACGTACAACAATCAACCTCCCAACTTACCTTCCCGCCACGCATATCGGCCAAGGCCTTCTCAAAGTCCTTGACCGAGTAAACGGTGCAAAGCTTCTCGATTAGGAAATGGCCGTTCCGATGAAGTTCCGTCAACTCGGGTATAAACTAAACACCGGATGTTAGGCACCAGCCAGCCCGACAACAGTTCATGGATGCTCACCTTTTGGGGATGTGAACCGCCCTCAACAACACCAACGTATCGCTTGTTCTCAAGCAAAAGCGTCTGGGGTTCGATTCGGACAACGGTGTTTGGCGGCGGCACACCAACACTCGTCGCCGTACCTCCTGGGGCAAGACACCCGAATAGAGACTCGATAACGGGAATCAGACCAGTGCAGTCGATAGCAAAATCGGCCCCTCCATCCGTGATCTCCTTGATCTTGGCTTCGATGCACCCCTCGCCACATGTCCTCGAGTTTACTACATGTGTCGCGCCAAACTCCTTGGCGTTGGCCAACTTGTCACCCACCACATCCACTGCCACAAGTTGCTAGACCTGAAGGTACGCCGCAGCCATCAGCGCAGCGATGCCAACGCTGCCCATGCCAAAGATGACTACCGTCTGGGCCTTGTCCGGGTTGAGTGCATTGAGAATCGTGCCAGCCCCTGTCTGAAAGCTTCAGCCCAGAGGGGCGTAGTATGCCAACGACTCAGGGTGCGGACACCTGACGACGCTCCTCTCAGCCACAACAGACACCCTCGCGAAGGAAGAGTGACCAAAGAACTGACTCCGCACAGCTCGGCAGTCCTCAAGCCGAGCGGGGGTCGAGCCGTCAGAGAGGCGGACTGACCCAACGTTCACAGGGGAATGAATGTGGCAGAAGGATGGCCTGCCCGCCAGGCACTTCTTGCACTTCCCGCAAACGTTGAAGGAAAGAAGTACATAGTCACCGACTCGGAGGGACTTGTCCTTGACGTCGCTACCCAGGGCGCGGACAATACCCTCACCTTCGTGACCAAAGATGGCAGGGTATTCGACTCCAGGAATGAGGCTGTTCTGTAGAAGAACATCCTAGGCAGAGTGAGTCGCTCGACTTGATGGGGACGTGGAATGGAATGACATACTGTATGTGTGGCAAATTCCAGAGTATTTCATCTTGACAAGCACTTCGTCCCCCCGAATCTCACCTAGAATGATAGGTCTCATCTCAAATTTGTCACCCGGTTTCTCGGTGACGAGCGCCTCTGTGGCGATATGGGTGGGTGATGCCATGGTGCAGGAAGGCGTGAAGGCAAGGCCGATGATATCGCACAGGACAGAAATTTGGACGTGTTTAAACGTTTGGCTAAAGTGAAACTTGATAGTGAGTTGATGGACGGCTATATGTACATGTCGCTCATCGGCCTCCAAGCAGAAAACACGCGTTTGCATGCCATCAGTCATGGTGTCTGGACCCAAGCCCGACCGACATGCTGGAACGTCTTTCTGACCCTCAACCCCTCTACACCCGCGACTCACTGACGAGTAACACCTCGGCAAGGCCCTTGTAGCCTTAGTTTAGGATCGGGAGCGGGGAAGTGCAGATTCTGGGGAGATTCTGGGGTATAATCCGGGGTGGTGGGGGCTCTCAGCTGATGTCCGCATATCCGAGTATCCGGCTGTGCGATGGTTGAGATCTTGGCTCAACTGATATGGCACTTCGGTCGAGCGCATGGGCTCGAGCGTTCGAAAACGTCGTTCCGAACAGTGTCACAACATCATGACTGGTGGCAATCTAGAACAAGCTGCAATAAGCTGTACTTCATCGAAAGACGGTCAAATATAAGATGCTCTCCTCGGCGTTTTCTAATCTTCCTGTGCCCTCTCATGCATTAACGATCTCATGGCAGACATCAGAAGTCATCGTTTCGTCAAGAGCGAGGACAACTCCCACCGCGTGCTCGTTCCCCAGCCCTCCAGTTCGGCGCATGGCCCCCTGAACTGGAGCACTCTGTGGAAAGTCTCTGCCCTCGTTGCCGTGTCGACCATGAGCTTCATATAGGGGCTTTGCGCCGCTGGCTCTCGGGCCGATGTTTGGCTATCTGATGGAGGACTGCAATACCCCTTTGACCAACGTCATCCAGTTTATTGGAGTGGCCACCTTGGTTCTTGGCTTTAGCAACCTTTTCTGGTAAGTGGATGCGGTGGAATAGGGTGATCATCTTGAGCTGGCAGCAACTGATGGATGATCTGTCAGGCTCGCCGTTTCCACGTCCTTTGGCAGACGCCCCATCTTGATCTTGTCCCAGATCGTCCGTCTGGCGTCTCATATCTGGCGGGCAAGGGCTACAACATGCAACGGATTCATGGGTGCTGCCATGTGAGTTTCACCACGCGAAAACGAAGCCCAGCCATTAACTATTTAAACAACCTTGCAGTGTAAGTGGCATTGGCTCAGGCCTTGGGGGACCATCCAGCCGAGCGTCATCCTAGAAATCTTCTTTCTCCACGACTGTGGCAAGTGGAACACCATGTACTGGGCTCTCTACACCGGAGCTCTGATTGTGTGCCCCTCCAAAGCCACGTCATCCCGCCATCTAGCATATCTAGGTCGCACCCATCACCGCCAGCGCCATGGCCGACCACACCGGCTGGCCCTCCTTCTGGTGGTTGAATGCCGCCATGACAGCCGCATCCCTCGTCATCATCATTCTTGGCTTTCCCGAGACTGTACAGCCGTGACGAAACAGCTGAGGGCAAATCCGTCCCACCCATACCTCCTCAAAGGTCCTGGAAGTCGAGCATCAGGAGAAGCAAAAGTCCAATGACGGCTCCAACGAAAGCGTGTTCAATACCGTCAGCGACCCTTACCTTGGAAAGGGCAAGCCGAGCCGGCAGCAGTGGGAGCTTTTCCAACCCAATGCGTCTACCTTCCGATCCATCCTCTACGACGTGTGGATTCCTTGGAAGCTTTTTATCTTTCTGATTGTGCTCTTTGAGTCCTTTGTCGGCAGCTGGAGCTGTAACTTCATCTTCATCCTCAACTTGACCCAGACGCAGGTCTTTTCACCACCTCCTTACAAGATGAGCTCGCAAAACACCGGTTGGTCTCCTTGAGATGAATAGCATGTTCTGCCCAAGCTAATATGATGGACAGGTTTTACCAACTTGTCACTTTTTGTCGGGGCTTTGATCGGCCTCGCGACGACCGGCCCATTCAGTGACTAGGTTTCTGCTCGAGCCACGGCTCGGAATAATGGGATTCGGGAACCTGAAATGCGTCTGCCAGCCATGATTCCCTATGTTCTGGTCATGGCCTAGGCCACATCATCGCAGAAATGGGTACCAGTACAAGTGGCCGTGGCAAGTCATCGTCGTTTTGGGCTATTCCACAGTCGGCATTCAAGTTGCGGCACTCCCCAGCATCAGCAGCACATACGCCGTCGATAGCCATATGCCTGTTGCAGGGTCACTTTTTGTTGCCATCACTGTTAATAAGAATCTCTAGGGATATGGCATGGGGAAGTTCATTACACCATGGACCGAAGCCGATGGGTGAGTGTCCTCTCTCGAACTAGTCGCAGTCTGCATATACTAACGCGTCGTTTCTCTAGTTTTATTATCGCCTTCATGGCTAACATGGCTCTTGCAGTGGTGTGGTGTCTCTTTGGTGTCATGTTCTCTTTCTACGGAAAGACGTTCCGCAGATGGATAAAGGATAGCAATGTGCGCAAGTTGCAGGAATAGTTTGTCACAATGGACAGTATGCATCGCTTAATCTATATATATAGCACATTTCAATCTTAACTTACGGCCAGTAGGTCTTGCTTCTGCTCCTTGACACTGGCAAAAAGCCGAGATTGGTTGAGGCAACCCGCTAGCTACTAACATGGCTTTATATCTCTCCAATTCTTATCTCTTCCTGGCGGCAACTAGAAACGATGCATGTCTTGGAGTTATCGCATTTCGGATAAGAGCTGGTTCTTGAAGGCCATATGTCATTCCTGGGGCAGAGCAAAGTCGAGCATGGTTTCTTTGTTCCTGTTCCTCAAGAATTTGCTCCTGTTTAAAGGTTAAGAAGTCGCAGGACTGCATCTGGGAAAGAGAAGGGTCGTCGTCTTACGAAAATTAACGAATGTCATTGATGTATTAACTATGAGGCAGCGATATATCGCCCTGGATTGGCCATTATTAACTATTGGTATATATCCTACGCTTCGACATCAACTTCCAGTTGGTAGGTCCCGCTTCCCTATTCCGTGATAATCTCATGGGCAATCTTCTCAGCTAATGCATAGACTGTACCCAAGGGGTGACCCGGAATAAGAACAGGGAAGGCCGATGCATCAACAACTCGCAGGCCCTTGACGCCGTACACACGGGCCTTGGAGTCGAGAACGGCCAGCTTGTCTTCGGGCTTGCCCATCTTGCAAGTGCAGGCAGCGTGCCAAACGGTCATGAGGGTGTCGCGAAGAATAGCAAGGATCTGCTCGTCCGTCTGGTACTTAGCGCCAGGGTACACCTCTTTGAGGACAATGTCCTTCAGGGGCGTAGACTTGGCAACCTCGCGCAGTCGTCGGAAAAGGGCGATTGCAACCTCTTGATCGCCCTTATCTCCCAAGAAGTTGGGGTTGATTAGAGGTGCATCCGAAGTCGAGTTGGATTGGAGCGTAATGTTGCCACGAGAGAGAGGTGCAACCAGGGCACCGTTGATGCTGGTGTACTTCTTGCCATCGGTAGGTTGCTGGAGAATAGGGAATGACCAATCTTCCGAGTAGACGTTGAGAGGAATGAACTCAACTTCAGGCCAGTCACTGGGGAAGGTAGAGAGCTTCGTCAGAGTCTCGTTGGAGAACTTGGATCGATAGTTCTTAGGAAGCTTCTCCCAGCCCAGGAGCTCGACCTGGTTGGAAGTTAATGGGCCAGCTTGCTGTCCAGCATAGGCGTCGAGGGCGCCTTGGAACACAGCAGGATCATTGATGGCCGCGCTCAGGGTGTCCTCGAGGGTCTGCACTTCGAAGGATGGTCCAAAGAGAATGTGGTCCCACAGGTTCTGGCCGACGCCAGGCAGATCGGCAACAACCTCGATGTCAAACTCTTCAAGATGCTTCTTGGGACCAATTCCAGAGACCATGAGGATCTGGGGAGACTGGAAAGCACCACCACTGACGATGACCTCATTTCGAGCCGTGAGGGTATAGTCAATACCCAGAGAGCTCACCTCAACGCCGGTGGCCTTCTTGTCATCGTTAAAGAGGACCCGCTTAGCCAGACTCTGGGTATACACCTTGAGGGTCTCGAGCTTCTCGCTGCGAGCGGCCTTGACAAAGTCATCAGAGGCGCTGCGAGTAGCTGTCTTGGGCCGCACTGTGGTTGTGGTGTAGGAGTAGCCGAGCAGCTTGCCGCTGCTAAAGCCATCGATGCTCTCGAGGCCGAGAGACTTGAGACCCTTTTCCACGTAGGTGGCCCATGAGGGGACGTAGTTGGCGTAGCTGACTTGCAGAGGACCTCCAGTCGACGAAAAGGCTGCAGGGTCGTAGTCAGTCGTCACATTGGGGCCACGCTTGGTGTTGTCGGGAGGAGTGAAAGTCGGGCTGCTCTGGAAGTGGGGGAGCATTTGATCCCATCTTTAAACAAGGGGTTAGTTGGATGTGCGCAAGTTCTTCGAGGCAAACAGGATTGCTTACGTGTAGCTTTCATCTCCAACCTCCTTTGCCCACATCTCCATGGTACCGTTGGTTGGTCGGTGGTAGACGAGGAAGTTGAGCTGAGAAGAGCCACCGAGGACCTTTCCGCGAGCATAGTGAATCTCGCGATCATCTGCATTCGTCTGGGGAGTTGTGGTAAATCTCCAGTCTCGCAGAGGGTTCGAGTCGAGAAGACTAGCACCGCTGCCAGCAGTAACGCCACCCGGAGCCGTAGCCAGGATGGGCTTGGCAATCTCAAGAAAAGATCCAGCCTCGACGATGGCAACACTGTATCCAGCCTTGGCCAGTCGGTACCCAATGGTGTTTCCGGCCGTACCTCCTCCCACAACGACGTAGTCGTAGGTGGCATCTACGCCAGGAATACCCCCCAGGGTTCCGAGCTGGCCGACCTTGATTCCATCGCCAGCGAAAGCAGATTGAATGACGGCTTGCAGAGGATCAAGGAGTGCACTAATGAATGGAATTTCGCCAGCCGTGACAAGCGTCGAAAGAGTGACAGCCAAGAACGTAGTATAACGCATGGTGGATGACGATCTTGCAGCGGCAATTGGATATGGGTGATCTGCAATGCAATGCACACGAACCGATGCAAGGCGGGTTCACATTGGTCTTATACAGCCCCTTGCCACGACTCATTGGAGCCGGACAGTTCATGGATACCGAGCAATTCCATGAACTGACTGCATGAATACCCAAGACCCAAGACCCTGCTAACGGTTCCGGCGTGGTTTCATGCGTCCTAGTCCACACTGTTGGCGCTAATCTTCAGCCCGCCGGGCGAAGTGGGTAACTAGGCAGTTCCACAGCAGGGTGCTGCAGCAGAGATAAGGTATCTTATGCGGAGGCTCATCTGGGCAACCGAGATGCTCATGCCATTCAGGTACTACGTAGATTGAACTCTTCGAACATGGCATCTACTCATTGCCACCGCAAGTCTGATTCACCTCCGTCAAGAGCACTGTACAGACACCGTCGAGTGAGAAGAAAAAGGGCAGCT
The DNA here is from genome assembly GCA_020883615.1 of Fusarium virguliforme. Taxonomy (NCBI): domain Eukaryota; kingdom Fungi; phylum Ascomycota; class Sordariomycetes; order Hypocreales; family Nectriaceae; genus Fusarium; species Fusarium virguliforme. Next base: position 69,516 of record JAJHJD010000009.1, on the reverse strand, counting down.
GAGCGCATAACTACACAAGAGTGCTAAATCTCCTTAGCATGGGCAGATGGCAACAAGACGGGCATTTTACCAGGACACCCCAGACAACGCCTACGACCCATGCAACGGAAAGGCCCTATCCATGAACGCCATGTCCAGCGGGCGAACCCGCACCTCCTCAGCCGCCGTTAGGGGTAGGCAAAGGGCACGGGAAGCTCCGGATTCACCGGGTTGTCTCCAGCGCTCCACTGATCACCCTCCCGTAGAAGGGCTGCTTTTTTGGTCACTGTGGAAGCTTGGCCTCCAAAACACAGCATTTGGCCTCACTCAAGTCGTCGCAAAGCATGCGTATTCCCAAGTACCATCGGATACATGTCACAGTGATCTTGTGTTACGGGATGCCTCTCGCGTCATGTCACCTCACGATACGACCTCGCCGGTCGCGAATAACCTTGCGTTGGTCGATGCGGAGGTTACGCTAGTGGTAGATCTGACGCCGATCTCACTTGGCGCATAGTGACGCGAGTCAGGCAGCTCATTCGGGGACAAGCCACCTGCTGAAAAGGGGTTGATTCTGCTCAGAACCAACCGTAAGCGCAATAGCGTGGTTCATGTTTTGAAGTGTCTCGCGTGTGCTCAGCCCTCCAGAGCATGCATCTCTCTTGAAAAGCTGACTTTTGAGTCCAGCATTTGCCGACTGAACTGCCGTGACTCCCAGTCTTCCCTGGTTTCTCTGGCGCGGGTTCACCTCACCACAAGAAGCCAAGTGCAAGTCGGGTAAGCTACTAAAGACCTTTTCAGTCCTCAAGACCGTTCCAGGTTCCATCCATCTCCTCGGGCGCGACTTTGCCGTGACAATCTCAGATACGTAGCTCCTGAACGCGATGCTCTCCTTGGTCATTAACCGAACCTGGACGTTTTCTATTTTAGTACTTATCTTCAGCTAATGACAAGGCTATCTTAATGCATTTCAGGATTCGGAATAATAACACGCCACTCTTTATCTACGATTGCCTTCTGAATTGCGTCATTCAAGCGGTCCGCGACATGCTGAACACGTTCCTCGCCCTGACAATAGGGTAGCGTAAGTGAACTAATTATTGCCATCGGCCGGGATTAGCAACGCCATCCCCAGTCCCGCTTTTAAAGGCACGTGAAGTGACATCGCGCCTGTTCGCCAGGCACAAGTTGTAACGACACGCGGTTCCGCAGCGAACACGACGTCGACCCCAGTATATACTGTAGTCGCTAAGCGCGAACCCAAGTGGCGTGATGGACGGTGACCTTGGACGTCGAATTCAGCTGGTAGGACAAAACGAGGTTCGTCGCAGGGAACCTGGCTTGTCTGTGATGTTGGTATACACAACATTCTGGACAAGTGGCTGGTCAAACTAGTCCCTATCCATGATTGTCCACGTGGTTTGCCGTCGGAATGGCCGGAATTTATCATACGGGAATAGGAGGCCGCCTCTGGCGTACGCCCCAGACGCCACCGGCATCAACAAGGTTGGCCGTTGCCAAGTTATGTTGAAAGCCGACTAGGGAACTGAGGCTACCGTTGGATAACCTGGAGCCCACGTGTACTATGCTGTGCTAAACACTTTAGCATACAGTCCACACGGGCCGACGGTGCTGCAACATCACGTATTGTAATCATGACTAACGCTCTGGATGGGGTTAATCGCCCGACCAGACGAGCCTGACTGCCTGCTTCAGGACCCTGTTCTTCAGTAACAGTTACGCCCCCAGGATGCATTCTAGCCCCTATCTCGCATTATAACACATCACGATGCTTCCCTCAAACGCGCCAAGATCCTCGCCAGTGCATATAGGTTCCATCCCTCATCCCGAAATGGTCGTTCGATGAACTTGCCCTTCAGGATGACTTCTCATGCCACATGTTTCGGTCGGAAGGCTTACTCAAAATCGAGGCAGCCATATGTCCGCTGGCGTAAGTGTGTTCTTCACTACGCTTGATTTACGCACCTGGCGAAAATAAAGTCGCCTCGATGATGTGTCGCGTCTTTCGCATGTGCGTGTACTCCCATCAAGGCCAAAAGCCAAGGCGGATACCTAAACCCCTTTTGTCCCTGTGAACGGGGTTTGACTTGCGAGATGCCGCCCGAGGAAGTTGGGAATATACACACTTGTCTGTTCCCATTCAAATGCCTTCTGCCCAGACTGGCCCTTGTTCAAGCCTTCACATCGGCATTTCATATCTTGTATCCATTATTCGTGAAGCCTGTGTGAAGAGGGTTTCCACGCGCAGCAGCACAGGTCGGAGCAAGGCCATAGCCTCTTCATTCTCCGCCATGTCTCGACATCTTTTCAGCCTTAAGGACACATCTTCGAGTAATCGGAAGGTCTCTTGGACCTTGTCTGACGTCGGGGCCATGAGGAATAGGAAAATCAAAAAGTTACCGCACAACACAAGTTGAGATCGTGCATCTAGAGAACTTGATGTCAGCGCAGATGCGTGACGGCAGGGCCCAGCCCTACGCATAACTGGTGGGTACTCACGATCTCCCCAGAAAGAGTTCAATGACCGTGAATCAATCGAATCAAGGAAGCCGAAAAATGGGCTGAATTCTCGCAGTGCTTTATCGTAGTATCGCCTCAACGCCGATTCCGGGTCAGTCTTCGCGGTCATATGACTTGGCCACATCAGAGCACGAAGGTGGAGTGTTTTGACGGCATAATAGCTAAGGTGAAGGGGGGCTATAAGCGCAGGTTAGAAACGATCCAAGAACTCGGGGCGGTTGAATGAACCATTGGTGGTGTAATCTTGCACATCATCCGACCGCACTATGCCAACGCAGCTGGCACGCAATAGCATCCAGCTCTCAAGTTGTTTCCCGATCTCTGACAGCTTCGCCTCTCTTGCTTCTGTGTCTGTGATGGCCATCTTGTATGCCTGATCAGAGCTGTGACGTTTCTCGTTAGGAGATAAGACCCGGTGGAGAAGACGAGCTAATCTTACTAGAATGAATCGAGCAGCTCTCACAGGATTCAGCAGAGCTTGACTGATTCCACAAATCTGGCACTCGATGTGACATCAGTGGAGACAGAAGAGCGTTCAAGCAAGTTGCGGGGATCATCATCAACCCCCTCGTCCATTAGCAATTCTTCGATCTATATCGGTGACGTCGTGAACGAGTCTTTGGCTATATGAGGGGGTTTCCGTGGTAAAGAGAAGCCCATACATCGGCCATATACGCGGCCCACCACAGCTTTCGTCTCACACTCTTTTCCCGCCGGGCAATCTTCCACAGCTTGGGTTCGCGGCGAAGACCTAGCATCTGCGCTATCGCCGTCGCTTTCGAAGCCACTATCCACGTCCTCGGCGTCTCCATGGTGAAATTGTCTCCTGGACGCTCGTGTATGAGGAGAAGTGCTGCCTGAAGCGTCCATTCGTTGGGCGCGTGTGTCTCTGTGTGGAGTGCCCAGTGTGCCCTCTGGAACAGAGTATATGAGCTCGGCGGCGTGAGGCCAGTGCATTGAGGATCGCGCTTCCATGAACTCGCGCCCAAGGCGTATATTACGCCCCGCAGGGATGCTAGAACAGATGTGGTATCGCTATAGTAATCGGCAAGGAAGGGGCCCTTGGACACCACGTAGGTCATTGGATGAACGTATTTGAAGAAGAGAGCTACGAGACGCGGGCCGTGCTCTCCTACAAGCTGTTCGATGGCATCAGATACTTCCCGCCTGGCATCTCTATCTGGCTCGGGGAGATCATCAAGAACCATGTTGAAATGGATGGGCGGCTCGCCGCATCCCGGATCGCCCGGAAACACCTGAATGACGCCGCTATCTATTCCGTTGCGCTCATTGACGATAATCGAGCGTAAAGAAGCGAGTAGGTTGGCGTCTTGCTCGCCAGAGAGACCGATTGAGTGTGCCGTGCGCTGTGCGCTTTCCAACCACGACACCCGTGGCGTCCCAGTGCTGTTGCTCACGCTGCGAGCAGCGATGGACAGAGAGGGGGAGCAGGGTTGAGGGAGAAGTCTGGGGTGTTCGCTTTCGTCATGGATAGAAACAGAGCCGGGAGATATTGGTGGGTTTGGGATTGGCGGGCTGGTGTATACTGGTGCGGGAGGAGATGAATTATGGCTCTGCCTTCGAAGCGGTACCGTCTCTGCCGTGTTTGAAGCTTCATCAACCAAGTCGCAAAGGATCGCAAGTGATTCTCCTTCCTCGGAAGAATGGCCACTGTGAGAGCTCATCCCCACCACCTCGGTGTTGATCATCGAGCTGGGCCTTTCCTGGTTATGTGGCTCATGTCGACGTCTCCGGCGGGGAGGAAGCCGTGAGCTGGATTCGCAAGGGAGATTCCTCGACTTGCAGAAGAGGCCTAAGTTGCATCAGCACAAGCTGATTTGAGGCATGTGGCGTGATCTTCACTCACACGGCGGCGCAGTTTCAATGATGCAAGCCGTCTTTCGTCCTCGACACGCATCACAGGGTCTGCTCTTTCTGCTCCTCCATGACCTTGATCCTCCGAGTTCGATCTAACTCTGAAGCCGGCCCACGGCAGGTGGTGGGCTATCGCACTAGCTGAAAGGGGTATAGCCTCTCTATCATCCAACCGGTCAAGATAAAAAGGAAATCATCACGATCACGGCGAGTATGTAACATCAATTGCCAGAGTCAATGCCAACTTCAAGACATCAACGGATGGGTTACCGAACATTCATATATCCCCAATACCTATTCGCAATAAGCAAGTGTTACTATTTACTGGCGATTGCAGTTTATACCCAACACCAAGGTAATTGCGATAAAAACACCAACCCAGCCCGTCGCCAGGCACTGCTTCAAGCTACCCTATGGCTCCGTCAATAGTCACAGCACAAGATTTCGTCCACAACTTATTCTTCTATTAACGACTTCAGCCCCCAAAAGTGTCAATCACGCTCCGTGGCTGCTTGTACTGTCCTATGGCTTGTACTCGATCTGCTCAAAACCCATGGACCCAGGCCCTCCCAACTCCATCCCTCGCTCTGAATCAGTCCATCTGGGTGATGCTGCCATGGCGAGATTTATGACCCTCAACCCGTACTTGTACTCGGGCGTACCGAGGCCAACGCCCGTCTCCGAGTCGATAACAGCTATTAAATCCGGCACCGCGGCGAGAATTGACGAGCTACCATCCGCAGTAACGGCCTCAACATAGGCATTTTCGTTCTTGAAGGGAACCTTGATGACAGCCTTGGTGCCATCACTCAGCGCGCCGTTGACTTCAAGCACGCCGTATGTGTGGCCAGTCTTGAGAAACCGCTCTACGCTGGTGATTTTACCCTCCGCCAGAACACATGCGCTCGCTGGTCCGCCAACAGCATCGATGATGGACTGCATCTTGTCCCTGATGCTCTTCTGCGTAGCCACAGCGTGACCGATCCACCAAGCCAGCGACACGGTGTTGGACACAGCCTGCTCTTGGACCAGCTCAGCCTTTTTGGGAGGACCAGCATTACCGGCACGACATCCATGACAACGCACGCGGCGCGTAATGTCTTGTCAACCATCTTGTCGGAGCGTGTGTCGGTCATGGTCACCACCGTCCCGTCACCGCTAGCTATGGTCGTTGGCACTAACGCGTCTCCCTCTTACAAACCGGCAGCATCGCACCTTTACGAACCTAACTATTCCGAGCCTTACCCAACAAATATTTAATCCGAGGAACATTATGGCCGCTTCTGGCTTCCCTAATGGCCGCTACCTCGCTTATTCAGCCATTTTATAAGTCTTATCAATGAGAGGGGGATGGTATAGGTGTGAAAGCTAACACATTCTCAGCCGCGGTCGCGTGTCAACAAAGGAGATTGAAGACCAAATGCGGCGCATCCAAACCAAGAATTCAGCCTATTTTATGGATTAGATCCCCAACAATATGCGAACTACCCTTTGTTCTACGCCACCTCAAGGCCTCGATATGGCGGTTACCTTCATTGGCAACTCTACTGCGGTCCAGGAGCTATTCAACGCGTCGATAATCAATTCTCAGCCATATTCCATCGGAAAGCTTTCCTGCATTTATACACGAACGAGGGCATGGACGAGATGGAATTCACAGAGGCGGAATCGAACCTGCATGATTTGGTGTCCGAGTATCAACAGTACCAAGACGCCGACATGGGGAATGAAGCTGGTTATGAGGAGGAGCTTTAGCCCGATAACGCCCTATGATGAAGCACGATGCTTCTTAACGCCGTGGCTCGGTCTCTTTTGTGTCTGCTACTCTTGAGCAAGGCCTCTGATCTCCTTGGGAAGGAAAGATGGGACAGGAATGGTGTGGTTAGCGAGCGTGTGCAAATAAGAAAAAAATCCACATAGGTAATGGAAAACAAAGGGGCGGTGATGTATCTTGATATGATACTGTCACGTGATTGCGTTGTTGTGCTTTGAGCTGGTCCTGAAGTGCCGCTGATTCTGCCAAGAGATCCAAGATCAGAAGATGGGGCCGGTCACCCTAACCCTGGATGTGGATCATGCCATGCAACGCAGTCTATTCGGCGAGATGGTTCCATCCATCTCGTCAAATTTCATAATGGATTCATAGAGGGGCCGCAAGATCGACCCTCTTGGTATATTTTGTGGAGGATGATACCGTTGGTATCGTCATTTCCGAACCGGAACTTTTCTAATTAGGCGGAATTTATGCGCTTCGTCTTGCCACTTAGATCCTCGCGGGCATCTCCTATGCTATGCGAAGGTGCCGGCTGGTTAAATGACCCATTATTAGAGCTATTACAGGAGCGTTATTTAACTATATAATTTAGCTTATAAGTAAATAGTAGTATATTATTTAATTAATCTTAGTTCTTATTACTAGGAAATTATTAATAGCTTATATTCCTACCTTAATACCGCTCCTAATTAAGTATTAAGGGAATATAATATAATTATATAGCGCACTGAATATAATATAAAGGACTGACTCGCTACCTACCACTAACTATTTTAAGCTTATAAATAATATATTATCTAGGAGGTAGTCTTTAATACTATAAGTAAAGAGAGCTAAGTATTATAATTTAACTATAGCCTTATTATATACCTTTAAGCTTCCTTATAAATTCCCCTCCTTAAAAAGCTAACTATAAATAATCTTATACTTAAAGACTAGTCTTATACTATAATAACTATTATTATATTATAATACCCTTTTAGTAACTATAATACCCTTATATATGTATACTATACTTCTATATATTAAAATAATAGCTACCTTAGCTATTAATAATATAACTTAATTATCTTAATCCCCCGATTAATATATTACTAAATATAATTCTTTACTTAAATTATATATTACCTTCGCCTATTAATAATAAACCTATAGTTTATCTATAATTAAAACCTAATTATTATAAATTAATAGCTCTTATTTAGATAATCTCTATATATCCTAAGTAATATTAATATAATAATTACCTAAGCTATACCTAATAATAATATTACTTCTATCTATAATAGATAATAGAATATATTACTTATACCTTACCTTTTATTAATTAAGAGATAGAAGATAATAATAATAGCTTTAATTCTAATAATAATAAAGAAATTAAATAACTCTAAGCCTACTATTTATTATAAATATACCTTAACTAAGGTATATTTAATTTATATAGGTATTTAGCGCGGCACTAATAGCTCACCTATAAAGGTATATTTAAATCTATTACTAAGGTATATTTATAAGAAAACTATATTCCTAATATAATAAATAGCTAAAAAAATAATAAAGTAAAATTAATAATAAAGTAAAAATTAATTTAATTAATTAATTATTATTAACCTTATATATTTATTAAGTATTATTAATAAGATATTAATATAATATTAAGATTTAGGGTTATTTTAAGGTAATTAACCTCTATTAAGTCTATATCTTATTTACTCTAGATTAAGAATACTAATTATTAATTATATAATACTTAGGGTTGTAGAACTTAACTTAGGGTTATAGATTATATATAAAAACTTATAAATAGGTAATATTACCTCTTTCTTAAATTCTTACCTTTTATATTATTAATATATAATATATATATTATAATTAATTAATTAAACTATCTTTATTATTAAGCCTCCTTTATATTTATTTATAATAGAGTATTTTATATTTAAGAAAGACCTCTTAATCTTTATCTATAAGATCTATTATATTATTATTTTTAGCGATAATATCTAATAATACTTATATTAGGTTCCCTATGATCTTATATAATTAAAGATTTAATTAATCCTTAAATAAATAAAATTATTTAATTAATTAAAAAATACTAAGAACCTTAATTAACTATTATATTTAATTCTATTAAGCCCTTTTATCGCTAAGCTTGGATTAGCGAGAGAGAATAGATTTAGGTATATATAAGACTTAATATATTATTAAGTCTATAATACTCTTTAATAGATATAAATACCTATAGATTAACTATAATAAAATTAATAAGATAGGTAAGAAAGAAAGGTTAATTAAGCCTCTTATATATATTATTACTATATACTCCTTACTATATTAGCGTTTTAGGGTATTCTATTAATAGCTTTTTAAAAAGGTCTCTATAGTAAGTATTTTAAGGTTAATATATAATAGCCTAATATATAGCTATTTAATTAAATAGCTCTCTTTATATCCTTCGAGATTAAAGCCCTTATTATCTATAAGAAAGAAGCTAATTTTATATAATACCTTAATTAATTTACCTAGCTATAGTTATAGCTTAATTAGCTTAAGTTAGTTAATTATCTATAAGCCTTTATTAATAAGAAAAAAGAGCTATAAGAGTTAATCTCTATTAATATTAAATTAAACTTAAAGGAAATTAATAAGACTAATAATATAGGGTTTATATTTATTATATAAATACTTAATTAATTAATATAGGATATATAGGGTTTACTTTATTAATAAGAGATCCCCTATATAGCCCGGTTTAAAGTTAATAAGGTAGATATTAATATAGTTAATAGAAAGTTATTTAGCTATTACTATAAATATAAGATTAGGCGCCGATATACTTATATAGCTAAATAGCTTATATTTTATACCTTATATTACCTTAAGCTTAATAATCTAAGTAAGCACCTACCCTTTAAGGTTAATTAATATTAATAAGAGGTATGTAATAACCTTATAGAAGTTATAAATAATATAGCCTAATAATAATTAAATACCTAAGGGAATCTCTTTAATTAATTAATTATTAAGACTTCTATTAGGCTTTAGGCTATAATACTTAAGTTCTTTATCTCTCTCTTTTATTAATATATTAAGAATAGTAAATATAATTATATTATAGTATTATTTATTATTATATTTAGTATTATATTAAATAGCTTTTAATATAGCTATAATTATATTATATTATAGCTTTTTATAATTATTATAGTCTCTTAATTTTTAGTCGTTAAAAAGGTATATTTTATATAGGCTAGATCTATCTAGGACTATATAGTAATAGGGAAAAATATAGCTATTATTAAAGAGGCTACCCTTAATATTCTTAAGCTTATTAAATATTAAATATTATAATACTTATTTAATAATATATTAAGGGCTAAAGCTACCTCTATATAATTTATCCTTTAGCTTTATAGCTATAGAATTACTATTAAGGTTAATATAATATCGCTAGGTAAGCTTTATTAAGATAGCCTTAATATTATTTATTAGGGAAATTAATTATTATTCTTAAGCTTTATTACCTTATAGTAGTCTATCCTTAATATTACCTATTTTACCTTATTCTATAACCTCTTTCTATAGTAGGAATATTTATTATTTAATAATTAGCCTATTTAATTATTATTAATCCTATAGGACTTAATCTAAAGTAATCCCTATAATAAATCCTTTAGTTATTCCTTCCTTAATAGCCTATTTTAAGTAATAAGTAAATCTATAAGATCTTAATTAATTACCTATATCTAGAATTAGCCTAAATTAAAAAGTTAATAATATAGTATTAATAGCTAGATTAATTTAGCCTTTAATATATAAGCCCTTTCTATATACTTAAATACCCTTAATTAAATATTTAAATACCTCTTTATCTTTATCTATATTATTAATAGTCTTTTAGCGCGAAGTATAGAGATCTTACTCTTATATTACTATAATATAATATTAAGGGGTATCTATAATATCTTTATAGACTATAATATAGTTATATTTATTACCGGTATTTATAAGGGCTTCTTATATATATAGTAATTATATCTTATTTATTATTTCCTTCCCCGAGAGGTTAATATATTATTAGTTTATTATTTATAGCTTATCTTATTATTTATTAAGGCCGCTTTTATTAACCTATTATTAAATTAAATATGGACCTTCTTATTATTCCTTTAGAAGATTAAGAGTTTAATAGAATATAATAAAGATAGTAGCCTTAATACTTTCTAGTTAATTAATTAAATATTTTATTATATTTAATTAGACCTTAGATATTAGAGGTGCGTTTCGGGCTTAGGTTAGCCCCTAAGGTGCTAAGGGGTGGCGAATATCTTAGTGAAATCTTTTTTCTTCTAAAAAAATACCTTTAAAAAATTCCTATTAATTCAGCTTACTGATATATACAATAAGACCTATCTTATTAAATAGCCCTTTTCTTTAGCTATATAATCATATTTTTCCCCCTATTTTAGGGTTAATATTTATCTATAATAAGCTATAGAAGTGAAAGTATAAAGGGGGCATTAAAAAGGATTTATATTTTTCTTATTAATTATTATTATATCCTTATTAATTATTATTATAGGCTAATTAAAGGCCTTAAAATATCTAATAACCCCCTCATCTCTTAGCAAAATCTAATAACCCCCCTATCTCTTAATAAAATCTAATAACCCCTATTTAGATCTTATCTCTTAAGTCTCTCTTAATCTCTCCCTATATTTTAATTCCTCTTTTACCTTTATAAAGAGAGAAAAAAAATCTTCCTTTTTTTTTATATAATTAAATTTATTAAAATTATATTATAATTATCTCTTAATAGCTAATATACTTATGATATTAAATATAGTCGCTATTAGTGTAATTAGCTATAAGAAGCACGAGAGGTTATAATCTTTATTAAACTTTACTTATAATTCTCTATTTAATTTACTGAAGAACCTTCTTAAAATCTATTAATTTCTTAACCTCTTAAGCTAATAAGCTTAAACCTCTCTTAAGTATTTCCCTCTATCTTAAAATTATCCTTAATTAATCTTAATTTTATTAAACTCTCTCTTATACCTCTATTATAATAAAATTAACCTTATTATTAATTTCCTTTTCTTACCTTAAGGCTTAATAAGGAATTTTCCTCTTAAGCTTAAGACTTAACCCTATATTTACCTACCTTTAAGCTAATTCTCTATTAAAATTTATATCTTTTTTAATTATAACCTTAATAAAAGTCTATTCTCTAGCTTAAGCTAGAGATCTAGCTAGAAGTTATATTATAGGTAGTTACTCCGCGAGTTATTTATGCTAAAAGCCTATATTATCTAATAAGCTCTCCTTTTTATTAAAGCCTCTATCTTAATTTAACCCTACCTCTTTACTATAGTCCCTATCTTAATTTAACTCTATCTCTTTATTATAGTCTTTAGTTTTAGGCTACTTTATTAGGCTAGGTCGAAAAGACTTTATATTTACCGCTATCTAGAAGGTTATAATTAAGCCTAAAGAGTTAATAATAGCCTTTTTATTATAGCTCTTAAGGTACCTTAAGCCCTCTAGGGGGTAGCCTTATATAGACCTAAAGACTATATAGGTAGCCCTCATAATATCCTACTCTCTCTTTATAAAAGATTATTACTTAATATATCTAATAATACTAATAAAAATATAGCCTTAAGGACTTATATAAAATAGATCTAGAGTTAATTTAGCCCGAGATTATTATTTAAATTTTAAAATCTATTATAAAAATTTATTTTATATAATTATAGCTAAAGAAAGAATTATTAATTTTACTAACTTAATTAATTATATAAGATTAAGTTATACCTTAGGCCTTTAAGTTAGAAATTAATAATAAATTAATCTTTTTATTATAATCTTTTTTATTATTATTACCGCTAGAGTTAATACCTTAGCCTTCTTCCCCCTCCCCTTTTATAATTAAAAATAGAGGGCGAGAGAGATATATTAAGCCTTAAGGCGCCCCCTAATAACTAGGTCTTCTACTCTTATCTTAATAAGTTTAAGGAATATAAAGGTTAAGTTAATATTAAATTTTTATAAAAAGAATATAAAACCTATTAATAAGTTTTGTTACGGCTTGGTCCCCGTAACGGCGCTGTAAGCCCTATAGGCAGTGAATGCACCTTCTATAATTGCTACAATAGCGATTATGGCCCAATCTTTTGCCCCGTGGCGCAGCGGCTAAGGTGCCCGCAGCTGTGACCGTGCCGTCACAAGTTTTTTTAGGTTTTTTTTCCTTTTAAAATTAAGGTCTAGCCTATATTTATTTACTATCTATTAATAAAAATATATTAATTAATTCCCCCTCTTAGGCTTTTATCTATAATACTCTTCACTCTTTACTTCTTATTATTTAATTAATATATAGATATATTATCTTAAGGTATAGCTCTTAGGCCTTAAAACTATAATTTAATTTAATCGATTAACTATAAGTAATATTCCTTAAGTCCCCTTTCTTATTAATTTACTTAATAAATACCTCTTTTTTATTAAATCTAAGATAGAGATCCTATAGAATAAAATTATTATAATATAATAATAAGATATTAATAATATCTAATTTAAGGCTTAAAGCCTTATAGTAATTTAATTATTACTTAATTTCTAGCTCTCTTTTCTCCCTTTAATTAAGCTTAATATTATAAATAATTAAGTTATTTAGCTATATAGGCTTAACCTTTCCTATACCTATTATATCTACCTTAATATATTTTATATATTTAGCGCTAGCTTCTCTATCTTTTTCTTTTTTCCTAGGGCTAAAGTCTAAGGGAAAATTAGCTATTAAGGTATTATTAATACCCTTTTATATTAATACTAGGCTAAGCTCTATAATAAAATTATTTTATTTATTATTCGTGAGATTATTATTAGGCCTTTACTTTAGGACTTCCCTATATCTTTTATTAATACCTATACCTATTTAAATAGTTATTAAGAGAAGCCTAATACTTAATATTAATAGGCTAGCGATTAAATATATATTTATTACTTCTATTATATAATCTCTAGCTATACTCTTATAGCCTTTAGTGATATATTTATATAAAGGGCTAATATTTTTATTATTAATTATAAGGATAGCTCTAAATTCCCTTACTTTTATAACCTTAAGCTTCTCTTTTAATTATATAACTTTAAGAATAACTTCTAAAGGTAATCTCTTATAAATAAGACCCTTAATATTACTATAATAACCTTTATTAATATATTCCTAGCTTTTCTTAATTTAGCCTACCTTAACCTATGGTCTTATTAAATAAATATTAATATATATAATTACCTAAAGTATTATAGCTTTATTACTAGCCTTTATACCCTTCTATAGAAATTAACTCTTTACCTAGCCTATTATAAAGCCCTATATATAATATTATAAGAGATAACCCTCTTATTAATTTATTTTTACTCCTTCCTTCTTAAGATAGCTAATACCTATATATTTAGGGCTAAGACTTAATTAAAGCCTAATAAGTTAATATTATAACGCGATATTATATATACTAAGGTATATAATTATAATAAAGAGCTCTTTACCGTTATCTATAGTAATTATTACCTCTTTAAGATACCTTATCTCCCTCTATTAGCCTTTATATAGCCTCTCTTTAATTAAAATTATATTAAGAGCTAGAGGATAAAATATACCTTTATTAATTAACTCTTATATAACTCTATTAAGGAAGCTTAGATCTCTTATAAAAATTACCTTTAGGCTATTATATAAGCCCTTAATATAAAGAACTTTAGCGCCCGCTATAAAATAACCTTCTATCTTAATACTTTATTTACTCTCTAGAGGTAAGGTAGCCTTAACCTTAATAAGAAACCCTATATTAAAATTATTATAGAGATATTCTTATTATTTAAGCTTATAGATAGTTACCTTTTATTTTAAGTCCTCTTAATAAAAGATATTAATACCCTTATCTTTATTAATATTATTTACTTCCTTAAGCCTCTTAATACTATCTTCTATAGGGTATCTATAGGTCTAAACTAAGGTATTATTAAAGGTACCTTTTTCCTTATATTTCTTTTATCACGGCCCGTGCCATAACCCCATAAGGGACTAAGCGGTCGACCCTAATAGAACTAAAGGAACCTATAATAACTACCCTATAAATATACTATACTATATATAGGTTAAATATAGTTAGTTTAACTTAACTCGACTATAGAGGTTAAATTAAGTCGGTTTAACTTAAGTTAATTATAATTAACTTATAGAAGTAGCTAATATATAAATATATTTATTTAATATATTAAATAGATATAGCTATTTTAGCTATTAATATAACTTAATTATACTTAATACCCTTAAGTATATTACGAGATATAATAACCTCTTATTATTTAAATTATATAATTAACCTAATTATTAATATAACCTTAATATAATTAATTTATCCCTTAGATCTAATTATATTATTATATATTAAGAGCTCTTATTTACTAGATTATTTATATTACCTTAAATAATATTAAATATAATAGTTACTCTTATTACCCCTATAAATAATTAATAGTAATAGGGCCTACCTATACCTATTACTCTTACTTTAGTTAACCTAATTAATATAGAGATAGAAGATATTTCTAGCTTTAATAGCGATAATAAAGAAGTTAAATAGCTTAAGGCCTAGATTATAGCTATAAGTATTAAAATAAATAACCTCTATATAACTATAGAATAAATAGTTAACTCTTAATAGATTTAAAATAAATAATATCTAAATAATACTGAGATAATTAATAACCTTATAATTATTATTATAAAAGGAAGGGATATAAGAGAAATCCTTAACTTAAACCTATTTAAACCCTTTAATAAAATAATATATAAGCTACCTTTATTCCTTACTTAACTAAAGGCTTTTATAATATATTACTTAATATAATTTACCTTAATATTTAGTAAGGTATAGTATATTATAAGGTAATTAATTAAATATATTATAATATAATTTAAGGGTATTATAAAAGAGTATTTTATTATATCCTTTATTAACCTTTTACCTTAGACTATTAATATTTACTTAAATTATAATACCTTTAAAGCTATATTTTAATAAGCCTTTAGAATAATTAATAAAAGGGGATAAGCTAAAAAAGAGATTAAGACTCTGAGGTAGATTTAATCTATATCTAAATATAGAATAAAATACCTTTAATTTACCTTAAAGCTTTTATAGGACTAAAAGCCCTTAATATTACTTTTCTTTAATAGACTTAAGAAAGAAATATAGGCTAAACCCTATAAGGAGGACTAACCTAATAACCTTATTAATTATATCGATAGGGTAATTAAAATTAATAATTAATAGTTTTTATAGAAGAAATTATAAAACTTAAGGGTTAATAATAATTAACTTAATACCTCTTACTTTAATATAAACTAAAGTTAGAAGAGGTATTATAATACCTTATATAATACTAAAGCTAGACCTATAGTATTAAGAGCTATATAATATATATAGAAACTAATTAAGTATTTTTATTATTATAAGCTTAGCTATAAAGTAAATATATACTAAAAGGGAATATAGGATACTATTAAAGGAAGGTATTAATTAAGGAAATAATAAAAATAAGGAATACTCCTAAAAGGTAAAAAATAAAGAAACTTTATATATTTATAAAATACCCCCTAGATAATAATATATATATTAAAGATTATTACTATAATATAAAGCGGCTATAATAAAATAGGATTATATAAAGGAGAAGTTAATATACTTAATTAATATATATACTTAGGGAAAGAAGGAGTAGAATATAATATTACCTATATATAATATTATACTATATAAGTTTATATTCTATAGTAATTACTAAAGAGGTGTTCTATTAATATTACTATTAATAATAAGAACCTATAAGATAATATCGATTTATCTTAGGTATTATTATTAAAACTTAAGGATAAGGGGATAATTAATAATAATAATTATAAAGAAATAATCTTTAGAGCTACCTAATAATATAATAACTAGCTCATAAGGCTAATAGCCTAAAATAACTATATATACTATAAATAATAAATATAATAAATATAATAAGAGCTTAAGGAGATATAATAAAATATTAAGTAATATTAAAAGATATAGAATAAAGACTATAATATTTAGACTAATAAGTAAGGAATATATTATTAAAATAGTAGTATTGATATATATATTTAACTAGCTTAAGAATAATAAAAAGTAAAAGATATAGAAGATATCTAAGATAATAGAGAAATTAAAAAGAGGTAAATATAAGATATCTCTCTATCTAAAGGGATATAATATAAATAATATAAAGGATAAAAGTAATAAAATTAATAAATAATTATAAGTATTATAAAATAATTCTATAAGCTAAAGAAGAACCTTAAATAAATTAAAAAGAAGCTATAGGATAAATAGCTTAAGAATATTCTATTATAATATTAAATCTATAAAAAACTCTTTATAGAAGAACTTAAGATTAGCTTATTACTATATATATATTATAATTTAGAAATTAAATTTATTAATAAGAAGTAACCTAGCTTTAATAAACTTTATTTACTTAATATAGTATAATTATTAATATTAAAGGAATATATTAAAGAGATAATATAGAAAGGATATATTAAGGAAAGTAAGTTATTTATTAAATACTTTATTATATTTATCTTAAAGTAAAATAAAAAGCTTTACCTTTATATTAACTTTAGAATATTTAATATTATTATAATTAAGGATTATATATTACTACCTCTTATTAATAAGTTAAAGAATTAATTTTTTAAAATAAAGTATTTTATTATATTTAACCTTAAGGGAGCCTATAACTTAATTTAGATTAAGGAAGGATATAAGTAGAAAATCGCTTTTTATATTAAATATAGATTATTTAAGTATTTTATTATACCCTTTAGACTTATTAATATACCTATTATATTTTAATAAATAATTAATAATATACTATAAATATACTTAAATATATTTATTATATATTACCTAAATAATATCTTTATCTTCTTTAAAATAAAAAAAAAATATATAGAATATATCTATAAGGTATTCTAAATACTATAAGATATTAACTTATTAATAGAATTTAAAAAGAATAAATTCTATACCTTAAAAGTAGAATCTCTTAAATATATTATCTCTTATAATAAGATATATATAGAGCTTAAGAAGGTTATAGCGATAAGGGATTAAAAAGAACCTATAAATATTAAGGAATTATAAGCCTTCCTTAGTTTTATTAATTATTATTATAAATTCCTTAAAAGATTTAAAAAGATTATAATATTATTAATTAATTAAATAAAGAAGGATATATTATTTAAAATAGGGAATAAGGTATAAGAAGCTTTTAATAAAATTAAGGAATTAATCTTAAATAAATTAATCCTTAAGATATTTAATCTATCTTAATTAATTAAACTTAAAATAAATACCTTAGACTTTATATTAAGCGCCTAGATTAAATAATAAGATAATAAAGGACTTTTATATTTAATTATATTTTATTCCTATCCCCGGTTTATATTACTATTTACTTTACTAACTATTACTTATTACGTCTTTACATAATACTTTATTATTAGCCTAAAGCGAGGGGACTAACTTATAGGCTCGACGGTTATATAACCCGCGGGCCTATATAATAGGTGCTTATATAAGGAGCATTTTAAGGCTCTTATTAAGCTCTAGCTTTAGTTAAATATATTATCTTTAACTTTATATTATACTTTTTTATAAACTATATATTATATATCTTAACTATAAATTTAGCTAATAATATTTTAATTAAATAGATCTCTTTTACCTACTAAAGCCTCTACCTTTATATAGTTATCCTTCTAAATTATTAAAACTCTAACCCTATCTTAATCCCCTAAATAAAATTAACCCCTCTAGACCTCCTCTTTATTATCTTTAAATTAGCTAAGCTTAATATATTATTATATAGATATTTAGGTATTCTATATTATATTAAGATAGATAATTAGTATTATATAATATAGTATAGATATTAATATTAAGATCTTAAAGGAACCTTATTTCCTAATTATTAAGCTCTTAGCCTTACTCTAGCTTCTCTATAAGGTAATATAATAAATCTAGCTCTTTATTAACCTATCTATATAAAGTAAGGTAATAGAATATTAATAGAAATTAAAGTATAATAATAATCTTAACCTTAAAGATTATAAGGTTAATATAGTATTTATCCCTAAAGTATAAGGTCTTATATTAAATATACTTAAGGAACCTATTATTAGCTCTTTCTTTAAGTCTTTATTATATATTAATAGATATATTTAATACTCTATTATTAAGCTCTTTATTATTATATAGGGGTAAGGTCTTATAGGACCTAGCTATATTATCTATATTATTTAATTAAAGGTCTAATTATAGAGCTCTTATTATTATTATATTAATAATTATTTTATTAGAATTAATACTTTAATAAGCTAATTTTATTAATTATTAAAGGTTTATAATTAAAAGATTAAATTAAAAGAACTATAGCTCCCCTTAGGGTTCTTATATTCTTTATTTAATTAAGAGATAGCTTATTTATTTAGAATAAAGTTAATTCAGTAAGGCTATTAGCGTCTCTAGCTCTTTTTCTTAGAGAGTTTATTAAGGCTAATAATTAATATCTCTAGCCCTTCTTTTTAGAGAGTATATTAAGGTAAAAAGCCTTATTATTAAATTATTATTATAAATAGCTTAACTTAATAGA
The DNA here is from genome assembly GCA_020883615.1 of Fusarium virguliforme. Classification (NCBI taxonomy): domain Eukaryota; kingdom Fungi; phylum Ascomycota; class Sordariomycetes; order Hypocreales; family Nectriaceae; genus Fusarium; species Fusarium virguliforme. The sequence goes on along the minus strand of JAJHJD010000009.1, from coordinate 50,585 downwards.
TTATAGTATTATTATAGCTATATATAATATAATAATAACCCTTATTAATATAGTATATTAAGATCCTTAGTCTAGGTATAGGCCTTTATTATTTTAATTATTAATAAATATTAGGCACCTTTAATTACCTTTATAGGCTATAATGAAATTAAGTATATTAATATTTTATTCCGATAAACTATATAGAGTAGAACTTAATTACTCTATCTATAATAAAGAATTCCTTATTATTATTAATACTTTTAAGGAATTTCAATATTACCTTATTAAAAGTCCCTATTAAATTAAGGTCTATATAGACTATAAGAATATCTTATATTTCGCTATTATTAGAGAATTAAGTAGCCGGTAATTATATTATATTAAATACCTCTTAGAATTTAATTATATTATATTCTATATAAAGGGAAAAGAAAATAAAAGAGCTAGTATTATTAATAGATAATTAGACCTTAATATAGGGAAGATTAAAGTAAATAAATAACTATTATTATATACCTTAAAAGGATACCTTAAATAAAAGCTTATTATATAAATATAGAAATTAATACTTATTTAGAATACCTTAAGCTTATTTAAGGTTATAGGGAATAAATTATTGACTTTATTAATTATATATAAGGATATAACTACTATAAAGATAGACTCTTTATATTTAAAGGAAAAATTACTATACTTAATAAAGTTTTTAGAAAGATCTTTAATTATTATTATAATTAATTCCCTTATAATAGAAACTATAGGCTAATATTTAAAGCTATAAACTATATCTATAATAATTACCTCTTTAAGGAGGAAATTTAAAGTATAATATAATATTACTAGAAATATAACCCTAGATAAATACTTAAGGTAATCGATATAATAAAATAAGGTAATGTATTATTAAAATAAATCTTAGAGTATAATAAATAACTCCTAGATAATAAAAAATAAATAAATAATAGGTCTTAGATAAACTATAATATAACTTTATATATAAGATATATAAATGCCTACTATATAGATATTAAGGAATTAATAAAACCCTAGAATAAATTAAAATAATATATATTTTTCTTAATATAAAGAAGATAATTATATAAGTTATAAATAAATATAACTTATGCGCGAAAATAAAGGTATAATACTATAAACCCTATAGAAAACTATAATTACTCCTAATTATATAATAACCTTAAGAATTAATTACTATAGATTTTATTATTAAGCTACCTCTATTAAAAGAACTAGCTATTAGAAATTTCTATAATAGTATTTTTATTATTATAAATAGACTTATAAAATTTTCTTATTTTATTCCCTATAGTAAATTAATAAATATTAATATTCTTAACTTTATTATAGCCTATAAAGGTAATTAAAGGCGCCTAATATTTATTAATAATTAAAATAATAAAGGCCTATATTTAAACTAAGGATCTTAATATATTATATTAATAAGGGTTAATACTATATTATATATAGCTATAATAATACTATAATCTATTAAATTAAGTTATTTCTAATAAATAATAATTTAATAATAAGGCTTCTTACCTTAATATACTCTCTAAAAAGAAGAGCTAGAGATATTAATAGCCTTATTTAATTAACTCTATTCTAAATAAGTAAGCTATCTCTTAATTAAATAAAGAATATAAAAACCCTAAAGGGAGCTATAATTCTTTTAATTTAATCTTTTAATTATTAACCCTTAATAATTAATAAGATTAATTTACTAAAGTATTAATTCTAATAAAATAATTATTAATATAATAATAATAAGAGCTCTATAATTAAACCTTTAACTAAATAATATAAATAATATAATTAAGCCCTATAGGACTTTACCTCTATATAGTAATAAAGAGCTTAATAATATATTATTATATATCTATTAATATATAATAAAGACTTAAAGAAAAAGCTAATAATAGGTTCCTTAAGTATATTTAATATAAGACTTTATACTTTAGGGATAAATATTATTTTAACCTTATAATCTTTAGGGCTAAGATTATTATTATATTTTAATTTCTATTAATATTCTATTACCTTACTTTATATAGGTAGGTTAATAGAGAGCTAGATTTATTATATTACCTTATAGAGAAGCTAAAGTAAGGCTAAAAGCCTAATAATTAAAAAATAAAATTCCTCTATAATCTTAATATTAATACTTATACTATATAGTATATAACGCTAGCTATCTATCTTAATATAGTATAGAATACTTAAGTATCTATATAATAATATATTAAGCTTAGCTAGTTTAAAGATAATAAAGAGGAGGTCTAGAGGGGTTAGTTTTTAGGGGATTAAGATAGGGTTAGAGTTTTAATAATTTAAAAGGATAATTATATAGAGGTAGAGGCCTTAATAAATAGAAGAGATCTATTTAATTAAAATATTATTAGCTAAATTTATAATTAAGATATATAATAATATAGTTTATAAAAAAGTATAATATAAGGTTAAAGATAATATATTTAATTAAAGCTAGGGCTATTCTTAGTAAGAGCCTTAAAATACTCCTTATATAAGCACCCGTTATATAGGCCTGCGGGTTATATAACCGTTGAGGCTATAAGTTAGTCCCCTCGCTCTAGGCTAATAATAAAGTATTATATAGAGACGCAATAAGTAATAGTTAATAAGGTAAATAGTAATATAAATCGGGGAAATTAATAAATATAAAAGAATTTATATACCTCTTTTATTATAATATTACTAAGATATATAGAGTACCTCTTAAGGTTATTTTAGACTAAAGATTACTCTTTATATCTAAATTTTAATAAGGATTAATTAAATACCTTAGAATTAACGATAAGCTCTCTATAATATACTATAAGGAGATTAATAAATAAATAAAATAAATAAACTAAATATTAAAATAATACCTTTAATATTATATTAACTATAATAAAATAATTAAGTTAAGAAGTTATTAGATATATAGCTAGCCTATAATATAGTAATTAATAAAAGTATAAAGATTATATTAGCTTATATTAATTTTAGATTTACCCTAGACGCCTATAGATAAGCCTAAAATATAATTCTTAACCCTAAGGTAATCCTTATTAGTAATTAATTAAAGAATCTATATATAGAAATAAGAATTAAACTTAAATTTATTAAGAATAAAATAAGTAATTATATTAATAAAAAAAGGATTAAGGGACTCACCTTTTAGAGGGAGATATAGTCTATCTTATAGTAAAAAATATTATAATAAAATAATAAAATAAAAAACTTAATTATAAATATATTAAACCCTATAAAGTTAAATAGAAAATCTTATAAAATAACTATAAATTAGATTTATTATTAAAGGTTAAACTTTGTTTAATCTTTTATATTTTATTACTTAAATTAACAATAAATACTATTTAAATTAAGATTAATAATAAACTAAAAATAAGAATTAATAAACTAAAGGAATATACTATAGAAGCTATCCTTAATATAAATAAAATTAATAATAAGATAATATACCTTATTAAATAAAAGGACTATCTAGACTTAAAAAATATATAGGAACTACTAAAGTACCTTACCTATATATAGCGCCTATTAAAGAACTTTTACTAAAAGTATTAAAAGTAAATAAAGCCTTAAAAGGGACTATACTTTAATTAATAACCCTATAGTCTTTCTAGGAGCTAAATCTTAAAAAGAGCCCTTACCTTAATAAAATAATACTCCTCTTTATCTTAATACTCTAATTTATCTAATTTATCTAAATCCTTATAGCCCTAATAAACTATCTCTATTACTTTTTCCTATAAATATTTCTCTTAATAATATAGCTACTATAAATAAGCTAAGGCTTTTAATAAATTAGCCTTAGCTTACTCTTTTTACTCCTCTAAATAATCCTTCTCTCGCGAAATATAAATAACTATAAACTATTAATAAGAAAGTAATTAAATACTTATTTTATAAATATATTTAGGAGGTAATACTACTAAAGTTATATTAAGTATACTTTTTCTCTATATAAAAATTATATCGCTATTTACCCACTATTATTATATAAAGGTAATAATTAGCCTTAAAATAAATAAAATAATATAATATTTTAAAACTAAATTTCTTAATTATTTTAATAAGATTACTATATCTCTTAGCTATAATTTTTAAATATAAAATAGTTTTAATAATATAACTTAATATATTATTAACTAGAAAATAAGGAAATAAAGGTAGGTTAATTAAATAACTAACTTATAGGGGACCTAGCCTATTTATATAGTCTTAAGGGTAAGACTAATAAAGGGGAGATATTATATTATAGCTTATATTATAACCCTATAAGGGACTAAGCGGTTAACCCCAATAGAACTAAAGGAACCTATAATAACTAACCTATAAGTATATTATACTATATATAGGTTAAATATAATTAGTTTAACTTAACTTAATTATATAAGCTAAATTAAGTCGGTTTAACTTAAATTAACTATAATTAACTTATAGAAATAGCTAACATATAAATATATTTATTTAGTATATTAAATAGATATAACTACTTTAGCTATTAATATAACTTAATTATACTTAATACCCTTAAGTATATTACTAGATATAATAACTCCTTATTATTTAAACCACGCGATTAATTATATTACTAATATAAACCTAATATAACTAGTTTATCCCTTAGATCTAACTATACCGTTACATACTATTATATTGGGGTGCCTAGGATACCCACGAGCCCGCCCACACAGATAGCCGCGACTATAACTAAGGCAATAGGTCCAATAAAGCCCAGCCCCATGCAGGACGGTCTAATTAAGAGCTATACTATATTCTACTTTGCTGCTAAGAGCGATATATGCGCTAAGATCGTGGCTAAATATAGCACGTTTAACTTTAATAACTTCTATAAGTGGAACCCGGCCGTCGAGAAGGATTATAGCGGTATCTAAGTAAGTACCTATTACTATATTAGTATCCCTAGGACCCCTACTATTAAGCCCGCCCTGACTACCCTAAAGCCTATAGCGATAGGCGGTATTAAGACCCTCTCGCCTATCTAGGAGGGTATAATTAAGAATTATATTAAGTTCTATAAAATTATATCTATTATTACTTACTCTTTAATCGAGTTATATTATAAGTTACCTCTTATTACCTTTCTATTATAGAACCCTATTATTAGTAAAGATTATAGTTCTCTATAGGTTAATTATTATATCTATATAAATATCTAAGGATATTAGCCCTCTATAATAACCACTAAAGCTATAATAACGATATAAGTACTAGCTAATAGTATTTAGATACCCTTACTGATTTAGAATAATATAGTTAAAAACTATAAGAAGTTCTATAAGATTATAATAACGACTACCTATATATTATAAGTATATTAAGCCTTAAAGGCATAATTAGGGTGAAACTATAGATCAAGGTAGGTCTATATTAATATATAGACTTTAACTTACTGGGTTCCTATAGAGGGCCTAGTGAAAAGAGTTTTAGCCAGCTTAATTATATAATATAAGCTAGGGTTTATCTATTATCTACCCTTATTAATCTATCTCGCGATAACCTTATAATTACCTCCACTCTAGAGGCCTTAGTCTCTAAGGCCTTTAATAATTATTTATTCTTAAAATAACTTCTTTTAATATCGCGGAAGCTTCTATATAATAAGGATAAATTTCCTCTAAGAACCTCCTTATTACTTTTATTAAATATATCTTTATTATATATAAATAGACAAAAATATATATTAGTCTTTTAATAATTAATTATTAGCATTTACCTTTTATAGCTATAGCCTCTCTATAATAATACCTTATTATTACCTATATAAATCTTATAATCTCTTTTATACTTTCTAGTTATTATTAATTTAACTTTATTATTTTTTATCTCTATCCCTTTATTATTAATAATAATAATAATACTTATTCTATAATTTCTACCTTAACCCTATAATATCTACCTTTATATCTTATACATATATCTTATAAAGCTACTAATTTAATTTAAATTATAGCTTTAAGGATTTAGAGCCTAAATATAATAACTACTCTATAAGTGTACTATATTATATATAGGTCGAATATAGTCGGTTTAACTTAACTTAACTATATAAATTAAATTAAGTTAGTTTAACTTAAGTTAACTATAATTGACTTATAGAAGTAGCTAGTATATAAATATATTTATTTAGTATATTAAATAGATATAGCTATTTTAGCTATTAATATAATTTAGTTATACTTAATACTCTTAAGTATATTATAAGATATAATAACCCCTTATTATTTAAACTATATAATTAATCTTATTATTAATATAAACTTAATATAATTAGTTTATCCCTTAGATCTAACTATATTATTATATATTAATAGCTTTTATTTAATAGATTACTTATATTACCTTAAATAATATTAAATATAATAGCTACTTTTATTACCGCTGCGAATAATTAATAATAATAGGGCCTACTTATGCCCGCTACTCTTACTTTAGTTAACTTAATTAATATAGAGATAGAAGATATTTCTAGCTTTAATAGCGATAATAAAGAAGTTAAATAGCTTAAGGCCTAGATTATAGCTATAAGTATTAAAATAAATAACCTCTATATAACTATAAAATAAATAGCTAACTCTTAGTAGATTTAAAATAAATAATATTTAAGTAATATTTAGATAATTAATAACCTCGCGGTTATTATGATAAAAGGAAGGAATATAGAAGAAATCCTTAAGCTAAACCTACTTAAACCCTTTAATAAAATAATATATAAATTACCCTTATTCCTTATTTAGCTAAGGGCTTTTATAGTATACTACCTAATATAATTTACCTTAATATCTAATAAGGTATAATATATTATAGGGCGACTAATTAAGTATACCGTAATATAGTTTAAGCCTATTATAAAGGAGTACCTTATTATACCCTTTATTAACCTTTTACCTTAGACTATTAATATTTACTTAGACTATAATACCTTTAAAGCTATACTTAACTTATAGAAATAGCTAGTATATAAATATATTTATTTAGTATATTAAATAGATATAGCTACTTTAGCTATTAATATAACTTAATTATACTTAATACCCTTAAGTATATTACTAGATATAATAACCCCTTATTATTTAAACCACGCGACTAATCCTACTATTAATATAAACCTAGCACGACCGGTTTATCCCTTAGATCTAACCGTACCGTCATAAGGAGTCTCCCTCCCTTTTCGCTAAGCTTCTTGGAATGATACGCTAGGCTCTATGTGGGTTAGCAGCCTTACGCTTCCGAAAATGGATGGATTTTGTCCGCGAAATTCATGATTGGCTGAATTTCAGCCCCACCTTTCGAAAAACTGCCACATTCTGTCCACTAAATTCTAATCGGCTGCAACACTTGAGTCGACAGTAAGGTTAACAACTTTATAAGACGAATATAACAATAATAAGGAATAAAAACCTCTTAATAAATAGGTAAGATGAATTAAAATAGCCTATTATATGCTTATATATTATATTTAGTAGTTTTATTATAGATTTAGTGTCTAGTTTGAGTCGGGTAAAATATAATAGTTTATCCGTCTGATAGTGCCGTCACATTTCCGCGAAGCCCCATCGGCGACAGCTGGCCACCCCCAGCATCCACAGCCCCGCAGTGATTGCCAACGAATAACCCGACGGGCTGACCTCCGTGTCTTCGCCGTTTCTAGGTGACTTCGCATCTGGTCACGCATCGGCGTCCTTCTCGGCAGAGACGAGGAGATTTGGCAGTCCGGTTCTCAACCTACGTCTCCTCCTTCAGCCGGAGCTATAGGCCTTGGTAAGCCCTCAGACAGATCATAGGCCTGGTACGACCCCGCTCAACTTTCCGTCTCGGCCTTCTTCAATTGATCTAACGTGCCTTAGACAATGGAGAGAGCCAGACGGCCTCGGGTTGATGGGTTACAAGAGGAAACGGAACACGCTGGGCCGTCTTCCCAGGGCTCGTCCTTCAACAGTTACGGCTCTGCGAACCAATTCAACGCTCCTGACGGTACTATCAACAACAGCACAGGCCCTGGCAATCACCTCACTGGGTCTACCTTCAACGGGCCTGTGTATTTTGGTAAGAGCGGCCGTTTCGTCGACAGTATCGAGATTCTCAACTCACCATATCACTCAGGCACAAAGAAACACTTCGACAAAGATTCGGATGGTCGGACGCCGCTATGGCAGGCCGCTGCGAACGGGGACGAGGCAGTCGTGCGCCCAGTACTGCCAAACATGGCATCGCAAAAACGAAAACCCTTGAACAGCTCATCCGATGAGCTTACAACCAACACGGTCGAGTTTCTACACGCCGATGGGAACAGCATCGTTCATGTGGGTAACTCCAACAACCACTACGGACTGCACACCGACGACCAATGTCTTCGAGACCTACGACCGACCGACACAGACGATGATAAGACACGCATCGAACATGAAAAGGGAGGCTTGCTAAAGGGCTCGTATGGTTGGGTTCTGAAGGACCCTAACTTCCAGAAATGGCGTCAGGAAACGACGGAGCGTCTCCTTTGGGTCAGAGGGGATCCTGGCAAGGGCAAGACCATGCTGCTTTGCGGCCTCATCGACGAGTTAAAAAACAAACCTGAACATACTCTCGCTTACTTCTTCTGCCAAGCCACCGACTCCAGGATCAACAACGCAACATCAGTCCTGCGAGGCCTCGTCTATCTCCTTGCGGTCCAGGACACATCTTTAACTCGACATGTGCGCAGCAAGTGGAATCATGGGGGCAAGTCTACCCTTGACCTCCAAATGGATGGTATGCCCTGTGCAGCATTTTTGAGGACATACTACATGACCATTTAAAACCAATTTGTCTCGTCATCGATGCGCTTGACGAGTGTGAGGGCAGTTCTCTACCCTCACTGCTCAAACTCATTGTCTCCACGACGTCTAAATTCCATCACGTCAAGTGGCTTGTCTCCAGTCGCAACCTACCCAATATCGAACGTGAATTGGGAGGTGACAATCCGATCGGGAGACTTGACCTCAGTCTCGAATTGAAGGCCGCCATTGTGTCCGACGCTGTGGCCAGTTATATCGATGACAGAGTGGACAAGCTCGAGAAGCTCAAGTCCGACCTGAGTGTACGCAACAGGGTGAAGGAGGTAATGAGAAACAAGGCCAACGGTACATTCCTTTGGGCAGCTCTCGTCTTTGACAAGCTAGAAGCCGAAAAGGAGGAAGAACTGGAGAACAACCGGGGCATCCTGAAAATTCTCAACGAAGTACCCCAAGGGTTGACCAACCTCTACGCCAGGATGTGGACGCAAATCATCTCGCTTCCCAGCACGTCCGAAAATCTGCAGTCGTGCAAGAAGATCCTGGCAACCATGTTTCTTACATACCGACCACTCCAGCTCCAGGAATTACCCCTACTTGCAGACCTCAAGGGCAACCATGCCGAGCACGACACACTCGTGAGACTTGTCAGGCGATGTGGATCTTTTTTGACTATCCAGCAGGTTAAGCAGGACACAGAGGCAGTCCACTTTGTTCATCAATCAGCCAAAGACTTCCTCACTGATAACAGGCATGCCTTTGATGGGTTATTTCCATTTGGTATTGGACACGGTCATCACCAACTATTTTCTCGTTCGCTTACGGCCATGGATACCCCCGTTTCTGGGCTACGGCAGAACATCTATGGCCTACGTGATCCAGGAGCTTTGACCAGCGAAACCGAGATCCCAGTGCCGGACCCTCTTGCCAAGATGCAATACTCATGTGTTCGTTGGCTTGATCATTTCTGCGAATGGATGTCTTCGAAGCAAGACCGAGGTCAACGTAATGCAAAGGACGTCACCGCTTTTGTCCAGGACAAATATCTGTGCTGGCTCGAGGCACTTGGCCTTTGCAGAAGTGTCACGGAAGGAATCGCTTCCATCAGGAAGCTTGAAGATCTTGCCGTAAGTATACAGTCAATCAGCCGTAACGACAAGGTTCTCATGAACTAACCTGGCTCAGATGCGCAATGATTGGGAGGATCTGACGGTCCTGGTTCCAGATGCTCTCCGATTTGTTCTCGCCAACAGACGAGGAATAGAGACAGCCCCCTTGCAGGTTTACGTTTCGGCACTCCTCTTCTGTCCAACTTCCAGCTGGGTGCGACAGAGGTTCGAGGCGATGATTCCGGAATGGATCAAGACGAAGCCGGAAGTGCAGCCAGAGTGGGATGCATGCCTGCTGACCCTTGAGGGGCATCAGTCCGGCATCAAGCACTTGACGTTTGCTCCAGACAGCGAGATTATCGCGTCCAGTGATGATGGTGGCATCATCAAAATCTGGGATCCATACACAGGAACATGCTTAAACACCATCTTAGGTCATAGTCCGATTTATGGATTGGCTTTTTTACCTGGAGAGTTCGGTACAATTCTCGCGTCCGCAGGATCTGACGGTGGCTACTCAATCAAGATTTGGGACCCATCGAACGGGAGTACGCCACGAAAGATATTCCCGATGCACCATGAGGCTTTCAGCGCCATTCAGTTTATGGCAGACGGCAAAACGGCGGTTTGGGCCGATAACATGGGCACATTGAGCAAGTTGGATCTCGACACAGGGTCATTGCTGAGCACAATCAAGCTTCCCAAAGAGCCCTTAGGGGTTTCGCCGGACGGCCAGACTATCGTCACATACACAGGTAGTGAGGATGAGGATGGTCTCCAGGTTTGGGATTGGTGCACTCCCGGAACATGCAGACTCACATTAGACGTTGGCCGTGCAGAATGCAACCCCCCCGTGGCGTTTTCCTCAGACAGCACAAAGTTGGTATGCGAATTCTCTGACTTGCTCCAAATTTGGGACTTGACCACAGGGGTCTGGTCTGACGAACTGGACGAGACTTTCGCATCGTGCCTGAGCTTTTCACCAGACGGAAAATTGGTGGTCTCTGGAAATTCCGATCGCACCATTAACCTGTGGGACACAACATCAGGCACGGAACAGGTGTTTAGCGGCCATGGCGACTTTGCCCACGCGGTGGCCTTCTCTCCAGACGGGAGGCTGCTAGCGTCAGGGTCCAATGACAAGACAGTCAAGATCTGGGACCCAACCGCCAGAGCTCAACGAAACTCGGAACTAGACGTAATGGACATACCTCCCGAGTTGTATTTGTCACCAAAGCGCCGTTGGATCGTTTTCGAGTCAGGTTGGGGGAATGCCAGAATATGGAGCTCTGACACGAATGAATGTATCTTCACCCCCGCAAACGAGACTACGGCACTAGCATTCTCGCCGGACGATGAGTGGTTAGCTTTAGGTATCGCCTACTCTAAGACTATTGAGGTTCGGGACACGAAAACGTGGAACCTTCGATTCAAAGCACAGCGTAAAGGGAATGGTTTTCCCTTGTTGGTCGCAGTCTGCTCCACGGCACTCGGCCTGAAACTGGCATTGCTAGATAACATGGCTATCGGGATCATGGACCTAGGCACGGGCACACTCGAATCGACTTTCTCAACCTCTTTTCCCTCTTCCTATTACATCACCTTTTCGCCAAACGGGTTGTGGTTGGCCTTAGGTTCTCGGACAGGGGCCGAGATATGGGATTGGGCTGATGGGGAATGCATCTGGACGCTCAATGAAGACCCAGGCAAAATTTCATGGCTTCCGGCTTACGATGCGCTGCTTCACACTTCCTGTGGCAACTTTGAAGTTCAATGGTCCACAGGCAACTACTCAGTCGAAAAGGTTCGTGTTGGAGACTTGGAGAACAAGGGTCAAGTTCAAATAACTGAAGACGGCGAGTGGATCACTGTCCAAGGAAGACGTATGCTTTGGGTCCCTCCTCAATACCGGCCTCGCGAAAGGTCCACGCTTGGTGGTGATTTTGTCGTGGCTGGTACCCAATCCGGGATTGTCATGGTAGACAACTCCGATCGGGTGGTTTATGTTCAGTTCCACGTGCCTGATATTGTTGCCAAGTTTCAGGAACTGGGGATATGAATCACATCATCTTCTTGGGTGCCTGCTGCTCCATCTCTTATTTCAAGATAGTCAATAAACTGCCATCCCGTGTTTACAGTACGATGAGGTTACAAGACAGGAAGGCCATGGGCAGGTGGGTGAGTGAATCCTAGGATGCTCCATTGTCTTTATTCTTCTAGACAGTTGTCGTCTTAAGTAAACTCAACACGGTCGAGCCGGTCATCCGGCCAAATTCCACATATGTCGAGCATTACTGTGACCTCACTCCTCAGGTGAACCAACCCAACCACTCACACTTTAAATCATGAGCATCCATCTCATTGACATGGGGGCCTGCCCAAACGCAACAGTCCTCATTCTAGCACAAACTTGACGCTCTTCTTCTAATCATCCCTTGGCATCTTTAAGGAGTTAATATGCTCTTGCTTGTTCTCATATCCCATACCCATAGTGCACAAGATATCCAAGTTCTCTTCAATCCCTAGCTCTTTTCTAATGATATTAAGATAACTAGCTGGGGCGATAGACACTTATGTACCCAGCCCTCTCTCGGTCAACAATAAGAGCAACGTCTGGAGGTAGATTCCCACGGAGAGAATATCAGACTTATTTAACTCCCTATCGATGTAGACCACGGCCACGATCGGGGCATTATAGAACTTAAAGTTGCTAATCAGGGTCTTCATCATAGACTCAGTGTCCTCGCGAGCAATATTATATCCATTTAGCCCATAGATATAGTGGCCCAATTCAGACCAGTAGTTTTAGTACGACTTAGGTATCGCGGGAATCTACAACTCGGTCTTATTCTCGAAGGCTGAAACGAGAGACGCAGATAGACGTTCTAGGGGAGGGCCAGATACAAGTATGAGGCGCCATGGTTGGATATTTGTCGACGAGGGTGCGTGCTGGGCTATGCTGAGGCATTCCTCGATAATAGATAGAGGGACTTTTCGACCTATGCAAATGGCTCGGGTACTATGACGAGAGAGAATGGTTTTTACAACGGCGTCGCGCGTAAATTGCTCTGCGGTGCGATAGATAGTTTGGTCCTGGGCTATGGCGATGTTGGGACGAGAAGAAATAATGATGCTTGATTACGGGTTTGCATGAAGAACTTTACAATTACTTTATATATAGTCAACAAGTTCAGCTCATTCCTGATGTTTCGTGCTCAGATGTCGATTCATAATGTTGATTACACGGCGATAGAGGACTATTCGGCCGAACAAAGCTCATCGGCCGATGGTTATAGTTTCGTTGGGACGCCTACGTAATTCCAGCTCTAGCCGAATATCTCGCTTAAACCTATATAAGCAGTATTACTCAGATGGCGTCTGTTTTTTGTCAGCCAATGTTGAAGATGACAAATTCAAAATGCCCCTGATCACGACAACGCTAGAAGTGACCCTTCGTGTGGGGCTGTTGGACCACCTCCGCTGGGCAAGATCATTGATGTTCGACTTGGCGTAGGGCTCATAGAAGGAGGAGGTAACCTCAAGTCTTTATCATTATTCAGGGACTGAACTGTGAACGGGATGACTACGTCACGAAGGGACATAGCTTGGCGTACTTCATGTCTGATAGGGGTTTTTAGAACAGCCGAGTTACTCTTTATTTTAGTCCTGATTACTCTATTTGAACCGTCTATGTATACCTGCCAACTTTTACTCATTACTCCGTACTTCTCAGCTTATAACTCATTCCCCCTTTATCGTGGTACCTATGTTAGAGCCATGGAGTCGTCTCGCTCTATTAAGCGGCCTCGACATAATTGGCCTGAGTGCTTTCGAACGGCCTTTTCATAATAATATTGGTCACCTTAACTTATCGGATGTCTATGGGTAACTAGAGACGACGATGATGATGGAACCTTCTAGTCTGTATCTATGAATGGGTAGATGGCTAGGAGGCACGTCTCACGCGCGTCGACGCGTTTAGCTCGTTCAAATAGCTTAAACTTAAATTCGTCGATGGGTAATACTAACTCTATTGCCTATTGTCTATTATGCCTGAGGGAGTTAGCTAATTATATGGTTAGAATCCCACTTTGACTTAAAATTTAATTAGGAGTGTTTTATTGAGAGCCTTCTTTTAGGTGAAAGAGGATTATGGGGAATTATAGGGGTCCTAAGCTAATAACAGCGCGAAACGACCACTTTCAGTGAAAGTGGGAGGAACGACAGAGATGTAGGGCCCTCGCTCAAACGCGGCTCTGCTATCTACCCCACCTGATACTGCATGTGCTGTATAAATAACGTGGCGGCCTCTGGTTGATGGACTTCCCCTCCCTATGGGTGGATGGGCTTCCCTATGGATTGATGGGCTTCCTTATGGGTGGACGGGCTTCCCTATGGTTTAACGGGCTTCTACTTCGAACCCTAATACCGTCCCTATGTTGACGGGCTCCCGTTTTCGATGGGTTGCTAACGGTTACTTATAACGGCTGGGCCCCTGCTCTCCCCGGTTATACCACTTGATCTGATAAACCAAACCACAACTGATATAACCCTGGCCTTGGCCATAGCCGTCGGATTGAACTGTCTGATGTACCTGGATGTACGGTCCACCTATGCGGCCTAATTATATGATACGTCGCTCCTCTCTTTCAACTATATCAAAAAAATCGACTAAACTTTAACCTAGGCGTAATGGCGTAATTGATATTGGAACTAATTGAAACTTGCGGTATAATGCCGCCTAATTATTCTCTTTCGATATATACTCAAATGGACTATTTTTCTCTACTGGTTCTTTATAATATTGCCCCTCTCGTTTTAAATTATATTGCCCCCCTGCTATTTTTAGCGCCATTTTGATTTATATGGGCTTTTGAATTATATAGGGGAGCAATATTGCTGCTGAATTGTTAGTAGGGGGGCAACATTGTTAGTGAATTGTTAGTAGGCCGGAAGGTTATTCTTTACTAGGACCAGAAGAAATAGGATGGTCCTAGTCGGCTCGTTAATCTACCTAGTAAGGACGATAGAGATATTGCTCAAATGCAGCCATAAGTATGTCGAAGACTATAAGGAGCTATAGTACTTAGGTCTCTCCGTGGGGAACCTTTCGTTTGAACTAGTTAATAGCCTAGCTCTCTATAGTTAGATCTATATTATTCTTTCTAGATATAAAAATAGTTAATATCTTACCGAGGAGTTACTTATTAAATGTATAAAGAGCGGTAATCGCCCTTTATATAGCTAGCTTATTACTATAGAGGCTATCTAGATCGGTTACTAATATATATTTCTACTTCTAATAATTCTTCTCTTCCTAAGTACTTATATTAAATACCTAAAGTCCTATAGCTATATTCTTATATATCTAATTAGTCTCGGTATAGAGGCTATAGTTACCGCGGGCCCTTATAAATTAGTTAAGATATAGAGTCTCTAGCTAATTAAATAATCACCGAGCTACTTTAGAACCTATAGTAATATAATTATTAAGTTTATAATCTAACCCTATATCGCTATAGATATAATAAAGCTAATAACTAACGGTATATTATATCTCTAATTATTTACCTAAAGTCTATAACTTAAGATTCACTTAAAGTAGGTTCTTATTATCGCTAAACCTAACCTAAGTCTTAAGGTAGTCGAATATAGCTATTCGCGTAAC
Source organism: Fusarium virguliforme (assembly GCA_020883615.1). Classification (NCBI taxonomy): domain Eukaryota; kingdom Fungi; phylum Ascomycota; class Sordariomycetes; order Hypocreales; family Nectriaceae; genus Fusarium; species Fusarium virguliforme. The sequence goes on along the minus strand of JAJHJD010000009.1, from coordinate 34,989 downwards.
TATCGCGCTAGAGGTAGCAATATCACCAGGGTACCCAAATAGTGGCCAGTGACTCTAATTATCGTCGAAAGACTGATCTAGAACGTCTTAACTCGTGAAGCTTAACGGGAGAGTTTATTACGGCCATAACGAGGGCCAGGCGGGAAAGCATAGCAGAAATACTCTAACTAAGCTAAGACTAAAGAGACTAAGCGTTACTTATATTAATCTAAGGATCGAGCTTTAAGAATATTAATCCTACCCTAGACTAAATAATAGAAATATTAGTATAACCACCTAACTTTAAGTATATAGAATATACTTATTATACTTTCTTATATAATAGCTACCCTAGCTATTAATATAATTTAATTATACTTAATACCCTTAAGTATATTACTAGATATAATACTTTATTTAAGATAATATAATATTCTCTACTATTAATATAAACCTAATATAACTAGGCTATCCCTTAGGAATCTAACTATACTATTATATATTAATAGCTCTTATATAATAGATTACTTATATTACCTTAAATAATATTAAATATAATAGCTACTCCCGCGCCTATCGTGAATAACTATTAATAGGTTCTACCTACTCACTACCTACCTATACCTACCGCACCTATATAGGCTAACCTCTAAGATAAGGAGATAGGTAAAATATCTAGCTTTAATAGAGATAATAAGGAAATTAAGGAGCTTAAGGCTTAAATTACTGCTATAAATACTAAGATAGATAGCCTCCGCGAGGCTATAGAGAGGATAGCTACCACTTAATAGGTATAGAATAAATAATACCTAAATAGCAGTTAGATAATTAATAACCTTATAACTACCGCTATATAGGAAAGGGATATAGGAGAAATTCTTAAGTTAAACCTATTAGAATTATTTAATAGGACCTTATATAGACTATAGATATTCCTTACCTAGATATATACTTTTATAACCTACTACCTAACTTAATTTACTATTAAGTCTAATAAAGTCTAATATACTGCGAGAGACCTTATAAAGTATATTATTATATAATTTAAATTAATAATAAAGGAATACCTTATAATATTATTTATTAATCTCTTACTATAAATTACTAACCTATATATAAATTATAATATATTTAAAAGAGCCCTTTAATAGGCCTTTAGAACTATTAATAAGAAGGCATAAGCTAAGCGGGAGATTAAGGTACTTAAATAAACTTAATTAGCCTCTAAATATAAAATAAAATACCTCTAGCTTATATCTGAACGACTATAGTATTAAGACGCTTTAATATTATTCTTCTTTAATAGACTTAAGAAAGATATTTAGGCTAAATTATATAAAGGAGATAAGCCTAAGACCCTTATTAATTATATTAAAATAATAATTAAAATTAATAATTAATAATTTTTATAGAAGAAACTATAAAACCTAAGATTTAGTAACTATAAGGCTAATACCCCTTATTTTAATATAAACTAAAGTAGAAAGAGATACTATAATACTTTATATAGTACTAAAGCTAGACCTATAGTATTAAGGGCTATATGATATAATAAGAAATTAATTAAATACTTCTATTATTATAAACCTAATTATAAGGTAAATATATATAAGAAAAAGGTATAAGATATTACTAAAGGGAAATACTAATTAGAGAAGCGCTAGGAATAATAACTACTTCTAGAAGGTAAGAAATATATAAGCTATACTTATTAATAAGGCGATATATAAATAGCGATCTAAATAACTATAATTATTATAATAATATAACTTAATTATAACCTAATTATAGCTATATTAAGGTAAATAGCTATACTATATACCTAGGTATACCTAGCGGAAGAATAAATAAAGTATAATATCGCGTATAGGCTATGCTATAAGGAATATATATATAAGGTTATATTACTCTTAATAAAAGGATATATTAATATTATTATAAATATCTAAAACCCCTAAAATAAAGTTAATTAAACCTAGATCCCCTTACCTAAATTAATAAAAAGGGAGGAAGATATAGAAGGATAGAAAGTTAGACTTAGATAAATTACTATTATAGTATTACGACCTAATAGATACTATAAACCTATAAACTATAATAATTACTTAATAGATATAATAATATAAAGAGAACCTAAGTTAACCTAACTTTAATATAATTATTATAGATAATAGATATAATAAATATAATAAGAGCTTAAAGAGATATAATAAAATATTAAGCGATATTAATAAATATAGAATAAAGACTATAATATTTAGATTAATAAATAAGGAATATATTATTAAAATAGTAATATTAATAGATATATTTAATTAACTTAAGAATAATAAAAAGTAAAGGATATAGAAGATATCTATATTTAAGCCTATTATAAAGAAATAGCGCTAAACCCTTATTTATTAAAACCTTAATATAACCTATATAATAATAATAGAATATTATTAGGATTCCTATAATACTATAAAATCGTATAGGTCTCCTATAGAGATTACTACTATAAGATATATCTATATAAGAAAAGGAAATAAGACTATTTCTCTATCCCCCTCTTATAATTAAATATATAACCCTATTTTTTATATAAAATAAAAGATTATTATATTATAATAATATAAGGGGATTAAAATAATATAACTTTAATTCTCCCTATTATAATAATAAATTATATCCCTAGAATAATTTATAAGTAGCCTTACTTAAGTAAGAAGAGTAAAGCTAGAAATAAAATAAAATAATAAAGAAAGAGGAGCTACCCTAGATAGGATTATCTAGATAATAGAAGAAGGCTTTTATGCCCCTATATAAATAAGAGGCATAATAGAGGACCGAGAATAATATCTCTAATAACGATAATATATTAAAACCTCGCTTATATAGAAAGAAGCCGCGCTATAAGAATATATAGAATACCTCATTAAGTTAAAGATATTTTAAATAGATCTAGGCGCTAAAGAAGAATAATAATATTAAGAATTACTTAATAATTAAGATAATAAATATAACTATAAGGCCTATAATAATAGTAAATATAATAAAGATTATCTAGGAAGGATATTATTAAAAAATTAAAATACCTACCTATTATAGAGCTATAGGTAAAAAAAAGAAGGAAATAATTTCTATAAAGAGCTCTATATATAACTATAAATAATTAATAGCTAAAATATTTTAAATTAAGAATATAAATTAAGGGAGAATAAATAAATACTTTAATAGATAATAAAGCTAAATAGAATTACTTTAACCTAGCGATAGTAAATAAGCTTAAGCTACTATAGAGGTATAAAAAGGATCCTTATTTAATATATAACCTTAAAAGAGAAAGGTTTAATTATAATAATAGGATTATTAAATATAAGATTAATTACCTTATAGTCTTTATTAATAGAAAAAACTAAGGAATCTTATTTAATATTATATCTATATTAAGATACTATCTAGTGCTTAGGTATTTATAGTTATATAGGTTTAATCTATATCTTAATTAATAGATTAATTAAGTAATCTCCTTTAATAAAGGGATATCCCCCTAAGGAGATAATAACTTATTAGATATAAGATCTTAAACTTCTATTAAAAATAATTATAATAGTACGGTTAGATTCCCAAGGGATAAACTGGTCGTGCTAGGTTTATATTAGTAATAGAGAATATTACGTTATAGTCTTAAATGAAGTATTATATCTAATAATATACTTAAGGGTATTAAATATAATTAAGTTATATTAATAGCTAAAGTAGCTACTATATAAGAGAGTATAATAAATATATTCTATATACTTAGATATAGCTTATAATCGTGAGTCGCGGCTTATAGTGAGTTATAAGTCCTTTTAAGAGTCCGGGTTAAGCTTATAGTATATACCGTAGGTCGCCGTCCCTAATTAGTTATCCTTTATGGGGGATATATAACCTAAGTTAATACTATAATATAATACCCCCTCTCTATTAATTCTTATCCTTAAGACTATTTCCTATAGCTACTCTCCTTAATATATAACCTATATCTATAATTACTTCACTATTTAATATAATATTAGAATCTAAAGCTATATATAATTATAAAGCGTAAGCCCTTTTTATTAAGAATATTAGGTTCTTTATTATACCCTATAGCTATTATAAGCTATAGTAATTAAAATATTAGGCTAAAGAGGGTTATAAATATTATACCTAGTATACCTATTAGGGTCGCTAATATAATAGCTATAGGATTACCTTCCTTAATAGTAAATTTATTTTTTAATATAATAAGGGTTTATTTATATTAATTATTAATTAATAGCCGATCGCCTTACTTAAGAGAAATATTAATTAAAATAAGTAGAGGAGGTTATAGAGTTAGAGTTAATTATTTTATAGTAGTAAATAAATAAGCGGTTAAGTTATTTAATGCGGCTCTATTATTAGAAAAAATAATTAATTAAGTAGAGTAAGGAGATATTTTATTAAAATATTAAAATATTAAATAAACTAGAGGCGGTAGAAAATATTAAGTCTTTCGCGGCGATTAAGGTATAATTAGCTAGGGCTATAGATATTATTAATTAGGGTAAGCTCTTTAATTCTTTTATTATTAATAGAAGTTCCTTAAGAGTTATTATACGCTAATAAGGTACTCTAGGGGTTCTTAAGTATTTTCTAAGTCTAAATAATCTTTCTATTTAATAGAATATATTATTTTACTATTAACTTTATCTATATCTAGGATAGCTTTTATATAAGTCTATTACTTCTACCTTTAGTTTATCGCTAATTTTAACTTAAATAATATCTTTTATTAATTTAAGTAATAAGATATAAAAGGTTAAATAGAGCTTAACCTTTAGTAATAAGTCTAATTTATAATTATTTTATAAGATTTTTTATTTTACTTTATAGGGTTTAATATATTTATAATTAAGTTTTTTATTTTATTATTTTATTATTATATTCTTAATTATAAGATAGATTATATCTCCCTTTAAGAAGGTTAATCCCTTAATCCTTTTCTTATTAATATAATTATTTATTCTATTTCTAATAAATTTAAGTTCTATTTATATTTCCTTATATAGATTCTTTAGCTAATTACTAATAAGGATTACTTTAGGGTTAATAACTATATTTTAAGCTTATCTATAGGTATTTAGGGTAAATCTAAAATTAATATAAGCTAATATAATCTTTATATTTTTATTAATTACTATATTATAGGCTAATTATATAGCTAATAGCTTTTTAACTTAATTATTTTATTTATAATTAATATAATATTAAAGGTATTACTTTAATATTTAGTTTATTTATTTTATTTATCTATTAATCTCCTTATAATATATTATAGAGAGCTTATAATTAATCCCAAGGTATTTAATTAATCTTTACTAAAACTTAGATATAAAAGGTAATCCTTAATCTAAAATAATTTTAAGTAATAGCCTATATATCCTAGTGATATTATAATAGAAGAAGTATATAAATTCTTTTATATTAATTAATTCACTATAAGGGATAAAATAAGAAAATTTTATAAGTCTATCTATAATAATAAAAGTATTATTATAGAAATTTTTAATAGCTAGTTTTTTTAATAGGGGTAATTTAATAATAAAATCTATAATAATTAATTCCTAAGGTTACTATATAACCGGGAGTAATTATAATTTTCTATAGGGTTTATAGCGTTATACCTTTATTTTTATATATAAGTTATATTTATTAATAATTTATATAACTATCTTCTTTATATTAAGAAAAATATATATTATTTTAACTTATTTTAAGGTTTTATTAATTCCTTAATATCTATATAATAGGTATTTATATATCTTGTATATAAGGTCGTATTATAGTTTATCTAGGACTTATTATTTATCTATTTTTTTATCGTCTAGGAGTTATTTATTATATTCTAAGATTTATTATAATAGTAGATTACCTTATTTTACTATATAGGTTACCTTAAGTATTTATCTAGGGTTATATTTCTAGTAATATTATACTATACCTTAAATTTCCTCTTTAAATAGGTAGTTATTATAGATATAATTTATAGCTTTAAATATTAGCCTGTAATTCCTATTATAAGGGAATTAATTATAGTAATAATTAAAGATCTTTCTAAAAATTTTATTAAGTATAATAATCTTTCTTTTAAATATAAGGAGTCTATCTTCGCGGTAGTTATATCCTTATATATAATTAATAAAATTAATAATCTATTTTCTATAATTTTAAATAAACTTAAGGTATTCCAATAGAGGTAATAATTTCTATATTTATATAATAAGTTTTTATTTAAGGTATCCTTTTAAGGTATATTATAATAATTATTTATTTACTTTAATCTTTCTTATATTAAGGTCTAATTATTTATTAATAGTATTAGCTCTTTTATTTTCTTTTCCCTTTATATAAATTATAATATAATTAAATTTTAAGAGGTATTTAATATAATATAGTTATTGGCTACTTAATTCTCTAATAGTAATAAAGTATAAGATATTCTTATAGTCTATATAGACCTTAATTTAAGAGGGACTTCTAATAAGGGAATATTAAAATTCCTTAAAAGTATTAATAATAATAAGGAATTCCTTATTATAGATAGAGTAATTAAATTCTACTCTATATAGCTTATAAGAGTAAAATATAATTAGGTATAAGAGTCCTTTTTTATCTTATTATTTAATCTAGGCGCTTAATATAAAATCTAAGGTATTTATTTTAAGTTTAATTAATCGAGATAGGTTAAATATCTTAAGGATTAATTTACTTAAGATAAATTCCTTAATTTTATTAAAAGCTTTTTATAGCTTATTTCCTATTATAAATAATATATCTTTCTTTATTAAATTAATTAATCATATTATAATTTTCTTAAATCTTTTAAGGAATTTATAGTAGTAATTAATAAAACTAAGAAAGGCTTATACTTCCTTAATATTTATTAATTCTTTTTAATCCTTAACCACTATAACCTTCTTAAGGTCTATATATATCTTATTATAAGAGATAATATATCTAAGAAATTCTATTTCTAAGGTATAAAACTTACTTTTCTTTAGTTCTATTAATAAGTTAATATCTTATAATATCTATAATACCTTATAGATATATTCTATATATTCTTTTTTATTTTAAAAAAGATAAAGATATTATCTTAGTAATATATAATAAATATATCTAGATATTTTTATAATATATTATTAATTATTTATTAAAATATAATAGATATATTAATAAGTCTAAAAGGTATAATAAGGTACTTAAATAATCTATATTTAATATAAAAAGCGGTTTTTATTTATATCCTTCCTTAATCTAAATTAAATTATAGACTCCCTTAAGGTTAAATATAATAAAGTATTTTATTCTAAAAAGTTAATCCTTTAACTTATTAATAAGAGGTAGCGGTATATAATCTTTAATTATAATAATATTAAGTATTCTAAAGTTAATATAAAGGTAGAGCTTTTTATTCTTCTTTAGGATAAATATAATAAGGTATTTAATAGATAACTTACTTTCCTTAATATATCCTTTCTATATTATTTCTTTAATATATTCCTTTAATATTAATAGCTATATTATATTAAGTAGGTAGAGTTTATTAAAGCTAGGTTACTTTTTATTAATAAATTTAATTTTTAGGTTATAATATATATATAATAATAGGCTAATCTTAAGTTCTTTTATAAAGAGTTTTTTATAGATTTAGTATTATAGAGGGATATTTTTAAGCTATTTATCCTATAGTTTTCTCTTAATTTATTTAAGGTTCTTTTTTAATTTATAGAATTACTTTATAATACTTATAATTATTTATTAATTTTATTATTTCTTTTTATTATATTATTTATATTATATTCCTTTAGGTAGAGAGGTATCTCTTATTTACCTTATCTTAATTTCTCTATTATCTTTAATAGAAATTTAAGATCTTATATTTAATAAATTATTATCTCCCTAAGGGGGTATTTCTTTATTAAAGGAGATTACCTAATTAATCTATTAATCGAGATATAAATTAAACCTATATAACTATAGGTACTTAAGCACTAAATAATATCCTAATATAGATATAATATTAAATAAAATTCCTTAATTCTTTCTATTAATAAAGACTATAAGGTAATTAATCTTATATTTAATAATCCTATTATTATAGTTAAACCTTTCTCTTTCTAGGTTATATACTAAATAAGGATCCTTTTTATATTTCTATAGTAGCCTAACCCTATTTACTATCGCTAGATTAAAGTAATTTTATTTAGCTCTATTATTTACTAAAGTATTTAGCTATTTTCCCCTAATTTATATTTATAATTTAAAGTATTTTAGCTATTAATTATTTATAGTTATATATAAAGCCCTTTATAGAAATTATTTCCTTCTTTTCTCTACTTATAGCTCTATAATAGATAAATTTTTTAATTTTTTAATAATATCCTCTCTAAGCAGTCCTTATTATATTTACTATTCTTATAGGCCTTATAGTTATATTTATTATCTTAGCTATAGAGTAATTCTTAATATTATTACTCTTCTTTAGTACCTAGATCTATCTATAGTATCTTTAACTTAATAAGGTATTCTATATACTCCTATAGCGTAATTTCTTCCTATATAGATAAAGTTTTAATATATTATTATTACTAGAGGTATTATTCTCGGTCCTTTATTATACCTTTTATTTATATAGGGGTATAGAAGCCTTTTTTTATTATCTTAATAATTCTATTTAGGGTAGCTCCTCTTTCTTTATTATCTTATTTTATTTCTAGCTTTATTCCTCCTATCTAAATAAAGGTATTTATAAATTACTCTAGGGATATAGTTTATTATTATAATAGATAGAATTAAAGTTATACTACCTTAATTCCCTTATATTATTATTTAATATAATAGTCTTTTACTTTATATAAAAAATAGGGTTATATATTTAATTATAAGAGGGGGATAGAGAAATAGTCTTATTCCCTCTTTTTATATAGGTATACCTTATAATAATAGTCTCTATAGGAGACCTATATAATCTTATAATATCGTGGGTATCTTAATAATATTCTATTATCGCTATATAGGTTATATTAGGGTTCTAATAGATAGGGGTTTAGCGCTATTTCTTTATAATAGGCTTAGATATAGATATCTTCTATATCTTTTATTTTTTATTATTCCTAGGCTAATTAAATATATATACTAATATTATTATTCTAATAATATATTCCCTACTTATTAATTTAAATATTATAATCTTTATTCTATATTTATTAATATTACTTAATATTCTATTATATCTCCTTAAGCTTTTATTATATTTATTATATTTATTATCTATAATAATTATATTAAAGTTAGGTTAACTTAAGTTCTCTTTATATTATTATACTTATTAAATAATTACTATAGTTTATAGGTTTATAATATTTATTAGGTCGTATTATTATAATAATAATTTATTTAAGTCTAATTTTCTATCCTTTTATATTTTTTTCCTTTTTCGCTAATTTAGATAGGTGGATCTAGGTTTAATTAACTTTATCTTAGGGGTTTTAAATACTTATAATAATATTAATATATCCTTTTATTAGAGGTAATATAACCTTATATATATATTCTTTATAGTATAGTCTATAAGCGATATTATACTTTAATTATTCTTCCGCTAGGTATACCTATACATATAGTATAGCTATTTATCTTAATGCGGCTATAGTTAGGTTATAATTAGACTATATTATTATAATAGTCTTAATTATTTAGATCGCTATTTATATATCGCCCTATTAATAAGTATAGCTTATATATTTCTTACCTTCTAGAAGTAGCTATTATTCCTAGCGCTTCCCTAGCTAATATCTTCCTTTAGTGATATCTTATACCTTTTTCTTATATATATTTACCTTATAATTAGGTTTATAGTAATAAAAGTATTTAATTAGTTTCTTATTATATTATATAGCCCCTAGCACTATAGGTCTAGCTTTAATACTATATAAAGTATTATAATATCTCTTCCTACCTTAATTTAGGTTAAAGTAAGGGGTATTAGCCTTATAGTTATTAATTCTTAGGTTTTATAGTTTCTTCTATAAGAACTATGAATTATTAATCTTAATTACCTTTCTAATATAATTAATAAGGGTCTTAGGCTTATCTTCTTTATATAATTTAGCCTAGATATCTTTCTTAAGTCTATTAAAGATAAGTAATATTAAAATATCTTAATTCTATAATAATTTAGATATTAATTAGAGGTATTTTATTCTATACTCTAAGGTAGATTAGGTTTATTTAAGTGCCTTAATCTCTTATTTAGCCTATACCTTCTTATTAATAGTTCTAAAGACGTAATAAAGGGCTCCTTTAAATATATTATAATTAATATAAAGGTTAATAATTTATAGCGAGAGGTTAATAAAGAGGGTTATAAGGTATTCTTTTATTATTAGCTTAAACTATATAGTAGTATACTTTATAAGGCGTCTTATAGTATATTAGACCTTATTAGGCTTAGTAATAAATTAGGTTAGGTAATAGGTTATAAAGCCATATATCTAGGTAAGGAATATCTATAGTCTATATAAGGTTTTATTAAATAATTCTAATAGGTTTAACTTAAGGATTTCTCTTATATCTTTACCTTTTATAGTAATAATTATAAGGTTATTAATTATCTTAATATTATTAATATATTATTTATTCTAAATACGCTAAGAGTTAGCTATTCTTTCTATAGTCTTATAGAGATTATTTATTTTAATACTTATAGTAATAATCTAAGCTCTAAATTACTTAACCTCCTTATTATCGCTATTAGCGCTAGAAGTATCTTCTATCTCTATATTAATTAGGTTAATTAGAGTGGGCGCGGTAGGCACCTATAAGCCCTATTATTAATTATTCATAGGGGTAGCGGGAGTAGCTATTATATTTAATATTCTTTAAGGTAATATAAGTAATCTACTAAATAAGAGCTATTAATATATAATAATATAGTTAGATTCCTAAGGGATAAATTAGTTATATTAGGTTTATATTAGTAATAGAGAATATTATATTATAGTCTTAAATAAAGTATTATATCTAGTAATATACTTAAGGGTATTAAATATAATTAAGTTATATTAATAGCTAAAGTAGCTACTATATAAGAGAGTGTAATAAATATATTCTATATATTTAGATATAGCTTACGATCGTGAGTTATAGCTTATAGTGAGTCATAAGTCCTTCTAAGAGTCTAGGTTAGGCTTATGGTATATACCATAGGTCGCTATCCCTAATTAGTTATCCTTTATAGGGGATACGTGACCCGAGTTAGTGCCATAATAAAAATTAATTAGTCAAATAAGCTAATATAACTAGCTTAGGGACCGAGGTCTATATAACTAAACCTATATATCTTAGATATTAAAAATATCTAGAATAATAGCGATAAAATATAGAAGAGAGGTAATAAAAGTAAAACGAGATAATTAATAGCGGTAATAAAGTAGAGGGCCACTACTAAGATATAAAAAGAAAAGGGGGTTCTAAATAATTAAAATAAGGGAGACTTATTATACTCCTAGATATTACTAATATAATTCGACTTTATCTATCTATTATTTTATCTTTTAGCACTATAAATAGGTCTTTTTTATTTCTTATTCTTCTCCTTCCTCTTTTATTATTATAATTATAATAATAAATAATATACTTAATAAGTAAGCGCCGCCGTTAAGTAAGCGCTATACTTTTCTCTTTTATACCTAACTTTTTATTTAATTAATTAATTCCTAACTATAAAATATATCTTAGTTAAATATTAAGGCTAGAACCCTTTTTATACTTTAGGCCCTTTAAAATAACCTAAGTCTAAATATCTAATATACCGTAAGGACCTATATAGTCGATAAGCGATAACTATATCGCCGCTAGTAAGGTATCTAGTCTCGATATAATATTATCTAGAAATTATATTATCTATTTAATCTAGAGAAATAGATCTTTCTTTACTTTATTCTTAATCTAGATTCACGAGGATTTCCCCCCTAGCTTTATAGTATAAAGGAAATAGCTAATTAATTATTTATTAATTGCGATATATTATTAATTAATATTTATTAGGCTTTAAACTTTATTAAGCGATACCTAGAGATTAAGATATATTTTTTTCGGAAATATAATTACTAAAGAGCTAAGTATAAAGATCTAATTATTATCTATAATTAATTTTAGCTTATAGTAAATATAATCGCGAAATATAATATCTAATTAAATAATTTCTATAATATTAATAAGATTAACTTTATAATAGGTATAATTTAGAGCGGAATAATTATTATAGATATAAATAAATATAGAAAGCTAAAATTAATATAACCTAGAAATTAAGAATAGATTATAATTATCTAAGTAATTAATATAAATAATTAAGTAATCTTATTATTTATTATTAATATAGGCTCATATTACTTTATTAATTAATACCGAGATAGTAATCTCTTAGGTAATTAAGCTATTATAATAATCTAAAATAGCTAGATAATAATAAAATTAATCTTAAGTGGCTAAAGTACTTTAATTAATATATAGCTATAGATATTAATATCAGCTAAGGAAATAGCTAAATTATTAACCCTTTAGGTTTTAAAGACCCTAAAGATTATACTTAAGGCTTAATTTTAATTAAAATACCTTAAGAGATAAATTAAAAGTATAAAAATAGCTCCCTAAAGTTAATTCTAGAAGCTATATAATCTTTTTCTAAAAGAATAAAGATAATTATATATAAAGTTACCTTACTTAAGGCTAAAATTAAAGAATTTAAATAGGTAAATATAATATTAAGCTAGCGCGAAAGGGTAAAAAAGATTAAATTATAGAAAAAAGAGGTAATAATAATAAAGGAAGGAAGGTAAATAATTAATTAGATAGATATTAATATATAGATAATAGCTAAATTATTAAGGAGTAATAATTAAAGAAGGTTAGCGCGACTAGGGGTTTAATATTATAGTATCTATAGTAAGACTAGCTATAATATAAGGACATATTAAGTAATAATTAAGATATCTAAGGAAGAGTATAATAAATAATTTTAATTAATTAAATAATTTATAGTTTTATTATAATTTCTATAAGAGAGGTTAGGAAAAATATAGCGCTTACTTAATTACGGCGCTTATTTATTAAGTATATTATTTATATTAAATAAATAGTAATTTATTTATATTATAACTAAAGAGTAATATATTCCCACCTATAATACCGATATATATAAGATTATTTATATTATTACTATATAATATTAGCTAACCTAAGATAGAGGTTATAATATTAATTTAAATCGCTATAAGAGGCTAATAAGGGAGTAAGGCTAATTAGCCGGCTAATATTAAGCTATTTATATTTACCTAAGTACTTATTTATTTTTTATAAGAAATATAAATGCGGGTTTATCGCTAGTGAGGTTTTAAACTATTTAAAGACTAAATATAGAAATATTAGCTAAAAGGATATATAATAGATTAAATAGGTAATAGCCGCGATCTAGGGTATTATTAAAGATTAAGCCGCATTATAGAGATAGATATTACTACCGCCGACTATTAGCGCGAACCTATATATTAAGCTACCGCAATATAATATTTTAGGTTATAATAAATACCTATATATAATACGGGAGATCTAGCGGATATAAGAGTATTACTATAGCTAATATAGATAGGTTAATAATTAAAAGAGGGGCGGTAATATCTAATATTAAGTATAATATAATTAACCACTAGTACTATAGAGGCATAGAGTATATAGTTAATAGATATACTATTAGAGATATAGCCGGCGTTAATTTAAGGTTAGCCGGCTAGAGATAGAGGAGTAAGGAGGGCCAAGTATAATAAAGGAAGATAGATTTAAAGATATTATTAGATTTACTAAATATATTTACTGCGAGGATTAAGAGGTATTTAAGAGTAAGGCTAAGGCGAGGGTATAAGACGCTAATAATAAATAAGAGGTAGAGAGATAATTAAACTAATATAATTAAGTATATTATTTAGAGGGCATTAAGTATAGCTAATTATAGGCGGTATTATAACTAGTCGGTAAGGCTAAGTTAATATTACGGTAGATATAGGAGGTATTTAAGCGTATATTAAATAATATAGATACCGCCGCGAGTTAATATAATCCCAGTATAGCTAAATTATTCGAGATTAAGTATAAGGAGGTATATATCACGATAATAAAGCTATTTTAAGGTTTAATAGAGCTAGATATATAAAAGCGATATAAGGTATAATAAAAGATATTAATATCGATTTAAAAGTAGTTAAAGTTATAAAGTAATAAGGGTAGTAATAATAGTGAGGATAATAATAATAAGGATAGTAATAATATTAATAATATTAATTATAATAGCGGTTTATCCTAGCTACTATATTATATAATAATCCGCTAGAAGGAATTATAGAAGATATTTAATAAAAATATTATATAGGTTATTACTAGCACTAATAGCGCCCGCTAGTATATACTAGAATAATTATAGCGTAATTATTTAGATATTATTATCTAGTTTTTCGACTATCTATTTAAGAATAGTAACTATTATGAGAGTATTATTATTAGTATATTAGCTATTATAAGGTTAAAGTAAGAGGGTAATAGGTAGGTACTAATAATAAATTATATGCCGCTATATTTAGTAATTATTAAGGTAGCGCGGTATTTAGTATTATATTAGTCTATATTAAAGTATTATAGATAGAAGATATAATTATAGTAAGATATAAGCGGCTAAGAGGCTAATAAATAGGCTAAGGGGTTATTCCGGGTTATATAGCATAAGGTATAGCAGTTTATAATATAGGTACTAGAGGGCGAGGATATAGATCTAATACCGATAAATTAGATTATTAATATATAGATATATAGGATATAGATTTAGTTTATAACGCTAGGTAGCGAGATAATTAATTAAAGGGGCGATATAATTATATATAGTTAGGTTAGGTTATAGATAACTAACATATCTAATATATTAGATAATTTAGTAATATAGGCGCGGAAGATATTAATATTATTAGTAATAAGTAAGGTTATAGATAAAAAGAATAAGAAAAAGAAAGAGGAGAAAGAGGATAATAATAATAATAATAATAAGGTAATATTACCGCGGATCCTATAATCTAAGATCGAGGACTAATATAGCGAGAGCGCATTAAAATATTTATTTTTAAGCGATAAATATAATAAGCTATAGACTAAGACCGGGAAGAAATAGATACGCGAGTAGATTATAGTATTACCGGCGCAGTTTAAGATATAGATAATAAAGCTATCAAATAAGTAATACCTACTATAGCAATATTAATCTAAATCGCGCCGCATTATTTGATTTTCGTCCGTACTAACCTAGACGACTATAAAATTCCCCGGTATTTTCCCGAAAAACCACCCTTAGATTCTATACTTTTTATCTATATATATTAATATAGTAACCAGGTTTAATAAAAATAACCTATTATTTATCTATTTTCTATCTATATACTTATTCCTCTTATTACTCTATTACTTCTACTTCCTATTTTAATTATCTACTTTATATTACTGTCTCCTACCTTTTAGTCTTTTACTTAATATTAAAGAGAAGAAGAATAAAAAAAGAATATCGAAAAGTAATAATAATAAAAGTAATAATTAGTATTATAGACCTAATATCTATTACCTCTATTAAGTTTCTCGAGTTACTTTCTTTATAGGTCTATCCTAAGTTATAATTATTAATCTATTTTAATAAGAAATATAGATACGCTATTTCCCCTATTAAGTCTAACCCTATTAATTATCTATATAATAAATATAATATCCCCCTATCTCGGCGGAGAGGTCTCTCTAAGGTATTAGCTAAATTAAAGCTAAAAGGTTTAAGTAGAGCTATGCCTTTTATTAATAACTCGCCTAAAGAGTAAAGGCTTTAGTCTTATAATAGATTTTCCTACCTATATTATAGCTATCGTACTATTAACCTTACTCTTATTATATAATATTATAGCTAAGACCTACCTAAGTATCCTTAATACCGATAGAGATCTATTAGGTAGGTAGATATAGAGGCATATTTTAAGTATATTTACTTATAAGCTTAAGCCTCTAGCTCGTCTTATATCTATTAGATTATTAAGCGCGATAGCTAACTAACCTAACTGATAGTGCCTATAGGCTATATAGGTAGCTTAACTTTAAGCCGCCGAGATAGGATTAATTAAGAATAATAGGACTTAATTAGATTTATATAGGAACGCGAGTATTAATATAACTATAGCCTTACCGTTAATATATAACCCTTAGCGGCCGGCTTAATAACTATATATGCTAAGTAGTAGCTATAGCTAGAGAGGATAAAGTAGGAGATTATATATAGGAATAAGGACTAAAGTATATATTATTACTTTATCTAGATACCCTATTTAAGTTTCTATAGGTAGCTAGATACGCCGCTATGCCTTCTAGCTAATATAGCCTAAGTCTTTAGTCTCTCTATTAATTTAATTAGCCTATATAAAGATAAGATTAAGATTAATAAAATCTTAAAGATTATAGATATAGTTATAGACCGCTATAAAGGGACTATTTATAAGATAAGTTATAATCTCCTTTATTAATTAAAAAGTAATTATCCCTATATAACTTACCTTTAGCTATTTATATTAGTTAAATATACCTTATTAACTATTAGATACCGCTTATTAATAAAAAAGGCACTAGCCTTCTATTTTTAGGTATACTATATAGACGTAAAGTAATAAGAGCGGCTTATTAATATGCATTTTAATAAGAAGCTAAATTATTTCCTTAATAAAATTTAATATTATAAAGACCTAGCTAATTTACCTTTAGTTACCGAGGATATAGCTTAAGTAAAAGAGCGGGCTAAAAGGGTAAGTAGGGATAAAATATATATAACGGTACGGTTAGATCTAAGGGATAAACCGGTCGTATTAGGTTTATATTAGTAGTGGGGATAGTCGCGTAGTTAAATAAAGGGTATTATTACGTCTAGTAATATACTTAAGGGTATTAAGTATAACTAAGTTATATTAATAGCTAAGGTAGCTATTATATAGGAAAGTGCAATAAGTATATTCTACATACTTAAGGGCGGCTTATAGATATAAGTCACGGCTTATAGTAAGTTATAAGTCTTTTCGTAAGTCTTAATCGAGCTTATAGTATATACCGTAAGTCACTTAACCCTAATTAGCTATCTTTTATAGAGGTATATATAATTAAGTTAGGTACTATAATATAATATCCCCTCTCTATTAGTTCTTATCCTTAAGACTATTTCTTATAGCTATCTTCCTTAATATATAACCTACGTCTATAATTACTTCGCTATTTAATATAATACTAGAATCTAAAGCTATATATAACTATAAAGTATAAGCCCTTTTTATTAAAAATATTAAGTTTCTCGTTATACCCTATAGCTACTATAAGCTATAGTAATTAAAATACTAGGCTAAAGAAGGTCATAAGTATTATACTTAATATATCTATTAGGGTCGCTAGTATAATAGTTATAGAATTACCTTCCTTAATAATAAGTTTATTCTTTAGCGGGTTAATTCTTATATTAAGTATTCTTTAGTAGCTAATTATCTTATCTAAGAGAAATATTAAGTAGAGTAAGTAGAGGAGGTAATAGAGTTAGAGTTAATTACCTTATAATAGTAGGTAAATAAATAATTAAGTTATCTAATATACCTCTATCGCTAGAAGAAATAGTTAATTAAATAAGGCAAGATACTTTATTATAATATCGAGACGCTAGATAAGCTAGAGGTAATAGAGAATATAGAGTCTTTCGTAATAATAAAGGTATAGCTAGCGGGGGCTATAGATATTATCGATTAAGGCGAGCTCCTTAATCCCTCTATTACTAATAGAAATATTTTAGGAATTATTACGCACTAATAAGGTATTCTAGGGGCTCCTAAGTATTTTCTAAATCTAAATAGTCCTTTTATTTAATAAAATATATTATTTTATAATTAATTTTATCTATATTAAGGATAGTTTCCATAATATATTCTTCTAGTCTATTAACTTCTATTTCTAATTTATTATTAGTCTTAACTTAAATAATATTTTCTATTAATTTAAGTAATAAAATATAAAAGATTAAATAGAGCTTAACCTTTAGTAATAAGTTTAATTTATATTTATTTTATAAGATTTTCTATTTAACTCTATAGGGTCTAATATATTTATAGTTAAGTTTTTTATTTTATTATTTTATTATAATATTTTTTATTACGAGATAGACTATATCTCCCTCCGAGAAGGTTAATCTTTTAATCCTTTTTTATTAATATAATTACTTATTTTATTCTTAATGAATTTAAGTTCTATTTATATTTCCTTATATAGATTCTTTAGCTAATTACTAATAAGGATTACTTTAGGATTAATAACTATATTTCGAGTTTATCTATAGGTATCTAGGGTAAATCTAAAGTTAATATAGGTTAATATAATCTTTATACTTCTATTAATTACTATATTATAGGCTAGTTATATAGCTAATAGCTTTATAACCTAGTTATTCTATTTATAATTAATATAATACTAAAGGTATTATTTTAATATTTAGTTTATTTATTTTATTTATCTATTAGTCTCCTTATAGTATATTATAGAGAGCTTATAGTTAATTCTAAGGTATTTAGTTAATCTTTACTAAAATTTAGATATAAAGGGTAGTCCTTAATTTAAGATAATCTTAAGTAATAGCTTATATATCCTAGCGATATTATAATAGAAGAGGTATATAAATTCTTTTATATTTATTACTTTATTATAGGGGATAAAATAGGAAAATTTCATAAGTCTATCTATAATAATAAAAATACTATTATAGAAGTTTCTAATAGCTAGTTCTTTTAATAGGGGTAATTTAATAATAAAATCTATAGTAATTAATTCCTAAGGTTATTATATAACCGGAAGTAATTATAACTTTCTATAGGGTTTATAGCATTATACCTTTATTTTCGCGTATAGATTATATTTATTCATAACTTATATAACTATTTTCTTTATATTAGGAAAAGTATATATTATCTTAACTTATTCTAGGGTTTTATTAATTCCTTAATATCTATATAGCGGGTGTTTATATATCTTATATAAAAGGTTATATTATAGTTTATCTGGGACTTATTATTTATCTATTTCTTTATTATCTAGGAGTTATTTATTATATTCTAAGATTTATTTTAATAGTGGATTACCTTATTCTATTATATAAGTTATTCTAAGTATTTACCTAGGGTTATATTCCTAATAATATTATATTATACCTTAAATTTCCTCTTTAAATAGGTAATTATTATAGATATAGTTTATAGCTTTAAATATCGGCCTATAGTTTCTATTATAAGGGAATTAATTATAATAATAATTAAAGATCTTTCTAAAAACCTTATTAGGTATAATAATCTTTTCTTTAAATATAAGGAGTCTATCTTTATAGTAGTTATATCCTAATATATAATTAATAAAGTTAATAATTTATTTTCTATAATCTAGGATAAGCTTAAGGTATTCTAATAGAGGTATTAATCTCTATATTTATATAATAAATTTCTATTTAAGGTATCCTTTTAAGGTATATTATAATAATTATTTATTTATATTAATCTTTCCTATATTAATATTTAATTATCTATTAATAATATTAACTCTTCTATTTTCCTTTCCCTTTATATAGATTATAATATAGTTAAACTTTAAGAGGTATTTAGCATAATATAGTTATTAGCTATTTAATTCTCTAATAGTAATAAAATATAAGATATTCTTATAGTCTATATAGACCTTAATTTAATATAGGCTTTTAATAAGGTAATATCTAAATTCCTTAAAAGTATTAATAATAATAAGGAATTCTTTATTATAGATAGGGTAATTAAATTCTACTCTATATAGCTTATAGAAATAGAATATAATTAGGTATAAGAGTCCTTTATTATCTTATTATCTAATCTAGGCACTTAATATAAAGTCTAAGGTATCTATTTTAAGTTTAATTAATTAAGATAGGTTAAATATCTTAAGGATTAATTTACTTAAGATAAATTCCTTAATTTTATTAAAAGCTTTTAATACCTTATTCCCTATTATAAATAATATATCTTTTTTTATTAAATCGGTTAATAATATCGCGATCTTCTTAAATCTTTTAAGGAACTTATAGTAATAATTAATAAAACTAAAGAAAGCTTATACTTCCTTAATATTTATAGGTTCTTTTTAATCCTTTATCGCTATAACCTTCTTTAGGTCTATATTTATTTTATTATAAGAGATAATATATCTAAGAAATTCTACTTCTAAGGTATAGAATTTATTTTTCTTAGGTTTTATTAATAAATTAATATCTTATAGTATTTATAATACCTTATAGATATATTTTATATATTCTTTTTTATTTTAAAGAAGATAAAGATATTATCTAGGTAATATATAATAAATAAATCTAGATATTCTTATAGTATATTATTAATTATTTATTAAAATATAGTAGGTATATTAATAAGTCTAAAGGGTATAATAAGGTATTTAAATAATCTATATTTAATATAAAAAGTGGTTTTTTATTTATATCCTTTCTTAATCTAAATTAAGTTATAGGCTCCCTTAAGGTTAAATATAATAAAATACTTTATCTTAAAAAGTTAATCCTTTAATTTATTAATAAGAGGTAATAGTATATAATCCTTAATTATAATAATATTAAGTATTCTAAAGTTAATATAAAGGTAAAGCTTTTTATTCTTTTTTAAGATAAATATAATAAGGTATTTAATAGATAATTTACTTTCCTTAATATATCCTTTCTATATTATCTCTTTAAGATATTCCTTTAATATTAATAATTATACTATATTAACTATATAGAGTTTATTAAAGCTAGGTTACTTTTTATTAATAAATTTAATTTCTAGGTTATAATATATATATAGTAATAAGTTAGTCTTAAGTTCTTCTATAAAGAGTTTTTTATAGATTTTATATTATAGAGGGATATTTTTAAGTTATTTATTCTATAGTTTTTTTTTAATTTATTTAAGGTCTTTTTCTAATTTATAGAATTACTTTATAATACTTATAATTATTTATTAATCTTATTATTTCTTTCTATTATATTATTTATATTATATCCTTTTAGGTAGAGAGGTATCTCTTATTTACCTCTTCCTAATTTTTCTATTATCTTTAATAGAAATTTAAGATCTTATATTTAATAAATTATTATCTCCCTAGGGGGATATCTCTTTATTAAAGGAGATTACCTCCTTAATCTATTAATCGAGATATAGGTTAAACCTATATAACTATAGGTACCTAAGTATTAGATAGTATCTTAATATAGGTATAATATTAAATAAGATTCCTTAATTTTTTTATTAATAAAGACTCTAAGGTAATTAATCTTATATTTAATAATCTTATTATTATAGTTAAACCTTTCTCCTTTTAGGTTATATATTAAATAAGGATTCTTCTTATGCCTCTATAATAGCTTAAGCTTATTTACTATTATTAAATTAAAGTAATTTTATTTAACTTTACTATCTATTAAAGTATTTAATTATTCTCCTTTAATTTATATTTATAGTTCTAAATATTTTAGCTATTAATTATTTATAGTTATATATAGAGCTCTTTATAGAAATTATTTCCTTTTTTTCTCTACCTATAGCTCTATAGTAGGTAGGTATCCTAGTTTTTTAATAATATCCTTCCTAGATAATCTTTATTATATTTACTATTATCGTAAGCCCTATAGTTATACTTATCGTCTTAGCTATAGAGTAACTCTTAATATCGCTACTCTTCTTTAGCGCCTAAATCTATTTAAGGTATCTTTAACTTCATAAGGTATTCTATATTTTTATAGCATAGTTTCTTTCTATATAAGCGAAGTTCCGATATATTATTATTACTAAAGGTATTATTCTTAGTCCTCTATTATGCCTTTTATTTATATAGGAGTATAAAAGCCTTCTTTTATTATCTTAATAATCCTATTTAAGGTAGCTCTTCTTTCTTTATTATTTTATTTTATTCCTAGCTTTACTCCTCTTACTTAAGTAAGGGTATTTATAAATTATTCTAGGGATATAGTATATTATTATAATAAGTAGAATTAAAATTATATTACCTTAATTCCCTTATATTATTATTTAATATAATAATCTTCTATTTATATAAAAAGTAAGGTTATATATTTAGTTATTATTATTGAAATTATTATTGAAATTACTGACTATTGCCGAGTGGTTATCTCGCATTTTAACGCGTATTACGTGATATAAGAGAGTTAATGCCGTCTTTAGATAAGGTCTCGCCGAGGGCAGTAATAACCTTCGTGTTATATATATTATCTTATACCTTATATTCTTATATTTTTATGGCCTATATATATTATGCATTTAATATTATATTTTTCGCTTAATAATTTAATTAAATATATTAACTCTTTACCTAAGAGGTATTAATCCTATCTAATCCCCGAAATCCGATATTATAGTCCTTATGCTATAGTTAATCCCCCCGAGAACCCGGAATCCCCTACTCCTCTATAATTAATAGTTCTTTCCCGTTCATATCTTTAGTTCCTATAGGTCTATATGGTTATTAAATTACTTAGATTACCCTAAGCTTGACTGCTAACTATATAAGCTATAGGTCATAGGCTCTACTATTTATATTATTTATAAAAGCCTACTTAATAGCCGAGAGGGGTCTATTTAAGACCTTTTAAGTAAGGTAGCTAAAAAGGTAAATTTTATTAATAATAAAATTTTTAAGCGCTAAATTATAGCGTAGCTATAGCAGTAGGGCTATAAAGTTTATAATAAATAGGAGCTTATAGCTAAACTTAATAAGCGAGACCTTTTAATTATCGGTTATCGCTATCGGGTTTAGCTTAATCCTTCTAAGGGCTTTATAACGGTATTTCCTCTAGAACCTCTAGCGCGCCTTCTAGGGTATTACTATAAAGGTTATAGCTAGATCTATCTAATTATAATAGAAGCTATTTCTATATAAAATAGTAGTATTAATATAATCTATATTTTATAGATTAACCTAGATTAATATTTAGGTTATAGTTATTTTTTTTTAGTTATAATAGTTATAATAGTTATAAAGGTATACTTAGAGGGTAATCCTCATTACAGGCGTTAAGGGATAGTGAGAAGGTTAGATAGATAAAATATCCCCTTAAGAGTCCTCGGGGTTATTATATTTCTTATCCCATTAAGAGATATATTATTTATCTAGAATATAGTTAGTTAAGAGAGGTAGCTAATGCCTCTAGCTCTTCTTTTCAAATAGAGTTTATAGAGGTAAGTAGGCTCGCCATTAGAGCTATTAACTCCATACGCTATATAGTAATAATACTAATTAATATTTTAAGTTATTAAGATATTTAGTCTGGGTATAGGCTATTATTATTGATCTTATTGGGTGATATTAGGAGACTTTGATCCCTTTAGGTATTATGGAGTTATAGTGATTTAATATATTTAGTTATAAGAGGGGATAGGGAAATAATCTTAT
Organism: Fusarium virguliforme; assembly: GCA_020883615.1. Lineage (NCBI taxonomy): Eukaryota > Fungi > Ascomycota > Sordariomycetes > Hypocreales > Nectriaceae > Fusarium > Fusarium virguliforme. The sequence continues at coordinate 11,391 of JAJHJD010000009.1, read as the reverse complement.
TCCCTCTTTTTATATAGGTATATCTTATAATAGTAATCTCTATAAGAGACCTATGCGATTTTATAGTATTATAGATATCTTAATAGTATTTTATTATTATTATATAGGTTATATTAAGATTTTAATAGATAGGGGTTTAATATTATTTCTTTATAATAGGCTTAGATATAGATATCTTTTATATCCTCTACTTTTTATTATTCTTAAGCTAATTAGATATATATATTAATGCTATTATTCTTATAGTATATTCCTTATTTATCGGTCTAAATATTATAATCTTTATTCTATATCTATTAATATCACTTAATATTTTATTATATCTCCTTAAGCTTTTATTATACTTATTATATATATTATCTATAATAATTATATTAAAGTTAGCTTAACTTAAGTCCTCTTTATATTATTATGCCTATTAAGTAATTATTATAGTTTATAGGTTTATAGTATCTATTAGGTCGCGTTACTATAATAGTAACTTATTTAAGCCTAACTTTCTATCTTTCTATATCTTCTTCTTTCTTTATTAATTTAAATAGAGGGATCTAGGTTTAATTAACTTTATCCTAAGGGTTTTAAATATTTATAATAATATTAATATATCCTCTTATTTAAGGTAATATAACCTTATATATATATTCCTTATAATATAGTCTATAGGCGATATTATACTTTATTTATTCTTCCGCTAGGTATACCTATATATATAGTATAGCTATTTATCTTAATGCGGCTATAGTTAGGTTATAATTAGATTATATTATCGCGATAATCTTAATTATTTAGATTACTATTTATATATCGCCCTATTAATAAATAGCCTATATATTTCTTACCTTCTAGAAGTAGCTATTATTTTTAGTGCTTCCTTAGCTAATATTTCCTATTAATAATATCCTATACCTTCTTTTTATATATATTCGCCTTATAGTTAGGTTTATAATAGTAAAAGTATTTAATTAATTTCTTATTATATCGCGCGGCCCCTAATACTATAGGTCTAGCTTTAATATTATATAAGGTATTATAATATCTCTTCTTACCTTAGTTTATATTAAAGCGAGAGGTATCGGCCTTATAGTTACTAAATCTTAGGTTTTATAGTTTCTTCTATAAAAATTATTAATTATTAATCTTAATTACCTTATTAATATAATTAATTAGGTTATTAAGTTAGTCCTCTTTATAGAGTTTAGCCTATACCTCTTTCTTAAGTCTATTAAAGAAGAGTAATATTAAGGGCTCTTAATCCTATAGTAGCTTAGATATTAATTAAAGGTACTTTATTTTATACTCTAAGGTAGATTAAGTTTATTTAAATACCTTAATCTCTTATTTAGCTTATACCTTCTTATTAATAGTTCTAAAGGCTTAATAAAGGGCTCTTTTAAATATATTATAATTAATATAAAGGTCAGTAGTTTATAGCGAGAGGTTAATAAATAGGGTCATAAGGTATTCTTTATTATTAGCTTAAATTATATAATAGTATACTTTATAAGGTATCCCGCGGTATATTAGACCTTATTAGATTTAGTAGTAAATTAGGTTAGGTAATAGGTTATAAAAGTATATATCTAGGTAAGAAATATCTATAGTCTATATAAGGTTTTATTAAATAATTTTAATAGGTTTAGCTTAAGGATTTCTCTTATATCTTTACCTTTTATAGTAATAGTTATAAGGTTATTAATTATCTTAATACTATTAATATATTATTTATTCTAAATATATTAAGAGTTAGCTATTCTTTCTATAGTCTCGCGGAGATTATCTATTTTAGTCCTTATAGCGGTAATTTAAGCTCTAAGTTACTTAACTTCCTTATTATTTTTATTAGAGCTAGATACTTCACCTATCTCCTTATCCTCGAGATTAGCTTACGTAAGTACGGTAGGTAGAACCTATTAGTAGTTATTCGCTGGGGTTATAGGAGTAGCTATTATATTTAATATTATTTAAGGTAATGTAAGTAATCTACTAAATAAGAGCTATTAATATATAATAATATAGTTAGATCTAAGGGATAAACTAGTTATATTAGGTTTATATTAGTAATAGGGATAGTTATATAGTTAAATAAAGGGTATTATTATATCTAGTAATATACTTAAGGGTATTAAGTATAATTAAGTTATATTAATAGCTAAGGTAGCTATTATATAGGAAAGTATAATAAGTATATTCTATATACTTAAGGGCGGCTTATAAATATAAGTCGCGGCTTATAGTAAGTTATGAGTCTTTTCGTGAGTCCTAGTCGAGCTTATAGTATATACCGTGAGTCGCTTAACCCTAATTGGCTGTCTTTTGTGGAGGCATATGTGACTAAGTTAGGTGCTATAATAATATAAGTTAAGTATAAGGATATAGATATAGATAGAAATATCTATAGAGGCCTTAATAGAGAAGATAATAATAATAACGATTATAGCGACCTATATAGTACTATCGATAAGGATAGTAAAGATAATACTTATATACCTAGCGATTTTAATAAGAATAAAGTAAGGGTCCTCGCTAAAAGGCCTAAAAGAGTTAAGTCCCTTACTGAGCTTATTTTCGGCCTAAGTCTCGCGCTCTATATAGAATAATTAATAGATAGCTAATTAAGCTCGATAATACTTATATACTTTAGCGGTATACTTATATTCTCGGAAGTAATTAATAGCTTCTATAATATATATTCCTATATACCTTACCTTTCTAGACTTATATATATCTAGCAACTCTTTTTTCTTAAGCGAGCTCTCCCTCTATAGCTATATACTCTTCTAGGAATTAAACGCTAGCTATAATTTAAATAGCATAAGAGGTTTATATAGGTATATAGGCGGTATATAATTATAAGATCCTAATTAATATTTAAAGAATTTATAAGTCTTTATGCCTATAGGTATATAGTAGCCCGTAATAATATACCTTCCTTCTTCCTATACTAGAGTAATAATAGCTAGAGGGTAAGCTAGAGGTAAAGGGTAGAGGTCTCTATAGGGTAATTTAGGTCCCTAGCTATATATCTTATTAAAGAGGCTAATCGCCTATATAATAATTTAATATTTAGGCTTAAACTTAATATTAACTTACTTAAGATTAAAGATAATATAGCTAATTATAATAAGGGATACTCCTTTATAATAGACCCTAAGAATAAACTAACTTTAGCCTATCTCGATTTATTTAGGAGAGCTTATATAGCTCGGACTAAATATCTCTTATAAGGGAATTCTTAGAATTAATTACAGGTTAATTAATACCTAAAAAAGGAGGAGGACTTTTATAAGCTCTTAGGAATAGGGATATCCTTAATTAGCGGCTAATTACTATAATAGCGAGAACTCTCTAGCCTCTAGGTTAAGAATAATAAACTTAGATTAAGAGGTCTCTATATCTATTAAGGCTATATTATCTATATAGTCTATTACTATAAGGCTAAAGGCTCTATTAATTAAGAATTTATTATTATTTATTTCCTTCTAGCCGAGCTTATATTAGCTATCTTGAAGTATTATACCTATATCTATCCCTTTATTAATTTATTAAATAGGGAGCGGGTATTATTAGCCTAAATAAGGTAAATTAAAGTTTCTCGCCGCTATTCTTCTAAACCTAGACTATATTTTCTAATAGTAAGGTATAATATATTAGCCGCTTTATTAATATAATTTAAAAGGTAATAATAGAGGCCTAGGGGTTTATAATTAACTCTTGACTTCTTTAATAGATCTATATTAATATAACTAAAAAGTATAGATATAAGGTATACTAGCTATTTAATCCATTTAATAATTAAAGTAAGGACGCCTATTAAAATATTATCTTTACTTAATAGAGCGGATATTATCCCTTATAGTATAGATTAACTTATAGTCTTAATAGAGTATTCCTAACTATAATATAGCTTTAGCTTCTAAACCTATATAAATAAGTATCCCTCTAGTAATATAAGTTTCTCTATTTACCTAATAAACTTAGACTAAGAATAAATACCTAGGTTTATAGCGACTATAAGTAAATCCTAGGGCACTAACCTAGACTTACCTCTAAGGGGCGGAAGAGATACTAACTATAGGAATATTAATATCTAAAATATAGGTAACCCCTAGTTAGAAGTAGGGTAGAGAAAGAGTAATAAGTATATTAATAGTAGTATCCTCTTTATTAACTTCTCTAGACTAAACTCTAGCCCTAGAGGCTATAGTAAATACTCTAGGCTATTCCCTCACGGAATTATCTATACTATTGAGCTCTAGTAAACCTAGGCCTAGGTAGGCGATATAGTAATGACGGCCACCGTTAAGCAATTAAGATCTACCTAACGATAAAAATAGATAGAGTGAACCAAAAGTAAGAGAGAGAGTGGAACGGGCTAGTTATCTCAGTATAATCCATTAAGACGATATAGAAGCGTCCGGGCGCGAGTCTCGGCGGCAATATTAGGAATAGGCCGCTCGAGATAGAGTCTGACATTACTATAACGGCTTGACGAAGAGGTTAAATTATTAACTGCATAGATCGAAAGATATAGCGCCACCTCTAAAGCGAAGGCGAACTCTATGACAGTACAGTTGGATTCCTAAGGGATAAACCGGTCGTATTGGGCTTATATTAGTAGTGGAGAATAGTACGTTATTTTAAATAAAGTATTACATCTAGTAATATACTTAAGGGTATTAAGTATAATTAAATTATATTAATAGCTAGGTTAGCTATTATATAAGAAAGTATAATAAATATATTTTATATACTTAGGTTAGGAGTTATAATTAATATTTCTATTATTTAGTCTAGGGTAGGATTAATATTCTTAAAGCTCGATCCTTAGATTAATATAGGTAACGCTTAGTCCCTTTAGTCTTAGGCTTAATTAGAGTATTTCTATTATACTTTCCTACCTAGCCTTATTATAGCTATAATATAAGGTCTCCCCTCTATTAGTTTTATCCTTAAGGCTAGTTTTAATAATTAAGTATTTTTAATAGGTAATTCTAACTTATAAAAAATCTCCTTTTAATTATAATATTAAGCTAAGTTTTTAAGTATATTTCTTCCTATAAGCTTTCTAAAGTATAAAGTCTTTCTACTTATATTAAGGCTTTTAGTTCTAAAATTATACCTTATATTTATTATTTCCGCTAGGGCTTATCCTATAAGTTTATTTTTAATTATTTTAATTATTACTTTAATTATATCGATATAAAAGTTATTTATAATAGGGCCGGTATAGCTTCCTTTTATAAATATACCTCACCTCCTTTTATAGCTAATAATTAATATCCTAAATAATAATAAACAATATTTATAAGTATAAGCGCCTAAAAGATAAAGAGGCTAAAGTAGAGGCTACCCTAGAGGAGGCGATAGCTAAGCTTATTTATATCTATAAATAAAAATAGCTACTTAAAGCGCGGGGTAATAAGGCTTTTAATTATAGCCTTTATACCTTAGAGGAGTTAAGTAAGCTTTAGGAGGAGTTATCTATTATTATAGAGGTATATTCCTTTAGGGCTATTAATTTAATTAATTAAAGTACTATTAGCCTTAATAAGCCTATATTTAATATTATTAATAGAAATTCTTTAAAAGGTATTATATATTAATAAGGTATTTTAGTAATCCTTATATATTTTCTAAGTTAAGGTAGTCCTTTTATTTAATAAAATATATTATTTTATTATTAATCCTATCTATATTAAGGATAGCTTTTATAATATATTCTTTTAGTTTATTAATTTTTTTTTTAATTTATTATTAATCTTAACTTAAATAATATCTTTTATTAATTTAAGTAATAAAATATAAAAGATTAAATAGAGCTTAACTTTTAATAATAAGTCTAATTTATAGTTATTTTTTAAGATTCCCTATTTAATTCTATAGGGTTTAATATATTTACAATTAAGTTTTTTATTTTATCGTTTTATTATAATATTTTTTATCGCGAGATAGACTATATCTCCCTCTAAGAAGGTTAATCCCTTAATCCTTTTTTTTATTAATATAATTACTTATTTTATTTTTAATAAATTTAAGTTTTATCTATATTTCTTTATATAGATTCTTTAGTTAATTATTAATAAAGATTACTTTAGGGTTAATAATTATATTTCGGGCTTATCTATAGATATCTAGGGTAAACCTAAAGTTAGTATATACTAATATAGTCTTTATACTTTTATTAATTATAGTATTATAAGCTAGCTATATAGCTAATAGCTTCTTAATTTAATTATTTTATATATAGTTAATATAGTATTAAAGGTATTACTTTAGTATTTAGTTTATTTATTCTATTTATTTATTAGTCTCTTTATAGTATATTATAGAGAGCTTATAGTTAATTTTAAGGTATTTAGTTAATTTTTATTAAAATTTAAATATAAAGGGTAATCTTTAGTCTAAAATAATCTTAAGAGGTATTCTATATATCCTAGCGATATTATAATAAAAGAGGTATATAAATTCTTTTATATTTATTAATTTACTATAAGGGATAAAATAAGAAAATTTCATAAGTTAATCTATAATAATAAGAATATTATTATAGAAGTTTCTAATACCTAGTTTTTTAATAGAGGTAATTTAATAATAAAATCTATAGTAATTAATTCCTAAGGTTATTATATAACTAAAAGAAATTATAACTTTCTATAGGGTTTATAGTATTATATTTTTATTTTCGCGTATAGGTTATATTTATTTATAGCTTATATAATTATCTTTTTTATATTAGGAAAAATATATATTATCTTAATTTATTTTAGGGTTTTATTAATTCCTTAATATCTATATAGCGAGTATTTATATATCTCGCGTATAAGGTTATATTATAGTTTATCTAGGACTTATTATTTATCTATTTTCTTATTATCTAGGAGTTATTTATTATACTTTAAGATTTATTTTAATAATAGATTACCCTATTCTATTATATAAGTTACCTTATGTATTTATCTCGGGTTATATTTCTAATAGTATGATATTATACCTTATATTTCCTCCTTAAATAGGTAATTATTATAGATATAATTTATAGCTTTAAATATCGGCCTATAGTTCCTATTATAAGGGAATTAATTATAGTAATAATTAAATATCTTCCTAAAAACTTTATTAAATATAATAATCTTTTTATTAAATATAAGGAGTCTATCTTTATAATAATTATATCTCTATATATAATTAATAAAGTTAATAACCTATTTCCTATAATCTTAAATAAATTTAAGGTATTTTAATAGAGATATTAATTTCTATATTTATATAATAAGCTTTTATTTAAGGTATCCTTCTAAGGTATATTATAATAATTATTTATTTATTTTAATCTTTCCTATATTAAGGTCTAATTATCTATTAATAATATTAGCTCTTTTATTTTCTTTTCCCTTTATATAGAATATAATATAATTAAATTCTAAGAGGTATTTAATATAATATAATTACTATCTACTTAATTCTCTAATAATAATAAAGTATAAGATATTCTTATAGTCTATATAGACCTTAATCTAATAAAGGCTTTTAATAAAGTAATATTAAAATTCCTTAAAAATATTAATAATAGTAAGGAATTCCTTATTATAGATAGGGTAATTAAGTTCTACTCTATATAGCTTATAAAAATAAAATATAATTAAATATAAAAGTCTTTTATTATCTTATTATTTAATTTAGGCGCTTAATATAAAGTCTAAGGTATCTATTTTAAGTTTAATTAATTAAGATAAATTAAATATCTTAAGGATTAATTTACTTAAGATAAATTCCTTAATCTTATAGAAAGCTTCTTATACTTTATTCCCTATTATAAATAGACTATCTTTTTTTATTATATTTTATAATATTATTATCTTTTTAAATCTTTTAAGGAATTTATAATAATTAATAAAACTAAAGAAGGCTTATATTTCCTTAATATTTATTAATTCTTTTTAATCTTTAATTATTATAACCTTCTTAAGGTCTATATATATCTTATTATAAGAGATAATATATCTAAGAAATTTTATTTCTAAGGTATAGAATTTATTTTTCTTTAGTTCTATTAATAAATTAATATCTTATAGTATCTATAATACCTTATAGATATATTCTATATATTCTTCTTTTATTTTAGAGAAGATAAAGATATTATCTAGGTAATATATAATAAAATATCTAGATATTCTATATAATATATATTAATTATTTATTAAAATATAATAAATATATTAATAAATCTAAAAAGTATAATAAGGTACTTAAATAATCTATATTTAATATAAAAAGCAGTTTTTTATTTATATACTTTTTTAATTTAAATTAAGTTATAGGCTCCCTTAAGGTTAAGTATAATAAAATACTTTATCTTAAAAAATTAATCCTTTAATTTATTAATAAAAGGTAGTAATATATAATCCTTAATAATAATAATATTAAGTATTCTAAAGTTAATATATAGGTAAAGCTTTTTATTTTTCTTTATAATAAATATAATAAGGTATTTAATAGATAATTTATTTTCCTTAATATATCCTTTCTATATTATTTCTTTAATATATTCCTTTAATATTAATAGCTATATTATATTAAGTAGGTAGAATTTATTAAAGCTAGATTACTTTTTATTAATAAATTTAATTTCTAGGTTATAATATATATATAGTAATAGGCCGGTCTTAAGTTCTTCTATAAAGAGGTTTTTATAGATTTAATACTATAGAGGGATATTTTTAAGTTATTTATCCTATAGTTTTCTTTTAATTTATTTAAGGTTCTTTTTTAACTTATAGAATTACTTTATAATACTTATAATTATTTATTAATCTTATTATTTCTTTTTATTATATTATTTATATTATATTCCTTTAGGTAGAGAGATATTCTTTATTTACCTCTTCTTAATTTCTCTATTATTATTATAGCACTAACTCGGGTTATATATCCCCCATAAAGGATAACTAATTAGGGACGGCGACCTACGGTATATACTATAAGCCTAACCCGGACTCTTAAAAGGACTTATAACTCACTATAAGCCGTGACTCACGATTATAAGCTATATCTAAGTCTATAGAATATATTTATTATACTCTCTTATATAGTAGCTACTTTAGCTATTAATATAACTTAATTATACTTAATACCCTTAAGTATATTATTAGATATAATACTTTATTTAAGATTATAATATAATATTCTCTATTATTAATATAAACCTAATATAATTAGTTTATCCCTTAGGAATCTAACTATACTATTATATATTAATAGCTCTTCTTTAATAGATTATTTATATTACCTTAAATAATATTAAATATAATAGCTACTCCCGCTACCTCTATAAATAATTAATAATAGGGCTTATAGGTGCCTACCGCGCCTACTTTAATTAACTTAATTAATATAGAGATAGAAGATATTTCTAGCGCTAATAGCAATAATAAGGAGGTTAAGTAACTTAAAGCTTAGATTATTATAATAAATATTAAAATAAATAATCTCCGCGAGAATATAGAAAGAATAGCTAACTCCTAGTATATTTAAAATAAATAATATATTAATAATACTAAGATAATTAATAACCTTATAATTATTACTATAAAAGGTAAAGATATAAGAGAAATCCTTAAGCTAAACCTATTAAAATTATTTAATAGAACTTTATATAGACTATAGATATTCCTAACCTAAATATATACCTTTATAACCTACTACCTAACCTAATTTACTATTAAGCCTAATAAGGTCTAATACGCTATAAGACGCCTTATAAAGTATATTACTATATAATTTAAGCTAATAATAAAAGAGTACCTTATAACCCCTTTATTAACCTCTTATTATAAACTACTAACCTTTATATTAATTATAATATATTTAAAGGAGCCTTTCGCTAGGCCTTTAGAATTATTAATAAAAAGGTATAAGCTAAATAAGAGATTAAGGCACTTAAATAAACTTAATCTACCTTAGAGTATAAAATAAAATACCTTTAATTAATATCTAAATTACTATAGGATTAAGATACTTTAATATTACTCTTCTTTAATAGACTTAAGAAAGATATCTAGGCTAAATTATATAAAAAAGATAGGCCTAAGACCCTTATTAATTATATTAGAAAGGTAATTAAGATTAATAATTAATAATTCTTATAGAAGAAACTATAAAACCTAAGAATTAATAACTATAAGGCTAATACCCTTACTTTAATTTAAATTAAGGTAAGAAGAGATACTATAATACCTTATATAGTATTAAAGCTAGACCTATAGTGCTAGGGGCTATATAGTATAATAAGAAACTAATTAAGTATTTCTATTATTATAAACCTAATTATAAGGTAAATATATATAAGAAAAAGGTATAAGATATTATTAAAGGAAGATATTAGCTAGGGAAGCGCTAGGAATAATAGCCGCTTCTAGAAGGTAAGAAATATATAAGCTATACTTATTAATAAGGCGATATATAAATAGCGATCTAAATAATTAAGACTATTATAATAATATAGTCTAATTATAACTTAACTATAGCTATATTAGGATAAATAGCTATACTATATATATAGATATACTTAGCGGAAGGATAAATAAAGTATAATATCGCTTATAGATTACGCTATAAGGAATATATATATAAGGTTATATTACCTTTAATAAAAGGATATATTAATATTATTATAAATATTTAGAACCCTTAGAATAAAGTTAATTAAATTTAGATCCCCTTACTGAAATTAATAAAAAGGAAAAAGATATAAAAAGATAGAAAGTTAGATTTAGATAAATTATTATTATAGTAATATAACCTAATAGATACTATAAACCTATAAACTATAATAATTACTTAATAGGTATAGTAATATAAAGAGAACTTAAGTTAACCTAACTTTAATGCGATTATTATAGATAATAAATATAATAAGTATAATAAGAGCTTAAGGAGATATAATAAAATATTAAGCGATATTAATAGATATAGAATAAAGACTATAATATTTAGATTAATAAGTAAAGAATATATTACTAAAATAATAATATTAATATATATATTTAATTAGCCTGGGAATAATAAAAAGTAAAAGATATAGAAGATATCTATATTTAAGTTTATTATAAAGAAATAGCATTAAACCCCTATCTATTAAAACCCCGGGATAACCTATATAGTAATAATAGAATACTATTAAGATACCTATAATATTATAAGATCGCATAAGTCTCCTATAGAGATTATTATTATAAGGTATACCTATATAAAAAGAGGGAATAAGACTATTTCCCTATCCCCCTCTTATAACTAAATATATAACCTTACTTTTTATATAAAATAGAAGACTATTATATTAAATAATAATATAAGGGAATTAAAGTAATATAACTTTAGTTCTATTTATTATAA